>CM060186.1:13801967-16201967 GCA_030549335.1 Pontederia crassipes
GGGTCACACTGCTAAGACAAGTCTTTACATAGCAGTAGACATTCCCAATGAGCATTCTGAGAATCTAAGCTGTGTATATCATTTTACAAAAATAAAATAAAAAGAAATAGCAAGATCACATTTTTCTGGCAGATTGGAAGCTTAAAATGGTTATGAGAAAAAGCTGAATTTTAGTTAAAATTAGGCTAGCCTAACATTTTTATGAAAGAAAAGATTATAGATCAAAGAGCCATTGAAAGGATACTTCCGTTAAACAATCTAAATTACGTGCCATAAAGGAAATTAAGAAGTCAAATGAAAGATAAAATATGTGAAAAGAGCAATGCAGAAAATCAAGCATCAGCTGTAATCATGCAGAAAATAAACTATTTTAAGTTTTGGTAATATGCCATGTAAAATACTATCAAAAGGTAAAACCCCACTAAGAAAAAGACAAAAACCATGAAGCAAACCTGCCAACATCCAAGTACCACACCAGTTGATGTCAAAACCACTCTATCCAAGACAATTTTGAGGGGGCACAGGGTATCTGCAACAGCTTTTACAGCATTCACCTCTGCTTCAATCTCAAGAAGTCAAAAACCACATTAACACAGGATTGCATTGTCAAAGAAGGCTAACAGTTACAGGTCTATGTGTACCTCATCATCAGTTGCCACAATAGATGTTAGGTGATGGGATGCATGAAACATGCTGGAGTGATATATGCTTGTGTTTTGAAACCAGATAACTGAAAATGTTCACAGTGGATTTGTAGGATGAAACGGACAAAAAATCCTTGACTTGACAAAAAATATAGATAAGAGGTTTGATGTGACTATATCTGAGATAAATTAAAATTCTTGATTGTTACAGAATAGCATATCATGGAGAAGACATTAAAAGAACATTCCCAAAGCCTCACAGATACTAATGAACAAAGTATGTCTTATAGTCATAGAGGCAATTTCTGGAACTTTAAAATGGTTCATCAACAAACTCAGAATCAGTGGATTGGTTAGATTTCAGAAGAAAAGATGTTTTCCTCCTCTTTTAGTCATGTAACCAAATAGTGTCAAAGGAATAAAGGAAACACCTCCATCAAAATATGGAAGAAAGGTCTCTTCAACAGCTTTCCTGCAAAAGTTAACAAAATGTTATGCTTGTAAAAGTTTTCATGGAAATTAAAGAAGATAGATGATGTAAGGGAAGAACATTTTCCCATGAGAGTATCTCAGACTTTTAAGAGGGAAAGGATGGCTATTGTCTGATAAGATACCACTTTGTATTAGATAGTGGTTGGTTAATTAAATAGTGGGTAGTTAGAAGATATCACTTTGTACTAGTTAGTGACTGGCTAAGAAAGTAGTGGATAATTCGTTATATTTGTAGTGTTGTTAAGTTATTATAACTACCTTTGCATGTTATAAATACATGCATGGGTTTTAGATTTAAGGGAGCGGAGAGCCTTTTGGAAATGTGTTGATCTTTTATGTAATCGGAGTTTGGTCCACTCCATACGAACTTATGGAGATTTGTCATCTCGAATTGACAAGTTATTAGTAGTAATTTTGTTTAAGATTCTTGCATTTTTACTATTAATAATAGTTATCATAGTTTTATTTTAGTTGTATTTTTAGTTGATATCAATTAGTATTAGAGCCTCAAAGATCCTAGTAGGAGAGCACAAAGAAGCAACATTCATTCAGGAGAAATCAACTTTACATATTACAAGTGAAAGCTCATTTCATAAGAAAAGCTCGAAGTTCATATTGGTTCAAAAATTTCTCTCTTAGCCCAAAGATGGAGTTAATCAAGTTTGGGAACTTCAACTCCACCTGCACAATATTATTATTAATTTTCTTTTCTCCGCCTTGAGGACAAGGCAAAATTTTAGGATAGGATACCACTTTGTATTAGATTGTGGTTGGTTAATTAAATAGTGAATAGTTAGAAGATACCACTTTGTACTAGTTAGTGGCTGATTAAGAAAGTAGTGAGTAGTTAGTTATATTTGTAGTGTTGTTAAGTTGTTGTAACTACCTTTGCATGTTATAAATACATACATGGGTTTTAGAATTAGGGGAGCCTTTTGGAAATGTGTTGATCTGTTATGTAATTAGAGTTTGATCCACTTCATACGGACTTATGAAGATTTGCCATCTCCAATTGACAAGTTATTAATAGTAATTGTGTTTAAGATTCTTGTAGTTTTACTATTAATAATAGTTATCCTAGTTTTATTTTAGTTGTATTTTCAGTTTGGTGATACAACTGAAAATACGACTACATATATGACTGAAAATAAAAGTAGGATAACTATTATTAATAGTAAAAGTGCAAGAATCTTAAACACAATTACTACTAATAACTTATCAATTCGAGATGACAAATCTCCATGAGTCCGTATGGAGTGGACCAAACTCCAATTACCTAATTAGTAAACACATTTCAAAAAGCTCCCCTAAATCTAAAACCTATGCATGTATTTATAACATGCAAAGGTAGTTACAATAACTACAAATATAACTAACTATTCACTACCTTCTTAACCAGCCACTAACTAATACAAAGTGATATCTTCTAACTACCCATTACTTAATTAACCAACCACTATCTAATACAAAGTGGTATCTTATCGGTACACCCCTCCTAAAATTTTGCCTTGTCCTCAAGGAGGAGAAAAGAAAATTAATAATAATATTTTGCAAGTGCAGTTGAAGTATCCAAACTTGATTAACTCCATCTTTGGGCTAAGAGAGGAATTTTTGAACCAATATGAACTTCCAGCTTTTCTTCTTATGAAATGAGCTTTCACTTGTAATATGTAAAACTGATTTCTCCTGAATGAATGCTACTTCTTTGTGCTTTGATACTAGAATCTTTGAGGCTCTGATACAAACTAAAACTACAACTCCATATATGACTGAAAATAGAAGTAGAATAACTATTATTAGTAGTAAAAGTGCAAGAATCTTAAACACAATTACTACTAATAAATTGTCAATTCGAGATGACAATCCGGTTTGATGTTAAATAAAAGCAAACCAGTGGATAAACAAATGGATAAGATATATGTATCAGCAAAGTTTAATGATGTGAATTATGTAATTCATGATGCTCAAAATGTCTGCAGTATTATTATTTCTTGCAGCACAACCAAAAGAGGATAAGTCCAACTATCATAGACAAATAGAAGCAGAAGAACTAAAGAAAAAATGTTGGGTACTAAAGCAACAGACTACAGAATCTGAAGAACCCCTATATCTATGTGACTCCGAAAGTCACACATAAAGGGCTATAAGCCCAAAAAGAGATCGTGCACATTTGGGAACTACTGCTCAATTTTTTCATCGCTTTGTAACAACTGACCGTATGGAATCAAAATTTCCAAATTTGAAATGGGTAAATGATGCTCTTATGCTCTCTTAACAATTGCTAAAGAATAGCTAAAAGAAATGGAAGTTATTAAGTTCATGGAGCTTCTATGAAAACGAATCTACTATTTTAAGACTCCGAAGAAGAAACGATGAGAAACAAAATAATCAGATCCACTGACGTCATTCACATATTTAATATATAATTTAGCTCCAACAAACTTGGAGCTCCAACAAATCTGAATAGTTCTGCTGGCGTTAACTGCTTACGAGATGGGAACAGAGAATTCTCTGTTCAGATAAAGCACCGTAGCACGAACCGGAGGATCCGCCGCCTGTTAAAAGGCAGCCAGAAAGACCATTCAGACAGCCAAAAGCTTCGCCAAAAAAAATCCAAACTTTCTGTTGGGGCAAGGTAACACAAGGCTGAGATCTCGCCAACCTTCTGCAGAGGAGTGACAATGCCATCTCTCAACTCGAAGATGTCGGACAGCGACAACGACTGCGAGGTTTCCCCGCCCTTCAAGAACGCGGCCCCGTGTTCATCGAGGTCCCTCGCCATCTTGTCGTAGAGCAGCTTCCGCCGTTCCAAGATCCACGACATGGAGGAAGACTCTGAGCGCACTCATCAGGCCACATCAACAAATTAACAATCTAACAAAAAAAAAGCGCAGGGGAAGAAATTAATACCGGAATCGGGAGGTCGGAGGAGGGTGATGAGGTCGGAAGAGGGAATGCGATCGTCGCCGGTGGTGGCGCTCATGGAGACAGAGTAGATCAGGAGGAGGATCCCGGCGGCCGCGGCGGCGACGGAGATAGCGATCGCAGCGGGGAGATTCTTTGGCATTTTGGGGTGCTCGCGAGGAAAACTCAAGTTTGATATGCTTACCAGAGTTTAACCGCAAAAGCGCCACAGTTTAACACGTCACCGTGGCAACATGAGGCCCACGATTGAGCACGAGATATATCCAACACCGTATCTTAACATGGATCTTTAAAATTTAGTTTAATCTAATGTCTGTGTAGCATATTAACTGCTGCTTATCTATGTATTTTTTATGTCTGAACATTTACTTATCATAATGATTCGTCGATATGTTCCCGTATGAAATTTAATATATTAGATTCTTAGAATGTGGAACGGGAGTGCTAAAATTTTAACTCTCTTTTTCAGACGTCGTATTTTTTTTATCTTACGCATATTTTTTATTTTGGGGAATATTGGCTTTTATTCTTAAATTAGTTTCTTAATGGAACTTAATTATAAAAAAACACTCTACCATATTTCAAAAACAAATTTTTTTTATCTTACAATTCTAATGGATTCTTAAGTTCCTGGTGATATCTCAAAATAAATAGGGCTTGAAATAAAATAATAAATGAACATTCATTTTTGAATTTGAAAATATTTAAAATTTGAAAATCCACTCCTGATCCCCTGGTCCCCTACTCCCCTCTCAAGCTTGTCGATGGGGGCAGCGAGATCAATTTTCTATATCTTTACCAATTTAAAAGATAGAATATCATGCATGCTCTCAAATTTCACATTAAAAAATCAGTTAACAAAAATGATGTTAAATTATATAGAAATAAATTTTCTAATCAATATAATTAAATAATTAAATACATGTTTATGTACATTATAGAATGAGTAGTTATTGTCGCATGGTATTTCCTCCCATTTTCAATGGAAAAAAATTAATATAGAACTTGAATAATGGTTATAGTTACAAAACACCGATAATATATATTTAATTAAAATTTAGTTTAAATGGAAATATAAACTCACTATTCAATATATTTTTATTTTTATAATTTTTTCACTATTTGCACAACGAAGGAGGCACGTATCAATAAAAGGAATGTTTATAATCATCACAAAAGAATTCTACACACTTATCTTAGAATTTTTTTTTTCTTACATAGAACACCTTTTCACAACCTTAACATTACTATAATCAAAAGACTGCATTACTCTTAAAATATCTAAATTAACAAATATTTTGATTACATCATAATATAGAATAAAAAATCTGCAATGCAATATACCTAATATTTATAGACATATGTGTTAATATACAAAATATATAATTACATACAAAATAAAAAAGGGGACCTATATATGAAGTGTAAAACAATGCTCTCGCTTTTCCAAATTGAGGTAAGGGTAAAAGGGTTGAGAGGAAAAAATAATTTATATGTGAAAATATTTAGAAAAACAAGGGCTATATTGGTAAATTACTTAGTTTGGCCAAATGATTTAGATTAAAAAACAATATAAGTTTATCTCCTGTTTATTATTTTTTTAAGTTACTTCTTTTAGCCGGCCGTGAGTCTTCCCATTCACATAGTATTTACAATAATGTATATAATCATACTAGCTAATTATCAAAACATTTGTTTTCCATAAATAATGAAATTTTCTTCTACTGCGAATTTATACATCAGTCTCAGCATGATCTTTCATGCGTGCTCAAGGAAAAGCAAAACCGGTGCTGCCATTTTAAGCGTCGAAATAAACAAATGATACCGAATGGACAAATTAAAAATCAAAGTGGCGTGCATTTGAGATGCATCGTGCATGCACGCATGCACGAAAGGGTGTTTTTTGTTTATTTAATGTGATCGAGATGTGCGAACATACAATTCGATCATGCTTTTATAATTGGAGATGATTGGACGATTTCAGTAGTTTATTAGCACCCATTGCTTGACTTAATTGTATATAAAAACTATTTTAGCTTCATATATAGCATATTATATACATTCAATCATGCATGACATATATAAGTTGCATGAACCCAGACTTAAATAATTGCAGGAAAAGTTGTTAAAAAAAATTAAGTTCATTAATTTTATTAGATAACCTTCATCTTCCAGAGGATTATATATTGATGATGAAGGTCAGTTAGGAAGCATAAACGGAATTGAGAAATGCACATTTGGCGTAGCATTATACTTATCACATTATTAAAAAATATATATTAAATTTAAAGTATATGTTAAATAGTAAAGATAAATGAAATTAAGATTATCGAAATATTCAATGATCGTGAAAGCCATGTTAATAAATATGACTAATTTAGTAATTATAATTTATTTAGTATTAGATCGTACAATTTTATTAGCAAATTATCCAAATAACTATATATCATTTCATTAAATAAGTATATATATAATCAATTTAATCATGAATTTGAATAATTAATTTTATTAAATTATAAAAAAAATAAGAACTTTACTCCTAGGTGTAGAGCAGAATGCTCTACATACTATTAACTCAGGTTTAATAACAAGGTTATTAATTGCGTTTATACTTGTCTGAGTACATTAAGAGACAGCAACTCAGAAGAATAGGTAGGTAATATCATGCAACATATGCATAATAACTAGCTAGATAGACATATATAATATGCGTATAATATTTATATCTACAAATGCATACGACTTGAAAATATCATAACAACATTTGGATTGGCATATATATATATATATATATATATATATATATATATATATATATATGTGTGTGTGTGTGTGTAGTTTCAGCTGAGATCACTTCATGCATGTATGAAAGTTTAAGCTGAGAAATTTTCTTATAGAAAATTATTTTGGGATGCAACCGAAAACAATGTTTTGACATATGAATAAATTGATTAGATTGCTGTTTCTTAATTTTTTAATGAAGTGGAAATTAATGTATACTGCTAGGAGATAGCCATACAAAAGGAGGCAAAACTCAACACAAAAAGGTTAGATATACTGCTACATATGTGTTATAGCTAGAAAGCACAAAGGGCTGGTATAAAGAACCAGACACTTCACCACACTTTTACCTTAAAAGAAATGCCTAGCCCCCTCTTGTTGTCTCCAATTATATGAAAGAGATCAGATCAGCACACCCGAAAAAAAAAAGCTACAGTTCATCATTCATCTTGGTTTCAAATGATTCTAACATGTTCCTACCTTTACAGCTTTTACTCCTGTATACACAGTAATGAATCTAGATCCACATTCTTATGCATCAGGACACACAACTAATTTGTATATGCATGTTGCATGAACAAGTATATATTTATTTCTATAGCAACACAAGGTACACAAAAGACATGAGAGACAAAGAGGAGAGAGAGTATCTCTCACACTCAACTTCGTGACTATGTGCTAATTTCAATTATCATAAATCTTAGTTACATTTAGTCATTCCAAAACTAAAATCGGCAAAACCTCCCTCCCTTACTTTCTTGTGTCATTAGCCAACACATACAAAAGACGGATATATATTCATCAAAGTTTAATAAAAAAACTATAAGATATGATATTCGCATATGGTCATTATATTTTTTTTCACAAACTATTTCACATATAACTCCACAGGATCAAGTCTCATACAACCTTACAAAATTATTCTAATAAACTCCAGTACAACTCTCGAGTTTATCTATTACATGCATGCTTTTTATAAATGAAAGTGGAGAAAAAATAAAAGTGCTCCAACGGCTCGACCTCTTCTATATGCATTAAAGACAAGCTTCGAGTCGACTCAACTCGAGAACTTATAATTATTTGAAAAATTCAACAAGGGTAATGTAAGCAACAATCGTTTGCTCAGTGAGTGAAATAAATGTACAACATAGGGGAACAATACGAGTACATATAATATTTAAATAATCATATTTCTTTCATATGAGAAAATATTTAAAGCATAACTACTATCACATAACTTTTCAAATTATATTAACTTTTACCATAAATACAAATTATTCAAGATATCATCATATTCACAGTTAAACTCTACACATGTGTCATTGCACATACTCATCATGGGTCAATACGTATCTCTCTATAATCATGTGTCATACAGTTAAGCAGAGCTTCATAATCAAGAGTCACGGATACACAGAGCAAATCATTGGTCAATATGTATCCATCTATGATTGTGTGTCATACAGTTAAGCAAAGCTTCACAATCAAGAGTCTCAGATACGCAGAGCAAATCATGGGTCAATACGTATCACAATCATGATTGTGTGCCACCCAATCATGATTCTCAGATACACAGAGCGATCATGGATCAATACGTGCACGCAGAGCAGTCCCCAAAGGGCAAATACACCCGATATACGCCCCAAAGGCTTCATGTATATCGAATGCGGTACCAAATACCTTTTTCAAACAGCATGGCTAATGAACACATGGAGTTTAACAATATCAAAATACATATGTCATAATCACATATCATTATTAAATAAAACTTATTTTAACTTCATAAACATTATTCTCTGAAAACATTTTCATGTAAAAGATTGTTCCATCTCATATAAAATCATTGAAACATATCATAAATACTTTCATAGTTCAATATATGTTTCAATAATAATAATACTAATAATCTTTGCTTGAAATAATATCATAAATAAAAGAACTAACATATAACATTTTGCTATGTTATAAATTTACTCACTCACCTTGTACTTTATCCCTTCAAGGAGGTTTACTATATTTTCTTCCTTTCACTTGTAGCTTGTTGATTTTCTACAAGCAATGATGCCTTTTTACTTTTTCATCACTAGTAAAAATACTATGCAATGCATGCTCATGATGCATGAATAATTATACACCTTAGAATGCATGTAATTTCTTCTAAGTATTCATTGTTCAATCTCAGGTGTCTATGTTCATACGTTATTACACACTTCAACTATTTATTTCTACCAAATCTCCTAAAACTTAACTAGGTGATGTTTTAGGGTTTCAGACTGAGTGTCTATTAATTAATAATTCATAACTTATTAACCACATGGACAAATATTATGATTCTAGATTAATTAGGAATTAGACATACTAAGGTTTCTAATTCCCAGATATCATTATCAAATTCCAAGTGAGTAAGTTAGGACATCTCAAGCAATCTGACATAGGGTTTGTGTTGTGTGTCACTGAAATATTGATTTATATATTTTTTCATACTTGTTCATTTAACCAGAGCATAATTTTTTTGAAAACTAGACTTCATTAGTATTTTTTTATAAAAAATAGAGAATTTAACTCGCTATATAGACTTATAACAAAAATAGTTAATTCAGGTCGCAATTTGTCAATGTCCTGAAATCTGACAGAAGACTCACTATGAAATGAAAATTTTATTTCTCCGCTTCTACACATACAAATTGGATGCTTCCACTTCTCACCGAACTCTTGTGAAGTATAATTGAACATGTATAAATTTCAAACTCAAATTATATTTACCCTAATCATAATCTAATCTACGAGGCGGACCTGTCTCTGACTCGAGACAGAGTGAGAGATCTACGGTTCTCGGTCCATAACTTTCTCTACCGAAGTCTTTTTTACATGATTCTTATGGTAATAGAAAGCTGACATTGATAGTATGACCCATGCAAAATTTCAGGATTTATGAAGAACAACTTACGAAGATATGATCGTATGAACATGAGGGTTAATTTCGGATCCGCAGATTCACCCTAACCCAGAAAACTTGTCAAATGTCCTCATGCTGCTCGGAAACTGATCTGATCTTAAAAATTTTCAGCTTGCAGATAATACGAATAAATGATTTATATATTTTTTACAAAATTTTAACACATCATATGACGGTTTGGAAAAAAAACATTTTCTAAGCAGCTGGTGAGCTGCCTGCTTCAGCTGCTTGAAACCCTATTGGTTGAAATGGAGGTCCAATCATATTATTTGGTTAAAAATTAGTGTTAAACTTCTAATTAACATTAGTTTATCATAATTAAACATGTTTATTATAATATTTACAATTATTATAATTTATTCTTAATAATCTTATATAATTCCTTTATAACGCTTATCGATAATTTAATTTTGATTATGCTTTAATCCAATGGTTAATTGCTACATGCAACCATGACTATATAAGTATCTAAACTTACTTAAAATGCTCATTAAAAGCAATATTATATTGAAATGATATTTATGGAGCACGTCTGTGACAATTCTCCCCTCGTTAAAAAAAATTTCGTCCCCGAAATTTAGATATAGGTTGTGAAGGATAAAAATGAATACTTCCTTCTTATTTGGTCATTCTCACTTTCAACTTTCTCTTTACTTGAATGATTTTTTTTCCTATAACACAAATACTAAAGGAAATTTTCATTTATGAAGTTCATTTTCCTTGACTCTTATAATTTATACTATATTTTTTTCTTCTAAAAAAAATTCTCTTATATTCGAATAGATTGAGTTTTACTTTATATGCAGAAGGCTGCTCTTCAATTTATTGATGGTGCAATCTTTGATTCTATATGAGCAGAAGGTAATTGTATATATTATTCTCTATTGATGTTCTGCTCTCTTTGGTTCTCTGTTAATGTTTTGCTCTCTTTGATTTTTTGCTTTAATGCATAGCACACAAAAATATCATATCTCAAAAGAGAAGAAAAACTGACTATTGCATTAACTTAGATGAGTTAGCATCCATTCTACGTGAACATAATAACAAGAACTTGAAGAGCAATGGAAGACTAGATGGAAAAGCAAGGAAAATATCTATTTCACTTGATGTTATGATAATGACAAGCAGAATATCTTTTTTCAACAAGTATGTCAAAAAATCATCAAGAAGCTTCTGGATGTTTGTTTAGAATATTTTACATGATTTGACATTGATCATTCTTATTATTTGAGCTTTGATATCTGCAGTTGTTGGACTTCTAACTGAAGATTAGCCCAAGGATACATACAATGGTTTAGAAATCTTACTTAGAATATTCCTAGTCATCATAGTTATAGCATCCAATGACTCATTGCAATTTAGAGACTTTAGATAAGGAAAGGTAAAAGATCTTTTATCCAGTTGCCCAGAGATGGACATAGACAAAAATTTTTGTTGATGACTTATTGATTGATGAGCTTGTCTACAAAGGATTTGATCAATATCATTGAACATAGAAATATTGAAGATATTATAAATACACAATATCTTTGATGGTGGAACTTAACAAATAAACAATTGACCCAATACATGTCAAAATCTCATATGGTACTATGTATCATGGACATAACTTTCATTCTCACTATTGTGATCTCCTTTTATTTTTCTTGATATTTCACAATAATCCTGCATATATCATATTCTTTTGTCTATAACATTTTCCTAATGTGCATATTTAAAATTCCATAAAAGAATTAATTCTTTGATCTAGTCTTGTTACCATGGTTAATTTTATACAAAATTCCCATAAAGATAAGTACCAATGTTATGAGTGGAAAACTAATTGCAAGAAAATTCCCAAATATTGGACAAATTTTATGGATAACAAGAACAATGGGTAGTACTTCGACAATTATATGAGTCTATCATGACAAGCAAAAGAAGATGACACATTGGATAAAGGGAACGACATAATAATCATCGATTATTACGTGCCTATAAGTCAAATACGATCACTATCATTCGTAAGAATGATTGTTAGAGTGCGAGCAACAATGAGTTTTGTGAATAAGACTTTCTCTCTAATTGATTTACAATGGTGAAATGTCAATTCGAATTCGCGATCGAGGATCAGAAAGACGTCCCCCTCTAATCGCTCATTCACTATACATCCAACCAACATTTCGTGATTGATGAATACCCAATTAAAGTAGATGACCAGAGGATGCATCACTCCAATAATCTTTCGAGAAGCTTTCTCACAACTCATTTAAATTTTCAAAATTTAAATGATTCAGAATGTATAACGATGAATGATGAGTAAAAATTTATTCCCAAATATGAAGAATCGCAATCGATAACAACTAATCAAGAATCATCAATGATTCAGAATGTATAATGATGAATGTTGTTTGATAACTATGAGTTGAAAGTTGACAATAATTTTGATATCAATAATGGTAATTCAAGATTTCAGTGTCACATTAGACAATGATAATATAATGATCATATAATTTGAATCACATCAAATAGGTATCAATCTTCAACACTAAACTGATTTGATGATTGGTTCTCCAACCTTTATGCATAGTTTAATATTATTATCCATTTCTATAAAATGTTTACCATTTCTTATTAATATAGACATCTCATAATGTCTTCATATGATTACAAGCATCTATTCTCTTACTGATTGTCCTTATAGAACCTTCAGTATCTCCTATAATCTTTTTAAAATTTGATGTTATCAAACCCGAAGAACAAAACTCATACTTATCATCTACACATCCAACACAAGTAATTTCTAATTTCATAATATGAATCATTCATATATTTTAAAAGTTTTCATGATCATATTCATATTTCCCTTATGTTATTTATAGCGCATTTGCAAATTGATTTTGACTATTCAAAACAACATAACTATATTTTATTCTTTTTTTAATCTTTCTATCAACATATTTTATTTGGATCAATCACAATCTTGTAGAATTAAGCTTCAAAGTCAATTCACACATATGTTATTCACAAATTTAGAATACCCATAATCACTTGAAAGAGTCGAACAAATATAATGTTCAAATTAGAATATTAATGATACAATACATATCTATTATCTGATTCTTATACATATGGGTAATTCAATGTATGTTAAATACAATACAATGAATGATGGCTTGTAAATATCCCCTCAACACCTTCATAAGGTTCAAATGTATTTATTTCAAAACACAATGTCTCATTGTAAAACTTTTATATCATAATATATTAGGATGTGACTTTTCTTATCTTTTTCATTTTCTTTTTGATATAAGATGCAAACTAATTGTTCTTTATGTAACAAGTTCTTGTTCAAACAATAAGCATGCAAACACAATCATATGTACATGATTAGTTCATATTTTCTTAGATTGGATACAAGATAACACATTATACTTCCTTTCTATATTAAGGAGAAATGTTGCATTATAAATAATTGATCAAAGTCATTCAAAGATATCAGATGATCATACATATCAAGGGCATAATTTGTTTTTCTTAGAATTGGCATGATCCAATATTGTGAGGTCAACCCAAAACTTACTCATAATTTGGCTCTTACTTTTATTTTTTCCATAATAATTTTGTGAAATAGTGTTTAGATATCTCTCATGATGTGCACGACCTTCGGAATTGAGAGATCGTAAGTTTATGAGTGGTTTGATGGTCAAAATTCATAATGATAATATCGAGTTCCATGTATATAGAGGTTGAGATATACCATTATTTTAACTTTAGCTAATGATATACATCTCTTAAAGTCATTTTTCGAGTGGTACTTGTAGTTCATCAAGCAAGTAACTCATTCTTGATAAACTATTCTTCACAATCACTTAAAATGTATATAATTCATGTCCAACTAAGGAACTTATCTTTCTTTTTGAAGAATAAATCCGAAGCTCAAAATTTTGACTGAATGCACACCTCATCGGAATGCACCTATAATTCTTTTAATCTTATAGGTGTTACACAATCAGGAGTGTTACAAGTAGGAATAGTTCTATGGATTATATCTATAAATAATTCTGTTTATCTCATTGGTGCATAATCTAAGAAGATCTTAGTATTTTAACAAATTCAGATATGATTGGAATATCTTCCAATCGTGACCTTTTTACCTTTATCTCAATTTCTCATTCCTTCCTAATCAACTTCTATGTCATTACTATATAAATAATGCAAGAGGGGAAAATTCTAACATTTATCAGAAAATATAACTCTTGATTTTTCTAATAACCCAAAATAAGTTTCTTTCTTAAAACAATATGAAGTGGCATGATGACGAACTAATCAACCCACTTTAGGTAAGACACTACAGTCTTGAATATTTAAAGAAATGAACTCTGTCATCATTTCCCACTCAGCTACTTCACTCCATATTCATTTACATCTTTTGCAAGAAATTAACTATAATAGTTTGATTCCTAACATTGCCATCATGAAACATTATTGATGGACACAATATGATCACATCATCACAGAGGAAGGATCATTATTGACATCAAATGTCACACCCTGTACTGATGCATAATGCATGAGATGAAAATGAACTCCTAATAGGTCAACCGTCAGACGGGGTAAATTTACAAACGTCAATAATATCAAATTGACCATCACCACATCACTCATGTGGTGATATGTTTACTCCTTAAAAATATAAAATAAGAAAAATAATAAAAAATATGCACTATTAATCTAATGCAGATAATGTCACCTAACCTTAAACTTAAGTAATACTGTCTATAGAATCTTAAACTTAGGCTCTGATAGTATCTGGTACTGATAATTAAGTGGCATGCATGGCAGTCTTGCATATATGCAATTTTCTTCTCCTTTTCTTGGTTCAATTCTATATATTGTCCTTTGCGGATAGAAATAAGTAGACAATGGAGAGGTGCATGGGGTTAGGAGATGAAGTTAAAAAAAAAAAGAAGAAATGAACTAGGATGAGGGAGGAAGGAAAAAAGATAAGAGTGTACATATGTGGTTAGGGTTATTTGATACAGCCCATGCATCAGAGCTCAACATGTGACAGCTCTAATGTGGAACAGAACAACCGACAGCTCTAGCATCGCATTATACCGATTTGGCCTTTTGCCCTGCTCTTTCTCACTCCCTTGTTCACATCCATCTATTTAACACCCTGGAAGCGGAAGAGAGAGAAAAAGAACACAATTTTTCCAATTAAAGAACGCAAGGCCAACCCTGGACTTGCGAACCCATGTCCCCATTGGACATGCCTTCATGGACTATTTTAATTAATGAAGTCCCTCACTGTACACATACTTTGTTAATTGTGTGTGTGTATATATATATATACTATGAACAAGTAGATGAATAAATATGTGTGTACAAAAAAGAAGAATAATGTACATCTATACAGCTTTGCATAGTATATGTGCATGCATTTAGAAAGGCGTTGTGGAGAACTGGAGAAGCCCATCCCTTTATGTGAGCCAGTAATCATTGATCTGATGAGAGCCTCTGAGTTGAACTTTTAAAGTTTCTCACTATTGGACTCAATGGGTCTTCTGATCACAATTGAATAGGACTCTCTCTCTCTCACACACACTCACTCTCGTGCTGTCCTCATCACTTGCTTCTGTTCCCCCTACTTTTCCATCTGTCGACTATTGAACTGAAACAGCTCTCTCTCTCTCTCTCACACACACACACACACAGATGCATTACATGCATAATAATTAAACACACCGGGAGTTCATTCATGAGCAAACGGGAATTGGTGAAATTAAGGAAGACTAACCATATAAGCTATTATGAAACAAAGATACTCGTAATAATTAAACTGCATGAAAGAACTTTGTCGAATCAAATGTCACCACCAGAGTCTCACAACAAAAAGAAAGAACCCTAACAAAAACCATATCTAACAAGCATGCACACTGTGCCTTCCGCCCTTCTCCATGAAACCCTAGCAATCAAACTCTACCTCTCTTTAATCTCGGCGACGCTTACAGACTAGAAAAAAAATGGCGTGCATTTGTATGACGAGAATGTTTATAGTCAAGAATAAATATGAGAACCAGATTGATACCACAATACCAATAAAAAGAGATTAATCAGAAGCAAATTGGAAGAAGAACAACAATGCAGGAGTGTTCATGAAACCAACATACGAGAGGCCGACAGCATCAGTGGTGGCAACGCGCAAAGTGCGACCTACGAATCGCTGGTGCTCATGGTGTCGTGCCGCTCGCTCCCCCCGTGCGTCTGATGCGAGCCAGAGGGCAGCGACTCGGAGGCGTTGGGCGGCCGATACGCATTTAGAGCCGCCAGGATCCCCATATGCCCAGCCTCGGCTCCGCCGCCGCCTGAGCTAAGCCCAAGCTGCTGGCTCGGGAGCAGCGCCATGGGCGCCGGAAAGTTCATGAAGTGGAGGCCACTGGACATGGAACCCCTGAACATGGTATTGCCAGGCACCTGAGGGAACGTCCATATTGACTCCCCACCGGCACCTCCGCCGACGCTTTGCGTGTTAGGGTTCGTCACCATCCACACAGTCCCAGGGATTTGCCCATGGCTTGCCTGGTTGTATCCTGCTATCTGATGCTGCACAGACTGCTGCTGTTGCTGCTGATTGATGTCTGTCTCCCACCGGCGCTTCCGCAAGTTCCCAACGTCCGCATACGATGACCCGTCCAGGCCCATGCTCCCCGAATTGAAGCTGAGGAGCATCGAGGAAGAGGAAGAAGACGACGAGGGGCCCTCGGAGGTGAAGCTGGAGCTACTTCCACGGTCCCAGTCGTTGCCTATTCTGAGCGGTGGCACCGTAAGGGCCGCCGCTGCGCTGTTGAAGTAGTTCGCAGCGCGGAGGTGCGAGGGGGCAGAAATGCTCGAGCCGGAGCTGCGGAGGGAGATGTTGAGGGAGGTGAAGTTCGCCGGTATCGTCCCCGTCCCGGTGGCAGCGATCACCGCGGGCTCGGCTTGCTGGAGGAGCCACTCGATGGTCTCGCCGTCGGACTTGTGGCCAAGCTCCCGTGTGAGCTGGAAAACGCGCGCGGCGCAGAGAGCAGGCATGCGGATTCTGCGTCCGCGGCCGTCGACTTTGGTGTGGCGGTCCTTGGTCGAGCTGCGTTTCGGAGGAGGCTTCCTGGGGGGATCAGGGACGAGGTCATGGGCGCCGGTGCCGCCAACTCCTCCTCCGCTGCCGGTGGCACCGGAGGATATGGCGAGGGAAGGATACCCAGAGCTGGAGCAAGAGTCCTCCTCCTTCTTCTCGAGGAGCTGAAGAGGGAAGTTTGGCCGCCGAACCGGACCGCCGCCTTCACCGTCCATCTTTAGATCACTGAGTTCATGGTGCAAAGCTTATGCAATGATTGGCCCCAGTGACGCCTGTGAAGATGAAAGCAGACTACACCATTTTATAAATATGAAAATATATAGCTCCGAAACCAAGGAAGCATATGTATTTATAAATGCTTTGGCTATCATATAGGAAGGATCAGACTATGAAAGAGAAAGAGAGAAGGGAGCATCAAGTGGAGAGAGATATGATTATAGTTTTATAACTCACTCAGTTGCAGTATTATTAATCGATCAGAAGCTCAAAACTGTCGCCGTCCAGCCTGAAGTATTCAAGATTTCCAACCTTCTGCTGCTCACTGCTCAGTGTTCAGGGATGAGTGAAGGGAGAGTGTGTGCTACGGCTAGCTCTCGTGTGTGTTTGATGTTTGTGTACGAGATAGAAAATGGAGAGATGGGGCTATGTTTGGTTTTGGGAGGGAGAGACTGATACTATTTTATGGAGTTTGGTAGGACAACCAACTCAAACTTTGATGAAGGTGTGGAGAGAGAAAGACAGGGTGAAGAAAGGGAAGAGCTAGGGGCATGAAAACTATTAGGCTATAGCGTGAATGTTATGATCCCCAGAACCAAAGTCCACACCTACCTAAGATTGAGAGAAATTAATTAACTAGACGTGGTGGTAGAGGAGAGAGAGAGAAGCTAATCTTAATCTTAACACAGAAAAGCTGGATGGAGTTCATGATGGTGTGTCTAGAGAAAAGAAGAGGGATGAAAGGATGGCTGTCTAGAGGTTAAAGAAGCATAGATCTGACTGACTATATATTCATGGCTGATGCTGGTAGGACACTGTGAATATTCAAGTTTATGCCTCCATGGAAGAGATGCAAAGGATAGGCCACTGTTCCCTCCATTAATTCTTTCCCCCGTAACTTTTTAGAGACAGTGAGAGAGAGAGAGGATGGTAACGGAGGAGGGAGGAAAGCTTTAAGCAACAAATACAATGAGTGGAAATTATATATGTGGATGGTGCTATGCACTGCTTTGGAAACTATTTCGTTCTACAAAACGCTTTTGCTAATGAAAATTAATCTACAGCTATTTTTTTTCTACTTGGTAATAATGTTACATATTATTTAACTTACATTTTCTTATTATGAGTTCATTATTTTCTGTGTATATATATATATTTTTTATTTCATTGCGGGTGCTTTTTTTTAGGGGCAGGTCACTGTGCGTGGCCAGTGACTTGGTTCAGACTCCACGTGCGGTGCTCTTTATCATTCAATCCGTAAAGACGGTAGTGGCCGAGACGGGTGGGGCCCGCACTTCCCCGTCCCAAGTCAAAAAAACAAAGAAAAAGATAAATCGACGTGGGTCCCTCCCGCTCCCTCCAGTAATCATTCCCTTTCCCTCCCTTTCCTCTCCCCCTCTCCTCCATCTTTTTTGCTCTCGCTGCTCGCTGTTTGCTCTCTCTCTCTCTCCCCTTCTCTCTCTCTGAGGTGTTTGCTGCTGCTAATTAAATACTATGATTTTGGATGGCCAGGAGAGAGGGGAATTTGGGGATCTATGCCACTGAAACTTTTACGTGGACTGCCATGATCTAGTAGGGAATATAGGGGGGTCTAGGGTTTGTTCCCTATCTACTATCTTGTATGTTGATTTTAGGGATCTTAGCTGACTACTTGTTCCGTTACACACAAAAACTCGAGTCCCCACCCATGTCAAGATCTTATTCAGTCAACTTAAGGATCCAACACATTTTCGAGGTGGATTTTTTTCTTTCTTTCGGCTTCATGGCTTATTTATCTTTCAAAGTTCAATTAGTTTGGAATTTATATAAACATATACTACACAATATTTAAGATGAATTTAAAATTGCAATTTCGAATGATTGCGTATGCATCTGCCTTGTCAAAGAGGAATTGAACGTAACTTTTTTTCCTATTTAAAATTTAGTTTCAATTAGCTTTGTAAATATATGTATATTAATATTTTGGATTAATCGATTACGGGAAGTAAAACCATATCTCCATGTTTATTGCATGCTTTATAAGATCTCTCTGGCTCTCGCTAATATTATTTTCATCTCTTTTTCCATTTCCTTTTCTTTGTCACCGTCTCAGCAGTCAATAATTAGCTATATATATATATATATATATGGTCATTATCGTTTCTCCTATCTGTCATACTTTATGTTGACTCATCCCACCATTAATTAATTAATTATTTGATGAATTGTTTAAAGAAAAGAGACCCTAAGAGGCAGACTTTGTTTCAGTAATTTTAATTGGGGAAAACCTCTTAATCGCATATTTTATTAGTAACTAACAAAAACACTCTTTTTAATGACCAAAAGTAACGAACTAGTTGTAGCAGCAGTTCTGGCAAAAGGATGACTCGGTATTATATGGGCTGTAATTGACTTGCTCAATTTGTCTATATCCGAATTCGTTAAACATACTTTTTTTAATAATCTGAATTAATGTTGAAAACCTTAATTGCAAAATTTGGAGGAAATGTTTGAACTGAGAAAACTATTCTCAATTCTCAATTTTCCATGTAATATATATCACAATAACAGATAATTAGTTTTTTGTTTTCTTGAGTTAAATTTGTCATGTGGTGCAAAAAAAAAAAAGGAATAATGTTTAGGAAAATATGAAAAGGATGGCGAAGTGTTCACGTGTGGGACCCAATCTTTCACCGAAAAAGAAAAAGTACCGGACCCAATCATGTTGTTGGGTCCAGATCGGGTAGCAATGACCCGATCGATTTGATTCGAGCTGCATGTCGTCCCACTTTTTGGCGATAAATGCATGAAATCCAATTTTACTAATTAATAATAATTAATAAATGAAAGAAGCCCTTGGTAATTACTAAGAATGTAACGTTGTTGAGTTTCATGAATAATAAATTTTTTTTGACAGAGTTCAATGGCAATTATCCTGATTAATTCAATAATGAAAAAATAATAATTTAATTCAAAATTCTCGAGTTAATTAATAAGGGGGTGCATGGATGCATGATTCCATGGACTCCATGCACCCTTTTTTTGGTGTAAAGGAACAAGTTGGGAGGGTGCATGCAGCATTGCCACTGATGAACGAGTTCAATATCAATATGTGTGCAAGATCCACGCCATGCATTGCATTCATGCCACCCAATGGCTGCTGTATTATGCAGTGCCAAATTGGAGGGGGACAAGAGCACGTTACGAGGTCCATAAATGTTTCTCGCTCACCGAAACGCATTAAATGTTAGAGACCGAGATATACCAATTCATTCATTCATGCATCCATCCATCATTTGGCTATATATAACTTGCAATACTACTACTTACTGTATGTGGACCTTGCAATTATATATCACCAGTGTGAGAATATAAATTTCAGTATGATATCATTGTCACCATTTTTCTTCTCACTCGCACGCACATAGTTATATATGCATGGCGTAAAATATACACATATGCGTAGTGTCTCAGCTTTCCATTTTTTTTTTCTTTTGGATATATACCCACCAGGACCCTCCAACATAAAAAGTAAAAAAATGATGACAAGTAATTAAGTTCGTTTGATACGAGATAATTTGCACGGTTTACCGACTACTTTATTTAAACTTATTAGGAGCTGTTGTATCATCATCTTTGGCTACAGTATATATCAAAAGTTTTCATATCTCCGATAAACTTATACCCATTATGAGTAATCCGTACGTCGTCTTAACTCCTCTTTTTCCATAGCCTCTTTGAATGTTGTTTATTTTGTTTATCCATAAGAATATGTGATTACAAATGGAACCATCATTGAGCTATGTTGGTATTTCTTCTTCAGATATTTTAATTATTATGTACATTATTGATGCTTATCAAATATTATAACATTCGCGCAAATTTAAACACATTTTTATAGGTGAAGGGGTAGCTACATATAAGTCCATAACCATTTTCGTGTTTTGCCCATGTGAAATTATTCATGAGTCCATCTTGATTCTTATACCTCAAATCGTTACAATTTTTCTCCCATAAAGGGCTTGACGTCCTCGTTGAGGAGGGTATGTGATTGACTCATGACCCGTGTTTTCCATATGGCTCAAGTAAGAACCTGACTCTGATACCATTATGTAACACTCTTGACTCAAATAAGATATTATTCGTTTTGAGTTATTGACTCACACGAATTTAAAACACATCTACATATAAACTCATGATTACTTCCGTGTTTTGTTCATATGAAACTATTCATGAGATTATATTGATCCTTAAACCTCTGATCGTTACGGCACATGACTAATTCAATTTGAAAGAAGATTGCCGGATTAAAAGCTAAAAGGTAGGTTTACTAGTCTTAATTATTCAGCGCATATCATAAATGGACGTGTTTATTTTCATTTTCTACAATCATTTTGTTCTCTCTTTAATTAATGATTATATATATAAATTATAAAAAATATAATATTAGATAATAAAGGGGTAAAATATATGGGGTGGCATATTTATTTATCGTTTATATTATCAGGTCTCTTTTAAAAGGTATATATGTACCATGGGAAAAAGATACGTATATCAATGACGTCATCGCAATGTTCATAAAGCATGTGCATCTTTTGTGCGATATGCGGATTATTCTTATAAGCTTTTAAAAATAGTATATAAAAAATATTAAACATAAAATGAGAGTATTGATCATGCACCATATATTTAATAAAAAATGCTTATATATTAATGCCTTTATCTTCAAATCTATTGACTCAAGTACAAAGGGAAATTAGAAACCGGAGGTAGCTGTTGTGTGAGATAGGAACACTATTAGGTGGCTCTAGTTTGAAACTTGCTGTACGTGGTGCAGAAATTTGGGGCACAAAAACCAAAAGATACGGCCAAGCAGCAGCTGAAGTAAAGGCTACCTCCTCCTGCTGCTGCCTGCTGCTGCTGTTGGTTGTTACTTACAGGTAAGACAGTGCATGGCAACAACTATGGCCCTATATATGACCATATATGGTACTACACCTCCACCCCCTGCACCATTTCATCTTTTAATTATTATCCTCGGCCACTTTTCCCTTTGTTTAAAGTTCATGTCCCTTGTAATTAAAGGCTTAAGTCTGATATCATTACGAGGTATTTTCGAAGGACAGAATAAAAGCAAAGCAAAATTAAAGATAATGAGATAGCAGATATATATATATATATATATATATATATATATATATATATATATAGAGAGAGAGAGAGAGAGAGAGAGAGACTAAGCCCATCAAAGAAAAAGAGAAGAAACTGTTCATAAAGTTTTTATCTTTTTCTTGGCTATTGGAGTTTAGCAATTGGCATATGTATATGAAACTTTTTAAAAATTGGAAAAAAGAAGAAGAAAGATGATGGATTTGGCAGTTGCAATACAGGGTTTCCTAAGGGAAACATAAACCAGAAATTGTGGGGATGAGCTAGTGGGGGATAGTTGACAAAGAAATGGAGGAGCTTCAAGTTTAGGATGATTTGTAAGTCCAAGATAAATATTAGAGAATGTATAATATAAAGGTGTGTGTGTGTGTGTGGGGAGAGAGAGAGAGAGAGAGAGAGAGAGAGAGAGAGAGAGAGAGAGAGAGAGAGAGAGAGAGAGAGAGAGAGAGAGAGAGAGAGAGAGAGAGAGAGAGAGAGAGAGAGAGAGAGAGAGAGAGGATTCCTTCAATTGGATCCAAGAAAAGAAACAAAAACAAAAGATAACAAGATTGTACCTAATGATGTAGAATAATGTTGGATGGTTTGAAAGAATCATTAAATTATTCCACACTTGTACATAAAAAAATGCAGGAGAAATAATGTCAATATAAAATTGGTAGAGATGGGTGAGAATAAAATTCTCATTCCCTAATCCCCATGACAAATGATTGACACAAGTAACAAAGAATGATGCAAACATTTCTTTATTGATAGAAGGTGCTTATGGTGCAAGATTAAGGATAAATTAATGGACATTCATAATGATTCATGATCAATCCACTGAAAGAAAAGAAAATAAGAAAAAAGGACTTCAACATATGTCAAAAATGAGGGGCATCTCATTATGAGGGCAGCTTTGTAAATAGAAAAAACCAAAAACCCCACAGGGTGGCATGCATGGGGATGAGAGGGGGGTAATAATAATACAAGCTAGCAGACAGGAAATCAGGAACATCTGACAAGGAAAAAATTAGTGATTTGGTGCTTAGATTGAATATTATAAAGGTAGGTGACCCATAATTGCTCCAATTCCCATGTGGAGGAAAAGAAGCTTGCATTATTTCCAACTCTCCAGTCTCCACTTTATTATTTTAAAAAAATAAAAACTACTATTTTTTTAATTTTCCTAAAACTACTATTTTTTTAATTTTCCTACACTAGTATTATCCCTATTTTTCCATAAGAAACAATCAACATCGTCTAACTCTCAAGCTCGTCGGATTTTATGTAGTTATTAACAAGTTAGTCAAGATCGGGATCTTACGTAAAATCGAAAGAGGTCCGTAAGATCGAAGATCGTAATATCGAATCGGAAATCATAAGATTCTACCTATATATTAAAAAAATAGTTTAATGTATAAAATTATGTAAAAAAATTTAAAATAAATTTGTATTTTTTAAATTATAAATAATGTTACCTTGAGTATTATCCTATTAAGGCTTCCTACAAATGTGTGTGTGTATATATATATATATATATATATTATTTTTATAATAGTAATTTAATATGAATTGAAAAAAATTGTAATAATATGATTAATATGCAGTAGCATCATATAATAATTTTTTAATAACATTGATACTAAAATTATTTTGTGAAGAAAAATATTTTAAAATTTTAATTGTACCTAATCATCTTCCTCTTAATTCTATTTCTCTAAAAATGATGTTACACTTGGTGAAAATTTTAAAAAATAAAAAGTGAAACAATTGAAAAAAAATAGATTGGTAGGATCGATAGGATCTTACGATCTTACCGATCCTATGACTTACTATTACGATTCTACCGATCCTACAAAATTGATCCCAAAATTGAAATTGAGATCGTAGATCGTAAGATCGTACGATATTCATAATTTTGATAACCTTGGTTATTAAGACACACTACAAGAAAATTGTGATTTTTCTTATAGTGACAACAATTAGTTAGTTGATGGAAAATTGATTCTAAATAGAAAATATTTAGGCATCATTTCATGCATTATTAATTTAATTAATCAATAATTTAGATCATTATTAAAAATAAATTATTATTATTTTAATTATTTAATGATTTATTAAAATAAATTATTATTATTTTAATTATTTAATGAATTTCTATCATAATATCTAAAGTGGTTGGGTAAAGAGTCAATCCATTTATCGCCTCACTAACATGTGTCACTCTGGATCACATCTCTAGTCTTTTCAGTTGTCACCCTAGTGTTCGAGAAGCGACGCTCATCGTTCAACCTAACTATCGCTAAGAGTTATGCGCACTGGTCACGTGTTGAAGTTTCGGCCCACCATCGAGTTCGACTATCCTTGAGTGAGGCTTCCAACAGGAATTTTTTTATCAACAAAGGTTCGAACTCAATATCTTTGTATATTTCTAATAAGAAGCAAATCCTTTATTTGCATATTTTCTTTTTTTGGCTGTAAAAAATACTTTGACTACTCCAATTTAATAAAGGAGCATCTCTAATAGAATTTTCAACGCAAACAATCTAAAACGCAAAGAAATTTATGTTGATAAGAAAAAACTGAGAAGTAAAAAAATAAAATAAAATATGATATTTGAGTATTAAATAATTTGTTTAGATAGAAGAAAAAGGGTAGTATATTAAGAGAAAAAAAAGTGTTTAACCTTAACTCTAAACTCCATAGATTGATGCAAATTTATCATGTTTGCTTTGGTCATTGACTATGAATTACTCGTACACCGGGAACAATTTTTTTACAGAATCAAAACTCTATCTTCTCTCTCTCTCTCTGAACGTTAAAATTACAAGACAAAAAGACTGCTTAGCAAATGTCATGTCCATTTGTTTATATCTCTAGATCGATATAAAGATCGAACAGATCCAACTATGTGGCAGCTGGCGGGGGACCCAGAGAGAGAGAGAGAGAGATGATATGCCAAGTAATGAGACAGTTGGAATCTACACTCTCTGGATCTTCCTGACTTCGCATCCTTCTTTCCTTCCCTTCCCCTAAAACTCGGCAGTTCCCAGTCCAGTCACATCCTCCTCCACTCCCCTCGCTCGTCCTATGCACGCGTTCGCCGCTGTAATCCGAACTCTGCTCCTCCTCTGTGTTTAATTAATCTGCTCTGGCCAAATTAAGGTTTCGTTTTCTCTATTTTCCAATATACATCTATATATGAATTGTTTCCCACTTTGAGTGGATAATTTATAAAATGACTAATCATTCACAGATGTTTCTTTCGTTGATGCGTGCTAATAGCTTTGAAACCAAGAGTACAAAGCATCTTTAGCGTATATTTCGTGAGGGCAATGCACAACCAGTTGATAGTTCATGGTTAAACAAAGCAAACAGAAGCAACCACACAGGCGCACACTTCTTGTTATCGACCGAACTACTATTCAATTGTTCTGATGAGTCTCCATCATGACATCGAGGCATCTCGCGCGCGCCTAGGCACTCGCACCAGCAGCGGCAGCGGCAGATGGGGGATCGAATCCAATTTATGCACGCACATACACACAAAGGATCTGATCAACTTTTTATGTGCCCCTCGCCCTCATCGATTCGGGCATCCAAAGGGGAACCAAAGCGACCAGAGGAGGAGGAAAGAGAACCGGCAGTACTGCGTGCGAGCATGGCCGCTTCCGCAAAAGTTGTTGTCGCGTGCATGCACCTAGGAACCCATGAGACCTATCGCCCGACGCCACGTGAGCCCCCTCCAACCCGGGCCCTCCTCCGGCGCATCGTTTCGCGCGCCAGAGATCTCGAAATGGGCCGCGCGCGGCCTCGCCGGCCGTCCATGAACGCGGCCGCCGCCCGCTCTGCGATGTGGACGACGTGGTGCCTGGCTTGCGGTTGCAGTACCGAAGCACGTTGCACAGAGCGAGCTCATGCTCTCTCTCTTTCTCACTCACACACAAACACACCACACGCACGCATTAGAACTCCGGACATCAGTACGTGTATTGCGAGGCCCACGGTCCTCTTCGTTCTGCATTAAGTCTTGTAGCCCTCAATTTATGAATTCTGTCATGTATGGCGCTTCTCAGACGCCCCTTGGAGTTCAGCATTCACAAGGAAAAAGGTTGCCAGATATGTATGTGGCAGAGGGCAAAGTGTCTCTGAGCAATGCATTCACGAAATTAAAGTTCTTGCACAGGCAGCCCCTTCGCCCACTTGAAGCTAAGAGACCTTATCGTGTGGCCCTCCTTTTAATTGGCATTTACAGCATACGTCGCTTTACTTTTAGTTCGCTGGCCTGGCCATTACTGTGCGCAAACCCCAATCTGTGCATATGACCACAGCATGCACCACCTGATGACAGAAGTCCAAACGCAACAAGGACACCACACAGCCACCCCTTACACATATAGTATCAAACAGACTCCCAGGTGTACCAGTCGATGCGACTTTGATCTCAGCTGGTCCATGTATAGCCTCATGGTTGGAACTCAATCAGAAAGGCCAGAAACCCTTCCACTATTTTTTTATTATCATTATTTATTATTCAAACATAGTAGAGAGAGAGAGAAAGCTGGCTTGACACATCCGATAAGTCATTCCATGAACGCATCAGGACTCACAAGGGCCGGGCATAAGTAGACATCAACCTGTGAGGCACTTTTGTGCGAGCATGCTGGGCAGCATAACCCACCACGGAACACCCACCAGAGCAACAACTCAGTGATTCCCCCACATGCTGTTAGCATTATTGATGTGAAATGCTGCAAGATAATTCCATGAGATTTATTAGGGCGCGGGGGGTGCTGTTGGAGGACCAACGAACAAGGCCACTTGCATCCGTCAGTGGCGAGGCTCCACACGAAGGAGGAGGAGGAGGTGGGGCACTTCAGGATGCAAGGGCCGGCAACGCCCCATGCATGGGTCCTCCTATTGGTGGAACTGATCGTGATATATGGCTACATTACAAATAAGTGCATCAGCATCAGCAACAGGAACTGTAAGTTGCATTGGAGAGACACTAGTCACGCACAGGGAATGCAGACAATATCTTTCAATCATCTTACATCAATTTAATATCCTTAAATACAATACAACAGCAGCTACATCAGTGCACAAAAACCAGGATTTTAGGTCCCAATTCAGCCCAAGTAGTTAGAGAGAGAGAGAGAGAGAGATTCCATTTTATCCATGATTTAGTCATCATGCAGCCTATGAGTCTATGAGAGCTTGATGTGTCTGAGGAAAAGGAGCATAAGATTAGACCAGCAGCCTATATAACAAAGTTTTCTCTCAGATAAGCATGATTATTTATATAGGTGCTCATAAAAAAATGGATAAAGACTCAAATCAAGTCCTTGTTATAAAAGAACATATACAGCTCAATTAATTGGTCCATGGATAGGTGTGCAATGGCTCTCTTTACAGTATTCACAAATTAATTCCAGTTCAGTGGAAGGTGATCTACTATTTCAGATGGCAAATCCATCAATTATGTCTGTGCCTCTTTCTCGACATGTGGTGTCCATGGGAACATTGCAGTGTGCCTGTGCAGGAGTTGGAATAAATCACCTTGTGCAGGGCTCAACAGTGTATTCGTACTCTGAGGACCAATCCATGGACATTTGTGCTACTGTGGGACATAATCTCGGATATGTTACGTTAAAAGACTATTATTGTACTAGAGCTTTGCTAAGATTTTTTTTGGTGTAAATTTGAATGGATATTTGTGCAGGTCAGTTGAGATCGCTTTATGTGATATAGTTGTGTACATATTACACGTATGCTTACAGTTAGGGGTAATTAATAATAATAACTCTATACCTTTCTCTGAAGCAATACATTTTTCCTTGTTGGTTCTTTCCTTTCTGCCTCCCAATGTTGAACTGATACATTGGGGTCGTGCCGTCCGTGAATGGTTCAGAATTTCTAGTTAGTAAGTACAATGGCCTTCTTTGCAACTCTGAAAGCATTGCCTGCATTCATGTAATCAAAGGATCAAGCTTTCACTATTTGTACTTTAATCACGGAAATTGAGTAGATATGTTTTTTTAGTTATTTTCTTTAACATCCTCTCAACTATAACTTTTTTCTACGTCTAATTTTAAACTATAAATTTAAAAATTTTAGTCCGCAAACTTACTCAAATTTAACACTTAAATCCTTCTGTTAAATTTTAATTAATTTTTATTCAATTTAATTGTGAAATATCATGTTTACCCTTACGTTCATATTAAAATAAAAATGTTTAAAAATAAAAATCAATATAGGTAAAAGTACTAATTGATAATAATATTTTTTTATAATATATTTATGTTGATGTTTTTATTTTTTTAAAATATTTTTTCATGTTAAAAATAAGGGATAAAAATGTCATTTCAAAATTATTAGAAAAAAAAACTTTGACAAACTAATTTAACTGAATGATCTAAATGTCAAATTTAGATAAGTTCAGGAATTAAATTTTATAAATTTATAATTTAAAGTTATATACGAAAAATTTATAGTTTAAGGAAATAACTTTTTTTTTACTTTTTTTTCCTTCTTTTGCCTCGTTATTTAAAGGTACGCCCTGGCTACGCCCATGGTATTATGATACAACTTTTCAAGGCTTGAATTAACGTTGGTCTCTTCTAAATGCTTGCATTCCGAAGCAAGACACAAGAAGATCAAAATTCAGGAAAAAAGAAGACGCCATTGCTCAAAATTGGAACATGTTTCCTCAGAGATGTCCTACAGGTATACTACTCGGGGACTAACGATCTGAACAGCGCGAGAACCATGAAAGCTGCAGATCGTATGCCTTCGAGCTTTATCTGAAGCCTGAAGGCCACCGGATGGCGTTGCAGACTTGCAGGTGCAGCAGCTCTCGATTGATTGTCCTAAGGTACGTTGTGTTTGCTTAGCTTCTGCTTTCATCCAGGGGAGTGAAGTATTTACCCTCCCACAAGGATCAATCCTCACGTCATACACAATTGATGTATGTGATGGAAAAATTCGAGAACAAGGAAAGAAGATCGTAGAGAGATTGTAGAAAAATAGAGGAGACACACGAATTTACTCAGGTTTAACCTTGAGATGAGGGCTACGTCCTGCAAAGAGGTTCCACTATATATCGTTTAGGTTTACAGCCGCCACACATATTACATCAGAAATTAGGCTATTAATAGCCTCTTCAAACCGGGTTTAAAACTCAAACAAACAGAGAAAAAACCTAATCCGAATCACACGGGCCGACTAAACAAAAGCCCAAAATCCGTCTAGGTTTCGGGGGCGCTGCCCCCGAACCCCCGCCCGCTCATCTGCGGGACCGCCGTCGGGGGCGGGGCCCTCCGAACCCCCTCTTTCGTTCGTACGCCAACAATAATGTTAATTGGATAATACTCAGATTCCCCTAAGCTCATGTGGGCAAACCCGATGTGAGAAACAAGGGGTCCTGAAGTATTCACCAACTCTAACATTCTCCCACTTGGTGGATACTTCACACCAATGAGAGCCTTGCCAGCAGCATTCTTCTTCAATCCGATAGCAGTAGAACACCACTCGAACTTTGCACTTGTAACTGCTTTAGTCAGAAAATCAGAACTATTCTCTATTGTATCAACCTTTTCAAGCTGAACCTCTTTCTTTTCCACATTTTTCCGAATGAAATGGTATTGAATGTCAATATGCTTTATGCGTGAGTGAAATGCAGGATTCTTAGCTAACTGAATAACACATTGATTATCACATCTCACCTCTATGGCACCTTGCTCAAATCCGAGCTCCAAGTACAACCGTCGTAGCCATATGGCCTCCTTTGCAGCATGAGTAAGAGTCATATATTCAGCTTCTGTAGAAGAAAGTGCTACCACGCTTTGTCTCTTGCTCATCCAACTTAGTGCAACCCCAAATAATATAAAAATATATCCGATAGTGGACCGTCTACTATCAATGTCTCCACCCCAATCAACATCTACATGACCTACAATATCAAGCCTCTTTCCTTTTCCCGCACCTTCAAAGCACAAAGCAAAATCTGAAGTTCCATGAAGGTACTTGAAAACTCTCTTGATAGCATTCCAATGTTCCCTGCCTGGGTTAGACATATATCGACTCAAGACTCCCATTGCTTGGGCTATATCTGGACGCGTGCACACCATGGCGTACATCAAGCTGCCCACTGCACTTGCATATGACATACGGTCCATCTCTTCGGCTTCTTCATCCGTCTTCGGGCATTGCTCTGCAGAAAGTTTAATTCCTAGAGACATAGGAGTACCCACTGACTTGCAGTCCGACATGTTAAATTTCTTCAACACTTCTTTTATGTACTTCTCTTGTCCTAGCCACAACTTTCGCTTCTGACGATCCCTTCTAATCTGCATACTCAAAATAAAATTCGCTGGCCCCAAGTCTTTCATCTCAAACTTCTTGGCCAACAAACCCTTCACTGAATTCACCACCTTCATATTGTTTCCAATCAGCAACATGTCATCCACATACAGTGTAAGAATGACAAACTGATCTCCAACTCTCTTCACATAAACACAATTATCTGAATCTGAACGTACAAACTTGAGTTCGAGCATGTACGTATCAAACTTCTAGTACCACATTCTAAGCGACTGCTTCAATCCATACAGAAACTTCTTCAATTTGCACACCAACTTCTCTTTACCTTGAACCTCAAAGTCTTCTGGTTGTCTCATATATATCTCTTCCTCCAAGTCCCCATGAAGAAATGACGTCTTCACATCCATCTGCTCTACCTCAAAATTATATGCTGCTGTCAGAGATAGAACAAATCTGATTGAAGTCACTTTTGCCACGGGAGAAAAATCTCATCATAGTCGACTCCCTCAACCTGAGAGTACCCTTTAGCTACCAGCCTCGCCTTGTATTTCTCTACAGACCCATCCGGTTTCAGCTTTCACTTGAACACCCATTTGCAACTAATTGCCTTTCTATTCTTAGGCAATTTACATAAGCTCCATATTTCATTCTTATCCAGTGACTGCATCTCATCTACCATAGCAAGCTCCCACTGATTTGTATCATCCATAGACCTTGCATCTTTTACAGAACTAGGTTCTTCTTCGATGATGCTCAAAGCATGAAACGAACTCAGAGCACTAAGAGAGTATCTCAAAGGTGCTCTTCTTTCTCGTGTCGATCTCTTGAAAACTGGTATGGTAGTACCAATATCTGGGTCTTCATCTGAATCAGCATCTTCAACTTCATTAATCGAGTCCTCTTGATCCGGTTCTGTAACAGACTCAACTGAAGTATCTTGTGCATCCACCTCTGAAGTTTCAGAATCAGAATCTTCTTCAAGCACTACCACTTTCTTAGGTTCATCACCTTTTTGAACTTCAACTTGTGAACGTGATTCACGGAAAACAACATCCCTGATGTAAATAATAGTCCTTGACTTTGGATTCCACAGTTTGTAGCCCTTGACCCCTTTTTGTATCCGACAAATATGTTCTTCTCAGATTTATTGTCAAGCTTATCCCGCTTTTCCTTGGGTATATGAACATATGCGTCACATCCGAACACCCGAACATGAGACAAATTTGGCTTCTTCCCAAACATTGCCTCATAAGGCGTCTGATCCTTCACTGATGAGGTCGGTGAGCGGTTCTTCAGGTAATTTGCTGTGGCTACAGCTTCTGCCCAGAATTCTTGCCCCAATTCAGCCCAACTCAGCATACATCTGGCCTTCTCTATGAGTGACCGATTTAACCTTTCAGCTACTCCATTCTGCTCAGGTGTATATGGAGTTGTCTTCTGTCTTGCAATATCATTGTCCACGCAGAACTGCTCAAACTTATCTGAACAAAATTCACCTCCATTATCTATACGAAGGACCTTGATCTTGTAGCTCAATTGGTTTTCCATCAAAACTTTAAATTCTCGAAACTTATCGAATACATCTGATTTATTCTTGATAAAATAAATCCAACTGTATCTCAAAAAATCATCTATAAAAGAAACATAGTACCTGGACCCTCCAATAGATGGAGTCGGAGTTGGTCCAAAGACATTACTATGGATCAGTTCGAGAATCTTCGTTGCTCTTGAACCTGTGTGTTGAAAACTGACTCGGTTCTGTTTTCCATGGAGGCAATATTCACAGAACTCGAAACTTACAGAACAATCCGAAACTCCTTCTACCATCTGACTTGATGCTATGGTAGAAAGTCCTTTCTCACTGATATGGCCTAATCTTTGATGCCACAGCATAGATGTACTGTCTTCATCTTCTTTTGCCTCTTCAGAAATAAATCTGCAGCCCACAGATATAGTCTCTCCGAGCAACTTGTACAATGTGCCATAGCGAACCCCTCGCGCAATCACAATAGACCCTCTGACCATCTTGCACGAATCCTTGTCGCAACTGAATATAACACCTGAATCTGCCATTGTACCAACAGATAATAAACTCCTGCTCATAAGTGGTATATGCATCACATTTGGTAGAGTCTTCACCATGCAATCATTCATCCTTACCTTCACTCTGCCACGTCCAATAATCTGAACTGCAGTGTCATATCCGAGCATGACATTCCCATCATTATACTTCTCATATTCACAAAACTAGTGTCTATGAGGTGTCATGTGGTATGAAACACCAGTATCGATGAGCCAGACATCCTTATCTGATTGTACCATACATACAGAAGCCACATACATATCTCCTGCCTCAGCTTCCTTTTTGTCCGAGGTTGACTCAGCTTCTTTCTTATGAACCGACTTGTTTTTGCAATCTCGCTTCAGATGGCCCCACTCTTGATATCTCCAGCATTGCACCTTCTTATCTTTACTCTTCGAACGCCCACGAGATTTGGATATCCCTCTCTGATTTTGATTCCTTTCTGATTATCTTCCTCTGGCCGCCAGCGCCTCTTTACCAGAACTTGCCGATCCCTTTCTCCGTATTTCATCTGATAACAAGGCAGCACATACACTTTCATACGAAAGTTCTTTATCCCCGCCATCAATCACGACAATCAGATTGTCCCATGAATCCGGCAGCGAACAGAGCAATGTTATTGCCTTATCATCATCTTAAAACTTAACACCGATTGATACAAGTTGACTGATCACCGTGTTAAAGTTATAAAGATGAGTAGAAAATGAGTCACCCTCCTGCATCCGAAGATTGTACAATTTCTTTCTCAGAAATAACTTGTTAACCAATGACTTACTTTGATATAGGGATTCCAACTTCCTCCACAGATCTCTGGCTGTAGGTTCGCTCATCACATTCGTAAGAATTGAATCCGCGAGACAAAGCCGAATCAAACCCTTCGCCTTTCTATCAATCCGATCCCACTCTTCGATCGCCTTTTGATCTGCCTGACTGGAGGAAGCCGTATCTGAAGCCTTCGCCGCATCTGCAGCCGTCGTCGTTTCTTTACCTAGCCTCTCCTTTTCGATTGCCGTCCAAAGATTTCGATCACAGAGAAGATCCTCTATCTTCATCTTTCAGAGATCAAATCGTGTTTCATCAAATTTTTCTATCTCAATCAGCGATCCTCCTGACATCTCGAATAAACCCTAATTCCTCAAATAATTTGTGCTCTGATACCAATTGATGAGAAAATTCGAGAACAATGAGAGAAGATCGCAGAGAGATTGCAGAAAAATGGAGGAGACATACGAATTTACCCAGGTTCACCCTTGAGATGAGGACTATGTCCTGCAAAGAGGTTCCACTATATATCGTTTAGATTTACAGCCGCCACACATATTACATCAGAAATTATGATATTAATAGCCTCTCCAAATCGGATTTAATACCCAAACAAACAGAGAAAAAACCTAATCCGAACCACACGGGCCGACTAAACAAAAGCCCAAAATCCGTTTAGGTTTCGGGGGCGCTGCCCCCGAACCCTCGCCCGCTCACCGACGGGACCGCCGTCGGGGGGCGGGGCCCCCCGAATCTCCCCTTTCATTCGTACGTCAGTAATACTGTTAATTGGGTAATACTCAGATTCCCCTAAGCTCACGTAGGCTAATTCGATGTGAGAAACAAGGGGTCCTGAAGTATACACCAATTCTAACAGTATCATTTGAAACATGAAACGCTGCAGGGATAATAGTTACCAGCTTGTTCCAGGAAGAAAGAGCCATGGGAATCTTCTGCAATATGAAACACTGGGTCAGTATTCAGCTTGTTCCAAGAAGAACCATGCAAGCTCAATCTGAATAACATTTTCCTTTTGCCTCTGAGACCTGTGAACCGAGAAAAGATTCGAGTTATATAAGTACTGTGAAGCTTTGTCGCACGCAGGTTTTGAAGACGTCAGACACTGAAGGCTGCATCCAGATTGGGCAGCAGAAACAGTTGGATCTTGCTGTCCTAGAGCTTTCATCCAGGTGCCTGTTAAAGCTTTCCGCTTCCACCTCAATAATGATGATAGAAAGGAAAGAAAAAGACGAGAGAGAGAGGGGGTGGGGGGTGTAAAACTTTCTGCGACTATTCAACATGAAAGAGGTACTGCACCAAAACTGCAGAAGATCTGAACAATCCATCTAGATAATCATGTTCCGAATTTTACGCAAATATTTTTGTCAGAGGGCCTGTAGCTAGTAGATCTCAATTACCTCTTCAAAGATTCATAAAACAAATGCAAAGAGGAAAAAAAACAATGTGCAATGAGAATAAGATCAAACATTTATTTTCCTCTTCTCAGATACCATCGAGTATTGATCCAGGATTTAATAGTTGGCTGCGCACAAACGTTCGTCAATATGAATGTGATCAGATGTTACTACCTAACAGCGTTCAACTTGAACTTAACGCTGCAATTTATAGGAATGTGAATTATGATGAACAAATGAAAACTGCCGTCTCAGTTAGATCATGTACTCTGAAGAAATAAATCTAAAGATGGATTTTGGATAAAATACAGAAATAACAACTTCCTCAACTCATATCTGAGTAAGATTTGATTTTTCTTTTCCAATAAATATGTTTCAATATTTCTTTTAGAAAATTGTATAAGCAACATCATATCAATACCCAATTATGAATTGTAATCAAAATACCTTAGATGATTCATGAACTATAAACACCCACCTCTCGATATGGATCCAATGGCAAATTAATTTTATGTAAAGTTGAGATGAAACATCTTAATTAACCAGATCAAGGGCTGCACTGTGAGAGTCCAATGGGCCGTGCGAAAGGAGCCCAATCTGGTTGCTTATAACAAATTTAATTAACAAAAACGAGAATGATCTTCTTAATATATACATCAAACTTTTCTGCTTAAGTGCTTATTCGAATCTACTTAATTGCACACGCAGATAAAAAAATAAAAAATATTCTAATAGAAAATTTTGAGGAAAAAATTAGATGTGTTTTTATTTTAAATTTTTATATTTCTGTAGCTTTAAATATGAAATCATATGAGACATCATCATGACAACAGCTAGGATTATAATATTAAATATTTATATAATAATATAAAACAAGTTTTTATATTCTAAATTTTATAATAAAAATATTTTTCCGACCCTCCTTGAACTATACCGTCGACACCGCCTTTTCCACTTAAGTCTATCTGTCAACCTTTGTTAATTTTTTCATTAATTTATATTTTTTATTTATGAAATGCCCAAATTACTCTTTCCTCTCATATTGAAAATATAAAATAATATATTATAAAAATAAAAAAATTACTTCGCTGGGGCGTCAGAGGGGCAACACCCCCCGCATTTTTTATGTTTACTATTTATATTATTTTAAGTTCTGAGTGTAATTTGATCATTTTATAAATAAAAAAATAACAAAAAAGTTAACAGAGATTGACGGATGAACTTAAGTGAAAAATGCGATATAGTTCATTGGGGTCACTGGAATATTCGAAAGACATGAGCAGATATGGAAAAAGTTCGGAGTCAGCGAAAAAAATCTTAAAAAATATTAATTTAATTTTTATTGGTTTTAACCTAATTTTTTGTATATTAAATAAGATGTGAAATCGATAGATATAGGATGACTTTCTTATAAAAAAAAGTAATAAATTATAGATTGGTTTTGCTTAAGAGAGGAGCTCTAATGGTGATCTTTCCTTCACTTCGCGTAAAAAACTTATTTTATGCCTTAAAATAAATATTAAATAATAATTTTTATATTAAATAAATATAACAATAAGAAAAAAATTAAGAAAAAATAAAATTAGGTAGCCGAGTAATCCGTCGGGGGGTTTGGCCTCAAAAGAGTCGACCCGACCCGACCCGATAAAATTTGGTTGGATCAAATTTATTCATGAGTCGGGTCTGACCCGACCCGGAATATTGGAATTTTCATTGTTTTCCTATATTTATTTAAGTACTTCAGTCTAGTTATGATGCCTTTTTATTTGAAACCTGCATCATAAAGTAAGGTTAGATATATTCAGTGCAGCCAAGAATCAATTTCAATGGTTATACATAAATACACACACATATATATATATATAGTTACAAACTTTATAATTGACTACAAATTTTTAAATAATGATCAAGCCGATATCAATGTGTTTATTATTAAATAAATAATGTTATTAATTCTATGATAAATTTTACATATTTTTATAAAATTTTGCACTCATACATTTAAATTTTCATAACTAACATGTGTAGACATAAAATTTATAAAGTCACATAATTGAATAAGAGGATAATGATTTATTTGAAATAGGTGAATAACTAAATATTAGTGATTCAAGATGAAGAGTAAATTATAATGAAAAGAGTAAAATTAAATAACCTTTTTGTTGACAAAGTTTATAGCAATGTTAAAAGGAAAGAAGTTGAATAAATATATATATATATATATATATATGTTACATTATTAAATAATAAAAATATACCTGATAATTTTCAGTCATAATTTCATATCTCAACAGGATTTATTATAAATCACATACTAAGATAATAAATATATGAAACGATTTATTCAATTATTAATATATTTAAAATAGGAGAATAATTGAATATTAGTTATTCAAGACAGTGAGTAAACGATAATTTAAATAATAAAAATATTAATCTTTGGTTGCTTAAAGTTATAACACTATTAAAATATTATAAGTTAAGCAAAAAATATCTGAATACTAAAAATACAAGTAGTTTTTTTATAGTTAATACTTGGTTATGATGAAAAACAAAAAATGTGAAAGGTGGCGGGCAGGAACCACTCTTGATGGATAGGAAAATGAGTGACAGTAGGATTAAAATGTTAATCTTGACCAGTATAGCGACATTGGAATGAAGAGAAACTATTGAAACTACTAGGACAAAGGGAATGATGAGCTAAATTGAACAACTAAATAACAATTATTGAGATTTCGGTGGGTGTTGACACTCACATGGCTCCACCATTGGATATATTCTTTTGATAACCTAGAACAATTATCTTAAAGGACATAATTGTTTACTTGTTTCATGACACCAGAAGAGTATTAGGACTCTTAAACCTGCCAGTGGCTACATATAGTCACTATTGATCCTAGAAAGGTCCAAAAAATGTTTGTACTTGTGAATCGGAACATATCACCATGATTTTCTTCATTGAAAGATGATGCTTCAATAAATTACTAGACCATTATTTTTTTGTTATTTTCTTATGTTTATTTGAATACTTCAATCTACTTGTGATTATTATTTGTTTGAATGTTGTATCACAAAGCAATGTGATATATACATATACATATACATACATACATATATACATACATACATACATACATACATACACACATATACATATACATATACATACATATATACATACATACATACATACACACATATACATATACATATATATATGTATGTATTACTCATTTTATGATGGTGGTTTGAAAGCCTACGTCATAAGTGTGTGGATATGCAAGTATGCAAGTTTCTAAAAATGGGTTCGACAATATAAAATATAAGAAATCTTCTAAAAAATTTTAATATAAGGAACTAAATTTATAAAATAAAATATCACAAATAATGATATACTAAGCAATGATGTTACACCAATAAAGAGAAATAAATTCTAATCTTTTAGGAAATGATACAAGCCTAATACAATACAAATTGCATATACCAAGAAGTAAAGCCACTCAAGTTCAAATGAGACCTCATACCCAATAAGTATCGAGGAAATAAAAGCCACAAAAATGTTGACGTCTTCTTAAATTGTAGAAATGGTCACTCATGTCCATGTTTTATGCAATGAAGACAACACCAAAACATATTGCCATCCACCTTGATGTGATCAAAGCCGAATAGAGTGATCAAAGCTGCTTCTCTCATCTCCACCTTGATGTGACCTCATGATCTCTCAAGAAGGTTGTCAAGAAAGATCCACAACACCCATGTCATGCTTGAAATCCCTCCTCTCTTTCATTCTTCCTACAAGTACCCATATATATATGGGGCATCGTACACGTAACCTACCCATGTTGTTACAATATATTAAAATATTGGGTACATGTACCCAAGAATACACGTACTAGGTGCGTACTCGATACATGTACTGTGGCCAAGGGGACATGCCCACGAATCATAGTTGAAAACTATAGTATTATGACAAAGGCATGTATCATAAATCAATTGTCTTTCACTTTTGCTTCTTTGGTCCCATGCCATTCTAGGTCGGACCCTCCCAACATGCCATTTCATGATTGTTTTATAGATCATAACAAACAAAAATAACAGAAAGAAAATATGATGCACACATATGGACGAGTGTGCACGAGACATTCATACACCGATTTTTATATAACATGTATGAGTCAAAGCACATTTTTACACTATTTTAGAAACTTGATGACTTGATATTATTTATTCTCATAGCTCAAGTTGAATAGTTATGACAAAGTCCAAAAGAAAATCCATGATATCTTTGATATATGTAGGCATCAGATGGAAAGATAAAGATTGATTGTAGTTCATATGAAGGATTGTGGGTGGGGGAGGTAGAAGAAAAGATTGAGAATAGAAGTATGTAAGTTGTAGTGGATCTAAAAAATGTATCATGATCCCCTCAAGGTTGATCTGTCAAAGTGATAATCTTGATTGAATTAATAAGTTACCTACTCATTGATTTCAGCATCTTCAAGTTCATCTTCTGCTGCAATCCTTTCTGTCACACCACCTCATACATTAACTCTAAGTCTCCAACTATCCACTCATTGTACAAAAAACAATCAAATTCTCCCTTTGCCAACATTCCAACAGCCACTTTGCTGCCAACCTCCACATGTATATGCCCACCTTGATGACTTCCAACGCAGCCTGTTGCCCCCAACTTAGCTGTATGTGGTGCTCCATCCAATAGGGATTCCAAATAAGAAAGTCTAGTGCTAATGCGACATAGAGGATCATGCTTGCAATGTTGGCAAGTGGTGGTTATAATGTCTGCCGCATGACATTTATTATAACTGACAGATGGGATTTGAAGTATGCATCGATGGCACAATGACTATGATAGATGTTCGTATGTTGGCTTGCGGTGGGGACACACGGTAGTTATTATAACTATTGCGGGGGACTTATGTGACAAAAAAGTCAGTTGGTTGACTTAGTTTGAAAAAATAAGTCTCACGGTAGTTATTATAACTATTGAGGGGTACTTACGTGACAAAAAAGTCGGTTGGTTGACTTAGTTTGAAAAAATAAGTTTGGGAGTTTTTTTCGATTGGAGAGATGCCTATTTCTAATTCAATCAATGGTAGTCAATAGCATCTTTTTAACTTCAATTGTTTATAGTTTCATCAATTTCTTGGGGAAGCCTATAAAGAGGGAAGGACAATTGGTTGGTATGTTGATGATGGTTGAAAATTCTCCCTACACTTGCTTTGGAGTCTCCCTAGTCATTCAAACTTGATAATCATCTAAATCAATGTATTATTTGACTATGAAGTTCTTGACATTAGGCATATTTAGCCTCTTTCAATGCGAAGATCACTAAGTGTTGTATGTGATTTGGGGCAAAGCTGAGCTCGACATCATTGGTATCATAGCACATTTGGCATCAAAGCACTTGAAGTGGAGAACCTTGCTTACATATCACAAGAACATTCCACGTAAGAGGATGACCACCTAGGAGTATCTCGTAGTTTTTAAGGAGTGAACTTCAAGATGCAACTTGATTCAAAAGGTCATCACTGAAAAGAGGACACTAGCATCATGAAGTGTTACTTCTATGAGAGACCTCACCCTATCAAGTATTTGAAAGTTAGAGATAGGTGAATGTTTTGTGGAAGAATTTGGGTTAGTGCTAAAAAAGACTAACCACATGAAAGAAATCAATGTTGGTAAGCAACAAGGATTGTCCAACATTCAAGAACTACAATACAAAGATCAGATGAATGCAATCCAAAAAATTGTATTCCATTAGTTAATAATGAATCAATTATTCCTAGTGCCTAATAGAAAAACTCCTTAGTTGGGTTTGGATAGGGTAGTTTGAAATTTTTTATTATAGAAGTAGATGCCTACAAATGCAAAGATGGGGTAGTTTGAAAGATTTGATTATAGAACCAACTACCCATGAATGCAAAGAAGCCTATGGTTGTGAAACTTGTTCAATCTGTTAAGGAAGAAAATCAAAGAATTCAGGATGTTGTGAGATCAACAATGAATTTGCTGGGAGAGAGTTGTAACACGCTACCCAATTGAGAATGCCAAATTAGGAAGGTCAATACAAATGTGACATCAACGACCCAAGTTCGTAGCATTGGCAAGTGGTGGTTATAAATTATAATAACTACCTCATGGTAGTTACTGTTGTTGCTTGGGGGACTTAAAGCGAGCATCGTTGTGACAACAATTATCATTGTCAATGTATGTAATGTTGGCTCGGTGGTGTGGGGCTTAAGAGACCAAAGTTGGTTGGTTGACTTAATTGGGAAAAATCAATTTTAGAATCATTTGGTGCAAATGCACTTTGAAAAAATGCCTAGTTCATATTCAAATACTTCTGATTAATGGCACCCTTTTAACCATCCTAGTGAAGCCTTGTAGGAATTGCCCCTCATCGACATCATTTGATGCGTGGCTAAAAAATTGCCTTAAGCTCTCCATCTTTTGTCTCAATCAAGCTTGTTTTCTCATCTTTATATCAATTATCGTACTTCCTTATTTACCAAGACAAATTTTTATTTATTGTAAATCACATATATTTCAGAAGATTTTATGTGATTTTTAATAAGTTCTTAAAGGAAGAGAAGAGGAGCACGATCAACCAATTTATTTTATATTTTGCATGACCAACAAATTTGAAATTAATCACATGGATTATCTGTGATTCAAATTCCTGCACTAACCATGAGCGTTTTACTCTTGAAAAAAATTCTTTTGAAGTTGAGAAGGAAAGCAAAGATTCAATATTAGTTAGATCCAAATATCCATGTGTCCGATAAGGAAAGAAGTCTACATACTTGTGGGAGAGGCAATTCATGTTCTAATTACAGGAATTAAATTTACATCCATACGATGCTGATTTTGAAATGATTTCTTAATGAGGAAGAATCATCGTCAATAGTCACAATCGAAAGAAGGAACCTACAAACATAGGCCTATTTAAAAAGATGAGTCAACACCTTTTGGAGGATCATGCGAATTCTACAACCACTTACTTTAACATAGGGTTTTTCTTTTAGTCTTTAGTTTTTCTTTCTTTGTTGTTGTATGTTGTCTTCCTCCATAAAATTTAGTGGCTAAGTATCCCTATTTCAGAGCCAGAGAATATTAGACATGAACCTTGTTATCTCATTTGTATTTATGAAAGTTTATTACTTTTATACATGTATGTATTTCGATTTTGTCATCTCCTATATGCTTTATTGTTTTTGAATAATCATTGAGGAGTTTTATTCATTCCATTATCTCATGGAGATAAGTTTCCCATATAAATGTAGCTTGAGAAAGCACACTTGAAGTTGAGACTGAGATGTTTGTCTCGATCAAAATTTGTTCGTTTAAGATGTGCAGGTGAGACAACAAGTTATTTTAATGATGTATCTTAATTATTGAATATTTCTTGTGATTTATGAACATCCACTACAAGAAAATTACCATTTTTCGACGAACAATTTTTTACGGATAGAAATTCATCGCAATTTGCGATGGATTTTGTGACGAAAACGTTTCCGGCGGAATTTCCGATGGCCACAATCGTCAGAAATAAAAATAATAGATTATGTAATTTGTTATATTATTATTTTATTTTTCGATGATTAGGAACGTACTATTCGTCGCAAGTTCCGACGGAATTTTCAACGTTGTAACCGTCGGAAATGAAAATAATAAATTATGTAATTTGTTATATTATTATTTTATTTTTTGACGATTAGGAACGTCGATATTTCCGATGGATATCCATCCGTTGCAAATTCCGACGGTTGTAACCGACGGAATGTAACCGTCGGAAATGAAAATAATAAATTATGTAATTTGTTATATTAATATTTTATTTTTTGACGATTAGGAATGTCGATATTTCCGACGGTCGTAACCATTGATAAATGTATAATAATATAATATGAAAAGTATTTTATTAATATAATTAGCGATAGTCCAAACCGTCGCAATTTTCTACAGTTCAGACCGTCGGTGATAATTAGCGACAGTTCAAACCGTCGATAAAATAAAAAATAAATATTATATATAACTAAATATATTATTTTATTTTTATAATTAAATAAGTTTCGACGGTTTCGACCGTCGATAAATTTAAAAATAATATAATATAAGGAGTTTTTTATTAATATAACATATTACCGACGGTTCGGACCGTTGGTAAACTAAAAAATAAATATTATATATATGTAAGTAATATATTATTATTATAATTAAATATTTTCTGACGGTTATGACCGTCGGTAACTTTAAAAATAATTAAATATTACATTCATATATATTTTTACTAATTTTCCGATGGTCATGACCGTCGGTAATTAAAAATACCTTATATATATGTATTTTTACTTTCCCACTCTCCATTCTCCACTTCTTTCCTTCTCTCCTCTCTCTCTCTCTCCATCACCTATTTTGCCGGCCCGACCCGCCGACGACCCTCTCCCTATCGGACGACGACCTCTCTCTCCCCATCGCGGCCAGATCTGTTCATCAGCGACCGAATCTGGCCATGGAGGCCAAACCGGCCGAGCGGCCGGATCTGGTCACCCGCGGCCGAATCTGACCGCGGGGACCAGACCGGCCGCTGGCTGTCGGATCAGCCGCCTGCGGCCTCTAGCCGCGGGCGACCGATCCCGCAGCCCATATCTGGCTGCGGGCGGCCGGATCTGGCCGTGGACAACCGAATTTGGCCGTGGGCGGCCGAATTTGGCCGCGGCCCGATCCGGCCGCCAGTCAGTCAGATTTGGCCAGCCACTAATTTTTTTATTTTTAAAAAATTCTTTGTGATGGTTGCGACCATCGAAGGATCGACGATTGCGATGACCGCCGAAAGTTTCGACGGTTTTTTACCGCCGAAAGTTTCGGTGGGTTGCGACGATCGTCAAAAGTTTCGATGATTTTGATCGCCGAAAGTTTCGACGATTGCACGACCATCAAAAGTTTTGACAGTTACGGCCGTCGAAAACGGACGATTAGAATCGTCGCGCCGGACTTTTCAGACGGTTGTAACCGTCGATACTTCCGATGAATTTTTTCCAACCGTCGTAAATCGATTTGCGACGATCGTTTTTTCAACGGATCAATTCCATTCGAAAAATCGTCGAAAAGTGTATTACCGGTGGTTTTTGGGTTGTTGTAATCAGCGTTTTTCTTGTAGTGATCCTCGTAAACTATGGCAGGAAGAGTTGGTAAGCCTTCTTTCTCGATTTTGAATAATTCATTTGTACCTAATTTTTGTATATATATATTTGTCTTGTTCTTTAAATTCCTCTCGGCATAGCTTGAGAGAGCACATCTTTTGTACACCGAGAGGTTGATCACAACCGACAAAGTTTATTGGTTGAGACAATGATTGAGATGGCCATTTATTAAATGGACCTTGACTAACAATGGGGAACCGAATATTGGAGCATTTCTCCAAGTTAAGACAACGAGAGTTAGTTGGTCATTCTCTTGAATTTTAAAGATATTTAGAAAATCAAATATATGTCGAGTCAGCATCGACCTTGAACATAAATCATTAAACACCTTTTAGTGTAGCTTGAGAGAGCATGCTTGTTGCTGTCAATTGGGAGAATGATGACAACTGAAGAGAACTTACCGAGTGAGATGATAATTAAGATAGCCTATTGAGCAAGTAAACATTAGATTTAATTGAGTGGAGTCTCTAGCTTGAACGTTGGAGTACTCCTTGAGGTCAAGATGGTGAGAATTGATTGATAATTACCTTGATTGATATTAGTGTATCTTGTGAATCATTAAAAGATTTAGATTTTGAACTGTTGATCAATCTATGTTCTAATTTTTTATCTTAGGTTTGGATAATGAGAGTAGAAGATTTATATTTTGATTTTCTGAATTTAATTCATGCATTTCTATAGTCAAGGTAACAAGAATTGTCCATGGTAGATTCTTGTTTTGGAGTTCCATTATCATATGATTCTTTCTTATATAAAATAATCTTCACTATTTCTTTCTTGTCTAAATTATTTTAGTGAGATATCGTAGTACTTAATAGCCAATACTATGTACTCTATATCTAAAATAGTACAATTGACATGTCTAGAAGTTGTGCATTCTAGATTTTATAAATATTAAAACTTGTTGTTTTTCACCATGTGTCTCAATTTGTATCTCACAACACACATTGGTCAAGTCATCATAATTCTTGAAGATCTCCAAATATAGTAGCCAACTATTTTGCCCAACGACATTCGTCCATTGCTTTCTTCTAACAAATCAAACCACTGCTAGACTTACACGACACTATCATATTTGAAATTATTGTATCGTTAACTTGTCTCATGCCATCAACTTTCTTTATCAATCACTATCATCTACTATTGTCGCCTTAGTCCTCCATCTTCACACCCCAACAATTTCATCACTTGCATTGCCATCTCCATTTTCTTCCACCAAGACATCCCTCCATCATAGTGGTTGATTTCACTCCTTGTCAATCATAATCGTAATTATGCATCGCGAAATCACCAAGCATGCTCCATTTGGATACGCCCCTTTGTTGATATCCATAGTAATCAATTTTTGCTTATCGCCAATATCCATCGGGTCAATGCACCATTTTCTTCCATAAAATCACCACAACTTTCAAAATTCTATGCCCTATATCATCCTTACCCCCCCCCCCCTCTCAACAACTTGCTTATGATGCCAATCTTCACCTTCTGCCAGTTGTTGGCCTTCTCTAATGATCATCAACACAACCACAAGAAAGAAAGCATTTAGTCTTATTTATGTCCATTAGCATGCATCTCCATCATATTGAGTACACGTCAAACAATCATGATTTCATATGTACTATCTATTTTTTTGTTGCATCATTCCACTTTACCTTACAACCTCTCTTAGTACTTAATCTCCCCCTCAATTTGTAGCATCACATTTTTCTTTTATCAAATTCCCACTCATCAACTATGTTGTGAAATAATATCGGTACCAACAAATCATCAATCCGATGTTTGAGAGAAATCGATGAACAAATAGATGAAGAGTAACAAGAGATCACACAAAAAAGATACAGATTTTACGTGGTTCAGAGATTGTCTCTTACTTCCATGATCGTCACAGAGTTTCACTCTATTTACATGTCAACTTTTTTAGTTACAAACATTGCTCACGTATCCCTCAATATGTAGTGGATAACTGACATCAGATATAAGCCTTGAGCAACAACCCAGGATAACTGAATAAGATATAATAACTCCATATCTAACAAATAAGATAGTTATAATAACCACTCAATCTCCCCAAGTTATAGTTATAAGAAAATTATAATCTCTCAAATTCTCCTTACCATAACTAACAACAAATTAGTTAAGCCCAGAATCAGACTCCACCTAACTAACTCCAACAATCTCTTAGATTGAGCTGCACCTGCATGTGCTCGAACTCTGGACAACTCCTGCCTGCAACTATCTTTGGAGAGAAATCGAGGTTGCGCAGAATCTCAAATTTTTAGTGACCACCACTTTGGTCAACAAGTGATTCTTTGAACATCAAATCTTCTCAAGCACCAATGTATTCTCTTTCCGAAGATCTCTCATAAAATGGTACTTTAGTTTGATGTGCTTTGTCCTAACATGATATATTGGATTTTTTACCAAATGAATTGCATTCTGACTATCACTATATATATCGAGCTCAGTTGCACCTTGCCCAGCTCTTCAAAAAACTCCTTCAGTTAAATCATCTCCTTACATGCTTGCAATGTACTATGATTCAGTAGTAGAGAGAGCAACAACCTGACATCCAACTTATCATCGTGCCACCTAAAGTGTACACATATCTGATGGTGCTTTTGGCAGTATCAATATCACCATTTAAATCTACATCAACATAACATTTCATATCCGAATTACTTTTATCAAAACACAAGCACATACCTTTGGTTCCTTTCAAATACCGAAGGATCCACTTCATTGCTTCTCAATGCTCCTTTCCTGGATCTATCATGTATCTGCACATAATTCTGACTACATGAGTAAAGTCTGGTGCTAATCATAGCATACATAAGACTGCATATTGTTGACGCATATGAAACCTTCCGCATGTGTGCATGCTCCATATCATCTGTCTTGGACGATTGCTCCTTCGAAAGTTTGAAGTGACTCGCCAAGGTGTCTGTATTGTTTTGGCATCTTGCATGGAAAATATCTCCAACACATTTTCAACATAAGCTTTCTGTGTCAACTTCAGAGTATTTGCTTTCCTATCCTAAACAATCTCCATCCCAATAATCTTTTTCGCAGCTCCCAAATCCTTCATCTCAAACATACTTGATAATTGTTCCTTGAGTCTTTTGATTTCCATCATATTTGGACTATGATGAGCATATAATCCACATACAATAGCAATATGATGTAGCAATTATCAAAATGTTTGATGTAGCACAGTGGTCAGAAAAACACTTAGCATATACCTTATTAGTCATAAAGTTATTGAACTTCATATACCACTGTCGAGGGACTTGTTTCAAACCATACAAGCTTTTAGTCAGCTTGCACACTAGGTTCTCTTTACCAAAAACCTGAAAGCATTCTGGTTGCTTCATATAAATATCCTCTTCCAAATCACCATGTAGGAATGTTGTCTTTACATTTAACTGCTCAAGATGTAAGTCCTCAATCGCAACTATACTCAATATTAATCTAACAGTGATTATTTCATAATTGGTGCAAATATCTCAATATAGTCAATACATTCTTCCAGCTCGAAGCCTTTCACAATCAGTCTTGCTTTATACCTCTTGCCATCATCTGTCTCTTCCTTAATCGTGTACAACAATTTGTTGTGCAATGTCTTCTTTCCTTTAGACAACTTCACTAGCACCCAAGTTTTGTTCTTGTACAACGAGTTCATCTTGTCTTGCATTGTTAACTCTCACTTGAAGGAATCATCAACCTCCAAAACTTCACTAAAACAATCCAACTCACTAGCAACAGGTAGCAATAAAAAAATAAAATAACATGAAATAACAAATATAAAAGATAAAAAAATTGTTGGAAGGATTAAAGTCATAAAAAATGTCATTTATGAAAAGACTAAATTACCCTCTTTTTTTTCTTTTTCCTTTTTTATATTTATTATTTGATGTGTTATGGTGGGAGAGGTAATTTAGTCTTTTCATAAATTAGAAAAAAATTAAAGTAATGAAAAATATAACAGAAATAGACGAAAGGACTAAAGTGGAAAAATCATGACAGTTTAAGGATAAAAAAGTAAGTCTGTAGTTTGGAGTTAGATGCGAAAAATCGTAATAGTTTAGAGGAAATTTATGAAAATAACCTTTCTAAAAAAATAACTTATCAAATTAAACTTATTTATTTCCATCATTGTATTCTCAAGCCAAACACCCCTCAGCCCATAAGGCGACATTTGGTTGTAGAATAAAGCGGAGAATAAGTGCATATTCTGGTGAATATCGTCAAACAGATAGCAGAATAAGGTGGTTAACTCAGTCAACGTACGCTTTTTATGAAACCATCTTGGAACTCGTGATACCACCATTTTATTTGACGAAAGTGCAAGATTGTATTCCATCAAAACGAAGGAATAGACGTATTCCACCGTTTCCATCTTTTATCATTTCTTTTAATATTTTTTAAATTTAACCATATATTGTTATTTTACTATTTTTATTATAATAACAACAATAAATGTCAACTATTTCTAATAAAATAATTTAATTATAAAATATAATATATTTAAAAGTTATTTCTTTTACATTAAACATATGAGAGAATAAGAGTAAGACATGAATATTATATTCTTTTGAATAACTTTTTTGACTTTTCAGAATTTGAATTATCGATAACATATTTTAAGATTTTGAGAGAATATGTTATCTATGTAAAAGTACTAGGATTATATAAAATTACAACATTGCCCTTTTCACTTTTTGTTGAATAAATATGGTATTTGACTATATTTTGCAAATATTATTTTATACTCATTAACCCTAAACTACACTACCTTTAGTATTCTTTAATATATAACAAATGGTTCTCAATATTTCGTTTCAAATTATTAGGGACTTCAGCTAATATATTCCCAACTTCCTAAAATGATTGTCTTTGAACTTAATTATGAGTGAAATTCAACTTTTTTTCTTTCAATAATAAATTTTCATTTCTATATTGATTTAAAAAATACTTCAAATAATTCATGAGTGATTAACATACATATATATATATATATATATGTATGTATGTATATATGTATGTATGTATATATTATGAGTTTAATATTTCTGCTACCTGTTTTAAAAGATAGCACAATCAAACGTTCAACACCATCCATCATGAATCTAACGGTGATGAATGTATCCAATGAATTTAATGAATTTGAACTGTTGAATTATGATTATATTGTTGAAATTAAATTTAATAAGCTAATATTAAATTTAATAGATGTTGAATTTCAATCACATAATCATCATCTAACGATCATGAATGCATCCAATGAATCTAAACTGGTTGAATTATGGTTATATGATTGAAATTAAATTTAACAAATTAATATTAAATTCAATAGAGGTTGAATATCAACCATATAATCATCATCTTGTTAGATCATAATTAATTTGTTGCATATTAGTTATATGTTTGTGCTACCTCCAACACCATCAGACGTCCATACATCATCGTTAGATTCATGATAGTGAATATATTAATTAAATTTCTTTTCGATCAACCGCTCATCATGAATCAAACGATGATAAATAGACGTCTAATGGTGCTACTCCTTAAAAAAGGTTGGACAATGATTTTTAATATTTATGCTACATCTTTTAAAAGGTAACACTATCAAACGTTCATCCATCATCGTTAAATTCATGATGATTGATGAATTTATTAATTGAAAATGATTTTCTACCAATTTTTCATCATGAATTGAACGATGATGAATAGACATCTAATGGTGCTACTCATTAAAAGAGGTTAGACAATCATTTTTTCATATTTGATTTAATGTTTGTGCTATTATTTTTAAGAGGTAATACACGTCCATGCATTAATGTTAGATTCATAATTGATAGTGGATTTATTGATTGATTTTTCGATCAAATGTTCATAACGAATAGAACGATAATGGAGCTACTTTTTAAAAGAGATATGACTAGCATTATTTTTCATATTGGGTTATTTATATATATATAATGTAACGAAAGATTCGAAAGTGAGGATTGGGCTACATTGTTAAGAATCCAACGGGCTACTATAAGGAGGAGCCCGATCTAGTGGCCCTAATATCTAATAAATTAATATAAAATAAATGGAGCAAAGAAATAAGAAAGACCAATAAAGGAAGCCCCTTCCTGGAAGCGCTCTCTCTCTCCTCTGGTTCCACCCGCCAGTCGCTCCCAAACCTCAGCGCTCGATCCGATTCCTTCCTTCCTCTTGGGTTCGTTGCCGTCGGCCGGCGAGAGATCGTTCGCAGTTCATCGGAAGCCGCGTTAACTTCTTGTTCTTCGTCCTTCGACACCTCCGGCTACAACAAGGATGAGCGGTGGGCCGACGAAGAAGCGGACCTTCAAAATTGAGGCCTTCAAGCACCGTGTGGAGGTTGACCCCAAGTACGGAGAGAAGACATGGAAGGTGCTTGAGCACGCCATCCACGAGATCTACAACCACAACGCAAGCGGCCTTAGTTTCGAGGAGCTCTACAGGTAATCAATCCTTCCTTATCACCGACGCACTCCTTTCGTTCGTGGAAGTGCGTCCGGGGAGATCCGAAGCGTGTTGTTTCCACTGAAAGGAAAGTTTCCCTCTTGGCATTTTTGGAAATGTCTTATCGGATTTCCTAACCCTGTCGCCGGTACCATTCCTAGAAATGTCCATAAAGGTTTATTGTTGCGAATCGAAACGTATCTCCATGATTTTGTCCATTGTAAGATGCTATGGCTATTAATGTATCGGACTCAGAAGGGGATGGAAAACAGTAAGATCATTACACAACTGGCGGCTCTACCAGATTTTATTATCAAATATTTATGTTTATTACTATTTTCTGGAAAAAAAACTCTTACGAAAAATAGAGAGAGATAGAGATAGAGAAATCACACAGAAGAACATTGAGATTTAGGAGGTTCATCCTAAATTGGAAAAAGGAAGGCATTGAATTTCCATTTTTGAAATAAGCAAAATCCAAAATGAATATGTAAAGAAGAAGTGACGTTAATTCAGCTATTTCATGGTAAGCTTCTTAATTATTGCATCATTTTAAAGAGGAAGTAGATTTCTATTTGTACAAAACATAAATAACAATTCTTTGAAACTATTAAAGGGGGCTGGATGACCTGCAGACAGCGAGATGGGGGAGCAGTCACCTGCGACGAGGAGACAAGAATTATTAATTGTATGGTGAGGAGTTCAAGAATAGCTATTAGGCCATAAGTCAACTTGGAATTGGGTAAAAGAGCGTCTTACATTAGCAAAATTAAGGGAAAATAGAGGTAAATGGATAAATAGAGATATTTTAGATTTTCTAGTATTGGCACAATTCATGATTTTACGTGTCCGATTCTACTGATTTTTTGTAGGAGCATGTGATCCTATCTTGTGCTGGAAAACGAAACATGGCAGATTAGTATCAAACATCCTAAAGAGATTGCACACATGTAGAGTTGTGCATTGCTATGTTTTAGCACTTAATTTAGAGTTATTTATACTAGGTTTGCATTTGCTTCTGCTGAGAACTTTCTTTGTTCTTGCCAACTGGAACTAGGTTTTTTCCACTCGTTTTTTGTGATGTATTTTTTGTTCTTTATTCCTTTCTTGGGTTTGATCTGGACATATCATTTCCTGACTATCAGAAAAAAAATAGAATTCACTACCTTGTATAATGTGGTTTTGTTAGAGGTTTTTCCATCTTTGTCATTCTATGTAATTGAACATTTTGGTTTCTGTTTTGTAGGAATGCCTACAACATGGTTCTTCATAAGTATGGCGAAAGGCTATACTTTGGTCTTGTGGCAACTATGACATCACACCTAAAAGAGATAGCAGACTCTATTGAAGCTGCACAGGGAGGCTTGTTCCTAGAAGAGCTGAACAGAAAATGGGAAGATCACAACAAATCACTGCAGATGATTCGAGACATATTGATGTACATGGACAGAACATTTGTACCTACATCCCAGAAAACACCTGTTCATGAACTCGGAATGAATTTATGGCGGGATAACATCATCCACAACGTAAAAATTCAGACCAGGTTACTTGACACACTTCTGGATCTTATACAGAGAGAGAGAACAGGTGAGGTGATAAATCGAGGACTGATGAGAAACATTACAAAGATGTTGATGGATCTTGGTCCTTCTGTGTATCAAGAAGATTTTGAAAGACCGTTTCTAGCAGTATCAGCTAGTTTCTACAGTGTAGAGTCCCAGCGGTTCATCGCGTCTTCTGATTGTGCCAAGTACCTTGAAAGTGCTGAGAAACGGCTAAATGAAGAGATTGAAAGGGTTTCCCATTACTTGGATGCCAAAACTGAATTGAAAATAACTAGTGTGGTGGAAAAGGAGATAATTGCTAACCACATGCACACGTTGGTCCACATGGAGAACTCTGGTCTTGTGAGTATGCTTTTGGATGACGACAATCAAAACTTGAGCAGAATGTACAATTTGTTTCGGCGTGTTCCTGATGGACTTTCAACTATCAGAGATGTGATGACTTCACATCTCAGGGAAACTGGGAAGCAGCTGGTAGTTGATCAAGAGAGACTAAAGGATCCAGTTGACTTTGTGCAGCGTCTTCTGGACGAGAAGGGGAAGTATGATAAAATTATTAGTATGGCCTTCAACAATGACAAGACTTTTCAGAATGCTCTGAATTCTTCATTTGAATATTTCATTAATTTGAACAACAGATCACCTGAGTTCATATCATTGTATGTTGATGATAAGCTCCGAAAAGGGCTCAAAGGAGTTAGCGAAGAGGATGTCGAAATAATTCTGGACAAAGTGATGATGCTTTTCAGATTCTTGCAGGAGAAGGACGTCTTTGAGAAATATTACAAGCAACACTTGGCAAAAAGGCTTCTTTCTGGTAGAAGTGTTTCTGATGATGCAGAGAGAAGTATGATAGTTAAGCTGAAGACAGAATGTGGATATCAGTTCACCTCTAAATTGGAAGGGATGTTTACCGATATGAAGACATCTCAGGATACAATGCAAGATTTTTATTCTAATCAGCCTTTCGAGACTGGAGATGGACCGGCATTAGATGTGCAAGTGCTCACAACTGGCTCTTGGCCAACACAGCCTTGTGTCCCTTGCAATCTCCCTGTTGAAATTACAAGTGTGTGTGAGAAATTCCGAACGTATTATCTTGGAACTCATACTGGAAGGAGGTTAACATGGCAATCAAATATGGGTACAGCAGATCTAAAAGCAACCTTTGGGGTGAGCCAGAAGCATGAGCTGAATGTTTCAACTTATCAAATGTGTATTCTCATGCACTTCAACTCTTCGGACCAGTTAACATATGAAGAAATCAAACAGGCGACAGACATTCCTGCTCCAGATCTGAAAAGATGCCTTCAGTCGCTGGCTTGTGTTAAAGGAAAGAATGTACTCAGGAAAGAGCCTATGAGCAAGGATATTGCAGAGGATGACACCTTCCACTTCAATGAAAAATTTACAAGCAAATTTTTTAAGGTGAAAATAGGGACTGTAGCGGCTCAAAAAGAGTCTGAACCAGAGAAGCAGGAGACTCGTCAAAGAGTCGAGGAAGACAGGAAACCTCAAATTGAAGCTGCCATTGTCAGGATTATGAAATCCAGGAAGGTCTTGGATCATAATACTATTGTTACCGAGGTCACTTCACAGTTGCAGTCTCGTTTCCTTCCAAATCCTGTTGTCATCAAGAAGCGAATCGAATCACTAATTGAACGAGAGTTTTTGGAAAGGGATAAAACAGACAGGAAACTGTATCGGTATCTTGCTTGAAAGTCAACATGAATGCTATTCCTTGGACCAAGGTATTGATGAATTGTAAGACCTTTAATGCCTTTTTAGCCCTTGTTTTGTTAATCACTTGAAATATTTCTTTTCTTCTCGTTTCACATGCCAGAGCCTATTCCTTTTCTTTAAGCTGACTTTACCCATTTGCACAGGTGCTATCAAATCCCGTGAATGAGTAAAGGGGACCGACCTTGCTGTTAACTATTATTCCTTGCTCTCTCTGTCCACAGTGGATGTTGGTGCAAGCCGGAAATGAAAGCATGGAAAGAGTCTCATCAAGCATTCTCGAGGGACCCAGTTGCTTGCTTTCGAAGTGTCTTCATGTTGAAATTTTCCTCAATGGCTGATTGGTAGCTGCAGCAAAGTATAAATCTCAGACCCCGTTATAAACTCAGGTAGTGGTACCTGTTTATTTGATTAAGATATGGTAGATAAAGGATGTAATAGCTTTTGTTTGCATAGTTACCCAAGACTGCTGTTGCTTTGGGGAGTTGGACTACTTCGTTGGCCATCCTCAAATGCGTATGTACAGTATTACTTTCTTAGAAACCCCTCGCTTGAGTGCTTTTATACCTGAATACCGATAGAGATATATCTAGCACTACACCTGTTTTGCATGCCCCCATTCCTCGCAATAAACCTTCCAAGGCAACTGTTAGGTCTCCCCATCATCAAACTGCTCTTTTTTTTCCTGCTCATTTTTCATTGTTCTTGGTTAATGCTGTCCACACAATGGAGGAACTGAAGCTCACCGGCAATCATTTGAGCGGATCACGGCCAATTATAACCTTTTCTTCAAACTTTGATGATGAACCTCGCTGGAAGCTTATAAAAGAAATGATAATCCATGTAAGCACTGGTCTAGTTTCACAATAACGGAGAGAAAGAAACATTGGTCGCTTCTTAATGGATACCAAGAAAAATGTTCTTGATTAAGTAGCTTTGTGTGTAAATGTATTTAAACTGTTGTTAGGTTTAAGAATATGTCATGGGTACTCTGGTAGATAAGACAGTATTATTGGTGACTCATCAAGTTGGTTTTCTGTCAGTTTTTTATTCAATTTTGGTTAGTCCCTATAACTCCGTCTATGTTTTATAGCCGGTCCCAAACTCGAATAAAGGAGAAGGATTGTGTTAGGCCCCGACAGCTAGCGTAAAATAAGGTTTTGTTATTGTTTTCATTGTTCAAATTATGAAGGGAAAATAATGTCTAAATATGCCATTGTCCAAAATCCATTCTCACAAACAGGCGATAATAAATTATTTTCTTTTCAGTCATATATCATCGATGGACTTTGGTACTCCAAAGTATTATCCGTAGACCCTTATTTAACCTCATTGTCTCATTTATATTAGAAGTTATGTTTTCACGTGTGAACATTCCAAAGATCTTTTAGGAGGCGTTTGACTAAACTTAAGTCATTCAACATGACTTATAAATAGTTTTAAATTTTTTTCCTAAACACTCATTTTACTTGTTTATTAGCCAGAAAAAAAAGATGGAGGACTTAAGCTTATTTTACGGAAAAAGGCTGATTAGATTTATCAATATTAAGATAATAATTTATAAGTTTCACAATTGTTTAGTTTTAAAGTCAACTTTAGTTATTAAAATATTTATTTATCAACTTATTTATCAGTTATACAAATTAAGTTAGGCCACTGTTTAATTTTAAAATTAATTTTAATTATTAAAATATTTATCAATTTTTAACTTATCAATTATTTTGTATCAAACGGATCTTTGTTAGTGTGACCGGTGGGATTTATGTCTTCATTTGTAATGAAAAAAAATTACTTATTGAATGAAATAGTTAGAATAGGGTCTTGATAGTCGGATGCGCCATGCGATGCGCGCGATTCATGGGCGGTCAACCATTTAAATTATGCGGGTTCATCTTTTACCAGTCGGTTTTCGTGCACGACTCCTTGTGACTGTCTTCTCGTTCGCTGACCTTGTGCATTGCCGACGTCTGTCTCTTCACGCGTCGCCGGCCTCCTCGCGCAGTCGACGTCAATCTCCTCACGCACCGCCAACCTTGTGCATTGCCGACGCCGGTCTCTTCACGCACCGCCGGCCTATTGGCGTCGACCACCTCGCGTAGTCGACGCCAATCTCCTCACGCACCGTCGACCTCCTCGCGACGACCTCCTCCCCCCTCGTTGCGCGTTGTCGACGTCGACCTCCTCCCTCACGCACTGTCGCGCCGACTTCCTCACGCCAACCTCCTCTGCCAAGCGCCTTCACGTCTAGGGCCCAATGAAGCCGACGTACTACAAGGATGTCGTCGATGTACATGGACGATCTCGGCGGCGTAGAGGTAGGTCTATCGTGGCGGGAGGTCAGACGAGATCAAGGAGGTCGACGACGGCGAGTCTCGATTTGCAAATTCACCCTTGTCATCGATTGGGACGCCTCACTCTCGCTGGAACGTATGAAGGCTAGACAATATTAGGTCGAAACGTGTTCAGCGGCGACCCCAATTTGGGTCGGGTCAGGTTAGTGTCATTTGGGGGACTGACCCAACCTGACCTCGACTCTACGAAAAAGGGTCAAAATATTTCAACCTGAAGACTCAAAATTTTATTTAATTTTTTATTTTTGGTTTTCAATTTATATTTATATAAAAAGTATTAAAATAAAATATTTAAATTGGATGGTCGGATTGAACCCATGAACCTGTGCTAGCTATCAAAATGTGGTGAACTCGCTGGATGGCAGATTAGAAGGGAACGTCCCTCCTATTAAAATGGGGTGGCCGTTTTACAATAGTACGGGCTCTCAAAGCAACTCAGGTAGTTAATGAGCACATCTAGAGACTAGAATAGTATGTCCCAACTTTGAACAGTCAATATATATATATATATATATATATTCTCATTATTATAATAATTTATATTAATTAATTAGACGTACGAATAATTTATTCTAACATTTCAAATCAGATGCTCGAAGAAAAACGTTTCACAATATTTGTGTAAAAATTAGATAATTACAATTAAACAACACATTAAAAAATTTATTGTAAAAATATTTTGACTTGCACAGTAGAAAACCTAATTCACATCACGCTACATCAAAACAATACTATTTAAGCTAATAATAATAAATAGTTGGATTTATTCAGTCAATTGAATTTTAGAATAGTATCCTAATCGAATAATCCACATATCCATATGTAAAAACGTTCTATACTCTCGAATTTATTTTATACTCTAAAACTGTGTAAAATAACTAAGATTTACCGGAAAAAAGGTATACAATGAAAAGATAATCCAAACACTACATTTACAATTTTTTCGGTGAAAATATCATGTTTATATTTATTCACGGGGTCCTAATTCGTCTGTTCGATATTAAAAAAAATATTAAATTTGAAGACAAATTCAGTCGATAATTAACAATTTTCTTCACTCATCGGACCTAAGTGGCTTTCAATTGAAACAACCATACCAGAAGCTTTGGTAAATCATATTCCTCGTTTGGTGGCTCCTCCAATGATCAATTTACTCATGTTCACCACAGACAGACAATGCAAAACCACAACTTCAATGAAGACCACAATCTTAATGTGATCATTGGCATCATCCAGAGCATGACACAAATTATAATTGCTACCATAATGTACAAATAACATGGGGAGAAGGAATAAAAAAACATTATGATGCACCTCTCTCATCGCTTCAAATAAACATCTCTATTTCCTACTCCTTGATGTCACATAACATTGTACGGTCTTGGATTAGATACACAGGATATATTTTCTCTACACGGTAGAAGATGATTTCGAAAGAAAATTCCCAATCCTCATCCGATACCTTGGATGAAAGTAGTACTTGATCAAACTAACATAGGAGAAAACTAAAAAAAGGCCATTCATCGTCTGACACTCATAACAAATCGGGACCACATTTTCAAATTTGTATGTATAAAGAAATATTATTCATCTCTCAGGAAATGAGAAATGCTTTAGAGTTTCAGGGGACGACAGATTTCTGTCAAACCACAAGTCCCAGCAAACAATTTCTTTTCTGGGAAGGAACTTACAAGTTGTTAGCACACAGAATGCTGGTAGGAGTGCCAAAGGGATGCTGAACATGCTACGTCTTGGCTTTCTGCTGGCTACCATCTTCTTGTTCCAGATTTTCCAAGCTTGGAACTTGAAGGTGAACTCGCAGGAAGAAAATTGCCCGGCCTTGTCGAATGGGGAACACTGCATCAAACAACAAGAATAAATCAAATATAAAGGCATGATAAGGGGAAGAGATACATCAAATGTCAAGCTTTTGCACAGATAGTTAGAAAGACTCAGAAGGTGAAAAACGTTTACCTCTTCTGTACGAGGTTGTTCTTCTGCACAGAATTTTTTCTCATGGAAACCTCAAGGCTGAGAGTAAAAAACAATAGAAACAACTTAGTTACTGATGGTATGGTATACAGAGAAATTCAAACATGCAAAATCATGGCATACCTGCTCACACACTCTATCTTTGCTTTCTTCATCAAGTTACTTTTCAGATTGGAAACATTGATATTTGATCCGCTTCCTGTCAAGCAGCTTCTATATTATAATTATCTAGGCTAAGTAAATCTGTGGCAAAGCAAACAAATCACATAGTTTAAGTGTTAGGAAACTTCAAAATTGGATGACAAGAGTACCTCCCCAAGAGCTCCTCTTATTGCTTGGTGGAATTTTGGAACAAAGTTGAGTTTTCCGACTTTCTTTATCTGCAGACACAGAAACAAATATATTCAGTGTTGATGTACTCTGAAATCCATGAAGATGCCACAGTAAGAACTATTTAATGCAACACTGAAATTGCATTGCCCGGAGATTTTTCTTTGCACAACCAATGTGAAAATACTTCATTATATGTTCACAACAAACTTGGAAGCATCAAGGTAAATATATGTTCTATGGATGCATCAAGGTAGTTATATGTTCTATGGATACAACAACAACAACAAAGCCTTATCCCACTAGGTGGGGTCGGCTACATGGATCATACGACGCCCGATCCATATTCATGAGATTCGACAGGGTTTTACGCTGGCTGTCGGGGCCTTACACAACCCTCCTCCTTTATCCAGGCTTGGGACCGGCTATAAAACATAGACGGAGTTTTATATGTTCTATGGATATCCAAAAAATTTTAGAAGACAATCTAAAAGAGTCAAACCATTATTTGGAGGCATATTCCCAAGATGAACCATGCAGTCATGTTACTGTGACTAATTAGGGCTAAGAAATTTGCAAAATGGACTTCAAGATGAGCCACAGAAACTGCCCAATCATCAGTCGGAGGACAAAAACCTTGTTAGGTTTTTGAGAACTAAAGACAACCTGTAAGCATGGATGATTGTAGTAAGTAGCGTCCAATAGATTTGAGCCAGTAAAAATCAGAATCTCGAGGTATCATGCTACCATTAATTCACACTCTAATATCTGTCTTTCTCTCGAGACGATTTCTCTAGGCTCCTCATGGTAGGATGGGTGCTGAAATTGTTTTGTGGTAGGTCCTCGGTGCGAGATTGCGTGCAGGATTCTGACTTACGACTTGATGGCCAATTACTTCGGCCGAAATCCAGATTCTGTTGAGGATTAGAGTATTTGCCTGCTTCTAAAAGGATGCAGACAGTTGGAGTCGATCCTACATAGCCAAATGGGTCACGGATTGATGCTATGTCTTGCGTAGCAGGACACATTACATCTGTTTTTTTACTGCATCGTGCCCAAAGAGGTTTGGTTAGCAGCTAGAAGTGCCTGGCTGGTTATGACAGCAGAATCATATCTTTGGAGGTCCTTTTGGAAGGTCACATATGTTGAAGGTGACAATGGAAGATAGTCACTTTGACTTTATTTGGATTTTGTGGACTCATTGGCAGTTGAAGGTTCATGTAATAGTCTACTATGAAATTACGTAACTTATTCTAAAGTAACAATATTGGATCTCTTCCTCAAATAAAATATTGGATGACCACATCCGCTGTAATCATCCTCCGAGTTTCTCTCTTGTGGTTGCAATCTTCCCCTTGTTCTCTTCTCGTATCATCCTTGTTGCAACAAAGAAAGCAAACCATTAACCACTGCTAGCTGAAGCAAGGATATCTAATAAACCTCCACTACTGTTGTTTTGCAATAATATTTCTCCAATATTATAAGCACAGGGGGTGTCACATAAATATGGGATTTTGCACATTGCCTACTGAATAATCATAGCATTGTGCTGCAACTTTTTTTTTTCTTTTGAGAGGCATTGTGCTGCAACTTAACATGTCAAAGCATGGTTCTCCTTAACTATAAGTATGTAAATTTGAGAGTTCCTATGTTTTGACATTAAAGTAATAATTAAAGAACGTACTTAATATGCACGAGAAGTAGGAGAAAAATGAGAACTCACTAGCTTCAGTTTCTTCATATCTCCTTTTAAGTTTCTGAGCTAATCTGTTCGTGATTTCCTCTGTGTTTTGCACCTTTGCCTGCAAGAAGTGTACTCAAATGTGATGTAATTTACTCATTATAACAACCTAGAGAAGAGGAAAGAAAAAATTTGTCACAACAAGCATAAGTTAGATGAGCTCGAGACAGTACCTCATACAACTTTCGCCACTGAAATACTACTCCTCTCTCTTTCATCCGCTTGATTACCGAGTTAGCACTATCAACTCCAAACGACTGCTCGTAGAATCTTTTCCAAAGCTTATCAGTGATAGGGCTGAGATCCCTTCCCTGAGAATCACATAAAGTCAAACAATTCTTATCAGTTGACTTACCTAAAAAAAATGTCATCAGTTGATAGACTGGAAGCTAGAAATTCAGCTAATTACCTTGCTTGAATTCTCAATGCGCGTCAATTGATCTAAGGTACAGTGCGGCAAGATATCCTTCAAGAGATACATGTCGATCTCCCCTACATCTCCAATGTATCTGAGATTGGCAATAGCCGTCTGCATACTGAGATCCAGCAAGGTAGGAACTTTCCTCTGGGATGCCATCGTTCTTTACTTGGGATGATCGTTTGAGTCAGAGTTACTGCTCCGATCGTGCAGAGTTATCGCAATAAGAAAAAAAAACTTAAATCTGCATGAGATAATGAAACAAACCAAAGATCAAAATTCAATACTAGAATCATACAAAATCGCACGAAGGCAAATAAACATTTTTACCCGCGAAAGTACGATTAAAAGAAGCAGTATAAAACTATCGTTTTCGCGATGCAAATCTGACGCAAAAGGGATAGATGTATATGGAAAATGAATCCATCCGAATTAGTAAAGGAAACGATCATCTGTCGGGAGAGAAAAAGATAGAATCCAACACGTTTTAGGATTGCAAAATTACGGGAACAAAATTTGGGGAGGACCAGATAATACCTTGTTCCGCGCCTCTCCCTGAACCCTACGCCCGAATCGTGAGGGACACGATTAGGACGAGGTAATTGGGGAGTCGAAGAACTTGGAATCTCTCTCTCTCTCTCTCTCTCTCTCCAACCTGTTTTTCTCTTTTTTTTACTTCATTTATCCCTTATTTTTTTTCGATCTCCGACAGGAGCAGGATCCCTTTGGAGAGTGGTTCTCCGATATGTGTTGGGCCCTAATGGGCTTTTCCCGGGAACAGATGGATCATATGATTAGTTCTTTTTTATTGATTTTTTTCTTTTTGGTCAGTCGAGTTATTTATTTATTTATATAGTTTTAATAAAGTAAATAGAATAAAGGATTAATTTCAGGTTTATTTAACTTCTAATATTATGTTGACACTTCTTTGAGCTCATCGACGACACACCCTTTTGAGTTCAAATAAAAGTTATTTGATTGTGTCATTTTATTATTTAATTTTTCTTTTTATAAATAATTTGATAAAAAGGATAATAATTACAAGAACATTAAGATTTTTTTTCTTTATGCACTTGAATCTTCAAGGTGACGAATAAAATAGAAACAGCTTACTGAATAATATATAACTACAAAATTTATTTTAAATGTAAAAAATTAGTACACCTTGTTTGTTACTTTAATTCTTTTATCTTTGTTTTATACCAATCAGCTAATTCAAACTAAAAATGTCTTCTCGGTTTAATTGATTAGTCTTAAACTCCAAAAAGAAATAATAAGAGGTTTAAACTTATACCTTTTTGCATCAAACTTCAAACTAGATTAGAAAGATAGTAATAATTTTTTTGACGACAAGATTAACAAAAAAACATATAGTAGAACAAAGAAAAATGTAAAAAGATGACTTTGCTAAAGAAATAATTAATTAATAATTTTTGGGGAAGAAAGGAAAAGGGGGGACGACAGAACGAATTCATAACGCAAATGTGTTAGCTCTTATAGTCGAACCAAGAAACAAATCAACAGACTTTTTCATGTCAAGCCTTGTCCAATTAATACATGGCCAACTAATTGGCATGCTTGTTCATGCATGCAAGAGTGGCCAACTAATTGGCATGCTTGTTCATGCATGCAAGAGTTAACGCAAATAAATAACAATATAATAATAATAACAATTCCAGAATAAAAATGTCGAAATAAATCCTAGTTTGAATAATTCCAGAATAATAAATCCTGGTTCTTCTTTCTGAAAGTCCTTTTTATTGAATTTCCATCAGATTTGAAAAGTGAACGCTGGAGGAAATTTCATGCCTCAAGTAGCATCTAAACCAAGGGATCCCTGACATATCACCACGCGTGAACAACAACATTTACAGATCACTCCAGAAAATGACCCGAGGATAATGAGATTAGGGCTTCCCACAATACGTCAGCCCTCAACAATGGGTGGAATGAATCTATAGTTCTGGAGTGTCTGCTCGAATATGTGACCAACCCTTAGCAACTTCCCCTGCAAAGAGCAGCCCAGAAGAAATCATGCGCAAGGTCCCAAATGCATGAGAAATGATTCCTACTGCAGTGAACATAGTTTATGTACCGCGTTATCGAGTCTAGCTTAGAAAAGATAAGCAGTGTGCTTTCCAATAAATAGTTAATGGGAAGTTATATGATGCCAGAAAACTTCGTTCTGCATAGATTTCAGTATCAAGCATGACTCCTTAATTCTGTCTACCAAAAACAGTTTTATTCAGATGGAAAATTTAGACTACAATCATGGAGATACTGGCATTTCCATTCAAATGATTCATCCAAACAAGAGATAGCATATGAGTAATAAAAAGTAAAGATGAAATCAGGATATCGTGATATAAGGTTTGTCTTAGTTGTTAACGATCATTTCCAAGCAAAAGAAAAAAGATGAACTAAAAAATCTGAGATACCTCATCAAAGGCTGCACCAATCATCTGAAGCCCGACAGGGAGGCCAGAAGGTCCACCTTCAACAAAACCACAGGGAACAACCAGTGCAGGGACCCCCGCCAAGTTAACATTTACCTACAGATTAATATTTTTTAAAGGTGCAATTCAACTATATGGGCTACTTTATATCAATAAAAAATGATAGAAAAGAATATTCAGAACTCAAAAGCCTTGTATTTGTGGTCATAACACAAAGATGATATTTGGTGCTGATCATTGAGCAATATGAGAGGAATGTATTTTATTGTTCAGTACAGTTAAAAACAAATGTTTCTTAGTAGCTCGGACAACTTGTGTCAAGATGAACAAGTTTTTTTAACAAACAAGAGTTAGTCTGCTTGTATAGTTTCATTAAAAAAAACCTTGATATTGTTAGAGAAATATTCCATCTATGTTTTTCAAAGAAAAGGTGGTCAACAACAAAAATCATCATCCCAATAAAAATCAAAGAAAAGGTGATCAACATTAAATCATATAGCAAAATCAAGGTTCTCTGAGGTACAATAACAAGATCATTTAATGTTATAGAAAATAGAGTAGAGATTATCTTTTTTCTGAAAAATTAATAGAGATTGTGGAGACATACAGTCATTATATCCCCCGCATACATTGCTAAGGGATCATTGGTCTTTTCACCTGAAAGGATGATGGAAAGTTAAGTAGGTCAAAAGAAGACTTCATGGGAGTTGAAGACTTCATGGAAGTTGAAGACTTCAAAAGAGCCTAGCTTATCATACCTATCTTATAAGCAGCTGATGGTGCTGCAGGTGAGATAAGAATATCATTTTCCTCCAGTGCATCCCTGAAACATTTTTGAACCAACGTCCTCACCTATAAAGCTATAAATATCATGAATCTCTTGTCCATGTACCCTTAATAGACTGCGTTCACATTGCTAACAAAATATGAGAAGATCAAAAGATTATTGTCACACTAAAACCTACCTGCTGAGCACGCTTGTAGTATGCATCATAATAGCCAGCAGATAAGGCATATGTCCCCATCAATATTCTCATCTTGACCTACATAATTACAGTCTAGAATGAGATGAAAGTAAAACCACTCATGCAAAAAGTGAAAAAGGGCAAATATTCATCTTGCAACATTTACAACTTACATCAAACGAATTTTACTGAGATACACAAACTACTTGACTTACTCATTTCCTTGAGTGGTGTAAGCCTAGTTTTTGAGAAGAAAAAGGACGACTAGCAAGGAGGTAGTCCTCCAAAGTTTTATTAATGAGATATCAGGTTACAAGCCAAAACATAAAAGCATAGCAAAGATTCCACCAATACATCACTCTCCTACATTACATGTACTTCCTCCATTCCCCATATATTGCCTTTGCATGTTGTCCCACATTCTCCGCATAGGCACGGCTACCCTGAAAGATAGTTGCGTTCCTTTGTAGCCAAATGGCCCAGATGAAAGCCAAAGGCCGCGCCCGTTGTCTCTTGCAAACATAGACACGTTTCTGGGAGTCTCTACCACCGTTACAGAAAGAGTGCCAAAATGCAGTTTCTGAAGTGTTATCAATCCATCCAATGTCTGCCTCGGCCCAGACACGCATAGCCATAAAGCAACCAAAAAACAAGTGTGCAGTGTCCTCATCCTCCTCCCCACAGAAGGCGCATAGCATATCAGAATTTCCAGCCCACCGAGATCTATATACCTTTGTCAAGACTCTCCTTCGGCGCAGTAACCAGGAAAACATTTTGATTTTAAGGGGGGCCCTAGTTTTCCAGATTAATCTACAGGCTAAAAGCATCTCATCATCTTGTTCTTCACCAGCCCTGCCAAGCAGAGAGTATACCTCACGTACCGAGAAGGAATCAGTTTTCCATTTCCAGCAATCCACCTCAGCAGTGGCAGGAGACAAATGAACAATTTGTCCCAGCATTAGCAGCAGCTCCTCGAACCTCTGGTCAGAGAGGTGCATGGAAAAAGTTGGCACCCAGATGCCTCTGTCATTATTGTTCGTGGCGCACCAGCAATCTTCTACTCTTGCATCCTTGTTTGTTGCCAGCTGCAACAGGCGAGGAAACTCAGTTGACAAAGAATTCATACCAGACCAGCAATCCTTCCAAAAATAGAAGACGGATCCACTTCCAAGACTGGGACGAAATAAATGGCGAATCTGTGGCATAATTCCAGCAATACCGCGCCAGAAGGAGGAAGCCCCACCAACCACCTCAATTCTAGAATCCCAATTAAGAATATGGCCATAGCAGGCACGAAAGACAGTGGACCAAAGCTCATTGTTCTGTCCCATAATTCGAACAACCCATTTAGTGAGTAAAGCAGTGTTCATTCGTCGAAGATTAAAAATGCCCAGGCCGCCTTCATCAGTTGGACGACACACCACCTTAGAGGATACCATGTGAACACCATGTTGTCCATGAGCACCAGTTTGCCACAGAAACTACATCCTCAGGGAATCAATTGACCGCTCCACCACACGAGGGATTCTCAAAACTGTCATGAAGTATATTGGTAGTGCGGAAAGCACATGGCGAAGCAGAACGAGGCGTCCCCCGCGGGATAGCAGTCTGGAGCTCCAACCAGATAAGCGCTGCTCCACCATTCTGATCACCGGTGCCCAGTCACGGGCCACGATGCGCCCGTCAGTCAGTGGCAGCCCTAGATAGCTAAGTGGTAAGGTGCCCAAAGGAGATCTAAGAATCTGGGCACACTCAAGGCTGGTAGCTGTGGGCATATTGATGCCAATAAAGTTGCATTTAGCATAGTTGATGCTGAGGCCAGAGAAATCTCCAAATATTCTGACCAAAATTGCTAGCCTTCGTGCGGCCTGGTTTGTGCCCTCTATAAAAAACAGTGTATCATCAGCATATTGCAGAATTGGAATGCAAGATCCAGAAGTATCCGCGACACGAAAACCGCTGAGAATTCCAGAGCTGCAAGCATCGAAAGTGATCCGGGTCAGCGCATCCACAGCAAGAACAAAAAGCATAGGCGCGAGGGGATAGCCCTGCCTAACACCCCGCTGTGGCTGCACCCAGCCCCCGGACGGTCGGCCGTTGACGAGAACCGAAAAAGATGCCGTCGTGATGCATTTCCGCATCCAAGAAACCCATCTCTCCGGGAAGCCGTGGCGGCGCAGAGAGAACCATAAGAAAGGCCAAGAAATAGAATCATATGCCTTGGCAAAATCGACCTTCCACAAAAAGCCCGTTGTTCGTGATCGCCGCCAAGACGAGAGTATCTCCAGTGCAGTTGCGTACCCATCCGCAATGGACCTGCCCAACTCAAAAGCCGACTGCACATTATGAATAAGGTTAGGAAGAACAAGGCGGAGCCTATTCGCCAAGACGCGGGCAATGATCAGGTATGTGCCATTAGAAAGTGCAATAGGCATGTAATCGTCGATGGCCACAGCACCAGCCCTCTTAGGAATGAGAAACATGTAGAACTTATTGAGGCACACAAAGCCATCGTTTCCAGCAGCAAATTCCTGAATGGCCCCAATGATATCCGCCTTCACAGTATGCCAAAATGACCGATAAAAAAGGATGGGAAAGCCGTATGGGCCCGGTGAACCCTCCGCATTCAGGTCCCGGACAGCCCGCCATATTTCATCTTCAGAAAATGTTGCCGTCAACGACTCCTGTTGACCACCATCAATAGCAAGGATCTCAGCTCCTGCCCACTCCCAGCAGCCCCCGCCACGTCTTCTGGTAAATTCCTTGAAATGACCAGCAATGGCCTCCCCAATTGCCTGCTGTCCAGACACCTCGACACCCTGGATGGTGATTTTGTCAATCTGATTCAGCCTCCTTCTCCCACTCGCCCAAAGATGAAAAAAGTGAGTGTTATCATCCCCCTCCTTTAGCCAGTTTTGCCGCGAGCGTTGTCGCCAGGCCACCTCCTCCTTCTTATCTTCTGCTTGTACAATATTAATTTGCTCCCTTCTCTGGGTCACCTCCTCAGGCGACAAACCATGTTGCTCTTCCCTTTCATCAATCTCACGGATTTTCTGCAAAGCCATCATGCGCCGCTGATCCCCATCCTCACGAAATTTCTTCCGGAAGTCACAGAGAAAGGATCTTAATAGGTCAAGGCGGCCTGCCAATGTTGCAGTGGCAGAACCATAAACAGGGAACCTCCGCCAGCGCTCCTCAACCTCCTGCCTGAAACTTGGCACCAGCAGTCAAGCCCGTTCGAATTTGAAATACGTGCTGTTCGGCAGCGTCTCCGAGGAGCACCACAAAATCGGCGTATGATCTGAGAAAGGGCGGTCCAGAGACCGCACCACGGCCAAGTGAAACTTCTCTGCCATCTCAACAGAAGCAAGAAACCTGTCCAACCGCGAAAGCACACCAGTCGCACCTCTCCATGTATAGCTGCATCCGGGAATTGGGTAGTCAAACAATCCGTGCTGCTCAACAAAAGTCCTGAAATCCACCGAGCTAGTATCCCTGTTCGGGCCATCCCCTGATCGCTCCTCATCACTGAGTGTGGCATTAAAATCTCCTCCAAGAAGCCAGGCGACATTTGTAAACTCATTTCTCAGGTTGCTCAGCTCCTCCCAAAGTAGGCGTTGGCCATCCAAGTTCTGTGGGCCGTACACACAGGACACTAAGAAGATAAAACTGTCATTTCTCCGCTTCAGAAGTATAGAGATCGAGTGGATTCCCAATCTGATATCAATGGACTCCACAGTGCTCTCACGCCACCCCACCAGGCATCCCCCGGATCTGCCAGAGGAATTAAGGGCCGCAAACTGAGTTAACCATGTGTTGCCGATCTGTTCCCAGACGTGTGGCTCACAAGTAGAGAGCTTGGATTCCTGCAGCATTGCCACTTCCACACCCCATCGCCGAACATATCTGCCAAGTGTCCGCGGCGTTCAGCGTCCCCCAGGCCACGAACGTTCCAAGATAGGATGTTCATTGTGTTGTTGTCTTATCCCCCACAGAGCGCAAAGACGCAGTACGGTCCCGCTTACGTCTGACACCACAGGCTTGTGCAACCAAAGCCACCTCGTTAAGGTCCCACTCCTCGTCACTGGCATTAGCCTCTTCAGTTATGTCATTCATCCCACCATTAATTTTTTGCATCACAACTCTGTCCAGGCCCTCCGCCACTATACGTGAGAGGCCCAGCCCAACTTCGCGTTGCCTGTTTGTATTCCCCACCTCTATGTGGTTGCCAGCAGGGGGCACCACAGAACTTTCCTCTCTGTCCCTAGCCATAACGCAGGTATTAGTCACCGAGTTTGTCTGAGTCCCCAGGCAGGATCTCGTCGGGACCAGACAGAAATCCGCCTCAAGCATCTCTTGCCGCACCAACGATTCGGCTTCCCAGACAGCTCGGCGGCAGCCGCATCAGAGGAAGATTTTGCGGTTTGCAGTTCCGAAGCGTCGCCTCCACAAGCCTCCAGCGTAGTTGTGTCAGATTGCCCCATCAGTGGCGGACACGTGGACCTCGGCCTAGGGCACCACACCCGCCGCGTTGCCAGATGTCGCAACGGCAGCTGCCTCGGTGTCTCGCCGGCGGCGACCTCAGCCCAGGTGCACCCCCGGCGGCAATCGTCCACCGACTGGACGGAGATGGTATATATCCAGTCGTCGGCCCGCAGTCGCACGACAGACGGGATCCGCCCCTGCAGCAGCATCTCAACACGCGCCCGGACCTCGCCGACACAAACGGAGCCAACTGCCGGCACCATCACCTCGCGCAGCGTCGCGAAAGGGCGAGCAATTGCAGCGAGCACCTCGGCATATCGAAGGTGCAACGGAATGCCAGAAAGGATGATCGATCTAACATTTATCCGTCGCAGACCTATGCCCCCCCCAAAGACTCAGACCACGGCGACCACCTGATCTCGACCCCATCATCCATCTTCGTTGGTTCCTCCAGCAGTCGGCTCCTATGCTCCAAAATGTCGGTCCACACCAACGCGCTCCGGGGAGAGAGCCACAACGGGGAGAGGCTCAAAGGGGCCTGAATATGGCTCTCAATGGCCCTCTGGATGTTCTTGATGGGGATTCCCGGCGAAGACACCGCCCCGACAAGACACCGCGACATCGACTCCCTCAGGCCGGCAGCATGTGGACCCCAGGGTGCAGCAACAGAGTAAGATGCAGGCCCATCCCCCCCATCGCCAGCCGAAGGGGGAGCACCTGTGCTCCCAGCACCTCGAGCCGCAGCATGACATGTCGCGCGTCGATGTCCATTACCGCCACACCTGAGGCACCGCATAGGTTCTCTGCATTCACGCTGGAAATGACCGCTGCCACGGCAGCGATAGCAAATTGTTTCCTTCGGCGTGGGCGGAAGAGTCGCCCGCCCCGGCCGTCCCCGAGCACGCCTCGACCAGCCATCCGTCCCGGCCAAAAATCGAGCACGAGCCATGCATAGAGCCGCCAAGGAGCCGCCGGAAACTGGCGCAGACCAGCGAGATGAGCAGGTCGTACAGAGTGGCGCCGCCGACGGGGGCGTCGACAACGGGAATGGCACCGCCGGAGGGGAGCTCCGGCGATGGATGTGGCACCGCCGGGGTGGAGTCCCCGGAGATGAATCGTTAGTTTATCCTAGCTTTCAGCTTCGCTCGGCTTTGTTCTCTTGGTGTAAGCCTAGTTAAATATGACATCAAAAGAGAAACAAAAATGCACAAACCTTTGATTATTTTCATACATCCTTTTTCTTTGCGTATACATCTTTTCTACAGCTGCTGGTTTTGATGCCTTTACTAAATTTTCAGCATTGTAGGAATTCAACTTTATGAACTCTTCTTACGTTTTCCTCTAGAAGGAAAGACAATGGTTTTGTGAATTTAACTAAATCATCTGGAATCAGAACATGAAACTTGGTCTACTATGACTGAAAATAAAAGTTGCCACTATGAAAAGTATCGCAATATTTGTTCCAACTGTGGCACTTCTTTCATATTAGTCCATCACATCAAATGGCACAACAACAGCACTTATAAAGCCCATTAGAATTTCTCATTGATAATTCCAACATGTTAAATATTTTATTCAAATTATAAATGTTCGTCGATTTTCCTAAAAGAAAAAGTGTTCGGAGATGTCTTCTCTTTTCGGTATTATCATCGATGTCTTATTTGAAGCAAAGACTAAAGGTTACAAGTTGAGCAGATTTTTTTTATATGTTGTTCGATCTTCTTTTTTATAGGCGTATGATCGGGTACCAAGGGATGTACTTTGGAAAGCCTTGCAAAAGAAGAGGGTGAATGTTGCTTACATTAAGGTAATACAAGATATGTACGATGGAACATTGACTAGGGTTAGGACACCCGGAGGTGAGACAAATGAATTTCCTATAAGAATTGGCCTACATCAAGGATCAGCTTTAAGCCCGTATCTATTTAACTTAGTTATCGATGCTATAACCGAGAGTATCATAGAGGAGGTACCTAAGTGCATGCTATTTGCGGATGATATAGTACTTTTAGCGGATTCAAGAGAAGAGATTAATACAAAATTGGAAATATGGAGAAATACGTTGGAGTCAAAGGGTTTTCGTTTAAGTAGGAATAAAACAGAATATATGCATAGCAATTTCACAAATAAACAACTTAGAGACGATTTGAAAGTTAGGCTAGGGGAGGATGTAATTCCTCAAGTGACAAAGTTTAAATATTTAGGATCAATTGTAAGACAAGATGGTGAGATTGATGACGATGTTAATCATAGAATTCAAGCTGGTTGGTGTAAGTGGAGGAAAGTCACTGGAGTTCTTTGTGATAGAAAAGTACTCAATAAAGTTAAAGGAAAATTCTATCGTACTGCTATAAGGCCAGCAGTGTTATATGGTAGTGAATGTTGGGCTATGAAGGGACAACATGAACGTAAAGTGGGGGTAGCCGAAATGAGGATGTTGAGATGGATGTGTGGTCATACAAGATTAGATAAGATTAGGAATGACCATATACGTGAACGAGTCGGAGTGGCTCATATTAGTGAGAAAATGGTAGAGAATCGTTTGAGATGGTTTGGTCATGTTCAGAGAAGACCATTAGATGTGCCAGTAAGAAGAGTAGATCAAATAATCTGAAGTCCGATTAAAAGAGGGAGAGGGAGGCCAAGGCGGACACTTGACGAACTAATAGAGCAAGATCTATTGGTGAATAATATACCGAAAGGTTTGGTTACTAATAGAGCGGAATGGCGTCGTATGATCCATGTAGCCGACCCCACCTAGTGGGATAAGGCTTTGTTGTTGTTGTTGTTGTTGTTGTTCGATCTTCTTTTAGGTCCCAAGCCCGGATAAAGGAGGAGGGTTGTGTTAGGCCCCGACAGCCAGCGTAAAACCCTGTCGAATCTCATGAACATGGATCAACGAATATAGGAATGGCGTCGTATGATTCATGTAGCCGACCCCACCTAGTGGGATAAGGCTTTGTTGTTGTTGTTGTTGTATACATCTTTTCTACAAAGCCAACTAGATACATCCTTAAACAATTTACATGAAAGAATTAAAATGGCTAGAAACTAAACAGTAATCACCTCAGTTCCAAATCCACTAGCTCGGGAATCCTTGTATAGAGAATTTAGTTCATCAGCGGCAGTCTGAACACCATATCTGGCATCATCAAGATTGTAAGATAAGGTCACAAATATATGTGTGATACAGAAAATTTAAGTAGAAGTATTAATCAGAAAAATTGTCACCTTACACCATCATATCGTGACAAATTGGATGAAGCTTCCGATGATGCCAAAATGTAGTATGCCGGTAGACCTAGAGAAAATGAGGGCAAAGATACCTGCATACATAATCTTCATGGATGTTCAAGAGACACAACTGATATTGGCATGCAGACAGGCATGTTCAAGAAGCACAACTGACATTGGCATGCAGGCAAACAAGGACCTAAAAAAAATAGAGCAATTTAGTAACCTCAGTGACTGCAGCTCCAAGACCTTCCAAGTGTGAAGCAGCAGTTTTAATAGCGGATGCCACTCCCACATCTACACCTTCTCCTAAAGTTTCACTGATCAACCCAACCCTTAATCCATTCAAAGGTTTGGACTCCGCAGAATCAATTGATACTATATCAGAAACATAATCTGGAACCGCCTGTTGAACCAGTTAAAGAGAAAAATTACAAGGTATAAATAATAAATACTTACAGGACTTGGTATGCACATTCAAAGGAAACTTAGATGTCATAAAAAAATATATATGCCTGGATCCTCACATTCATGCTACTAGTTGCATCAAATCTGTCATGTCCAGACATTACATTTAGGAGGATGGCCGTGTCAAGCACTGATGAACCAAAACATCCAATAACATCTAACGAAGATGCATACGCCATGAGCCCAAATCGCGATACACGACCATAAGTAGGTTTGATTCCCACAACACCGCAGAAAGATGCTGGTTGCCTTACACTTCCACCAGTATCACTACCTAAAGATACCATGCACTGCTTGGATGAAACAGCAGATGCTGAACCTCCAGATGATCCGCCAGGTACCCGTGACACGTCCCAAGGGTTTGCTGTGACCTACCAAATGAAACAAATATCCGAACATATTGAAAAACCATGAAAATTGATACATCGATGATAGGACGAATTGTAATTGATTTTTTAAGTTTAGAAAACCATACTCAATTTAGAATAAATTACAACACAAAGAGATGATTCTGATGAAATGATTTACAAAGCAAGAAAATGTTTCTGAAACTCAAGTTGGAGCAATAAGACTTAAACAACTAAAGATCAAAACCAACATTTCTATTGCTTTCTGCATATCAACTGACACGCCTTCCCTTATCCCCATATTTTTTTTGTCTAAAAGCAAGTAGAACTATAACTCCTCAACTACTAATCCCTTGTTTAGCCAATATGAATGATAAAGTTGTCACTTTGTCATTAGCAAGACAAAAATTGTCACTCGAAATTTTGAAAGAACAGTTCAATAATTAAAAATCGACTTTTATTTTGTCAGAGGAGAAAAACTCGACACATGAAAAGTAACAGGAGTTTCATCAATTTATTTATGATCGACTGCAAACAAAGATATTTTCTCCCAACGGACTTTTCTTTCCTAAACCAAAGATACCAGCAACACTTTGGCCCAAACAAAATGCAGCAACATAACGCCTCTCTTTCCTGTTACCTAACGCAAGGGAATGCGAAGGATGTGATCTTTAGCATTCATTTCCAGACAAACATCAGAAGGCATCCTTTCTTTCGCCAGAAGAGGAAACGCACAAATTACCTGGAACCCGGAGCCCTCGGTGGTGCTGCCCATCCCGAACTCGTCCAAGTTCGTCTTCCCGACAATTATAGCGCCGGCCTCCCTCAGCTTTCTGACGGCGGTGGCGTCGAATGCAGGTCGGTACCCCTCGAGTATCCTCGACCCGCCGGTCGACGGCATGTCGAAAGTGCAGATGTTATCCTTGACGCCGACGAGCACCCCAGCCAAGGGCCCCAGCTCCGATCCACCGGCGGCCACCGCCCGGTCGACCTCCGCCGCCTCCCCCCGCACCTTGTCCTCCTCCTCCACATGGAGGAAGCTGCGGACGTGGGGCTCGACGCGGCGGAGGCGGGCGAGGTACTCTTCGGCGATGTCGGCCGCGGACCTCCGGCCGTTGAGAAGGGACTCGCGGACGGAGAGGATCTCCGACGCCGGCGGCGATGATGGTGATAGGGAGACGGCGGAGGCAGAGGTGGAGAGGCGGCGGTGGCGGCGGCGTGGGGGACGGGGAAGGAGGGGAGTGGTCGAGTGGGAGAGCTGAGGGGGGCGGAGGAGGGCGGGAAGGCGGCAGTGGGAGAGGAGCCGGCGGGGGCTTTGAATGGGATACGACGGCGGCATCTTCTCTGCTTATCGTTTATTGCCACTATCAACTCCTCCTCGACCTCTTCTTATGTTCCATTTTTATTTTTATTTTCTCCAATCCCATTATTATTATTATTAACTAAATACTTAGTTGATAAAATAAGATTTTAGCTATTAAATTTTATATTTGTGGATATGTTCCATGTACATTCGAAATTAAATTATACTAAATATATATCTATGAGTACAGGTTAATTTGGATTAAATCATGAAAATAAATTTAAGAAATAACAAAAATATAAAATAAGTAAAATTAACTTTGTGTAGATGAGTCTTGAAAATACTTTTATTTTTCAATTGTTAATATATTTAAATAATATATGTCCAAAGTGAAAATTAAATGATATTAAAAATATAAATTTAATATTAGTAAAAGTCAACATTTTGTAGTTTAAACAAAGATATCATTATATGATCTAAGGCAGTAATTTCTTTTAATTAACTTTAAGTTTATAATTAAATTTGAATTTTATTTTTTCATTTATCTATAAATAGACATTTTGAAAAATAAAACATTTAATTAGCTTTTATAATTTACTATATATTTTCTGTATTCAATTAATTGCTAAAATTTTATGACTACCATAAATTTAATTATGAAATTTATATTATTTAATTACAATAAAAAATATTTAATTACATATAATGTATGCAATCTTTTTAATGTGCATCATACCATAGTTTCTTTTTTTCAAACTAGACATGGGGGCTTCACTCAATCTCGGAAGAATCCGATGATTGAAATTTTGACCTGATCACTAATCAATCAATTCAGGTGAGCTATGGATTGAAAATTTTTAATTCGATTCAATTTGACTAAACCTAAGGGTATTCACGAATTTAGTTAAACTCGATTTCGTTTTCAACCTGATCAACTTTATTCCGATCAGATCGAGTGACATTAATTGTTTTCTAAGTTTCAAATTTGATTTCATCCGGTCCGATTCGAGTTAAGTCAAATATTCGAATTATCTAATTATCATTTTTTGATATTTTTTTATACATTTTAATATATCTAATGGTTTTTTTAACCATGATAGTAGTCTTTTAATTTTAAATTATTTATTGTATATTTTAAATTATTTATTTTTATATTACAAAAAATAATAATTACATAAAACCTATAAATAGATAAAAAATAATTAATTTTTAATGAAATTAAAATACAGTGCTTTCTGAATAAAGTCACCTTCCTCGGAGACCTTTTTCATATGGCAATGTCACGACCCCTCGAAAGGCTAAGTTTGGATGCCATGACATAAAACTTTCAATTTGATTGCAAGTTCTCGATGCAAATGATAACTTAACATCATAGTTAAGTGACGTAATTTTGACACACGTTTTAACTCAACATCATAGTTAAAACCTCCTGATTCAAGAGAATTTTGGATGTTAACCACAAGATGAGGAAGTAACAGTGTTTAACATAAATTATCAGAGCAAGGAATCTAATTCCATCGAATTCTCACATCCAAACCTAGTGTAATTTAAGAACGAATGAAAATGAATGTATGGCTCTACGTGAACAACATAAGAAGATGATTATATACTTAAGGATGTGTCTAATTTTTTATTTATCAAATATTTTGAAATTCGTAGAAGTCAAAAGCAAAAGGACGAATAACATCTAATATTCTCGGAAAAACTTACACTAAATAACCTATAACTTTGACATTTTCCTAACAATTTCACTTTGTAAAGATCGTCCTCCATTTATTAACTTATTTTATCAAATGTCCTTTTCACATATTATAAGTTGTTTTTACGCGTGGCTAACGTGACGCCAACATGACATGTTCTCAATTATTGATGCATGCAAAATATAACATATTTTAGATTATTATTTTAATTAATTTCTCAGTAATTTGTTCATGGCATGCATCATTTTTAGTCACTTTTAATCGTAATTCTAGATTTATCAATTTCAAATTATTAATTCTCTGAATACTTTAATTGTGGATGGATTAACTAAATTTTGATAATTATTTTGCAGGAAAATCAAATATATGATTGGACATATCGGCCGAGATTTAGATGGATTGTGACGTATCAGCCGAAATTTCGAAGATTTATCTTTACGGCCGAGATCTTCAATTCAAATGTATTTATCGCTCGAGAACTCCAACACCGATTCAAAAGAATTGTTACGGTCGATAACTCAAATGAAATCATCCTTTTGGTCGAGATATGAAGGGGTAAAGGTAAAATTGTTTGGGTGTAACGAGATTTAATTCTCTGTTTTGGCCGAGATATGAAAGGTAAAGATAAATGATTTTATCTTTTGAGCGTAGCAAGATTAAATTCTTTTCTTACGGCCGAGATTTAGAGAGAGTAAAAGGGTTTATCTCTTTGGGCGTAAAGATAAAAGAATTTCGTTACGACCGAGATTTGGAGGGCGTAATGGCAGGGAAATTTGGTTTTGGCCGAGATTCAAAGGGAGTAATGATAGGGACTCTTCTTTGTTTTGGCCGAAATTTGGAGGGGTAAAGATAAAAGGATTCATTTTGGCCAAGTTTCAAAGGGGGTAAAGATAAAAGGATTTATTTTTTGGGCGTAATAGTTAGAGAAATATCATTTTTGGCCGAGTTTATCTCATAATTTTAAAGTCAACCGTACGATATTACGGCCGGGATGAAATTGAAGGCCGTCCACACCTATAAATACGAGAAGAATCCGTCGTTTCAATTCGTGCTATGAAATTTAGGTTTCTTCCACGACGAGTCGTGAGCTCTGCAGGCTACGACCAAGAGGAGAGAGGTGCGACGGTTGGAGGTTGATCGCGACCCTGATCAAGTCCGAGAGGCTGCCCGACTGTCTGCCAGATTCGAGATCTCTATTTTGGGTGTAATTCTTTCAATTTTTATGATTTATATTTTATTATCTCTCCGGAATTTCTAGGATGAACTCCATGTTTTTAGGATTATTATTTTAGGAGATTATTAATTGAAGAAAAATGTTTGGACCCTATTTTATTTGCTTTAATATTTTCTGATCAATTATTAATTGTGCTTAATGCTTTTATATTAGTTAATTAAATTTCTGAATTAGGCTATACCAGTTTGTGGAGTGTTTAATTTCAGAATTCATTATACTAATTATAATTGATTTTTTTTAATTAATAATTGATATAAATTTGATAACTAGTGTGTGGAGAATCAAGTTTGTATGGTCTATTAATCTATACTAGTTTGTGGAGTGATTAATAGTCTAGAGAATTCAATTTAATGCATCTTAATTTTAATATGATTTTGGGGGTACCAGCCGTGGAGACTTCAATTCTTATTAAATTAATATAGTTCTATATGATTAGATTGAGGGATGTCAGTCATGGATACCACAAGTTAATAATGTTAGATTACTCTAGGGAAACTCTAATCCATCTTTAAAGATTAAATTTATCTTTTATGGTTCAAATATTTATCCTGATATATTTTCATCATAAGGCCTAACTTCAACACAACTATCTTATCTTTATCTTTTAAAATCATTTTCAAAATCCATATTTTTTCTCTCTTATTAATTTATAAATTCAGATATTGAATTAATAATATTCCTCGTGGGTTCGACACTCTTACTCATATTACTATATTACTTGAGCGACTAGTGCACTTGCTAGCGATTTTATTTTGCTACATCATTTCAACGCATCAAGTTTTTGGCGTCGTTGCCGGAGAATATTTTTTTAATTAATTTCTGATTTTTATGAATTATTAGAAGATGTAAATAAATTGTAAATAATTCTTTGTAAATATGTACTATTTGTTTTAATTATTTTTTGTGAATAAACTAACATTTTTCTTTTGCAGATAAAGGTCACGACAATTTTTTTAATTGTCGACTTTCGGCTTAAAATTCTATCGTCGTCTTATGGTTTTACCACCGTGATTTATTTTGTCGGTTTGACTAGTTTTACGGCCTCGCAATATCGATTCTGAGTTTCTAATTCTGTATTTTACGGCCGTAATGTTTACCCGAACGTTGTTTTACGCCATGAGTAATGCATATTGATTTGACCTAATTTCGGCCAATATACATATGGTTTAAATTTTTTATGCCCTATTCGATTCAGTTTCGACTTTCATTCTCGTCCGTAAAGTTTTAATAGTTCGAACTTTTGATTTGACTTTGTTTTGGCCGAAGCGATTTAGTCTGTCTCGGCCGTAATGGATCATCCGACATGAATTTTACTCCTTCTCGGCCGTAACGATTCTTCTGTCAACATAAGAATAAGTTTAATTCTATTTTTTTTGTTTCGACCGAAACCCTATTTTGCTTTACGGCCAATCGTGTTGACTTCATCTCGGCCGTAATATATTTCTGATTGATGTGACCTTGTTTCGGCTTAATTGACAATTTTTATCTTTACGGTCGAGATTCACTTTATCTTTATGATTGAATTGATTTCTCTCTTATTTTCAATATTGATTAACGGCCGAGAATTGTTTTCTTCATTGTGTTTATGGTCGAAATTTGACTTTATTAATGATGATTTAATTCTCTTTCATATTGGATGGATTAAGCGCATGATTTCGTGTTATTATTCCTTCTACGGCTTGAATTTTCATCTCGGCCGAGAATTGATTTCTTAATTTTTCGGCCGTAATGTTTATTTGTCGCTTTGGATTCATATTTCAATTTTCTGATACAAATTGTGTTACGACCGAGATGTGGATAGCTTTCTATTTTACCGGTCGATCTCTTCTGAACATTCGTTTTTACGCCACCATACTGATTTGATTACCCCCTAGTTGGCGCACGTTTTGACTTAATCTTCATTGATTAATGTCCGATTTATGCCCCGTACGAATGTATTCTTTGTCGGCCGTAATGATTCATTTGGCGACGTTTCGTTCAATTTTTATTTCGGCCAAAAACATGTTCTGTTTTACGGCCAAAAGGTTGTTGACTTCGGTTCTTTACGCCCAGAGTCAATTTAATCCTCTTTTGGCCGTCATAATTTAGTTAATTTTTACGCCATCTTGCGATTTTGTTTCGGCCGTAATCCAACAAGTTTTACGCTTTCACGTTAATTAATCACTTTCGACACTATTTTATGATTTTTACGGCCGAACGAGCCTCGGGTTATTCTATTTCTCAACTAATTTAATTTCGACCGAGATTGTTCATTAACTTCTCTGAAACTAATTTCGCTAATTATTGCTTTTGCAACCGTAATGTTGAGACATGGTTAAGTTTTATGGCCGAACGAGTGCATGATTTTTACAATTCTCTATTTGATTCTTTCGGTCGAGTTATTTGACGTATGAATTGATTTGAAGAGCGTCGTAATTAGGTTTCAACTCGATAATTTCGAAAGACTTTTTATCAATTTAAATCCTATTTCTTGGTGACCTATTATCTGCATTTCTTTCTTCTTGTATATATTTTTATTTTTTCTTTTATCTTACTGAAAATTGGTTGTTGCAGGTACTACTTGAAAATTAAATCACAACCAATCCTGGAATCCTCTGATAAGCGCACTAGGAGTTCAAATCCACGGTTGGAATTTGATCCTGAAATTAAAAGAACCTATCATCGATTACGAGGAAATATAAGAAAAATGGCGGAACAAGCACGCGACAATCAGATACTGGAGCAACAAAATGAACTGATTCCGCCACATAATAATCGGCGAGAAGATGAAGCAAAGCTTTCTATGAGAGAATATGTCTCGGCCAGATACAGTGACCGAGAATCATGCATCGTTCTGCCTGATATTAACGCAAATAATTTTGAGATAAATCCCGCAATCGTGAGGATGATACAAGCATCCCAATTTGAAGGAGGATTTCATGAATACCCTCACGATCACCTTGATAAATTTCTTACTACTCTGAGCACCTTTAGAAATAATAATGTTTCTACTGAAGTTATTCGTCTTTTATTATTTTCACAATTTTTACGTGACAAAGCTTTCACTTGGTTTAAAACTTTGCCTGCAGGGTCGATTCACTCATGGTTGGAGCTGGTAGAAAAATTTGTTGGAAAATATTGCCCACCACAAAAAGCAGGTAAATATCGAAGAGAGCTGAGGGCATTTGTTCAAGACGATAACGAGACGTTATATGAAGCCTGGGAACGATATAAAGAACTGCTGGCCAGAGTTCCTGATAATAGAATTTCAAAGTGTCAAGTGATAGAAGATTTCTATCATGGATTACAACTTGCAGATCAAGATAAGCTCGACCAATCAACAGGAGGGACAGTGTTGGGATCTAAACGCCCTAGTGAGATACAGGATATTATTGAAGTTGTAGCCCTCAAGTCAAGTCAAGAAAGGAGACCATCTCGCCAAACTCAAGATATACATGCTGCACAAGGAATACAATCTTCAGAAATAGTGGTTCAGCTGGAGTCACTTAATAAAAAATTCGAGCAGATGATGTCACTAATGGGAAATTCCAAAAATTATATCCCTACAGGTAACACTTTAGATTCAAATCAAATTAAAAATGCTAACTTTATTTTCAATCCATTTTACAGGAACAACGATTATGGTTGGAGACATACTCCGAAGTTTGCCTATAATCAGAATCAAGGCCAATCTTCTGGTCCATCAAAAGATTATATACTGAAAAGGCAACCTGATACTCCCCAATATCAATCATCAAATCACATGCAGGAGATGATGGCACAGATCATAGACACAATGCAAGCGTTGCAAAAGAATATGGAATCTAGATCCACGAGTCAGGATGCATCAATTCGAAATCTGGAAAGACAACTGGGCCAGATGGCGGCACAACTGACTAGACGTACACCGGGCTCTCTCCCAAGCAACACAGAGAAAAATCCAAGAAGGAAAGAGCAAAATATGCCTTGATTTTCATCAGAACTAAGTCAAGCTGATGACTATAATTCAGAACTATTTCTATCATTTTTTATTTTATTTATTTATTTAATTATTTATTTATTCTTTGTTTTTTAGATTAGTTTAATGTGCTGATTTTAATAGAATTAGTTTCGATGATAATTTTATTTTATTTTTACTTTTAATTAGATATTTTTTTATTTTTTTATGGAGTCATCTAATTTAATTAATATTTAATGTGTGCGAGGAGAGGACTTTCGGACGTAAACTCAGGGGCGTCAACTCCAAGCATGGGCGTCAACTCCAAGAATTGATTCCCTTCACCTGACAACCCGACAAGACGAGACATATCACGGGCCCAAATGAAAAAAAATGGAATCTCATCTAACACGGAAATGACTTATCGATCGCAAAAGCTCCATGCACGAGCTCCGAGCAGATTGAACGCCATGCATGCGTCACATCAAAGACTTGCACGAGTATGCCCTGCCACCTGTTCCCGTTACGGCCGAGCTTCACCTCGATGATCACGCCATAAAGAACAACTCGTCATGCATGCATCTCATCGAACACTCCCGGTTATTTTACGGCCGAGATATGACAAGGCGAAAGGAAAAATCACCTTGGAATTGGCCGATCACTGCGCTCCTTGAATTTGATGTGACCCTTCACTGCGCGCATCACGTGGGAAAGTAAGTTTACGCCTGAAGTTTCCCTTAAATTCTTTACCCCTTCCACATCCTTGCAGATCAAGCACTATCGCCTTACGGCCGAAGTTTCAAAGCTCTTCCTTACAGCCGAGACATATTACGGCCGAAGTTTCAACACCTTCTCGCCCAAAAGCCCTTACGGCCGAAGTCTCACGACGTCTCCGCTGCTCTTTTATGCCCGACGCCACACGGCCGTTATCACGCCGCCTCTTACGCCGAAGTTGCATTGCAAGGTTATTCATCGACATCTACTTCTTACGGTCGAGGTTCATCTACTCTTACGGTCGAACTTTTCTCTTTACAGCCGAGGTTCATCTACTCTTACGGCCGAGCTTCATCAATTATGGCCGAACTTTTCTCTTTACGGCCGAGGCCTCAACCGTCCAGCCGTCGTCTTCTCAAAGGCAATATTCCACCGCCATGGACCGGCCGAAGTTTTTCATCGACTTACGTATTTACGGCCAACACTTCAGCATATGTATTACGGCCGAGAGACTTTGCGACTGACCGAGGTCTCTTCCTTACGGCCGACACATATTACGGCCGAGATTCAGCCGCCAATTTCACCGACGACATGTCTTTGCCTTACGGCCGAGTCATCCAGCCGACTTGGGCCGAAACTTCAGTGATCGAGCCACAATCGTCCTTTTGACCGAGCCACCATATTTTTGTTTTACTGATCTCTGTGAATATAGCATGAGGCGATTTGCAAATATTTGGAGGGGACATCACGAACGATGACATCCGAATGCTCAGCCGGCCTCACAGTCCTCACAACTAATCTCCTACTCCGGAGATTATTATTGGACTAAGCCAGAGTATCAAGCTCGATATGAACGGATGTCTGAGATTCGAATTCATGCCACCAAATTTTCAGATACTGAATTGCTGAGGGAGTATAATTTACTTGCAGATATTCATCTATTATTTTCTCAGATTGGACTCTCTGACTTTGTGCATTCCAGGTGGCCAACTTATGAAGTACTAATTATGAAATTTCTCTCATCCTTGGAGGTCTTTAATTTAGATGGCAGGAATTATGATCAGCCTCGCATTTCATTCCAACTTTATGGGCGACCTTTTACTCTCACTCTAGGAGAGATTAATAATATCTATGGATTTCTCAACCATGGATCTCTTTCTGTACCTGCTGACTTTGATGTTGAAACTTTTTGAAAACAGATAACAGAAGAAGACCGCTTGGTTTGGAACACAGCTAAAGATAGCTCAATTCAAAATCCTGTTTTGCGCTACGTCCATCGCATGCTAAGCAACACCTTAAGCGAACGCAGTGATAATGATGGTGCCGTCTCAGAAGGAGAGTTATACCTCATCCACAGCATGCTTCACAGAACTCCTGTTAATGTGGGTGCCTTCCTCATTCGTCGATTCCAGCGTCGCACTACTCATCGTGGCAGTAGCATTAATATGGGTGCCCTTTTCACCCCTATTGCTCAACACCTACAACTTGACTTGGATGATCTTGAAGCTGTGCCAGGAAACACCCACCTCACTCGTAGGACCATTCAGGCTATGGGTCTCGTGAAGACCAACAACTCAGGGATCAAAGTTTTTATTTTTGAAGGCCACAATCAGGAGGTGCCCTGCTCAGATCGAGATGCTTTTACGTCGATTAATTCAAATAATTGGCTCCTTTTTAGGCATGTCATAGCTCTAGTAATTCCACTTGCAGGACCATCTACCTCTGTCGGACAGCCACACCAGGATGAACATTTCTCCTGGTTTGATTCTACTGATTATGCGGCAGCCCAACCCTACCTTCAACAGCCACAAGGATTTCAGGCTGCATCACCGACAGCTTCCCAATATGCCACATTCGTCCATTCACTTTATATGCCGGTGCCTTCTCCGATTCCATCTCCAGCACAAGAGAGCTCTTCTGATTCCTCGTTCATACCTGCTACTCCTTATGAGGAACGCGACTCGATGGAAGTATCTGCCCCTTTACAGGAACCTGTGCAAAATCACTATATAGCACCAGAACCTACTTTCACTTCGGCCCCAGAGCAGACTTACTATCCACCTCCGTCACCTCAGCCTGATTATGCTTCCATGCAAAACTTATGGGAATCAATGTATGACGAGCAACTTCGTCAGGCAGGGGAGTTTCACACTTTTCAAGAAGAGCAACTTCGTCAGTCATGGCAGTTGCACGCTATTCAGGAAGAGCAACTTAGACAAGCCCAAGAGTTGACCAACATCTGAGCCGATTTTAGAAATATGGATGATCGTCAGGGTCGCTTCGAATCCCTTCAGAATCAGCATGCGCGCATGACGAGGTGCATCCATGAGTATCATATGCGCCAAGAAAATCTTGGCTACCATCCACCATCGCCACCCCGCAGACAGTAAATTCAGTTGTGTCTTTTCCCTTTTCTTTATTTTTCATTTCTTTATTATTTTTTTCTTATTGAGTCTATTTTCCTTTCCCTTGCTGGCTTAACACTGAGGACAGTGTCTGGTTCAAGTTTGGGGGAGTTTGCATTTCATGCATTGCATGTTTCTTTCTTTTTATTTGCTTATGTTTGCATCTATTTGTAAAAAAATCCAAAAAATTGAAAAATTTGAAAATTTTCTAAGAAATACCATTGCATGCATTTATTTTTGCTATCATCTTACAAACTCTTGTCTTACTGTTTTAATCATCTTTTAGTATAAGTTCAAAGACATGTCGTTAATTGATGAAATTTGAATACTTTTCTTTCTTATCACTTGCTACTTCAGTATTAAACTTATAGACTATGTGCCCATGCTAAATAAAATTATGAATGGCTAGACGATAAAATCATATTCATGCCTTTTTATTAATTTCTTTTAAGTCTTGATAGTAGTAGTCTTCTTATTGACCATATCAAGTACTTTTTGAGCTTATAAAAAAGAAGGGGTAGTTAAACCCCAACAAATGAAAAAAAATTAATAAAGTTATGTGTAGGTACAAAAGTGTTATCCGGAACCAAGATGTGTTCGGGTAATTAGATCCGTAGAGGTTCATGCCTGACGATCTAAGGGCAACTGCTCTAGAATCCGTCGATCGAAAACCTACTACATGGACCATCTTGTGGAATATGGAGAAGCACGTGAGTACTGAATCATGGCTAAGTTCGAACACTTCATTCAGAACCTTGGTTGTTCGGGCAAGTAAACTCGAGGGGTGCTTTATCACCTGGTGCCCTAAGGTCATCTGGTCTGGGAGTCATCAGTCTAAAGCCCGCTACATGGACTTCCTTGTGCAATCCTGCTTGAAGATTAGAACTTTTAAAATAAAGTTGAAAAAAAGAAAAAGAAAAAGTTTTAAGCTCAATTAGTACTTATGTGTTCAATATTAATACTATTATTTGACAGGCAATTTATTTTTCTATAAGGCTGAATTTGAGATTGTTTAAATTTATATAGCATTCAGAACCTCTACGAAAGCTAAGTGCATGAAAAATGATAAGATAATGAGTAGTATGTGTGCAGAAGAACTGCGTGAGAAAATTAGTCAGTTGACAATATGGAGGCTATGACGGAACTTTCTTGAGCCTTGCCTTGAATTTTTGTTTGAGGACAAGCAAGACTTTAAGCTTGGGGGAATTTGATGCATGCAAAATACAACATATTTTAGATTATTATTTTAATTAATTTCTCAGTAATTTGTTCATGGCATGCATCATTTTTAGTCACTTTTAATCGTAATTCTGGATTTATCAATTTCAAATTATTAATTCTCTGAATACTTTAATTGTGGATGGATTAACTAAATTTTGATAATTATTTTGCAGGAAAATCAAATATATGATTGGACATATCGGCCGAGATTTAGATGGATTGTGACGTATCAGCCGAAATTTCGAAGATTTATCTTTACGGCCGAGATCTTCAATTCAAATGTATTTATCGCTCGAGAACTCCAACACCGATTCAAAAGAATTGTTACGGCCGATAACTCAAATGAAATCATCCTTTTGGCCGAGATATGAAGGGGTAAAGGTAAAATTGTTTGGGTGTAACGAGATTTAATTCTCTGTTTTGGCCGAGATATGAAAGGTAAAGATAAATGATTTTATCTTTTGAGCGTAGCAAGATTAAATTCTTTTCTTACGGCCGAGATTTAGAGAGAGTAAAAGGGTTTATCTCTTTGGGCGTAAAGATAAAAGAATTTCGTTACGACCGAGATTTGGAGGGCGTAATGGCAGAGAAATTTGGTTTTGACCGAGATTCAAAGGGAGTAACGATAGGGACTCTTCTTTGTTTTGGCCGAGATTTGGAGGGGAAAAGATAAAAGGATTCGTTTTGGCCAAGGTTCAAAGGGGTAAAGATAAAAGGATTTATTTTTTGGGCGTAATAGTTAGAGAAATATCATTTTTGGCCGAATTTATCTCATAATTTTAAAGTCAATCGTACGATGTTACGACCGGGATTAAATTGAAGGCCGTCCACACCTACAAATACGAGAAGAATCCGTCGTTTCAATTCGTGCTCTGAAATTCAGGTTTCTTCCACGGCGAGTCGTGAGCTCTGCAGGCTACGACCAAGAGAAGAGAGGTGCGACGGTTGGAGGTTGATCGCGACCCTGATCAAGTCCGAGAGACTGTCCGATTGTCTGCCAGATTCGAGATCTCTATTTTGGGTGTAATTCTTTCAATTTTTATGATTTATATTTTATTATCTCTCCGGAATTTCTAGGATGAACTCCATATTTTTAGGATTATTATTTTAGGAGATTATTAATTGAAGGGAAATGTTTGGACCCTATTTTATTTGCTTTAACTTTTCTGATCAATTATTAATTGTGCTTAATGCTTTTATATTAGTTAATTAAATTTCTGAATTAGGCTATACCAGTTTGTGGAGTGTTTAATTTCAGAATTCATTATACTAATTATAATTGATTTTTTTAAATTAATAATTGACATAAATTTGATAACTAGTGTGTGGAGAATCAAGTTTGTGTGGTCTATTAATCTATACCAGTTTGTGGAGTGATTAATAGTCTAGAGAATTTAATTTAATGCATCTTAATGTTAATATGATTTTGGGGGTATCAGTCGTGGAGACTTTAATTCTTATTAAATTAAGATAGTTCTATATGATTAGATTAAGGAATGCCAGTCGTGGAGACCACAAGTTAATCATGTTATATTACTTTAGGGAGACTCTAATCCATCTTTAAAGATTAAATTTATCTTTTATGGTTCAAATATTTATCCTGATCTATTTTCATCCTAAGGCCTAACTTCAACACCACTATCTTATCTTTATCTTATTTTCTTTATCTTTTAAAACTCATTTTCAAAATTCATATTTTTTCTCTTATTAATTTATAAATTCAAATATTGAATTAATAATATTCTTCGTAGGTTCGACATCTAGTGCACTTACTAGCGATTTTATTTTGCTACATCATTTCAACGCATCAAGTTTTTGACGCCGTTGTCGAAAAATATTTTATTAATTAATTTCTAATTTTTATGAATTATTAGAAGATGTAAATAAATTGTAAATAATTCTTTGTAAATGTGTACTATTTGTTTTAATTATTTTTTGTTAATAAATTAACATTTTCCTTTTGCACATAAAGATTACGATAATTTTTTTTAATTATCGACTTTCGGATTAAAATTCTTTTGCCAGACACAATCATTTATTTTACGACAATAGATAGAAAACAAAGCATTAGATCCATTATACTGTTATCAAATGTGGACGACAAGCAGCACTCACGCAAAGGCATGCCGCCGGGAGAGGATGCCAGTCAAATTGGTGAGCAAACGAACTCTCCGGCGAACTGCAACATCAGGCTAGAGGCAAAGGTTTGGGACAAACGGGAAGTCCATTTGCGGACGTCAAGCCAGCCGACCTAGAAGCGAGAAAGTTCACTACGGGTTCAGAGCATCTTCCACCAGCAGTACCGCCCTTGGAACACTATTCCATACCAAAAGAAGAAACTTTTATCTGACAAGCAGAGAGATTTTAGCAAGTAATAATTATATTAATCCTAGCCACCATATAGAGACTAGAGTCATAGCTGTTGATCATAGCACCATCTGATCACGGCCAACAAATTGCAAAACCTTAGATCGCTTCTCCAAAGTAAAGAAGAGAATCACTTACTACAACTGTTAATACAAAAGAAAAAAAGTGCTTAATAATAAGTTAAAACCAAAAAAAAAGTCCTGTTTTAGGAACAGTCCTGTCGCCCAGCTATTTCTTTTCTACCACTGTCATGCCTTTCATTCCTCTTCATCATCCTCTTCGTCGTCATCTTGTTCATCGTCTTCATCTTCACCTCCCTGTCCATGAGAAGTAAAATAGTTAATAGGCGAGCTGGTAGCAAAGATCATTCCAAGCATAATCAGAGTAGCAGATATCTGATTGCGCTCTAAATGCTCTTATTTTCAGGAGGAAATGGCAATTCCGTTGTTTTTGGACATGGGCTTATCAGTGAACCATTTTTCTTTTCTGAGAGGGGCTTGTCAACAAACTACAAATTCAAAGTAAAATTTGCAATCATAATTACATAGGAATTAGTATCTTTATTATTCTTCTTCCTACGTTTTACTCTTCTTCCAGACTAGGCTCCATTTGTATGTAAAACGAATTTTCAGTATGCATAAAACCGTAGCATTCCTTTTCCAAGAGAATCTGTATAGGAAGCAAAATGACGGGCAAGCAATCATCACGATATTCCTACTAGAATTTCTTTGATCATGAGATGTTATAACTAATAAAATAATATACATACATGTGAAACTCCCTAGAAAAATGAATTTCGCAACCTACTAGAATTTCCTTGATATTCATACAGTCCTTTATCTGTCTCTAGTTCATTTTTTTTAGGAATATGAAATGGTATTATGACAAACAAGAATTTCATAACCATCTATCTCTTTTTTCTTTTTCTTTTTCTTTTTTTGAGGAGACAACCATCTATCTCTAGTTCATTCACAAACCGTAAATGAAATAAAAACCAAGATGCAAAATGGGCAAAACATAAAAAACTTCATTCACAAACCAACACAGGTCTATCAAAAAAATAAAAAACATAGGTGCGTTTGGGGGGAAAGAAGAAGAATTAATACCTCATCATCTTCGTCGCCATCAAAATCCTCCTCATCAGCCTCCTACACCAATAGAAAACTTTGAAATTCAAACAAGATACTCCATAGAACACAAGCACAGAACAGAACATGAGGAATTAGAGAGACATACATTATTAAAGTACTTCAAGGGATTAGGCCATAAATCTTCTTTGATTATCTCAGCAACCTGCTACCATCCCAATCGAAAGATTCACCAATATCAAACTTTGATGCATAAAAAGACTGCCAAATTATACCTCTTTTCCACAGTAAATAATCTTTCTAGAGAATACATTAAGTAGTTAACATGCAAACTACCTCGATGATCATTGCATATAGGCAAGCGAAAACAACTAGCACAGTTATTAACAATAAAATCACACTTCTGCCAGAGCAATCACTTGAAGTGATGAAATGGTTATATGATAATTTCTTTAAAGCTAAAGGCCATTTAAATCCCACCTAATGGGATAAGGCTTTGTTGTTGTTGTTGTAAAGGCCATTTAAAATTACCTCATCCATTAGTCCTTCCGTCATGGTTTTTTGGTGAATCTCAGTGAACCAGCTAAAGAAACTGCTTAAAATAAAAGAAGTAAAAGCAGAGGGATGAGAAATAAGCAATATATTATAGACAATTGCTAACCGATAAAAGAAACCAGAATCTAGTGTGACAATCTTATTAAAAATCTGCTAAACCTTGCCTAAAACATAAAAAATTATACAGTTTAAATTGAACAGATACTTGTAATATATATATGAATCTTCATCCAGACAGCAAGAGCAGATGTGCATGCAGAAGTAGGTTGGCTAATACAATTATTGTGAAATTTATATGCAGAAGGATTATCCAAATTACCCATATACATTTTGGATATATCAAAGCTAAACAGGAGATAAACCAAATAGCGAACACAACACATAATCAAAAGTCAAAAGGTAACCTTTCTTCAGTAAATGGTCGTTTGCTTCCTTTCTCATGAGCATCACCATTGGCAATACCCTTCAAACATCAGAAAACGAAAGATCAACACCAATAGCCCACTAGATATCCTACCAAGATACAACTTCATAATTCAAATAGCGTTTACCATGCCCTCCTTCCACTTAATTGTTGTCCCAGTTATAACAGTCGTTCCTTCATCAGTGAATGAATATGTCTTTACAAGTTTTGTGTCTTCGAAATAAGGGTTAGGAGAGAAGTTCTAGAAGAAATCATGAAACAACTTCCATTAAGTATGGTGATGTAAATAATTTCACAATAAAAGTCGGAAGCCCTCTGACCAAATCATTCACTCACAAATATTATAGAGTACCCTGACTTCACATCTTTGCAATCCTCAACATCAAGTGAAGTCAAATATTTTAAAATCTACAAACAAAGTTATTTGTTTCAGAACCACTTTATATATTAGACTGTAGAAAAATGTTGCACTCTAACACTATCACAAACCTGTTGGTCCTTCTCATTCAGGAGGTCACCAAGAGCAGGATGACTCAAGAACTGAAGGAAAGAGGAAACCAGGAAAAATCTCATGAGGTAAAAATACAAAATATCATCCAGTCAGATAATAAAGCATATGAGAGGCTACCAACCGCCGTCAACCAAAAGTCGGGAATAGACTGGATGATTTCATTTCTCTTAAGGTATACAGGTCTTCGAATCTCATTGTACTTCTGCTCCACCTCCAACACTTTGTCACTTGCCTCCTCATTGATCTATGGACAATGACATAATTCAGGAAATAGATTATTTACTTAATTTGAATTAAATGAAACCAACCACACCAATAAAAAGTACACTTTTAATATAATCGCTTCAAAAAATGGAATTGATTTAAGCACTGTGTGTGGAGATTGCATATTCTGACATCATATTAAAGGAGAAAAAGATAAAACATAAAGACCAAGTTGCTCCTATATTCTTTTGAGAAGATGTAGTTCCTATATTTAGTCCTCAAGAGGTTGCAATAATAGATGTGAATCGAAGAAAAAACTTGTCGTTCAAACTTGAAGGTGGCAGCAGTCTGTTAAAGTTATATCGATAAAAGAAAACTCCCCTATAAGATCCCTCTCATTTTTCTGTCTAACATCTCTATTCTCTACACAATAACTCACCAAAAAGAGGCCTTTAAAGAATAAGAAACCAATTTAATATCTTTTTAGGTGTTTTAAATTACAGCACTTCTAATATACTACTTTAATTTTGTTCCTCCACCATAGGAGCAAGCACCATGCAGAAAAACAATCGCAGAGCCCAATACGATGATATTACAAAAAACAACAACAACAAAGCCTTATCCCACTAGATGGGGTCGGCTACATGGATCATTCGACGCCATTAGTAACCAAACTTTTCGGTATATTATTTGTCAACAGATCTTGCTCTATTAGTTCGCCAAGTGTCCGCCTTGGCCTCTCTCTCCCTCTTTTAATCGGACTCCAGATTATTTGATCTACTCTTCTTACCGGCGCATCTAATGGTCTTCTCTAAACATGATCAAATCATCTCAAACGATTCTCTACCATTTTCTCACTAATAGGAGCCACTCCGACTCGTTCACGTATAAAAACAGAAACAAATTACAGAGGAACGTTCTCATATATTATTTACAATTAGAGCAGACAAACATTGTAAATATTTCATGAATAACAACAGAAACATGCTCCGCATTCAGCTTGAAAGTTCACAAGATCACAAATTTCTTGATGCATGTCATTTTTTTAAGTTGTCTTGGACATTTCTAGACCAATAAAAGGGGACGAAATCACAATCAGGAAACTTTATGTGTGTGTTCAGTTTTACAAATAGAAATTAATCACCTCACTCATTTAACCGTAAGAATAGTATAATCATCAGCAGAGGACATATTGTGCACAGTGATCGAATCATATGCCTCCGATCAAAGAAAAAAGCAAACGAGATTTTTTGTTAATAAAGGAGAAAGAAACTAAATTTGATACTTAACTGTTTCACTTCATTGAAAAAAGAAGGATACAAATCGGTTTCCACTGGAAAAACAAAAACTTTATTTAGAAAAATTATTCCAGGCCAGCTTAAAAACAATAGACGCATGTGGACATCTAATACCGAAAAAAAAGAATGAAATATGTCCGCATTGATCACAAACAAACATACAAAAGACGGAAGAAAAAACACTAATACCAACGCACAAATATGTTCAAGAACCAAACTTTCTTCTCGATCCCCGATACTCCCAACGAAGAACCCTAACACATCATTCCCGACAGGAAACACCACGACGTGAATACGAATAAAGAAATCACGGGGGACGCGTGCCCAATTGCAACAGAAATTCTATACCTTCTCGAGATCATCCTGGATCTCCTGCAGCTTTTCGATGGAGAGAACGAGCTCGCCGTCGATGCTCTGCGGCTCCGCCCCGGACTCCTCCTGCTCGACTCCCTCCGCCGCCTCCGCGACCTTAGGCTTCTTCCCCTTCTCCGCCACCATGTCGAAGGAACCTTAGACCGTAAAGCTTCGCCTTAGCTGCGTGAAACGACGCGAATTGGAGTAGAGGAGTAGTGCCGGCCACTAGAGAGAGAGGAGCGGAGGGAGTACGAAGAAAAGAAGTGGAGACTATTTATACTCTCGCGGGATCAAGTGCTTCGCCTTAGATAGACCTCGCGCCGGCTGGTCCGACCGCATATCTGAGCCGTCAGGCTCTCTGATCCGGGTGGATTGGACGGTGCAGATCGGAGGTCCCAAGCGAGGGATGGTTTGAAAAGAGGGAAATAAAAGAAATAAAAAACCCTAACCCTAAACCTCGCGCAGCCGCAACAAACAGACGGCTCGAGCCAACCGGTCCGGTTCGATGATCGAACCAATGACTTCGTTAATTGAAACATACAAGTGGGTCGCTATGGGCCAGCGTCGTATTTTTAGCCCATTTTTGAACTGAATATGCTTCATTTTTCACATTTGCATCAGACAATGGACTTGCCTTGTTGCTTTTGTACTACAAAGTATAAATATATTAACATATATATAATGTAGCTCCTAAAAAATTAGCATATTACAATAGAGAAAATTAAGAGAAAAATACGGCAAGAAGTGAGAAGTAACCAATGTAAAATGCACAATGAATCTGGTATTAGAGTTCTACCTTTTTTAAAAAAACTATTTTATTCTCCGAGTGATAAAACTGAATACATGTATGATTTATAAACATACAGTTGACTCGGCACCCAAAAGAAAAAAACATACAGTTGACTTCCAACCTGTTTACAATTAATATATCACTAGACTGATATTAAGACAACACCACTCAATCCCTGCACAGCTCCATTTTTTTTATGTTTGCGGATCTGCAAAAAACTAGCTTTAAATTAATCACCCAACTTTCTTGACTGGTCGGGCCTCGTAGCCTCCTTCCATCCTCTTCACCAGTGTGTAAGGCATGTAAGTTCCCAGGATCTTGTCCCACGTGACGAAGAAGGGCTGCGAGAAGTTGTACTTGGCCCCGTAGAGTTGGTGGTGGATGTCATGGTAAGCGCTGTTGTTGCTGAACAGCAGCTGGAGGAGGTTCCCCGGGAGCCAGATGCCGCAGTGGTCGTCGACGGTCTTCACGGTGGCGAAGGAGAAGAAAAAAATGGCGGTTCGCGGCGTCATGCCGGAGACGAGGAAGGAGAGGGCGCCGCCGATGGTGTCGAGGATCAGGCCCTCCAGGGGGTGGTTGTAGAGGGCCCCAAAGGCGTACGGGACGACGAGGGAGTGATGCTTCGAGTGGATGTGCCTGTACAAGAACTTGTTCACGTGCATGTACCTGTGCATGAAGTACTGCCATGTATCCATCACGAACATCGCGACCACGAACTGCGCCACGATCACCAGAGCCGACGGCTGCGTCGTCTGCTTGACTCCATTGTCGCCACTTGCAAACTGCTCGTACGCGGATGCAGAAGAAACTAATATTTATGCTCTGCACACATTTACGATCTATATACACAAAGTAGGGCGCGGATGCCTACCATGAACAGGAGGAGAGAGACCGCAACTTGGAATGCCTGCTGCACAAGAACGCCCTTGACGACAGTTCCTTTGGGGACGGCGTTCTTCTCCACTTCTTCTCCCTTTGGATGCAGACGGTAGGAATCCAGGCGATCAAGCATCACGTACAGCCCAGAGTATATCCAGTAGACAGCAACAGGCACAAAGGTACCCAGCAACTCGTCTGAAACACCAAAAGCCATATCCTGTGTACGTTGATGCTTCTGCAGATGAGAACACAATCAGAGATTAGAAATCTGAGCGCTGCTCTTGTGCACGAAACGCATTGATCACTGCATGCATATGCGAAGCCCAAAAGCTTCATCCGTCACTCACCAGGATTGTCTGCACTCTTCAGGTTCGAGTATGGAGATCCAGAAGAGTCGCGACAGATGCAGATGGTCTCAGTGCTAGTTCCAAAAATCTAGTTGGTGGCTTCGGCGTTTGCCTTCCGGCAGTAGCGCGCTTGTCGTTCTTATTTATATAATAACCACGACGCCAACGCACTACGTGAGGATGGATGTGGTGTAGACTGTAGACTTCTCGTTGATTTCTTCGCGCGCTGCCGCTGTCACGTCTTCCAACTTGGAATGCCACATTGCCACCTTCTTAAATACGTTACGTTGACTCGCGACGCCAAAGAAAAGTAACCCAAAGCAAGAATATTTTTTTCATGCGGCCAACTTCTTTACGTAAAACGTTTATTTAAGAATATTTACTATAACCTCATCAAATACCATAAACATTGTCTTAAGAAAATAATTATTAATATTTTCTTTTTTTTTTCGGTAGCCACTTCTATGTCACTTTTCTATCACAAATTGAAATCTCCATTCAGCAACAAATCTAGAGACCTTGATTTCTTACTTTTTCTTTTTTTTTTTGTGCAAGCGTATTTCTTACTCTCGAGCTTTAGGTGGAAAGTTTGAACAGATTAAGTTGATTAAATAAAATAATAAATAATTAAAAGAGGAAACATGACGTACGTAATACGAGGAGTTATATTAAATTATTGTCAGACGTGATTGGCTTAAAACTAACAAGAACTACGTATGTAAAATATTCAGATCGATGCAGGTAGCAGATGGAGATATTTCTGTGTTTCCGTCGCATCGATAAGGATATCGTTTTTAGATATAATATGCGGTCCGGGTCTAACACGGTTAGCATATGAATAAATAAAGGAACGATGACATGTTCAACTCATACGTGCTCCGTGTCCTAAAACATTGTAACGTAAAAGATCATGAAACATATGTCTGTTATTTGCAATTTAATTTAATTTTCGAATCAGTTTTTTGGTGCAATTAGAGTTAGGGGTGTAAGAAAACTTATCAACCCGAAAAATTATTCTACTAGAAAAAATCGAATCGAAAAAAATAAAAAATTACGGGTCTAAATATAATTTAGGATGATTTTTTTAATAAATCAAAATTCATCTGTTAAAATTAGAGCCCACCCGAAAAAATTATAGGACCGTGGAGTTCATTTTTTTATGATTTTTTATTTATATAGTTACTACATATGTTATTAATTCTTTTATTATAGATATAAATATTTTTTTAATAAAATTTTATACTTTTCTATCACATTATCAAACTCTAATTTAATAACTTTAAACTTTTAGTAGTATCTTTTATATTTAATATAAAATTAAATATTTTATATTAATGTTAAATTATTAAGCATATTTTTAAAATATAATTATATAAAAGTAAGGTTTTGAAAAAAAATCACCCAAAAAACTTGACTCGCTAAAGGATGATTTTTATTTTTTCAAAATAATTTTAGGATGATTTTTTTTAATTTGACCCCTAATGAGAGTATTGTTTTTGTATTTAACAATTTTATGGAAAAAGGTAAAATATATAATAAATCCTAATTGAACACCTCAATGTTGAACTCCATGACTACAAAAAAAAAATACTTGACGGAAATTACATAAAAATTATTTAAATTCAACCATTAATAATTATCGTTCCGTATTTATGATTATTCATCATATTTAATTAAGACAAATGAAATTAGACCGGCACAAATTATTTGTGGGGCAAATTAAAATGACCCTCGGTAAAAAACAAAATGGAGACCGTCATAAAAAAAGGATAATATTGTAAGGAAAATGTGAATTGGATATTTCTGACAAAGTTGTGACTACTTGATTAGTGAATTTATTTGTGAAAAAAATTGTTTGTAACCTTATATTTGGACGGATATATACATCATAAGTCATAACTATGTAAATTGTAATTGTTAATAATGCCTTGAATCTGAACCCAATTGGTCCTCCTACATAGTCAGACGCTTCAGCAGAATTCCCCTACGGAGGTCTCGCTGCCCGGTCAGCGAGCCTGTGGGGGGAGGGGGGGATCCAGGGGGATCCCTCCTGCGGGGGTTGCAAGGGGGCGGAGCCCCCTGAACGAAAATGTTTTAGGGGTATTCTGTTTGTGATTCGGATTTGATTTATTTCCTTATCACGAGATAGGTGTCCTATTTTCAGGGGATTTATTTAGAGTCACAGTCCGTATATAATTCCTATCATCTGTCAAATGGAGTGCCTATATAAACTCCCTAGGGGTCTAGACCGAGACCTATCCTTGTAATCATCATTATTCCATAACAAAGAGCCGCCGCCGTTTTTCCTCTTCGTGTTCTTCTGTATTTCGTGCGATCACTCTCTCCCTTTTTTTTCGTAACAGTAATGATATATACGTTGGGTATTACAACACCAAAGTATGACCACAATTCGCAATTACAAAATAAATTACATTAATTAGAACTAGACATAATAACTTAATTAATACATTTAACTATCATCCCTAGGCTTTATTGACAACTCAAGGGGGTCTTAGTTCATTTAAGTGGTTTGTATACGAATATCCAGAAAAACTTCAAAAGATATTTATATCACACATTCAATTATTTTGATTGGGACAACGCTAATTTATATTGATTGATATTGCAATTGTATATTTATAAAATTTATTAAGTTAAAATAATTTTTGGGTATAATATATATAACATATTCTATGATAAATAATCTTTTGTAATCAGACCGAAGTAAGACTAGTATTTTGTAATGATAAAACTTGGGTGATCGACATGTCTTGAGTTATTTCTCAAAAAAAAGTGGCCTTGTAAATGTGTCCCAAGAAAATGGCAATTTAGGCTTAGGCCTCTTTCTTCACACACGCACACGAAAAAAAAGCTAAAAAAGGCTATTCAAGTTGAATAATATATATATATATATATATATATATTAAAATAATCAAATTAGTTTTTAGCTTTAAAACTAATATATTTAAAAAAATAAAAAAATTAAAAGCTTATAAGGCACGAGCCTCTGTATCATCTCAAAATTACCTATTTGCAATGGATAATTTTCGATGGACAAAATTTTTTCACATTTTTCAATGACATTTACGACGGATTGTAAAAATCTTTAGAAATACCAAAAACCAAGGAATACTAATGCATACGGCAAACTCCCATTGATAAATCAGCCATCCGGATCCTTTCATTATATCTATCAGTGATCTTATTAATCGTTGAAAATCTGGCAAAAAATTCTAATAGAGCTATGTTCGAAATGTTTGTGACTATTATTTTCCCTATAAATCTGAAACTATAATAAAAATTATTAAGCAGATGATTACATAATATATGAATGGATTTTCTGTTAACAATATATAGTAGTGCCAAAGATATGTTTTCATGAGTGTAGGAAGGTTGGGTTGCCTTAAGTTATTACTTAACAGTTAATTTTTCTCAACCCTTCAATTTTGTGAATTTCAGTATCTCGTTAAAAGAACATGACCAATTTCTTTCAGACTTCAGATACAAGTCAGTCATGCACAGTCCATTGTTATATGAATATATTTCTCTATTACAAATATACTTTTCTTTGCATTTAACCCGAACAATAAGTATATAGTGTACATCTATGAATTTCTGTCGATCATAAATACGAGTTGTTCCATACAATTTTGTTCGCATTCTATCATTTTAGAATGATCGATCTAATTATTTTAATATTTTTCCCATCATGCCCTTTTAATCTTATAATGAAGTCAACTTTCTTTCTCATTTTCATCTCCAAACTTTAATTATTATGTATAATACTGTGATAGGATATATATATATATATGCACATTACAATAGAGAAAATTAAGAGAAAAATGACAAAGAAATGATGATCAACTAATGTAACTAAGGCACTATGAATCTTGTATTAGAGTTCTACCTTTTTCGAGGAAAAATGAATAACTTGAAGACTAACTAGTTATTCTAGGAAAAATGTCGAACATAATTAAGAAAGTGATTAAATTAAACATTTTTTTTTCAGAATCGCCTAAAAACCATCAATTGCTTTATCATTACATTGGAACATCTATTCTTCCTCCAAACAAGAATAACGCTATTTAATTTTTTATTTACTTTTTAATAATATTTAATATATAATTCATCTTAATCCAAACATAATATGTCAAGAATAATTTATACATTAGAATAGATAAGAATACTTATTTTACAGTGTTGATTATTTTTTTAAAAAAATAAAACTTATTCTTGAACCAAATACCACTACTGATAAAATTGAATACATGCATTACTTATAAACATACATTTGATTCTCAACCTGTTTACAATTAAATATATAACTAGCTTGATATTATATACGGATCGGCAAAGACCAGCTGCTGTTTTGATCACTCAACTTTCTTGACTGGCCGGGCCTCGTAGCCTCCTTCCTTCCTCTTCACCAGTGTGCAAGGCATGTGAGTTCCCAGGACCTTGTCCCAGGTGACGAAGAAGGGCTGCGAGAAGTTGTACTTGGCCCCGTAGAGCTGGTGGTGGATGTCATGGTAAGCGCAGTTGTTGCTGAACAGCAGCTGGAGGAGGTTCCCGGGGAGCCAGAAGCCGCAGTGGTCGTCGATTCCCTTGACGGTGGCGAAGGAGAAGAAGAAGATGGCGGTGCGCGGTGTCATGCCGGAGAGGAGGAAGGAGAGGGCGCCGCCGGCCGTGTCGAGGAGGAGGCCCTCGAGCGGGTGGTTGTACATGGCCCCGAAGGAGTAAGGGACGACGAGGGCGTGGTGCGTGGAGTGGACGTGCTTGTACAGGAACCTGTTGGCGTGCATGCACCTGTGCATGAAGTACTGCCATGTGTCCACCACGAACATTGCTATCACGAACTGCGCCGCGATCACCAGAGCGGACGGCTGCGTCGTCTCTCTGACTCCATTGTCTCCGCTTCCAAACTGCACGTATGGCAAGCAGAAGAATTATTATTTTATATCCTCCACGTGTAACGTCTATGATTTTTTTAAAAAAAATAAATGTTAATTATCCAAATAAAATAAATTCGAAAATATTTAATTTAGTTAGAATTGTTAAAATTTTAAAGTGAATAGAATTTCTTACTACGTAGTCTTTTTTTTCCTATTAAATTGTTAATAGTTGAAGTTAAATTATTCGGATCATCCCATTGTTTTCTTTGTTCTAATTATAGAATAAATTTTAATTTGATTGGAACTAAATCCAACCAAAATTGGATTCCATACAAATTAGTGTCTCCCCTAATTTTCTGTGTCACGTACAAGACTTTTTTTCTACCTTTGTCCCCTCGTTTCTTTTTCTCGGTGCACGTGCATAAGTGCGATTAGTGTAAGGAAGTCTAAATTATGTCTAAAGACAATGATGTCGGAGTTGCGCTTGGAAGCCGAGCTCAATCACTGAAAAGTTCTACAAAACTCGAACATTAGGATAGTTTACAACAAAGATTCATACATATTTTAATAATTCACTCTTTCATATCATTTCTTAAGAGATTAATTAAGTTAAAAAAATTTAATTATTCCATAATGTTCTTCAGTTATTCATAAAAACATGCCTAGGTCCGCATGCTAAATGGACGAGTTTTTAGGTCTCAAACTCTGTCCTCATTGTCAACGCCCGATGTAGGTTCTGTGTCAATTTTTATGCGCGAACACGTTTTGAAATTCAACTCGAGTTCACTGAGAATTATCCGGCCCAAATTTTTATCTATTTGGCTCGAGTTTCAAAGTAGAATAGGAATACATATTTACCGAGTGTATAGTGTTTGCCCAACGGCTCGACCTACACATTATTACACTCTATCCGAGTTTTTCATGTTAAAAAAGTAAAAAAAGTAGTTGCTCGACACACCCTATCCATCCCATCTTGGCACTCGGCGTTCCAAAGGTTAATTGTTATGATGTTCTCTCTCTGAATTCAACCCAAGTTTCAAAGTACCCAGTCCGAGTCCCTAAGCCACGTTAAGTTCCATTAATTATGTTAAGATGTTTGTCATATCCTTTTTTATGCATTTAAATTACCTTTTTACCCTTGTAATACTTGTCCTTGTTAATTCAAAACCTTAAAAATAGTTAATTAAGTAACATAATAAAAGTTGTAATAAATGCTTTATCATGTGCATTCTTAGTCAAAGTTCAAAGTGAAAAAAGTTTGAATTTAGAGTACCCTATTTCATAATTAGCATATAATCATTAATAGTTTGGGTCTAAAGTACCCCTCTCATAATGGTTTGATCAATCATAATTCAAAATATATGAAATGTCATTATAAGCCCATAATAAAAATTGAAAAGATTGTTTGAGAGAGCACATATAAAAGTCCCTATGCAACTGTACTAAATTAAAAGATGTGGCACAAACCACAAAAAAAATACAAGAAGAAGAAGTAATGAAAGAAAGACAAATCAACTTCATTTTTAAATTCTTTTTATTATTTTTCCTATCATGATTATTATTAAAAATTAAGATGTTTATATTAAGCATTCATACATCTATATTATATTATGTATTGATCATCATTACTCATATAAATTTTATACCACATGTAACTGAACCCACAAAGTAAGGATGGTACCAAATCATTATGATTCTTTATTTCATTTAAAACAATAGTTATCTTAATATTTGTTAATCTTTGTAGGGGAAAAAGGAAAAAGTTAATTTGCTTCCACACTTCATATAAGATAGTTATTTGCTAATTGAATTTATTATGTTAACGGATCATGCAAAAAAAATAGTAGGTAACTTTATTCTAAAGTAAGTTCAACTATCACGTGACAAGAGAATGAATTTTAACAATATTACAATTGACACCATAGCTCAAAGTTGTCATTTTTTTCTTAGATTAAAGTTATTCGAGCGTCTATGTGCAAAAACTCACAAAGAGTTACAATGTCAATTAATATAAATTAAGTAAATTTTGGGGTTGCATGTATTGTCTTACTAAGTTGTATTGTGCACTTTCTAAATGATTCCCACGCAAGGTGAATAAATGAATCAACTAGGCATGTAGCAAAGGGGCAATATCCACATTTATCAATAACTTTAACCATCCCAGTTTAATAAGGTGAATAACAATAATAACAATCCTCAACAAAATGAGGTTGCCTAGAAGAATAGCACAATCTTAGAGTTTCCAAAGCTCAAATCGTTCCAATTCAATGAGACTGGTGACCTTAGGAATGTTGAATGATGGATTAAAATCATCGAGAAGACCTTCGAACTCATGGATTCATGGAAAAGAAGAACGTTGTTTTTGCTACCAATCGTCTAATTGCAAATGCAAAGAATTGGCTAAAGATCACTAAAATTTTAAATCCCTAGCTATGGTTGAGGTCTTATGTACATAGTTTAGAAGGATGTTTGAAGAGCGTTATTTTTCAGAGTACAAAAGAAATATGAAACAATAAGAGTATTTATAACTAAAGAAGGAGAATATGTCAGTCTTTGTATACAAATTCATTAAATTACAAAAGTACTCTAGTTTTTGCTCGAATGAGTGGTCTCATGTCGATTGTTTCAACTAATGCCTTAATTTGAGGCTTAAGATCGATTAGGACTAGATTGACAACCCTTATGGAAAGCAAATATGGTAGAATGACAAAATTAGCCCAGAAGATAAATGAAAGGTGTGATGATCATCAGGTAATAAGACAAGACCTTATAATGCCCCTCCACAACAATTGCCATAGCCAACTCAAAAATAGAAAGCAAAACAAGCAATAATTCAAACCAAGTAGCCAATCTTGGAAAGGTCTCTCTACACGTTTTGTGGGCACAAAAACATTGGTGCAAGAAGAATGCTAAGACATGTTTATATTGTGGAGAACATTATCATTATATTAGAAGTTGTGCAAATATGTATAGACAAGAGGGCCAACAAAATGCAGTAGATGCTAATAAGATAGTTCAAGGTATAACCTATGGCATGCAAGCTAAATAAATTAGGGATGATAATGATGTTAATCTAGGTACTCAACATAATTACATATTTCTTGTAGTGAAATTATGATGCGTTATTGGTAGAGCCTATAGGTAGTGGGATAAAATGAGAATAGAGTACGAATTAAGAAATATGTTACAAAGTTATCAAAATTGTTGAGAAAAAATCAAGAATTTTTTATCTTCAAAGGTCAAAGGTGTAATAATGTAACATTCCCAGTTTTTGAGAAATAAATATTAATTGTCATAATTAAATGCATTTAAAAATATTTGATTCATTACGGACAATTAAAGTTTGAATGGAAGCAAAATTATAGTTAGATAACATATAGAAGGAGAAAAGAAGTTATAATTGAATTAGGAGCTAAGATTATATTAAAATTCAAGAATAAAATTTGAATATAAATCTAATCTTGAATTTTGATTATAAAAGGCTCTCAATAGAACTTAAATTATGAATTTTAATTTCAAAAATATTTATTTAAAAAATATTATTATTTTAATTCAAAAGCTAAAATATAATAATTATTATTAATTATCTATTTCTAAATTTCTAAAAATAAAGGGAAACTAAAGTTGATAGACAAATTGGATTAAAAGAAGGAAAAGAGAAGATAAAGTTAATTAAGTTAAATTAATGAAAATAAGATTTCACGAATATTTTGAATTGGAATTAAAGTTTTAATCTGATTGAAATTAAATCCAACCAAAATTTAATTCTGTATTGATTTAATAATATCTCTTCTTGAATTTCTACCTCACCCAAGTCAATTTTCTTATATTGGTGCCATATTTCTCACTTTTCAATGTGTATGCACTAATACAATTAATATCTGAAAATCCGCTATACTTTTGAAGACAAAGATGTCAAAGTTGTAGTCAGAAGAGGTCAACCGTCGAAAAGTACATACAAATGTTGTCTTTACTTTTCGATATAACTTCTTAATAGATTAATTATATTATAGTTTCTAGGTAATTACAGTAAATGGTTTTCAACTTTATCATCTTTTTCAACTCTTTTCCTCAACTTCACTTCTTACTATATTGTCTTCAAACTTTTAACTTATTTCATTAACTATCCCTTTGATTGAGCACGTATCTTCGATTTTTCGCCTTAGGTGACACATTAAAAAACTAATAAAGTTAGTATAAAGTAATATATAATATTGTTAAAAATTTAAAAAGTTGTGGGCCTCCTCCTCTCTCCATCGTTCTCCAACAAAGGTGCCCCCTCCCCCCCTGATCATGGCGCACATGTGGAGAGGGTGCCACCCCCTCCCCATCTCCTCTATGGCACAAAAGAAAAGAGTGTTGCCGCGTCTCCCCCTCTACGTCGCACACATAAAGGGGGAGGAGCGATGCCCCCTTTGCATAGAGGCGCCCCCTTACGTCGCGGCCATACAAGAGGGCCTCCCTCTCTTTGGTCATGTGATGGGAGAGGAGAGAGGACGATGTCCCCTCCTCCTCTCTACGTCTGCCGATGAAGATAAGGGGAGTGTGCCATCCTGAGCACGCGACGCATAGGGGGAGGGGTCGTGCCCCGTCTCATCTTTGATCGCGTGATCAGAGAGGGGGAGGGAGTGACCCCTCTATGGTGTCGTCAACCCCTTCTCCTCTCCGCTCATGCAATTGGAGAGGGCCCTCCCTCTCACTTCTCCGACATCTAAGAACTGAGTGGGAGGAGGGCACCGACCCCTCCACCTCTGAGTACGGGACTGGTGGGGAGAGGGGGAGGGTTGGCACTCCTCCTTTTCATCCAGTTTTTTTGTTTTTTATTATTTTAATAATAATTTTATTAATTTTTTATGTGACACATAAGTGAAAATATAGTTAATTAAGTAACAAAATAAGAAATGTGACACGTGGGTTCATCATGTGCACTAATTGTCAAATTTAAAATGACAAAAATAAGTTTGGAGTTAAGTATCTTGCTCTGATATTGACTTGGAAACCCTGCTTACTTGAGTCTAAAGTACCTATCCTATCTTGGTGTGATCAACTATGACCCAAAGGGTTATGAAGTGCTATGTTAAGTCCATAAGAAAAGTCTAAAATTTCGCTTAGGATAATACAAAAAATGAAAGTTTTTGCATAGTTATGTTAAAATAAGTTTAGTACAAACTACCAAGGAAGAAAGACTAATTATATGAATAAGTTGCATATATTACAAGGGTAAAATAGTATATTCATTAATCAAATCGATTAGCTTTTTTTTCTCACACAAAATAAGTCCCCAACTCATTTTTCTAACATACAAGCAGGTAAAAGAAGTGCTTATCAGTTTTTTTTCGATTACCAAACAAAAAAAATTTTTCAAAATTTGTTATAAGCCTTTTTGAATTACTTATAAGCTAGCCAAACAGGTCCTATAAAGAAAACCTATTTTTTGGTTTTTTCATTATTTGTTCTATCGTGATTATTATTAATGTTTCTATTAAATGACCACATTTATCTGTACGTATTGATTAGTAGACATGCAAATTTTATTTCTTATATTTAAATTCCACAAGTAAATTTTGTTTCTTTATGTTTGAATCCCCCAATTAACTAAATCTATTAAATAAAAATGATGATGTAGGCGACTGCAACGTTGATGATGCAATTGCATATGACGTTAAATCTTAAAACTTATTATTCTTATTTAATGTAATAATTATTTGAAAGTTTCTTACTCTCTGAACAAATAAAAGTTACAAAGTAAAAAATGTTCGTTATTTTCTATTTGATTTTATTGTGTCGACCGAAAGGCCAAGGAAAAAAGTAATTACAGATAATGCCGATTGAAAAGGAGCTGGTAAATTTTGGTGACTTATACAACGGGCGCAATCTGCGTACCGTGAAGAGGAGGAGAGAGACCGCAACTTGGAATGCCTGCTGCACAAGAACGCCCTTGACGACAGTTCCTTTGGAGACGGCGTTCTTCTCCACTTCTTCTCCCTAGGGATGCAGACGGTAAGGATCCATGGCCAGGCGATCAAGCAGCACGTACAGCCCGGAGTATATCCAGTAGACAGCAACAGGCACAAAGGTACCCAGCAACACGTCTGAAACACCAAAATCCATGTCCCGCGTACGTCGGTTGACACTTCTGCAGATGAGAGAACACGATCAGATATTAGAAATCTGAGCGCTGCATGCTCTTGTGCACGAACGCATATCAGTGCATGCATGCATATGGAAATCCCAAAAGCTTCATGTAATCATGTGCCACTCACCAGGATTTTCTGCAGGTTCGAGTAGAGATCAAGAAGAGTCGCGACAGATGCAGATGATCTCAGTGATAGTTCCAAAAATCAAGTTGGTGGCTTCGACGTTTGCCTTCCGGCAGTAGCGCGCTTGTCGTTCTTTTTTAGTATATAATGACGACGCCAACGCAGCAGTGAGGATGTGGAGAAGGCTTCTTCTTGATTTCTTGATTGCTATCTTGCTTAAATACTACATTACGTTGACTTACTGACTAATCTAATGGTTATAATGGATGAAACTCTAAATAAATTTTTTTAAGTTTATGAATATTCGAACTCTAGACTTTTATTTAAGAGATGAGAGGTTATCTTTCACCCCACCCGTTCCTATCTCCCATCTAGGAATCTTGATTTCTTACAATTTTTTTTCTTTTTATTCTAGCGTATTTCTTACTCTCGAGGTTCGGGTGGAAGGTTGACTAAATTAAATAACAAAAATCATACATCCTTCTAAAAATTTTGACCTAATGATTCTCCAAACACTCACATTTTTGAAATATCTCTAAAAGGAATAGTTTTTAAAATTTAATATGCAGTCCGGGTCTAACACGGTTAGGAACGATGACATGTTCAACTCATACGCGTGCTCGATCCGTGTCTTAAAACATTGTAACGTGTACAGATCATGAAACATGTGTGTTACTTGCAATTTAATTTTCGAATCATTTCTTTTGTACAATTACAGCAATATTGCTTTTGTATTTAGCAATTTTACGGAAAAAGTTGAATATATATATGATAAAACCTAGTTGTACACCTCAATGTTGAACTCCATTACTACAAAAAAATGACGACGAATATTACCTAAAAATGATTTAAGTTCGACCATAAATAATTATGGATACGTATTTATATACGATTGTTCATCATATTCGATTATGACAAATGAAATTAGACCGGCACAAATTATTCGTGGGGCAAAGCAAAAAGATCCTCGGCAAAGAACAAAATGGAATCCCTCATAAAAAAAATTGGATAATATTGTAAGGAAAATGTGAAGTGGGTATTTCTGACAAATTTGTGACTGACTTTATCTGTCAAAAAAATTTTTTTGTCGTGGCACGTAACTTTAATGTATTAATATTTGGATGGATATATACATCATAACTATGTAAAGTATAATGATATATAATTTACAGTAAAAAAGTACACAATATTACACTATTTCAACATCAAAGTATGACCACAATTCACAATTGCAAATTAAATTATATTGATTAGAAATAGACATAATAACTTAATTAATACATTTAACTAGCATCCCTGAGCTAAGCGCAACAACGACAAATAGAAATGAAGAAAATGATGTGTCACTAACACCACCACGATGATCACCATTAGAAAAAAATTATACTTCTTTTAATTATTTCAAAATTATTAAAAGGGTTATTTCCACTAACCATCCCTAAATTATCACGATTTTTCATATCTAACATAAATTGTGAACTTATTTTTTTAGATCCCTAAACTATTACAATTTTTTTAATTTAATACTTCCGTCGACTTCAGTCAACTTTTTTTGTTAACCTCATTTTTTATCATTTATGAAAAGTCAAAATTACCACTTCAACATCAAATAAAAAAAAGCAGGCAAAGAGGGAGGTCACCTTGCATCAGTGTGGGCGCTCTTCCACTACAAGAAAATTGCCATTTTTCGGCGGGCAATTTCTGACGGATAGAAATCCGTCGCAATTTGCGACGGATTTTTCGATAGTTTTATTTTCGACGAATTTTTCGACGGTCACGATCGTCGAAACTTTATTATATTATTATTTTATTTTTCAACGATTAGTAACGTCGATATTTTCGACGGATATTAATCCGTCGTAATTTCCGACGGATTTTTTGACGGTCAGAACCATCAAAAATAAAAATAAAAATTATGTAATTTATTATATTATTATTTAATTTTTCGACGACTTTAACCGTCGGAAATTAAAAAATAAATTATGTAATTTATTATATTATTATTTAATTTTTTCATGGATTTTCTGACCGTTATGACCGTCGAAAATAAAAAAATTAAATTATGTAATTTTTTATATTATTATTTAATTTTTCGACGATCAGGAACGTCGATATTTCCGACGGATATCCATCCATCGTAAAATTTGCCGTAATTTCCGATGGTCGTAATCATCGGTAAATATATAATAATATTATATGAGGAATATTTTATTAATATAATTACCGATGGTTCATACCGTCGGTAAAAAAAATATTATATATAACTAAATATTTTTTCGACGGTCACAACCATCGGTAACTTTAAAAATAATTAATATTTATTTTTTCGACGGCCAAAGCCGTCGGTAATTAAAATTTCGTTATCCCGCGCTCTTTTCGTTTTCCCACTTTCTCCCATTTTTTCACACACACACACACACACACATATATATATATATATCACCCTCCCTCCTCTCCTCTCTCTCTCTCCCTCCTCCCCTCTCTCTCCCTCCCTCTCCCGGCCAGCGAGACTCTGGCCGGACATGAAGCGTCGATCGCCGGCGACCCTCTCCCGTCGGCGTCTCACTCTCTTCGCTGGCGTCTCTCTCTCTCTTTCTCTTTCTCTCTCTTTCTCTCTCTTTCTCTTCGGCCGCTGGGGGCTGGGTCGGTCGCCTGACGGCCGGATCCAGCTGGTGGCGGCCGATCCGGATCCAAACGCCATCCTGTCGCGGGCGGCCGGATTTGGCCACGGCCCGATCCGGTCGCTAATTTTTTTATATTTAAATTTTTTTTGCAACGGTTGCGACCGCCGAAAAATCGACGGTTCAAATCGCCGGCCTTTTCCGGCAGTTGCAACCGTCGGAAACTTTCGACGGTTCGAACCGCCGGGACTTTTTCGACGGTTCTGACCGTCAATATTTCCGACGAATTTTTTTATCGTCGAAAATTGATTTACGACGAGCGTTTTTTCGACGGATCGATTCCGACTGAAAAACCATCGGTAATTACGTTACCGATGGTTTTCGGATTGACTACCGATGGTTACCGTCGGTTATCAGCATTTTTCTAGTAGTGTTCCGTGCGCTGCTACCGAAGTCCGGCCGCATGGTGAGGAGGACCACACAAGTAGGTTAAGGACTTGCAGAAAGCATGGAATTTTTTAATGTCGTCAGAGTTGAGAAATCAATGGTCGTGCGCGGTCCAACTTGAGGGGAACCAAAGAACCCCACAACAAGGGAGATCCGTCGGTGCTTGCTACCGGAGTGGGCGTCGACGTCGCACTTGGAGTACAAAGAGAGTCCATCATCGGTGCAGAGTGTGATGAGGGGGCAGCACAATTGTCGTAGATCACAGAGGGAGCGTGCTTCCGAGCGAGGGTGTTGGCCGTGTACACGTCTGCGTTGCAAGTGAGGCAGAGCCAAGCAGTGTCGGCGCAATAGAAGAGGAACGCAGGAGTTCTCCCCCACCCCGCCTTGCAGAGGTCGCAGGGGTCTGTCTGGCAGCCACCGCTGGCTGCATGCCCTCAACTCTTCCAACCACCTCCTCGTCTCTCATAGCCCTCGATCCGGTGGCTTCTCGACCGTCGAGGTCGACGCCCTCCCCCCCATTTATCTCTCTCCACCTCTACACCGGTGAGTTCAGGGGAAGCAACTTGACGATGTCGGCTCACATCGTCAGATACATGATGACCCCTCCCATCCCTGTCGAAGACCTTCTTCTTGCTTCCACCGGCCCGACGTCTTCTTCACAGTCAAAGCCATCATGTCGCCTTGCGTCGACGACGCGTGCAAGGAAAGCCCCCCCCCCCCCCCCCACACACACCCTACCCCCTGCTGCGACCAGCGAAGGTCGCCAGTCGCATCACAGAGGGGGGGCAACCCCCTCTGCGCATGTTGGCTGTGACCGACGACCGTCGCCAGTCAGATCGCAGCAGGGGGTGACCCCCTCCCCTGCACCGGTGTGCACAAGGAAAGGTGGGGTCCCCCTTGTTGTGCCCGGTGATGCATGCAAAATATAACATATTTTATATTATTATTTTAGTTAAATTTTCTGTAATTTGATCATGGCATGCATCATTTTAGACCACTTTTAGTCGTAATTCCGAATTTACTAATTTTAATTATTAATTCTCTAGATATTTTAATTGTGGATGAATTAATTAAATTTGGATAATTATTTTTGCAGGAAAATTCGAACACGTGAATATCCGAGAACACCAACGTATCGGCCAAAATTCAAAGAATTTATTTCTTACGGCCGAGATTTGGCTTTACCTCCAAGACGTTTTGGCCGAGATTCAAAGGGGGTAATAATTAAATGATTTTATCTTTTGGGCGTAACAAGATTAAATTCTTTATTACGATCGAGATTCGAAGGGCGTAAAGATAAAAGAATTTCGTTTTGGCCGAGATTCAAAGGGGGTAAAGATAAAAGGATTTATCTTTTGAAAGAATTATCATTTTTGGCCGAGATTTATCCGTGAATTTAAATTCGGCCATACATCGTGATCAAATTGAAGGCCATTCGCACCCTATAAATACGTGAAGAATCCGTCGTTCTAATTCGTGCTCTGAAGTTCAGGTTTTCTTCCACGACGAGTCATGAGTCTGCAGGCTACGACCAAGAGGAGAGAGGTACGACGGCTGGAAGTTGATCACGACCCTGATCAAGTCCGAGAGGCTGCCCGACTGTCTGCCCGTGATCCGAAGCTTCGACTTTTATCTATTTTGGGTGTAATTCTTCCAATTTTTATTATTGCTTTATTATCTCTCTAGAATTTCTAGGATGAACTCCATATTTTTATGATTATTATTTTAGGAGATTATTATTGAAGGGAAACTATTTGGACCCTATATTATTTATTTTAATCTTTTCTGATCAATTAATTAATTTGCTTAGTGCTTTTGATTTAATTATTTGGATTTCTGAGTTGAGTACTTACCAATTTGTGGACTATTTGATTTCAGAATTCATTAATTAAATTAATTGATTTTATGTGAAATTATTAATTGACATAAATTTGATAACTAGTGTGTGGAGAATCAAGTTTATGTGGTCTGTTAATTTATACCAGTTTGTGGAATGATTAACAGTCTAGAATTTTCATATTAATGCATCTTAATTTTAATCTTATCTGACGAATACCAATTTGTGGGACTTTAGGTTTGATTAAATTTAAGACAGTTTGATTTGCCGGATTAAATAGCAGAATTACCAGTTTGTGGACTCTGTGATGTTAATCTTGTAAATTAATAACTTGAGAAAATTCATAATCCATCTTTAAAGATTAAATTTATCTTTTATTATTCAAATATTTATTCTGATCTATTTTCATCCTAAAGCCTAACTTCAACAACATTATCTTCTCATTATCTTATTTTCTTTATCTTTTAAAACTCATTTTCAAAATCCATGTTTTTTTCTCTTATTAATTTATAAATTCAGATATTGAATTAATAATATTCCTCGTGGGTTCGACACTCTTACTCCTATTTACTATATTACTTGAGCGACTAGTGCACTTGCTAGCAAATTTTATTGTTACAAATTTAACGCATCAAGTTTTTGGCGCCGTTGCCGGGAAATATTTTATTAATTAATTTCTGATTTTTATGAATTATTAGGAGATGTAAATAAATTTCTGTAAATAAATTCTCTGTAAATATGTACTATTTGTTTTAATTATTTTTATTTCTATGAATAATCTATTTTTTTTCGTTTGCAGATAAAGGTCACAACATTTTTAAATTTGTCGACTTTCGGTTTAAAATCCGACGTCGATTGAATTTTCCGACTTACACTGTCGACTTATGGTTTTACGACTTTGATTTATTTTCTCGGCTTTACCGATTACGGCCTTACAATATCGATTCTGAGTTATAATCTTCTGTTTGGCCGTAATGTTTTCATCCGAACGTTGTTTTACGTTAAGAGTAATGGATATTGATTTGACCTTGTTTCGCTCGGTTTATCTATGATTTAAATTTTTTACGCCCTATTCGAATCAGTTTCGACTTTCATTCTCGGCCGTAACGATTTAATTGTTTGAACTTTTGATTTGACTTTGTTTTGGCCAAAGCGATTTAGTCTGTCTCGGCCGTAATGGATCACTCGACATGAATTTCACTCATTCTCGGTCGTAACGATTCATCTATTGACGTAAGAATAAGTTTAATTTTATTTTTGTTTCGGCCGAAACCCAGTTTTGCTTTACGGCCAAAGGTTGTCGACTTCAATTCGGCCGTAATATATTTCTGAACGTATAAGTTTGATTTAATCTCATTTCGGCTTAATTAACAATTTTTATCTTTACGGTCGAGTTTCACTTTATGATCGAATTGATTTCTCTCTTATTTTCAATATTGATTAACGGCCGAGAATTGTTTTCCTCATTGTGTTTACGACCAAAATTAGACTTTATTAATGATGGTTTAATTCTCTTTCGTATTGGATGGATTAAGCGCATGATTTCGTATTATTATTCCTTCTACGGCTTGAATTTTCATCTCGGTCGAGAATTGATTTCTTAATTTTTTCGGCCGTAATGTTTATTTGTCGCTTTGGATTCGTATTTCAATTTTCTGATACAAATTGTGTTACGACCAAGACGTGGATAGCTTTCTTTTTTTTTACCGGTCGATCTCTTCTGAACATTCGTTTTTACGCTACCATACTGATTTGATTACCCCCTAGTTGGCGCACGTTTCGTTCAATTTTTATTTCAGCCGAAAACATGTTCTATTTTACGGTCAAAAGGCTGTCGACTTCGGTTCTTTACACCCAGAGTCAATTTAATCCTCTTTTGGCCGACATAATTCAGTTAATTTTTATGCCATCTTGCGATTTTGTTTCGGCCATAATCCAACAAGTTTTACGCCTTCACGTTGATTAATCACTTTCGACACTGTTCTATGGTTTTTGCGGCCGAACGAGCCTCGGATTACTAATCTAATTTCGGCCGTAAATCTATTTCTGTATTGCGGCCGATTAATCTTATTTCCTCTCTGAAAATAATTTATGCTAATGTCTGATTATTAACTTTACGGCCGCAAATTAGTTCTGATCATTTTGTGCCGTTTGTTACATCATCGTTAATTCTCCCAAGTTTTACGGCCGAACGAGTGCTTGATTTTTACGACCATCTATGTGATTTACTACCGGTCGATATTAATGTTTGGCATTTGAATTGGTTTCCGAGTTTTGATTTTTCGTCTTATTTGATAATTTTTCTGTGAATTTTGGTGGCAGTAATTAGGTTAATTTCTCTCGGACATTAATTTTGACGACCTAATGAATTTTTGATAATAGCCGAAAGACTTTTTATGTTTATCAATTTAAATCTTATTTTTTCGTGACCTGTTATCTGTATTTCTTTTTTCTTGTATATATTTGTATTTTATTCTTTTATCTCACTTATTGAAAATTAGTTGTTGCAGGACTTGAGTGAAAATCTAATCACAACTAATTTAATTCTTTGGATAAATTTATATGTCACACATTCTGATCAGATATTAATTTTTTATTTTATTTAATTTTTTCTGACACTTGGTTGTTGCAGTGACGAATTGAATATTTAATCACAACCAATTCTCTATATTTTTAAATTAAGTTAATTTTTTTATTATTTTTATTTAATTAGTTAGTTGATTGGCATTTCAATTAATAGTTTAAGGAGTCATCTAATCGATATTTCTTTTTGTGCACGGAGAGGAACTCGACTAATCATTTCTTCGGATACGTGGACCGAGCGATGCATGAATTAACACGTCGGGTTCATCTCGGACACAAGGCGAGAGAAAAAAATCACCTTGGAATCGGCCGATCGCTGCGCTCCTTGAATTTGATGTGACCCTTCACTGCACGCATCACGTGGGAAAGGTAAGTTTACGCCTAAAGTTTCCTTTAAATTCTTTACCCCTTCCACATCCTTGCAGATCAAGCACCACACCCTTACGGCCGAAGTTCCAAAGCTCTTCCTTACGGCCGAGACATATTACGGCCGAAGTTTCAATGTCTCTCGTCCAAAAGCCCTTATGGCCGAAGCCTCACCGACCTAACCTCAGCTCCCTTACGGCCGAGCTTCCACACCGAGCTTTTCTCCTTACGGCCGAGACGTCAGCTGCCATCACCACGGTCGTCACCTTACGGGCACAATCTACACAATCATTGACTCCGGCCGAAAAGCCAAAGTGCCCTCTACTTCTTACGACCGAGGTTCTTCATCAACTACGGCCGAAGTTCTTCATCAACCAGTTCCTTACGGCCGAGATTGCACGGCTGAGATTCATCAATTATCGGCCGAGAACTCCTCTCACCGACACCTTCATCGATATATATATTGAGTTCGAGCATCTCTCCACCGAAAATAAATCTGGTTGTATCTTTTCCCTTTTCTTTATTTTCATCTCTTTAGATTTTCCATATTATCTTTACTCTTTCCCTTGTTGGCCTAACATTGAGGACAATGTCTGGTTCAAGCTTGGGGGAGTTTGCATTTCATGCATTGCATGTTTCTTTCTTTTTATTTGCTTATGTTTGCATCTATTTGTAAAAAAATCCAAAAAATTGAAAATTTTGAAAATTTTCTAAAAAATACCATTGCATGTATTTATTTTTGCTACCATCTTACAAACTTTTGTCTTACTATTTTAATTATCTTTGAGTAAAAAGTTCAAAGATATGTCGTTAATTGATGAAATTTGAATACTTTTCTTTCTTATCACTTGCTATTTTAGTATCAGACTTATGGACTATGTGCCTATGCTAAGTAGAATTATGAATGACTAGACGATAAAATCATATTCATGCCTTTTTTATTTATTTCTTTTAAGTCTTGATTAGTAGTAGCCTTCTTATTGACCATATCAAGTACTTTTTGAGCTTATAAAAAAGAAGGGTTAGTTAAACCCCAACAAATGAGAAAAAAAATATGAATAAAGTTATGTGTAGGTACAAAAGTGTTATCCGGAACAAAGATGTGTTCGGGTAATTAGATCCATAGAGGTTCATGCCTGACGACCTAAGGGCAACTGCTCTGGGTTCCGTCGATCGAAAACCTGCTACATGGACCATCTTGTGGAATATGGAGAAGTACTGAATCATGGCTAAGTTCGAACTCTTCATTCAGAACCTTGATTGTTCGGGCAAGTAAACTCGAGGGGTGCTTTATCACATGGTGCCCTAAGGTCATCTGGTATGGGAGTCATCAGTCTAAAGCCCGCTACATGGACTTCCTTGTGCAATCATGTTTGAAGATTAGAACTTTTAAAATGATTGAAAATAAAAATGAAAAGAAAAAGAAAAAGAAAAAGTTTTAAGCTCAATTAGTACTTATGTGTTCAATATTAATGCTATTATTTGACAGACAATTTATTTTTCCTCAGGCTGAATTTGAGATTGTTTAAATTTGTGTAGCATTCAGAATCTCTATGAAGCTAAGTGCATGGAAAATGATAAGATGCTGAGTAGTAGGTGTGCAGAAGATGTATGAGAAAATTAGTCAGTTGATGATGTGGAGGCTATGATGGAACTTTCTTGAGCCTTACTTTTGAATTTTGCTTGAGGACAAGCAAGACTTTAAGCTTGGGGGAGTTTGATGCATGCAAAATATAACATATTTTAGATTATTATTTTAGTTAATTTTTCTGTAATGTGATCATGACATGCATCATTTTAGACCACTTTTAGTCGTAATTCTGGATTTATTAATTTTAATTATTAATTCTCTGGATATTTTAATTGTGGATGAATTAATTAAATTTGGATAATTATTTTTGCAGGAAAATTCGAACACGTGAATATCCGAGAACACCAACGTATCGGCCGAAATTCAAAGAATTTATTTCTTACGGCTGAGATTTGGCTTTACCCCCAAGATGTTTTGGCCGAGATTCAAAGGGGGTAACAATTAAATGATTTTATCTTTTGGGCGTAACAAGATTAAATTCTTTATTACGGTCGAGATTTGAAAGGCGTAAAGATAAAAAAATTTCGTTTTGGTCGAGATTCAAAGGGGATAAAGATAAAAGGATTTATCTTTTGAAAGAATTATCATTTTTTGCCGAGATTTATCCGTGAATTTAAATTCGGCCGTACATCGTGATCAAATTGAAGGCCGTTCGCACCCTATAAATACGTGAAGAATCCGTCGTTTTAATTCGTGCTCCGAAGCTCAGGTTTTCTTCCACGACGAGTCATGAGTCTGCAGGCTACGACCAAGAGGAGAGAGGCGCGACGGCTGGAAGTTGATCGCAACCTTGATCAAGTCCGAGAGGCTGCCCGACTGTCTGCCCGTGATCCGAAGCTTCGACTTTTATCTATTTTGGGTGTAATTCTTCCAATTTTTATTATTGCTTTATTATCTCTCCAGAATTTCTAGGATGAACTTCATATTTTTATGATTATTATTTTAGGAGATTATTATTTAAGGGAAACTATTTGGACCCTATATTATTTATTTTAATCTTTTCTGATCAATTAATTAATTGTGCTTAGTGCTTTTGATTTAATTATTTGGATTTCTGAGTTGAGTACTTACTAGTTTGTGGACTATTTGATTTCAGAATTCGTTAATTAAATTAATTGATTTTATGTGAAATTAATAATTGACATAAATTTGATAACTAGTGTGTGGAGAATCAAGTTTATGTGATCTGTTAATCTATACCAGTTTGTGGAATGATTAACAGTTTAGGATTTTCATATTAATGCATCTTAATTTTAATCTTATCTGACGAATACCAGTTTGTGGGACTTTAGGTTTGATTAAATTTAAGATAGTTTGATTTGCCGGATTAAATAGCAGAATTACCAGCTTGTGGACTCTGTGATGTTAATCTTGTAAATTAATAACTTGAGAAAATTCCTAATCCATATTTAAAGATTAAATTTATCTTTTATGGTTCAAATATTTATCCTGGTCTATTTTCATCCTAAGACCTAACTTCAACACCATTATCTTCTCATTATCTTATTTTCTTTATCTTTTAAAACTCATTTTCAAAATTCATTTTTTTGTCTCTTATTTATTTATAAATTCAGATACTGAATTAATAATATTTCTCGTGGGTTCGACACTCTTACTCCTATTTACTATATTACTTGAGCGACTAGTGCACTTGTTAGCAAATTTTATTGTTACAAATTTAACGCATCACCCGGCCAAAGCATCACAGTAAGGGGAGCGATCCCCCTCTTTCCCATGTGACCGTCGCGGGCGGTGTCGCCCCCTGCTGCAAGCAGACCCTCCCTCCCCCTTTCTGATGTACATTGGTGAAACATTTTTTTTATTTTTTATGTGTTATCGATGGAGGGGTAATTTTGACTTTTCATAATGAAGTTGGCGAAAAATTTGACGGAAGTCGATGAAAGAATTAAATTGAAAAAAATCACGATAGTTTAGTGTTTCAAAAAAAATAAGTTCATAGTTTAAGGTTAGATGTGAAAAATTATGATAGTTTAGGAGTGGTTTATAGAAATAACTCTTATTAAAATTTAATTCTTTTATTGGAATAATGGGACAATATTGGAATTTTGCTTTCTTATTGAAATATGTTATTGCAAAATATTTATGAAATTAACAAACGTTACTCTTTTTGTAATTATTGAATTTGCGACAGTCGCACCCACCGAAACTTTCGATGGGTTTGGACCGTGGAAAGTTTTGACGGTTTGAAGCGTGGGAAGTTCAATTATTGCAATCGTCAAAAGTTCCAACGGTTTGAATCGTGGGAAGTTCCAACGGTTTGTATCAGGAAAAGACACAATCACAAGTCTGGGAAGATTCAGCGGCCATAATCGTAATCGTGAAAATTTTCCACAGTTCCAACTATTGGAATTGCACATGGTTCCAACCGTTTTTTATGATTCCAGCCGTAAAAACATTCCATGGTTGGGATTGTGGATTGTTTTGACGGTTACACCTGCGTGAACTTCCGATGGATCGATGTAGCCCGTCGGAAAGCATTTGTGACGAGCAATTTTCAAACGGTTCATTCTTGTCAAGAACGAATAATTTAGTTTTCGAAGGATTTTTCATTATTTGCGACAGATGAGGCCGTAAAAAATTTCACTTTTTCTTGTGGTGTTTGTTGACAACTCAAGATTATCCCAATTCGATATTATTGATCGGTTTTCATTTGGATCATTATTAAGATTTTTCGTTCGTCGATAATTTTGAAGGGTAGGATCGTCGAAAACTCTAATTTCACCCACCTAATTTTATCCCTTTCTCTATATTTCTCTCACTCTCTCCTCTCTCTCCCTCCCTCTCTCTCTCTCTCTCTCTCTCTCTCTCTCTCCCCCCCCTCCCTCCATATCTCTATCTCCCCTCTGTGAGCTTGCGCCTCCCCCTCTCTCACTCTCTTGGCTCCGTCGACCTCCCACGAGTCTGACAACCTCCCATAGCTCCAACGATTCTAGTGACCTCTCTCTTTTTCTTCTCTACCACAAGCAGAAGGATCCGGTCTGCAGACGGCTGAATTTCGTGCCTATGATCGGATCTGGTCTGCAGGCAGCCAAATCCAATGCCTACAACTGAATCATGCATCTACGGCCAGACTTGTCTTGCAGGAGATCGGATCCCGCGCCTATGGCTGGATCTAGCCTATAGACAGCCGGATCAAGTGCAAGCGGCTAAATTTGGCTGCCAGCCCAGTGGGGCCGCCTCCCTCTTTCCCGCTCGCACTCTCTCCTCTCAACAAAGATTGACCTTCGTCGGATCGGGCAGCCAGGTGGTCGAGTTCGGTCATTGGGTCCGATTTTTTATATTCTAAAAATAATTTTCAATAAGTGAACTCGTCGAAACGTCCCACGGTAGTGGTCTCGTCGGAATGTCACATCGGAAACTAGATTTTTTGACATATTTGATCGTCAAAAATTGTTAAAAATATTATCGTGTTCTAGGAATAATGTTGAACATAATTAAGAATGTGATTAAATTAACTTTTTTTAAATCACCTAAAAACCATCAATTTTTTATCACTACATTGGAATTTCTATTCTTCCTCCTAGCAAGAATAACGATATTTACTTTTTTTACTTTTTTACAACAACAACAACAACAACAAAGCCTTATCCCACTAGGTGGGGTCGGCTACATGGATCACACGACGCTCGTTGATTCATGTTCATGAGATTCGATAGGGTTTTACGCTAACTGTCCGGGCCTAACACAACCCTCCTCCTTTATCCGGACTTAGGACCGGCTATAAAACATAGGCGGAGTTCTTTTTTTACTTTTTTAATAATATTTAATCTGTTATTCATCTTAATCCAAACATAATATGACAAGAATAACTTATACATTACAATAGATAAGAATACTTATTTTACTATGTTATGTTTTTAAAAAAAAATAAAACTTATTCATGCACCAAATACTACTACTGATAAATTTGAATACATGCATTACTTATAACAATACATTTGATTCTCAACCTGTTTACAATTAAATATTTAACTAGCTTGATATTATATACGGAACAACCAACCATCTAACTTTTAACTTTTAAGACAACATCTAATCAATCGCAACACAGAAAAGAAAGATTTGTTGCAGTGGATAACATACATTTGTACCCAAATGCTCGCCCCACCCACATGATCGCACGAAACAGGAGTTCGTGAGTTCTTGCGAACAGCATCGCTCCAATTGGGTTAAGAAACGGGGGTTAGCGATGGGGTTATAAACAATTTATTCCAGAATGTTTTTTATCCATCCAAACAGGTTGTTGTCGTTGTTCTAATACTTTTCTTCTAGTTCTTTGCGGATCAGTAAAGACCAGCTGCTGTTTTGATCACTCAACTTTCTTGACTGGCCTGGCCTCGTAGCCTCCTTCCTTCCTCTTCACCAGTGTGTAAGGCATGTGAGTTCCCAGGACCTTGTCCCAGGTGACGAAGAAGGGCTGCGAGAAGTTGTACTTGGCGCCGTGGAGCTGGTGGTGGATGTCATGGTAAGCGCAGTTGTTGCTGAACAGCAGCTGGAAGAGGTTCCCGGGGATCCAGAGGCCGCAGTGGTCGTCGATGCCCTTGACGGTGGCGAAGGAGAAGAAGAAGATGGCGGTGCGCGGGGTCATGCCGGAGAGGAGGAAGGAAAGGGCGCCGCCGGCCGTGTCGAGGAGGAGGCCCTCGAGCGGGTGGTTGTACATGGCCCCGAAGGAGTAAGGGACGATGAGGGCGTGGTGCGTGGAGTGGACGTGCTTGTAGAGGAACCTGTTGGCGTGCATGCACCTGTGCATGAAGTACTGCCATGTGTCCACCACGAACATTGCTATCACGAACTGCGCCGCGATCACCAGAGCCGACGGCTGCGTCGTCTCTCTGACTCCATTGTCTCCGGCTCCGCTTCCAAACTGCAGAAGAAGAAATTATTATTTGAAATACCCTCTACGTGTACCATATCTGATTTTCTAAAAAATAAATAAATTCGGAAATATTTAATTTTTAAGAGTAATTAATGTTTGAAAGTAAATGAAATTATCACTAAGCATGTAAGAGATAAAAAGAGAAGATAGACCCTATTTTAATTAGGAGTTGAGATTATATTAAATTTATGAATTCAAATGTGAATTGAATCGTAATCATAATTTTTTATTATACAAGTCCCTCAATAAATTTTGAATTAGAATTTTTAAGTTAAAAATATTTCAAAGATAAAATAATATTATTTTAATTCTAAAATTAAAATATAAGAGTAATGTTTATTTAAGAATTTTGGAAAACAAAGGACAACTGAAATTGAGAGGAGATAAGAGTTTAATAAACGAAGAAAGAAAGGAGGAGGAAAAAAACATAAAGTTAATTAAGTTCAAGTTCATCAAGTCATAAGAGTTTTTTATTATTTTAAGCTGAGAATAAATTTTAATTAAATCCAACCAAACAAGTTAGTGTCTCCCTCATTTGTTGTTTCACGCTCAATACTACTTTTTTTTCTACCTTTGTCCTCTCGTTTCTTTTCTCGGTGCACGTGCATAAGTGCAATTAGCATATGAAAGTCTAAATTATACCCAAGACAATGATATCGGAGTTGCGTTGGAAGCCAAGCTTAATCATCGAAAAGTTCTAGAAAAGTCGAACATTAGGATAGTTTACAACAAAGATTCACAAGTATTTTACTAATTCGCTCTTGCATATGATTTTTTAAGAGATTAATTAAGTTAAAGAAATTTTAATTATGCCATAATGTTCTTAAGTTGTACTTTAAAACATACACTAGGTTCGCATGTCAAAAGCACACGTTTCTAGGTTTCAAACTCACAAAAGTTGAAGAAAAATTCTCGAAGTTTGAACTCGGTCCCGCATTGACAAAATCCGACCTAGGTTTTATGGCAATTTTATGGCGAACACAACTAGAATTTGAACTCGACCCGAGTTCATTAAGAATTACAAGCAAATTTCTATCTATTTAGCTCGAGTTTTCAAGTAGATATGGGAATACCTCTTAATGAGCTTATGGTGTTTGCCCAACAACTCAACCTACATGTTATTAGACTGTCCGATTTTTTCATGTTTAAAAAGCAAAGAAGTAGTTGTTCGACACACCCAATCCAAGCCATCTTGAAACTCTACCTAAGTGCCAAAGATTAATTGTTATGATGATCTCCCTCCGAACTCGACCCAAGTTTCATAATACCTAGTACGAGTCCCTAAGCTACTGATACGAGTCAAGTTCCATTAATACAATTTTTTTTCAAAGATTAAAGGAGTAATAATGTAACATTCCCAATTTTTGATAAATAAATACTAATTTTTAAAATTAAATAGATTTGAAAATATTGGATTCATTTAGGGCAATTAAAGTTTGAAAGAAAATATAATTATAGTTAGACAAGATATAGAAGGAGAAGAGAACTTATAAATGAATTAGGAGCTGAGATTATATTAAAATTCAATACTAAAATTTGAATATAAATCTAATCATGAATTTTGATTATAAAAGATTCTCAACAGGATTTAAATTATGAATTCTAATTTAAAAAATTTTCTTTAAAAAAACAAGATTATTTTAATTCAAAAATTAAAAAATATATAATTATTATTATTAATTATCTAATTCTAAAAGTTCTAAAAATAAAGGAAAACTAAAGTTGATAGATGAGTTTGATTAAAAGAAGAAAAAAAGAAGATAAAGCTAATTAAGTTAAATTAGTGAAAATAAGACTTCTCGAATATTTTGAATTGAAATTAAAGTTTTAATTTGATTGAAACTAAAAACAACCAAAATTAAATTTCGTATTAATTTAATAATATCTCTTCTTGAATTTCTCCCTTACCCAAGTCAATTTTTATAGGGAATAAAGGCCACGCGAAGCAAAATCTGACCCATATATGTGATGATCCACAATTGTTTGTAAAAATTTTGATGGTACTTATTTGTGGGATGTCACATGATCATTCGATGGTGGCGCAATATATTTTGATATTAGTATCATACTTCTCTCTTTCTCGATATGTGTGCACCGATGCAGTTAACATCTAAAAATCTCCACTATACTTTGAAGACAAAGATGTCAAATTTCTGGATGAGGTCAACCGTCGAAAAGTACATACAAATGTTGTCTTTGTTTTTTGATATAATTTTTTAATAGACCGATTTTGTTATAATTTTTTAGTAAATTAAAATAAATCTCTTAACTTCACTTTTTTAACTAGATTATCCTCGAACTTTTAACTTATTTGATTAACTAATCTTTTAATTGGATATCACCAGTTTTTCACTTATGTGGTGCATACAGGAGGGCCTCCCATCTCCGATTGCGCGTTTGGAGAGGCGAGAGGACAACATCTCCTCCTGCTCTCTACGTAAGAAAATGGGGGGAGCGTGTGATCTTGCGTGTGTGACACAGAGGGGTAGGGCCCCTCTCTCTCTCTCTCCCCGTTCGCGCAATTGGAGAGCCTTCCCCTCTCTTATTCGACACCTTAGAACAAAGCAGGAGGAGGCCCCCTCTACCTCTGCTCGCACTACCGGTGAGGGGAGGGTTGACCATTCCTTTTCATCCACATTTTTTGCTTATTATTATTTTAATAATATTTTTATTAATTTTTTTATGTGACACGTAAGTGAAAAGATAGTTAACTAGGTAACAAAATAAAAAAAAATGTAACACGTGAGTTCATCACGTGCACTAATTGTCAAAATTAAAATGAGAAAAATAAGTTTGGAGCTAAAGTATCTTGCTCCTATGTTGACGTAGAATCCTTGTTTATTTGAGTCTAAAGTATCCATCTTATCTTAGTGTGATCAACTATGACCCCAAGGGTTATGAAGTGCTATGGTAAGTTCATAACAAAAGTCGAAGAACTCAATTAGGATGACACAAATAAAAGTTTTTGCATAGCTGTGTTAAACTAAGTTTAGTACAAACTACCAAATGTAACACGTAGTTATACCGGAAGCAGGAAGAAAGAATAGATTAAGTAAACAAAGTTTATTCTTTGAATTTTGTTTTCATTATTTGTTCTATTATGATTATTATTATTATTATTAATGTTTATAGCTCTAAACATATTATTACTCGAGTACTTCTATTTAATGATCATATTTATCCGTATTATCTTACCTATTGAGAACCATGCAAATTTTATTTCTTATATTTGAATTACGCAAGTAAATATTATTTTACTCTTTGAACAAATAAAAAGTTACAAAGTAAAAAAAAAAAAAAAGAATGTTCGTCAGTTTCTATTTGATTTTATTGTACGTGTTGACCGAAAGGCCAAGGAAAAAAGCAATTACAGACAATGCCGATTGAAATGGGAGTTGGTAAATGTTGGCGACTTTTACTGTAACATAACGGGCACAATATACGCGTACCGTGAACAGGAGGAGAGAGACTGCGACTTGGAACGCCTGCTGAACAAGAACACCCTTGACGACGGTTCCCTTGGAGACGACGTTCTTCTCCTCTTCTTCTCCCTTGGGATGCAGACGGTAGGGATCCATGGCCGGGCGACGATCAAGCACCACGTACAGCCCGGAGTATATCCAGTAGACGGCGACCGGCACAAACGTGCCCAGCATCTCGTCTGAAACACCGAGAAACATCACCACCACCACCACCCCTGGTATATACTACGTGCACTTTCTGCAGATCACAGAAACACTACAATCCGAGATTAAAAGTCTGAGCTCGATCTGCTCTCCTTCCTCTGCATGAACTGATCATATCATCCCTGCATGCACATGGAAATGGATTCATGCGTCACTCCCCAGGACTTCCTGCAGGAATATGGGAGATCAATGCGGAGGCGGCCGATAATTAATTAAGCAGCATAATTCCAAAAATCTAGTTGGCGGTTGCCGACGTCTGCCACCCAACTAGATGAGCTTATATTAAAAGAAGCTACGGTAAATATTCGTACGTCAGCGTTGACGTACGAATATTTGCTATAGCTCATATGTCATTGTAATATGATCGTTTGATATATATATATATATATATATATATAATTTTTTTATCTTTTTTGTATGGATACCCATCAGTGTTTAGGACTATTAACACATTCGGTGTTCGGATGAAAAGCGATTAGATAATAAACTCTCGTTAATATAACGATTCTAATAATCGAATCTGGAACTACTAATACTAGCGACCTCAGGACACAATCTTCCTGCCCGATTATGTCAACCACTCTTGATTAGGATAGTTATTTTTACAAGGCTTTTTCTTGCTCTGGAGTTGTTGTCGGTGGGGTGGGGGGATTAATTGCACGAATTAAAGAACATGTCGAAGAATTAAAGGAGGCGAGGTGACGTTGGTAGCGCGACATTAATTAATCAATTATTAGGCACGTTGGCTGAGTACAAGGATTATGAACTACATATGAAAAATATTCAGATCGATACATTTGGCGGGCGTTGAGGTTTTTCATTGTGTGTTTCCTGACAAAGATAACGAAATCGATTGCTTTCGTCAAAGTATTTCCTCACCGAACCACGGAAGTTGGGGTTGATTAGTAACCACGTCGAGTACCACCGTAAACGTAAATAACTTTTGTCGAGAGTCTCATTTATCATTGTCGGACATGCGATTCGAAATGAAATTGAATTAGTTGAAGCCGACTTGACAAATTGCACTGCTTCCCCGATATCCAAATTGGCAAAAAAAATATTTCCTCAGCAAAGAGCGAAGGCTGAAAAGAAGGGACGTTAATAATTTCGAATTCAAATTTTTATTTTTTCCACTTCGAATTAGATGGATGTTAATAGTAAGGGATATGATAGACTTAATTAAAACTCCGGTAGGCACTTAAAAAAAATTGCTCATTCAAAATTAATTTATTTGTGATGGATAATGAAATCCGTGGTAACTTTGGGTAAATTTTTTTTTGACAGCTTTCGACAACTGTACTTCTATGATCTGTCCTACCTAAATTAGTTAGGAATGACAAATTCGTCACAAATCGAGAAGTACAAGTCATCCATCTCAATTTGTCCATGGACACATCCTTCACAAATTAGGAACAATATTGAATACGCCATAAAACTTAATAAATTATATAAAATATAGATTTTAATTATGCATACAAAAGTTTGGTTTTTATAAAAGTTATAATAAAGTTTATTAATATTAACGTCACCAATTTCTGGCTGGCAAATCTGCCCTGGTAGGTAGGAGTGTAAGAAAAATTCGATCAACCCGAAAAATTCATCCGACTCGAAAAAATTGAAACAAAAAAATCGAAAATTAGGAGTCCGAATATGTTTTAGGACGGTTTTTAATAAATTAAAATCCATCCGCTAAAATTAGGGCCCCACCCGAAAAAACCGTAGGGGCCCGTGGAGTCCGATTTTTATTTATGATTTTTTTATATAATTAAAACATATGTTAATAATTCTTTTATTATAGATATAATATTTTTTGTATAAAATTTCATACTTTTCTATAGAGATGTAAGAAAAATCCGACCAACCCGAAAAATCCATCCGACCCGAAAAAATCGAAAAAAAAAACCAAAAATTAGTGGTTCGAATATGATTTAGGACGGTTTCTAATAAATTAAAATCCACCCGCTAAAATTACGGCCCCATCCGAAAAAATGTAAGGGCCCGTGGAGCCCGATTTTTATTTATAATTTTTTATTTATATAATTAAAACATATGTTAATAATTCTTTTATTATAGATATAATATTTTTTGTATAAAATTTCATACTTTTCTATCACATTATCAAACTCTAATTTAATAATTTTAAACTTTTAGCAGTATATGTTATATTTAATATAAAAATAAATATTTTTATATTAATACTAAGTTATTAAATATATATTTAAAATATAATTATATAAAAGTAGGGCTTCGAAAAAATCATCCGAAAAAACTGATCCGCTAAAGGGTGATTTTTATTTTTTTAAAATGATTTTAGGGTGGTCTTTCTAATTTTAAAAACTGATCCAAAAAATAACGGTTAGTTTTTTTAGACCGAAAACCCGAACCGATCCGATCTACTTTCACCTCTACTTTTCTGTCACATTATCAAACTCTAATTTAATAATTTAAAACTTTTAGTAGTATATTTTATATTTAATATAAAATTAAATATTTTTATATTAATTTTAAGTTATTATATATATTTTTAAAATATAATTATATAAAAGTAGGGCTCCGAAAAAATCATCCGAAAAAACTAATCCGCTAAAGAGTGGTTTTTATTCTTTCAAAATAGTTTTAGGGTGGTCTTTCTAATTTTAAAAATCGATCCGAAAAATAATGATTACTTTTTTTAGATCGAAAACTCGAATCGATCCGAACTACTTTCACCTCTACTGATAGGAGAAAAAAATGGTGGAGAGATTGTCACCGGAGGAGGAGAAAAAAACCATTGGGTTGTCATAGCCGGAATTGAAGTCAACCCTGGTTGTGGAGAAAAAAAAGGAGCAAGCGTCCTTTGGTCGCAGGAGTTGGGAAATAGAGATAAAGGAGTTGAAATCACGAATTTTCGATCATTTGAAAATTATAAAAGAAAATCCATCGCAAATGCATATCATAATATAATATATCGAGCCTTGGAAATCAGAACATTTTAAATATTAAGATATTTTGGTATATATTATTCTATGATGATTTTTTCTTTGCAATTGTCCACAGTTTTTTTGTCCACCGATAATTATGAAAAAAAATCCGATATATATATATGTGTGAAAATATATTGAATATCATATTATTTTTAGATTTCTGTTGTATTTTTTTCTTCGCAAATTTGCCAAAGAACAATTCGTTATATATATATATATATTCATAATATAATATGTTGAAATATTTAATAATATATTGTTTCGAATAATATATTTTATTTGTAAGAAAAGGCAAAATCCGTCGTGAATATATCATAAATATATTTTTTTTCTTCAATACTAAATTCTTCAAAAAAATTTAGAGATTCTAAATTTGTCAAAAATTTTGAAGAATCTCTCTATTAAAATTGATGACGATTTATTCAACGACAACTATTTTTTCGTCTTAAAATTTGTGATAAATTATGAAAAAAATATGAGCAGTCCTCACAGGCCAACCAATGCGCAAATGGAGGATGGCTTGGCCCCACCATATAATATATATATATCTATAAAAATAATTGTGTTACTCTTTTTAGGGATAGTATCATCATATTTCTATTAATCACAATTCATTTCATGATAGATGGTGGATAAAAAAAATTTCAATTAATCAAGTCATCATTCATCATGAATCGGATGGTGATTAATAGAGGTATGATAGTGATACCCCTTAAAATGGGTAGCACAAACATTAAACATATATATATATATATAGAGAGAGAGAGAGAGAGTGAGCCGCTTAATTTGAGATGGACGGATAAGATTGGGTCACGTCGATTCGAGCGATCGAGTGTCCGATTCGATGGGGCAGTAGGCAAAGGTTCAGTTCGAGCAGTCGAGTGTCTACTCCCCCCTATGTGTGAGACGTGCATCCAGCATCGTCTCCTTCGACAGCGGCGACTCCTCGCGGGCGCCGTCCGAGGAAGACTCGAACAGAGGCGACCACTGGAGCTCCCACTCGTCGCAGTCGCGTCTACCGTAGCCGAAAATAGAAAAATAGAGGAGGAGAAGCTGGCACCTCCAGCGGTGACCCCTTGGCCCTCGCCGCCCCTCGCAGGCGTCGGAGGAGGAAAACTCGACCGGAGGCGACCATTGGAGCTCCCACTCGGCCCCATCGTCTCCTCCATCATCTCTTCCAGCGGTGACCCCTCGCTCCTCGCAGGCGTCGAAGGAGGAAGAATCGACTAGAGGCGACCACTAGACCTCCCACTCGCCAAAACTGCATCTGCCACAGTCGCATACGTCGCCGGAAATAGAAGAACAAAGGAGGAGGAAGCTCACGCCTCCAGTGGTGACCCCTCGGCTCTCATCGTCCCTCGCAAGCACCGTCGGAGGAGGACTCCACCGGAGGCGACCACTAGGAGCTCCCACTCGCCGCCCGCCGCAGCCGTCGTCGAAAATAGAAGGAAGTCATTGTTAATCATCTCCCCTCGTTGCCTAGAGGAGAGAAAGGGGGCGAATCATGAATCTCTCCTTGCCGATCATCTCCCCTCGTCGATCATCTCCTCTTGTCGACCCTCCCTCGCCAATCATCTCCCCACGCCAACCCTCCCTTACCTGAGCTCCCTCCATCGCCCGCTGCTCGCCACCGCCTCTGCCCTCCGCTCATCGTTGCCTCCACCCTCCGCCTATCGCCCACCACCCCTTGGAACCCTCGCCAATCACCCTGTCATAGAGCGCCCTCATGATTCGTCGAACCAAGCCCCTTCGTGGAGGTCAATCGCTCGAACCAAACTGAGCCGTGCAAGATCCAATCTCCTCCATCCATTAGCGATCGGACGGCTCCATAAATGTGAGCATGATGCTACCAGAAAAGGTGTGGTAGCACCCTAATATAAAAGAAATTTTGCTTGCCTTGGATGATTTTTTTGTCGAAAAAAATCAAACTTAAAATTTTGATAGTCTTTTAACGCATAAAAAATCATTCTATTTTTTCGGAAAAGAAATCTCAACCTAGACGACCTCAAGTTCTTCATAAATATCTAATTTAAAATAATATTTTTTTTAAAAAAATACAAACATTAAATATATCACAAAAATATTTTTAAAAATAAAAATCAACTGTAGGTTTAAGTATTTAATATAAATAAACCAAAATAACATATTATTACACTATAATTGAAAATATATTATTTAATTTTGTACAAACTTTATTAAAATAGATTAATAACTTAATAATATTCAAGTTCAACTCCATCATAATATGTCAATAATATACCTAATATAATAAATTTAAGTAAGAGAGAAGGTAAAACTATACGAGAGATTAGTAATGAAAATATATGAAAATGTTTTAAATCTTTATGTGTGTGAAATATATGAAAACGATAAAAAGTAATTTTTTAATGAAAATCTTTAGTTTATGACATTAAACATAGATTAAAATATTAATTCATAATCGACTAATTTGGTGTTTAACAGATCACACAATCTGCATATGAGAGATCAGTAAAGAAAACTACTTACATTTTACATACACAAAAAATTAAAATTGTGAAATGTTCTCTTTGTTATTTTTTTTCCGGTGATCCACTGATGTCCGTGGCTACTAGCATCCGACTAATTCAGTGTTCCGACTCGAGCGACAAAAAATATTCTAACTAAGGATGGCGAATTTGAGAATCGAATCTGAAATTACTAACACCCAGCGTCGTAGGACACAATCCCGCTAATCAATTGTGCCAACCGTCATATGCTTTCTTGATGTTACTTTTTCCAACTTAGTGGGGAATGTTTATTGACATAAATACTACTAGAGCAATAACTACAGCAATAAAGTTGTGGGTGATGTGGGTCTTCTTCTTCTTCTTCTTCTTCTTCTTCTTCTTCTTCTTCTTCTTCTTCTTCTTCTTCTTCTTCTTCTTCTTCTTCTTCTTCTTCTTCTTCTTCTTCTTCTTCTTCTTCTTCTTCTTATTATTATTATTATTATTATTATTATCATCTCCCCACTTTTTTTTTATATTGCTTTCTTTAAAATATTCAATATAACAAAAAAGAAAAAAGAAAACTAGAAGCGATGGGTGCGTCTCGTTGTGCAGCCGGGTTTGATACGGCTGGCATGTAAGAGGAAAAGTCAGAAAACAAATGTACTTAAAAAGTGACTAAAAAGTGCTTAAACGTGCACCAAATTAATTTGCCTACTTCTCACGCTCACAAGTTGCTCCTCAGCTCCTCAACTTGAAGATTTTGATTTTTTTGTTCGAACTAGGAAGGTTCTGTTATAAATTAAACATCAGTAAATGATAAATAAACAAAGAATTTAATGCATGGCGCTGCCTACATTTGGCGTCCGATCAAATTTGGATGAAATATGAAACAATGTGTGATTCACTAGGGGTTTAAGTAGCATGACAACGATTTAATTCTGGCTCTTTACAACCTAATTTTGGGTTCATCTCTCTCCTCACACGACTCATCTCTCGTGATCTTAGATCCTACCCTAGCCGACCTCCCGAGCTTGCCGGCAACGGCGACCTCCAACCCCACCATCGTGCTCCGGCCGCCTTCTTCTGCAACCTAGACCTCATAGCCGTCGTTCTCCTCCTACCGCCCGCTGCCACCGCGTATGCCTCCTTCATCGAACCCTCTCACGATCATACCCTACTTGGCCTACCACCTCGTTAGACCACATTCCGCAGTGCCCAACGCCCACTGACTTTGTTCTCCTCACTCCTGAATTTGTCAACATCCGCGATCTTGTCTCTTGACCACAGTTGCCGACGGCCAGCGAGATTGTGCTCCTTGCTTCCAAAGTCACTAGCAATTGTGATATCGTCCTCGTTCCCGAACTTGCCAAAGACAATGACGTCCTCCTCCTTGTTCCCTCTCGGATTTGTTGACAATAACAATGTCCTCCTCCAGTACACTCCTTCCCTTTTGAACTCGTCGCTGCTTGCATCCTTGCTTCCGAAGTCACCAACGACAACAACATCCTCCTCGCACCCTTCAAACATTGGGGAGGAGGACATGGGCGATAGTTCGGCGACATGGTCGGTAGGGGCGCGATGAAGCGGCCTACTGAACTTGCACTGCCCCGATTGAGCCATGACCTGAACCACGCTTATTGTTATCAAGTGTTGATCTCCGATCGGATGTCACAGGATGTAGGCAACACCATGCTCCCTAATTGAGTAGGTAGCATGCCCATTAAATTCATAAGAAAAATAGGAAAAAATAACCCAAAATTCATATTGTAAGATATTTACACAAGAGTAAAATGAATAAACTTAGGCACTATGTGGTAGTTCCTCCGCTAGTGTGTATATGTCGCTAAAAACAAGGGCGAAATATTTTTTCTCAAGTTTAAATTACACGAATGGTCCCCCAACTTTGAGTCGATTTTCAATTGGCCAACTTCAATTTGTAACTAGAACGTCCTTCATCTTTCATTTTCTTGCACGCTTAGTCATCTTAACCGGTGATAGTGAGTTTTCCGATTGCCTTGCTTACGTGGCCGACTTTCTCTCTCATCCACGTCAGCTTAAGTCGTTCACATCATTATAAAAATTTAAAAAATAAAAAAGGTGGAATCGTCCACATCATCATAAAAAATTTAAAAAAAATAAAAAATGAGACTGACCCGAGGGGTCGGCGCCTCCATTTGCATAGGGGGCAGCACTGAGGGAGAAGGGATGGGGGCGGTGCCCCCCCCCCCCCTCCTCGCACGTCGCAGAGGAGGATGAGGGGGGCTGCCGCCCCCTCCCTTCTCCCTCGCCATCGTCCTCAAGGGTAAAGGAAGATGAGGGGGACCGCCGCCCTCCTCCTTTCTCCCTCGTCATCGCAGAGGGAGAAAGGAGGGAGGCGACGGCCCCCCTCATCCTCCTCTGCGACTCACAGAGGAAGATGAGGGGGGCCGCCGTCCCCCTCCTTTCTCCCTCGCCGACTGAGGGAGAGGGAAGGGGGCCGGCCCCATTTTTTTATTTTTTTTAATTATTTTATGATGATGTGGATGATCCCATCTTTTTTTATTTTTTAAAATTTTTATTATGGTATGGACGACTTAAGCTGACGTTGATGAGAGAGAAAGTCGGCCACGTAAGCAAGACAACCAGAAAATTCACTATCACCAGTCAAGAGGACTAAACGTGCAAGAAAATGAAAGATGGAGGACGTTATGATTACAAATTGAAGTTGAGGGCCAGTTGAAAATCAACTCAAAGTTGGGAGACCATTCGTATAATTTACCCCAAGTTTTGTTTAGCCAACACTTCATTTTAGGTGATTGTGTGATTAATTATGGTGCATAAAAGGTCATTCTGTTTATTACATTATGTGGTTGAATTATTACATGTGGGGTCCTGCTAAAAGATGTAACAAAAAATTAGAAACATCCAATGATCCATCTTTGATTAGATCCCCCCACTTTGAGTCGATTTTAAATCGGTCCTCCAACTTTAATTTGTAACTAGAACGTCTTTCATTTTTTATTTTTTTTGCACGAATAGTCCCCTCAACCAGTGATAGCGGGTTTCTCGATTGTCTTGCGTACGTTGCTATCATGTGAGTCATTTCTCTTTCCTCCACGTCATTTAACGCTACTAAACTTAGTAAATTACACGGATCGTCGTCCCACTTTGAATCGATTTATAAACGGCCATCAACTTTAATTTATAACTAAAACATCCCCCAACTTTGATTTTATTGCACGATTCATCCACTTGACCGGTTATAGACAATCTCCCAGTTACCTTGCTGACGTGGCATAATAAAAGATAATAAAAAATTACTGACATAACACAATAAAAAAATATAAAAAGAAATCAATTTAGCCCTCTCTTTTGACTCGTCACGCGTGAAGAAGAAAAGGGGGGCTGACGCCTCACTCTGCCAACTCGCGCGCCAATGAGCCGACATAGGGGAGCGCTGGAGAACAAAAGGGGAGGGGGAACGCCCGCCGGCTCATGCACCTCAACGCCCCCCTCGTGAGCTCGCTGATGTCCCCTATCATTTTTTTTATTTTTTATTAATTTTATAATATTTTTTATGTGTCATGTCAATAAGTTAAATTTTTTTATTATATTTTATACGCTATGTCAGCAAAGTAACGGGGAGTTTGCCTATTACCGGTTAAGTGGATGAAGTGTGCAATAAAATTAAAGTTGGAGGACGTTCTAGTTACAAATTAAAGTTAGGGGACCGTTGAAAAATCGATTCAAAGTTGAAGAACTACCCGTGTATTTTACCCAGTTTAGTAGCGTTAAATGACGTGGATAACTTAAATGACGTGAAGAAAAGAGAAACGACTCACGTGGCGATCATGTACGCAAAGCAATCGAAAAATCCACTATCACCGGTCAAGGAGACTAATCGTGTAAGAAAATAAAAAATAAAGGACGAACACAAATTGAAGGTGGAGGGACCGATTTCAAATCGATTCAAAATTGGGAGACTAATCGTGTAATTTACCTTGCATATGAGTCATTGTAGTCAATTTAATTTAAAAAAACTACGAGATTCATTTTTAATTAGTAAAATATTACTAGATATGACATTAATTCAAAGACAATCTATGTAAACTATTTTTGTATACGATAGAAATTTGATTCAAAGCTAGATTATGCAGCTAACTTGTCTTGAAAAAAAAATAGGAGAACGTTAAGTTATCCGAACTGCGTAGTTTGTTAACTTATCGGAGAAGAAGAAGGTATCACTTTTCGAAATCGGATTCATGATTTAATGCGTTATCATCACGAAAGGACGTTTAAATGGCCACATGCGAATGTGCTCAGTTAATGTCGAATTGTCGATCAGATTGAACAAGAGGCCTTTGTTTTTTCGGCGTTCAATTATGAAACAGGTCATCGGACATCAATGCAACAAAATTATAAACAAACGATCCCCTGAGATTAGTAAATTTTTATCTACTGCAACTGCTACTGCAATTATAGAATTCAAGGGTCGATTGCTTGAAATTAATTGAACTAGTAAAACTACTACTAACGCGTCAATTAATGTAGGTTGACATTACGTGTCATTGGCCTGGTTGATTACCATCTAAAACACTGATATCCACCCAAAACGTATGACCACTCCTTTTTTTTTTTTTTGTATTTGCTACATGAATCCCAAAGGCATCCTCCACGTTAGGATTGAATGGTCCTTGTGTGTTGGGACACCATGAGATGAGTTGTAAAGAACAAAATCAAGCAACCGCAAACGGCAGAACGTTCCATGATGATTAGTCGCAGACGGCAGACCATGTTTAGGAGCAGTCCACAGGATGGAGCAGGCATCCACAGGCTACCACTCACTGGTAATGGAGTTCAACTTCAAGTGGCCATGGGTCAACCCCAAGTTCATCCGCCCACCGCTGCCTGACAGTCTAAATGTGCCAGCTCCGAAGTTTCCTACTCTTAAATATTATCTCGCATGATTTTTTTCTGCCTACCGTATAACTCAATTAACACTAAAAATTATAATTAAAAATTCGTTTTACGATCAAACTCAATTATTTTGATATGGCTTCTCAGCAATGTGCGATCAAAGTCCTATATATTTTTTTATTATTTCTTTTAACATCTCTTGAACTATAACTTTTTTCGCATCTAACCTTAAATTATAAATTTACAAAATTTAGTTCTCAAACTTATCTAAATTTGACACTTAAATCCTTAAGTTAAATTTGATCTAAACTTTGTTAAGTTTCTTTTTCTAATAAATATGAATATCATTTTTTACCCCTTTTTTAATGAAAAATATTTTTAAAAATAAAAATATTGACATAAATATAATATTGTATAAAAATATTATTACCAATTAGTACTTTTACTTGTATTGGTTATTTTTTACTTTAAAAATATTTTTTTGTAATATGAACGTAAGGGTAAAAAGGATATTTTCTAATTAAGATTTAATTAAAATTTAACAAAAGGGCTTAAGTGTTAAATTTGGATAAGTTTGGAGATTAGAATTTGTAAATTTATAGTTTAAGATTAGACATAGGAAAAAGTTATACTTAAGAAGATATTAGAGGAAATAACCCTTATTTATATCAAGTCGTATGGAATTATGGAAACTTTCAATATGTTGTTTCTTTAATAACACGGGGGATGTCACAGTACGTTGAGCAGCATATAATTTGCACGGTATGGCAATGGAGGAATGTATATTTTATATATATATATATATAAAGCAGAATAACTCCTTTTATTTTTTTCTGAATTACTATATATATTATTTTTATTTGTACGGAAACAACACTGTATCAACCCCCCCCCCCCCCCCCTGTTGGACTGTTTGGCGGTCCCAATATTATTTATATACATGTTGCGAACCAAAATAAGAGAAATTTAATAAATTTTGATTTCAAATTCCGCTAGAATTTACAATTTGACACTCCAGTTACCAATTTACTAATTCTGTTTGCCAGCAAGTACAGCATGCCCAAAAATAATGCTCAATGAATCTCATGCCTCGATATATTAATATATCACGCTGCCAATCTGTCGAACGCGAGAAAACTGTGGGAGAGGAAACAAATTAAATCTATGGACATCATGGTTGGAAGACAGACTTAATACTAATATTTGTTTCTCTCTCTCTCTCTCTCTCTTTTTTTCATATAATGCAGACGGCACACCATGAATATATATATCATAACTGTGGGTGTGTTGCTGCGACAAGAACAGCTTACCCCCGGGAGATCTCACCCAAAACCAAGCGCACAACTTGGAACACCTGCTGCATTCGATCTCTTCTTCAAGCACAACAGAGTAAGCCGGCGACGAGGAGAAGGATGACCGGCGGCAGCTTCGCGAGCATTAATGTGTCGGACGAGATGCTGGGAACGTTTGTGCCCGTCCTCGTGTACTGGGTGTACTCCGGCTTCTACGCGCTGCTCGGCTCCTCCTCGGTCTCCAACAAGTACCGCCTGCACTCCCGGAAGGAGGAGGCGGCCAAGAACGCCCCCTCCAAGGGGCGAGTCGTCGTCGGCGTTATGATCCAGCAGGCCTTCCAGATCGCCGTCTCAATCCTTCTCTTCACGGTACAGTATAAATTTGGTTACTTTATGCCAGTTCCGAAGGCGGCGACGTCTTGCTGATTTATGCATGCAGGTGGTGCACAGGGACGGGGATGACCAATCGCCGGCGGCGGCGGCGTCGTTGCTGGCGGTGGGAAGGCAGATGATGGTGGCGATGGTGGTGATGGATACATGGCAGTACTTCGTGCACAGGTACATGCACGCGAACAAGTTCCTGTACCGGCACATCCACTCGAAGCACCACAGCCTGGTGGTGCCGTTCGCCTACGGGGCGCTGTACAACCACCCGCTGGAAGGGCTGCTCCTGGACACGGTGGGCGGGGCCGCGTCGTTCCTCGTGTCCGGGATGACGCCCCGCACCGCCATCTTCTTCTTCTCCCTGGCGACGGTGAAGACGGTGGACGACCACTGCGGGATGTGGATCCCGGGGCACCCGCTCCAGCTGCTGTTCAGCAACAACAGCGCCTACCACGACGTCCACCACCAGCTCTACGGCGCCAAGTACAATTTCTCGCAGCCCTTCTTCGTGATGTGGGACAAGATGCTGGGGACCTACATGCCCTATACCCTGGTGAAGGACACGGACGGTGGACTCAAAGCCAAACTTGTCAAAGATTAATACATTGTTCTTTTTGAAATTCCAGAAATGAAACTTTACAGTTCATGTATCTTTGATATGCAGTTCATTTTTTATATATGTATATACATAATTTCGTTGCATCTTCTTGAAAGAAAAAGAAAAAGATCGCAATCTCAAGGTATGAAAATAAACTATGTAGTATCTAAATTTCTAGATTATCGCATGATTGCATCACAACCCCAGTTTCATATTAGACAAGCATCTTTGACAATATAAAAATAATTGGAAAGGAAGAATATAGGAAATATTATATGCATATATAACATATTCAACCTCACCAATATGGAAAGGACGAATAGGAATCAGAAGTAAACTATAAGAGTTAAGATATAATTACAATCATTCGTGTATCTTGGCTTTTCTTTCAGAATTTAAAGGAATTTGTATGTCTACAATCTTAGAGCAGTATAATTACATATTCGAGGGCTACAATAAAGCAGCACTGAGGGCATATCAACTGATATGGTGTCGATATTAATGTTATCATGATCATAAAATGGAAAAGAAGGAAAAGCTGCATTTGACCAGAAAAATTTTCTTTTTCTTCGTTTACAAAACAAATCAGGGTTTCTTTGAATAGCAAGAGTTAGTCAATGCCTCATTGACCACAAACGCTAAAGATATGAACCTCAAGTTGGCAGAATAATATCTTATGAAAATGCAAAAAAGGTAGTACATAGGATGTCAGTTGCTGCAACTATGGCAAGATTAATTAAAATTCTTAGCAGTCAGGGCAGGAATATCATAAGACATTGACAAGTATATAGATGACATTTCTCATATAGTTTGTTCTCTTGGAAGAATAGATCAGTAGTGCAGTGACAAATATATTTAATCTCTAGTAACTGTTAAAGGCCCTGCAAATCATTTTATCTCTAGTGAGACTATTAGACAGTCAGGTAGTGTTAGGCCCCGACAGCCAGCGTAAAACCCTGTCGAATTTTATGAACATGGATCAACGAAGTCGTATGATCTATGTAGCCGACCCCACCTAGTGGGATAAGACTTTGTTGTTGTTGTTGTTGAGACTATTAGACAGGACGGAGGAGTTTCAAATTTTCAATTTAACCAACATAAGTATCATCATATTATAAAAGATAATACCTTCTTTTAGGGGAATTATAGATAATACCTGAAGCCATCAACGTTTAAAGACTATTAAAACTGAAGCCATCACAAGATAATACCTGAAGTCATCACAAGACCAACCATGGAGACCCTATTTATTTTTTTTGTTCAGTCCAACCATAGTGATTGTAAGCCCTGAACTTTTGCAATACCAGCAATCGAAGTAACTCCACGTTCCACAATGCATGATGTCCAAATCAATAAACCAAGAAACAAGGAAAATAAACACCAGCAAGATACTTGGGTTTGGCCCCATGTCTGGCAAAAAACAAAACATAAAACAAAAACCAACATAAGCATTAAATACCACCAACTTGAGTTCCATTACAGGCAATGCTTTGATAACGAATTCCATTTTTGTTTCTTTATTGATAAGTTGTTCAATGTTTGATGCAGTTAAAATATTTTTTAGATCTTTTTTTCCAAATAGGAGAAACTTTTTAGACCTAATTATGTCTAAATTAACTTCTACTACAATAACCAAGTTTGAGTTCAGTTAAGCATTATAAAGTAAAAACCCTTTTTGAAACATGCCTTAAGGAGACATAGTCCTGATATGAAATAGACACATCATCCTAAATTCATAATGACCCTAGAGGTACACATGTTCCTACATGCAAATTTATTCTTTACTGCATAGTTGTAAAGGATGTTTCTCTTGAAAGGCATAGTAATAACTATTGAATTAACATTCACAAACATCAAAGTATACTTACTCCATAACTGGTATTTAAAGCATGTCATATAATTGGTATAAATGGGTTCTAACAGACATAGTAAGAATGCTCAGAAACGAAAAAGAAGATGAAAAGGTATTAAACTTCAACCAATCAGAAATTCAAAACAGTTCCTAGATTATGATAGAAAAGAAGTATTGCTATCTTAAATTGCAAGGTCATTCACCAATTGAAGCCTCTGAATGCACCATAAACCAATGTGAACGCACATTAACTTTGAAATTGGTTGTAGAACTCAAAACTGGACAAAATGGTTACAGGAGATTTTTTTTTTTTTGAGAGAGAGAAGGTTACAGGAGATTTACTTGTACAAAAATTTGGAAACAACAAAGGACTGAGCTACCAAACTTGGAAATGTGAGAAAAAGAGGCAAGCTAAATCGAAGACATAATTCAATATGGTATGCCCTGCAAAAACAAGCAAAAGGCATAGAAGAAAAGAGGGAAATTAAAATTACCTGAACCTGGGTAGATGCAGCCCTTCTTTCTCTTTTTTTTGGAAGGATAGATGCAGCCTCTTCAGCAACTATGTTTAATTATTTACAGACAATTTGATACGTTACTACAAGAACAATGATACTTCACTACCCTAAAGTATTCCGAAATTCAAAAACTGACTGCTTTTTTTCATTTCAAAAAACTCTACTGGTTTATCTCAGGTCATCAAGGTTGCAATATAGTATTTTGGAAGCATAGAAACCATCTAAAAGATATGACATATGAAAGAAGTAGATATTGATTACATGTGATATTGCCTCCTTCATATCATAAGGGCATGGAGTTTGTCGTATGATTGAACATGTTTTGTCCTATTCTCTCAAGTACAATACAGAAGTGACTATCTTCAATTCTCTTCTTGGAAGATTGGTTAAAACCAGAATAATTAAGAGCCCTATGAAATTTATTAAATTGAAAGCTAATTTTTGGCTTCCACATATCAAATGTTTAAAAGGTTACTTCCTTCCCTATCCTGCTTACAGAAGCATAACAATATCCAAAAAACTGTCAAATATCTGAAGAAGATCTTCTTATATATATATTGAAAACCATAAGAACATCGAATATGTCACCTACATAAAAAATAATGACTAAGACATCTATAAATAAGAAAATGTGATTACTCAAATGACGATAGCATACTAGAGAAAGGAAACTATACGCTGTAATAAATAGAAATAACGACACAGGCACTTTTGCCTTAAGTTACAGATAGTGACACTATAGGAGTGGAATGTGCAGGAACCTCGTGTGAATACTAATGAACTATATCCTTTCAGACACCAAAGTTACAAAGTTGGAGAAACTCCATTTCAGTGTCAACATACTTGGTCCATAGATTCTTGTACTGGTTAAGCGCAACATCGAGCCATGGTTTCATGTTTCCACTGAAGTGTATGACAGCAGCATTACGTATCTCATCCGGACTAACATTTGGGTTATAACCAAGCCCCATAACATGCCATGACTTATCCAGTGGTTTTGTTGTTGTATAGAATGTCGCCAAACCTGCAGGGAGCACAGTGCTAGGGTTCCAGAGAGTGCCATCATCATTCTGCAGAAGTAATGAAACACGTCAAATGACAAGTTTTTTTAACAATAATATGATGAGTAAAGTTTGAAGGCTAGCTTGTTAGGAACTCTTAATTGAGTGAATCTATTATGCTGAAAGCTAAGGGAATGCAAACAGAAAAAATCTACATATGCGAAGCAGCACCTATTCATTCAAGTATGATATTGCAGCATGAGGTTTTCAACGCAATATGTCTATACTCGCAAATTCTTTTATGGGCCAGCAATTCATGATGTTAAAAGGTAGGAACAGTAGATGGAGTTAGAAAGATAATGCTTATTCTCTGAAAACTTCTCTGTGTTTAGAATATCCACCATATCATATTTCATGACAAAAAAATCAAGAGCCTAAGATGTAGCATAATTGATGCAGTGGGAAAATCCAAGATAGCCAGAGTTACCAGCAGAAATCTAACATGGCATATATATAAATATATGATCATCAATCCACATACTACTAACAGAACAGAACCTATATCATTTCACTGATAGATCAATTAAAGCAAAGACTTTAAGCAAACTGGAAACTTAATTTAAGTTTTCATTTCATAAAAACAGGAACTATACTCACAATTGTCTGATACTGATGGAATTTCTCAGTGCACCTTTCCTTCCTCCACGCATCAAGATCGAACACATTGATTCCGTAAGACCAGGCACATGCCCTGGGATTTAATTTCTGGCGGATAACCGGATTTGAGAAGTTCAAGTACTTATTGTACCTCCTGAACCCACCAAAACACGTCTCAACTGCCCCGTTCACCTTCCCGTCCAAATCCATCCTCCACAGACTAGTAAGATCCTGCTGCACAACCACATCGTCCTCCAATAACACAATTCGTCGCAGCTCAGGATACATCTCCGGTAGGTAGAACCTTAGGTAATCAAGGAGAACAAGGTCCTTCTTTCCTGACTTAACCTGCCGCACCAATGGTGAATAAGAAGCGTTCAGGAACCGGAACTCCGCTGTAGACCTGACCTCGACGATGGAGCCGTTGGTGGGCGGACGGCGGGCAAACCAAACCTGCATTGCTGCTAGATACATAGGGTCGGTAACGACATGGAAGACGTGCTTAGCGGGATCCTCGGAATTGCGGATCGCCGAGTTCACGACGACGGAGACAGCGATGATGTTGTTTGAGAGTATGACGTAGTGGAACAGTTCGGGGTTCCGGGTCTTGGGGTCGCGGCGACGGCCCAGGTGCGTGTAGTTTTCCGGGTGGGAGATCTTGTCCTCGACAAGACGCATGGCGAGGCAATGGAGGGACTTGGGGGTGGATCCGGCGGCGATGGAAGCGGCGAGGCCGCCGAGCTTGTGGGCACGGTGGAGTTGCTCCTGGACAGCGAAGATTGTATCGCGGAGCTTCTGGATCTTGAGCTGGGTATCGAACGACTCCTTCGACTCGGAGACGAGCTGCCGCGCGGTCTTGATCCGTTCCTTGGCGTCCTTCTCCAGCGGCCGGAGCGCGTCCTCGTCGCCGCCATCTCCAGAAGTCGCCGAAGCGCCAAGGCGGGACGAGATATCGGCGAGGGAAGCGGAGAGGTCCTCAAATACGCGGAGCTGGCGGGAGGCGTCGATCTTGAGGCGCCGGGCGTAGGCAGCGTAGGCCGCGGCAAGGGCGGAGTGGTCGGCGGCCTGCCTGTAGATCAGGTCGAGACGTGCCCGGAGGGGGTCGGACTGGAGCACGCCGAAAAGGCTCCTCCTCGCGTCTCCGCCTATGGACGCGGCGGAGGACGAAAGGAGACCGACGGCATAGAGCGAGGGGCCACGGGAACCGGATGAGGCGAGGAGGACGGAGAGGGCAGCAAGGAAGAGGAAGGAGAAGACGGCGGAGACGAAGATCCTAAAGCTGAAGAAGGCGCGCAGGCCGGACGGCGCCGGGCGGTGGGCGGGGCGGCCGCCGGCCATCGTCGTCGTTGTCGCAGACGAGGATGAAAAAAGAATGACGAAATCTTTGGACGATCTCCACGAGCAAAAACGGAGGAAGCGAAGCGAGTTGGAAGTGAAGGCCAAAGGGAGTGCGGTGCTATAAATTATTTTAACCGAGGGTGTCGGGTGTATTACGTACCGTCACGGGTAGATTAAACTTGTCGCGCGTGGGATTGGCACCTTTAATTGTTGGAGGCCCCACTAGCACGCGAAATGGATTGGCGGGTGTTTTCCGGGGTGCTCCTATTCGGTGTCTCGGGAAGTGACGCGCTTCGCTCCCTTCTCTTTTCGAGTGGTGTCGGTGACCCTCCTCATCGCACCCAAACATTTTGACTCGCTGAGACGCTGTGGGAGCCACATCGGATCAAATTGTGATAATTGATCAATCCAATCGTCATCATTATAAAGACTTTATAAGCCCTTTTACTCTCTTTTCATTTTCTACCACATAAACAACATAAAATCGCACCTGATTATTGACGGTTTTCATGTAATGTTGTGGTTCCCTAAACTAACAATATATATTACTATTAGTTAATATCTGTCTTATAAAACTATTTCGGTGTTTGACGAGTAGTTTTGTAATTATTATTTATATCGATTTTCATAAATAAATAAAAAATTTATTTCTTCAAATCACTCTTAAACTATCACGATTTTTTAGATTTAATTCCAAATTATGAACTTCATTTTTTTAGTACTCGCCCTCCTTTCTTCCTCACACGTGACGAGAAAAAAAATCAGGGCCATCGACGTCTCGTCGGGTAACATAGGGGGCATTTTCGATGTATTAGTCGAAGAAAGCCCTATTTTTTTACCTACTCGGAAGGGCCTGATGAGTATGCGCGTGTTCCGACGATCAAGAAATTGCTTTGCGCTAGGAGTCATTAATATCGATGCTCCCTTTTTCTCCTTGGCGTGCGGCGAGGAAGAACAAAAGGGTCGACGCCCCCCTCATGAGCTCATCGACGCGTGAGCTCACTCGGAGGGGCATCGACGCTCCCCTCGTGAGCTTGCTAACGTGCGAGCTCCCTCAGGGGGCATGGGGGAGTCAGTCCCCCTTGTGGGGGGCGAGCCCCCCCCCTCGCTCCGGCGACATAGAGGGGGGCGCCATCACCGACGATCACAGGGGTGTCGTCCCCATGGCTTTTTTAATTATTTTTATATCTGTTATTATATATTATTTTATGCAAAAATAGACTAACACCTTTATGCATTCAAGATAGTGGTATAATGAAATTTTTATAAATGTGAAAAATAAAAAATAATTGAGAAGTTGACGAAATTGGACGGAAAGATCAAATTGAAAAAATCGTGATAGTTTAGGGACACAAAAAATGAAATTCATAATTTTGAGTTAAATATGAAAAATTATGATAATTTATGTATGGTACGAGAAAATAGCTCTAAACAAAATGAGAATTGTAGTTAAATCGGACTAATAACCTTTCTTAATTAATAAACACAGATTCGTCACTAATTTAAGTATAACAAATCTAAATGATGCTTTGTCATTAACACTTGTTAAATAAATCTACTACCTAAAAATATTCACATATATATAGAATAATTGAATTGTTATGAAAAATGCCGATGTATTGACGATCATACCAAGCACATGTCGTCTGATAATAAAATAATAGATTAAAACTAAACAAAATTAAAAATTAAAAAATTAAATATCATGTAAAATAAAACTTAATCTAGTCATAATATATAAATGGAAAAATATAGTAATAATAAAAATAAAAAATTACTATGCGTATTCACTAATAATATAAGAAACTTTCAATTAAATAAAACAAGAAAAAAAAGGAGGGAATGCATTCGAGTGAAAAAAATAATTTCATGATGTGAAGATATCTAAAGAAATGAGCACATAATGTTAAAATATACTATTCAATTGATTTACAAGCTCACTTTACTTTCTCTTATATGTATTCTTTTTCACTTATATGTATTCTTGGGCAAAAAGGTCTCGATCATGTAGGGAACGAGTCGGGTTTACTTTCGAATTCGACCCGACTCATGAAATTCGACCAAATCTTATCGAGTCGGGTCAAACATCTATTGGACGTCAAATTCGACCAACCCATCCACCCAATTTTTTTAATTACTTTTTCTTCATATTCTACAATTATTTAATATAAAAATATTATTTAATATTTATTTTTAAAGTATAAAATAAGTCTTCTAACTATTTAAATTTTATTTTTGAACTTAAAATATTTTATTCTTTTTTAAAAAATCAAATATAGACTTAAGTTTAAATGAAAAAAAATAAAAAAATCGAATCATCTTACCTCTTGATTCTCACATAGTTTAGAGAATGCCTTAGGTACAAAAGTAAAGTTTAATACTTCATTTCATCCTCAAACAGATTCAAACATTTGAAGAGATGTTCAGAGCTTGTATTCTATAATTTAAGATATCTTGTAATGAACATTTGTCATTAGTAGAGTTTGTCTATGATAATAACTTTCCTTTTGAAGCATTATATGGTAGGAAGTGTAGGACGTTGATATGTTGGGATAAAAAATGTGCAAGAGTTCTTTTGGAACCACAAAAGTGTAAAAGACTGTCGACATCTTAAAAATCATCACGCAAAAATTAAAGGCAATACAATATCGACAAAAGAATTATGCAGAACAAAATCGTCAAGAAATAGAATATGAAGTGGGAAGTAAAGTTTTCTTAAAAGTTTCACCTTGGAAAGGTGTTATACAATTTGGAAGGAAATGAAAGTTATGTACGAGATATGTAGGAGCATATTGGACCAATTGCATATCGATTAGCTCTATCACCAGAGCAATCACAATGTCTTTCATATCTCTATCCTTCGATGATATCGATTAGATTCGTCTCATGTGTTGGAGCCCAATATATTTAAAGTACGAGAGTATTTGTCAGATAATCCAGTGCAAATTATTTGAAGAAATGAAAAAAAACTACAGAATCGAAAGATTTTATTAGTTTTGATTTTCGTTCATATGAGAAAATATTTAAATCATAATACATATAACATAAGTTATAAAATCACATGAACTTTCACATAAATAAAAGTAACTCAAAATATCATTCTATTCATAATTAAACTTAACACATGTATCATTGCACATACTCATCATGGGTCAATATGTATCTCTCCATGATCACGTATCATACAACCAGTTGTCAGGGTAGGACCAAACCGGCCGGTCCGATCGCCGACTGACCACAATTGTAGCCCAGTTGAAGTCCAAAAATCGGACCCCAGTTTGAACCAAATTGAACTGGATCGAATCGATAAAAAAACTAGTCAAAACCGAATTGAATCGCCTTTTAACCTCATTTTTTTGGTTCAACCAAAATTTTTTATTATTTTTTTACTAACAGATTATTTGATAAAAAATATTATTATAAATTTAAAAAATATTCAAAAATGAATTTTCTCCATAAACATTCATATTTCCCAATTAGTCTTCTATTTCATTTATACTTGTCTATTTACTCTTACTTTACTACTATTATTAATGTTGGACTATTTTTGTACACACACTTGTTCTTTTCCCTCCATTTAGTTTTGAATTTATTAAGCTTTGAGTTTTAACTTATGGATTATGATCTTATTCATTTTTAATATCATAAATGCATATTAATATAATTAATTATATTTTTATTATAATAATATAATATTTACCACATTAGATAAATTGGTTATGAATGAACGGTGCAAAGTATAATATGTTTAGTATAATATAATAATACATATACACAACTTTAAATTTATTTTATTTAGTATGTAATAAGTCAAATTAAATAGTTAACTACTAATGATACTATATATTTATTTATAAAATATATATAATCTTGTCATAATATTTTGGAGAAAAAATAAAGATATGAAATACAAAAAAGACAACCAATAGAAAATTTGTATATAATAATCAAATTCAATTTTTTCAATTTATTAAGTGTATAATAATTTTAATATCAAATCTTAAAATTAATTATACATTTATGATTGTTATTTTTTGTATAATGACATTTTGGCATTATATATATATATTTGTATAATCAAAATATCATAGTTTGATTCATTATATCATAATAAATATAATCTTTTATTATTATCCTGTTAGACTGGTTCGATTTGAAACGGACACTTATTCGGATTGTCGTCCGTTCCGATCTTAACAATATTGCATACAACTAAGTAGTGTTTCATAATGATGAGTCTCGAATATGCAGAGCATATCATGTGTCAATGTGTATTCCTCCATGATTGTGTGTCTTACAATTAAGTAGAGCTTTACAATTATGACTCTCGAATATGAAAAGCAAACTATGGGTCAATATGTATCCCTCTATGATTGTATGTCATACAATTAACCAAAGCTTCACAATCATGACTTTAGGATATGCAGAGCATAACATGAGTTAATACGTGCACGTAAAGTAATCCCCAAATGGAAAAGACACCCGATACGTGCCCTAAGGACTTCATGTATATCGAATGTGGTCTCAAAAACTTTTTTCCAACCAGCATGACCAATAAATACATGAAGTTTAGCAATATCAAAATACACATATCATAATCACATATGAGTGAACACCCTTAAGGGGCGTTTCTCTCCAAGTAATCTTTCTAATTACTAGTAATATGAAGTTAAATTATCTGGGTCCACCATATTACCTCGTTTACTTTATTTTAATTTGTAGGTAATCTGAATTGACTATAAAATGGTAATCTACGTTGACTAGAAGGGAGGTGTCCATCCAGATTGTCACCCAAGTGACAATCTATTTTTATTTTCTTTTCATTATTATAATCTTAGGCAAATAAAATATATAAATAATATAAAAATTCATATACCAATAACAAATAGTGTTATTAACATAATTGTTATCACAATTAATAAAATTAATTTATGTAAAAATTATTTTTTTATTGTTATTCACCTGAATTGTATATTATTATTAGTTATTATTTTAAATATTGTATATATTCATTAGCATTATTTTCATTTAAAATATAAATATTTATATATTGATTTAATTTAATAATTTTATGATTTTTATTTGAGTTTCTAGTTGGATTATATAATATTTAACTTAATATTAGTGATAAAGGGTATTTTAGTAAAAAATTTATAGTGTGATTTAAATTTCTGGAAAGATTACTCCTACATAATAAATAAGATAATGCACATTAATGATAATTTAATAGGTGACTTTTTCAATCTTTATGTTAGCCAATGCATATTGCTATGTAATGTGAAAATATAATACAATAAACACCCCCTTAACATCATGGAAGGCGATATGCTTACTTCTTCCTCCTCTTGTGATAGAGTTCTTACCCTTTTGACTATGTTTCTATGGGGGACCTAGTTTTCATTCTAACCAAGCAATGCTACCGTAAGAAAAAGGATTATGATTAACTATCATGAAATACACTGACTAGAACCCTGAGGGGACTCTCCCATCAGACCAAAACCTATGTGGATGGGAGCCCCCATGTGTCCCTTGGTACAAACTGAACATTGATGGTTCATTTGTCCACCAGGGTGGTGAAGCTTTATTTTAAGTTTTCCTAATGTCACTTTCATTTTGTTCAATATTTGAGGTCGGAGCTTTTGCTATACTACAAGGTCTTCGTCACTGCACTTCTAGGGCTTTCAAAACTTTCTGGTAGAATCGAACTATACCGAGCTCGTCTCATTTCATCTCCTAGAATCACACTTCACCTTGGCATCCCATAGCACTTGTAGAAGACATTAGAGGCACTACTATTTTTTAAAACTTTACTTGTTTACATGTAAGAAGAAACACTTTTTTAAAGAAAGAAACACTAATTCAATAACGTATTTTTGTTGGCTTTTCCAGGCAATCGTATGGAAATTACTTTTGTCACGCCCCACTCAGTGACTAAGTTCTAATCCTAATTATTATCTTCATTAATTCTGTTTAATAATTCTATAAATAAAATCAACAAAACCTCATTCCTTACTTATTTTGTGTTATTTGTCAATATATACAAAAGATGCATATATATATTCATCAAAGTTTAAATAAAACTTATATGACATTACATTCGCACATTATCATTATTGTTGCACAAATTATTTCACATATAACATCTCACAGGATCAAGTTTTATATAACCTTACAAAAGTTTCTCACAACCTTAACTACAACATCTAGAATTATCTATTACATGCATGTTTCAAAAAAAAATGAAAGAAAAATAAAATTGCTCAAACGGCTCGACCTCTTCTACAACATTTGCTCAGTGAGTGAAATAAAAGTACAACATAGGAGAACAATACGAGTGCATATAACATTTAAAATATAATCCATATCACGCAAGTTTCCAAATCAATGTGAACTTCTACATAAATAAAAGTATTTCAAGATATCATCATATTTATAGTTAAACTCCACACATGTGTCAACGCACATACTCATCATAGGTCAATACATATCCTTCCATAATTGTGTGTCATACAATTAAGTAGAGCTTCATAATCAAATAATATCAAATACGAAGAGCAAATCATGGGTAAATACGTATCCCTCTATTATTGTGTGTGATACAGTTAAGCAAAGCGTCTCAAATACGCAGAGCAAATCATGGGTCAATACGTATCCCTTCATCTGGAATACGCAGAGCTATCATGAGTTAATACGTGCACACAGAGCAACCTCCATAGGGCAACAACACCCGATATACGACCCAAAAACTTTATGTATATCGAATGCGATCCCAAAGACCATTTTCAAACAGCATGGCCAATGAATATATGGAGTTTAACAATATCAAAATACATATGTCATAATCATATATCATTCTCAAGTAAAACTTATTTTAACTTTCCAAGCATTGTTCCCTGAAAAATATTTTTGTATAAGTTGTTACTCCGTCTGGTATGGAATCCTTGAAACATATCATAAATACCTTTCACAATTTAAAATATGTTTTAATAATGATAATAATAATAATAATAATAATAATAATAATATTTTTTTGAGATAATATCATAAATAAAATAACCAACATATGACATTTTGCTATGTTGTAAATTTATCCGTTCATCTTGTACTTTATGTTTTCAAAGCGGTTTACTAGATTTTCCTCCTTTCACTTGGTTTCCTACAAGTAAGGATATTATTTAACTTTCCAATTATTATTAATAATAATATGCAATGCATGATCATGCATGAACACTTATTCACCTTAAAATGCATATAATCCCTTCTATTACTAATGTGTAATTTCAGGTGTTTATATTCATATGCTACTTCACACTTCTAATTATTCAATCTTTCAAACTTTAACTAAATGTTGTCTCAGAATTCTAACCGAGTAACTCTCAATAAATAATTTATAACATCTTAATCACATGTGTAAATATTAGGATTCGGGATAAATTAGAAACTAGACTTACTAACGTTTCCAACCCCCAAATGTCATTCACTAACTCAAAATGATCAAGTCATAAAATTCAAGGCAATCTGACATAGGGTTTTTGTTATGACAGACTGGAGTCACTAAATGATTAATTTATATCTTTCTTCACACTTGTGCACTTAATAAAGATCATAATTTTTTTTAAAACCTAGACTTACTTATTATTTTGTAATAAAAATTATAGAATTTAACTCCTTTTATAACCTTATAACAAAAATAATAAACTCGGGTCGTGATCTATCCATCAGAAGAATCACTATGAAAGAAAAAATTCATTCCCCCAAAATACAAGTCTAAATAGGATGGTTCCACTTCTCACCGAACCATTAGAATTTCTAATTAATCATATCCAAATTCCAAATCCTAATTCATTATATTCTAACGTGTCATAATTCATAAGTTGAACTTGTATTAGACTCAGGACATGATGAGTGACCAATGAATTTAGGTACATAACTTTCTCTGTAAAACTCCTTTTTTGGTGATTCTAGATGCAATATAAAACTAACTTCGAATGAATTAACCATACAAAATTTCATAATTTATGACTCGATAATTGTGAAGGAAGGATCCTCTCAACCAGAAGAACAATTTTCGAATAAAAAACTCACATTGAGCAACCTATGTTCCAGATTTTTCTCAGGTTCTTTTCGCTCGAGTTCTTTCTCTGATAATTGTTTGGTCGCCAAAGGATAAATTTAAGGTGTTTATATGTTTTTTTTTCAGAATTTTCTAACGTTATATGACGTTTTGAAAAAAATATTCCTCTAAGCAATTGTTCACTTGTCTGCTTCTGCTGCTTACAACTTAAGTGATCGCCAATCACATTTTTTGTCATAACTAAGAGTGCGTTCACTACATTGCCATTCAACATTACCTAGGAATATATATTGCCTCTCAGAAAGATTATCACTTGTTAAATTATCAGTAATGTACATTACCTTGTTTAGTATGCATAAGTAATCTATCTGGCAATCCATATTAGTTATTTATAAATATATATATTTATGAGTTAATATATCATTTTTACTAGTATATCCTTAATCAAAAGAATTATGTCTAGATATATAAATTATTTTTAACTTCATCAACTTAAATCACAAATATGTATTTTCACCCACATAATTAAAATTTGTAAAATAATTATATTTTTATAATATGATAATAATATACTCATAATGATTATAATATTTATTTGACTAATTTTATAATTTATTTAATTATTATTATAATTTATTCAATATATTTTAGAATTTATTTAAATAAAATTATAAAGGACAAATGCGAAAAGTAAAATTTAAATGATTACAACCCAAGTGGTAATGTGGATTATCTATACTCTCATAGTCAATCTGCATTCTTACTTCATAGGCAATGTGAATTGTCTGGGCAATGCAGATTATCCATTATCTGTCACAAGTGAACATGGTAATGTGGTGAACCCAGATAATTTAATACAATATTACTTGATAATCTACAAAGATTACGTCCCCTAAGTGTTTTAACCCTAATTAAGCATACTTAATCTTATTTAAATGTATATATATTATAATATTTAGAAATTTTACAATTTATTCCTGATAACCTTATGTAATTACTTTGTAAAATTTATCGATAAGAAGTAATCATTATAATTTAATCTAAATGTTAATTACTACACACAAACATGACTGTATAACATTTATACTAACTTAATATGCTAATTAGACGTATGATTACACAAACATGATATTTTTGGAGCACGTACGTGACAACTTTTGAGAAGACTATCTAACCTTTCTCAAGGGCTTCTTCATTTATTTGGACTATGAACAAATAAATATATAATTTCCTTTGTTTTAAAAAAGTTATTTATAAGCTTATAAATATAAGTGGAAAAACTTTGAGGTCATTACTCATTACTTTTTCATTATTTGTAGTTTTCATTATTCCTTACTTTAGATATAAATTGATATGTGGCGGTACAAAAAATTGTAACCTAAAAAGATTATTTAACTTGCTTTAATTTATATTTTAATTTCTTTTTGAAAATGATTGAATTTAACTTTTTGGAACGCATGGATATTTCTATGCTATAGCATGTGTTTAATATACAATGTATTTATCATAAACTTGGACCCCCCAAAAAACAAACCCAACTAAAAATTGACCCAAAAAATCTAAGATACGACCCCGACTAAAAATTAGGTGACTATTTCGAAATAAATAAAATCACCCGTTAAAATTAGAGCTCATTTCAAAAAATTAAAAGGGTCTGAATCGGACCAAATAGGTTTTTAGAATTATAATTAACCTATTACTTCAATTTTTAAATAATATTTTATAATTTTACCTTTTCTTACTTGAATTTTTAGATTAGGTATATTAATGACTTATTATCATGCAGTTGAAATTAAATATTATTAAATTATTAATCTAATTTAATAGAAATTGTACAAAATTAACTAGACATTTTCAAGTATATTGTAATAATATGTTATTTTGATTTATTTACATTAAATAGGTAAATGTAGAATTAAATTTCATTTCTTTATACATCTACGTGATATATTTAATATTTATAAATTTCTTTACAAAATTATTTAAAAGTAGGTTTCCGACCCGAAAGAATTGAGACCGCTTAGGTCAAATTTTTTTGTCCAAACAAATATGGTGATAATTTATGTGTTAAAAATCGTCCGAAATTTAAAAGTCAAATTTTTGAAATGAAAAAAATCACCTAACTTGAGCCACTTTCACCCGTATTGTTGTGACACCTCCTTATCCTAGAGGAATTCCCCAATAACCTGGATGATTGATTTAATGTAAACTTAAGGATTAATTCCTTAAACCTTCTCTAATTTATAGCAATTTTTCATGTCTATCCTAATATATGAACTTATAGGAGTGCTATTTAAACTATGTCGTGATTTTCACTTTAGTCCATCCATCATATTTTGTTAACTTTTATTATTATTATTATTTATTTATTAAATGAATAAATTGACCTCATGTTAGCTTGAAATAATTGTTCATTCTTTTCATTGATGACAATTTAGTTATTTAATAAATAAAAAATTAAAATATAACGGTAAAGTTAACATAATATGACAAATGAACTAAAGTAAAAACTATCACATAGTTTAAGGGGACGGTACGATAAGTTTATATATTAGAGGCAGACACGAAAAATCACTATAGTTCAAGGTTTACGAATTAACTCTAAACTTTAAACACAATATGCACCAATCATCCACATAGCAAAAAATCATTATGATAATAACTTCAAAATAAAAGCACATTCTAAAAAAGTCATATTCTATTTTAATCATTCGTCTCTTTTTATTAAATATTATTTCCACCATATTCTCCTTTTAGCATGTTTTATTTCACCTTTCACCATATAATTCTTTATCTTATTCTTACTTTTTTAAATAAATTTCACCAAATGCCCTCTAACTTTGATCACTTTCCCAATATTACATGCAACTTCACTTTGTAACTAGATTGATCTTTATCTTTTAACTTATTTCACTAACTACTCTTTTGACTTGTGATCTATTGTTTCCTAATTGCACTATCGACGTGGCGTTCACATGGTGATTTTTTCTCTCCTGTACGCAAGCAAACTTATTAATGTGGCATTATAGGAAAATAAAATAAAACTAAAATTAATAATTAAAAAAATAAAAAAGGCACTGACAAGGGAGGAAGGACCAGGCCTTCCCTTTCCCCCTGTCGGCACGCGAAGAGAAGGGGGCTCACCCCCCTCCTCTGCGACCTCACTTGAAGCACAAAGAAGGCTTTTGACGAATCATCCAAGAGGGCATAAGCGAGCAGGTGGCAGAGACGAGCATGGGTGATGCCCACTGCGTGGCCTTCACCCGAATAAACCGATCAGGAATGGGGACGTCAATGGGAGTAGGAAGGTCACGGAGGGGTCGGTGTGAACGTACATGTTGAACAACTTCTAGTGGCCTCTAAAGAATCATTCCCAAAGGGGCGCGAATGTGAGGTTTGAATTTCGACCGCGCTGCAGCCCCGACGACAACTTCCAACATGGCATGATGGAACAGGGTGTGGTCGACCGCCTCGTCCTGGTTAGGTATCCTCGATAGGGTCTTCGGCGGAAGGATTCGAGACATGAACACGAAGATTGTCGACAGTGACAATATAACACGAATGAGATCAAGAATGACGAAGAGGATAGCATCATTCTCTCGTGGTCCTGCTCCAAACCCCTACACAAGACCTTCATATTGATTGAAACAAAGAGATAACCCAAAAACTGAATAAGAACACGTGCCACGCTATTAGGGGATTGTAATCAATTGTCGCCTATCGGCACACACATGGAAAGGAGGGCCTCGCCCCCTTGCAACCTCGTAGGAGGTTGCAGGCCCTTGCGCACTCAAGGAACTCAACAAGTTGCTTGCACAGAGGAGAGAGAAAATTGTTACGTGGACGCCAACGACGCAACCGATAATTGACTGATCACAAGTCAAGGCAGTTTGTGAAACAATGAAATCATCAATCGAATCACTGTTCGTGACCCAAGATTCTATTTTCTCATCAATTCAATCACCGTTCACCTTTTTTCTTTTTCTTATAAATGAATAGATCTCTTTACTTGTACGACTTAGATGTCTCGTATTTCTTGAAAAAGTGATTCGATTGATGGGATTTGATATGATACCTATGAGATCGATGAGATTGATATTCAAATATTTCTTCTTAGAACGTATGACAGGCATAACATCTACGATTGGATTGAAAATCGCATAAGCTTCATGCAATTTGGCGAAGAAAAAACCATCTGAATAAAGGACAGAATTAAGACTTAAACTAGAAATATTAAGCATAACAAACATTTAGTTTTTGTAGATTAGATAATTTTATTTTGATTGAGTTATTTTTCTAATGGAAAAATGAAAAAAGAAAGTAAAAAAATCCTTCTTTTTTTTTTAACTCTCCCAAATAAAAAATAATTCCTTCCATTCTCAAATGATAAGAAGAGAAAAAAATTCCATTGCGGAGCCGTATGCACAAAAGATGCCTGTATGGTTGTTCAATTCTATTTTCTTTTTTTTTTCATTTTATTATTTTTCCCTTACTTTAGCTCAATTATGCGAGATAGAAGAACCGTTCATGATGTTATATCAATATCATCAAATCAGGATTATGATTCACCAACCCGCAAGTTCTTTTTACGAAGCACAAGCAGGAGAATTTATCCTGGAAGCGGAAGAACTACTGAAACTCGAGACGTTCCTCAAACCAATCATAGACTTTATTGAGATAGGGAGACTCCCCCTCTGAGAACCATATATGAGAATTTCATCTCGTACAGCTCAAGCTGAAACACACAAATACTGATTTCAACGGATATGCATGGGTTTCTAGCAAGCCACTGCTACATCTATTTCATTAGGAATTGATGATTGTACACGAAAGATCCTTTTCTGACTCTCTCTTCAGCCCTATGTCTCTTATCCCTAGGAGGTCTTCATCCACTAGCAGATTTTTTCGAAAAACTCCATCTATTCTGGTGTGGATGACAGGCAGACCTATATTTCTTAGTTTTAATAGGACTCCTTACGAGCGTTATTTCTATCTACTATTATCTAAAAAATAACCAAGTTATTAATGATCGGACGAAACGAAGTTGAAAAATAATGCTAAAATAGTGACCGAATTGTAGAGTATTTTGTGTTATCCCTTCATTTAATATCTTCTATCCCGTTACAAGTACTATCATCTTTTTCTAGTTTTTTTATAAAACAATTTTAAGCTATTATTTATGAAAATAGTAAAAAACGGAATGATCTTTGTTCGCTTATTCAACTTGGTTATTATTTCGATTTTTTCTGGCTCTAATAAGTTTTTTTTGTTTTGATATTAGTCGATAATTAATTCGGGGTTGATCAGTTAAATGTAAAAAATATTATTTCTTCACTTTAGTTCAATTGACGCATCTATTTTTTTCCTGGCCGACAGAATTTATTATTGTTTGCTTATTGATTTTAATAATATTTTAATAATAAGGGTGTAAGGAAATTATGATCGATAAAAAAATAGACTAAATTGGGGATAAAAAAATTGATTAGAATTTAAGATGAATTAATAAATCAAATTCAGATGCTCAAATTAGAATTCAACGGCAAAGTTTAGTAGGATTTCACTTTTTATTTATCATTTTTCATATAATTATTTGTTGAATATTTTATTATTAATATATTACAATTTAATATTTTATGACATTTTTGAACTATTATTTAATATATATTTTGAATTATATTGTCATTTTTATACATTTCCAAGATTAGTATTTAATATGTTTTACTTATAATGTTAAACATATTTATGTTATGTTATTTTTTTTATTACAGACGGAGGTTTATGTAGGAAAAGTAAATTCTGAAAATAAAAATTGTGACCTACTATTTGGGTGGAGGTGTGTGACACTAAGTTACACTCTTATTTTCTATTATTTCAGTTTTTAAAATATTATCTTATTAAAATAGTGATCCCAATAAAATAATAAAATCTATATCCTATATGATGACTTCTTTCCTGAAAAATAATAATCGATTGGAAAAGTGTTAACTAAACCACTTCCATCTTTTTATAATAGCTTTACCCCTAAATAATAGCCTATGTGAAACATTTATCTCCAAACAAGTAAAAGAAAAAAAAACACCAATACTACAACATTTTTTTCAAAATTTTGACAATCAACTTTCTCGAAAAATGTTGATATTTTTACGAGTGCCGCAATAGAACTAACCCATCAAAAGTTTTGAAGGACAGACGTCCTTTGAAACTTTCAACGGCTAACTCTCATAGAAACTTTGGAAGGGCATCCCCGATCCACACTTCGAAAACTTTTTTTAAAAAAAGTCCGACCTCTAGACTTGTGACGAACAAGAGGGAGAGGGAGAAAGTGGGAGTGGGGGGTCACCAGAGGCATTGTATAGTTGGTGAAGTTACAAGATCGTCGAAATCGAACATGAGAGAGATCGAGAGAGGAAGAGAGAAAGAGAGTGAGCGAATGAGAGAGGGATAGGGACAGGGACGGACCTATCGTCGCCGGAGCTGCAAGATCACTGAAATGAGGGGCGCTAGAGGTGCACATAGAGGGAGAGAGAAATAGTGAGATAGAGGGAGAGGGAGAGAATGAGGTAGAGTGAGAGGATGATAGATATAGAGAGAGAGAGAGTACTTATTATACATTCAAATTCCGACGTCCATTTGTCGATAATTTCAAAGACTACAATTGTTAGAATCTTAATTTTAAAATATTAATCATATGTCAATATTCTATTATAATGTTATTATAATATAATTTATTATAAATTTAAATTTCAATGATTTTAGCTTTCAAAATTGAAGATAGTCAATGATACTTCCCAATCTGAAAACTGACGATAAAGTCTGTCGATATTTCGAAATAATACTTTTTTCTGTCGCAATTTTTGTCAAAGAATGGAATATTTTTTATTTGTAAAAAACAAAAAAAAATACAATTTTCTTGTAATGAGATACGGAGAAGAAAATAGACTGCAGATGTTTGTAAAACAGGGGCAGTAAACTTTACACCTATAAATACTGAAAATGATTAACTGTATGTCTAACAAAAAATGTTGAATAATGATGAAGGACATTCAACTATGAAATTCTTTTTCAGTAACAAAATTATTAATATTTTCTGGTTATTCGAAAATGAGTTTATATGTCTATATTCCTCAAATTTTGCCAACAGTTGGCTTTTGGACGCATATGATGTTCAATTAACTAAACTTTTATACGTGCTTCATGTTTTGCTAATTTAGTCTGTTTAAAGTGAATTTATGATTTCGTAAGTAAAAAAATACAACAACGATTAGTTTAATTAAAATCCATAATTCTATAATCTCATGTTATATGAAATTAACATATGATTTTTATCAACTTAACGTAACAAAATTATAATAGTATTGAGTAAAACAACATTATTATTAAATAAATAAAGATGACTTAAAAGCACTCAAAATATTAATAAATATTTTATTTAGAAACATTTTAGACTTGTTAGTATTATTTATCACCTCTACTTTCCTTTTACATATATTGAATGAGATTTTTTGCTCAGTTTTATCTTAATAGAATAATGAAAATATCCAATCAGATTCCACCGTCCCGGTCTCTTCTTCTTCTTCCTCTTCTTCCCTCCCGTGGGGAATTCGCTCAAACACTCCACGAGCTCCAAAACCTTCTAATCCCTCGATCGCCTCGTTTCCACCCACAGCAATGCACGTCTTAGCTTGCGGAAGAATACCACCACCCGACGCCTTCCGATCGCCTCGGCGTTTCTTCCGGCGCCGGGAGCTCTTCCCCGGCGGCCTCTACTCCGTCTCTTCTCATAAAATTGCCTCCGTGGATGGCCCCGACGTCGACCATGCCACCTCCAGCCATTCACTCTCGACCGTTTCGAGGTGAGTAGTTGTCTCAGCTTCGGTTCTTGTAATGAATTTCCTGGCTCTTCTGTTGCTTCTCGAATGGACAAAGCGGGAAAGATGCATATACTTTCACATATGTATATTTTGCGATAAATGAAACTTGCAATTGGAATAAGTTGTTGTCAGCTAATGCTTTTCTTTCCCTAACGTTTGCTTTCTGCAATTGCAATTTGAAATTGCAGAGAAGATGCAATCTTTTGGTTCATAAGATGCATATACTTTCACATTGATAGGCGATGTCCCAACATTTTATCTATTCCTTTTGGAATTTTATATCTAAATGGCTTTTCTTCAACATGAATTTAACAATTATGCTTTCTAGGTTCGCGGATGATCAATCTTCTAACCTAGTGGAAATAATGAAAGAAGTCATTCCCATCACTACTCGAAGAGTGCTGTTTGGCAGTTCGACCTTATGGTTCCTCTTGCATTCTTCAAGGTACCTTTCAGGTTAGCAGTTATTAACACTGTTTCATCTGTCTAATTCGATAAATTTTTTTTCATTCTGTAGACAAAATTTTATTAAACCACTCACTTCCATTCACAAATAATAGAAAAGCAGATGACAGGTTGACAGTATTGTAATTCCGAAAGAGATCAAGTTTTGAGCATGCAGTTCTATATTGTTGACCAATTACATGAGGTTGCATCACGATTCATGTCATTCTCTTTTCATGAATAGCATCACTATTACTTTTGGATGTCATATTAAAGCATATTTTGCATAATTTTTTTAGTGCATATGTAGTGTTTCCTTTCTTATTTCTTTCATCAATCCGTCCACCTTCTGAACCGTTGTCAGTGTTTGAAGAACCAACTATTCTTGATATTTAATTATTTATCATTCTATTACACCTTTCTTGACATACCATCTTTCTAGTTAACAGTGTACTATCATCCCATCTAAGAACACAGTCAACCAATGTACTTCAAGGTTCTAGTCTTGTCGATGGTGACATGACATGCAGGACAACCCATATGGTAGATATAAATGGATGTGTCCTATAAGTGATTGGTGATAGGAGCTACCACCACCAGCATAGTCAGCTAACTTGTTACTGGTGTACGTGTGTGGCACTAGATAAATCTATATCGTTTAACATGCAAAAACAAGCAGAATAAAGCTTCAATAATTACATAAGATTGGGATTTTTGTTGTAGCTCTTGCTTTGGGAGATCCATCTGTGTCAATTGAAGAAGTGACTCCTTCTATTTTTCAATCTGGGCCACTCTTTCCTCCTGAGGTTTGCATTTTCAAGTCCTGTCTTTCTTCGGTGAAGATTTAACTTCAAATGCAGTTTATGATTGTGGTGATAAACTTGAGCTATATTTATTTGGCAGGAAAGGATTGTGGATATTTTTGAGAAAAATACTTACTCTGTTGTTAATATCTTTGATGTTACACTGCGGCCTCAACTTAATATGACAGGCGTTGTTGAGGTATCATAGGTTGCTTTTGGATCTAGAAATTGTGTCTTTCATAAATGTTATTGTCATCATCATACATTGATCTAGTTATGAACTGAAAATCCTTAACGGCACGCATTTATCTCCACATATTGTAGCTCATTTGACATTGCAAAAAATCATAATAATTTGCACCAAATAAACCATCAAGCCGTATTTATTAATTCTTAATTGCTATATGAAAAATCAGGTCCCTGAAGGAAATGGTTCTGGAGTAGTTTGGGATAATTCCGGATACATTGTGACAAATTATCATGGTAAGAACTGCAGAAGTTTAATCTTACTTATGGGCCTTGATGTCTGCAAGTCTACTGAAGCTAATATCATCTTTTTTGAGTGCATACTGGAGCTACTATCTATTGTCATGTAACACACTTTTTTTCAGTACAAGTAGTTGGAAAATACGAGATAATGCACGTACTGAGAAAAGGTTATATATATTTTTCTTCTTCTAGTGGTTGGAAATGCTCTTTCAAGGAACCCTAGTGCTGGACAAGTTGTTGCACGGGTGAACATCCTTGTTACTGAAGGGTGAGGTTTTTCTGCACTTTTGATTGTTTGTTATTTTGTTTGAATCTTAATTTACTTTGAAATGTTGCTAAGATAATATGCTTCTTTACAAGGGTACAAAAGAGTTTTGAGGGTAAGCTAGTTGGCGCAGACCGTACCAAAGATCTTGCTGTCTTGAAGGTAGATACACCAATTCAACTATTTTGATGTTTTTAATGTTTTCTGATGTATGACAGCTGTGATAACCATCATTGGCGTTTATTTCGTTGCCTGTTCATTATGCTATTGCGAGTAATTGAACCTGTCTGTTCATTTTGTTATGTAATCATATCATAGATTCAATGTGTGCATCTTGAAAATAGTTTGTCTAATTCTCTCTTACTTCTGGGCACCAAAAGTAGCACCAATGATATTTCTAATGTGTCACTGAGTCTCATGCCAATTCTGTGTCAAAAATGGGAAGTTTGCTCGTAATATCCATGTAATGTGTTCCCAAAATTCTGTTATTAATAAAATTTGATGACTAGCAAGCTCGGTACCATTCTTTTCGAACAACAACAACTACAACAACAAAGCCTTATCCCACTAGGTGGGGTCGGCTACATGGATCATACGACGCCATATTCGTTGATCCATGTTCATGAGATTCGACAGGGTTTTACGCTGACTGTCGGGGCCTAACACAACCCTCCTCCTTTATCCGGGCTTGGGACCGGCTATAAAACATAGGCGGAGTTCGGTACCATTCTTTTCCTCCTCAAAAAATCTCATTGTGCCTAGGAATTTTGGGGAGTTTTATGCCAACAGAAATGAGTATGATGTTTGATTTCATGAGAATTTTTTTAATCTTAAATGAGAGAATAATTTTTGTTGATAGCAGTTTCTTAATCTTAAGTCAAAAGAAATTGGCATGCTGTACTACGGTTCTTATGTACTTGTTTTACAATGTTGCTTCTTTTTGTTATATCTAAATAAATAGTCATATATAATCTAGAGGCTTGAATGCAAGTGGAGGAATTTGAACCACACCACAGGTAGGGCAAATGCAATAGTTTTGTTTGTAACCTTGAGACTTTTAAGCAGAATGGGGCGCAGCATTGCCAATCAATTGGAATTTTCTCTTTGTGAAAAGTTTAATTTTTAATGAAATCCTGTAGATGAGGATGATAACGCTGCAAACAAGTAAACTCCTTTTCCAAAGTTCTGCCGATTGTCCTATCATCCACAGGAAAGGCCATGTGTTGGTTAACTAATTTACAGATTCAAATGCTACACCTGCAAGTTACATACTAGTACCAAGAAATATGTGCACATATATACATTTATTTTATTTTTCTTTTTATGAGTATAAAATTTATTACTTTAGATTGTTCTTCTGGTATGTAAATTCTTATAACATAATTGCCGTAGGTGGATGCCCCAGTAGAAATCTTGAAGCCAATCAAAGCAGGCAAATCATCTGATCTAAGAGTTGGCCAACAATGTGTTGCAATTGGAAACCCATTTGGGTTTGATCATACTCTGACAGTTGGAGTTCTGAGTGGTTTAAATCGAGATATTTTTAGCCAAACTGGAGTAACTATTGGAGGTGGCATTCAAACAGATGCAGCCATTAATCCTGGGAATAGGTGCGTTAAGATGCTCTTGGTCCTACTCATGCTGCTGATATCTGTCCTATGCTTTGTAAATCTCTTTCTAACATGTTATTTATGGTGAGTGTGTAACTATGGCAATGCCATAACAAGGAGAACTTCTTAAAAAAAATGACTTCGTTATTTGAAGAAAGCAAATTGTCACACCATCAGGTAGACAGGTACAAACAGAGTGGAATATTGGTAGTTACATCCTTCCCTGGAATTTAATTTCTTGCATTCTGTGCGATGTTTTTCTCGAGAGAATTTTCTATCACAGTAATCTTTGGTTGGAACTTTAATCAATTGAGCTGATCTAACTTACCTTTTTAGCCAAGTCTAAAAATTGCTTGTGGATGACATTTTGATTCACCAATGTTCTAGTCTATTCATGTCACATCGTCTAATTTACCAGCATGACATTATTGTGCTTGTTGGCACGAACAATACTCAGATCTTTTATTACTCATTAAGAGTGATACATCTTGTGGATGTGTTTTCCTGTATTGTTTCTCTTTTCACTATGTAACCATATTGGTAGAGAGAAATGGTCTGCTGAAATGTAATATAATAGATAGCTGAAATATATACATCATATTGAGAAAATGTTTTGCCTCATCATTAATAATTCTCCTGTGAAAGAGGCAGTGTTGTTTCTCATCAGGCATGCTTCTATGGGTACTGACTCAAGGTACAAAACACGAAAATATTTATATCTTTAAATGTTTGTCTTCTTCAGTGGTGGTCCTTTACTAGACTCCAGAGGAAATATGATTGGAATCAATACAGCAATATTTACACAGACAGGTACTGACTCTTGTTCTGACTTTTGGTTCGGTGGATGTTGTAATGAACATACCACCTGAGTTATTTTCTTATTTATTTTTTCTTGTTTTTTCTCAGTATGTGATTTATGTAAGTTATACTCTTCATCAGCAAGCACAAATGAATAAATATGCACTGGGATCCAGCCCAGTTAATTCTTTGTGGGCATTGATACATAAAGTCCTAGGAATGTTTTGCTTGTAGGATGATAACATGTAATATTGGATCATAAGTTCATACACCTTATATTTGAAAACAAGAATGATTGGATTGTACACCTTATATTTTTATTTTCAGTCAAAATCACAGATCTTACCTACCCAACCTCTCCACCCCCACAAAAAAAAAAAAAAATCTTGCAATTGGTTAATTCAACTCATATACAATTGTCCATGAACTTTTTCACCTCAACTGACAATAATGAAGATGTTTCATATGCCATACACCACTAGATATGTACTTTTGAGGATCCTTCCGAAGCAACACTGGTAGTTATTTTCCAATTCAATCAAATATTTATACCATTGATAAAAAGAGACATATAAGTTAAAAGGTGCTAGATGTGTAGTCCTGTACGAATAGCTAAGAAAATAAGTTAATAAAATTCAATGGACAAAAGATTACTTGACAATATGCTACACGTGTTTAGTTGATAGAAAAACATTAAATGTCAAAAACCCAATGTACATTTGTAAATGTCTCTAGTTGACAATGGTTCAAGTTGATAGATGATAGTGTTCTGCCTACAATGTAACAATATCTCTTAGTGTGCAGTGACAGTATTCAAGGCCTTTCGTCCACATGCAATGATGATTTGAGCACATTATAATTCAGGGGAAAATTCCCTGTTCACTAAACATGCTAACTTCTTAATCTTCTGCCAAATAGGTTGTCCTATCCTTTCAAACTCTACAACTGTACATTTTACCATCTTATAATTATATCACATCTCACCCATAAAATGGTAGCAGCCCTTTATTTTCTCTCTCTAAGAAAATAGGTCCTATCTAACTATTGTGATCTTCAATGAAGAATTATGCCATAACGTATTTTTTTTGAGGGAGTCACATTGTAGTATATGCTTTGTAAGAATTTTGTAGTGGACAGTCACTGGACTGTGGTTGTCCGAATTCCTGGAGCGGTTAATGGATGTGAAAATAATGCTTTTGTAAACACAGTTGATAATCATTTTTTTTCCTTCTTTATGTTTACATGCCATGTGCATTACTATACTTCATTAAAGTATTGCATCCAAACTCCCAAAGGTTATCAGATGGGATTACTTCTGTTTTGCAGGGACATCTGCAGGTGTAGGATTCGCCATCCCATCTTCAACTGTTCTCCGGATAGTCCCTCAACTAATCCAGTTTGGAAAAGTAAGTTCACTGTTTTACAATTTTGTTCTTATTTCGCGGAGAGTACAAGGGTCATTGCCTCTATATCGGGCAGACATCATAAACAATTAACAGAGAATAACACTCATGAACTGCATATCTAGCTTATATCCTTTAGGATTCACTATTTTCAAGTAAGGAATCCATCACAACGAAGGCAAATCTATATGCAAGGAGGTCAAACCAAAATTCCTTTTAGGACCCCTTTTTCGAAGACTCCAAACTCAATCCAAATTGGCACTTTCTGGTTCCAAAGGCCACTAATGGAAGAATATTCATTGTTTCCAAGTAAGGAGCCAAATCCATCACAATGAAAGCAAATCTATGTGCAAGGATGTTCAAGCCAAAACTTTTTTATGACCTTTGTTTTGAAGGAAGAACTCAAACTCAGGACAAATTGGCACTAGTGAAAGATAAGATACCCAACCACCTTGATTGAAGCTAGTTGGTAAATGAAAATTTGTCCACTGTTCTTTTCATTTTATATTATCTACCACAGTAGACTTGCATCCTTCAAGTTTTATAATTATCTTATTCTTGAACTGTAATAGAGCTGACACTTTAAGCAATTTTTCTAATCAGCTATCTTCATTCAAACAACTTAAAGTTATGTTTTCTGTGTCGGAGAGAGTTGAAGCCACACAACCCGCCTGGAAAAGTCCAACTATCCTTTTATATTTTCTTTCCCCTACTTGCAACGTTCCAGTGAAATCTTTTTCGAATTCAACCATGGCGTCATCAACCAGATATGCATAGGAAAAACAATAGTTCGGCACTAGTTGACCAGAGGAAGCTCCGAACCAAAGGAAGTACCAGTTAGTTTTAGTAACGAGTGCAATTGAAATCATTGAAAACGTATCGTGCCATAGCATGTATATGAGCATAGTTTATCGTTCCAGCTAAGTCTGGAAGGAGAAAATAGGGGATATGGGACTTTGTGAATGTGTTCATGTCATGGCTATATTTTTTGCCACCATTTGCTCTCGTTGATGAACCTCATTTCAGAAAATTAATCTGGCATCATGTAGCTTGTTCTTTACTCATTTTTTCCTTGTATGTTTTTATGCTTTAATTTCTTTGATATAACGATCTTAATATGCAGCTTGCTTTTTTTGAGAAAAAATAATGATTGTTGTTTTGCGGCTCTCATTTGTCTTATAGCATTCTCAGTTTTGATTGCTTTTTTAACCTCTGCAATTAATTGAGTTGTCACAAACTATAGTATTTTCCTTTCCTGATTTTCATCTTCTTGTAAGGTTGCGCGAGCTAGACTAAATGTGGAGATAGCACCTGATCTCATTGCTAATCAACTTAATGTACGGAATGGAGCTCTTGTGCTGCAGGTATCATAAACATCTTCTGCTATCATTGGGTTGTGTGATTTTTCTCACTATCTCTGACCTTTTTTCTACTAGGTCCCTGCAAATAGTTCTGCAGCCAAAGCTGGTTTACTTCCTACTACACGAGGCTTTGCAGGTAATATCATTCTTGGAGACGTCATTGTGGCAGTAGATGACAAGAGTGTAAGTATCTGCTGCCCCAATTCCATATCCTTTATATCTAATCTTTAATCTGTCTCTTGATTTCTTAGTTACTATGAATTTGACCGCTGTAGTCAGCCAGTTCTGTCATTGATGGAAATCCTATAATCCTTTATCAGATAAGAAGTAAAGCAGATCTACTAAAACTTTTGGATGACTATAGCGTTGGAAATATTGTATGTCTAAAGATTATGAGGGGCAATCAGGATTTGGAGCTCTCTGTAGCCTTAGAGGAGTCCAAGATCTAAACAAGGCCGCTTCAATCCGGAACGATTTGCTCAAAGAATTTGTAGGTACTCTCTTACCAATGATATGATCCAGTATTAAATAAAATGCAAGTTAACAAATACAAACATCTTTGAAGAAAATTCCCCTTTATCTTTGTTCTGCAATACCACATAATATCAATCAAGGCAAGGCCTTTTTTTTTCTAAATTGTTTAGAGTTGTATCTCTTCTTTTCGACTTATTCAATATTTCATATAATACATGCTAAGTGACAGCTCTCTTTCAGAAAAAAAAGGCAATGGCAGTTTCTGAGATGGGCCTGCTTATTTCATTGGCATTGCTGAAAATATGCAGAGGGCCTACTAGTCTTACGAAGTTCGTTAGCCATTAACATGGTGATTCTAATTCAGGTGACACATTTATCCATTTAGGTTTTAGCACTGTACTGCGAAACCAACTTCATGCGTTATTGACGATAAATATCCTTGCTGCAGACTTTTCAACAGACATTATAATATGCCACTCTCTTAGCTACCAATTCGTGATCATTCAACCTTAAATTGCTTAACACTCTATTGCAGCCGCTGGATATGAACCATCTATTGGAAGAACAATCCACTCCAGCCTGTCTCCTGAAATGCCGACCTTCAAATGTTTCTCATGTAATATGGGCGCTCCTTGTATATTCTCTTGTTCCCATAAATAAGGTTATGTTTCTTGAACAAGGAAGTAAAAAAGAACTAATCCAACTCATAGTGTAGAGATTCCTATTTGTTGAAAAGAAAAACGAGTTGCCATAATGATGATGAGCTGTTCAATGTTGAGGAAAGTTTCCCTGGCTGGAAATAAGCTGACAGAATGAGAAGAAAAACTCCCACAATAGAAGTTTCTTGCATGTGACCACAATTTGTGTATGCATTGTGCAAAACAAGTATGATGTACGAGTTAACTTTATTTGAAAACACATGACACGAATCAACTAGTTGGATTTAAAAAAAAAATTTCTTGTTGTGAGATACATCCATAGTTCTCCTTAATCTGATCATTACTGAAACACTTTAACCAAACGGATTATTTGAATACTTAATAAACCCCTCTTTTATGATTTGATTCTTAATGCACTGAACGTTTGCTTTTGAGAATTATCCTCCATAGTGCAATCCCAAATCATTAAAATTCCTCGATCTTTAGCTCCCAACCTTTACCTTTTTCTCTTTCGTAATTCCCTATTGTTCTCCCGCAATGATAAAACCCTGTGGGCGTATCTCAAAAACCTTCGGAAACCATCATGAGGAACATATGCGACCCGTACAACATGCATTGTTCTTAATGAATGCACATACTTCTTTCTATTTTACAAGGGAAATCTCGATGCAACTAGGGAACGACTAGATGCAATCATAAGATGAAAAAACGATTAGAAATATTATGTAATCATGTAATATATCCAAACTTATGTGTAAATTATGAGTGATCGGCTAGTTGCACCTAGATAATCGACTATTTGCTACATAACAAATATTTACTTTACAATAAGTCGATTTATATATTGCCTTTTTCAAGAAGCTATAATGCGCAATATATTGTGAGAAATAATAAAAAGCATACGAAGCCACTGGATCAATAATCAAGGATGAAGCTATGCATCCTTGTACCATAATATATATATATATATATATTTATTTATTTACATGATCTGCATGCTCTTACATAAGACACACAAAGCTGTACTGCCATGTGTTGAAGTGTTTGTACATAATGCAAATTCATGCAATGCCATGCCATACTCAAAGTATCTTTCACTGCACAAGCCACCCCATCAGATACTCTGTTCTTGTGGCCAGATAAAGCAGCAACAACCCACTGTTGCTTTCCTTTCTTCTTTTTATTTTTGCTTTATTTCAAAATTAAAAGAAGGGATGCAAAAGAATGAATCAGCAAAGGAAAAAAAACAGCATTTGATGGCATATTTAATAGCTGCGTTGTTCCTTGCATTGGACCAGTCCACCATTCTTAGTTCTCATCAACTCCCCTTGGTTTTTGTTAAAAGTGACGGATAGAACTTGTGCTTTAGGAATCCTACATGCATGCTGCATATGTTATGTAAAATCAACATGTACAAAATATGCGTAAACAAAGGAACAGTTAAAGAGCATAACTTTATAAAGAAGAATGTGTTGGAGGGGCCATCCAAATCCAAGAAGGAGAAAAGAAAAGTTGCGGAAGAGGTATTAATGCAGGAAAAAAAAAACACAAGCAAAGCTTTAAAAGAGAAGCCCTCGTTACAATTAGCACAAGAAACCAAGTACCAATTTCCTTCTTTTCCTTTTCTCTTCCACCTTCTGCATGGATAGGAGTGCATGCTTCCTGGTTCAAAGATTAACTCGTTAAAGCCTTACACGAGATCAGCTGCCACCATGGAGGAGAGAGAGGAGGATAAAGTGAGTGTTTGGTTTATTTTGGATGGAGGTCCTGTTCCCCACAAATATATAACACCTCCTTTAATGAGGAGGGATCAGTTGCTTTGCTTTCCTTACTGAGGTGGAGAAATGGAGGGAAGGGTGACGGAGGGGACAGGGGAACCAATGGAAAGATACTTAGCTTCCCAAGGATTTGTGTTCCAATCCTCTTTATTCATACCTGTCAGAATCTTCTAAAAACAGCCTTAAATTCGTTTCTGCGCCTGTGTCTGTCTGTGGAGAGTTGCAGAGGCGTAGTATATGATTTGTTCAAGTGAATCTTACTTCTGGGTCCCCAGAGCTTTCCTGCTTTTGGACCAGAACGCCAACACAGCTGGTTTATATCTGCACTCTGCAGGAATGACGCATTTGAACAGGACAGATATGGACCTCTGTTGAGCGAGACAGCAGCAGCAGGAGTTCATACGCTTGTGCTGTTGGCTGCGCGACGGGAAGCTGCAATGGGTTCATGCAATCGTAGATTCATTTTGTTATCAGCTTTGCTGTGCACGGCGGTGATGTTAGCATGCGAGCCGGTCATGGTGCATGGCGTCAGAGAGAGAAACCTCCTCCTGAGATGGAGGACTGCTGCAGAACAACACCCCGCGGCGGCAGCAGCTACTACTGCTCGAGTTCTTACGGATGCAGACGTTGCTGTCGGCTTCGACACACGCAAGGGATCGGCAGCTGGTCCTTCGGCGTATGATCCCAACGGGGAGAGCAAGAGGAGAGTGAGACGAGGTTCTGATCCCATACACAACAGGAGCTGAAGGTGTTCTTCCCTTGGCAGTTGATCTTTTTTTGGTCGTCGTGAATACCATGAGCCGCTACGCAGGGGAGCTCCTGCCATGAAAGCAGCAATGGAGCAAGCAGAAGAGAACCAGCTCGCGAGGAAGCGAGGGCTTCAATTGCTTCGGCAGTTTGCTCCTTTTCTTCCTCGATCCTCTATTTGTTTTAACAAATTCAAATTTCCTTCTTTTTTTTCTTTTTGCCATAGAAACATTTGTACAGAGCTGGTTGTCAAACAATCGATTACAGCGAGGTCGACACCATGTCCTAGACTCCTGTCATAGATGTTAATGTTGCAGATTTCAGACTACTGAGACTGAGTCGAATGTTACTCTTTCTGGGTTTCTGTGTTTTGCTCTCTTAGCAAGAAACCATGGTCACATCCCAATCTCACAGAGACATTTCGGATTTGTTTTTTCTTTTCTAAATTTCATATCAAACCTCGTATTCGGATGTGCATCAGTTTCAATCTCTTATTCCGTTCAAGCATTTCACACCTCTGATGGATGGTTCTGTTTCTGCTCATTTAGCTTCTGAGTAAATCTCCTGGGTGTTGCCATTATTTGTAGTGCTCATGTAGCTTCTGAGCAAGTGCAGCTGTAATATACTTGTATGTAGCTTGTCTGCAAGGATTCCTACTGAGTCAGTTGAAATCCATGAACTTTTCTGGACATTGATCCCAACATAATGAGTTCGGCTACGTGCGTTTTAATTCAGTAGTGTAGCAATAATTTAATCCATTCATCTTTGTGTTTAACCTACTGAAGAGATCCAGAACTAGAAGAAAAGTTTTGAGATCACAGAAGTGCGGAAAGATACGGAGACTGGGACTTGTCAAGCTTCGGTTCGACGGGGAGGTCGTGGGTGATTCCGAGGACAAGTAATTTATTTTTATTTATATAAAATGTTATTTTAAGAGTCTCAATCAATAGAAAGTAAATTATTAAATTAGTCGGAAGATTTAAATTGGAGAATTATTATTTTTCTATCGAAAAAAAAAATAATATTGAAAGGATGAGCACGTAGCCTTGCACCATAATTTTGCACCTCAATTACTACGCTTTCGGAAATATGTCCATGATCGCGCGAACGAAGCAACGATGTCTTCGGCTCCTACAATCCTCGTGCGCCTCCATGGCCGACGTCCGCAGAGTCCACGGCCGCCTCGTCGCCGCCGGTCTCCTCCGCGACTCGGACGCACAGTTCCTCGTCAGCGAGATGCTCCGCTTCTGCGCGCTGTCTCCGTCCGGCGACCTCTCCTACGCCCGCGCCGTCCTCCTCGCCCAGCTTTCGGCCGAGGTCCCTATCATGCTTTCTTCGTGGAACCACGTCGTCCGCGGCTACAGCCTCAGCGGCCAGCCGGCGGAGGCCGTCCTCTTCTACCTCCTCATGCGTCGCCGCGGCGGCCTGCGGCCCAACGAGCTCACCTTCCCCTTCGTCCTCAAGTCCTGCGCCCAGCTCGCGGACGCTGGACTCGGGGCGCAGGTCCAAGCCGACGCGCTCAAGAACGGCGTGCACTCCGTCGTCTATGTCCAGAACGCTCTCATGCACCTTTACGGCTCGTGCGGGCGGATCGATGACGCGAGGGCGGTGTTCGAGGGAATGCCTCATCGGACGGTGGTCTCGTGGAACACGATTCTGACTGCTTTTGTTGAAAATTCGTTTCCGGAGCAGTCCGTCGACCTCTTCGTCCGCATGAAGATTAGCTGCGAGGTCGAACCGGATCAAACCACATTCGTGGTCTTGCTCTCGGCTGCGGCCGAGCTTGGAAGCTTGAGCTTGGGAAGGCGCATTCATGGCCAGGTCGTGAGAAGCGAATTGCCAATTGGTCTTCAGCTTGGCACGGCCCTTGTCAACATGTATGCAAAGTGCGGGGCGATAGCGTATGCTAGCTGTATGTTCGAGCGAATGCCGACGAGAAATGTGTGGACTTGGAGCGCGATGATATTGGGGTACGCACAGCATAGTTGTGCCACACAAGCCCTTGAACTTTTCAACCGTATGAAAAACTCTTCTGTCCAGCCCAATTATGTGACATTTCTTGGAGTTCTTTGTGCTTGTAGCCATGCCGGCTTGGTCAGCAATGCACGTAGTTTCTTCCTTGAAATGGTTGAACAGCATCACATCAAGCCAAGAATGGAACACTACAGTGCCATGGTTGACGTTCTTGGCCGCAATGGCCGTCTTTCTGAGGCTTACAACTTCATAAAGGATATGCCCGTCGAGCCTGATGCAGTGGTGTGGAGGACACTGCTAAGTGCTTGCCAGTTACATAGCTCTAAAGACATAGGAGAAGTTGGACAAGAAGCAAAAAGGAGATTACTGGCACTAGAGCCCAAGAGGAGTGGAAACATTGTGATGGTAGCCAACTTGTGCTCAGAAGAGGGAGCATGGGAGGAAGCTGCGAAAATGCGAAAAACAATGAGTAAAAAAGGCCTGAAGAAGCCTCCTGGAGAGAGTTGCATCGAAGTGAGTGGCCAAATTTATCAATTCACTTCCTGGTTAGAATCTTGCAAAGATTATGAAAGTGTCTACGAGATTTTGGATAGATTGAAGTTGAACATGAAAATTACCGATTCTTTGGATCCACTTATCTCAGAGATTCAGTAAACGGTTGAACATGTTCAAAGAGGGTTTTACAGTATCTTTTGCTGACCAAGCCCTTTTGTGCAAATTTATTTTACCATTAGTGAGGGACGTATACAATTGACAAGGAAGTCCAGCCAAGCAGGGGCAGAAGCTTTAGCTTACAGTGCAAATTCTTTATGATGGTTTCCATTCATAGGAAGACAGATGGTTGTAACAAGTTGGATTATCATCCTGCATTGTGGTTAGCAATAACACTGATTAATTAACTGGTAAAAGACAATGCAAGGCCAAGTATAAACGTTTGGACTCCTTTTTTGGGTTTACTCTATGCATTAGCTGCAAGATGCACGGTAGAGGTGGGTTTCAACAAATCCAAATTTTTGCTGTTTAAGCACAAAAGCTGGAGACTGTTTCAATCCCTCTGTAATGTTCATTCTACACTAAAAAATGGGGGTGGAATCATTTTTTAATTCCTTTGGTGTTATTGTCATGAAGATATCTGGAACAAGCTTCAAGGCCTCAAAATATGAGAAGATTAACTCTGATTGTAGCAGAGGTATGCTCTTGTTGCATGTTCATGATTTCTGTAAGTAATGGGAAGATTTTGTAGTTTGTTAGAAGTTATAAGGTTTGAATTATGTCGAGCCAAACATAGTGAAACCCCTAATGGATATAATTATCTCAAATGATTAGATATCCTGGATTGATTAGATATGCTGATGTGTGCATAATCTTCAATTTGTTAATAATTTCGTTGTCTTATAGGTATCTAAGTTTGGAACTTCCAAAGGAAATATGTATTGCCATCATGAGACTGAGTGGTTTTTCTTTCTTTGGAATCTGTTCATAGCTTTCGATCTTCGAAACTGCCAAAAAGAGCTGGATGTTATGTCCATGCTCATATCAGAGTTACTGCTGTAGTAAAGTTGGTTTATCTCCTAAAAAAAAGTTGGTTTAGAATGAAGATAGAGCTTTAGTTTTCAGTCTGAATTAGAAAAAGTCTCTTGACAATAGCTTCTTATACCGCAAATATGGTTAGAGAGGCATGAGTCTGACATTTGACAAGAAAAGAATTGTCGTCTTGGTCCAACTTTTTTCGCTTTTTTCCCCCTCGTTTGGTCTCAATGAAGCTAATTATATAAACCAATTACTTGACAGTGACTGAAATTTCGAGCTTGTGCTGCACTATTTCAGGAAAGCAGGATATTTTCTGCTGCTGTTATGAATCGAACATATATTACTGATCAAGAATGTGTGGAAATATGGAGCACTAACCATACTTATTGGAGGATGTTCAATGAACAAAATGGATTAATTTGAATGCCAATGAAGTTATGTTTGGAGTAAGGTACATTCTGAATTTCAGTCAAAGAGATCCTGTGGTAAACTTCCAGACAAGGCTGGGAAATTCCTCTGAAATCAAGCAAATGAACTCAAATGCTGCAGATATCCTTTTTCACTACTACGGCTGGAGAACACAAGATGAAAACTGTGCATAAACAAATTGTGTAATCTGTAAGGCATGCGATTTCTGGATAGCTTCAGATATCTTTGCACTTGGTCTCTTCTCAAATTCCCTCAAAGCTAATCAGTGACATCTTTTTTTACCTTTTCCTGTTCTTTTTTAGATAAAAGTTGCAACAATTATCCACAGATATTGCTGACATTGTTGTTCATGTCACCAATTAGATATACTCTCATAATCAGTTGATGATGTTCAATATATCCACATCGAAGAACTTGGAAAATCAGATATAATTTAGTTCAACATAAGTTATATTTATGCCTCCTACCACACTTCCTCGTACTCAAGGCTGTTAGGTTGGGCAATAGAAAACATGACCATAGCATATTCATCACACGGAAGAGAAAAAAGAAGTTTAACAACCTAGATAGCAACAATAGTGGTAACTGATTAAATTCAAGGGCACTTGGGCCCTCCGCTCTTGGTCTTCCAGTTGTTATAGCAAGGGCACTCCCCTTTATTGCCATAGAAGCCTGAGGGCACGCAGAGGCACTTCATGCAGCACTTCTGGCAGAAGAACATGCATGGTTTGTGATACTGCGTCCTGGAGCACCTCCTTGTGCACTGTGATGGGCATTCTGATCACCAGAGATAGAACTTTATCAGGTGAGGATGCAAATAATAAGCATTCATTATTCATGATTTGTTATCTATATCTGTTGGCTTTCCATTTTATTCCTACATATCAATATTTGATTGTACTTCAAAATCAGTGAGAACATGATCACTAATTGAACTTTATCTGGTTATGTTAGATTAAATGATTCCCCAAAGAGCTCATGATATATGATCAAGATCTATGTTATCTGACTTATCAGTATCTCCTCACACATCATGGACTAGTATGATAGTGACAACTTGTGAACCATGGAATACCCTATTTAGGTGGTGTGGGCCAGATTATCTGAAAATTTTCTTAGAATCTTGGACTTTGTTTTCTATATCATTCTTCAGTCTACTATGGACCACAGTCAAAATGTCGTCCTTGAGTAACGTTTGTCATGCATTTATGCCTGATGATTTAATGAACTGCGTCACAGATAGGCCATATATTTACAAGAATGTGACAAAAGTACAAGGAAGAAAGGCAGAAATCTAGAGATACTTACGATAGCTTCGAAGACTCCCCTGCCCTGAAGCCTGAAGGAAAAATATTTGAAAAAATTTAGAAGTTGGCTCAGAGCTTAATATGAGAGGTAAAGTCATGACATGAAATGACAGTAGGAAGTTGCACATTACCGGCTGATACACCTCTGCTGCAACATGATCAGTTCCCTTGGCCAACACCTGCAAGACAGCGGAGAGAGAAGAAGCTCAGTGTAAGCATACTCTTGATCCTTTTGCCTTATTATTCTAAGTAAATAAAAACCTGTTGCAGAGAGAGATGCTATTTTACTTACCATGGAGTCGGCCATGAGAATGGCCAGGAGGGCAATGGCCGACACAAGGAGAAGCTTGGCCATGGCCATTGCGATCCAAAACTTCTAACAGGGAGATCTGGCAACAGCAGCAGGGAGGAGGTGAAGGTGAGTGAGGTGTGCCAAAGGGTTGGAGTAAATAGGTAGTATTTATAAGCTGGATGAAGGTTCAGATAGAGGTCTAAGCCTGATGAATGAGGACAAGGGTTGCCTGACCTTGTCGCATGTCCTGCTGCCTGCAATGGCCCTTATCCACCTTTGGGAACTACATCCTTGCCCTTGTCAGAGTGGATCGGATATTAACTTTTCCTGTCTTAAGTTTTAGATGCACAGTTACATTATTTCTGAAAATATTATACATAAGGACAGGATTTTACGCTTAATACGGTAAAGAATACGAATAATGATGGCAATTGTAATAATGAAGTGGATGTTAGTGGCAAGTTTGTAGGGTTGTGGAGGTTGGTGCGTCCAGGACTTCTGCGCCATTCACGGGGCACATTTGGGGTGGAGTAGAGTTGCATGTGCTGCACTGCATCCATCACATGACCAACATGTCCGACCACCGTCACGCCTTTATTATGATCCCCTCTCTCTCCCTATCCCCCGGGCACCCCACCATGTGGCCCGGCAGGCTGGACCAGATGCTAACTCCATCCACCACCCAACATTGCACCACTCTTTGAGAAGGCAGAAGCCTACTATATCTCATCCATGGATGATTTGTTTCGACTTTATTCTTATGATAAATAAGTAATTAATTTAAGGAATAACGGATGAAATTTGGATATAGAAGACACAGCATTGAAGAAAAAAGATAACTCTTATAGTAGGAAAAGGAGATCCATTTCATGTAGCCTTCATCCCTTTTCTCACTTTTTGTAGCTGTCATCTTATGGGATCCCATTTGAATCCCACCACCACGAGCATCCCACCCAACCTCCTCCTCTTTCCACCTGCAACTGTTTTTACCTTGTGGGCAAGCACTTCAGATGTTAGGTTTTGATCTAGGAAATAAGAATGGCGTGGATGCTCAATTTGAACATTAGAACAAAGAAGGCGTAATACTTTCCACTCCACGCCTACTCCTATTTATTCAATAATAATTATGCATCGATTTATCATTTTAAGTCAGATAATCTGATTGTAACTATGTTTATTAGAAAAATTCAATAACGCCATCAAGTTTATTACTTTAAATAGAAATGAATAAACACTTTAGAGATAATACATTTATGTATTTTTCTTTTATTGGCCAACTATATTTTTAGAGATTTCTTTAAATTTTTTTTCCAACTGATAGTAAAAGGTAAAGTTGCAATTGGATAACTCAAAATATGGAAAAGTTAACAACGTCTAATGGAGGTGCTATTGAATAGCTTTCATAGATTAATAGAGGTAGATGACTAATTTCGTTGACGTGGAAATAAGATTATACATCGCGGAAGTAAATCGAAATATACATTGTTTTTAAAATAAATATGGCAACAGTAATTTTAAATCTGGAACAGTATTTTTAGAGTGGCTCAATCGGTCCAAGCCCAATAGAGGCCCAGCTTAATCTTTTTCCTACCAGGGTGACCCCTCACGTGACCTGGGCGCAAATGGATTATGAAGCCCTGAGTCTGTATGACGTGCGAGTCCGAGTCGGAGTTTGAGCCCACGCCTTATCGACTACGGGAGACGTACCACCGTCGGATGAATAGCTGGATCGAAATCTCGTCCGTTCGTATACGGGATTCGAGATGGTGATCACTCTCCGCCACAAAAGGAATTCAGAGAAAAAAAGAAGGCGAAGAATATTAGGAGAGTACGATGGCGTCGTTGAGTCTGGCGGCGCCACCGTCGTCGTCGAGGTCGGCGGCGTCTCTGTCGTCACTCCGAGGTCCCTCCCGGAAGCCTCTCTCTGCGTCCCCAACGCTCCGGACTTCGTTCCTCAACGGTGGCGGTATGACCGATCGAGCTTTGTATTCACTTTTACATTCATTATTTTCCCTGCGATTTATGATTGCGATCATTTGCTATTACTTACTATTGTTATTGAATTTTTTGCTCGATCTTTAGGGCATTCTGTGCTATCCATTTTTTTTTGTATTTGCTAATTGGATTGGGTGGGTGTTCGTTTGTGATGCGTCGCCCCCTTTCACGCTTAGTAGTTATGTAGTAACTTTAGTTGACACGCATTATTTGATTCGTGCATCTTCTCATCACTCCTTTGGTTGCAATGCGGGAGGTGATTAAGCTTTTCCAGGTCAGACTTATGAGGATAAGAACGTGATGTATCTTCCCAACCGGCACAATACATGTACACCCCAACACGATATCCATAGTACCTTAAATCATCATGTGTGATTTGTGACTTCGGCTCCTAAATCCTAATTGAGTTGGTTATGTGAGTGCATGCATATATATGTTCCATCTAATGCACCAATGCAATAGGATGGAGAGAAATTATGATTTGGGAATATCTTAATTGAATGAACTAACCTTATGTGTTTTTCATCTAATGTACCCATGCAATAGAATCGAGAGAAATTATTATTTGGAAATATGTTAAATGAATGAACTAGACTATGTCATGATTCATGAATCTCTACTGTTGTATATAAATAATATTTTGAGTCCATTCACTCTTCTTGTTCCATTTGGATACTTCTTCCGTGCAATTTTTGCTTGATGATCCTGTTTGACATGCATCACTGATGCTAAGGACAAAGTTGATTGTAAAATGGTTTCACATTTTGTTGCACAACCTGGCCAAATATTCTTCATTATTTTTGGGTCATCTCCTGGCACCGAAACTCAACTGGTGAAGTCATTTTATATTCTTGACACTGTGCTTGGTTGTAATTTTCATAGTTAGAGCCACTTTAGGAGTCATGGTGTAAATAGGTTATGAAGTAGAATTTTTGTCATATCACAAAGTTCTCCGAACTCCCAAGTTCATCCTCTTGGTTCCTTGTGAAAGTATGGGTTTTCAAAAGCGGTGTTCACTGATAATTTGATTTTGACAAAGGTCATGGTTTACGGACTGGTGAAGCTATACAGGACGAAGTTGGGTTCAAGTTTGTCAATCCTTTTGGATTTTCCATCTATTTCACCTCAGTTCTTAATAATCTGCACTAGGACTCCAGATTGAAGGTGTCACAATTTGTTGAGTTGGCTCAAGCTGCTGTATGGTTTTTGGGCATCTGTTTGTTGAATTTGATACTTCCAATAAATGTGTTCTTGTGTTGAAGTAATCTGGTACCAGGCATTCTTTGCATGATTTTGGACCTTCAGAGGTCAAGTTCAGGCCTTTTCATTACCAGTTTCTGGACCTCTTGGATTTTTTTTATCTCGAATTGTGTGTGATTGAGCAGCTGGAAAGTGTTGCTTGTCACTGGGGTATGAGTGACATAGTTATGGACCTTCCTCCTGTTTCTTATGGACTAATCATTTATTCTTCCATCTGGTTCCTTGAATAGTTCAGATTCTATTTGTATGTGATTCTGGATATTTCACTATGAAAGAAAGGTAACCTTTTTGATGCTGCTACTTTCTCTGCAGTAGCTTTGAGAGTACGAACTCCTAGTATCTCACTGAAATGTAGTCGACATGGAGGTGCCCTGGGTACTCGGATGAACTTGTTTGATCGCTTTGCTAGGGTTATCAAGGTGAGCCTAAAGAAATTATCTTTAAATTAGTATTTTTTTTGTATTTTCTTATGAAACCTGATAATGTTTTTACCATCTTACGACATCTTTAGTCCTATGCAAATGCAATCTTGAGTTCCATGGAAGATCCAGAAAAGATATTGGAGCAAGCTGTTCTCGAAATGAACAATGATTTGACAAAAATGCGCCAGGCCACAGCACAGGTAGCTTTTATTATTGTTTTTCCCCTTTTGAGATGTAGCTTTTGTTGATCTTTGAGATTTTAAATGGAGTATCACGTGGCACAAAAAAAACAGACAAATGGTAGATAGTTGACAGATTAGTAACAATTGTTGAAGTCATGCTTAAATGTTAAACTCTGCTAGTTCTGGTTTCAAAATAGCAAGAAATAAATTTTTCCTCGCTGTGATACAATTGTCATTTTCGATATCTTTCCATATGGTAAAAATGGTGACCTCTTCTTAAGTTTGAAGGATACTTCTACATCATGGTTTATTATGAATTCAAGAATTACCTTTGTTATATTTTGGAAGATTATAGCATTTAGTGGCTCCTATAAATTTACCAATTTGTGATACAAATGATTCTGAAATGAGTATACAATTACCTAAATGGTGTATTATATCTTTCTGAAAATTCACAATCTAAGAAATCTACATACATCATACATGACATTTCAGTTTTAGAATGGTATGGATCTTTGTTATTCATCTAGGTATATGGATTTAGATTAGTTAATATAAGTTTCAATTCTATCTGTGATCTTAGTGGTTGTCATACACAATAATAGAGGTATCTTATCTATTTGCTCATCACTCCTTTACCAACTTCCATTGCTGGCATTTACTTCTGACTTTTCTTTAATGGATTCCATATCTCCAATAAAATTCTAACTTCCAGGCATTTCGTTAGCGAATGAAGATACTTACTCTGTCTCACTATGCTTTTGCTTGGCATCATGACTTTCCACTATGTTGCATATCCTGGACCATTTCTTAACTGTAATAGCATCATAGTTTTCCATTTATCTCCGATATTCATCTTTGGACGTCCTCTTTTGTCCAATTAATCAAACACAACAGCTGTGCTTTGCTCGGAATACATCTTGCAGATTTATGCTAAAGATAATTATGTTCTTGTTTAGCAAAATGTTATATATTGTGAACATCTATACTCATGCTGCGAGCCTATCAAAGAAAATTTATTTAATATAGATTCAAGACTATCGAAAAATAGAGATGATTTATGCTTCAAGATAACCTTGAAGCCAAAAGTTAAAGACTACTCAAGTATTTTGTGCTCTATCCCACAATTATGGAGAACCTATGACCTCTCAATAAAAAATGGAAGAAACTGTTATTTCACAGACAAGATCAGTGGTTTATTTCCAGCAAATGAAGATAACAAAGCACATGGGAATCATGATTCATATTGCTGTGTGCATTTCTCTGCGTCCTATATTATAGGGATGCATATGCTTACACAATATGGCGCATAATTCCTTTCTTTAAACACGTGTTTTAATCAACCTTATGTTCTTTTATGTTGTGAAGGTGTTAGCATCCCAGAAAAGGCTTGAAAACAAGTATAAAGCTGCTCAACAACAATCTGAGGAATGGTATGCTTGCTTAGACAAATAAAAACCTTTCATTACCAGGAGTTTATGTCTTGAGTTTTATTATGCAGGTATAAAAGGGCCCAGCTTGCTCTTTCAAAAGGAGATGAAGAGCTTGCACGTGAAGCACTCAAGAGACGTAAATCTTATGCTGTAAGTCATTCCTGTAAAAGCTTTGGCGATCCTTTTCAGGAAAAAAAAACTTTGGTGATCAAAATCTCACTGTATTTATTGTTATGTTGTTTAGTTGAAGAGCTTTAGGTCTTCACACCAATGAATTTGCTTACATTGAATATCTGCTGATTAGATGTTGTTAGCATCGCGTCATGGTTCTGATGGCACCAATTGAGTTTTAACTGGTGGCTGAAAGATTTTTTTTTTCATTATTCTTTATTGTTTGATGTCCTAGCAAAAATAAATTGCATAGGGCACCTTGTGAGCATACTTCCAATTTATATATCTAAAAATACCCTGTTTGAATGAAAAAAAGTGTTTATGTAGAATCAAGTTTCTTTTCCTTTGATGTTGAGTTCCTCTTCGCATCTCATAATTTTGGAGTACGAGTGACTTATTTTGATTGCATCATTGTGACATCATTTAAAATGCTATGGTTAAACTTGAGTGCTGGAGATAGTGAGTTTATAACTATATATATGCATTATATTTTCTAATGGATACAGTGAGTTTGTATGACAAACCGTTAAAGGATTTAATCCTTTTAAAATTGATAAAATTGGTGGATTGAGTGTCATGTAAGTATCCTGAACATTTAGTATAATATTGTTTTACCAAGTAGTTCATCAGAATGTTGCTACTGGCTACTAGTTTCTTTCGTTGCTACAATGTTTAAGGTTTTGGAAATCATCTCAATTAATACTGTAGATATAATATTTTATCGGTGAATTAAGTTACTCCTCACTCTTTGTTCAAGATATTCGTACAAAAACATCTTTTAAAATAATGCAGGGATTGTGATGTCTAGCATAAAATTATTTTAATTTTTGAATTGGCGTCTCACTATAAATAGTGTCAATTAGACAAAATTTAAAGATCCTGAATTCTTAATGGATAAATACTTCAGGACGATGCTGCATCTTTGAAAGCTCAGCTTGATCAGCAGAAGGGTGTGGTTGACAATCTTGTTTCAAATACCAAGGTAAACTATTCTCATAAGTGAACTTGAAATTAAAAAAAAAGGACACATTTTTTTATTGGGTGGATTATCAGTTTTTTGGTTAAAGAAAAGTAGTATCTGCTAACTTCTCTTTTAAGTTTATTTGGTGAATATTTGTTTAACAATTACTTTCGCCAAAAAAAAAAACAGCTTCAAACAGCTTCTGATTTGACAAGGATATCCAGCAAGATGGTAGTCGTCCAAGGTTCCATTGATATTGAGAAAGGTTATAAGATTATGATAGTGAAAAAACTGGTAAAACCCAACACCCAAAAAAAAAAGAAAAACAGAATTGCCACCCAGCAGAGGTGACAGTTTAGGCTATCAGCATTTCTTTCACTTTCCTGTGGGGTTTCTTTGAACTTAAAAAGTTTTATATTAAATTCAACTCAACGAGTATCTAAGATGTCATTACAACATATCATAGTTCTTTAAGTGCATTAGAAATTCTCTTCTTATATATGCCTAGAGTTCATTTATTATTTAACCTTGAAATTCTTAGCTAAGTTAACTTATTCTTTTATAAGTTGATAGCTGCATGTAAATGCATAATGGGCAACCTATGATTTTTTATATTCTTTTTTAGCTTTTGGAGAGCAAGATACAGGAGGCTAAGTCAAAGAAAGACACATTAAAAGCTCGTGCACAATCTGCCAAGTATGTTGGTCTACTCTTAGCTTGTTATTGAAGACAATTTTTATTTGACACTTCTTCCTTCTAATCTTGCTTAGTGGTTTGATATCTTATTTTTTCCTAGGACTGCAACAAAAGTCAGTGAGATGCTAGGAAATGTTAACACAAGTAGTGCTCTTTCAGCATTTGAAAAGATGGAGGAAAAGGGTAAGCTGTTTTTGGAGCTAATTAATTTGCTTTTCAGTTTTAATGATGCTGCTAGTGCCACTAACACTAAATAATTGATGAATACATGCAAGGACACTAGATATTATCTTATTGGCAACTTCAAAACAATCAAAACGTTTTCTACATGTCTTCCATTTTTCCTTCTCTTTTCTTGAGGGGAACAGTAAGCTGATTTTGAGTTGCTTATTCAGAACAAACTGACTGAGATCCTGAAGACTTTATTTTGCGAGTTTTTAGTACCTTAAACCTTTACTTGTAAAATTTGTTGGTTGCTTTGCCATTACATGATGACTCACTAGATATTACTTAAAGCAGTCAAAAGATTAAGTGGTTGGGAGTATTTTTTTTTAATATTTTTTTGTGAGAATGGTTAGGAAGAATTCAATGTTCCTCTTTTTTTTGAGAGGGAATTGGGCATTAGTTTGTTTCTAGTTTTTTACTCTTCAACAAGAAGGTATGTTCAATGAGGCTCTATGTGCTAGTAAAACTTGATGGCATAACATTGAAATTGTAAGAAGGGTGCATATAACTTAAAAGAAAAGAAAGAAGAGTGTGGCACTCTAAATTCGTATATTTTATTTTGTTAATGAGTATCTACTTTTTAAGCTTTTCTCTCGTTTGCATTTAGCAGAATTTATTATTTGACCAGCACATATTTTTGGCATTCCAAGGCATGATGTTTAAAATTTGATGGATTTCAACCTGTGTCCTGGTAGTTATGGCTATGGAGTCACAAGCAGAGGCTCTTAATCAGCTAACTACAGATGATTTAGAAGGAAAGGTATCGTCAGATTCTAAGACATCTTTATATTTACTATCTGAACAGTTAATGAGATCATAGATCCGCGTGTATGTTTTGCAGTTTGCAATGCTTGAGAGCTCATCAATCGATGATGATTTTGCTAAATTGAAAAAGGAGATATCAGGGAGCTCACTGGTAATCATTTCTTCATTCTGTGTCAGCAAAAGAGAATTAGTGCAAGGTTATACACCTTTAGTCAACAACATATATATAGGTTGCATCCAAATCACATTGAATTGTGAGACGGCACTTTGACGATTCATATTAATTCTTCAACCTATTACTTTTGATCACTTTCAGGAGAAAACTTATACTTCAGAAACACCTGTTAACCAGATGTTAAGGAATTCTATTGTGCCTTTATGTCTCTCACTATTCTTCATCATGCAGACTTAGATGAGAGTGACAATGTCTTGTTTTTTTCCATCCAGGGTTTCTGAGAGTTATTTTGTACGAGTGATCTAAATTTTTTATAGTAGTTCCTTATGGTAGTTTTTACTTTCCTATTCTGTACTTTCTTCCCTTTGGTCTCTTTTTGAAATAAGAAAAAATGATTCCCAGTTTCCACGAGGGTTTCAAATTGATCCCTTTTTTGGCAATTTTATTATTTTATCGTTTTCTTCATCAAAATTTCTAACCTAACTGCAGAAAGGGGAGCTTCCCGCCGGTAGGACGACTAGCACATCAAATGCATCGTCAACTTTCCAAGACTCCGAGATCGAAAGGGAGCTCAACGAACTAAGAAGAAAAGCAAAGGAGTACTAGGATTCCTCAAGTTTGCTCTGAGCTGCATTCAGAATTGAGCGTCATTGTTTAAATCCGACTCAATGGAAGTGCAGATACCATGAGCTTGAGTTGATAGCACTCAGTCTTTTCCCCTTTTTTTAATTTCGAGGATAAGTGATTGGGTAAGATTCTATTTTTTAACATTTGAAGTTTTTGTATACATGTTGATATCCATATATAGATCATGTTCCCGTTTTCTGATCAAAACACTTGCTATTTTCGTTTATTTTGTAGGTCGATGTAAAACATATGATAATGTAGTCTCAAAGAAAATGGTGTTACCATCGGGGCGTGGCAATTTTCAGCCAAATTTGACATAAACATAAAAACTTTTATTCATTAAACAAAATATGATTCCTCTTGAAGAATCATAAATATCGAGCGCCGATATTTTTTTTTGTGTGAGGTTATTTTTTTCTGACATGAATAATTAATTAGATAATTGTTAGCAACTAAAAGATAATCTCACTCATTTTTTCAAGAGTTATATCTGGTGGTATTACCATTCCAAAAAATATTATGTCCTTTTTGAACATTTTATCCTTTTATTTATTTTCTCCAATTTTACTAATTTCTAGTGCAGATTATTTTTTGTTGAAAATAAGTTTCTATTTTGTTTTTTGTTATAAAAAATTGACCAGTAATATAGATAAATGTTTTAAAAGATGTTGAATTTGACTATTTCAAATTGCAGGATGCCTTAAACATTTCGGAAATGAAATAAAACCGGTTTTTCCTTAAGTTATCTAACATTTCAACAAATATAAAAATATGGTTGTGATAGATGGAATGTTCTAGAGAGGGAGATTGCGAAGATTTTAAAATATTTGAAAGATATCTCGGAGTTACATTTTTGAACAATTTGTGACTCCAACGATTCTGCCGGTGCCATTAGTGCTCATGCGTGTCTGCTTCGAGTGCACTTAGTGCCACTTGGACTTGTAGACTCCTTTTGGATCACTTCATTCATGTGGTTGGCTTTTAGCCAGTAGATGCCAAAAATCTACAGAAGATTTTATGCATAAATTTGTCATTACCTCTTTATTAATCATAAATCTACATCGTTTTTTTTGTATTCCAACTACTATTATATTTAATAATAAAATTAATGTACCCCCATAGTATTTTTCGTGATTTATTGATCAATAAAATTTGATCATAAGTAATTAAATTTCATCGTTTAAATATATCATTTTATCTGGATTGTTAATTAAAAAATCAACGAGTTGAAGTGGTTACATTAATCCCTTTAATAATACCCAAAATTGACGAGGATACATTTCTAAATAAAAACATTAGGGACCAAAAAGTTAGAGTGAATAATATTTTAATGAAAGATGGATGCCATACTTGGCATTAGAGCTACTTCCCATATTCCTCTTCACCGCGCCAGTGTGCACTTACTTTTAAACATAATCTCACACTAGCAAGATATTTAAAAAAAAATACTGGATAAAAACATATAAAATAATGTGTGGATGGCCATTAATTAATTGTCGCACTTCTCGTTTCGTTAATATTTCTTATATTCAGAGTAAGAAAATCATTTGATAATTTTAATATTCTTTTTCCATAACATATATTATATTTTTATATTATTTATCAAACACATCAATATTACAAAAGAAGACCTAAAGATGAATTCTTGAAAAAAAATATAGTGTCTGAAATCAACCAATTTATCCAAAATTTACTTTTAGACCACCCAATTGATTTTTTATGTTTAGATAATTTTATGGTATACAATTTTTTACTTCACGCATTTATTAGATGACTTGATAACGTGAGAAAACAGTTATTTAAGTATTGAGGAAAATAAAACAATTAGTAAAAAATATGGAAAAAATCAAGTTGGGTAATTTAAAAATATTTTTTTTTTACGGAATAACCCTTGACACAAAATATCATGCATCCTCTCATTCCAACTTTTTTCCATAACAAATAAATAATCATGCGATTATGTTTCGTGACATCCAATTAACTCACAATAACCACAACTTCCTCTCTCTCCCTCCCCTCCCTCCCTCCCTTAGCAGCAGCGGCAGCAGCTCATATATATTATATGTGGAGGTGCTAAAAATAATTAACGTGTCCATGGACAGCGTCTTCGGGCCTGTGGACTTCAAAGCTCATGGCGGTCACAGCACCGCCGCCGCTGCCGCCACCAAGACCGTCTCCTTCCCCAATGGCGCCATCAAGAAGCACCAACACCACCCTTCTCTTGCGGCAGACCACCGCCACACCCACCCCTATCGGGAGTGCCTCCGGAACCACGCCGCCAGCCTCGGCGGCCATGCCCTTGACGGTTGCGGCGAGTTCCTGCCGTCCCCCTCCGCCGACCCTGCCGTCCCCACCTCCCTCCTCTGCGACGCCTGCGGCTGCCATCGCAACTTCCACCGCCGCGTCCCCGACCACCCCTCTCGTCGCCACCAAACCGCCGAGGGCCGTCGCCGCCCCCGGCAGGACGCGGAGGCCCACACCGCACACGCGAACGGTGGCGGCTGCAGCGATGAGGAGCAAGAGGTGCGGGATGAGGAAGAAGATGATGAGGAAGACAACGACGAGGGAGAGGTCGGCCTCCAGCGGAGCTCGCCTTCTCCTCCCCCTCCTCCGTCCTTGTATTCCTCGGCGCCCCACATGCTCATGGCTCTCAGCTCGGGGGTCTCTGCCGGCGGCCATGGCCCAGTGCGTCACGCGGCGCCCTTGGCCGCCGCCGGGGCGCCGACAGCCCAACCAAAGAAGAGGTTGCGTACCAAGTTCAGCCCGGAACAAAAGAAACGGATGCATGAGCTGTCGGAGAGGCTGGGGTGGCGAATGCAGAAGAAGGACGAAGGGGTGGTAGAGGAGTGCTGCCGAGGGATAGGCGTCGACAAGGGCGTCTTCAAGGTCTGGATGCATAACAACAAGCACCACTTTGTCCTCTCCACGAGAGCAGCTGATGCAGCCAGCGGCGGCAGTGGCGGAGGAATGGATGGAATTACCAATGATAATGGTGGTAATGGTCATGCAATTAACAATGGCTCCTCTTCTTCCTCCTGAATGAATCTGCACAATCTGTCATTGTGGATGTTCCTGTTGTTGAGGCAGCTGCTGTCGGGGAAGATGATGCGGGTTAGACTTTAATGCATTTTATCACTTAGAATGATAGAATGACATAATTTCCTACATAGGGGTGACCAAAACAGTGGATTAGAATGAGTTGAGAATTACATCACTAAACCTTTTTAGCAGGAAATTTGAATGAAGTTGTAGTTCTATATGAGGATTTCAATTCAACTTGGTTGCATGAGTTTATTACAAACAGTTAGTAATCTTGCACCATTCTTAAGCTCATTTCTCATCGACTTTCATGCTTTTTTAAACTGTTCAAAATTTGGTCATGATTTGAGGTATGTTGATAGCTGTTTTCATCTTAATATTAATTAGTTAGAGAGACAGATTCCTAATACAGTAAACCTTGTACATGTTCTGTTTTGTTTCATAATCTACTTGCATCGTTGGTCAACTAATCTTATCAAAAGCATGATGTTTGGTGTCATCCATTTTGTATTTATTTTCTTCTTATCTTTGGAGAGCTTAATGAAAGTTTGTCTTGGGGCCTTCGGATTTTTGTGACATGTTCCATCCTTATTTATTGCTTATGCTTTTAATGCTTTCTTCTCCATCTAGTTTTGTGTGATGTGAAGTCTTGTTTTGGTTGTTAATTTAAGCGATCCTCCATAAGAAATATGGCCGCTTGTGGATTAATGCTTGTTTGCGTGCATACCAACTTGTAACTAAGTTGACAGTCTCTGTTTTATCCACTGTTGTGACTCTGGTTCTGGACTGTTGCTCATGATTTTTGTTTTCTTTTGGAAAAGTCCAGATAGAAAATTGTTAGATTATACTCTCTCAAGGTTTATATATAATGGTTATATTATTTAAACATGGTGTTCAGGAATTTTAGCTGAGGTGACAAGGACATACTATAATTATAGGCTTGTTCAGTGCCTTCCCTGTTAAAATACTTTTTCTTGATTATGTTATTTACATATTTCAGCTGGAGTTAATGTTTCGGTGCAAGTATGAGATCTTTGTGAGCAGAAAAGACTGATTGGACTGACTTCTTACGAGCACTATGTGGTGGGGTTGCTTAAAGTACTATTTTTTGCACATTCTCTGGATTCAACATCTTTTGATCCAAATCTCTCTTTCTCTCGTGTCTGTGGAAGTTGCAGAAAGCTGTTCTTCCTCCTTTTATAAAAGACTGAATGCCACTATGAAATTACCATACGATATTCCAAGATTCCAACCACTTTAAAGCGGACATACTGGACTCCATATTGCTGAAAGTTACAGCCTGCAATTTTCTCGTCGTCATAGGGTTTCACAGAAAGAAAAGTTGAATAATCTGAAGATAAAACTTCTCAGTTTGTTTTTTTCTACCACTTCTTGGGCGGTTCTTTGTGTTCTTCACTGCATCTTGTGAGAGTATTAGCAATGGTTTATGATTTCTGAGTTCTTTTTGCTAAAGCTGTTTGCTGCATGTTTTGGATCAAACTGTGCTGAAAGGGATCATATAGCTGATTCATTCTACTCCAAACTATTAATTGACTGTTCACTTAGGTTGCCCAATAGCAAAGAGATGTAGTGGCATGAATGCATCATGGTATGTTGAATGGTCTTTGAAACTAACAGGCAGAGTCCTCCACACAAGTTGGTGCACTCCATTGGTGACTCCTGATATGAGCAATGTCTCTCCATTATTGGCTTGTATCATGCATCATATCCATCATGGTCCAAAAAGCAGTGGCTGTGTGGTGGAAATAGATATGTTCCTTGTGAGCCAGATGATGATTGAAGGATGACCGGAGAGAACTACATACAGTCGTATAGGGATCAATTGTCTACTCGATCAATCAAGTGCCGAACGTGATGGAGGAAAAGGAAAAAAAAAGTTGATCGAGGAAATCTTGTAGGCTTCTTTATTCAAAAAGAATATCCCACTTTGTTATCTTATCCGGCCCTGTGGAATATTTCCTAACCTTTACTGTTAGTTGCGTCGTTCCAATAGTTCCTGTACCGAGCAAGCAACTGGTTGAGCTTGACACAGCGTTACAATATTATTTACATGCTTCGAATTATTTCTGACGAATTATTGTTAAACAACATAATCAACCATTGGTCCACTAGGGCATGTTTTATTGCATATTATATTTGAGGGGACTAAAACACTAAAATATGATATTCTCCTTATGTATTCCTAGGTATCTATAGTTTTTTTATTATTTCTTAATGTAAACAAATTGAAGTGAATGAAAGATACATTTAAACATTATGTAAGTATTTAATAAAAACATCAATTACTGGTCATTTTCATTGACTAATATTAAAAGAAGATGAAGAAATTTTAAAAAAGGAAAATGAGTGGAATATTAAGAACTTTTCATTTGCAAGAGTAAAAATTCTAATTTGAAGAATAAAAAAGAGAAAATCATTTTGGAAAATTTGAGAGACCAACTTGCTGGTATGTCTAGACAAATATGATATTCTTCTCGGTTCAAATTGCCTCTTAAACATTCTACTTATCGGATTAATCTTTGACAGATCATATTACAATAATTTTATTTGATTCAAGAATTCAACATCCCTGCTTTTTTTCCTTCTTTTAATGAGCACAAGACTTTAAAATAATAAAGTTTCGAAAGGTTAACCTATTGCATTAACATTTCTTTCGCTTATTTAAATGTGGTCAATTTATTATCACTTTCATTGAATTTTAGAATGTGAAGAAACTGAACTTTGAATTTAATTATTCTTCAAGCAAGAAACATAAAAGGTCAAGCAACAATTGTGTATACGAGATGGAATCCGATCACAGACAAAACCGAAGTCCCAAAAATAAACTTCACAGAATCTTTGTCTTGTGGGTGTCATTTACAAGGTAAAATATCAGCATGATATGCAGACAAAGCCATGCAGTTGCTTATTTAGTGATGAACAGAGATTTTGCAACATAATAAAATAACAATTAACAACCATCATTATTTATGTGAGAAAACTCCGCCTATATTTTATAGCCGGTTCCAAGCCCGGATAAAGGAGGAGGATTGTGTTAGGTCCCGACAGTCAGCATAAAATTCTGTCGAATCTTATGAACATGGATCAACAAATATGTTGTTGTTGTTGTATTATTTATGTGAGGAAAGGACGAGTGAGAAGTCTGGTAACTATTATGCATGAAGAATTTGTGTTAAATAGAAATTTGGGCTTCCATAATATGATCATATATATAATGTGGGCGGGCTTCAGACATCTATGAGTCTTAGGGCCCCATTCGTTTCCTTAGTGAATTAATTGCAATCAATGATCTTAATTTTCTAAGCATTTTTTTATATTTCTGAAAGTAATTTAATCAGCATTTATTAGCTTCTCATTGTGAGAGTGCTATGATCTGCTGAGCTGCCATTTACTGTTTCTGAGTTCTTAATTTCTGGTGAATGGTAAACTATTAATTGTCTATCAGAAAACTAAGATGTCAGTTATTGCGATATTGCATGCAGGATACAAAGTGAATGACTCCATTAATTCCTGATTTCTCCACATCTGCAGCTTCAGTATTAACTAGCAACCACTTGAATCCTAAATCATTAATGTTATCTAATTAGTTCTGCAAGCAATCTAGTTGTACTGCTGGTTGTCCGCTTACGAGCAGAACCGATTGAAATTCTGAATGCTAGGACTAATCAATTAACCTGCAATTGCATGCCTTGTGCAGGAAAGTTTTGGTGATATTCCTTCCTGATCATTTCATTATCTCAGGTCCATGTTTCAGAGTTTCTACCTTGTACGTCTTCATCTCCGTTTTTCGTGTACTTTATGTTCCAATGTAAAAAATGGAGACACTCATCATGGAAGGTATATTAACTCACCAATATTCTTTCAGGCAAAACATCTACCTTGCCTTAATTTGTCACTGTTAACGGGGCAGTCTTTAGCATGCAATGCATCTCTCGCAGCCCACACCATGCATAAATTACTTGCTATCTACTTGCAAGGTGGCTGATGCGATGACAGAAGGATCATGCAATTACATAAATTATAGTTAAACTAATTAATTGAACATCGTGTCATATTATTGATTAAGCCAACATGGAAGATGGTTAGGTTTGCACATTGAAGATGGAGCTTACTGCTTCAGTACCAACTTGATGCTTCATTCATTAGGTCTCAATTGCAGGTGGTTTCACATGTCCATATATACATATGTTATTACATACACACAACAAACAGAGTAACATACAGTACTTCTCAGCTAATTCACTGCTACAAACTTACAACAGTACTGAACAATGTGAGTTGCTTCTTGTCACCTAACTTTGTTCATGTCTGAGAATACCAAAAAAAAAAAAGAACAAAAGAAAACAGAAAGAAGAACAAGGAGAAGTTGATCAATCGCGGAGTTAAGACATCTAATTTTATTCCACAAACTGTATGCACTAGATCTTGAGCAACATTATACACACTGCAAATAGTAAACGAACATATGAATGGAAAGCACAGAAGAGAGACAAAAAAAAAAAAACAAAAGAAAAGAAAGAGTTGGAATCAATACAGTAAGCTAAAACAATTGTATCATGGAGAGATCCCCTCGATGGGTTACGTGATCCCTGGACGACACCCTTGCGGCTACCTTTGCATGCACGTACGGCGTATCAGTTAGTGCACTCGCACGCCCCTTCGACCTCCTCCTGCACCCTGCGGTGGAAGCTCCGGTGGCAGCCGCAGGCGGCGCACTTGAGCGCCTCCCGGCTGCCCTCCTCGCCACCGGCCATGAACTCCCCGCACCCGTCCACGGCGTGGCCTCCGGCGCTCGCGGCGTGGTTGCGCTGGCACTCGGCGTACCTCACGTTCCTCCGCCTCGCGCACCCCTCGCCGCCGCCATGGCTGCAGAAGACAGGCTCGTATCTTCTCACCACCAGCAGACGCTTCTTCATGCCAAGTTGAATTATTAAGCGGCTGCTGCTGGTCGTGGCAGAGGCCGCCTGCTACGCCTGCAATGCGAATTAATTGGACTGTTGCAGGAAGCTTATAAATGTATCAAAATTGGAGCTTTCGTTCCAAAGCTGAACCTTTAGTCTACTTGGCGCGCGCACACGTATATATATGTATAAGAAACTTCGCTTTGGTTTCTTTCCATCTCCCTTGTAGTAAATTAATGGCCACACGGTTGAGTGCAGGACCTAAAGAGTCGGTTGAATTGATGGTCCAACCAATTCCAACTCACTAGAGGCAGAAAGATACAATTTTTGGGGCCATGGAAGAGGGGCACTGGTAACCTTAGAATGACAGGAGAACCTTTTCAAAGTTTTATTTTTTCACTATCTTTTTGCCTTGCACTTTGATTGGTTTTTGTTTAGAGGTTGGGGGAAGTATGACTAGCTATCAAGCCAAAGGATATCAATCTATCTATCTTATCTTATTTATCTCATTGGTCTGGGGGTCCCCTTGGAGAGAGGGAAGGGGGAGAGAGAGAGAGAGAAAGCATGCATGGAACATTTGCTGTCTGTAGAGATATAAATATGTGGCCTGATAAGTTGGTTTGCCAAATTGTTGGAAAGGACAGAAGGCGCCCCCACGGGCTCTCCTTTCTGACGATTTTTTATACAAGTTTTTGGTCATTTCAGGTCACCATGGAGGGGATGATGGGGGAGCTTTGAATGATCCAGTGACAACTTAATGTGCACAAGAGGAGATAATAAACTCTGCCATATGGATCCATTGCGCAGTGAACAAGTACAGTATTGAAGTGGTGGTTGTGAGGAATTATTTCTTGTTTCGCCCAAGTCCCTACTTTTTTTTCTTTCTTCTGGTTAGATGCATGTATCAGATTATTGCAGTTTATATGTATGGCGCAGCAGCACTTCCATTTGTTGCAGGCTGTGTACAGTAGTGATTATTAATGTTTCAGTTGAAGAGCGAGAATGCTTTGCACGGCATATGCGGATCAATGCATGGCATAACATAATTTTTCAGAACCACTTTACATGCACGCAACTGACAGCATCATCTTGCCCATTTTAGACATCAAAAGTATAAGCGCCAGTCAAAATGCTAAAGAAGTACACATGATATAACACCTGCATGCATCTCAGATATAAACAGTTCTGATCAGATGTAGAAGTTGAGCCACAAACATATAGATCTCATTGCATGGTGATGCATAACTCAAGAAGAAAAGGCCAATTAGGCATGCGATCCATTTGTAAATCTTGATGCATAGCGATCAGTAAGGTGGCGAGAACATGGAATGCAGATAGTACATATAGGATCATGATCAGAGGACTGCTTTAATTGGCCATGACCCTTGAGAGCAAGCACAGCATGTTGCAGCCAGCTTGAAGGAGAGGGTAGATCCAAGTCAAGCTGATCAAAGGGGCATATTGCAGACAAACAATGCCGGACCATCATCATGTGCTCAAGATTCAAAAGAAGTTCAAAACCTTCAATTCATCACCACATTGTAAAAAGAAGTGACAAAGTTAAAGTTAAATTTCTGAACTTAATTACTTTTCCCGGATAGTAATGATCCAAAATCATTAGTATGCTCATCAACTAAAAACTTCCATTTGCACAGAGATCAGAGATAAGGTAATCTCTGAAATTATACACGGTGAGATCATACTTACTTTAGGAGCTCAAATCTCCGGATAGCTGAAACTATAGCTGCAAAGGTTGTTATGCATCTTGCAACATGAAAGTAATTGGTAAGAACTTTTACTAGTGAGATATACGGAAACCAGAAAATACAGCTAACTAAAAACAAATTGGCCAGAGGGAGGAGGGACTAAAGGATGAATAATTGAGCAGTGAAATCTGATCCTGTCCTTTTTATTGGTTCCACAGCAAATGGAATTTAAAGCCAGTTAGTGTTCTCTTTGTCCTCTTTAGTTAATGAGCAGTATCCTTATACAGTTGCATAGTATTTGGGTCGTTTCCTCTCACTGTTGACATTAACTATATATGTAAGCAAAAACGTGTTTTTTTTTAATATGGACTGTAAAGCATCCAGAAATTGTATATTGATGTTTATTTTTCTTATATATATTTTTAAATTAAAGAAACGGACAGGTCTCATGATGATTATGGCTCCAACAAATTTGGATTTTTGTGTGATTGATTTATGATTATATATTTATGGAGTGCAATTGTAAAGAATCCCAATGGAAAAGATGGGACACAAGAATCTGAGTCTTGTATCATGCTTACTTGAAAATCTGTTCGAGTTGGTTTGCTGAATTGGAGTAATCTGATCGAGTCTGTAATGCAGATAGAAAGCAAATTACAGAGCATAAAACATATAACCTGAACATTGTACATCAAACAGTAAAATGTAAATTAAAAATTAAGTAAATGGAATATGCAATTTTGTTGCAGATATGAATGTATATCTTCATTCTTAAGGACATAAGAATCTCGGTTATTGGATGATCGAAGTACGATAATTGTCTTATAATTAGATAAAATCCAGTCATGCATAAAGTTTATTAGAGTTCTTAATGCCTGCAACACAGGGAAACGAAAAAAAAACAGCAAATGCCTTTACTCCTCCTTATGTAACCAGTCTCAACCGATCATCTATTGATGTAAGAATCAGAATTGTCTTAGTACAAAAAATTTAGGAGGTCCTCATGCTGCCAAAAAATATCAATATAAGCAAGTCTACTATAGTTGGCTACACAATCTAATTTCCCTGAAAATGTGGTTGACATTCAAAAGTTCTAGCGATGTTCCAGATATCATTCATCTCAAGTTTGATCCTCCACGGACATGCAGCAGTTTTGTTAAAATTTTGGACTAGGTGAGATGAATTGGTCTCAAAAGCAATTCTCTGATGCTCAAACTCAGCACATTTGAGGATCCCTTGCATAATAGCCCAAGCTTCTGTCGCCATCGTCGAATGAAATTTTTTGGCAGAAGATCCTGCACATCTGAGCAAATAATCTGCTCCTTCCACCTCCTCAGATCTAGATAATGAACAATCAGTGTTGAGTTTAATCCAATGGAAATGTGGGGGCTCCCACCGGATCCTGATTGGATCACGAGGAGGTGGGCCCTCAAGGTAGTGGTGTTGCATAATGCATATATCCTTCAGCATTTGCCTGTCCATAGTACCATATGAGAGATATGGTGCATGAGGTGAAGGAGAAAATGGTGTCATTTCTCAACTTCCAGATGTTAAAGAGATGTAAGACAAGAACATGAATTTAGACTCTTTTTGAAGTTGTGACTCCTCAAGGATTCGGTTTCCCCAAGTCCAAGTGGGGGAGTGTGTAAAGTTGATGAAGAGTATAACAAGAGACCACAACTAAATACTAACAAGGATAAAAAAAAATAGTTGTATGTTTGTTTCCATGCATTAGTTACAAAGTAAACAGTAGGTATTTGTTGTTCTGTCAAATTTTTTAGTTCTATCTTTTGTGGGCAAATGGTTATGGGAAAGTTTTCAAAAAAGATGTGTATTTTGAGAGTTCACCACCCCATCCAATTATTACTATCAGCTGACACAAACCTATGTAGGAATTTATACACAAACTTAGCATTTGGAAGAACCAAAAAATATGATTCCTTGATCATCCTTGAGGTAAGAAGGTAAATGTATAGATAAATTTGAAGTGATAAGTCCAAGCCAAAAGAATCCAAGAGCAAGTCATCATTTCATCCACAGAAGAATGCAAAAGGTCCATGGATCATGCATGATATTAGTGGCAGTAGCACTACTAATATGTCTTTTAAGTCCATTTTTTAAATAATATCTTGTAATGCTGCCAAGATCATCTTCTAGGACCCAGCTTTAACCAGGCTAGGTTAGAAGTTGCCCAGGATGTATAAGACCACATGACTCTCATGCGAGGTCGGCTCTGATCATTTTGTAATATTTTTTGTCCAATTAAGATATTATTCGTTTTGTACTTTTGGCTCGTACGAATTTAAAACGTATTTTGATAGATTAAGAGGATTACTGTATATAAGCACATGATCACTTCCATATTTTGTCCATGTGAAATTATTCAATCAAACTATCTTGATCCTCAGGTGTTACAGAAGCTCTAATTAGTTTTAGAATTTATTAAATATGATACCCTCTTGTTTCCGTCATTGATGATAAAAAAAGTTCTAGACAATTTCTCAAGTGAGAAAAATAGTGCTAGATGACACATGGATAGAGTCAAGAGAGTAGTTTTGGAATTAAAGCTAATATCGACTTTATCAAGGTGGACCGACCTGATTTAAAATTTTCATTTTTTTGAGCCAAAAAGCTTGGAGAAGTTACATAGAATTGATCTTTTATACTAAAGATTTTGAGGAAACATGGGGACACCCCACAAGGTAAGGGAAATTAATTATTATGATATTAGTTCTAGAACTCTTTACTAATTACACAACATGAAATAGATACTTTAATCAGACATTACATTGGCTGATGAAGAGATGCTTTGAGATGAACCACGAATTTGAATCCAGGAAAATTTGATATTTGGTGCTTTGAGATGGTTCGAAGCTATCAAATAATTATTGTTCTAGCTGGTATTTGGGAATTTCTTTTCAAATAAATTTCAATATTCAGACGTGCAACACTTTTTTTTTTTTGGTTGAGAAAAAGGACTGTAGTCAACAATTTATTTTCTGTCAATAGCTTTAAAATTCATTTTAAAAAAAGATTGTTGTAAAATAAAACAACTTGATCCCACGACATTTTGGGCCTAAAGTCTGAAAGGTTACCCAGTTCGCACGCAAGAACCACTCAAATTAAGCCCGATCCAATCAAAACAGTTCTTTTCCTCTTTTTTTTTTCCAGTTTTCTGTAAGATCTAACAAAGTTCTATAAGAGCGAGAAGAGATCATATTAATTGCAGAACTAATTAAAAAAAATAAGAAGATTTGAAACCACTATTGTTTGATATTTTTATTCATTATAATGATATTTGCACTTTCTGCATCTTTCCCTCTGCTTGAAGGGATCGACGCCTTCGTGACCATGCAACGCATGCATGCGCCTGCATGCAGTGGAGCAGGATCGATCGTCTAAGGAAACTGGAAACGCTCAAAGAAGCTGCTTTGGTTTGTGTCCCGAGGGTTTGCTAATGGAAGGAAGCTTTACTGATGGATCTGAAACAACCCATTTGGGTCATCCATCGCCATGTCGACCAGTTCCGATGCTTCTTCTCCCAGCTGTCGGATGGCTTCGTCGAAGAGCCAGCTCTCGAACACCGACGTCAGTGCCGCCGGAGCTTCTGCAGCAACCGCCGCCGTCGTCGACCGATCCGTCACTCCCGGAAAAATGATGCTCGTTCTTGACGTCTCCGCGTTGAGTAGCGAGGAGCTCGGCGCGACAGCAGCGGTACTTGCCCCGACGCCGAAGTACGGTTCCTGCAGCTCGCTGGAGGAAGCCGAGTCGGCGGATCCACCAGCCTTGTAATTCATGGACAGCTGCGTCGACTCCGAGTTGGAAGCCGCCGCCGCCGCCGCCGCCGCTGCAGAAGCTGGGGATCCCGCCGGGGATGATTTCTTCGTCGTCGTCCAGCCTTCCAGTAAGCGAGAGATGTTCTCGGCGCTCGACGCGTAGATAGTACTCCTCCTGGTGGCGGATGTGGACGTCTGGCTCGATGGCGACGCCGGCCACGAGTAGATGCTCGAGTGATCGGCGCCGGTGCTCGGTTCACCGCGATCGAAGGACAAGGCGCGGCGGAGGGCTTGCTTGGCCGTATAGGCGTCGGTTTGGAGCCTCCTCTCCCACTGGCCTTTCGACAAGGAGCGGCAGGTGGCAGCATCACGCTCTCCCACAGCTGCTGATGCAGTACCGCCATCTTGGCCATTTTGGAGCTTCCTCAGCTTCTTGTTCAGATGGGTGTTCCAGTAGTTCTTGATGTCATTGTCTGTCCTCTCCGGCAGATACGAAGCGATTGCTGCCCATCTGCATATACATGTACATATACATGTAAGCATGATCCATCGAAAGGGAAAGAAGAAAAGATGACCAGCAATATGGATCATATATATGCATATGCATTCATGAATACATATTTAGGCACCTGTTTCCCAGAAGAGCTTGGAGATGGATAATGAGCTGCTCCTCATGTTGTGTGAAGTTGCCGCGCTTGATCCCTGGCCTCAGGTAGTTGGTCCATCTGAGCCTGCAACTTTTACTGCATCTCATCAAACCTGCAGCACAATTGAACAAAGGATCAAATTTTAATAATATATCTCTGTATGCTGCAAGGTCAACGCCTCAATTTTGATGGATGACGGAATGAGTACATGTATTATACAACCTATAATTAAAAAGGACTTCATAGAAGAATTGCTGCAGAACTAGAAGGACAAATTTATACGAAGATAGATTGACTCTAAGGAGGTGCTACCTGTGTTGGTAGGCACAGCCCTCCAATTGCCAGGGCCATGATCCTGGACGTATGAAACCAGCATGAGGTCCTCCTCTGGAGTCCAGGGACCCTTTTTCACGCCTATCTTATCACAGCAGGGTGGCCTTCCCATATTTCTCGCTCTCTCTCTCTCTCCCTCACTAATATGATAATATGTATTCCCAATACAGAGTAGAAGAGGATGCATATATAATACACATAAAAGATCTGATGTAGCTTTCTTCTCCTGTTAAGAGGAGACAAGGCAAGAGTCTAAAGTAGTGTGTCTGGCTGTCATATGCGTGCACACGGGGGACCTGATCACATAGCTCACTGTTACCTCTCCCTCTTTTGACTACAAGGGACGGGGGTCGCAGGCAACGCCAAGGCGAGTACGTGAGTCAAATGAGGACATCAGTGAGTTTTCTCAAGTCAAGCTAAATCACCTGGCGCTGACGTCTCTCTCTCCTCTTTCTCAGAACCATGTATGAGCTGCAGTCATTAATTACGATGAGCTTTACCACACCCAGAGAGAGAGAGAGAGAGAGCTGGAGTTTATAAGTATGCCAATTAAATGCATGGTTTGTTTATGTAATACATGTTCACAAGAAGAAGGAAGAACCAAACTCTATACAATACACTGCCTTGCATGCCTTGCATGTGTTGGGTTCCGCATTCAAACTCGTGACCTGAGCCGCAGCCGTGCATGCATCTCGTTCTCCTTTTCATTATTGTTTTCATCTGTTCATTAAAAACTCTTCATCAATGCTGATCCCATCTATCTTGGCGTCACTCTTGGCGTTAATTTGGCTGCCCCGTTCCTTAAATTCTATTGTCTTCATCGCACTCCTCTGATATACATCAAGTTCTCTATGCACTTATGGCACTGTGTGCTCGGAAGCAGCTGGAATAGAAGTAAGCTGTATGTGTCTCTTTCTTCTACGATGAAACGAGCTGTTGAACTGTGACTTGGGAGCACTCTTCTTCTTCACTCGATTAAAACATGATAAAATGAAAACATGTATGTACATGTGCTAGATATATAATTGACTCTGTCCAGAGTGATATTGATACTTCAGCTAGGTTGATAAATTCACAGGTAGCTTGCACATACGCTTGGGCGATTAGTTAGTTCTTCCGGCTAACAGAACGAATTGTTAAGAAGATAACTACAAAGTTGCAGTCTTAGTTTCGAGGGTTTGATGACTCGATTCCATCCACAGGCATGACAAATTGGATTTGCCGGAAATTTACTAACAGGTTTCCTTTCATACGAACACCTGCATGTAGAACACTGATTCATGCTTTCCGCATCATAAGTTTGAATTTGGATAAACAAGCAACCTGAATTAACAGAAAAGAAAAATATTGAATTGTGCACTTGAAAACATCAGATAAATCCGGCAGCTTGGATTTTACTTTTGTTTTCATCGATCATTTCCTCATATTATCAATTAGGTGTGGAAGAACTATTTGTTTCATAACTACATAAAGACATCAGTCTAAATTAATTAACCAGGCAACTAAATTTGAGCTTCTTTCTCTACCTTTATCCACTTTTATATTAACTGGGTCATCTAAAGATTGCGTGTGTTATGTTTCAATCTATAACCATATTCATGGTAGCCTTATTAATTATTAACAAAAAGAAAAAAAAATGGGTCCCTGAAGTATTATTGGCACATCGATTAATACATGCACTGGTCATAGCATTTGATTAATGACGGTTCTTCTATCGCTATACATATCCATATGTACAGTGACATGACAGACATATATGTCTTGGAGGAAAGGAAAGAGAGAGGAGTGGGGGAGAGAGTGAAGAATTCCTGAGTTGTGCACATGTTCACAGTGACTATACATTTAATTTTTCCTTTGGAAACAAGGAAGCAATGTTTTTTTTTGTGTTAGAGATTAATAGCGTCCGATCAAAATATAGCATGACTTCAAGATTCAAACTCGAAACTATTAACACCCTACTCAAATCCAAAATTATTAACACCTTGTCGAGGGCTTGGGACTGAACCATATCCGTTCAGCTAACCAATGTTGTTAATAATTAAGCAGCTAACTTTGGAAATTTTGGTCCTTGTACGTGGCTCTGTTTAATGTACAATATTGATGCTTCTCCTAGATGGCCTCCAATGAAGCATCCGTTCTGGAACTTTATTATGATGAAGTATAGCCATCTAACACTGCATGCAGGGATGAAGTGGAATTCAGGAACAAATTAATGGGCCTCCAGAGATTGATGTGATATCTCTACATGTGGAAGCAATCAATGTGCACCAACCAATCTAAGTTACACACTATATATGCACGTCTGACTGCATCAAACCTTCACGTAAAAATTTCAATTGCTAACTTCCAAGTTGTGATTGCTGTGGATGACTCATTGCAGTGTTGGACACGCATTGTGACACAAGTATATATTGTGCAGTTTCATATTTTTCAAGTGGTATCCTTTCATCACTCAATTGTGTTATATGCTTATGGTGTATATATTATTAGGTATACTATATCTTCAAGTGATGATATATCTTGCTGTTCTTGCAGTCATTTATTTGTAGGAACAGTACTGAAAGAGTGCTTGTGTCAGTTCATAATTTTGAGACGGATTTAATACGGTGCCACCATTCTAAGAGACGCTTCAAAGCAATGTCCTCGAGCACTGATCTGTTTAGTTCAATGGTTCAATCATGAATCTAATGGAATTATCAGAAAGAGGGACATTTTTATCCATGATCTGTCTATCAGTTCGTACCATTTGTCAGGAAAAAGTTGGAAGTACTTGGTTCCTTGACTGATAAAAAGCATTCAATTCAACCAATATATAGTGCAAATATTCTCCTGAACAAGATCGGAGGTAGATACACACTTCTCCCTGTCTCAAGTTTAAGAACCAGTCTTCACGGAATTTGCCAAAGGAAGCCAGTTCTGAAGCTGACAAAGTAGCATTCACTTATTCCAGGAATCCAGAGGAGCTTGGCCTTAGTAGAGACTAGAGATAAATTATTTCTTCTTCGGAGATGAAAATTTACACATAAAACCTACTCGGAGAGCACTGTTTTTTTTTTCTCAAGAAGTCAAAAACTAGTTTCTATGAATTAGAAAATCCAAGAATCAGTTATGTTCTGTTGAAGGCAGGGATCTGAGTTGTTGAGCGTGTTAGGGAAGAAAACAGGCATCAGACATTTCATATACGAAAATACTTGGTACATAACCATTATGACACCATAAGTGAGATTGTAGGATTAGTCCCCTATCACCACTGCCGTATCTTAGACCTGGCATTTTGCAGGAATAAAAACCCTGACTGAATTTCTCCTTAAGGAAAAAAAGATCGAGTACAAATGATAGCTTTGTTAAGCTCTACAAGAACAGGAAACCCCCATGAAAGAATGAAACTGACTGTGATCTCTGACCAATATCTCTCTTGCATATGCCTTAAATTTTGTTCAGATTCATGCACCAAATCCAAGCATTCAGATGTCTACATAATACATCTATGTATACAGATGTTTTTTTTCTCCATTGCAAACATCGGTTATAGCTATTTGATACGACTGACAATTTATATATTCGTTAACAGTCCTTTTTGAATGCATCAAATTAATAGGATACAAGAGAACCCCTCATGGAAAGAATTGAACCAGAGACCTCATGAATCAAACCTATGTTTATAAATTACGATGTCAAACAAGGGTTTAAGATATATCGAACAAAGGTTTAAAATGATGCACAAGTGTTTTTTACTCCACATTCTAGCATGCATTGCAAAATCTAAAGTCAAAGTTATTTAGAAAAATGAATATACAAGGTTTACAAAGTTTCCACATCTTTTTCCGCTTGATCAATTGAAAAGCTTGAGTCAGAACTTAGCTCAAGCTCATAAATATGAAGTCGATTTCAAGATTTGATCCATATGTTTGCATAGCAAGGTTTGCACAATTAGTTTTCAAAGATGGTACATTTAGTTTCACTATAACAACTGAAGCATATACATATTACATTATGATATAAAGAACATAGTTCTGAAGCAAGGTGTAAAGATAAGGTTCAGTAAAAAGAAAAAAAGTTACTCATTGAGTGACAAAACAAACACACTTATCTGCTAAATCCGGATGATAGTAGGTATGACTGGTAACGCAGGGTGTAGATCCAGAAAAAAAATGTGAAGTTCTACAAAGTAGCATATCTCTCATTCTGAATTGGCATTTTAGCTTCTCGAAGCAAGGTCTTCCTGCAAGAATTTATGCAGCTCATCGGCTACAACCGAGGGAAATTCCTCATGCGGAAGAAGAGCTCCTGGAACCTCTACAAACTTACTTACTCCTTTGGCTCCTCTAAGTGCCTCTATTTCAGCTTTCGACCTCTTTGGGGCACTAGAAGCACCTACAACCAGTACTGGTACTTTTCCATCCAACTCTGCGAACAACTGGACAAACTCCTCACGAGATTTAACAGGGTCAAGAAGTCCTGTAAGAAAAGCAGCGGGCACATACCGAGATCCTTTTCTTTTCGTCAGTGCATATCTACTCTCTATGAGGCTTGGTGTCACATTCTCTGGATTTGCGTACACATGGGATGTATACTGTGATTCAATAGCCTTTTCATTGCTTACAAGTACGTTATACATCATCCAACCAACTGCAGGGGCCCTAAGTGTACCCCTCAAAAAGCCATACCTGCAATTTGTAAGCATACATAAACATTGAAGCATTGATATCCGCCAAAGTATTTATGAACTCAAGCTTGAGATGGAAAGAAAATGCTTTGAGAACAAAATAGAGAAGATCAGAAATCTTGTAGTTGAAATGTATTCCCTTATGTTTCATATAATCTCATAAACTTCAGCTAAAAAACTGGAATGGCTATAGTTGACTCATAGTTGAGCATGATCCTACTAGCTTTCATGATCTGATAGTTGTGGTTCTTCAGGTGCATTCCCAAGGCATCTAAACATAAAGTCAGCATATTTAATAATGTTGCTAACTTGGTTAATAAATAGGGTATGACAGTTCCACCTAATTTCCAGTTAGGCACAGGGCTGAATGAAAAATATTGCCCAGAACATGCTCAACAAATATGATGCACCTCAAAATAAATTTATCAATACCAAAAAGTTGGACTAAGTATACCAAAACCCAGATGAATCATTTTATTTTTGAGAGAGAAACCTACTTCAAACAACATCCTAGTTGAATGTTTATCTTAAGTAAATTTTCAATAAGCAAGATTGGTTACGGGTGTTTGTAATTCAATTCAAAATTTGACAACATGAACTTCTAAAAATTCCAAATGAATCACCCAGCCTAACCAGAAGGCAGGAGGGGGTACTATCATGCTAGGAGAAACATGATGAATATCGATACAATAGGCTCCTGACTCGTGAGTAATGAAAAGGCAAAACCAAGTTATAAGAATACACTACTGTAAATGGTCAGAAGATTCATTTGACTCTTATCAATCTTGGGCAGAAATTGCATTTAATAATAAAATATGATGTGAAATATCAATTATTTGAATGCATTAAAGACAATGTGCAATATTAGTCTGGGTTCCAGGGTTTAGATACAGATTCACATATGCGGATGCCAAAACTGAAAGAACATTAAATTAGAAAAGTCAAAATTTAGACTCAAATATACCTTGACTCCATGCTGGAATCTCGGCCAAAGACTATGGGAAGAGGCCCTGCCCACGTAGGTGCAACTGCTGCTATCCCTAGTGGATTTACAAGACCCTTTCCTGCTGCACGAACAGCTATAGTTGCCGCATGCCCTCCACCAAAAATTATCAGCTCACCAGCTATATATGTAAGAACCGAGCACCATTGTGATAATACTCAGTAGAAAAACAAAAGAAGGCACCAAGTAGAACACAAAAGTACAAGAACAAATCTTATATGTCAGCATATATTAAGTGACAAATAATGTTGAAGGCATTTTCATATTTCATGCAACAATATTTTTTCCATCAGTGTGTTGACTCTTATTTATCTTCTGTCTTGACTCAGTTAATTTCTGAGAACAAATGTCAAGAATAGAAAAACCAGAAAGTTCCTCAACATCTTATTATACGGTCAAAGGTGCATAAGATAAAGCAGCAATAGACAACCAGGTAGTAGAAAAGATTTTCTTGAAGGAAAAGGATGTGATCCCAGAGAATATATGTAACATTTCCAACCAGATATTATCCACTTTAGATCTTGCTCCGCATGGTTTTGTCAAAACATATCACATTTGGTCAAAAAGGTCATGTTCTTTCGTGTTATGTGGGACTAATCTAAGGCATGGGGACTCAACGCCTTTGTTGAGTTTCTGCACCTCATCATGTACGGAGGTCCACGCGGAATGGCTGTGATACCATATGTAACGTTTCCGACCAGAACATAATATTATCCACTTTGGACTTTGGTTCGCACGATTTTTCTAAAACGTGTCACACATATTCAGGGCGATTCTCATATATACCCAACATTTTTTCCGTGACTTATGCATGTGGGAGTAATACAAAGCATGTCTCTTTTATCCTAACTTAGAAATTTAACAAACTGCTAATGTTTATTAAGATATTTGAGGTGAATTATAGTTATCTGGTTCACATTATATTTTACTCATGATCATGATTCATAACTAAATCAACGAAAGGAACTCAAGACACATTCTAGTAATAAAGGCAATAAGAGAAGGGTCCACTGAGGATAATTAAGAAGGTATGTAATATAATGAAACAAAGAAATCAATAATGACATGTTCATTGTCAAACAATCAATCGTAAAGAATCAATAAACAAGGTAGAAACAAGGTAGCTCTCTTGCATGCTACACAAATCTACAAACCTCAAGTAACATTATGCAAAATATAATAAATGTTACAAAAGGGAAATGAATGAGGAAATATTATACCTAAATTTGCTAAGGGACTGTCGGATGCATTTATGAACTGGACCAAAAAATTTTCCATGACATTAACATTGTAGTCGAGTAATGGCCTGTCTGAATAACCCAATCCAGGCCAATCAAGAATTGTAGCATGGTACCGTACTTCTCCTTCCCTCACGACGAGATCCCTAGCAACCGCTCGCCATTCCTCAACAGTGCTAACGTCCGAGACAGTGGGAACCATAAGGATGTTCCTGACATCACCAGAATTCTCACCTTCGTGCTCCTCAAAATATACATTCACAGAATTTCCTTCGAAGTTCCACTGCCAGCTGCCAGTCTGAACGTAAGAAGTGCTTGTAAGAAAATATATAACATCAACATATACATATGCAACTGAGTGTCTCGTTTGTTCACATAAAGAGAAAAAAACTTTTCTCGAACATTTGAGCAATCATGTTTTGACCTTTGATCCAATCGACTCATTATCTTCCAAATTAAACGAAAGCGCCCATCAAGGTTTCCGACCATTTCAGAAAGACTAGTGCACAACCAATTAGGATCCAGTATAAGTATAGCATCAAGATCTGGTTCTTAATCCTAGGAAATGGTAGAGATGCAATCTTCTTCAATGAAGCAAATTAAAAAATCACAAACTGACTGACTAGAAACGTGATCTTACAGACATACAATATCCGTAGAAGTGGTTAACATGATACAAAAAAAAAACATGCATTCTTTCTCTTTAGTGAAAGTTACCAAAAAGACCACATTTGATCAACGGGGAATCTAATTACTTTCCCAGATTTCGACATACACGAGCGTGCATGATGAGAACCTGAGTGAGAAAGGAGAGAACTTTAAGTCGGAGTTGGATACCTTGGACGGAGTGAGAGGCCTTTGCAGGACGCCCGGGGCGGCCTTGGAGGAGGAACCCAGAGAGGAAGGAGACGCGGAAACGCATCTGATCCGAAGGGCGCCCGCGATCCGAGGGGAAGGGAGCCGAGATCGTGAGAAGGTCGGGGGTGAAGGAGGGAGGAAGAGGGCAATGGAGGCTGCCGCCATGGAGGGTCGATCGAGCTTGATATTTTGGAACAACTGAACAAGTCGACGACGTTGAAGTGTGTCCTATTTTCATGCCTTCTGTGTTTTACTTTTGAGAGATCTTGGAAAAAAGTAATAGAACCCGAAATAAATGACAAGATATCGCGATGAAAAAAAAAAGTTTCTTTACTTTTTATTCAATTTGTGATTTCTTTTCCAGATTATTTTCTTTATATTGGCTATGTAATTTGACAAAAGATTTCCTTTTCTAATTTATTTTTTTTAGTTGCCCATATTTGAAGGAAAACAATTGCCATTTTATTTGTTTTTCTAAAGAAAAAAGTAGATGAAAAGAAAAGTTGACCTCCAAGAAAACCTTCTACTTCCAAGCATTTTTAAATATGTTATCAATGGATATACTTTAACCTATATCGTAATTATATACAAAAAATAAATGATAAAATAAAGTGACATATGTTTTTAATTAATGTGGAATGATTACTATTATAATATTTTTAAAAAAGTTAGGACACCACTATTTTCACTTCAAAACACACTATTGGAGAAAATTATATCAAATGCCTTCAAACTTTAACATCAATCATACCCTCCAACTTCACTTTATAACACGAATGCCCATCATCTTTTAACTCATTTCATCTTGTGCTCTCTTTACTTTAACACGACATCTTCTCTCCTCTCAACATAAACATTGACGTGTGAACATTAAAAAATAAAATAAAATAATTACAAATGATAAAATGCCACGTGGAGAAAGAAATGGAGGGCGTCGGAGGGGGCGAGCCTTCTCTGCGCGCACCGATAGAGAGGGGGGTTTGCCGACGCGCGCCGAAGGGTGATGAGGAAAGAGGGAGCAACGTCCCCCCCCCCCACACACACACACACTCAGCAACCTTCGGCGCGAGGTCGCAGAGCGAGGGGCCATCGCCCCCTCTTACTCCTCGCCGACGATGGCGCAGGGAAAGATAGGGGCGATGGCCCCTCGCTCTGCGACCTCATGTCGAAGGTCGCAGAGACGAGGGTCGTCGCCTCCCCCCTCCTCCTACCCCTCGTCTTACCCAACGTCGACGTGGGGAAACGCCCCTGCTACGTGCCCTCGCATCGGAGGTCACAAAATAGGGGGTCGTCGTCCCCTATTTCCCCGCACTAACGTCGGCACAGGAAAAGGTGGGCCCGCTCTACGACCTCGCGACGGAGGTCACAAAGAGGGGAGCTGTCACCCCCCATTTTTCCATCATTGGCATCAACGAGGGGAAAGAGAGGGGGGTGACGGCCCCCCGCTCTGCGATCTCGCCGAAGGTCGTGGAGAGGGGTCCGTGTACGGCTTGATCCACATAAGATTATATAATTTAATTATATATTATATGATTGATATGTACTATGATAAATGTATTAACATATGTATGTCAACTTCATAGAATCCAACATCTAAAATTGATGACAAATGACTAAGAACAAGGAAAAATGACTTTTAGAAAATAAGAGAATTTGAAAAATTAAAGCCCCGATAATTGTTCATATACATGAAAGTATGTTAAATATGATTTTTAATAATTTCTAAGAGGAGTATTTGTTAGGTTAAATGATAGTGTAAAATCGAAAAATTAGAAAAAACAAACGATTTTAATCTTCTCACAAAAAAATCAAATTTTGATTCCTCTAGAATTTAATTTTGTAGATATTTTTGTTGAATCCAAATGGGGGTAATTTATTATTTACATGTAGTGTCTTAAGTAAATGAGTAAATAAAATAAATAATATGAAAGATGACAAGTCATTTACTTAAATGATATTATTGTAAATAAGAAGAATTTCAAGGGTACTTTAGGGATTTTACCTACAACTGACCTTAGGTCGGCATGCTTAGTATATAAGATATCAATCCTCATCTTTTTATCACCTGGTCACCTACTCTAACCACACGAAACTCAACTGAAGAGGGCAGAAAGAAGAAATAAGTAAAAATAAAATGGAAAAATGAAGGATTTCAACAACAAATCAAGAGTTTCTCGTTAGGGTTTCATCCAAATAAATCGATTACTCCTTTTATATGAATTATCTCTATGAAATTCAGATGAAAATCTATTCTTCTGAGCTTCCAAAATCTTTTTGTGCTTCTATGTCCATGTTCTTGTGATATGGATCAAATCATAGTTCATCTAAATGAAACTTCCACTTTGTTGGACACCAAACTCTATCCGAAGGTTGTCAACATGATCTCGACATCTTAGAGTTCTTAAAAAAATTATGAAAATTAGTAGGTTGAACCCTAATTGAGTTTACTTTCCATAGGCTCTGGAATCAGGTTAATTGAATTTGCATAAGAAGAGTTATGAGTCTATTATTTCGAGTCATCCTTTTTGTTTTCTATGATGAGTAGTCTAAATTGTAAATACTATGATAAATTAAATATTTATCTTTAATAAATGAAATTTATATGTTTTAAAAATGTTAAAGTCTCTTTGTAATCAAAGTGGAATCACCTTTATAGATTATGTACAACGAAAGTTATGAATTTTAAAGCAAACACAACTTAGTCTGTTAAAATAGAAAGATGGAAGAGAACAAAAGAAAATCTTTGGATTATAAGAACCATGCATGAGCAATAAAATTAAGAAATTTATATGAGTTAAACTTAGGGAGTTTAGTTTCATAGAAAATTAGAATTACTTAATTATCATAAATATTTTAGAGGTTATGAATTTTACACCTGACACCATTCAATCTTTCAACAATCTCGGTAGGTGAATAATATGATAGTATTGATAAAATTTGTAGAGCTCTTATACAATAACCCTTAAATGTAAAGTCTATTACGATGCAAAATTATAATTGTATTAATATCACATGTTTACTAATTATTATGCACGAAGTTTTTAACACCACAAGAATTTTTAGTGTACTAAAACACACTAGAAGTCATCATTGTTATACCTCATGTTGTGCCTTTGAAATGTCATTTGACATGACTATATGTTCTATATGATCGAAAAGTGAGTGGATTATTTTTAATGCAATTATATGATGTGTTCTAAGTGATATGATATGATTAATGCATGCATTATGCATCTTATCTATCATGCATTGCATTTCCTCTGCCGAGATTATATGTCTTATGTAGGGAAGGTATTCCATTTTCATGGGATGATATGGTATCATACGGGATAATATATGTTCCCCGACAGGAATGATATGATGTCCTACGAGACGATATGAGGTCTCTGATCATGGATGATATATTTTCTTATGTACCTCATGATTTGGGATGATATGAAACTCTACGGGTAATATGTTCCTCTAATTAGTTGGTAATATGGCACACGCATTATGCTACGTGCATACATGATATGATACATGACACATGATATGACATGATACATGATATGATATGATACATGATATGACATGATACATGATATGATATGTAAAATATTATATGAAGTGAAAAAAATATGTGACACACTATATGGTATGCTAAAGATGTTATTTCATTGAGATTAGTTGATGTAGTATCATTCATATATGATAATTGTTCATAAGTAATAAGATGTTAGATTGTTTTATATAAATTTCTCACATACCGATTAGTTTATCTGGATTATGTGGTAACACATAGGTTATGAGGTTTCAATTTACTGAGCTGTTGTTTACTCATAATGTTGTTTTAACACTTTTCAAATCAATACATGTGGTCGTGCTTGGAAATCTCTATCGGATTATAAACACTTTTGAAGATAGAAGATAGATATGAGGCTTAGTTTCTAGTTGTCTTTTTGTGAGGATGTATGATTTCTCTTAATAATATGTCATATGTTGTGTAAAAGCTAAATGTTTCAAAAAAAAATAGAATTTATAAGTTTGAATTATGTGTACTTGCTCTGAGATCAAATATAAGTGTGTTTTTGAACAATAATGTAATAACTTTATTCTGCATGTTTCTACATAATAACATGACGCTTCCACCATAAGAATTTGATCGATCGTATTATGTCACGTCTTGCGAGTTAAACTAAGATTTAAATCGGCGTCGTGATAGGTCGTCGCCCCTTGTCTTTCCAATCTTCCTCGTCGCGAGGTAGCAGATCGGGGGGCCGTCGCACCCCTCTTTCCTTGTCACCCTCTGGCGTGCGTTGGCAGACACCCCTTCTCTACCGGTGCACGCAAAGAAAGCTCGCCCCCCTTCGGCGATCATCGGTGGTCGCAGAGGGAGGGGCAATGCTCCTCACTTCTCTCTCTACGTGGCATTTTTTATTTTGTTTTCTTAATGTTTCCACGTCAGTGAATACTTATGTGGATAGGGCACAGGGTGAAACGAGTTAAAAGATGGAGGGCATTCGTGTTACAAAGTGATATTGAAGTATATCACTGAGCAAACGTTAAAGTTGATGGACATTTGGTGTAATTTTTTCCCATACTGTTGTCACGCCATCTGAGTGCTAAAAGTGCTGAACATTTTTATCTTATCAAATAAAATAAAGTGACAATAGTATATTTTGAAGTGGACAATAAATGTGCCCAAAAGTTATAAATACTACTATAAAGTATGTCCCATGTATAAATGGCACTATCATGACTATCTTTCCTTAAATACACTATCATGGTAGAATGACAAGTGATTCATCTTCGTTTAAATAAGGGGAGATCGAATCTTTGTAAATATAAAAAATTTCTATTAGAAGTCTTACATGCCCCTGTCATATACGTGACCTTACCAAATTAGTTCTGCTCGATGGTGAATCGACCTCTTGGACATTGACATAATTGTTAGCGTCGTATGAGTTGAACGATTGAAACCACTTCCAGACAAGAAAAAACACTCATCATTCTTACCTACACGATCCAAAGTAATATATATATATATATATATATATATATAATTCACAATGGAACATATCATAAAATGATTAGAAAGATAGGCATCATATTCAAGATTTGTGATGTGGCCATCATTGGTTATTAGCCTTTTGAATTCATTCATATTCCCTTTGTTATTCCTTACTTCGGTTATTTACTTCATTGAATTTGATTTTTGAGCGTCACTTATATCTTTTATCTTTGGAAGAGCTCCACACTTATGTTTAGAAAGTGTCTTCACTTAACATGATTTCACTGTATTTTTTTCTACTATGTAATTGCTCTTGCTCTTATTATTATAGTATTTGCATCCCCAATTTAATTAAATTCATTTAACAATCAATACACGTGATGTGACGATCATAGATTTTTAATCTAATTAGTCTATTTAATTATCTTTGAATCACATCATAATCATCATACATTAATCTTATTATTCAAAATCCATATAAGAGTAAGGCACTTCAAATATTAGTCTTATGATTCAAAAGCCATACAAGAGTAAGCCATGTACGAGGACATAAAACATCTATTGTGAATCAAATATTAATTAGAGCAACCAAACTTCGGCGATTTTAAATTTCTTATCATTTTCTTTTATGATTTGTTTGGTTGAGAGGAAGATATGTGATGAAGGGTGAATCAAGTGGAGCGCAGTTCAACGTCAACCATTAGGGCTTGTTTGGATTGAGGAATAAGAGGGGGTGGGGTGAGAAATGAGGAGATGAATTTTTTAAAACTTTGTTTGGTAAAATTTATTTTAAAAGTTATGAGGAGTTTGGTGGCATGAGTTATACCTCCACATTCCAATTTTTTCATTCCACCAAATTGGTGGAATGATGATGATTAGTAATTTTTTTAGATAAAATTATCCTTGATTAAGATTATTTTATTTACCCTAGTTGATTCGTTATTTTTCTTTTTCCTCATCTCCTAATCTATCTTTCTCTCTGCTACGTCCGAGACTCTTGTGATTTTTCATCATCTCCTGATATCTCTATATGTTATGTCGTTCTTGCAGATAACAATTTTCAACTCTCGATTGCAGACAATTTTCAATGTTTGTTATCTCTCTCTCATTCTTTGATTTCTTGATTTTGCATGCAACAATTTCTCTCTCTCTCACCATCCTTGATTTTTTGGTTTTGCAGGCAATAAATTGAAACTTTCGATGACAGATAATTTTCGAGATTTGCGCGTTCTCTCTCTGTTGATTTCTTGGTTTTACAAAGAATAATTTAAAACTCTCAATGATAGACAATTTTCGAGGTCGATGCTTGCTCTCTCTCTCTTCTCTCTCTTTGATTTCTTAGTTTTGCAGGCAACAATTTGAAACTCTCGGTGACAGAAAATTTTTGAGGTTCTCTCTCTACTCTCTCTCTCTCTCAGTCCTTGATTTATTGGTTTTGCAAACAATAATTTAAAACTCTCGGCGACAATTTTTGAGGTTTGCTCTTTCTCTCTCTTCTTGATTTTTTGATTTTGCAGACAACAATTTACAAACTCTCGGTGACAGAGAATTTTTTATATTTGCGTTTTCTCTCTCTCATTGATTTCTTGGTTTTGAAAGCAACAATTTGAAACTCTCGATGATAAATAATTTTCGAGGTTTAGTGTCTCTCTCTTTCTCCTATTGATTTATTGGTTTTGTAGGCAACAATTTGAAACTCTCAATGATAGATATTTTTTTAGTCTTGCACTCTCTCTCTGTATTTGCTTATTATTTTATTTTTATTTTTTAAATTTATAATCTCGTATGTCCTATTTTGATATTTTTATTTTCAATTCTTTTTTTGAAAATATAATAAATGTGTATTTTTATTAATAAACATGCATTATAGAAATCCAATTATAAATTAATAAATATTATTACAAATTGATATTTTAGACAATAAAATAAATGTATTAAAAATTTGTTTCGACCACTTAATCTTTTTATTATCCATTAATGATCATAATATATATATTTTCATGTTTATTTAACTAAAAAAATTCAAATTTTAGCTACTCTTGTATTTTACCTTCCAATATTAACTTGCATTATAAAGTAAATAATTTATTAAGTAATATAAATAAGAATAAAAAATAAAGAGTAAAAAAGACTTTTTTCTAAATTAACCTCTCAAATCCTATATTTTAAGTATTGTATTCAAGTGGTTTAGTTCATCTTTTTCCATTATTTTTTTATCCAAAACCGGTTTAGTAAAATCATACCACACCACCATTCACCACCTCCTACCACACCATTTCATCTCTCCTCTCCATTAGTTATTTTTCAAATAAATCCTAAGAAAATAGTTCAATGACTAAGGTTGATTCTAGTTCAGCCAAAATATTTATGTTAGAATATTCAAAGCCCCAACTACTTTGGGCAGAGATCTCTCTATCGTGCTCCATTTCTCATTGATTCGCCGTCGCCTCACTACTTTGTTTCGTCATCGTGCTCATTCATTGGACTTCCTCACCGATTTCGCATTTAGTTAATATCAGGGACGAAGCTAGGACGGAAAAATAGGAGGGCAAAGAGTACAAAAAATACACGTATATATGCATTAATAAATATATTATTATAAAAAAATAGAAAAAAATAAATGTACTATATATATTAAAAAAACTTATAATTGTAAATTTTATTATTTTAGTTAAAATATATCTTTTTATTATTCATACACGCATTTTTTATTTGTTTAATCTTGCAAGTTAAAATTGTGATAAATAATATATATTTGACATTATATATATAAAGTAATTAACTTAAAAAAGTTAGATGAAGATATATGTAACTAATTTTTTAAATACTTAACTAAGTAGTTTGATTTGTTATAGAAAGAAATCAAATCTTTTCATATATCTCATAAATACAATAATATATTATCTTTATGTAGATTTCATAAGATTAGGACTTATTACTATATATTAATATTTTTAAGAAACATATATGGTATATTATTATACATAGTATACTTAAAAAAATTAAGGAGGCCAATTATAATTTCTTTAAAAAAATCTTATATATATAATTAATTGGGTTTAATATTTGTGCTACCTCTTTTACCATCATACCCTTATTAATCACCATTCGATTCATGGATGTTAATTAATAAGAGTACGATGGTGCTACCCCTTAAAAGGAGTAGCACAATTATTTTTTTCCACTTTAATATAGTATAGCTGAAGCAAGGCGAAGAAAAAATGAAAGGCGATTGGGGACTTTCGACAGGTGCCGAAGACGGTCGTTCTCGACCTTGATTTATAGCGCTCGCCCACGATCGTTCGTCCCCAATGTTCCACGCCTATTACGCCCGTCGACAGCGCCCAAAGGTCGCGCGATCCTTCACGATCCGCGCCTCGTAACGTCCGACGACGTGTCCGTCATTATTATTCCTCCACGATCCACGACTGGCTCTTAATGACGGATTCCGCCAGTCGTTTACCATTGACGCCGGTGATCACGCGTACAACTGATCACGCGAATTGTGGAGTCGGCAGTGATCGTTGTGATCATTTATTCAACATCTCCCACTTGACCACAGCGACCATTATTTTCAACACTCCCACTATTCGTGTAGTGTCATACGGAGATGTCATTTTTTTAAGTTCACTATTCGTGAATACTTTATCTTAGCTCAGTTATTTCTAAGTCCCCTTAAACCAACATGTTTAATGAATGTTCCAGTCGAAATTCCCTTTGTAAGAGAATCAACCAACATATCACTTGTAGGCATGTAGGTCACTATTACTTTCTTCTTTTTCACTATATCTTGAATATAGTGATATTCTATTTCAATATGTTTTCCTTTGGAACTATTTGCTCTACTATTTATCAAGCTTATTGCAGCTTGATTATCATAAAACATGAGCATTGGCCCATTTGTTAGATCGAGCTCTAGTTCCATAAGAAAACGTTTGATCCATACTCCGTGAGTGGCTGCCATACTACAGGCAATGTATTCAGCTTCATGTGTGTGTCTAGCTACACACCCTTATTTCTTGCTTCCCCAAAAAATAGTTGCACCACCCAACATGAACAAGTGACCTGATGTGAATTTTCGATCATCAATGTCTCCACCAAAATCCGCATCTGCATAGCCTACAGGTTCAAGTGTATCAGTCTGGTATGTCAACCTCAAATGCACTGTGCCTTTCAAATATCGTAGTATCCTCTTGATGGCTTCCTAATGTGCCTTTCCAGAATTACTTTGAAATCTACTAACTAGGCTTACAGGATAAGCCAAATCAGATCTTGTGCATAACATGACATACATTAGATTACCCACCGCTTGTGCATAAGGAACTTCCAAAGCTTTTTGTCCAGGATTAGGACACTGACCTTTGCTAAGCCTTTTCCCATTCACAAGTGGTGTTGGGACAGGGCTGGAATTATGCATCCCAAATCTCTTTAGTATCTTATTCAAATACTGTTCTTGAGTCAAACTCAATGTTTTTGAGCTTCGATCTCGAATAATTTGAATTTCGAGAACATATGATGCATTTCCCATATCTTTCATTTCAAATTATTTGCTCAAATTTTCTTTTATTCGATTGAGCATCGTGACATCATTTCCGGCGAGCAAAATGTCATCTACATACAGTGACATTATCACAAATTTGCTCCCATCTTTCTTGATGTACACACAATGATCTAATTTGTTTGTCATAAAGCCAAATTGGATGACCATCGTATGAAACTTTAAATACCATTGACGTGATGATTGTTTTAAGCCATATAATGATTTTCTCAGTTTATATATCTTATTCTCCTGACCTTCCACCTGAAAACCATCAGGTTGTTGCATATATATGTCTTCACTCATATCCCCATTGAGGAAGGCAGTTTTAACATCCATCTGAAATAATTCCAGATCCATATATGCAACTATCGCTAAAATGATCCTTATAGATGCAAATTTAGCTATTGGAGAATAGGTTTCTTGAAAATTTATTCTGGCTTTCTGAGTATAACCATTTGCAACAAGTCTTGCTTTGTGCTTTTCAATAGTACCATCAACTCGGTATTTTTTCTTGAAAACTCATTTGCACCCTATGGATTGCCTACCTTCCGGCAAATCACATAATGCCTATACCCCATTACGATTAATTGAGTCCAATTCATCCCTTATGGCAGCCGTCCATGATTCCGACTCTTGAGAAGCCATTGCTTCTTTGTAGGACCTGGGATCTGTACAATCCTCTATGTCTATGTCCACGAAGTAGCACGACACTTCGCACCCGTACAGAAGATAATCATCCAAATGTGCGGGTCGATTCCTGGGCCTTTTATTGCCGGTTATACTCGTGGAGTGTATGAGTTCCTCCACATTCCCCAAAGGTATATTATCATGCATAGATTCATCTCCCACTTTTAAATTAATGCCCAATGTGCCTTGTCCTGAGTCATTTTCATTATCCCCAAGGATAAGTAGAGGCTCATCGTCCTCTTCTTCATGCAATTTCTTTTCCTTTCTCAAGGAGAACTGCATCTCGACTCTCAATAAGGCCTTTATCATTGTGAAAGAATCTATATCATTTGGATTTTTCACTATATCTTATGAACCTGTATGTTATCGTCCTTGAATCCAGCTTGTCTCTAAACTGATTAGGAATTAATACATGCACTTTACATCCCCATTTTCGAAGATGGCCTAGATCAGGCTTCCTGCCATTCCATATTTCGTATGGCGTGGATTCAACGGATTTTGCAGGAATTCTTTTTTGTATGTAATTAGCAGTCACTATTGTCTCGTCCCAAAAACTCTTTGAGAGTCACGAGTGTGACAACATACACCTTACTGCATTCATAAGGGATCTATTCTTTCTCTCCGCCACACCATTTTGTTGTGACGTGTAAGGGGCATTGTAGTCTGCATACATATGCCTGCTTGAATGCAATAGTCCTCAAATTCTCGAGAAGTCTATTCACCTCCTCTATCCGTTCTTCATGTTTTAATTGGTCTTCCCAATATTTTTTCCACTTCCATCCTATATCTCTTAAACATTTCAAAAGCTTCAGCTTTTTTTTAAGAGAAAAATATAGGAGAATTTGGAGTAATCATCTATGAATGTTATGAAGTACTCTTTTTTGTTGTGTGTAGCAACACTCAATGGACCACAAATATCTGAATGAATTAGTCCCAATAGTTCCGTTGACCTAATTCCGGTTGGGAAGGATTTTCGAACTATTTTTTCGGTCAAGCAATGTTCACAAGGTGCAATACTTGCATTTGTTATGTTGGGCACTAAATTCATTTTCTTTATTTGTTCCATTTTAGATTTTCCTGGAAGTCCAAGTCTTTCACGCCATAAACCATAGTCAGATACACACACAGAGTACTCAAAGACCACATTCATAGATTCATTATTCGTGGTAGAAAGGCAGAACAGATCATGCCCGGGGACAAACTTTCCCATAGCTACTATCTTTCTGCTCTTCCTATGGATACACGACCATTATAAAATTTAACTTCAAAATCCTTCTTCAGAAGGACGGGTACAGAGATGAGATTTCTACGAATTACGAGGGCATATAGTACATCATGAAGTATCATGACGCTTTCTTTCAGAACTAATTTGTAACTTCCAACACCCTTAACGTCCAGATAGGTGTTGTTGCCCATAAAGATTATTTATTCTCCTTCTTTCATTTCCTTGAAGTCAACAATGCCTTCCATAGTTTTGGAGATATGACGGGTGGCACCAGAGTCAATCCACCAGCCTTTTATATCTGTCATCGCAGCATTACACTCGACGACTGCAGCAAATTCAGGCTTATTTTGGCTTTGCCTAGACGAAGCCCTACTTGGGCCTGCCAACTTGTTATTAGAAGGACAATTGGCCCTAAAATGACCATACTTCCCTCAGTTATGGCAAGCGCCCTTAGCTGGCTTTCGTCCGCACTTTCTCTTGAATTGCCTCTTTCCAGGTCCAAGCTTTTTGCTCTTGCTATGGTGCACCGAATGAATTTCTTAAACGGGATCTCCAGCATCCTCCGCTTCAAAAACTTCTGTTGTCTTCCTGCTCTTTGTCATTCTTGTTCTATGGCTAGCTGAGCTGGCAGGTCAGTCACCGACTTAACTATTCCATTAAGTCATAGTGTGGTGACAGCCATGTCAAAAGATGGTGGAAGACTACTTAGCACTGTAGAGACCTGCAGTGGTTCAGGTAAGGCAGTTCCTGCAGTGGTTCAGGTAAGGCAGTTCCTGCAGTGGCTAAATCTTTAGCCATGACAATCATCTTATTTACATGCTCTATGACATTTTCACCTTCATTTGAAAAAGGAGATGTATGTTCGGTTGAGTTTTTGAATCATACTTTTATTTAATAGCATTCCACAAGTCATGAGCATTCTTATAATTTTCGAAGACCTTAATCAAATGATCTTTCATGTGCATCAGTATGAAAGATCTGGTTCTTCTATCTTTATCCTCCCACTGTTAGCCCGTATTTGCTCAGCATTAGTTTTTTCAGGAAGCACAAAAGCAGGGGAGTCAATTATTGGTTCCAAATTATCATGCATCAAGCCATACCTAATTTTTCTGCTCCACATGTCATAATTAACGCCATTTAGGCGTTCCATCTTGACCAGCTCAGAAGCAATAAGTTTGTGAGTCATTTTGCTAAGTGATACTTTTTCTAAAAAAACACAAAAATATTATTAGTACCAAAAAAAAACTGAGAGTTGAGACTTGAGATAATTCCACGAAAAATTCAGTGAACAAATATTTTGAATAAAATAACGCACAATACTTCTTAAAATTTATTGCCTTATGTTGAAATAAATACTTATAGAAATGTGGTTTTGTACTTATTTCAAAGTAATTTTACCGATAGACTAATTGTCAAAATGAAATGTTTTAGTTAAAAAAATTTGATTTGATGAAATAGATTCACAATTATGAACAAGTAATAACTATACGTATTACTTAGAAAATAGAGTAATAATAATAGTAATGCCTTATGAATTTCAAAACAGAATAAAAATATAAATGTTAAAAAAAATGAAATCCCAGAAAATTTCCAGATTCAGTTTCGGTATATATAAAAATTCCAGGTTCAGTTTCGAAATTATATATATATATATATATATATATATATTATTTTAAACAGAACAGAAACCATGTCGCAAGGCAAAAATTAAATAAAAAGATTTTATAGGCCGACGACAAATAACAGAAATAAAAAAATTTCCAGGAACATAAATTTATGAGATAAAATTTCAAACAAATAAGAATAAGATAAGAATTATATATAGGCCGACGACAAATAATAGTGAACCACAGAAATTACACGAGCTGTGAATATAAGGCAAGCATTATGGACCTCTTACTATTCTGATGATTATAAAAATATAATTATGACCCCCTTTTACGGCAAGGATTTAAAATATGCAGATCAATTGTTAAAAAAAATTAACAGATTATATTTAGCAAATATGATAAAAACTGATCTAATCAAGCATGCGTCGCGCATATTAATAATAGTATGCGGGTCAAACAGAAAATTATTGGTGCAGATATTCTGATTTAATGAACTAAATAATAAATCTAAAGTTGATACTTATCGAGACCAAGATTATGATAAGGCTTAGATTAAAAAAATATGTAGAAAAAGGTTTATTATTTCTGCGCAATAATATGTCGCAACAGATGGCGATCTAAAAAAGAGACAGCATGCAGTAATCTAATAAGCATGCAACAGATGGCGATCTAAAAAAGAGACAGCATGCAGTAATCTAATAAGCATGCAACAGATGGCGATCTAATCAAACATGTAACAATGACAAAGTAAAAACAACATGCAGATCAGGCAAAAAAAAATATATATTGACGGCGCAGATGTGTTACGATGCGATCAGGAATTAACAGCGCGACGCGGATCACACACAAAACAAACAAAAAAAAAATTAACGGTGCAGATTCGTTACGATGCAATCTAGTGGTTTAAATCATATTGCCACTGTTCGTCTTCTCCAGATAAATCTGAAATCTGTGCGTACCGTTCACCGTGCGTGACCAGGGAAAGAGGTGAATGCCGGCGGGGACTCGTCGAAGGCGCAATCAACGGTCGGAGAAGACTCGCCAAGGGTGTGGAAGCGTTCCAGCAGCGTCAATTTCGATTCGTTCGCAGCGGGGAGTGATGGACGCCGGCAACGGATTGAAGACGCCGAAAAAAAAAAGGATTCGCCGGAATTCGCTGTTGGTTCACGAATCCACGGCAGAGAACACCTTTGTACCTTCGAGCGCCGCTGTAGAACAACGGAAGGGTTTCGAAAAGAACACCAGCACCGGGAAGAAAGGGGATCGACTGACTTCGCCGGAAGTCACCGATCTGGCGCTCTGATACCAATGAAGCAGGGCTAAGGAAAAATGAAAGGAAATTGGGGACTTCCGACGGATGCCGACGACGGTCGTTCTCGACCTTGATTTATATATAGCGTTCACCCACGATCGTTCATCCCCAATGTTCCGCTCCTGTTACGCCCGTCCACAGCGCCCGAAGGTCGCGCGATCCTTCACGATCCGCGCCTCATAACGTCCGGCGACGTGTCCGTCGTTATTATTCCTCCACGATCCGCGGCTGGCTCTTAATGACGTATTCCGCCAGCCGTTCACCATTGACGCGCCGGTGATCACACGTACATATTGTACACGCGAATTGTGGAGTCGGCAGTGATCGTTGTGGTCATTTATTCAACAATAGCAAGAAGTTAGGAAACCCCCCTAACTAATATGTAGTTCCGTTCCTAATTAATATCACACGATGTTATGAACAATCATTCTAATCCACTCTAGATTTTTGCTATTTAGTTGTGGAACAATTACAATCAATAAATGAGTAATTTATTTATTATCACCATGCAATAATCGCTCCAGAAAAGCAGTCCATATTCAGATGATGTTTGTAACATATATGTTTAGCAGAAATCTGGTATATACTCGTCTTCTTTTCCCTTGGTGGGAGAGAGAGAGAGAGTACATATAAATAATATCTTTATATATTTTATTGGAAAAAATATGATGATAAATAATAAGTAATATTTTTAAATAAAAGAGAAATAATATGATAATTATAGAAATATCTAGAGCATGTATAAGAAAAAAGTTAATAAAAAATATATAGCATAAAAAATATTGTACAAATTTTATAAATTGATATAAAATACGTTATGGAATTAAATTATAAGAATGTTGGATCCTAAATGTTGGAGGAAACGAAGGCAACTACGTGGCTTATAGTGCATGTTGTTCACCTTTTTGAGTATCTATGCATGCAACGGATGTGTTGGAAGGGTGTGAGCCATTAAAATATTATAGACTCATTATTTGGATCACATTACAGGCAAGATTTAATCTACAATTTATTTGTGTTATTCAAATTTTGTTTTGGATAGTTTCAACTGATCCAAATCTTCATGGTTTACGTCTTTTAATTTTATACTATTTTATTAGGTCATATGCCACACCACCTTTTTTTTTTAAGGATCGGAGTTTGTTTAAAATACATCTTGCATATTATTTTTTAACAACCAATTGATGAAATAAAATAGCATTTATTTGTTAAGTTCCACACGATTTATCAATTTTATTAATGATATTTAATATTTGAGAACGATCGAAATGTCCATAATTTGGAAAACTATAAGTTGACCAAGAACTAAAATTTAGATTGTAACCGTCTCAATTAACCTAGTTTTGTCATGAATTGCTGCATGCCCGAGATGGGTGATGACTTGAATCTCCATAACAAAGTTGGATGGTTTGTATATTGTAATTTAATGATAAGTAATTTTTATTGGATGCCGGACTGAGTCTAAGGAAGGTCTTCATTGTCTAAATCTACTAACACTCGACTATTTGCAGTCAGGAAAATAGAGCAGTCTCAATAATAAGTAATTTGAATCATGATTTTTATAAACTAAAATTCTTAATCTCTAGTATATGAGAAGTGGTGGTGATAATTTAATTCACATGACACTAATAATTATTACGCGTGATTCATAAACTAAAAGTTGAACTACTATCGATTCCAAATCTAATACACAACCGAATTTTTCTAAGAAAGTGAAGTGACTTTGACGTGATCATTCGGCAAAACTTCACCGACAGCACTTTAAACCTAAAATTGTCTTTAATGGGTCTAAAGACGTAAGAATTATCTTTAATGTTCTCTTTAATGGGTCATTAATTGAATTGATTATTAATGGTTGACTAAGTGATTTTGTGTTTCAAAGTGGACGCGGTGAAAGTTAAACAATTCGGGATGCTATTTTTTAATTCCTAATTTAATTTTACTTCTATCCTTAATCGAATAAGTTAGATGCTCTTAGATTAATATTATGTTTGGATGAACACTCGTTAAGAAAAATGGAAGAACATGAGGGAAAGAAAAGGAAAGTGAAGGGAGGAGAAATTTCACCTCAATTTGAAGTTGAAATAAAATAGTATAAAAGGAGAAGAGTAAAGGAAAAAAAATGAAAATTCTCCTCCATTTCTTTTCTTTAAAATTTTATCCAAACAAAAATTTTTTTTTTCCTTCCCCTCTTTTTTTACCCTTCATTCATCTCAATCCAAATATAGTATAAAGAAAAAAAGATGAATCGACTTATACTTTTTTAGATTTATTAAGGGTGCAAGAAAAATCGAACTAATTTTTTGATCCAAAAAATTTAAAAAAATTAGAGGAACGAAACTTATCCATTAAAATTAAGGTCATACTTGAAAAGTCGTAGAGTTCGTTTCTATTTATTAAATTTTTATGTATAATTAATTTATAAATAATCATTTTTTAATTATTAATATATAATAATTTTTTATTTTTATAATAACATTTGTAAAATTTAATAATGTTTATATAATTTAATATGTTACTATCACATTACCAAACTTTAATTAAATAGTCCTGGTATTATATTCTACATTTAATTGTAAAACTAAATATATTTGTATTAATTTTAACTTATTATATATACTTTTAGAAATATTATTTTACTAAAATATGTGTCCGAAAAAATTACCCAAAAAAATTGAGCAACTATAGAATACTTTTTATTTTTTAAACGATTTTAGAATGACTTTTATAATTTAAAAAAAATCGATGAGAAAAATAGTCGGTGATTTTTTTAAAACTGAAAAATAGATCCGCAAATTTCACCCCTTCAATTTATACATTTAAAAGTCAAAAGTTCTCGAAAATTACAGGAGGCCTATGGGCCGCTATTTCCATAGTTAATTCATGACAAAAATGATTTGTTACCTTTCTGGTATAAAGTATTTATTATTAATTAATTTTGTAATAAAGTATATATGAGTTGTTATTTTTTTCGATATAATTTTTTTTGATAATTTAAAATAGATAACTTCACGAAGGAAAAGAGGTATCTTGGCACGTAAGTTAATATATTGACCGAGTCCAAAAAGCTAAAGCGCCACAAACAAAACAGGAAAAAAAAAGAGATGAAGACGACGGATAGCAAATCTGTCTTGAAGTCGTCAACGCTTCATCCGCACTTCCATAAAACCACTGAAGACTCAACATTTCCATTTGATGTAGGACAAAGTTATTATTTTTAAAAAAGTTAATATTATAAATAATGAAAATACGAGTCTTAACGTATTTTTTATGAATAATTTGATGTAAACTTCAAAAATTGACTAATCGAATTGGTTATATACGTTAACTCAATGCAGAATTAACTCCAATCAAACGGGTCTAATTGACTTTGGTTCATAATCCTAAGGTCCCTTCATGTGTTAAAAACATGCTTCTCTCTCTCACTATGAAATTATTCATTATTTTGTATGAAATCTGAAATTTAAAATATGATTGACATAATTGATTAGCAGAAGTATCTCAAGGAGAAGTTTTGGGCAGATATGGAGGGTTTGATTGAAAGTATACCAACAACCGAGAAAGTTTATATTGGGGGAGACCTTAATGGACATATTGGTAAAGAGGCAGGACCACATGCAAGGGTTCATGGTGGTTTTGGTTTTGGGGAGTTGAATGAGGAAGGACAAACTATTATTGATTTTTCTTTAGCATACGACCTTAAGATTATCAACACTTGTTTTAGGAAGAGAGAGGAACATTTAATCACATACAAAAGTGGAACTCATAGGTCTCAAATCGATTTTTTCTTGATAAGAAATACTGATAAAAGACGTTGCACTAATTGCAAAGTAATTTCTGGGCATGGAGTAACTACACAACATAGATTGTTAGTTCTTGATATGCAAATAAAATGTATAAAACCAAAATCCCGAACAGTTTTTGATCGAAAGATCAAGTGGTGACAGTTAAAGGAGGAGAAGCGAGAGACTTTTAGAAGTAAGTTATTAGAGGAAAGTGTGTGGGAGTTAGAAGGAGATGCTAGTATTATGTGGAAGAATGTGGCAAAAAAGGTTGAAATGGTTGCTAAAGCCATTTTAGGAGAATCAAAAGGTTTTGGACCACGAGATAAGGAGACTTGGTGGTGGAATGAGGAGGTCCAAGAAAAGGTGCGTAATAAGAAGAATTGTTTCAAGGCGATACACTTGGACAATAGTTCTGACAATTGGGAAAAGTATCGTTTGGCGAAAGGGGAGGCTAAGAAGGCAATTAGTGATGCTCGTGCTAAAGCATACGAGGGGTTTTATAAGGAGTTAGGGACAAAGGCGGGTGAACAAAGGATTTACAAGATTGCAAGGAACAAAGAGAAGGAGTCGAGAGATTTGGATCAAGTAAGATGCATAAAAAATGAAGTTGGCAAGGTTTTAGTTACTGAATGAGATATTAAGAACAGATGGGAAGAGTATTTCTATAAGCTATTTAATGATGGATGTGAATGTTCGCGTTGTGATTTGGAGGACTTGACAGTTAGCGAATGTGAGCTTAATAGGTCATTTTATCGTAGAATTAGAGTCTCGGAGGTTAGCGAAGCTCTTAAGAAAATGGAGAATGATAAAGCCGTTGGACCGGATGGTATACCGATTGAAGTTTGGAAATATTTAGGAGAAAAATGTGTGTTGTGATTATGTAAACTATTTAATGAGATTTTACGGTCGAAAAAGATGCCTGATGATTGGAGATTAAGTACATTAGTTCATATTTACAAAAATAAAGGGGATATTCAGAATTGTGCAAATTATAGAGGGATTAAACTTATGAGTCACACTATGAAATTATGGGAAAAAGTGATTGAGCATAGATTGAGAATGGAGACTAGTATTTCTGAGAGACAATTTGGGTTCATGCCAGGAAGATCCACTACAGAGGCGATTTATTTACTAAGGGGGATGATGGAGAAGTATCGAAGTAGGAGAAGAGACTTACATATGGCTTTCATTGACTTAGAGAAGGCGTATGATCGAGTACCAAGGGATGTACTTTGGAAAGCCTTGCAAAAGAAGAGGGTGAATGTTGCCTACATTAAGGTAATACAAGATATGTACGATGGGGCATTGACTAGGGTTAGGACACCCGGAGGTGAGACAAATGAATTTCCTATAGGAATTGGCCTACATCAAGGATCAGCTTTAAGCCCGTATCTATTTAACTTAGTTATCGATGCTATAACCGAGAGTATCACAGAGGAGGTACCTAAGTGCATGCTATTTGCGGATGATATAGTACTTTTAGCGGATTCAAGAGAAGAGATTAATACAAAATTGGAAATATGGAGAAATACGTTGGAGTCAAAGGGTTTTCGTTTAAGTAGGAATAAAACAGAATATATGCATAGCAATTTCACAAATAAACAACTTAGAGACGATTTAAAAGTTAGGTTAGGGGAGGATATAATTCCTCAAGTGACAAAGTTTAAATATTTAGGATCAATTGTAAGACAAGATGGTGAGATTGATGACGATGTTAATCATAGAATTTAAGCTGGTTGGTGTAAGTGGAGGAAAGCCACTGGAGTTCTTTGTGATAGAAAAGTACCCAATAAAGTTAAAGGAAAATTCTATCGTACTGCTATAAGGCCAGCAGTGTTATATGGTAGTGAATGTTGGGCTATGAAGGGACAACATGAACGTAAAGTGGGGGTAGCCGAAATGAGGATGTTGAGATGGATGTGTGGTCATACAAGATTAGATAAGATTAGGAATGACCATATACGTGAACGAGTCGGAGTGGCTCCTATTAGTGAGAAAATGGTAGAGAATCGTTTGAGATGGTTTGGTCATGTTCAGAGAAGACCATTAGATGCGTCAGTAAGAAGAGTAGATCAAATAATCTGGAGTCCGATTAAAAGAGGGAGAGGGAGGCCAAGGCGGACACTTGGCGAACTAATAGAGCAAGATCTATTGGTGAATAATATACCGAAAGGTTTGGTTAGTTGATTAGCAGAAGTAGTTCGCCGGAGAATGCATAATTATCGTTTTTTTCGTTTCGACTTTGAATTAGTAAGGTGTTGAACATCGAAAGTCTCCCGTAAATTCGGGAGGTAAAAAAAATTGATGTCCTTTTGCTCGTCATACTGTTCAATGATGATCAGAGAAGCATCTTTGCTGTCATGATCGTTGGGTGAATCAGAGATGGAGTGGGGAAAGCGTGTGTGGCCCCAGGAAATTGTCAGCCACAATGACAAATTTACGTCCCCAGTTGTTTCAGTAGCCTGCAGGGGCAGCTGAGGAAGCTTATTAGTTCATGCAATTTTGAGACATTGGCCTTGGAATCATGTTGGAGAAAGAGGAACGAAAGAGACGTCAGCCACCGGTTGCAATGCATCCATGGATGGGAAGAAAGCAGGGGAAATTATTGATAGATAATAACAGCAATAACAATAAATTTAAATCAGGCATGTAAAGATGCAAAAAAGGACACGTAGAAATCTTCACGCGTCTCAGGCCTTGCATGCATATTTCAATTAGGGGGAGAGAGAGAGAGAGAGAGAGTCATTACGCCTGTGTTCTTTATAAGGAAATATGGACCAAACCACCCAACATTGCCCTTGGCGATTTTGTTTTTATGGATCGTAGAGAGGGCAGAATTAAATGTCGAGTATCAAAACGTGATTTTGACAGGTTATCGCGGAGGATTGATTCGCATCGTCCGCCTGAAACGTGAAGCACGTACTCTTACTATCGGTTGTCCGTCATTTTTCCTACTTGCAATTTGGCCAAAGATGCCGTCTTTTTCTTTTATTTCTGTACTACTGGTGTAGAACATTGAAAACAGCCATTTTTTATGGTCATGTGCACCCAAAAAAAAAAAAAAAAACTATTGCAGTGCTTTAACCGTTCGTCGAAAGAGTTGGAGTTTTGGCGTTGATGGGGCTCAGAAAGGGACGGCAAAGACTTTTAATGGTACCTTAATTTGGGACGCATCGTTTTTATATATGTTTTTTGTTGTTTTTTTCTGATGACGAAGATGTTAAGGTCTTCTTCTTCCTTTTGTTTAGTGATCGCTACTCGTTTTTTTCCTGTTGGAGGGTTCATGAAGGACGAGGCGCACGCGTAAACCAGGGCCATATCTTGTAGCGATCGAATCAGGTCCGGAAAGAGGAAAAAAAAGGTTTCTTTTATCTTTGTTTACTGGCAATTCTCCGATAGCACGAGGATTGGCGTTTGTTAAAGATTTGAGATGACGTTTCAGAGTTTTTTTATGCAAACAGGTGATCGACCCGCGGCCTACTGAAACTGGGTAGGTTTTAACCAATTCTGATGAGCGACGAAGGTTTGCAGCACTCATCCAGGCGACGGACTGGTGGTGTTTAGTGGTCGTAGGTAAAGTCCTCTTCTCTTCTCTCCACATCAAAGTATTCAGATGAACAATAACAGACCTTAAAAAAAGAGGAGAAGATTCCTGCGGAGTGCGGCAGGCTGTAGAAATTACAGTAGACGGGGGAATGAAAAAAATGTTCTTTTTCGCAGATATTAATTCAGTGTTCCTTTTCGATTACAAAATCGCGTGTATTTAATTCCTTCTGAAAAGGTGTCATCAGTTTCATTGGCGTGAGAAGAACGATAAAACTTTCCTTGCGACTACATAAATACAGTCAAATTTCCTTTTTACTTTCCTGTAAACGAGAGAGAGAAGAAAGAAGAAGAAGAGGAGAGAGAGAGAGAGAGAATTGGTTGTGTACCCACTTCGAACTGGAGAAAAAAGGGGCGCCTTTCCATTGGCTTAGTCAGCATTGCAATTTCAATCCACTCTTTCTCACAACACCTGGCAGGGAAAGACGATGCCTGTAACTGATAAATCTCCCTCTTAGTTGAGAAGACAGCTAATAAATTCTCCAGCAAACCTGTGACCGCCTCTTCTCCGTCTTCCTCCTGGTGCAAAAGAGCAAACAACAAGTTCCTTATGGTCTCTTACCTGTTTCCTGGAACACCAAACGACTCAGACCTCCGCGTTAGCTTTATTTTATTGTCATATTGGGTTGCACTCGGATCCCCTGCAAACATATGTTTCAACACCTATCTTTTCTTGGAACTTCGATACGAATAAAAGATCGATCTTTCAACTTTTTTTAATGTTCTTTGACTTCTTTTGTAGACGCAGGGTCTCACTCCATGTGCAGAACTGTTGAGTTGCAGAAATTTTAAGGAAGAATGACAAGGACCTTCGACTGGATTGCTGTCGTAGTGGATTAATTGCTTCAGAGTGACATAAAGGGGGAGATTTTCTGCTGTTCAACGTCAAGAAAATTTTGCCTGAGTTTCATGAGAAAAAAGAGTTATCGCGTGATCACTAGTTAGAGAAAGATGACTCTCCTCGTCAGTTCCTGCTGGTTCTTCGTAGCCAGTTCTCTGATCTTTCTGATCAATTTCATATCCAGGCGCCTTTCCAGGTATGCTAAACTTGGAACTCTCTCCGTGTTTCCTAGTCTATATTTGTGAATTATTCGGTTTATATTTCCTTGCACTTTTCTCCTGTAGAACTAGGATCGGGGATACTGGCCAGAGGGACGATGAGAAATCCTTGAAAACATGGATGCAAAGCGAATCAGAGCTTCCTGATGACACTCACTCAGATAGTACAAATCTTAACTCTACCCTGGAGGATGAGTTATCAGGTTTCATCTTTAAGTTTGAGCATCAAATTTCTGATCATGGATTCATCGGGAAGGAAGAATCTGGTCTGCCTTTTGAGGAGGAGACTGAACCAAATTCTACCACAAGAATACAAAATTACCGTTTCTCAGCTGAAAAAGATTTTAGTGGATTTGTGGTGGAGCCAGAAGTTAAGACTTTTGTTGTTAAGGAGTCATTTGTTCATCCAGAAAGTTCTTGTTCAGATGATAAAGAAGTGCATGGAGAGCTTGGTTCTAGTTTTCTGTCTGATGAAGATAAGAAACAAGAAAAATCAGATGATATGACGAATACGGCAACAGATGTTATCAACGAGAAACCAGTAAACACAAATGATAACTCAGTAAACATAGGGATACCTGAGGCATCGGAATCTGATGCTGATGCATTTGTTGAAATCAGAGAAAAGAATGGAAGAAGTCAGGCAATGAACATGGGTGGCCCATACAGCTCGAAGGTGATTAATGTTGTGTCTCTGAATCAAGATGATTGTTTGAGTAACAGTGAGCCATCGAAGAAGGAATATCCTATCAAGAATAATGCTGGTTCTAGTTTTCTGTCTGATGAAGATAAGAAACAAGAAAAATCAGATGATGTGACGAATACGGCAACAGATGTTATCAACGAGAAACCAGTAAACACAAATGATAACTCAGTAAACATAGGGATACCTGAGGCATCGGAATCTGATGCTGATGCATTTGTTGAAATCAGAGAAGAGAATGGAAGAAGTCAGGCAATGAACATGGGTGGCCCAGACAGCTCGAAGGTGATTAATGATGTGTCTCTGAATCAAGATGATTGTTTGAGTAACAGTGAGCCATCGAAGAAGGAATATCCTATCAAGAATAAAGCTGAACCATTATGTGATATCTTAGAAGAGAAAGGAACCAGATTCTCACCAGAGGATTTGTCAAGTTTAAATGTGGAATCTGAATTCCATGAGGCTACGGACAGAAATAACATTACTAACATTTTATCATCCAAAGATTTTAAACAAGCAACCATTGATGCTTCTGAACCTAACAAGATAGATATCATCAATAAGAGGTTTGTCAAAGGAGATGAAGGTTTTATGCATAGCAGGCAATTGGAACAGGAAAGTTTTCATACCACCTCAGTGGATGAATTCAGAAAAAAAGAAGAAAAAGTGAGCTTATTTCAAGAAGAATTATCAGGTTTTAATTCCGATTCAGAATCCCTTATTAGTGAAAGCGATGGTTATTCTGTGAAAGACCTGATTGCGGATTCAGATGGTTTCTTGTCTGAGAGGGATTTTGATGGTTGTCAGCAGGAATCAGCAACGTTGGGAGATGATTCTACAAGTAATTCTGAATTTAAACTAGAGCAATCAGATTTTCTGCACGATAATTCTGTAGAATCTGATATTAGCCATGACATCAATTCTGTTGGCATCTATATAGATGAACACCTTCCAGAAGTTGATTCCTACAGTCATGGGCTTCAGCAAATGGAGTTGCCTAATGGAGCCACTGAAGCAAGTAAAGTTCAAATTTTTGGAGGAGCAGAGTCCAGTTCAAATGCTATGCATATAGATTTTTCTGATTCCAGTGATGATGAATTTTATTCGGTAAACCATGTACATGGTTTTGGAAAGAGTGTTCATGCAGCTATGGATATGGGTGATTTACCTGACGAAGATGTTGCAGGAACGCATAGTTTTGACTACAGAAGTCCAAATTCCTACAAAAATGCATTAGGTGCATCTACTAGTCCACTCTCAAGTCCAACCAATGGATTAAAGCAAGAGAATGTCGCTTTTCTTGGAAGAAATATGAATGTTGAATCACCAGAATCTGAAAATGATTTTACACACAAAGTATCTGAGGAGTATGAGAATTCTGAAGAAGCTCATTTAGATGACTTGAATGAGGATGATTTCGATGAGTTGGAATCTCTCTGGGAACATGAGGATCTGATAGAACAACTGAAGATGGAATTGAAAAGGGTAAAGGCCTCAGGACTACCTACCATACTAGAAGAATCAGAGACCCCTAAATCTGTTGAGGATCTGAAATCATGGAAGATCGAGGATAAGCTCTCGCGCGAGGATCCCCTGGACGAGCTGCAAAAGTTCTATAAGAGCTACAAAGAGAGGATGAGGAAGCTGGATATTTTGAATTACCAGAAAATGTATGCAGTAGGTTAGTCCAAGCGCCTCCTTTCTCTTAGTATCAGATACAAGACCCCACTGTGCATATTTAGTAATTGAACATATTCAAATTCTTTTAGTATTTCAATGAAATCTAATGGCAGTACAATAAGTTGTATTTTTTGAGAAGTAAATTTGTACATTTAAGAGTATTTAACATATTGTTCTTGCTTATATGCAGGTTTTCTTCAGCTGAAGGATCCTCTTCAATCAGTGGTGGCTCAGAAGCCTATTATTCCAACACTAACCTCCATTTTATCCCAGAATCTGTGGCCCATTGGTGGTAAATCAAGTAGCAATGAATCAACCAAGTTTATTAAAGAGCTCCGATGTGAGTTAGAACTTGTGTACGTGGCCCAAACATGCCTCTCATGGGAGTTCCTATGCTGGCAATACGAAAAAGCTAGAGAGTTAGCAGAATATGATTCATATATGAAAAATCAGTACAACCACGTGGCTGGAGATTTCCAACAGTTTCAAGTAATCCTGCAAAGATTTTTAGAAAATGAGACATTTCAAGGTCCAAGGCTACCCAATTATGTGAAAACTCGTTGTGTTCTCCGAAATCTGATTCAAGTACCAGTTATAAGGGGTAAGCGTATCTTAAGTTCTTTTTTTTTTGGAGAAAACATATCGCAAGTTCTTAACATATAAGATTAGTCCTAGATGATGACATGACACTCCTAGGAACCATGCTCATTGAAGTTTTGTGCTCAGTTATGAGACAACTCCTAGGACCTAATTTTTTGAAACAAAAAAAAAAATTGAGATCAAATCTTTCTTGTACAGAGGATAGCATGAAGGACAAAATGGAAGATCAAAGGAAAGGAAATTTTGTTGTTACGAATGAGGTGCTAGAAAACATCATGGAAGAGACAATCAGGCTGTTCTGGGAATTTGTCAAGGCAGACAAAGATGAATCCCCAGGAATCCTGAAAGCATTGAGGGCAACACATGTGGAGCTTCAAGATCCATCATACCTCCAGCTCATGCTGGAAATCCGTTCCGACCTGCAGAAGGTATGGATCATTTTTCTTTTTTTCTTATTTTTTTCTTTCATAATTTTGAGTACATGGTACAATAATTCAAGGCACATCAACAGTGCTGATACTCATTTTATTTACAATAATTCAAGGATCATTTATTTACAGAAATTTCCAAAAGATACGGCACTATCTTTATGACTAGTAATGCAATTTGTTGCCTTGACATGTATCAGCAATTATTAGTTATCACATAAAATGCACTCATGAGATACATTTGGTTAAATTTTATTTTATTATGGTTTCATTTTGTTTCTCTTTTATGCAGAAAAAAAAGAAGCTAAACGACATTTTGCGAACAGGCAATTGCCTAGTCAAGAAGTTCAAGAAACCGAAAGAAGATAGAACAAATCAAAACCTCTTTTTCTCTCAAGTCGACTTAAAGCTCATAGCAAGGGTTCTTAGAATGTCTAGAATTACAGCTGACCAGCTGATGTGGTGTCATAAGAAATTGAACAAAATTATGATCGTGGATAGACAAGTCTACAGGGAACCCTCATTTTTGGTATTTCCTTTCTAATACAAGTATTTTTTTTCCTTATTATTATTTACATAGATAGAATGTTTTAGAGGGAGCCTGTTTTGGTATTTCCATGTTTATATAGTCATCTACTTCATGAATGCTATTTACTTATACACCTAGAAGCAGACATATCAAATTCCTTTTTTTTCTGATAATCTCATTCCACACCTAAATGGTAGTTCAACAATTCCACAATTCAATAGCAAGTACTTCGAGAACCAGCAAAGGTGCAATAAAACTTTCATGAATTTCGGAGTGCCCTGAAAGAAAGAGGCAAGAGCCAAGATCTGGAGTTTTGGTTTAAATTCTGGAACATCATATTTTCTCAAATTTGAATATACAGAAATGTTCAAACTCAAAGTTCTGCTGGGAGTAAATTCTATTAAACTTTTGTTCATATGCTTCACTCCCTAAAAAAAGGACAGTAACCTTGTCTGAGGTTCAGCCTTCCTTGTGCCTTGTGCAATTGGTACTTTTGATTTGTGCATGGAAGGCCAAATTCTGATGGGGTCAGTCATTTATGAGCAAAATACTGTATCAAGTTGACATTCCTTTCATTTGGGACTTGGGGGGGACATGATAAAGATACCTCTGGACCTCAGAGCTTGTCATCCACTTCCAATAATGAAGCATGATGTGTGTCGTGGACAATGAGCTACACATGGACAATTAGCATGAGAGTTCTCTTCACTCCATTTTAATTCCACTTCAAAATTTTCATTTTATTTTTTCATTATATTTTAATTCACTTTTTTTTTCTCTCCTAATGTCTCTTCCATTTCGGTTTCCACTTAACTCTTTTAATAACTAATGTTCCAATCACACACTTTATTGATCCCCACCAAACTTTGTAATAACGATAGTACTATAGAATATGAGATGAATATATATATATATATATATATATATATATATATATATATATTGTATTATACAAATGTTTTAAAATATAAAAAATAAATTAGTTCATAGAAAGATTGAAAAAGGGCACAAAGAATTAGTTATCTTTAATTTGACTTTTAAAAAATTTCTTTTGTCTAGAGTCATTTATTTACATTTTGTCATTATTTTTACTTCCATTTTTATTTCATATATTTTCCAAATATTTCATATGTTTAATTTAATTGTATTTCCATATTAATTAAATCTATATGTATGTCACACATTCCCCATATTATATAATATTGGTATTATATTTTTTTATCATACAAAATATAACCTAGAAGAGAGAGAAAAGAGGGTAGAGACAGAAGAGTGATTAGGTTGGAAACTGAAATCTAAGAACCTTGTTATAGTGAAATGGGCGTAAAACTTCTTTCTTTTAGGAGTTTCATATATTAGCTTTTTTTATTATTAGTTCATCATAAACCTGTCATTCCTATATTATAAGTTGGATTTGATTGGGGATAAATGTACCGAGTACCGAATATCTTATTAATGTATTAAAAAATGTTGCAAACCATTGAATTGCTTACACCAAATAGATATTATGTATTAAAATGCATAATTCGATCTATTTGTTTTTTAAAAAAGAAAGAAAACAGAAGCTAAAAGCATGGTTGTTTGGACCGGACCGGACCGGCCGGTCCAACCGGTTCAACCGTCGACCGCCACTTGAGACGGGTTTGGTTCGATCCTAAAATCGGACTAGCATTTGAATCGTTTTGAACCGGTCAAAACCGGACTAAAACTGCTGAACCGTCGGTTTTAGGACAACCGGCCGGTTCAAATATTAGAAAAAATTGGAAAAATGTGAGCCTATTAAGTTTTGAACCCATGACCTCTTAAACAACTTAATATGTACATTCCACTATACCATGTTTATTCATTTGAATACTAAGTTATTTTATATTATACAATAGTTATCATCACTCATTTATCAAATTATTTTTTAATAAGAAAATTTATAATATTTTTAAATGTCAAATATTAAATATGAAAAAATTAGTTACCTAATTAAATTAAAAAATAGAAACTACAATAATCTTTCTAGTTTAAGTAAATATTAATAGTTGAATTTAAGAAATATGAATTTGTAAATTATAATTGAATACATTAAAATCACATAAAACTCATATCAATAGTTAAATATGTCACATTTGATTTCTTAACTTTAATTAAAATGATTTAACCATATGTACTTTGATATAGAAATATATTAATTATTGATAAGAATATATAAGTACTATAGTTTATCTTTTTATATTATTTTATTAATATTCGGTTCGACCGTCCGGATTAACCGGTTCGACCGATCTAACCTGATCCGGAGATCTATCCGGGTCGACGTCCCGTCCGGGTCTTACAACCTTGGCTAAAAGTGATCATGCACACTCTTTCCTATGGTTGATCAGGTATTTTTAATATGCGCACTCAACTTCATTTTTTTTGGATGAGACATTATTAATCTTAAAAAATGTTTCACTATGCTTAGTGTCACAATGACAACATTTCTCTCTCCTTGACATCTGATTTTAAACAATAAAAATTTCACATCAATATTTTCCTTTTTTCTTTATTCAAATTTAATTTTGTATTTATATATCCATTTAATTTAAAAAAATCAAATATGATCATTCAAATTTTTAAAAAAATCACTCGCTATTGTTATTTTGAAAATTAAATAATAACAAATAAGATTTATAAATGGTAAGGTCTTCTCCTCACTCCGAAGGGTCTCCTCTCACCCCACTCTAATATAGGCAAGATGTGCCTCTCCGGATGCTGCCCTTTTTTTCAATGAAGGGGCAATATTTTTTTTTTCAATTAAATAGTTATCAAAGTTAAATGTTTCTTAGAGTACACCTTTTTATTTTATCATATTTAAAATTTAAATTTTTATATGATATCAAAAGTTAAAGGACGCAACTTCATAAAAGAGCTTTCTTCTCTCACCGACAAATTATTTATTTTTATTTTACCTTTTAAAATTTATTTTAATGATGATCGTAATTGAAACTTTTGAAAAATTAAATAAGTGCTAACCAAACTAAATTATCCAACTTGATTTCGATTCGGTTAATGGATAATGATTTTGTTAACCGAACACGAATTGTTTGGTTCGGTGAATTAATCAAAATTAATAAAAAAATTAAAATAATATTTTTATTATATATTTGTATAATAAAATTCATCTGTTATACATATTTCTTAATACATTTTTACACTTTTTTTCATCAATTCATATCTATATATTTCTATTTGGTATTATTTTTGTGAAAATTATTTTATTTGGGATATCTCCTCTTTTTAATGTTATTTCCTCAAACCACACCTAAACGATCACGATTTCTCAAATCTAACTTCAAACTACGAACTTCATTTTTTTGGTCCTTAATTTATCACAATTTTTCCAATTTGATCATTTCGTCCAATTCCGTCAACTTCTCGATTATCTTTGATTTTTCACATTTGTAAAAAATTGAAAATACCCCCGCACGAAAAAGAGATTTCTTTCTGATCCTGCGAAGGTTGAGACAGACGCAAGGAGAAAGAGAGGGGGAGAGTGGCGACCCCCCTCTTTCCCTGTGCACGTCGACGCAGGGAGAGAGAGGGGGAGGGATCCCCTCTTCTCGACCGTCGTCCCGCCAGACGAAGGTCGAGAAGGGCGGCCGCAAGGAGAGAGAGACAGGGGTCCCCCCTCCCACCTTTGCAATCGTCGTCCTGCCAGATGAAGGTCGAGCGGGCGCGGTCTCTTTAGTCTTTTCTCTGCAAAGAGATACGGCAACGTAACTCTCAAAATATATCCATATATACTAATATACACACACATGGATGTCCCTGAATGCCCCATCCATGAATTTCTCAACTCCCCATTCCCAAGCCATTTTGTACCCACAGATTTCCCCCAAAAATCACATCTTTCTTCGTAATGGAGGTTCCATCTCTTTTTCTGGTTCTGCTATTCTTTCTCTCAATCAGAAGGCATCATCCATTTTGAAGGATATGTCTCTCTCAACCAGAAGGCAGAGGGAGCTCTCTCCTTCCTCCTCCATTGTACCATCCACTAATGATGATGTTGAAGGTTCAATGACGAGAGACGCCGAGCATTCCCTACAACCAAATCCAGGCCAGATACTGAGAGCCCAACAGCCATAAAAAGCAAAACAGTAGTGCCTAATTGCGAATGCATCGAAAGAATAAAAGAAGTATTGATTAAATGAAACAGAAAAAGAAGGGATTGATCCCCGACCTCAATTTTGCTATGTAGAATTAGGCGAAAGGATCAAATTAAAAAATCATGATAGTTTAAGGATTTAAAAAATGCAGTTCATAGTGTGGGGTTAGATTTGAAAAATCGTGATAGTTTAGGATTTGTTTGAGAAAATAACCCTTGTTTTAAATGGTCTATGTTTAAAAACATTTTTATATACATTCATATGCTAAATCTTATAATTTATTATTGTTCAAATTTGATATTGAATTTTTTTATTTGACACATACTATATTTTATTTTTTGGATGTTAAACTTGAAAAGAATAAAAATATGGTGAATTAATCGAATCGAACCGAAAATTTCAGATCAAATAATGGATAAAAAGTTTTAGTTCGATTTGGATAACTAATCGATCCAATTAGATGTTAATTATCCGAACTAACTCATGCTCACCCCTAGGTTGCAGCCCCATAAAGGAGTGCCCGTCTCTCTCGATCACAATTAGATTATTTTTTATTTTTATTATTTATTTAGTATTATTTCATTCATATTTTTTATTATTTTAATTTTTTATTGATAATCATGGATGAAATTTTTGAAATGTTAAATATGTAGCTGATAATTATATTTTCATTTTTATTACTATTTCATTTCATATTTTGTTTTAGTATTTTTATTTTTTAATTGATGATCATGACTAAAGTTGTAAAAAAGTTGAATAACTAATACCAAATTAAGTTTAAGTGGGTGAGAGAGAAAAATACTGGCATGACATTTTTATTTTTTAAAATTTGACATAGAGGTGAAGGAAAATACTGAGGGCAAGCTACATATATATAGGTCAAGCTACATACTATAGGTCTAAAATGTTTGTCTTCTTCCCAAATGCAAGCTACATATATTTATCCTTTCACGATCGCAAAATTATCATTGGTAAAATATAGTGAAACTGGTTGGAGAAGTTCAAGAAGGTCGATTGTTTAAGTTGAGTTTTCTAATTTGAAAATGATGATGATCAATTCTTCGTAGTTCTTGCTCCATAAATTATGAATTTTCATATGAGAAATTTGTTAGCTTTTCCATGTCCAGTGGAATCACCTAAAAAGAATTTTTAAGATGAAGTTATGAATTTATCTTCATTGATCACTTGTTCTTGCATTTTAAGCATTCTTGTATTTTAAGGTGCATAAGCATTCTTGCATTGTGAACATGCATTGCATATTGCCATTATTAGTGATTGAAAAAATGAAATAGCAATATTGTTTGTAGTAAACAATCAAGTTACAAAGTGAAAGGGAGAAAATATAGTGAACCTTCTTGAAAACATAAAGTATAAGGTGAGTGATAAATTTACAAATTACAACATAGCAAAATAGTATATGATATATTTCAAGTATTTCAAGTAAGAATTATGATTATTATTGAAAGTAACTTGATCTATAGAAAGTACTTATGATATATTTCAAGAATTTTATATGAAATGAAGTAAACTTATACAAAAATATTTTTAGGAAATAATGCTTGTAATGTTAAAATAAGATTTATTTAATATTGACATGTAATTATGATATGTTTACTTTGCTACTATTAAACTTCATGTGTTCATTAGTTATGATAATTTTAAAAAGGTTTTTGAGACCGTATTTGATATACATATATCTTTGGAGCGTATATCAAGTGTCTTTGTTCTTTGGGGTTGCTTTATGTGCACGTATTGAGTTACTTATTCGAGACTCATTATGAAGCTTTCTTTAACTGTATGACTAATATGAAATGATGTGTATTGACCCTCTCTGCGTATTCGAGACTCTGAAGGGATACGTATTTAACCATGTTGAGCATTTGAAATGACATATGTGTGAAGGTTGATTATGAATATGATGATATTTTGAGTTATTTATGTTTACGTAAAAACTCACATGACTTGATAATTTATGTTGTGCTTTAAATTTTTATTCTTATAAAGCGTATGATTATTTAAATTTTATTTTCACTCGTATTTTCTCCTATATTATACTTTTATTTCACCCACTGAGCAAATGATTGCTGCTCATAATATCTTTTTAAAATTTTCAAATATTTGTAAGTTCTTATGTTAATTATATTCATAACTTGTTTTAAATTTAGTCAAGCCGCTGGAGCACTTTTGTTTTCTCTTCACTTTTGTTCTTGAAAGCATGCATGTAATATATAAACATAAATGTTGTACCAAACTTTAGTGAAAACATTTTGTAAGATTGGATGAAACTTAATTATATGGGATGTTAGATAAGAGATGAGTTGTGAAACAATAGTAACAATATGTGAATATTATGTCTTATGCATTTTGATTAAAGTTTGATAAGTATGTATGCATCTATTATATGCACTTATTTTTAAAATTGCTAAATAAAATTAATAAATATAATAATTGATATTAGAACTTAATCGCAGAGTTGGGTGCGACAGCCGCCCTCGTAGATCTCCTTCTCAGATTGGCTAGTTTTTGTCGTACCATTTGAACTACGCATTGAACCACGACTCATCCTACTCAAAATGAATTGGTTTACAACTCTTATCTTGTTTGTCAATCAACGCCCATCTCGAATCGGACGACTCTTGATGCGTGTTCGCACCTTATGGTAGCACAATAATCTCTCTCTCTCATATATATATATATATATATATATATATATATATGAAAACAACTTCTTTATCAAATTAAAATTAAGAAGTTAGTAATATGCTTGTATTTCCACTTCTCAAATCTTTAAAAACTCAACAAATCAAGATTATTCCACCAAAACAAAAGAGTGTCCATTCTTTTTGGGTTACAAAAACAAAACGTGATGGTTAAAATATGTTAATGGAAAGGTTAAAGGCGACTCACTCTTTAAATAAAAGTGACTAAAATTATCAGGTTAAATTTACAGTAAAAAAAAAGGAAGAAGAAAATGCCACATCTTTTTTCACACGGATTCCATCGAGACAAAGCCCAAAGTAAAGCCCCGAAGCCTGCAAATACATCAAACTAAACAGAAGAAATGAGAACCGTCAGATCCAAATACATAGCCGTCGGATTTAGGTCATCTTTTGTCCTCCATTTATAAGTACTTCGGATCGCGTTCTGCGTCTCTCGTCTCTGTGGATTTCTGCTTGCCTGTAAAAAAAAAGAAGCTCGAGGGAGGCGGAGGAGGAGACGAAGATGGTGCAGCGGTTGACCTACAGGAAGCGGCACAGCTACGCCACCAAGTCCAATCAGACCAGGGTCGTCAAAACCCCAGGTAAAGATGCTACCTTGCTCGCCCTTTACCCCAACTTTTCAAGGTTTATGGATTCCATATGATCTCAAGGATACTTCTTTTTTTCCGATCAATGTGGTTATTTTCCCGTTTCCGTTTGATCTTGGGTTTTATCTATCCATTTTTTTGTTTGTTTGCCTCAAAATCTGATCTTGGTTTTTCTTTTGCATCGTGGTGTTTTAGGGTTATGTGTTGAATTCGATGATAGTTTGTGGAATTTTTCCATTGGGGTCTAATGGTTATCTGTGCAGGTGGGAAGCTTGTGTACCAGTACACACACAAGAAAGCGAGCGGTCCTAAATGTCCCGTGACCGGAAAGAGGATCCAAGGCGTATGTGTTCTCTTCCTTGTTTTTGTACAGTTATCTTGTTATTTATGTGTTAGTGTGGTTGCATAGCTTAGCGGTATCGTAAATATTGAAAATTTCTATTGGAGGAAGCAGTCTCGTTTTGTTCATATATAAAGTGAAGTTAGACTTGAGACGCTATGGTACTTGCAGAGATAGGCGTTTATTGAAATATTGTTGGAAAGAGTTTGTTTGTTTATGCAACTGCTTGTGGATTTGATGCTAGAGGTTCAGATGGCAATGGAGACCCTAACTTCCTCTAGCGTTCGTTTTTCTGGGGATGTTATTTTTATGTGATTCATCTAGGACTTCATTTTTCATTTGGATAAAAACGTGACAAAGCCAATGTGCATTAGTAACTGAAGCATAGTTGGGTTTTGCGGTTGCTCATTTTTTTCCTTTAAGGGCGGTTTATGTGATAAAAATATAGTACTGTTTGAGTCACTACTTTTGGAATCACTGATGTCCTTTCTATTTTCTTGTTGAAACTCTTATTTTTGGTTGAGTTGTTTGAACGAACGTCTTCGTTGCCCATGCCATATAAATGCATTTGGTTCGTAATGTCTTGAACTTAACTTCAGTTTAGAAATTGATCAACGACAACTACGAGATCTTTTATGAAATTTTTTGAAGTGGGATGTCTGCGCAGATATAAGTTTTCTCAAGCACTTCTATGAACTAGATCATCACTGACTTTTTTTATTGGCTTTATAGTCACTCACATATATAGACACATTGGCAGAATGCTGTTTTATATTATATTAGATAAGACGCCTTTTGATCATTAATCATTACCTATTTGTCTCTCATGGACTTGATTTGCTGTTGTGTCCTGTTGTAAATCTTGTGTTTATCATCTTTTTATCATTAATAATTTCGTTTTTTTCTCTTATGGACTTGATTTGCTGTTGAGTCCTGTTTTAATCTTGTGTTTATAAGTGTTCTATTATACTTAGTTATGTAACATGTTTGTCAGAATTATTGACAACTAACTTCTGATGGATCATCTTCCATTGCATCCTTTTGTGGATTCATGGCTGTGATGTTCAACGTGTTAATTCTGATCAAATTATAGAATGTATAATATTTTTTCACATCATATTTCAGGCTATGTATTTAAATTGTTCAGATAGGCTGTATTACAATGAATAGTTTGTTTGTATTGCATTTGAAGGAGCCAATACCATATAACTATATGGACTGTATTTGAAAGGTGTGCACCTAACTTTATACTTTATGCAACATATCATGTTATAAACGGCCATGATATTATGTGATCTTGATCATTTGTCTGAATAGATTTGAAGTGCTTCTGGAGATACTAAGCATATATTTTGTTCTTTCAGATTCCTCACCTGAGGCCTACTCAATACAAGAGGTCTAGACTCCCGAGGTCCCGGAGGACTGTAAGCCGTGCTTATGGTGGGGTCTTAGCTGGAAGTGCTGTCAGGGAAAGGTTGTTTTGAGATTTCGGTCGACTCTATGATTATTATATCTTGACCTGTCCATGTGATATACCTTCTATTGTTGGATTTGTAGGATTATCAGAGCATTCTTGGTTGAAGAGCAAAAAATTGTTAAGAAAGTTTTGAAGATCCAGAAGGCGAAAGATAAACAAGCTGCCAAAGCCTAAGATTTGATGAAGCATATTTTGTGAGGGCAGATTAATCGTGGGGTGTTTTGTCCAATGAGAATCCATGAAAAGTGTGTAATGAAGTATGATGGTGAAGGCTAATTACTAGTTAAGCTTTTAGTTTGTCGTTAGAAGTATTTTTGGGACTTCGAAATCCTTGTTTTCTTTGTTGTACTTTGATCAATAACTACGATTACCCTATCCAAGAATTTTTTTGCGCCTGCTTGCAGTTGATGAGAGCCTGCTTGGATTTTCCTCGTTTATTGGTGTTGCATCTGTTATGTTAACCGTAGACTTAGCATCTTTCTAGTTAAGCTAAGCAATGGTATTTTCATTTGCTATGTTCAACGACTGTAAAGTCTGCCAAGATTTGATCTGTATCACTGAACATAAGAATTATTGTCATTTCAATTTGACATTGTTCTTATCGCTTTTGACATTTGAAAAAAATACACCTTTTTAATTAATCGCTTTTTAATTAATCTTTAGTAGCTTAAAATAAAATTCCTTCTCTGGCTATTTTTTCGACCTTGTGATAGAATGCTTCCATAGGATGTGATTCTGTGACGGATAATGCAACATCTTAGTATCTTTTTGTTTTCAAAATAAATGAAGACACAGTAAACTTTTTCTGGTGTCAGTTCAAAAATAAAACGTTAAACTTGATAAGAAGAGTTGTACTTGTGTTTAAAAAACTTCTGGTAATCTTCCATGTCACTGAAATCGAAAGTGTTGATTGAATTATAATTTGCGACGTAAAATGTCTCTTTTCCTCTCTGATAGCACTTTTATGGGAAACACAAACAATTGAAATCGGCGCCCTATCATTTGCTCTTTATATCAGTTGTAACATTAGTGATCATCTCTTTCTCTTCCTTGCCAATCCAAGACATTGCCTGCCTTCTCACCATGACCGATGAAATGCAGCAGGTTTCTGTCTTCATGCTGGACCCTGCCACTAATCTCTAGGCATAAACCACTGTTTATTTTGCTATTCGCTCGTCCTTTAGCTTGATCTTTTCTTGGACCTGGATCAACAAAGACTGGTTGTACTCTAACGGTAGGATTAGGCTTTATGCGCTGTGAGTCTGGGTCTTCCGGTCCAAGGATCCTGTATTCTGATTTGAGCTCTGAAGCTTCATCCTTGTTCACAATCACCTGCTTGTGGATATGACAAATAATGATATTAAGAGACATAAATTTGATATGCTAGTGGATAGAAATTATCGTGGAGCATTTTACCTCGAGGTATCAAGTATTTATTAAACTATAGCATATGCACATTTTTTTTGGTAAACATAACATATGCAGATTATTATGTACAGATAAATTACTGCACAGATAACTATTTTGCATTGGCGTGCTTGGGTACAAAAGAATGCATTAACATGTGGACAGTTCAGCAAGTTGAGGAACTAAAACTTTGCAGCATTCTGTCAACAATAATCTAGAGTAAATTCCATTATTCCAATTTTGTAAACCACACATTTGAGGTGACCATTTCCTAGTCTACAATAAAAAAGGGGAAGTAGTGATGACAGGCATAACCAACCAAAGCTGAGTGGACAGTTGTTGAGTCAAGCGAGAGAAAAAAAGGATTTAATAAATATCTCAAAATGAGGCTTTTATAATATATATCAACTATAACTGTATCGCGAAGGAGAAAGTACAAAAGGCTTACACAAACTAACCTTACGACCAAGTAAATCAAATGTCACAATAACTTTTCCTTTTTGTGCTTCGGCAGCTTCTTGCACTTCCTTCTGTTTCTTCAGTAAAAGCTGCTTCTCCTGAGGCAAAGAGAGATAGTAATGAGATCAGATAACTTGGAAACCACCCAACTGTTTTTCTAATATTTCTGAGAAGAAAAAGGATAGCATGATAACTATTATTACAAAAGTCTACTGTTGTACAAGTGTGTATTCTATAAAGAAAACACCAAAACATATGTACATTGACGACGCAACTATTCGAACCCTATTCTCTAAATAAAAAAGGAGAGTCTACAATGTTCACAACACATCTCTCACCATTAAACTTCAATATTCCAATTCATACATGAAGAGCTATTCAGTGTTCTAACGTTCCTGTCAAGCAATGTTTCAGTGAATCTCAGCAATAGAACGAATACTAAGCGCTGACAATGACACTGACATCTGAGTAACATAACGACAATTACGAAAAGTCCAAACATACTATGTATGAAAAGTACATACTGATGTTGCCACGATGGTCAGTAGAAAAATGATAATGACAGTGAAAAGCGTAGTATATTTTGTCTTGGACCACTCCACATATTTAGAAATATGAAAGTTCAAGTCTACTTTCCATGAGTATGCAGACAAAATAATGACATCAATGACAAGAATTAAGGATGAAGATGAAACTTTTGTCTTCTTGCACACTAGGAGTAAAAATGATAGATGAATAAGACAATAAGTGTGTAAGAATGTGTACCTCTGCGGATAGCCAGCTATTCCCTTCAATCTCGTAATAGTCACTCTGGTCATCAATAACCTTAGTTCTTGCAGCAGAGTTCCTGTCATATTCTACAAGCCGTTTTGCATATGCTTCAGCTACAGCTTCAGATTCAGACAGTGGAACTGCCAGGTCATCGAGGCCAGCATATGTACTACCTTCTCTCAGTACGAGTGCACCGCAGAAATTGCAATGACCCTCTCCTTCTTGTTCACATATTATCTTACCACAAGATAGGCAATTACTTACTAGTTTGTGCCGTCGAGCTTGGCATGAACATGGCTTCCCTTTCTGGAAGACAACAGAACCTTTTGCTGCCTCGGCAAGAGAAATGACCTTTCCACCTTTTTTCTTTTTGGGGTTATTTGCATTCCCCTTAGAATTTTTTTCAGTTTCAGGTACATCACTTTGTCTATTAGTTTGCCTAGACACTGAAACATTTGTTTCTTTAGAAGGTTTTGTTAGTTTTTTAACTGGAATGCTGAACCCTTCGTCAGCTTGTGGCTTCACATAAGCTTGAAAATTTGAACCATTTGCAGCAGGGACACTAATGGAGTTATCGACAAAGCCTCTCCTCTTCAAGTATTCACTGACTATGTTCTGGCCAGCTTCCAGGCCAATAATATTCTGCAATTAAAATACGTCATAACTAACCTTAAAAAACATCACGATTGGCTCACTTTTGCAAGGAAAGAAAATAATGGGAAAAACATAAATTCAGATGAACAACAAATGGTCAAGATTAAAAACCATATAGCCATGTAGAATTCACACTAACTATTCTATCTACAAGAGAACATTAAGGGGTTTGCAAACAAGAAGCCAATAAAAATAAAAAAATTCATCAAAAACAAGCCAAGTCAACAAGACATGGATGCTAATGACTTTTCCTACTATTTAATCGTGTAACACTGATTTCTTTTTTAGAGGATCGTGTAACACTGATTGTCCTATAACTTTTAATCAATATAAGAGAAGAATTCCGAAATGCATCCATCAGCATAATCTTACATCTGTTTTACATATAATCAAGGAATCATAATACAGGATCGTCCTATATATTTCTGCTTTGCATCTGAAGATAAACATGCAATATCTGTTTTACACAATTTTTTTTAAGGCATGCATTATACAAGATTATCCTACATATTTCTTAAAAGGCAATCTAAATTTTGTTTGGCGATTAAGGCCCCATAGCCGTAACCCGAGCTGATAAATTTGTGTTCGAAATTCTGGTATCCTCGATAACAAGATAGTAGTTACTTCGCACCAAACCCCAATTTCAACATCAGAATACTCTCAAACAACCTCCCAACGAACCCTAATCCAACAGCAAAGTCACGATTTCGTCTTGCATTCACATCTCTGATCTCCTAAGAATATAATGCGGCTTGAGCAAAACCTGATAATCTATAAGTATAATCATCATTACATCGAACAGAGATGCATGCATAACACATCGACTACTCGTTGCAAATAGATTGCAGAAACAGCAAAAATATCACATCTCTACGGTGAGATACGCAAAATAGGAATCAATTCGTTCCAAGACCAATCGAACAATCAAAATTGATCGCAAAACAGGTAAAATAGAAGATGGCGGTTACAGCGAGGTAATCGGCAGCATCGGGCGGCGGCGCGAGCTCGCAGAAAGAAACGAGGCCGGCGATGAGGTCGCCATCCAAGTGCAATCCGCCCTCCATCCTCCCGCACAGGTCCACCAACGCCTTCTCCAACCATTCCCCCGACGGAGAAGCCATCTCTGCTCGTCTCTTCTCCCCCGATCCCTCAAACGAAAGATGACCTTTTTCTTACCTCTTCCCAGTAATTAGAGGGGAAAAGGAGTCCCGAGGCCCAGCAGGCTATTATGCGCTAATGTCAGCCGTCCGATCACTTACTACTTTTATTTGCTTCCGTCTGATACAGATCACCGCGCTCCACCGCATTTGCATTCGCAGTCGCCTTTGCTGCCCGCCGCCTCAACTCCCACCTCCTCTGCCGCCGTCGTCGACGCGTCCGCTTGCTCGCCGGCCGGCGGCTCGCCTCCTAACTCGTCACGAACCTCGTAAAATGTGCTATATGAAGCAGGAGCAGAGCCCCCGATCTTTGCTTTCAAACTTTTCAAGAGGATTTCTTATCGAATTTGGCAATTAACTAACGAACGAGTGCGGTGGAATAGTAAGATGAAAGATTGGAGTGATAAAGTGCGATATCTAATCAACAAATTTATTTCGGATAATGGAAAACAATAAATATGAGAACGACCATTTTATTTAAATAAAAAAAATATTTTTAGTCCAGGTTATGTGTGAGCTATTTATAATATCTAATGAGCAAAATAATTATATCATACTTTTTCTTCAATCTATTTTTTCTATATCGTGTTTCGACAATTTTTAATTATAATTTTTTATTTTCTCTCATAATTATTTATTCATATATTTTTAAATAGTATATAAATATGAATTAAAACAAATAAAAAATATTATATTAGTGTAACATTAGTACGAGAGAAAGTGATTTTAGAAAAAAAAGGGATAAATATGGACCACCAGCCCAACACTATCGCTCTTTTTTTCGAATTTTTATATTATGTTTTATTTTATCACGTCAATAATATTACTGAAATTTTGATTATATTTAGTGAGACGGATTGTAAATAAAATTAGTTAGTAGTTGAAGAATTAATTCACTATAAATTAAAATTGGAGGTCGGAGTTAAAAAATAGGGAAAAAAATCGAAAATCATTGAAATTTATCTTGATTAAATGTTGTGTATTGTTATCATGTTATTTTATATACCAAATGATGGAGTTGTAAGCGGCTTCTCCTCGTTTTAGTAATATTTCGAGTTCGAATTCTTATGAATGCGTTATTGAAATTCTTACTTGCTACTGTTAGACATACGACCGGAACGATCTTATCGAATTTGTTAAACTCGATGATGTGCTTCTCTCCAACTTGTAGACAGTGTGCATTACTGTTAGCATAGCGTGAGTTGGATCATCGTCATCGTTTTCCAGACATCATAGACTCGCAACAACAAATGATATTATTAGTACATAATTAATCTATTATTTACTAAATCAATGTATTATTATGATTGATAATTAATTACTTGTTATTAATTAGTAATATTATGATTATGTTCAATCACATAGTGATTATTGATAAAATATGATTGAAATTAATAATGATGATAAAAAATGGAACATGGATAATGAATGTAATATTTACTTAATTGTTATGACATACGATTGATATTGTACGGCGATCTATAATGCACAAAGATAAATAAATCATAAAGATAGATGTCACAAGTAAAAAATAATAATCAATAAAAATTATGTATCGCCATAGTTGCTATGATCATAAAGTAGTATAATGGAATTATTCTTGAAAGTAATTGGAAAGATGATACACAAATCCATCATGAAATCTATTATTGCCTTCCTCTCACTTACAAAGAAATTTAAAGGTATCCTAAATATGGAGGAGATGTGGTTGTGTATACTACAAACAATGAATAACCATAGACATAACATATTATAAACCAAAACTCTCAATTATGTTGATTAATGGATAATTTCTAATGGTTAATGAATATGATTGCAACTTTTATAATTGATGGATAAATGCTAAATTAATTCATAAATATAATCAATTGACAATCATACATAATAGATAATTGAATTAACTAATTAATAACTGTAATAAATTATTCATTATCTTTGAATGATAATTTTACTTATAATTGTAAAATTACATTAAAATTAATTATGACAAATTTATGGTTGCTTAAAAATTAATGATTAATAATTAATATTTACACTAATTGCTAATTGATAGAGATAATTGAAATAGATATTAGATAACTGATAGTTGTCAATAAAAATGATGATAATTTAAATTGTTTGATTATTATTATGATGCCCTAATAAATAGATTCGTATTCTCTTTTCTCGATAATGTATTTGATTGTCTTTTTTATCATATGTACTGAGCATTTTATATTTATAATTTTTTTCTTTGTATTTGAATTCGTGGAGGATAAGTGAATGACAATGACAATATTGTTATAACTTCTTGATTAACTTTGATTTTTTTTATTCATGAAAAGACCATTATACCCCTGTCTTAGATGCCTTAAAGTTGTATGATATAAGCAAAGAAAGACTACGACTTTAAGACGCCTAAGGCAGGGGTATAATAATTTTTCACAAATCTGAAAAATTAAAGTTAATTAAGAAGTTGATAAAATTGGATGAAGGGACCGAATTAAAAAAAAATCTCGATAGTTTAGGGATTCAAAAAATGAAGTTCGTAATTTAAAATTAGATATCGTGATAGTTTAGAGATGATTTGATAAAATAACCCAAAAAAACAACTTCAGATGAAAATGTTATTTTTTTCCTTTCAAAACAGTGGATATATCAAATAAATAAATATGGAAAAGAATCATCATAAATTAATAACTAGAACCTTGCATTCTTCTACCGGATCCTGATCCGATGCTAAGCACTGTTTGGGGCTGGAACTAGGTCCATAACTTATCCTACTTACAGCGAATTCATCCAAACACAAAAAGTACAATTATGAGAAATTAAATCTTGATCAAAGACATAAACACCAATTTATGAGGTATTAGTCCTTCCTTCTAATAAGAACCATTGTTAATAATTCGATTTTTTATGTTTAACATTTTTTTGCTTTTAGCATATAGGTTAGTTTAATAATATATATAAATTTAAATTAGCGTACAATTACATATTACACCGTACAATCCTATAATTTTGAACATTATTTTAATCAGACGACTCAAAGCACAAGCAATATGTATTATTGAATTAAAATGATATTAATATAAATGTTTAAAACTTGTCATTGCACGGTGCAATCACATATTATAATTGCAGGTCAATATAATTCACAATATATATATATATATATATAATTACTATTGTATATGTTATCTATGTCTATCTTATATTATATATATAATTACTTATTTAATAATATATTATCATAAAAATATATTATGATATTCGTGAAGAAAGAGCCGCACAAAATGCAAAGAGGGAGGAGATTGAAGAATTTGAACCAGGATTTTAAGTATAATTTATTTATTATTATAGTACAATAAAAAATATGTTATTAGTTAAATGGAATTAAACCTTATGCATAATAATTATATATATTGTACTTAAACAGGATTTTATTAATTAATTTTTTACTGTTTTAGAAATATTATACAAAACCTAGTTTTATTATATTAGGATATTTTTATTTTTAAAATGATAATTAATTTTTAATTTATTTTTATTTATTATGCATAATAATCAAAATTTAATAATAAATAAAATTTCTTATTTTATAACTTAATTACATTGACTATTACATTAGAATTTTAATGATTACACCAATCCCTATTTAATTAGTATGTTTAAATTGTTAACTAATATCACTAATTACTTTTAATTTACTCAAAAAATTTGTTTAATTTTATTTAATTTTCTATCTAAAATTTAGTACAGGTTATATTTGTATCTTATTGAATTATTAATTAATATCAATTTTATTTTATAAAGAAGACCTGATTAGCTAGTATAATAGTACACTAATTATTTATTATTAGTATAATATATTAAATATAATTATATTCTTCTAGATAAGTTACGATTATATACTTATAAAAATATTTTGTCGTTACTATAGTAAAATAATCTCCATAAAATAATAAACTATATTTTAAATTCTTTTTTCATAATTATATTTTTTATTCAAACACTGATTAAGAATTTATATATCTTGATTAATTCTCAGGAACTTAAAAAAAATTAAAATTTTACATTCAAATATTACCATGGTGTTAATCCGTAAAATGCTTATAAGAATTTAAAATTCCCCTTTGCTCTCCTTTATTTCTTGATAAAAAATGGAATATAATAATACACCAAATCTTATCTCCCACTCTCCCCGCTTCATTGCCACTCTCGTGGGGAAGACGAAGAGCAGAGAAAAATTTGCCATAAACATGGCTTCGCATTTCATCATTCTCCGTCTCCCTCCTCTTCCTCCTCCTCCTCGAACCTCGCTCCCGTTGCCGTCGTTTCCGCCAATCTCCGCCGCCGCTGTTGCTTCGCGAACGCTCGGCTCCTCCTCCTCCTCGAGGAGAAACGGGCAGCAAGCTCGCGTCTTTCTCCTCCACCGCTCAGTTTGCCCGTCATTTATCCCCTCACAGGGGTGCAATCGGCAGCGTTTGGCGCCCACCACCTGCCACTTCTTTAAGCCCAAGAGCGAGCTCGAACCTTCCCCCCCCTCGTCCTCCCCGAATCAAGACGACGAGGTTTCTCTCGTTTTCCCCAGAGAAACTTTTAGTCCCAGTTTCGGAGTTTTTTTTTTCTATTCTTTGAGAGATATGGGATCTTTAAAGTGGAGAAAAAGAGACTTGGAAATAAAAAATACACTCCACAGGCGGCCCCTTTCTGGAAAGCCAATTTTGGCTTAGTTTATCTTTTGCCTACTGGTCTGTCTTGTTGATTGAATCGAAGAAATTACTAGTGTATTGTTTGGAGAAAATTATTAGAGTTTTGAAGAGAGCAAGAGTAGAAATTTGACTAACCAAACCAATGGTCTGTTAGCTTCATTTGTGCATGATGGGAAAATGCCAAGGACGAAATATAATATTTCTAAACCTTGATTCCCTCAAAAAAAAAAAAAAATGTAAACTCAAATGTTGATGCAGGACTCAGAGGTGGAATGGCCTATCCTTCGGCGTTGGGATGTACCCTGGAGGTGGCAAACTGTGACACTCACTATGGCTGCTTGTGGAGTAAGGTAACATCATTAATTGGATATTCATTTTTACTGGACAAACAAGGAAATGCTGTATTTTTCTTATTTTCTTGTATAAACTATTGATCACTTTTCCCCTTTGACTTTAAGTTATTAGTTGTGAGATGACCAAGTTCTGTTTTATAGGCAGTAAAGTTGATTAAATTGTTTATAATGCTCTTCAAGGACTGTTTCTCTGCCCATTCAGGGAAAAAAAAATACTAGTGACTATACAAGGACCCTGTGTCAAACAATGGCATTACTCTTATAATTCATCATTCATTGTGACTGGCAATTGTTTCTGTTATATCATATATAGGATAACTATGAAAGAAATTTGAAGTTTTTCCAGACAGCTTTGTTCTTACAGGATTGGTGGAGGCATCCATTTTGCCCTATCTTGGATTTGGTCAAGAACTAAGTTTAGATGAGAAAGCAGAGATACTGTTTGCAGGCCAATTGTATGAGCTGATTTCTCAATGTTTTAGCACTCAGCAGCATGTTGCTTTCCTGTTAGTAGTATCTTTGATCTATTTAGCTGACTGTGTTGTTTTTGTCAGCTTTGTAACCGCTGTCGTCCTTGGGGTTGTCTATGGCATAACCAACACCTTTCGTCCACTTCCGAAGGACTTTTTCTGCTATGGTGAGTTCTTATGTACATAAAGATCTAGATCTCTTTGCAGTTTTCATCTAGTTGCCAGAAGTGTACTCATGAATTTCTATTAAGCTTGTTTTCCATGAAATAATAAGAATGTTGGTTTTCGACAATATTGATAACATATCGATGAGTAAGTCCTTCATGTGCTCCTTAAAAAAAGTTCATGTCATTTTTTTTAGGGAAAAAGGTCCATGTCAAGATTCCTCCGTTTACTTTCTTTATATATGAGGATGAGTGGATGACTAAGTTATTATTGTAATCCCCATAGAACACGTGCCCCAAACACATGCTCAAGAAGCCACCCCAGAGGTATTACCAATTCTACGATTCAAATTTTTTTTAACTTTGACCGGTCAATACTATAAACACATAAACGAAAGACTTAAAATATGTTGATAATGCCTTGAATCTGAACCCAGTTGTAATCATATGTGGCCCCCCTATCTAATCAGGCGCTTCAGCAGAATTTCCCTACGGGGGTCAGCGAGCCTGTGGGGGGTCAAGGGGGGATCCCCCATGCGGGGGTTGCAAGGGGGCGGAGCCCCCTGAGCGAAAAATCTTAGGGACATTCTGTATGTGATTCGGAATTGATTTATTTCCTTATCACGAGATAGATGTCTTATTTTGGGGATTAATTTAAAGTCCCAGTCGGACTGTAATTCCTATCATCTGTTAAAGGAAGTGCCTATATAAACTCCCTAGAGGTCCAGATAAAGACCCGTCCTTGTAATCATCGTTATTCCATAATAAAGAGAGCTGCTGCCATTTTTTCTTCGTGTTCTTCTGTGTTCGTGCGATCCCTCTCTCCCTCTTTTCGTAACAAAATAATATGTCATAACTTTAATAATCAAAGTAATTCATCCATGAGTTTACAATTTGAATGAAACTAAATAATCAAATCTAAAAGTAGGTAGACTAAAAACCATCATATCCTATGCACAAATCATGTCACTGAGCCATAACCTGTCGCACCATTATTTATGGTACTTGCACACATGCATGAATTAAGGTACAAGGGGAAATTCCCTGAGTATAAAAACATTATGTAGATTCTAAAAGACAATCAAGTACTCGATTGAAAAAGTCAATGTAATCAAATGAGCAAATATAAACAATATGAACAATTACAACAACAACAACAACAACAACAAAGCCTTATCCCACTAGGTGGGGTCGGCTACATGGATCATACGACGCTTCGTTGATCCATGTTCATGAGATTCGACAGGGTTTTACGCTGGCTGTCGGGGCCTAACACAACCCTCCTCCTTTATCCGGACTTGGGACCGGCTATAAAACATAGGCGGAGTTAAACAATATGAACAATTAAGAATTTCTAATTATCGATTATCAACCAGTTATCAACAACAACAACAACAACAAAGTCTTATCCCACTAGGTGGGGTCGGCTACATGGATCATACGACGTCATCGTTTTTTTTTTTTAGGAGAAAAAGGATGACTACCAAATTGTGTGGTTGTTATCCAGATATATATATTTGGGGAAACTGAAGAGATGTACAAGTGTGTGCTCTCGAAAAGAGAGCGGCAAAAGAGAAAAAATTATGTCAGCCAAAACCCCACTCCCGAAGCAAAAAGAGAGTGTGGTGTACAATATGCTCTATCCGACATCGCTCCCCACAAAAAATCACTCGGTTCCGCTGAAGCCATATCGCCCAGGAACCTGTCAAAAAAATCGCCACCGGTGCCCGCCATCTCTGACCCTGTCGGGCCAAACCACGAAGAAGCTGCCACAACGTCGTAGGATCAGAAGGAAAAGGGACCCCAAAGGGCATCCGCTGCCAGATGCCGCGCGAAGTCGCACATGTAAAGAATAGATGGCCAATGTCCTCCTCCGCCTCACCACAAAGGACGCAAGATGTGTCACTGTTGTGTGCCCACCTCGCCCTATACATCCTGGTGAGAAGTCTATCCCGCCGCATGAGCCAAGCAAAAATCTTGACATTCAGCGGGACACGGGATCTCCAGATAAGTCGACAGTCAAGTCTGAAATCCTCTGATGACATCATGTCGGGAAGAAAGCGGATGTAGAAACTCCGTGTCGACCAGGCCTTCGATAGCCAAACCCAACCATCATGTCTGGACTGGTCGGGGCGGAAGGAGGCAATAATCTGATGAAGTGCAAGAAACTCCGTGAAATGCTGATCCGAGAGGGCTGATATTAAAGCCGGGGCCCAGGAGCCCGAGCCCGGGCCACCGGGCGTAACCAGGTCTCCGCCACCGTCGCGTCAGGATGCACCGCCAGAGCATACAATCGGGGGAAGGCCTCCGCCAGTGAGTTCCCGGGGGACCAGCCATGCCGCCAAAAGGAGAAGTCCGCTCCAGAGCCAAGAGAAGGGGTCATGAGCAAACGCACCCTCGGAATCAGCGCCGCCCCGCCCCGCCAAAATGATGAAGCTCCGCGGGACAGCATAATCCTAGAATCCCAAGAAAGGTCTCGTCCATAGCATGCGAAGAAGACTGACTGCCATAAGCCCTCCTCGGGTCCCATGATCCGCCTGACCCACCGAGCTAGGAGAGCCCAGTTGGTGTAGCGGAGGTCCCGAATCCCTAGTCCGCCCTGAGAGGTGGGGCGGCAAACGCTGCTCCAGGTAACAAGGTGGACTCCGCACCGATCAGGACCGCCACCCTGCCAAAAGAATCAAAGAATCCATACGTCTGATAATCTGGGCAAGTGCTTTGAGAACGGTCATATAGTACATCGGGAGTGCCGAGAGCACAGATCGGAGAAGGACGAGACGGCCCCCCCGGGATAGGAGACGTGAACTCCAACCCTGGAGCCTCTGCTCCATGCGCTCTAGAACTGGAGTCCAACCCCGGGATGTGATGTGGCGATCGGAGAGAGGTAAGCCCAGATACGAGATCGGCAGTGTACCAATAGGAGTGCGAAGCTCAGCCGCACATCTGTCAGCAACCTCGGAAACCATGCCAAAAGGGATGAATGAAGACTTGGCATGGTTTATCTGAAGACCCGTCGTGGTGCCGAATAACTCAACGAGGATGGCCACACGTCGAGCTTCCTCCTCCGAACCCTCAATGAAAAATACCGTGTCATCAACATACTGGAGGAGAGGAACCAAGCCCCCAGCAAAGCCGGTGAAAAGGCCCGCCGCGCAGGACATCTGAGTGCATCTGGCAAGCGCATCAACTGCCAGGACGAAGAGCATGAGGGCCAGTGGGCAGCCCTGGCGGACTCTGCGTTGAGGCTGAATCCAATCCCCCGAAATCGCCCCGTTGACCAAGACCGAGAAAGAAGCGGTGGTAACACACCGCTTCATCCAGGCAATCCAAGTCTCCGGGAACCCTCTGACTTGCAAACAATGCCAAAGGAAAGGCCATGAGAGTGTCATATGCTTTGGAGAAGTCGACCTTCCATAGGAAGGCCTGGCGGCTAGTCCTCCTCCAATGAGCTATAATCTCCGAGGCCATGGTATAACTGTCGGTGATGGCCCGCTCCTGAATGAAAGCCGTCTGTGCAGGGTGGACCAAAACTGACAAGACCTCCCGAAGCCGATTCGCCAATACCCGAGCCACTAAAAGATAAATGGCGTTGGATAAGGCGATGGGTCAGAAGTCCTCCGCTCGGTCAGCCGGGGTCCGCTTCGGGAGTAGGAAGAGGAGGAACCTGTTAAGGCGATTAAAGCCTCGGTTATCGCTGGTGAACTCCCGAATGACCGCCAGGACGTCCTCACGCACCGTCGACCAGAACTCTCGATAAAAGAAAATCGGGAAGCCATCAGGGCCTGGCACGGCGTCACCGTTGAGGTCCCGGAGGGCCTCAGTGACCTCCTCTTCAGAGATGGCCTGCACAAGCAAAGAGGACTGATCGTCAGTGAAACGAGGGATATCCCCTGGGGCCCAACGCCATGGGCTCGGAGACTGTCGTCGGGTCGACGAATGGAAGTAGGAGGTGATGGCCTCTCCAATGCTATGCTGGCCAGTGAAACACTGACCCTGCACCTCAATCTGGTCAATCCTGTTCGCCCTTCTTCGAGAGCTCGCATATAGGTGAAAAAATCGAGTGTTAGCATCTCCCTCCAGCAACCAGGTCTGTTGGGAGCGCTGCCTCCACTAGGTCTCCACGATCCTATCCTCAAGCTGGATGATCTCCTGAGCCCGTCTGCGCTCTTCCAACTCTGTATCAGTAAGTGGGTGGGAGTCCTCTCGCCGGTCCATCCGAGCAATCCTCTCGAGGGCGTCCGTCCGACGCCTCTCCCTGTCCTCCTGAATCTGGCGTCTGTGTCTGCAAAGGAAGAACCGAAGGTTGGCAGGCGTGATGCAAGGGTCCTGGCGGCAGTGTCTGAGGCCTCCACTCTCTGCCACTGCTCCATCACTAACTGACGAAAACCATCTTCGAGTAGCTAGGAGCGCTCGAAGCGGAAGAGAGAACGCTGCCTCTGACCGTTGTCGGAGCGCCACAGCAGGGGGGTGTGGTCCGAGAACGGTCGATCCATCGCCTGGACCACCGCTAGCTGGTGAGTCTCTGCTAGTTCCAAGGATCCAAGGAAGCGATCAATCCTCGATCTTGCGGCCGGGGCTGCAGTACTCCTCCACGTGAATCTGCAATTGGAGGGCGGAAAATCAACGAGTGACTACGAGTCGATGAAATCTCTGAACTCCTCTGCTCCAGAATCTCTCCCCCGTCGCCTGATGGGACGATCATCTATGTCAAGAGTGACATTGAAGTCGCCGCCAATCAGCCACTGTGTGTCCGGGAGGCGGGCACGTGCCCCTCTGAGCTCCTCCTACATGGTGCCGCGCAAGGATGCCGAGCAAGGCCCATAGACACATGAGAGAAGATAGTCAGTGCCATCGCCTCGCCCTCGAAGGTGAGCTGTCATTGAGAAGCGGGCCATCCAAGAGTCCACCAGGGAGAAGAGATCCTCCCTCCAGCCAATAATGCATCCACCCGACTGCCCCACCGCATGAAGGGAGAGATGCCCTGTCATCCTCGAGCCCCCAATCTGTGTCCATGTCCCAGCGCTGCAGTCTGTCAATTTGGTCTCCTGGAGGAGAACCACATCTACCTCCCACTTCATGAGGTAGCGGCGACGTCATCGTTGATCCATGTTCATAAGATTCGACAGGGTTTTACGCTGGCTGTCGGGGCCTAACACAACCCTCCTCCTTTATCCGGGCTTGGGACTGGCTATAAAACATAGACGGAGTTCAACCAGTTATCAATTAGTAACTATTAAAAGATAATCAATGAGATTTGATCAAACCAATTTACAATCTACATTATCAACATCAATTATCAATTTAATGCAACATAGAAGTTATTGTTCTTATCTTCTTTGATCTTATCAATCACTAAGGAGAGCTGTCAATAATTTTTAAGTGAACACCATGCTATTTTAATACAATGATGGTCAAGGATGAGCACAACACCATGGCATTTCTGTACTCAGACAGAAAATCCCCCTTTCAGAACCTTTGGAATTCGTTGTATGGACAAGGGTGAAGAACTATACAGCAAAATGATTATGATTTTCGGTAGAGGTTGACATACCACTTCCCACTTACGCTACATGCCTCATTCAATTCAATAACAATTATCCGCTAACCCCGAGGTGATATCCACAACTTTCGACTGATATCTTATTTATCTAAGACATCTATCATTGTCTTTTTTAATTTGGTGTAACAACTCAATCTCATAAAAGTAAATTGAACACTATGCAATAGGACAATCAATTTGATGATAAAGTTACAAATAATCATAATAATTAAATAAAATTAATAACTTGAAAATACTTTAAAAGTTGTTGGAACCAAGAAACTCGAGCAATGTTTGTCTCCTTCCCAAAATCCGGTTTATGTTGGCTGGAACTTGGTGATACTGAACTTGAACCCAGCTATGTGATATCATCAACTATGGTGACCCATCGAATTCGGGCTCTCTCCTGACCCCTGCTTGATTCCATTGATCCCGGCTGGGGCCTTGTGAACCCGGCTGGGTTTTGTAGTTTTTTTTTCAATTGAGGTTTCCAACTCAACTTCTAGCCCTATTTTTGTGGTACACATCTACGTGATCCTATCTATAACTCATCCATAAATTTTGTACGATACAACATATATAGGACAAAGGTCCACAGGTGGTGAAAATCGTTGATATAGGGATCCTCCTTATTTTCCTTACGTTGACAAAAGCTGTAAAGTCTTTCTGCACAAGTTGCAATTTCCCTTTAACACCATCACGTCTTGCTGCTTGGAAAAGCGTGCAAACTTCCATCAATCGTTACTATGATGTCATGGGTTGTGGAAAGACGAATGATGTTTCTATCATCTTGGGATGCATGCAAAACGAGAGGAGAAGAAGAGAGAACAGTATAGTTGGATGTTTGTGTGAGGAGGGGCGAACTCAATTGGGTTGGTCTCCATTTATGTCGATTAACTTCTGATTTGAACTTTAATAAATCCCCAATTCAAACTCATTAATTAGTTCTAATCAAGGGTCTTAAATTCTAGTCTATTAGTTTAAACTTAAACTTGAAATTTAAATCCTCAACTTTACTCCAATTCAAACTCCTCTTTTATCTATCTTACCCTTCTTTCTTTTAAATCCTCATATTATCTCCTATTTAATCCCTTATTTCAGAAATAAATAAATAAATATTATTTTATTTTATTTCCACAAATGTGGGGCGTCACTCTAACATCATATTGATTTTTTGAAAAAAAATATACAATGAAAACTCTATAGATTTGAAGGAACCTTTTGATCTTCGTGATGGATGGCTTCTTTGGGCTGGAGTGGGTCTCTTAGGTGCATTGCTTGCTATTGCACTTGCTGGAGTTGGCCTAAATATTGTCCATGGCGAAAGTCCACAAAGAGAGGTTAGATGCATTTTCTATTATCAGAGCTTACTGGTTATTCTAACTTCTAAGAACATTTGACTTGTGATGCTCCTGCATTATTGATGGTTCTTTATTATCAAAGTGATCTAACCGCATCTGGCAACATCAGAATGATATAATATCACACTAGTCTTATCTCAATGCTAAATGCTTATGATCCTTCTTTCCGACTGCTGAAGTCCATAATTAGGTGTAAAGGCAATTCTTTTTCATTAAACTAGCAAATAAGGTAGAGTTATGACAATCAACCTGATCAAAATCTTACTCCTGATGGTGTTATCAAAATACTGAACACAATGAGGAAGCTGCCATCAAGAATCTATTCAGTTTAAGAGGCAATACTCTTTTTTTTCTTTTTTTAGATTATGTAAAAAGCAGTTCATACACTCAATATTCAATCTAGACATCTAAACCTTGTTCTTTTATGTTACTCTTAAATCCTTGAGCCAATCTTCCATATATATAGTAGCAGGAAACCTGAACAAATGTGCTGTAGAAAATTTTATACATGAGAGCAGAATATCAAAGAAGCACGCAAATAGCTCATCTAGTTGGGACTGATTTCTAAGTTCTGGTGTTGGGTTGAGTCAAACGCAATGTATCAATCCTTGGGTGACAATTCTTTTCTAGCACGAGTGTTAAATAATTTTATGAAATCTTCTTATATTTCAGCTGGAGTCTGGATTATACTCTTTTTAAGTTCTTAATGTAATCTTCTAAGCAAACATTTTAGGATGTTTTTTGTGAACTTCTGCTTGTTTTGGGGAATTTCACCAATCTTTCTGTCTTCAGTAACTTATAATTTTTAATATGCTTTTCTGTGCAAGATTCATAAAGTTGTATTATTTGATCACAGACTGATGCTCTAATCCGTTTGTTGCCATTGATTGGATCTTCAAGCATCAGGTAGTGTTTCTTCATACCTGATTTGAGTATGATAACATAGGTACATGATAATCAGACAACTAATGTTCTAAAATATGTTGTTCATGTAGCACTGCCTGTCTACTGGGCATCACAGGTGTTTTGGCCCCAGTTCTCGAGGAAACAGTCTTTCGGGGTTTTCTTATGGTGTCTCTGACTAATTGGTAATTTCATATACATTTTTGGCCCTTAAAAAACCTTTAGATTTTGGGAGTTATTTTTCTTTTCTGATTTCTTTGTGAAACCCCATTAAATAATTTACTTGGGTATAACTGATTCATTACAAAAACAGCATTCTTTGTTTTGTGGAGACACTATGCTACAGTTCAATATTTTTGCTTTCCCGCACTGTCTTTTCTTTGATCATGTGTAATATTATAATAATGCATTTGGGTATTCTACATGGTCATACATATAACCGACTTTCCTGAGGTAATCTAGGTGGACCATACAAACAAGTATTTGTTACTTATTTCCAGTTTGAAACTTTTAAGTAATTATAGTTGAGACAAAATATACAATTTGCATCACCAGATTGATGTTGATCCGAGAGTCTATGTATGCATAGTGCATTCACAATTTGTGAATGCGCTCTAATATAACTCAATTCTAATTGAATCTACTTTTTTCTTTTGTGAGACAAGGTTTAGTTGATGATCTAAATGTTCCCTAGAAGAGCTTCATTCATTGTTTTACTATTTAAATAATAGTTATTGCTCAATTGTGATGTCATCTATCCGTTGCCTTTTCAGGTTCCCTACACCAGTCTCAGTTCTTATTAGTGCTGCAGTGTTTGCTCTTGCTCATCTCACTCCTGGGGAATTTCCTCAGCTCTTTGTGCTAGGTTAACTCCATTCGACTTAAAGTTTTATAGTTGATTAGTCAGAATCTGTCTTGACACAATAATTTGAAATTTCTGTGTTTTCTTCTGCAATGTGTCCTTCACTGTTCATCTGTCTTGGCTGCTAATATCTAGTAATTATTTAGTTTTGGGATATCCATTTTGTGTTTCTGTACTGAAACAAAGCATCAATCTAAGGGAAATGGAAACATCCCATCTTAACTTTGTTATTTGGTTTATTAAACAGCATCTTTTTGAAAAAAATATTATTTGCAGCAATGTGCCTATTGAATGGACAAATGGGTAGAAGATTCCGTCACCTCTTTCCTGTAAAAAATGCCTATCAGGCAACCAGAAACTTTTAATAGGCAATCAACAAGAAGCTTTATGCTGTATCGATCAGATGTATATAGCAATAATTTGAGATATTTGCATGGAATAAAATAATTGAGTAAATAACTTTTTGCTAAGTCTTATTGGAGTTTCCATTTTATTATTGTTAATGGGCTCGATTTTTAGGCTTTCAAGTGGTTCAAGTTTGCATCATATATGCAATATAGGTCCATTATTCCAAGCCCCACCATGAAATTTTGAGGAAATTCAGTATTCCTAGCAACTAATGATTCAAGTTGTAAATAACAAAAAGAAATATTTAATATTCAATGCTGGACTTTGGTCATTTTTGTAGTTTTAGGGAAGGCAAGAATTGTGCATCAATGGAAATCAACCTTTTCGTGTATCCTCTTTCCTCTGACGGTAGTGTGACATTTATTTCTTTTCCATGCTCCATTTAAAACAGGATCTGCGTTAGGTTTTTCATATGCCCAGACTCGGAATCTCCTGACTCCAATCACCATACATGCACTGTGGAATTCGGGAGTGATTTTATTGCTTACGTTTCTTCAGGTAACGTCACACATTCTTCTAGCTTAAATTCATAGATATTGTGATATAAATTCTTGGTAACACTGACTATGGCTCTGATTTGCGCCAACTACAGATCCAAGGATATGATATTCGGGAGCTGTTACAAGCATCATAAAAAAGGCGTCTTTGATCATCGATGATCGGAGGAGGGGGTGCGTCGTTTCGAGATGCTCGGTTTCCTTTTAGTGATGGGATTTCTTGTAATCAGCTCGAGATGTTATGTGTTAACAATGATGGATTTTTCATTATAGGCTACTTTTTTTATCTTTATGTAGGGTTTCAATAGTTGTTATTTTGCCTTTTGCCATGGGCAAATGAAGATAGCAGATGAATGCCAATATAATGACTATAGTTTCAGGCAGGCCTTTGTCCTGTACTTGAAGTGACAATGTTATTTCACTCCAAAGTTTTACAATATATCACACCAGTAAAGTTAGGTTTCCAATGCTCAATTGTCTTCCATGCGCTATCTGCTAAATCGACTGATCCCTTTTCGCCATTCATGCTTCATGGTGCCAAAGGGATACCTTCTCACAACTTGGACAAAATCCAGCAGTTAAAGTGATATTCAGATTAAAGCAATCGATGTAATATCTGAAAGGTATAGAAAGATATGATTTGACAAATCTCCTATTGCTGGCAAAGTTACATCATGAGTTACTTTCCATTTAGAGGTTTTTGCCAAGTTGTCATATTGCACTTGATTAAAATTTTTTTGAACCAGATCAAAGCGTCTCTGCTGGCGCTGTCTTTCAAGAAGGAAGATGATAGAATTTGCATATTGCAAGCAGATCTCCAACACTTGGCATGCAATAACCGGGGTACACCAAACAAAACAAGATTTTGAAATTTGAATACTTTCATCCACATGTCTTATGTCTCCTGGATTGAAGCCCTCAACTTTGCATACCACCTTCTCCAATGTGCCGGTGTCTCTGTTATCACATCTCTTTTGCTGGCTTCATTTGCTACCAAACTTGTGTCGCGCGTGTGAGGGCGAAAGAGATGCTTTTAGTGTCTGACAGTCCCATTCTGCCAGTGGCCCAGTAAGAAGTCCTCCATGCTGATGTTGATCTCTCTCTCTCTCTCTCTCTCTCTCTCTCTCTCGTGTGTGTGTGTGGCTATGCAGTAGAGTGCATGTTGGGTCCTTCCTAACTAATCTTAGCAAACTAAATTCAATTCATGAAATCTCAGTCATCCTCAAACTGTTCCTTGACCAAACCCTACTTACATGTACTTAAACTTTTTTAACGCAATTTTTTGTGGCCATGGGGTTGTCCTTGTCACCAAGCTCCCTACACATTTGAACTCTCCTAGATAAATAGTAGGCACTTCTACATGGTTAATTATGAACCTAAGCTGGGCCTAGCAGTGTAGTATTGAATGAATTGATCAGTAGAGGCAACCCTTAAGTTGCAAGCATTCCAACCCCATAATTAACATCGAGACATCACGTTTTTTTTGTGTGTCGTACAAATGACACTAAATTAATTGGTAGGTTTCCTCTTGGTGAAGTTAACTGTAGTGGGAAAGAGCCTCAAGATGTTTCTCTCACCGCCAATGCAGTCAAGTCAGTCAGTCAGTCAGTCAACTTTTGAACTGCTTTGTTAGCAGCCAGAGACAAATGCAAAGTTCTGAAGAGCTCAACAAGGAGGAAAAAAAAATATTGATGTCTCCTACAGGTTTAAATACATATAACTTAATGCTTCCTTGTAGAAGATACACCTGCGACAACGTTATTAGTCGATATATAATGTCTCTACTATCAAACATCTCATAAATAGACGAGATATATAAATAGAACATTAAGATTAAATACACCGACATGAAACATGGACGGGAGCCATCATTTTGAGACACTTACTTCATAGACTTCGAAGTACAGTTCTCCTCCACGAAGATTTCATGCATGTCCTCGACCCACTATAATAATTGTTTCTTTTCTCACTTCCGTGCCCTGTGCTGAGGCGATCCATTAATGGCGCGACCACGGTTAATTAAGCGACACACCAAGTTTATGTTTTATTAATCATGCCCCATTAAGACTAACTAATGCAGTGTTAAATGGACGGTACGCTCTCAGAAGCAAGCAAACCAAGCAAGCAAGCAAGACATGGAACGAGGGAGGGAGGTGATGACTTGAAATCGCATTGGAAACATGTCTGAAATCTTTGAGGGGAAGAGATGTGAGAGAGAGAGAGAGAGAGAGACAGGGAGTTACATGTTCACATACCAAGAATGGAGAACGCTTAGAATCGAAGGGTTTGACCCATTCCTTTTGACTTAGGTTGCACGCATGCATGCATGATTGCATGGCTGAGCGCTTGATCAATCTCAGTCTCAGCAGGATGCATGCATGCAGAGGCCCCAAGGTCAAGAAGACGGGCGTGGAACAAGACAAGGACGGGGCTCCTATCGAGGGATAGAGCTTGGGAAACCTCAAGCATTTGACCTCCCCAGCTTAAGATATCCTCCTCCTCCTCCACCTCTTCCTGCTCTCCCAACTCTCCATTAATTACTGGGTTCATCCCTTGTTGGGTTTTTGGTGGACATGGTTAGCAAAACTTGGTCATGGGAATGGGTTCACAGTGTTCTGGCCACACGGGCAAAACTTTGTTTTATGTGGTTAAGATATATTATGGGACATGACGCCCCCTGTTATCTGTGCAAGATTTGCTGTCACAGTTGAATTATTTTCTTCTTCTTTATTCTTTTTTGCCGACATTTTCTTACTTGACCAAATTAAGTTCGCACCAATCTATCAAGCCACATTAATATATATATATATATATATATGTATATATATATTACTGGTCCGAAGAATGATATGGAATAGCATGTATATATATATATATATATCTATCTCTCTCTCTCTCTATATATATATATATATATATATATATAGAGAGAGAGAGAGAGAGAGAGAGAGTTGGGTCTCTTGATTCAATTGTTCTTGTAATGATGGTGCTAGTTGAGTGTTTTGGATGCAACATGTGTCATCAATGCATACGCCACTTGTTAATGTCATAAATGTATGTTGAATGAAGAACATTATCATGATTTATCATGTGTAAAATTATAACAATATTATCAGCTTCTTCTAATCTTCTGAATTTTGTAGACGTATGATTTTTCTCCTTTTTTTAAACAAATATATATATCTTTCATACCACATCTGCAGAAGAAGTGTAATCAATTCTGCAAATTTTTGAGGGGCAATTAAGTGCGCCTGAGAAGTAGCAGCTGAAAATGCAGTTTTTTTTAATCTGTAATTATCTGTACAACCTTTTTTCTTCCTGCTTCTGTATTAATCATCTAGTCTAGCTAGGATATATAATTGCAGATACCATTTTACAATCGTGAATTTGAATCAGCAGCAAAAATATTATTTGTTTACTACCTGAAAAGAATGCCTGAACTCGCAAATATCATAGTTTAAGTTGTAGTTTTACTTTACCTTTCAATTTTTGTTTTTTTGTGATTTGGAGGAATCATATAAGATCCCAAAAAATGCGCTGACAAGAAGAGAATATAATATACTTAAGATATACATCTGATTTGGAGAATATGAGGAATTTTGGATCAGGAGAGACGCCTGAGAGGAATATATAGAGATCCATATAGAAATGACAATATGATCAGAAGAATTTTGCAGACCCCCCCCCCCCCATTGGGATTGAATTGTAAAGAATAGGAGCATATGAAGCTTCTAATGCTTTGGAAAGCGTTGAAATTTCATTAAATGGGATACGGATATAGTTAATAAACTCGCACTTCATCTTGGTGTGTGCTTAAGCAATCTGTGTGTGAAAACTCCAGGGGTCTGATCATTATAATATTCACATTTGAAAAGAACGGTGTTGGCAATCTCCAGATGCAACTTCTTGCTCTCTTCTTGAGATGGGCATCCCGTTGCAATTAATCTAAGCAGTAAACCAACCAGTTACTTAGAGCTAATGGGGTGCCAGTAAAGTGTACTGTTTCTGAAATAAAAATAGATCCTTGGTAATCGCATTAAGCAGCTGGATTATGTTTATAAGAGCGGTGTTTAACTGCTCATTACCGAAGACGTCCAGCAAGATAAGCCGGACACTGGGAGGAAGGAGCTCTTCAAGATCACGAAGGAACACAGGGTGCAAGCATTTTAGAAAGTCCTGGTGAGAGAGAGCGAGATGGGGGAATACATCATGCAGTTCGTCGAAGCTTCCTTCTGTGTACATGCATGCACGATCTCTGAGCAACGCACTTTGCTGTCCTAAGTCTCCAACCTGGTCGACAAAAAAGTTTTGCTGTCTTAAGTCTGCACTTTCAGCTTCTTTTTAGGATCTAGCTAGATCTTGTTTAGGTCGCAAGTTAATAGCTTGCGGAGTTTGTGGTATATATCTGCAGGGGCTGCCTAGCTAGTAGAAGAAATTAAGTACCTTAAGTTTAGGTTTTTCTTTGGCTTGGTCTCCTTTAAGATCTGATAGTCTTCTAGATAGAGGCCTGGAAGTAGTTCCCTAAAGTTCTCAGTTTTGAGGAGCTGCAAGAAGAGATTGTTATTGCACCAGTGCAGTTCTTGGGTATATAAATAGAGGTGTAGAATTTACTTAAAGCTGGTCGATATGGATGAGAAAAGTGATGTGGAGAAGGGAGACGAAATAATGCTGCCAGGGTTCAGGTTTCACCCGACAGATGAGGAGCTGGTTGGCTTTTACTTGAAGAGGAAAATACAGCAGAAGCCTCTGTCCATTGAGCTCATCAGGCAGCTCGACATCTACAAGTATGACCCATGGGACCTTCCAAGTAAGTTTCTGAACTCCATCTCTCTCTCTCTCGTTCTTGCACTACTCGCTCTCTCTCTCTCTCATGGCCTTTTACTTGTTGTGCAACTGAGAAGAGCTGGCGACGACCGGAGAGAAGGAGTGGTACTTCTATTGCCCCAGGGACAGGAAATATAGGAACAGCGCGAGGCCGAACAGGGTGACGGGCGCTGGATTCTGGAAGGCCACGGGGACAGACAGACCAATCTACTCCTCCGAAGGTACCAAGTGCATAGGCCTGAAGAAGTCGCTCGTGTTCTACAAGGGCAGGGCGGCCAAGGGCATCAAGACTGACTGGATGATGCACGAGTTCAGGCTGCCTTCGCTGACAGATTCGTCCATGCCCAAAAGACCTCTGGACAAAGACATCTCGCCAAACGTAATGAAATCCAGAAAAAACCTGTTCAAGATTCTTTTTTCTTTCTTCTTTTGCTGAAACGCTGAGGCTTTTTTTGCATGTGTTCTGCACGATGAGCAGGACTCGTGGGCTATATGCAGAATATTCAAGAAGACCAACTCTGTGGCGCAGAGAGCACTTTCTCACTCCTGGGTGTCTCAGCTACCTGAAACCAATGAGTCAGACATGTTCTCCACGCCTCAGACATCACAAATCAGTCCCCAGTTCAATACGCAGATCCTGCAATGCACTACGGAAGCCCGGCCACCTGCATTCCAGTTCAGCTGTAACAGTAACCTGCAACATCAGCAGCAGCAATGCAGCACAATCTCATATCCACCTCTGGATTTGCCGCCCTACAAGCACATCAACCAAATGATCAACTGCAAGCAGTCCTTTCTGCCCATCGCGCCCCAGGAACTTCCACCCAGCAGCTTCATGATCTCCCCGTCGGAGCTTCAGGTCCTGTCCAAGTGCAACCTCGACGTGACCTCCATGCTGCTCAACCTGTCGCCGGCAATGCTGGGTGACGTGCATGACAAGGCCTCCGCGAACATAGACTTCGGGGGCCAGCAGCAGCAGCAGCAGCAGCAACAGCAGCAATGCATGAATCAGTTCCCATGCGCAGTCGTCGATCTGCCATTAGCGGAGGTGAGCTCGTGCTTGGGGGCGAACGGTACGACGCCGGGGAGCGTGTCCACAAAGAAGAGTACTGAGAACGCATGCAGTTTTGGCCATAATATGAACAGTACCCAATGGGGAGCGGGAAAAGCGACCGCTGGCTTTCCCTTCAGCCATCCACCGATTTTTTCCGACGAGTGGAAGACAAACATATTGCCGTGGGATTCTCCGGCAGCGCCGCCATGTCCCAGCGAGATCTCGACGAGCTATAATTCCTGCACCACCACCACGACCATCAGGAACAACAAGTGTTACAGTTGATCACTACTGTTCACCGCTAGTGCTGGCTAGTTAGTATACTAACTGTCTGTAAAATACAATTGCAGGGATTAATTTTAACATCATGAGCTAGCACTTGTATTAGTATTTTTAGAGGCATTAATATACATCTTTCGATCATAATTAATGAATTATTGGTGATATTGATCTAATTAAATAATTAATATACATCATAAACGTTCTTTAAGACACAACCACATCCTACGTCATGAAGTGGACAACCACATCATGTATCAATGTTGGGGGTCATTTTCGCTTGGACAAGCTCTTTTTGACAGGGTAATGAAAGCTCTTTTTTGACGTATGCATTTGTGAGCAAAGAACATCTAACCAAAAGGGTCCTAATGCGTAGATTATCACTTATGTTTGAGGCAAATACACAACGATTATAATTTTTTTTGATTTTTTATAATATAATGCTTAATTACAAATACTTGACAATCTCATTAACATATTTGAAACATACAAACGTAAGCACAAATTCTTGAATATCTTGAAGGAGAAGTATGCATCCAAGAGGACATGAACTTATAACTCCTATTGCACAAGTACACTACGTGCAAAATGAATGCAGATGAAATATCATGTCAACATAGTGATCATGGCGCTGAAGGACTTGTAAGTTGCATTATACGCACTATTTACGCCATTGTAGCTTGCCAATGAGGTCTTAGTTCAAACTCTCTCTTGAAAACTAAGGCTCAATTTGGTTACTATGCCACTTCAGATGTATTGTGATGATCAAATAAGGATAAAATTGATAAACAATGAAGCTAACAATTCCAAAAGAAAATATATTGGAGTAAAATATTACTGTATTTAAGATATAGTGAACAAATTAAGAAGTAATTATGACTTATATGTGATAATATGTTGGTTGAATTTTTTACAAAATAAATTGTGAATAAAATATTGATTAAATATATTGATATTCTAGAACTAAACAAATATTTGAGTCAAAGTGAAGAACAATGAATTATAAAATTACATATTCAAATGGCAGGAGTAACGAAATTGTATGAGGAAGATTTTAGTTATCGTGACCAAGATTGCTCATAAACAAGTCAGAAACATTAGTATCCATCTTAAGGATGAAGTTGAATGATTTGATTGTCAAAACTAGCATGGACTTAAAAATCCAATTATGCTATTATAATTATTCATTTTTTGTTTCAGTTTTTAATGTACTTATACCTTGGATTGCAAATTGCGATCGGCCAAAATATCAAAGAAAAATAGAAAATCGAATAGGGTTGCACCAGCACAATTTTTATGCTTGGGCTATTTAAGTTACCAGTGGGCTCCCATAAGCTATTGGGCCAAACTTAACGAATCGGGAAGTCATCACTGCTGTGCTGTAGACACCCTTGCGGTAAGTTTACCTTCTGACCAACTCGGTTCCGAAGAAATATAATAATTTTGCAAAGCTTTTATCATGGGGCGTTTTGACTTCTTTTCTACTTTATCCTGTTTAGTTTTTTTTTGTAATGTTTCCTAAATGATTAACTATTTAACTTTCAAATTTCGATTTGAATGTATGTTAACCTAGTTTTTTTAAAAAATAATTATGCCATTATTCTTTTTCTCTTGTTTCTTTAAAACAACAAATAATAAAGTACATTGGCATCATAATTCCATACGTTAAAAATAATGATGTAAAAACCTACTCAATGTATTTTTAAAATATTTTTATTATGATAAATAAATCAGTGCAAAACACACGCAATTTATCAGAAGGATTTTTAAAAAAAGTCAAAACTCGGAAACTAGAATTTATAGTTTAAAGTTAGATAAGAACAAAAGTATATATAATTGAAAAGCATAATGGCAAGTAACATTTCTATTCATTTAGAGGAAAATATATTATTCAACAAAAGTCAAGCAGCAGAACAGATGTGACAGTTATTATCTTTTCTTGTTTTTTTTTTGTTTGCGATAGAGATAGAGATAGAGAGATAGAGAGCTAGATAGAGAGAGAGAGATGCCATTAGGCTCTTTGGAAGTGCCTCCTTCCTAATTATTTTCACTCCAATTTTGTATGCATATATATATATATATATATATACAAGAAAATAATCCTTGAATCATTATCCTCGAAATAGCTGTTGAGGTTGCACATAACTTGAACAGGGCGAATACAAATAAACGACTACCAACCCCCCACTCCCCACTCTGAGCTGCAGTCTGAAATATGAAAAAGAAAAAAAAACCATTCCATCCTAAAAAATAAGCTAGATCTCAAAGTTTGTATCATGCAGAAACTCCCAGGGAGATTGAGACCAGTTATAGGCACTATTGATGCGGCTCTTGCTGAGGAGTTGAAGGCGATTCTGGTGCAATTGTAAACTGCAAGCTCCTTCCTTGACCAGATTGTAGTATGAATGCCACTTCTCTTGCTGCCAAGGCAGCTTCCTGACATTCGGAAACAAGATACCATCAGATGTACTGCACAAATTACAAAGAAAGACGGGATGGTGAAGGCGTAAAATAGACCACGGAAATTATATGTTTGCAGTAAGCATTTAGCATAAGTCCTGTTAGATGTTGCATTCAACCATGATAAGATTGCCAAGGTTTTTGCTCTCCACACCCCTCACAAAACTCATGACAACCGAGATAATGTCTTCAAGGTAATGGTGTTTGAAATGAATTATGCTTCGCACTTTTGGGAGCACTTGTCATGTCTAGACAATACAGGACAATGTAGATCATGAAATAAATTTTTTTTTTGAGAGGATAGATCACGAAATCAATTAGTAGTTGACAGAAAGGTTACGCCTTATAAGAGATAACTACAAGTACAGTATCAAGCTACAATGGACTATTAGCATTTGAGAATTGAGATAACTTGTCAAGTTCGTATCCCATTATACAGCTAGTTTGTATTACATCAGACAGACCAAGATGCGGAGAATCAGTAGAATATTAAGATTCATGGTCTATTGATCCTGGATCATCGAATTGGATGAGACATTGCAAGAGATCAAGAATTATAAAAAAAGTAATGTCAACTAATACTTCCCAAAAAGTGTTTCGTGCTTACAGATGCGATGCCAAAAAAAAAAGACTACACTGCAGTTTCAAGGTATTAAGTAAATCATCTTATCAGCTCTACCTGCATTTCTCAATCACTCATTTTAAAACTTTATCCCAGTACCAGACGGGCCTTAGTACAACACTAAAGCTGGTATTTCCTTTGGTGACTAATATGTCATGGATTCAAGGACTAGAAACAGCCTCTACAAAAGCAGATGGAATGCCATGAGCCCATGTGCCTACCACAACCCCTCATACCTCACTAACATGGAGCACAGTGCATAGAATTTGCATTTTTCATTTTAAAACTGATTCACTTGTTTATGTCCACAAAATAATAAAATACTCAACTGACAAAGCTCAGAAATATGTTCTGTCTTACTGACCTGTCTTTGCCTTCGACGTTGTAAGATGCTAATAGCCCAGGCCATTATGTAACAAGGCAACAAAAACCCAGCAGCACGGAGCAGAAAAAGCTGATAATAATCAATAGTTAATACATGTAGAAACAGAGATAAGAGAGCCAAAACGATAATAAGAAAGATTTATACTCACTGAAAAATAAGTAGATGTATCATCTTCATCACCATCAGTATTAGTTATGGACAATGCATGCCTCAACAATAAAAGAGCCATTAACTGCAATGTGAAAAAGAATCATTTCAGGATTCCACATAAATGCAATGTGAAAAGTATTCATTCAGGATTCTACATAATTTAGTTAGCAAGAAATGAGGAGAGAGAGCCTCTCATATATTGAGCTGAAAATGATCAGCACACTGGATCAATGTCCAATGCCTTGAGCCAGGTGAAACAGATTCGAAAAATCATTATGGTACAAGTATATTATATGCCATACATAAGTTATGAGAATCAATTAATTACTGCTTGAGGTTTTTTCCTAGCAAGATGATTTAGGTGAATAGGTTAACATTAAAAGTGCTTTTTATGTTTAAGAGACACTTTTCAGCAAACACTAGATGGGATCTGCATGTGTCACAGGTGCCTTGCAATAGTTGAATCAACATTGCATTGAGATATTTTACTGGACTTCAGAGTTCAAACAAACTAAGATGGGACCTGAACTATAATATCAAATAGTTGCGATCAATTGTTGTACAAAAGTAAAGAACCAAAGGCAGAATAAATGAAATATTCGTTTCGCTACTGCTGATCAGACATACATCGAGAATAGTAAACATCGCATTCACTTTTTGACCAAAGAGTGGGGTGAGTTTTTGTAGTCCTCTATCACACACCCATGTACATTTTTTGCTCTTTGATCACTGTGAATCTTTCAGATTTTTATACTTAAAAAAAAACACATGTGAATGAATTTAGCCATCCTTTTAGGGGGAACACCCTAAAGAAAAGAGTATACACATATATCATACAACTGAGCCACCCAGTCTATTACAAATAAAATGATTGGCATGCACAATAATAGAGAAACCGAAGGCTTCTTTACATGTCAATCAGATTAGGAAGCTAAGACACTATGAATTAACAGGAATTCACCCATGAATTTTAATGTTATTTTCAGGGGATGAATATTAAAGCTAATACGTCGATGTTCAAAGATCTTAGTTTCCTTCTCCTCAAAAAAAAAAAAGATCTTAGTTTCCTTTACTCAGCTGTTGTATTCCACTAGACTGAAATTCTACCTAAAGGTACGACCTTGGAAAGTGGATGGCATGGGGCTTCTTAATGTACCAATTCTTCTAAAACCCAAAAAAAAGAAAGAAAACAGCACTTGCCTTTAGAGGCTGGCTACAGCGCAACTAACGAAGTGCGAACTCATCAGCCAAAGATATGGCTCAAGCATGGTTGTGTTCTCTTAACTTATTTAGCATTGTGGTCTGCCAATGAGTCAGTGTACCGACTAAAGAGGTGGCACCACACAGAACTGATAGGACAGATCATAACTCGGAGCACATGTGCGGTTCATGATCCATCCTGTCCCACCTACTTATTTGCACTCGTTGGCCACTACTGGCCAAACTCATTACAAAATGGTTGGTTTAGTTCCCTGAGATTTTAGTGTTATCTTTCTAAGAGGCCCATTAACCTGCCATCCACTGTGTGTTCAAATCTTACATCAAGCTACAATAACTTCTTTTGAGGGGGCCAAATTTCAGGATACCCGTCATCCAAAAATCTTTATCCATAAAGTTGATGATGTGTATAATGGGAATATTAACTATTGAGAGGGTCTAGAGACCCAAATATTTCTAATGTTAAATCAAAATTTTTACAACTAAGCTAATCATTAACAGTTACTCAGGAGACAAATGTCATTTCTTGCAATACAAGAACTTACTATCAGAGCCACAGAGCGGCAAAATGCTGCACCACTGGCATTTGTAGCAGCATATTCATCATACTCAGCTTCAAGGAAATGGCGCTGTGCTGCAGCCATAGCAAGAATCCGAGGATCACGCAGGTCTATAGGGGAACCAGTTATGGTCCAACCTCCGCTGCAATGAGACAATCGGTGGGCCTTTTGAGTATATACTTGTAAAAATATACCCATCAATTTTATCAAGACAATATACGAAAAAGGGTCTACATTAAAGGGCACAAGAATTCAAATATCTTTGTACATAAAATAACATGCCTGATCTCAATAGTAGTCTCATCAGGATGAACAGGAGGAGGTGCAGTGTATCCAGGTTTGTATTGCTGCAAAACATAACAGGGTCCCATATTAACATCTGTTTTATGTTGAAATCCTGACAGTACATGTATAATAAAAACTTAAACTACAAGGCATTCATGTTTTTGGCAATCTTCAAGACTGAAGAAGAAAGAGCAAATGCCAAGAAACTTGTGCTTGATCACTGATAAAATACTCCAGAATGAAATGGACAAAAGTTTGATAGCCTAATGGAACAAAGAAGAAAATTATTGAAAACAAAATGTTCCAAAATACTGTACTCAACAAAATGTTCCAAAATTAGAACTAGCTTTGATGAATGAAAATTATTCTCTATTTTAATTCATAAGTGGATAACTTAATTAGGGTTAGAAGTATGTTAACTTAGTAGATTTCTATCAGTATTATATGGAAATAAGGACATCAATAACATGGAACTAGAATAGAAGAATCATAGTCAAAAGACCCACCTCATGGCAGATCTCACATATAATATCATGCTTCTCGTTGCACCAGCGCTGCACACAAGACCTATGAGCATACTGTAAATGAAACAGTCAAAAGTAAGAAAAAGATTCATAAGGGCAACACAAATGGCAAAAAGAAAAAAATGAAACAACAAATACGCAAGAGAATCAACTTGATGGAAGCATAAGTAACTAAATGCACATTGACTTCAAACCACAAAGATAAATAAGAGCAATGGTTAATATTCTTCTACAAATATATAAATAAAATGTTACTTCAGGCCATGAAAAGTAAAGAGTTTCCTTCAATAAATGTAGTCTTCTAGCTTGAGCAGGCATATGCATAGATTACTTGCCCATCTCAGTCATGTAACTCAAAATATCCAGTTTTCTGCTAAAAGTTAGAAGAATAATATCACATAAAGTGATCCAGATTGGAATCTTAATCGGACATGAACATTTTTATGAAGATGGTTCCATGCAAATGAAGCCCAGATTTGTTTGTCAAAGATACTGGACAAAAAGCGATAAGTGGCAACAAGTCCCAATTTTTGGTTTACCAAAAAAATCTCCAAAAGTTCTGATAAATTTGAACAAGGATACTTTGGCGAGAGTCGATGTCAGAGAATCAAGAGGCACTGAAAATATTTAACATGGTGTCTGTATTTTTTTTTATGTAGCAAGGAGAATGCTGCATAGAGAAACATGAGGGAACATAACTTTGGATAATAATTACATACAGATCAACTATCAGATTTCAAACTAAGTAAATGGCCAACTACATAGAGAATTATACATGGATCAAGTAATCAAACTTTACAAAAAAATTTCAAGAGAAGCAAAAAGAAGAGGCAACAGAACTTATTTACCAGCCATCACAGTTATGATTTATAACAATCAAGAACACCAAACAACATTCAGATGCATCAAGGACCATAAACTTTCACAGATGTCAAAACAAAATTAAAGTAAAAATACTGAAAGGATTAGACCTTTAGACTGCCACTGCACGCACAAGGGGTTTCGAGGTTCTTGATATGATCTTCCTCCTGGCAGATACGGCACTCCACCATCTGGATGAGTGGTTCCTCTTCGTCAGCAATCGCAACGTTTTCTTCCACATCCTTATCCTTAACTTTCCCATTTCCAGAATCAATCACGGAAGACGAGGGAGCAGATGCCGAAGGCAGAATGCTCGCAGGCTCTACAGAAGCACTGGAGTCCTGCGCCCCTTGTACGGTTTCCATCGTCTGCGGCGTGATGAGACGATCGACATACACCACCAGGTGCTCCCCCATTTTCAAAATGTCAATGACTTTCTATCAAACCGAGAATAATTATCCTTTGTTTTTTGTGTCTTTGGGCTAGGGTCAAATTCTTCCTGCAGATCAACAGAAAGCCCCCAATTTGTCAGAAAGCTCGAATCTTTCTCCAATGAAACCCCTAAATTTCTCGAAACTCGGGGGTGGAAATATGAGAAGGACCATCTTTTTACATCAAAAAAAAAAAAAAAAAAAAAACTGAAACCCAAAGAAAACTCCACCAGGATGTAAAAAATGTTCCGAAAAACTTCGCACGGCAACAAAGCCCTTGGTCCAAAGAATCGATCTCAGAAAGTGCCGCGAAAATAAAGCAAAAATCACCTTAAAATCGAGACGAACTAAGATGCATTCATGAATGACAAGTATTAGGCATGAAAATTAGTCCCAAATACACCAAATTGCAGCTCTCGACGAGATGAATCGAACTCACACAAGCGACAAAGCGATATAAAATCCGATTAAAATACAGAAAATGGAAGAAATCACAGGGGGGAGATATCGCGCATACCTCTCTTGGGACGAGACGATTGAGTGGAATTTGGAGAACGCGTCGTCGTCCTTGCGAATTTTATTCGTATAATAGTAAGAAAAGTAAACAAGAAGAAAAAAAAGATAAATACAAAAATGCGTTATTTGTGGAAACAAATAAAAAAAAAGGATAAAATTAAGCTTCGGGTAACAGCCGGCTGCCTGACGCCGTGAAATGGAGAACTCTCCGTTTTCCGATTTCGGACGTCCCTTACGTTTTGTTACGGGTAACGTCGTCGTCGGTCCGTTTCGACGACGCGGCTTGTTAACGGAAACAAACTAAAACAGGGTCAGCGGTAGGTAAAGACTCGCGCATTGACGAAAATGTCCATACTCGTCATTAATATTAATTAATAATGATAATAATAAAGGACATTGAAATTGTATCTTTTTTGAAAAAATAATGAATGTAATTATAACTTTGTTGATAGAAATATGGTATTTCAAATATCCAATTCTTAGTAATAATTAATCATTTAATTCAGTTTGAATTAATCTTAATAATTATGTTTCTTCTTTCGTATATAGTTATATAGTTGAAATTAAATATAATAATTAATATTAAATTCAATATAGATTGAATATTAATCATCATCTAATATGATTCTTGATTGCATATTGATTATAAAAAATTAATTGAATGCTACTTAACCTCTTTTTAATAGAGCTTAAGTAATATATAATCAAAAGTTGTGAAATAAATATGTATTCAATAAATTTTCATCATTGAGTGATGATTATTTAATAAACTAATATTAAATTCAATAAACGATTGAATCTCAACTATAATCATATTCTGATTTTTTGTTGCATCGTACAAAATTTAGTACCCGCTGCTTAACCTTCTTACTAATACCGTATCATGTTTTTCATAAGATTCCTAGATATCTGAGGAGGACATTACATGGTGAATGGAGTTTATAGGAATGGCTATTTTGGAAAACAAAATAAAATAATAATAATAATAATAATAATAATAATAATAATAATAATAATAATAATAATGTACGGAAAATTTAAAACGACGAATAATTTTATTAGATGAGAACATAATAATATTATAATTCAAATTACTTTTTGTTTAGAATTCTAGTGAGTTTATATATACACTCCACTAGTGACACATATCATCACTCAAATATACAAAAATTACAAATTTCATCAATGAGACGCATGTACTTCTTTATTTTTAATATTTAATTTTCTTACATTAGATCTTTGGACCTCCCTATGTATCAAAAAAATACAGACACTTCTTTTACAGATAATAAAGATTTCGTACCTATTGGAATTTTAGATTAATCCCTCAAAATTAACGAGATCGACAAATAATTTTATTAGACGAGAACATAAGAGTATTATAATTCAAATTACTTTTTGTTTCAAACTTTTAGCGAGTTCATATAGACGCTCCTACGGATGATAGAAATTTCTTACCGATTGGAATTTTAGATTAATCCATCAAAATTAACGAGACATTCGTAGTGCGAGGACGTCTTTTACTTCGGAATGCCTTGGATTCAAACGAATTTCAATTAAGGTAAGATTCAATATATTATTAACAAATATATATAAATTTAATTCTCCCTCTTATTTATGATTATCTTAATTACATTGAATAGGAAATAAAATAATAAACCTCTAATGAGGTTTTTGACCTTTTCTCAACATTTTGCTTGTAATAGCTGTATATTATATATATATAATATCTAGAATGTTTTACTAATATAGAAAGAGACAACTCAAGACGCATGTTACAGTGTTGACTCTTTAATTGCAAATTTGTAATATCACAAACCTGACTTTGGGGATGTGTGCATGGAGACGCGTCACCCAGCCCTGTTGTTTGTGACCAGGAACAATGCCTAGCAAGTTTTGATTAGGTAGTATGAATTTGGTAAACATTATTATTATTATTATTATTATTATTATTATTATTATTATTATTATATTTTGCGTCATGCATTTTAATGTACAAGTAGGATTTCTCTGGTTGTGGACTTTTCAGCCAAAGCATCCTAATTTTACAGATGATACATGCTTGAAATGTCTTTTTTTTTCCAGTCAAAACACTCATTTCTGTTGAGTCAAGTTTTTTTAATCTTTTACTTTGTATAGGACTTGGCTAATCAAGTTCACAATAGGAAACTATTTTGATTTTATGATGTGTTACTTTTAGCATTAAAATTATTGGCTTTAATATTATCTTCATTTTACTTATTAATTGAACAGATATAAAAAAAGATGAAAAATATATATTCTGATTTTAAGTTAAAATTTTGTTTATTTTTATGAATATCTAAGCATTATTGTGAAAAATGTAAAACATTTATCACACTATTACAATAAAAATTTATTGTAAAAATTCATTTTGTATAGGTCACCGGCTAAATTTATTGGATGCTTATTTATTAAACTCTTAACTAAACCTATAAATGTAATTTTTATTCATTTTTTCGCCAATTGATTCATTCTTCGTTAATCATCCACTATGAAATCGTTGAAATTACAAAAATAGCCTTAGGATTGATAAGTGTTATTAATTTCATATTTGAATTTTAGAGATGCTAATTTAAATCATATATTTTTTTCTTTTCACAACTTTGTGGAAGACAAAGGTTGTATATTTCTATTTATTTTAATATTTTCTTTTGTTTTTTATAATCATATATTAGGGACTAAGGGTGTAAGAAAAAATCCGATCAACAACTTACCTGATTCAAAAAATTAAATTGAAAAAATAAAAAATAGATGTTTGAATATGCTTTAGGGTGATTTTTTTAATAAAAAAGATCGACGCACTAATTTGACCAAAAAAATTAAGGACCCATGAGCATGTTTTTTTATTTATATAGTTTAATTCATAATTAATAAATCTGTATTGATATAATATTTTTTGTATAATTTAATATTTTTTATCATATTATGAAACTCTAATTTAATAACTTACAATTTTAGTAGTATTAATATATATACATATATAAACATTATTATACTAAAATAGAGTTTCCAAAAAACATTTGAAAAAATTGATGGACTATAGGATGGATTTTATTTTTTATAAATAGTTTTATAATGATTTTTAAATTAAAAAAATCCATAAAAAAATAGGGAATATTTTTTTAGCAGAAAAACTGGCACAATACCCCTACAGGGGGAGAGGCTCCGTCCCTGCATGCGATTCTTCACGAGTTGTTGGTATCTATAAAATGCACACATTATATTGATCCATTAAGAATTTGGGATTTTTCCAAATATATTATTTTTCCAACCTGGAGGATAATTAAGCGAGGCATATATATATATATATATATATATATATATATATGAAGGATGATAAATTAGACTATTAACAATATATAAGCATTTCTGCTTGATCATATATATATCTGACATGCACGGCAGACTTAGGCCACCATGCACGATGTCCTGCACACAAAAGCTCGCAGCAGTCCCCTTTTCCTCCTCCACCCTCGATCTCCAGATTGAGCTCCATTAATGAGTAATGACCGAGCATGGACTCACTACAGGTGGTCAAGGGCGTCAGCGGTTGGACTGGCCATCTCCTGGCTCTGCAGGCGGCGCAGCTTGAAGGAGGACAACCTCTGAGTGCTGCTGCCGCCCTGCTGGACGGACGGCTGCTGCTGCTGCTGCTGCTTCTCTGTCATCCTGATGAAGGTGTATGACCATGCGCCTGACAGCGTGCCGCAGACCGGGCCCACGAAGTACACCCACAGAGAGTTGAATCGCTTGCTCGCCACCGCAGGCCCCAGCGTCCTCGCAGGATTCATGGATCCTCCAGATATTGGCCTGCATGCACAGCTCCACTTTCCATCTTAAGTCTACTGCAAACATGTTATCTTCCTCTGTTCTGTTATTTTTTCTCTCTCTCACTTTTTTTCATCTGATCCATTGCACAGATGCATAGACCAAAACATTTCATTTAGAAATCAGAATTCAGGTTTCTGGTATTAGATGATTGAATTGTACTTATAAGACTGTAGCAGTACCTTGTATAACGCGTCTGATGGAAATAGCAATCTGCTTTGTTTTACTAGTTGACAGTTTATATGTAACAAGAGAATTAATCTCAGGTATGACCTGCTTTACATCTACGACAGCGCCAAGAGCTTTCATGGTTAGGTGCATGTTGTACCCCGGATACAGTTGGGTGTCCCTTTTTGTAGTTAAGTGTCCTGCATTTTTGTTGATTAGGTGCATGCATGTCCTGCCTTTTTCTGATCTTTTTTTATGGACATTCTCTCCCTGTCTTGATCCACATCAACATCCAATTAAGGTGGCTTTTGGATATTTTTCTTAGTTTAACTTTTTTTGTTTATTATATCTTTTGGTTGAAGAGAGTTAGGTGTTTGGTATCACTCCTTCACTTGTCAGCTTGATTTCATTAATCTGTTGGTAATAAAACTCTGTAACTGAGCTAAGAAAGAAGGCTCTTTTGGAAAGCTACATTAATGCGCTTGGTTGGGTTAATGCATTTGTGAATCCTAATTTTTGCATTAATTAAGGCATCAAAATGGAGTTTATTTATAATTTACCCGGCTAGAATTGAAGTTATGCAAACTGCTGACCCAACTGCTAAGCCCGCCAACTCTCCTACCTGTTTTCAGAATAAAAAGTGTTACCACGGATTCTGGAGAAAGAACAGTATTGGAACATGAAGATTGAGTGGCTTCTTGACAGGAGGAAGAAAGTAATCTGGGCATGCAGGCACTCACAGCTTTTGTATCAGTCGCCACTGCAGAAGTAACAAACATCATGGAGAAGGTGACCACAATCTCCATGACCAAGGCCTTCACCGCCGTATCGGACGGCGTGGTGGTTCCTAGATTTGTTATCGGGTGGAGTATCTCTTTCAAAACGAAAGATGCGACCATGGCTCCGGAGATCTGAGCTGACATGTAGAATGGAACCTGCAGAATAAACTTAATTAGTGAACAGACATTCATCTAAAAACACATATGTAATCATTTTGCTGCATGAAGATTACAAATATTACAAACCTTTTATTTTACCACTAGCTCAAGAAGGTATGCAATTGATACTTAAGTATTTTAGTTGATATACATATTAATTAATTGGCCGAATAAAGCTTTTGCAGTGAACATCAGAATGGCCCACAGAAATGAACAGTGTAAAATCATCAAATGACCTGAAGAAAAAGTTGGACTTGAGGATGATAAGACCATGAAATGACTTGTCTGCATATGATTGAGGCATTGATGCAGCTTTATGGTAAGTAGACAAGTGATGAGATCCAGGCCAAGCTTTAGGCCTTCAAACCACTAATGGTCCTTATATGGCCAATTTGGCACCACGCTCTGAATATATGGTTAAGCTGCTTTGAGCTCTCCAAATTAGTATTATTTTTTTTTCTTTTGTCAGAAACTCATTATAAGCCATCTCCGTTTCTGCCTAACCTGATGTCAACTCACGTATGGTGGAGAATAAAATTTGTGGTCCTAGGATCATTTCTGTGGTTTCTTTCTGCAGTTTTTTTCTGTAATGGGAACTCTGAACAGCACTTTGAAAACTAGCTCTATTGGGGAAACCAGACAAACTCTATTTGTTCTCGTAGAACAGTGGAATTAGAGATCAAATAATCAGGTGAATGAATTTTTCTTATACATTGCCAACAGCTCCAAATGTTCCCTACAATAACTTGGTTGCATGATCAACTTCTTCCAAGAAGGAGACATACATACCTGTCATCCTTATTGCATCAGTTGGCTGTCAGGCTTATTGATGCTATCATGACATAAAATAGTGCATCTTTTGGCCCCATGAATTTTGCAGACTATGATCATACATTTTGGTCCATGCATTAATTTGCAAGCCAAAGAGAGACCTCAATTTTATGCATGTAAATTGACTGAATAATTATATGCAATAATGGATAAGCAAATGAATCAGATGAATGATCTTTATCTTCCCCTTACTTTCAATTATTAGAGAACCTGGCGTGCATTATTGAGTAGGTTCAACACTCAACTTCACAATTCTTTAATAGATTCAATGACACAACTGTTAGTATGACAGGAATGTGTTCTTTATCACCAACTTGCTCCCCTTATGGAGATTAGTTAGCCCCAGTTGAGGTCAGATGACTTAACATGCATCACATGTTAGACAAAATTTGGATTGGTCAAAAAGGAATTTATAAACTTAATTGGAACTATACATATGCAGGCAATTCAATCGTCATCGTTACTAGATTGTTATTGGATTGTAGCTTAAAAGTCCTTGGAATTATATTACTAAAAAGACAGTCGATGAAATAAGAGGATATATCTCAATTCTCAAGGGACCACAAAAAGCTTGCAACAGTATATGAAAACACTTCAAAGCAAACTTAGTTATTCAAGCCGACATGCGTCTGCTTATTGTTACTTGAAAGTTATAAATGATCTAGATTTCTTGCATTCTTCTGCTCTTGCTGCTTCATCACATGCAGCTAAAGATTCGATACAAACAGAGAGAGAGAGAGAGAGAGAGAGAGAGAGAGAGAGATTGTTTTGCAGATGAAACTAATTCACAGGAGATCAAAATGAAACTAAAGGTACAGGAATGCAGCTGAAAGCTTTAGTAACAGCAGAAGCGAAGTGATAAGAACACAAGAGAGACGTACCTGAATCCACGGAAAGTGCCTCGATACGGCGAAAGCCAGCGTGACTGCGGGGTTCATGTGCGCCCCGGAGATGTGGCCGACGGCATAAATCATCACGGTCACGATCAGACCTCCGGCGACGGACGCCCCGAGCTGAGAGACCCTGTGGGGGTCGTGGTTGCTTAACGCGGCGGAACCGCAGGTCACAAACACGAGCAAGAACGTAGCTATCATTTCTGCTACAACCTGCGGTATTATACACGACACGTAAGAGTCCTTCACAGGCGCATAACAAAAAGACGAAAGAGAAGTTGCCAAGAATTCACGAAACCGGTGGGAAAAATGAATTGGTTCTTGTTCATGGATGATATATCATATGCATACGTTACCTTTCTGGCCAGGTGTGGCGGCAAGTGTTCTCTGAGAGTTTTCTTGTGTTGGTGTCTTGAGGCGTTGAAGGTTTGCGGGGCCGAAGAGTTTTGTTCTCTGAGAGTTTCGAGGTCATGGATCTCGTTGGAAATGGAGGGCTTTGGGTAGGAAGCCATGTCCGATCTTCCGAACTCCCACAAAGAGAGCCCTCCAACTCTCAGAATACAATTCTGAATTTGTTCTGGTTTCTCTGATCTCTTGTGGCTGCAGTATTTATAGACACAAAGAGGTGCTGCGTTGGAGAGCAAAAGAAGCTCAGAGAAGACCAGTGGACAGTGGTCAGCCTGTTTTCTGTGCTGCCCTCTGCTTTGTTGTGCGTGTCACCTCACTCCATTTTTACTTCAGTATCCTGACCATCCATTAGTTCAGATGCTGTATTTGATGGAATTTTGACCTTTTAAGTCAAGATCAAGGAGTGGAGTTATAGGATCATTAGGCCTGCACAGGAGCACACCAACAAGTCTCTTCCTTGGATTAACCTTTTATAATTCAGTTTGACAAAAAAAATCAACTTCATATTGTGTTCTATACTTCTAATGTAGGAACTCTTCACCTTCCTAAACTTATCTGTCCAAGTAGTGGCATTTGAGTTGTTTGGTGGGGATGTGGTTCGTATGCATTGGGGGGGGGGGGGGGGGGGGGGGGGGGCACCTGGGCTTTTTTTCTAGACCCTTTTTTACCTTTTTCCTGAAAGTGTGCAACTTAATTAACTCGGTAAAATAATAACACTAAGAAAAGGTTGTCTCCCTCCATGTTCTATTTGCAGTGAAACGAACAGCATTCTCAGTCAGCTGGAATATGTCTTTTCTGATAATTGAGGATAAGTAAAGAACATTTGCCCATATTGCAATGACAACAGTACTAGGACCCCATGATCTGTTTTAATTAGGATAAGAAAATATCATAATCACTAAAGCTTTGTAGTTTGACCCAATGAGTGATATCACTTCAATTAATGACATCATTACTCTGGATTTACTTTCTACTGTGCAGTAAGCTTTGACCTTGTTTGTAGCACCACAATATTGTTAGAGTTGGTGAATACTTCAGGGCCCCTTGTTTCTCACACCGGGTTCACCCACGTGAGCTTAGGGGAATCTGAGTATTACCCAATTAACAGTATTGTTGGCGTACGAACGAAAGGGGGGGTTCGGGGGGCTTTTGTTTAGCCGGCCCGTGTGGTTCGGATTAGGTTTTTTCTCTGTTTGTTTGGGTTTTAAACCCGGTTTGGAGAGGCTATTAATATCCTAATTTCTGATGTAATTTTGTGTGGCGGTTGTAAACCTAAACGATATAGTGGAACCTCTTTGCAGGACGTAGCCCTAATTTCAAGGGTGAACCTGGGTAAATTTCGTATGTCTCTTCTATTTTTCTGCAATCTCTCTGTGATCTTCTCTACTTGTTCTCGGATTTTCCCATCAAATATAAGATCAATCAGATTAGATTTCTGATGTTTCTGTCTCCTTTTTCTCATACCTCGGGGACTGCCCACTAGAACCTGAACTTTTGCCGGTGTGAAGGTGCATGATGGAAACAATTGGCTTGCATTGCATGAATATGATATATATATATATATATAATATATATATACACATATTTTATACAATATCATGCATCCTTCTTCAGTAGTATACAGAGTCCAGAAAAAAATCTCTAGTTTGTGTTTGTCATGGAGTAGAGTACAAATCAATATGATGACAAGTAGAAAGTGGACTGCTGCGGATCGTAGGGGCTGGACGTGAGGTCGGCCGACCTGACGTTCAGTCTACATGGTCCTCAATTTAGTTTGCACTGTTATATATATGGAACCATATATATCAGATTACTAAAACACATAAATGTTCATCCATACATGTCCTTTCATCTGCATTGTCCTGTGAAAAGATTGTACTGCAGTTTGACACAACTCCATAAAGAGATGGAAAAAAATGGAACATGACATAGCATTTTCTATTCACTCCTAGAGGATTTTTCTTTTCTATTTGCCTGTTTCAGAACCGTAGAACAGGAAAGTGATGAGAACAGAACTTTCTAAAGTTAATAAGGATCCACGTTCTTCGCCTCGAAAAGGCAATGATTCGTTTGATCTACTCCCTTGGTTAAAGTAGCAGATAATTATGCTTCTTCAACGAGTCAATCAACAATACATCCAGTACTGTGCAATCACATACTATACATCATTCCTTGATCAGCTCCTCTTTGCTCATTTGTCTTTCGTTGTCCATTGGAAATTTAGCCCTTCTGATGGTGTACTGTAAAAAAAAAACATTTATAAGTTTCCTCTTCAGATAAAGTATCATAAAAAGTTGCAACTCGAAAAAGATTAGTTAAGACTTCATGCCAATCTTGGTCTACACAAACTAAATGATTAATTAGATTAAAACAAGTCAGCTTCTTCCCTATTGCATACGTGAGATTTGCACCAAGCTTTAAAGAGCATCATTATTGGAGCATCTATAAACAGTCAACTTCCAACTCCTTAATCCAGACATTCACATCAAGAAGGACCCTGTCCATCAAGCACCCTCCACATGGGGATGGATTCTCGCTGTGTGCTCATGGCGACAGACTTGACCAGGACAGCAGTTGTCTGCATTATCTCTCCATGCATGATGCCGCCAGGGCATATTGATCACGAGTGGGTACGAGAAAGAACAAAAAAATGCAAATGCAGAGAAGAATTCAGAGAAATTAATTGGTGATTGGTGGCAATTTTATAAAGAAAGAAACCAAGCAAGGGATCGAATGCTGCCATGGTTCGGTGGAACAGTGCCAACTAGATGCTTATGGTTGTAATATTAGCTTCTCTCACCTTGGGAAAGAATTCAAGATCACACACATCGAGTGGAGACCCCTGTGCATGACTGATGCTTCTTTTGGAAGGGTGTTCTTTCACTGTTCCTGTTCCTTTCCATGATGTTTAGTTCTCTTGGTTTTTGTGTCCGGTTTCTTTTATCTTTTATGATGATTTAGTAATGCTAATGCATCATGCATGCTTGCATCTATCTTGCTGTGCGTTCAATGTACTTCACGAAAAAAAACATCATTCTCACTGAGAAAATTACGTTTGCTTCTTACCATGAATTCTATTTAGTTAGTTCGAAGAATGATGTATTTTTCAAATTAGTAGTATGATCCGTGCTGAAAAAGAAATCATATTCAGTCACAGAATTCATGGCCTGTTCTTCTCAACAAAGAGAACATCTTTCAGGGACATGATTGCACCTTTGATTTGAGGTAGGACAGATGGTCCAGAGAGCATGATACCCACATTTGACCCCCATTGAACCTTTTTCTGAGATTTGATTTTGGACGCAACGGTTGCCCAGTTTGCATGGTTGATGAAGATGGAAAATAAAGAGGAGCAACTTTTGGGATCTGGCAGAAGACATATGTGCTCCACAGCTCCAGTGATGGCTATGGAACCCTACTGCCACTAGCAAGTACTTGATGGTGAACTGAGTGGTACTGGAGGATGCCAAACGGGATCAGGTGGGGGAACTACACATGAGTGATCACTATTCGCCACCAATACTGGAAGAACCATAAAGTTTGATCTCAACTCGCATGGAACAGATCCTAGTAGCAGTCAGCTTCCTCAGTCTGTCCGAGAATCATTTACATATGGTGATCACTGGCTTCATCCGATTTTTTCAGTATGTTCTATGATTTGGATATATATCTACCCAGTCCTGTGGCACAAATTTGAAGTCCTCTAGCCAACTTCACTGTAACTGGATGTTACAGTAGAGAGATATGTACATGAGGTAATGATTCCTTGAGTCCTTAGTGCCAGTGGACAAAGTGTTGAGCATATATTAAAGTTGGACATATAATTGCATGATATTTGTGTCCCATGCTGAATAATTTGGATCATTCACATGCACCTGGCTGCAAAGCAAACTCGGACCACTATGAGACTCCCACCACCAAATCTGTCTGTGAACCTCACTGATCAAAAAGGGAAAAGAACAGAAAAAAAAGAGAGCTATAAAGCAATGACCAATCAAAGCCTTTCTCATCTGATCATTAGTCGTTGATCACTAGAATCACTACAGAAAAGCAAATGGCCAATCAGAGAGTTGACCTCGTGTAAGAATCGGGTGACAGTTGTGCCAATGAAGTGGCTTTGCTGATATCTCGCATCAGGTGCTGAAAATTGAACAGAATTAGCATGAGATTATCATTACTGGTTATGTAAATAATGGCGTAGTGTTATATCAGTGATGCATCCTCTAACATCATCTTCTGGTAGCCTGTAGGAATAAGAGTCGTTACGGTGACTGTGTATTTGAGGATCTGATGCACTGCAGAAATACTGCATTCATCAGATTGTAGGAAAAAAACAAATTGTATTGTTACAGGACACACAATCTCAACCTGATCTTGCTCCCACCCTTGCAGTTAGCAGATTTCATGTCAAGGAGGTCACATGGTTAATACGAATAGAAAAGGACGAGAAAGCAACTTCACGGGCTAACAGCATGCAAAATGATGGAAGCATCTCCCTGCTTTTCAACACTACGCCTAGTAGGCATTCTTTATATGAACGAATCACTTCAAGTCTAGCTTTGTAAGCATGATGCCTCGATCATTCTGAATCAAGAAAAATAAAAATATGAAGCACATCCCTGTCGAAAACTCGGCATGTTTGGCCGCTCTTGCAGGCAAAAAGAAGTAGCAAGTCCAAGAGGAATCAGTTTGCACTTTTGCACATTCTGACGTACAAGAAACTGAGAAAAGCAAAGCGAGTGCCGCGGAATTGTTTATAATTATCAATATCCCCTTTATTTTGGACCAAATTGGGTCTGAATGAGATATTCATGGAGGATTAGATTGATTTGGAGTTGTTCATTGGAGTAAATAATAAACAACAAACAACCAAATTGGACTAACGTCCATGCATGGATATTTTCAATTCTCATGTCTTTGACGTCGACTTCTTCCAGTACTTTTTCTCTTTTGCAGTAATATGTAAAATATTAAAGTAGTCCTCTGAAGGTGCGAACTAATCCTTACACCCGCTTGCACTTAAAAAGATCTGATGATACAAAAGATAAAGTTAGATAAGGACTTCTGATCTAATAAGAAGGCTAGCTATGGGTTACATGAATATGGATTTAATGCAGAATAAGTCTTCGTGCTGTAGCCAATCATGAATATTAAGTTTGCAATTATGCACTGAACTCAATTATCTTAAACTACTCCAACATGCATGATGACCTCACATTCCTGCATGTACATGTTATCAGCTTCAGAAAGTTCTAACCTTTGTAGATTATCCTTGGAGAGTCCTCAAGTTTTTCCCCCTTTTTCAGTAGAATATGAGTTCTGGAAGAGGTTTCGCTCTCCAAGCATAAAATTATATAGGCAGCTCTCGGACATCCATCAAAAGATTCAAAACTAACAAAATGGTCTTTCTGAGTAAGTAATGGAAAATATTCATGTGGCTGCTAAACACAGGAGCTGTTGGCTTGTGGGTAATCACTGTTGTGTCTTGGAAAAAAATCAACTGGCAACTCTGCTTAATCTGTAGTTTGAAATCCTTCTGAAACTTTGATGAACATCTCTAAGGTGTGTGATTATATGGAAATATTCTGGAAAAATGTCAGGGGCAATTTTATAAATGTCTTGAATAAACTGCGATCTGCATGCTTCAGAGTTCAGAATGGTCAGACCGATATTTTTGTCCTTTGTATTTATCCACAGTTTCTCCTCTCCTGTTACTTATGGAAAATAACAAGAAAGAAATGTTAATACTATAATGCGCAATTAAGTAATACTTCTAACTTTTGACCACTGCAACTCGACAGAAGACTGTAAATAATTTTATAAGGAAAACATTGTGGGGTCGTTGGATAAAAAATGAACCTTTTCCATTCGAGTTGATTTCTAACAACAAAATAGGAACCAAGCAGAAGTATACGGCCTAAGAAACGTCACCTTGCAAAGTTTGAGCATTTGATCAATCCACAGCTTCTCCCTTATGTAAGAAATAGTGTTAAAACTAAAACTGTGCTATATCAAACAGAAGTAGATATTTCATGAAATCCTTATCGTCGACCATGTCATCACTGGTAGCGACTATTGGAGCAGCAGAAGCTGCCAATTAACTGATAAGTTTTTAATTCATCATTCTGTAAACTAGGAATTAAAGTGCTGAAAGTTAATTACTTGTATCCTAATCATGGAAAGTAGCTCGAGATCATGAAGTCAGCAAAGATTAAACTAACAATTTGATTGCATAAATATCTTATGCCGTATCCTGGAAGTACAAGATGTATCATGTATCATAGTAGTACCAGCAGCAATAGTTCACCTCAACATGACATCATGCAGATGTGTGGTCATGTCATTTGAAAATTAATTTAGAACAATAAATAGCTTAACAACTATAATATTTATTTGGTCCCAATAAAGAGCTCAACAGCTATAATATTTATTTGGTCTTCTTCGTCAGTATTCATAATCGTTTGATATGCCAAAAATTTTATGCTCCTTAATTTGTTTCCAAAGAAGAAGAAGAGCTACTAAGTTTGCTGCAGCATCAGCAAAAAGAGTCCAAGACTCCAACATGATACGTTCTTCTTTTTCTTCTGCTATTTTTTCATTTATACTTTATATTTATTTTTTATTTTTTTAATGAAAAGAGAGTCCAAGAAGCAATTTATATATATAAGACTAGACCTATTTTTTTATGCACAATGTAGATCAGACATATGTTCAGAAATGGAACAGATGGCATAAATGTAACAATGTGTCCAATTCAAACTATAATAAAATTCTATCAAAGTCTGCATCATTGGGAAATTACTATAGAAAGTTAGAAACCAAACTTTGGCCTATTTCCTTTTCTTATCAGGGATTCTTCAAGCATTGCACCAAACTGATCAACAAAAGTCAGGAAAATTCCTGATCAATTTTAAAGGAAGTTTATGCAAAGCTTAATCACTTTAAAGATTCATAACTTTACCCTGTAGATTGTTTAGACACCAGCAGCCAGCTAATGCAGTCAAGGGTAATTATCAAGGAAAAAAAATTAATAATGGAATTATAGAAAGATGATATATAGAGAATGCAAATGAATCCTCCAACTAAATCAGCTAAAATTAATTGAGGTCCAAAATAATCACACACCAGAAAAGAAATCTCCTTGATAAGGAGATTTTTTCTTCTAGCTTCTGATCTGCAAGGGCCTTCGGCCTATTTGTAAAGCCCTGAAACTAATAGACTCTGAGCTGCCCAAACAAAGTTTCTTTACTGATCACGTTTTCTTTCTTTCTTTTTGGGCACACCATTTTTTTCCTTCTTTTGCAGAGGAAGCATTTGCATTTCCTTTCTGTCAATTGGTTAACATTTCCTTTATTGCTCACCTTAATGAGAGAGTTATTGATGGCAATAAGCACGGAGAAATTTGAGCAAAAAAGATCTCCAAGCACAGTAACAGACATTAATTCTCCAACAGCAAGACTAATTTCAAAAAGCTTTATGGGTTCTCTCAGAACGGAAAGAATCTATAGGAAATCACACTTTGCAGAGATCATTGGATCTAAAGTTTTAAACTTTCGAGTTCCCCAGCGATTTAGGATAATATTGCCATGATCGAGATCGCCATGGAAAACATCCCACTGAACTATGATGTGTCTCTTCGTGCCTGGGTCTTCCACTTCAGACCTCTCGCAGCTCTCTGTCCCCCTTCAAACAAGAAAGATGCCTTGAGTTCAGCCATCGACAGCGCCGCCGCCACCGCCGCCGCCACCACTACCGACGGCAACAGAAGCCGCACAGGCGGCTCCTCCTCCGGGGGCTCTTCAAGGTCATCGATTGCAAAGTGCCACTGCTGGTCATCAATAAGGCGACGCCTGTGCAGATACTGGACGAGCTGCAAGCAAACAAGCAGATCAACCAGAAAGAGGGCATCCACAGCGTCGTCAAGCAGAGTTGACTATTACAGTCGGATGACCCACGAGAACCGCGACGAGAAGCTGGAGGAAGCGATCATATACTGCAAGATGACCATGGCGAGGGATTCTGCATGCACCTTCTCCTCTGTGCCATTGGATGATGGTACAGTAAGATTTCAATAGCATTTTTTGGTGTCTGTTCTAATGGCACTTTTTTTCTCTTCTTTATTGCTGGTGGTTTACGCGTCAAATTTGCTAAATGGTGTACGTAGATTCCCAAAAATTTATCATAACAAATATCAAATTTGTGAGGCGTTCAGTGTTCTGTTATTTCTCTGCGCTTAGAATTAGTAGTTGAACAAAAACTTTCAGCTCTGTTTGCGTTTCAAGTTCCTAAGTGACGGAATTTTGAAAACTTTTCGTTAGATGACTTTGATAAGAACATTTTGCAAAAGTTCTTGTCTAACATTTTTTTTCTTCTTCTTTACATCTTTTTAGCCGCAACTTTTGAACTTTTTTTTTTCATCCATTTTTTAATTATTATGTAATATAAGGGTATATAATTTAGTTATTTATTAATATAATTAGTCATCTTATTAAATAAATTTTTAAATGTAATTAATTAAAAGTTTACATTCTAATAATTCAAAAATATTTTATAATTAAAATGTTCAATTATTTTAATAAAAAAATATATTATATTTGGATATTTAGATTTACTATAATATTTAAAATTATAATATTAATAATATTTAAAATATTTAATCAAATAAATAATATTATAATAATTATCAAAATACCTACTAAAACTTATACAAATAAATAATAATATAATAATAATAATTATATTTTTAGTTCTTATTTTTTATCCAAACACCTACTAAAATTTATCTATCAAATCAACTTTTTAAATCTCTATTATTACACTTTTTCATCCAAACACCAACCTAAACTTTTCTATCACATCAGTTAGTTCTCGAGAACTAACGTTCTCTCAATATTCCCGTACCAAATGCTGAGAACTTTAGATAGAACTTCATTCAGCCAAACATGCGCGCAAAAATTTGTGGGGCCTATAAGAATTTATGTTCGGTCAACGGACGAAGTTCCACCAAAAAAGTTCTCGCAAAATGCAAGAACTTTACAAGTTTCGTTCACGAGTCCGAACTTATCTCCTAATTCAAGCGATAATTTTGTCATGTCAACTTTTAAAGTTCTCACTATCGACATTTTTTTACCAAATGATCGATGAGAACTTCAATATTAAATCACTAAGTTCCAAGAACTTTGCAGAACTTCCATTCTATAATCCAAGCACTGCCATATATGGGCAAAAGGCCAAATTGATCCAATTCATTTGCCTAAAAAAATTAATTTTATTAATTATTTACCTAAAAATTATAATACTTATTATTTTTTGTTTTATTTCCTTTAATTATTATCATTATTTCATTTTAAAAATTTATTTTTCCTTAAATTTATCAATATCTTAAAGAACTAAGCTCAAGGTCATTGATGACCTGACCCTTATCAATTTGACTCCATTCAAATTTTTTTTTTAATTCAAGCTCGATTTACTGTCATCATATTTTTTGGGGTAATATATCACCATATCCTTTGTACATAAAATACTTTTCATAAAAAATGTATATGTTTAATATATATTCTAAATAAGCACTATATGTCAATTAGTTTTTTTTTTATCGATCACTGCTTTATCTTAAATAAGTTGACTCCTTACAAAAAAATTAAAAAAGAAAGCAAGGGGAAAATGAAATTAGAGAGGTTTTGAAGTGCCCTGTAGTTGTGGTTTAAACAGGGTTTTATCATCCGATTTTATGCCCCCTTCTCTCTCTCAAAGAGACAAAGCGGGTCCTTTTATCCTCCGATTTCTCAGTTTTTGAGACTTGGGGAGCAAGAGACATGTTGCTCTCTCCATCTCCCGGCCTCGCTCGCGGCCTCTCCTCCTTTGCCGCTTGCCGCCACCTCTTTCTGCGCCCCGCCGCCTCCCGCCTCGTACTGCGCCGATGCCACCAAGGTTAGTCTTTCCCTATGAAAGTGCTCTTTTTTTCCCCCTGGCAAATGAATTTCTTCGGCAAGAAGCGCATTGGTTTGATAAGATTCGACCTTTGCGGTGTTCCTGGCTACCGAAGCCAGCGCTGATACCTAGGGTTTGAACAAGTTGCAATCTTGCCTTAAGTTTACGTCTTATTTTCGATGACGTTGTACATTTAAAATCGAGTCTTTTGCGAGACTAATCGTTTTATCATGGATCTTTGATACTTGGTAAGTTGGATAAGATGTTTTTTTAATTCAAATTTATCTGCTTGCTTTAGTTGGAACTTGGAAGTTCAAGAAATTAATTCAGCATTGAGGGATACGAGTCGTTTTTGTTCAATTTGTACTTTGATATATTGTAACCCTTTAAGAAGTTCAGGAAAAAAAAACATATTTGCAATTTCTGCAGTGCGGGCAATCAGCGCCACTACAGAAGCTGTAGCGGGGTTCGATGAGATGGCTGCAGGTACCCAGAGGAAGTATTACATGCTTGGAGGCAAAGGTGGTGTTGGGAAGACGAGTTGTGCTGCCTCTCTTGCTGTTAAGTTTGCAAATAATGGGCATCCAACCATTGTAGTCTCGACTGACCCTGCACACTCCTTAAGTGATTCCTTTGCACAGGTGTGCTCCATGAATATGCAAGAATAAGACTTCTATGGAACCATGCTGATTTTCTCATTTCAGATCATTTGTCGAGTTTTGGTGATGAAACTGCATATCACCTTCTCATCTGTCTCTTGGCTTTTGCAGGATCTCACTGGTGGAACAATGGTTCCTGTTCATGGAGTGGACTCTCCACTTTTTGCACTTGAAGTAAGCTGAATATGTAGCTTTTGCTTTGTTCTTTCGAAGATGATCTTTATCCTTTTACCATTCCACATGACATGTTGGCCTTCGTTTTCAAGATTTAAAATTAACCGACACAACTGCTCAGGAGTTGGATTCTGTTGACAGATAAACCCCGAGAAGGCAAGGGAAGAATTTCGCTCTGCAAGTCAAAGCAATGGAGGTGCAGGAGTGAAAGATTTTATGGACAGCATGGGTCTAGGGATGCTTGCTGAACAGGTAACTTGGTCAATTTTTCAAATCACTGTCTGGAATATTGCTACTGTCTATAGATGGTTTTACTGAATCATCAATGTTTACCCAATACTTAAGATAACTGCTTTCATTTATAGATGTTTTTTTATAGAGTTTAATTTGTAGATGTCAACATGTTGTCATTTGTGTCATTATTACAATTTTCTTCCTAATAATCTTATCTTGTCTAATCATATGCTTAAGCTGATATTGATATTCAAATCAACTAGGAGATCCTAATATATGGAATGATATGGTCAATCCGAAAAGAAGCCAAACTCTGAATGTGATACTCTTCAACAAATTTTTGCTTGTTGTGTTTTCTTTTTATCTCTTGTTGTGGGCTTTCATCTCTTTATATGTGGCTCGACTGATTGTCTGGTCATCAGCATGAAATAAAATATATTCAAGTTGTTGCTTGATTAGCTGTTTACCTGCAGATTTTGGGTGTGTATATATATAAATATACATTGCCATCTTATGGTAATGACAAAAAAGAGCTAAATTAATATTTCTCATTTTTCTTTCTTGTGAAAGATCATTTTTCTCTTTTGTAAATTTAAATATGGCATGTTCTTTGTAGGCAGATTGTGGATGAAATAAGCAACTTTTATGTTTACTTATTATTATCATTATTGTGATTAAGTTAGGAGAACTGAAATTAGGAGAGTTGCTAGACACACCTCCTCCTGGATTGGATGAAGCTATTGCAATTTCAAAGGTAAAATCACAAGTATTGAATAGTATTTACCAACATGCTTTTGTTTTCCTTCATTCATTTTCAGTTACCTTCTCATAACCTTCATTCTAAATTCCATGTTTGCTTAGGTAATGCAATTTGTTGAAGGACAAGAATTTGGCATGTTCAGTCGTATTGTTTTTGATACTGCTCCAACTGTAAGCAGCTGATCTTGTTCCCGCAAATACAAATCTTTTCCCAACTGCTTTTTCTTAACAATTGGGAATTTTAATGACTTTGTGACAGGGCCACACTCTTCGACTTTTATCTTTACCAGATTTCTTGGATGCTTCTATTGGCAAGATATTGAAGGTTTGCCAATAGATGACTTATTACAGATGTTCTCGTGACTTTTTCTGTAATTCATGAAAGTTTAAGTGTTTCATATCTTAAGTAATGCTTACTTCTTTTGGCGATTGATTATTTATTTCCTAATGTAACTTGTCCGTTCCTAAAATTTAGGCATCATTTTTTCTGAGAGAAAATGCTTATGCAAATTGCATTGCCCTTCAAATCACTGTTTTTTTTTCACTCGAATGAATCTCGAAGTAATCATTTCACAGGACGTACTTGACAGTTCACTGCACTTTATGTCCATGCTTTTGGACATTAACCATGGCACAATTCCTGAAACTTACAGTAATAATACAAAATATTGCCACTTGCGTAATATGAATTTACATCCCTCCTGTAACTAGATGCTGTGCTTTGTTCAATTGTGTTCCCCTTTTGAAGGAAAAGAATCATGGATGTGTTATATTAATGTTTGTAATATTTCTGTTGCAGCTAAAACAGAAGATATCTTCAGCAACATCAGCCATTAAATCTGTTTTTGGTAAAGAACAACCAAAACAGGATGCGGTAAGTTTCAATTGATTTCCTCTGAAAAATAAGTTTCAATTGATTTTGTGCTATGAGCTCTCTAGCAATTTTTTAAAGGTTTTACTCCTTGATTGTAGTCCGACAAATTAGAGCAACTACGGAAGAGAATGGTCAAAGTGCGGGAGCTTTTCCGTGATACAGAATCAACTGAGTTTATCATTGTTACAATTCCAACGGTGAGATATTAGCACCAACGTCAACTTTCTTACTGTTTTGTCAACGCATCTGAAACTGATGCATGCCTGCATGCCTGATTACCAGCTTCAATTGTTTTACCTGAGCTCATTATACGTGAATGCATTTATATGACAACAAGTTTTTCCTGCGTCGAAGTTTTTTTTTCTGATGGGCCTGTTGTTTATTTATAAATCTTAGATCGGATCAAGGAAGGTTATGATCCTACGCGGGCCGTGCACACGCAGCCCGGCACGGGAGTGGCCCGAGCATGACCACCTGACCGGGCTTGGGCCAAACCAGCTGGGCTGCCCAGTAGGGTGCTGGGCCTGGCCCGGCCGGCCCAAGAAGCATGGGTTTTATTTTTAATTATATAGTTAAATATTTAATCATATATTCTAAATTTTATAATTATATTACACATATTTAATCATATATCATAAAGTTTATAACTATATTATATATAAAAATATTTTTTATTATACATCAAATAATCATAATATCATATAATATAATATTTTTTTATTTTTATTAGTCTAAATCTTAGGGTAAAAAAATGACCCATTTTTATTTTAATTTTTTTTATTTTCCTAATTTAAACTCCGCCTATAGCCGGTCCCAAGTCCGGATAAAGGAGGAGGGTTGTGTTAGGCCCCGATAGCCAGCATAAAACCCTGTCGAATCTCATGAACATGGATCAACGAATAGTCGTATGATCCATGTAGCCGACCCCACCTAGTGGGATACAATGTTGTCAAACACATAAAACGGACACGACACGGAGAAGCTGAGAAAACACGAAATCGTATACACGTAACACGACACGGCCGATTCTACCAGAAAAATATTTTATATATTAGTTAGCATAGACCCAAATAATATGACATTTTTTTAAAATGAAGCAGAATTTTCTACTTGAAATCATCAAACCATCAACCAAGTTCATACAAAATAGCAAATTGTCAAAACCAAGTTCATACAAAATAACATATTGTCAAATGTAATATGCCTAGAGGCTACAAGCTGGATCACTTCTATTCCCTGGTGCATTTTTTCTTGGCACTTTTGTGTTTACAGTTGCAGTTGCCGTTGCACTTACCGTTGCACTTCCAGATGCTCCACTTCCAACTTCATTTGAATTTCCAACTCCAACTCCAGAACCAGAGCCAGCACCAGCAGAAGCCATTAAAATTTTCTACTTGCAAATTATTAAGTGACAAACAATCAAAAAACCGAGGGAGGTTTCGTTCATAAAAAAATAGATGGAGGCACAAAGAAATAAGAATCCTCTGTTCGCAAACAAATAGAGGAACCTGTTCGGCTGTTCGCACATAAAAAAAAAGAGGATTTGCAAGAGGAAGGACGGAGGACGAGCACAATCATAAACTTGTAGAGAAAGAGCACGAGGAGGAGGGCGTACCGGCAGAGACGAACGGCTGTAGGAGGTCAGCAGGCGAACGATGTGAGCGGTGGCTACAGGGTTGAACACGAGCAGAGCATCCTTAGGCAAAGTGAGGTCACGCATAGAAACGAGAGAGATGGACAGTGAGCAGCCACATACAAAGAGAGAAAGAGACAGACAGAGAGAGAGCGAGGGACTGAAGGAGAGTACCAGGCTACCAGCAGCGGAAGCAAGAGAACGCCGGAGTTGGAGCAGCACGAGCAGGGAGCGAGGGAGTAGCAGCACGAGCAGAGAGCGAGGGAGTAGCAGCACGAGCAGAGAGCGAGAGAGTATCAGAAGGAGCAGGGCGCTGGAAGAAGTGAACGCCGGCAGTCATCGACGAACGGCGAGAGTTGGAACGGCGGCGTCGTGGTTGAGGTAACGAAAGTTGGGGCAGACAAAAGAGATTAGGGCATATGCGATTTGGGAGATAAAAAGGCAGTCATGTGTCTCACGTGGGCGAACAAGCGGGAGGAGAAAAAAAAACGAGACGCGATTTTGCCGATTCTACGTCCAGACGCGCGTTTCTACCGCGTCTCGGCGAAACGCGATTCCGGGTGGAATCGAGCACGTTTCGCCGGGGTAGACTCGTAGAATCGTACGATTCTACGAGTCAAAGCGCGTTTTTGACTACCTTGGTGGGATAAGGTTTTCTTGTTGTTGTTGTATTTTCCTAATTTAACACAGCAAAAATAAGAAGAAAAACAGGCGACATGGCCCGATTGACGTGGCCGGGTGGAGCCGAAACCGTGCCAGGTCAGCCGAAGTGCCTTTCTTGGCACGACAGGATTTCGGACTGTGTCATGAGGCATGGTCAAACCCGGTTTGACTGACCCAGGCCCAGAAGTCCATCTATAATCCTGCAGATGTGATCTGGCCATGGCCCAAAAACCCATCTTTAATCCTAATGCAGAACCAGATGTGATCTGCTGCTTGTCGAATGAACCTCCTGTTTCTTGTCGTTATAAATCTAAATATGTTAATTTCTTTGGTATTAATTCAGTTTTTTATGCCTTACAAGATCATGGCCATTAATGAGTCAGCGAGACTCTGTGCATCCTTGAAGAAAGAAGATGTGCCTGTGAAGAGACTTATAGTTAATCAGGTTCTGCCACCATCCACATCTGACTGCAAGTTTTGTGCAATGAAGAGGAAGGTGAGAAGAACTTTGACGCACTTTATATCTGGAGCTCGTTTTAATTTATGCTCATGGCTGTCATCTTTTTCCTTGTGGAAGAAATATTTGCTGATAATATTGTTTGATAAACTAAATGTCTTGATGTTTACAGTGCATAATTGTTGTAGTTGATTACTATGGATTTGAATATTGTAATCTGCGTATTCATCATTTTGCATAACTAGGTTCGATAATTTTGTTCCAAATATTCAGGTGTTTTAACCTCAGTTTTTAACTGTTCCATGAATGCTTTTCTTTTCCCAGGATCAAATGCGCGCCCTAGAAATGATACAAAGTGATCCACAGCTCACAGGATTGAAGATAATTCAAGCGCCGCTAGTTGATGTCGAGATCAGAGGCGTGCCTGCCCTCAGATTCATGGGTGATATTGTTTGGAAGTAGTAGACATCCATGTGCGGGACATGAGAAGCAATGCTGTCACAATTTTGATAGAGACCTGCTGTTCTTATTCAACGTTACACCATCTACAATGAGAATCTTTCCATGCATTAAAGTTTGTCTACTGGTGATTGTCTTTCACTATTACCTTTTTGGACGTTCCCCACATTCCAGGATGCATTCTAGGCAGAGAAATGAAACTTTTGTCTTTCGCCTGTGATAAATTCCGGGATATACGCTCTTTTAATTACATCTATCAAAAGATCACAAAAGGTTACTCCTACTTCTCCTGATAAGCTTCAAAGCATAACATGGATCATTATTGATCTCCTTGGACAGGAAATCAGCTTATAGATTGTCTAAAGCATGGAGATTTTTATCATAAATTCAGGTTGCTGACAATGAGATACTTGTTATGATTTCAGACAAGAGAAATATCTTAACAAATATAAAATTTTTCTATGGGTCATCTTTCCAAACTCAACAAGTAAAATTTGATTTGTCAAGGAAAAATCATAAATTCTTGTAATGTCTGCGATTAGGAGGACTAAAATTTTTCAAGAAATAGTTTTTTTTCTGCTTTATAAAAAAGCTGTTAAATTTGTCAACAAAAGCTTTATAAAAAAATTTATCAAACATGTGTTGCTGTGATTGAGAGTAACAAATTGTTCAAACAAAAAACTATAGAACTTTTTTTTTGTTTGCTTTCTATTCACCTTTGAGAAAAAACGAAGAAAAACAAAAGAAATAACACTAAGTTATTCAATTTGTTCAACAGAAGCTTTCAACAAACTTATCAAATGTTTTGGATTAAAAAGCAAGTGTGTTTCCTGAAAGAGGAAAGCTGCGTCAAATGCAACCATGCAAATATATACAAGTTACAAGCCTTGCTGTAAAAGATGTTTGGCCAGCTGTTTTATGATTGACATGTTGTGATAAGAACATCATGAACTGAACTTTTATTGCAGTTCATGTTGTTGTCTCTATGAAAAAGCATAAGAACATCATGATAGGAAAATGTACTCCTTTGTTCAATGATCACAAATGGCTCTGCACAATTGCAAACTCTATCTGTCTCGTCGCCATTTTTCATCTCAAGGAGAGAAACAAAGAAAATGGATCAAACTTCATTTAAAAAAAAAACAAGATGAATTGATTAATGAGAAGATCCAAAATCTCATCTTTCCTGAGGACATCATGGCAATCCAAACAAAGTCTTATCCCTGGGACAGATGTGCATTTTGCACCAGATTGAGTTGTAGCCAATTACGTTTCTTTCTTCTTTATCTCCATCGTTCTTGGTTTAAACAAATTTAGCCGTCAATGTCTCGACCACATGCATGCCAAATGCAACGTTTGGAATTGGAAGAACAAATGAACAATGCATCATATCTTTCTTTGCTCACGTAATTATTCCAAGTGAAGGAATAAAAAAGTTTAGCAATTCTATTCATTCAAATATTTTTATAAAATTTGAAAGGATTGAAACATTTTTTTACTAGAAGTATAAACTCTTCGTAACTATTTTGTGCTTCTCTTCTCTTTCTTCCAAGCTATAATTGACTGGTACTCTTTCTTATTCAACTTTTGAAAAATGTTTCAAAACTCTTCTCATTCTTATAAATATAAAAATAGAATAAAAATATAGTAATAATTTCCAAGGTTATTTTATTAAAATGTCTTTAATTTACGGTTTTTTTAGATGCATTTAATTGTCAATTTAGGCATGGATTTCAAGAAGGCAAATGAGATACTTCTTTTTAAAATGTTTTGGAGTAGAAAAAAGAATAGAACATAAAATTTGGAACATAACCTTGCTTCAATTTATCAAATTTTTTTTTAAAATTATATTTGATGTTTTTAATCATTTTAAATTTGATAATATTATTATGAAAAATTCAATTCAAAAAAATTATTTTGCACTAATCAGTTTCATGGGGACCTTTAGGTCGGCCCCTGATTGGGATTCATGCCTTTTCTTCTCAATTATGAAGAAGAAAAAGTAGCCTCATGGTGTAACATCAACCATTAGAGGACGATTCATATTCTCTTAATGTGCTTCTTGGTTTCTTCTGACTCTTTAACGTACAAATCAACATCTTCAAATTATCTTGTGAAAATTATCTAACAACGGCATTGTATTATAAGGACGCTAGATGCTAGCAGTCTCGGATCTGAAACTTATAAACATGATCAAAATTTATTCGTATCATTGTCATCCGAACATCAAATTTATCAAGTGCTAATATCTCCAAAAACCGGTAAGCGTTGATCAGAAAAAATATATATCTTGCGAAAATATTTCTACCGCCAAACCATTGCACATTTTGTGTTCCTCCTGTTCAAATGCATCTCGAGAAAGTCTTACAAATTAATTACTTACTTACATACCACAACAACAACAAAGTCTTATCCCACTAGGTGGGGTCAGCTACATGGATCATACGACGTCATTCCGCTCTATTAGTAACCAAACCTTTCGGTATATTATTTACCAATAGATCTTGCTCTATTAGTTCGCCAAGTGTCCGCCTTGACCTCCTTCTTCCTCCTTTAATCGGACTCCAGATTATTTGATCTAATTACTTACTTACATAATTAATGTAAATTCAATGCAAGGCATAAAATATGATTCATGTACAACTTAATAAAAGCAACAGTGGGGAAGGTGATTAAGAAAAAATGTTGTCGCGTGCACCTTAATTAGATGGATAAACGTGCACGAAGACCGCACCATAATTTCATAACGTGGGTATTATAATGAATTAATTTAGACATCTCAGCTCTCTCTTTTTTATTTGCGATCATAAGGATAAGGCGATCGAACATTAAAATATTAAGTATTGTCTCCATGTTATCTTTGAAATTTAAGCCCTTGAACTAATTAATTAATAATCTCTATCTCTTAATTAAATTCGCTTATTTGAACTTTTACTAGTTGCACTTGTCGTCATACTTCTGGCCGGCTTAGTTATATTAGTTAACTAATTAAGATTAACGTTTATATTATTTAACTTGGGGTGCACACATTGGCCAATAACTAGTTAGTTATATTAATTGCAACAAGAGATTAAGCTTGGACTTATTAAGATTAATGCTTATATACATGATGCACATGGACTTATCCAATCCAAGGGATAACTATCCGCCAAGGAGACAAGTGTACACAGACTTGGTATAATAACTATTCAACAATGAACAGGTGCACAAATTTGAATATTACTCTTTTTTGGCATATATGCATGAACTTTAATTATTAGAAGCGATGTAAATTATATTTCCTTTGAAATCAAAGCGTTATTAGAACTCTTTAGCACTCTTTTCTGAGACATCAAATTTCGATGATTAAAATAAAAAAGTGTTAGAACCTTAGATCATGGTGAAGGATTAATAAATTCTAAAATAACATGGGATCAACACGAATGTTTCAAGGCGCACTACAATAAAACTATGATTTAAAAACTAAATGTGTTTAGTTCTTAAAATTGGAGACTAATGTGATATATAATAGTTCCAAATTTTTATTCATTTGAAATCAAAATTTCACTTGTGGTCATTAAAATTACATCTTTTTGGAGGATCAAAAAATTTTGGTCCCAACAAATATTAAAGATTAAAATTAAAATTTTAAAGACTAATGTGTTTGATTTCTAAAAAAAAAACTTTTTTTTTGCAGTGGCGGGGATTCGATAATTAAAATAAAAGTGTTCTGGCCCTATTTAATAAAGGATTAACAAATCATAAAATAATATTCTCTATCATTCCGTAGCTATTAACGTGGAATTCACATGAGTAAGCTTGAAAAAAAAAAACAAGAGTACGTTTTCTAGCAAACAATGCCACGTGCGTACCACAAATCTTGTCTAAAGCTATAAACATGATGACAACAGATTTCAATTCTTTTTTGTAATTGGAGAGAGAGAGAGAGAGAGAGAGAGAGAGAGAGAGAGAGAGAGAGAGAGAGAGAGAGAGAGAGAGAGAGAGAGAGAGAGAGAGAGAGAAATAATTCAGTTCCGTGACTCCTTCTTCAATGAACATATAATAAAACCCCGTGCGCAATACGTAAACCCGCACATTGCCATTTTTCTTTGTTTTTTTTTTGGCATATGAAGGAATCAAAGAAAAAGACAGATACATGCGTGATAAACAACAAAGGGCATTCGATTCATGAGAAGATCCAAAAATCTGATAACATGATTGCAATCCGATGAAGCAAAACTCTCTTACATGCCATATATATCCTGCGACCGGCGTGCATTATTTTTGCAACGAATTGAGTTCTCGCCATTTACGATTCTTTTTTCTTTCCTTTTTTCTTTTGTTTTGTTCTTCACCTTGTTCTTGGGATGAGCAAATTTGGCTATCAAATCAGTGTCTCGGCCACGTACGTACATGCATGCAACATGTGGATGGATTCATTGTCCTTGTGATTCCATGTTTACTCCGACCCTTCAAATTCTCATATGTCGAGTGTCAATTTTCAGTAGCTGTCCTCCAATTCCGTGTGCACTTTTTTTTTTGTTTTTGTTTTGTTTGTGTTCAAATCAATGTTCTAAGATTCAACTCGGTTATTGACTGTCTTAGATCAACAGGTTAAGTCGAATCGAGTCAAATCAAGTAATTGAATCGGATAATATATAAATTAATACAAGGAATAAAATAATTTGATGAGATTTTTTTTATAATATTGTCAGTAAATAATTTCCTGAGTGACAAATATATTAATAACATAATTAAATTATAACATGACAAGATAAAATGTAATATTCAAATCAAATAAAGTAAGCATAAATTCTGGCATGCATCAAATTTAAATGCAGAAAAATTCTTCAATTGAAGTAATTGTAAATAAAAGAATATTGACAATATTTTATATATGTGATGGAGAAGAAAAGAAAAGTGAGTTGAAGCATAAATTTCAAATATATACATAATATATATATGCTATATGATATGTCCTATGATTTTCACTTTTTTGTCTCGATATTTTTTAAATCAATTTTCAGGTCATTTGAACCCATATATGTCCTATGATTTTTCTTTTTTTTTTTTGTCTCAATATTTTTTTTAGTTTCCGGATCATTCACACTCATGTTGTGTTTGGATTAAAAAAACTTAAATTCTTGTCAGTTTTTTAGACCTAATCTATTATATTAAAAAAATTATGATTTGATGTTTGGATAAAAAAATAGAATGATGATGAATTAAAAAGTTTATTACATAGACAAGTTTTAATAGATGTTTATATAAAAAGTAAGAAATAACGAAATAAATTATTATTTTATATAAAAAATATTAAATAAAATTATAATTTATTAATAAAAACTATATAATATATTATTATTTGTTATTATTTAAACATGATACTACGATATATATATGCATATATGTTGAATTCAATTAATATCGTTCAAAGAATGCTCGTTGAACGGACGCAAAAAATTTGTTGGTACTTTAGATGAGTATTGTCGTCGTCAAGTTATCTTCGAAAGTTCTGACGAGTGTCACTCATCGAAAATTTCAAATGTTTGACATCCTTCAAAACTTTGAACGGTATCATCCTATCGAAAGTTTTTCAAAAATAATAATGGAATTAAATAATATTTTTTATTATATAATAATAATGAAATTAAATAATAAAAAATATAATAATAACTTTTCAAAATAAAATTACATTTATTATTAAAGTTGCAAAGTTCATATAAACAAACATTATCTAGCTATCAACATTTTTGTCCTCGTCGTCATCGTCATTATCATCATTATCTTCATTTGTCGTTATTCTTGCTCAAATTGTTGTTGCGTCTCTTGTCATAATTCATCTCAAATCTCTTGTTGTATTTGTTGTCGTACTTCCATGAGTCATTTTTCTCCTATGCTATTTCTTTCGTAAACAATTCGTTGTAGATCTTGTCTTATATAGCGGGGCATCGATCTAAGACCAAATTCAATATCCGTATAGGATGATTTGAGATCATAGATGTGACCCTTCTTCATATCGACATGATTCGTCCAAAGTTGACAAGGAGTCATCAACGTTACTCCTCCTACGTGGCTAGATTGTCAATAAAATATCGATGGGTTACGTCATCGATACTAACGATGGACACTTTGCCCATCGGTATTTTGGAATGATTTGGTTTCTCGTCATAAAATCCAAAGGATTTTGACATGTAGATAACTTACCATCGGAAATGTGTAATTTTCTTATAGTATGTGTTTGCGCTTAAAAAATAATATATATAAAATATTTGGAAAAAGTATATGTATCCGTTGAGATAACAACTAAATAAGTTAATTTTTCTAAAGTAGAGATAAAAAAATGGATAATCCTATCATAACTTTCATCGGGTGGAATTACTTTCCTTATTTAAATGAAATGATCCACACATTCACACAACAAAAATAGTGTAGTTTCACTATTACTTTCCTTTTGGGCACATGGGCCGCACATACGCGCGGCCCATTAGGAAGAGGTGCATGTCTGCGCAGACACATCATCATACACGTGATGGACGCACGTGATGCGTTCTGCCTAACTTGTTGCCTAAGTCTTCCCACCCTATAAAAGGGGACCCATAGCATAGGTCCCAAACACACTTTTGCAGAGGTTCATCCAGAGTACTTGTGCTGTGGCAAAGAGTTCCGTTCCCCAGAGGTTCGGTTCCCGATCCCGAGGTGCAAGTGCATTCGTCAAAAGTTCATGGGAAAGCCCCGACGATTCGCTTCCGCTACAAGAGGTATTCCGTAACCTCTAGAATTTATATCTGTTATAAATTCCAACATTGGTATCAGAGCTTTTTTAAGTTTTTCTCGAACTCGTGATTGCGCCGAAAAAATAATATTTGTTATTATTTGGGATCTGCGCACCTCAGTTGTATGACCACAACCAAGGGACAAAATAAAGTTTATCATCACAAATATATTATGGATGAACCTAGACCATAATATATTTTTCGGATTTATTTTAATATTTTTTTTGGTGAAATTTTTGGATTTTTTTTGCATATGTTGCAGGAAAAAAAAAGAAAAAAATAAAGAAAACTGTTCCAGCAGGCACACGGCCCATTGGAAGGCCCAATTTGGATGCAAAAGAGTTGCATATGAGAAGTGGCAATTAGGCTGGCTGAGAGGACCAATAAACAATTTTTTTTATTTTCGCCAGTTTTTTAAAATAATCCGAAAATAGAAAATGTCTATTATAAAATCTCGAAAAATAAAAAAAAATTGTTATTTCCTCAGAAAATTTTCTGTAATATTGCATGTAATTTAATGTTATTAAAAGAAAATCATTTGTTGATTTAAAGCATTAAATTAAATTATTAGATTTGCATGTCAATAAATGTGTTATCATGCATGAAATAAATATCTTCGTTTATGAAATATTTATTTCTGTGATTAAAATTTTGACTATGTGTTAAAATCAAATTGATATGTCCAATCTTGTTAAGCATGATAATTTGCCTTGAATTTCAAATTAATTTGAAATTGATTAAATTAAAATTAATTTCTTTTGTGAGAATTAATTAAGATGGCGATATTAATTTTGGCCATGTGCTGAAATACATATTTCATGCAAAGCCTATGATAAAATAATTAGTTGGTCTAATTATATAAACTATAGGTAATTAAAGAATACATGAAACATAGGTAGTTCTTTTGTAGGACTAAGACACCTTGAGATTCAAATATTGTCACAATAACCAACGTCTTTCTGTTGAGTGGTGCGTGATCTGAAATGCATATCTAGAAAGGTTTCGGGAAACTGGCCTGGTGCATGGTCAACGCAGTCTTCAGAAATAGGGTTGATGTGTGACAGTGGGAATACAATTTTTTCCAATGTGATGTCGAGACGAAGGATAGTGCACGGTTATTTAATTGGCACCCCTCGGGGAAGAGCTCCCGTTGCACTAGTCCTGATTGTCCTGGTCATATTAGAAATAATTTGGTGCATCACACGAAATGAATTTCAGTGATTTTGAATTATAAGTTGATTCAAAATGGATATAGTAGAAAATTTTGAATTATGTGTTGATTCAAAATTCAATCATTTAGATAAAATTTTGTCGCATTGTTAAAATAATGAATAATAATATTTGTTGGAGATAGTGGGAGATGAGTGGGAGTCCAACAACCTCTCGATGTCATTACTTTATTAATATTGTTATTTCATTTTTTTATGTTGTTTGCAGACAAAATTAAAACATGCATAACACTGATTTCTCCTAATTTTTTTGTGACCAAACTAGACCATGGGTTCCAAAACAATAATTGTTGACCTGAACAAGAATGAGAAGCTCAATGGCGACAATTATGATATTTGGCACCGTAAGGTCCAATATTTTCTAGAAGAACAAGAGGTCTTGGAGACCATTAATCATGTTGTCACTGAACCTGCACCCGGACATAATGGCCAACACCAGAGGGACATGGAGGCCTATCAGGCCTGGACAAAAAAAATCATATTGCTCGTATTACGTTGCTGAGCACGATGAATAACTCATTGCTTTGCGAATTCGAAGTCTATAAGACAATATTCAAAATGTGGGCGGCGCTCCGCAATAAGTATGAGATCACTACGACCACCAAGCGCCGGATGCTCACGGTCAAGTTTGACTCTTATCGGAAGCGACCAAATCATACGATGAGGGAGCATATCCAGGAGATGTCTAACATGATCCGTGAACTCAAAAGTGCGGGACAAGTGCTCGATGATGAGCAACAGGTGCAAGCTCTGATCCGCTCTCTTCCAAAAAGTTGAGAACATATGCGTTGTAATTTGATGCACACCGAAGGTGTCAAAACTTTTGACCAAGCTGCTCGCCACATTGAAATGGAGGATGAAGCCCTACAAGCCATGAATCAAACCTCTGAAGCATTAGTTGCTAACAATGGTGGACAAAGAGCTGGTTCCCAATCCAAGAGAAAAAGGTCGCATAAGTCGCAACCAAATAATAAGAGCGGAAATGCTGGACAGAAGAAAGCCCAAGGCCACCAGCACAAACGTGGAAAATGTGGCGGCAAAGTAGACATGAATAAAGTAAAGTGCTACAATTGTAGCAAACGTGGTCACTTTGCTTGTGATTGCACTGAGCCAAAGAAGGTTTGTCCTGACCACAATTCTTTTTCTTATGTCTCAAGTTGTGCCTTAATTGCTGAAACTCATCTTTCGTGGATTGCAGATTCAGGAGCCACCGATCATGTAGCGAGAGATCGCGGGATCTTCGTGGAATTTCGTCGAATAAGTGCGAGAAGCAAATGGATTTACATTGGAAACAATGAAAGAGTTGAAGTTAAAGGCATTGGATCGTGCAAGTTAGAACTTCGCAATGGCCAAATACTTTACCTTCACGACGTTCTATATGCTCCAACTTTTAGACGAAATTTACTTTCAGTGTCATCATTAGACAAACTTGGTTATGTAATAAGTTTCCAGAGGAAACAAATGACAATATCTTATGACGATGTTCTTTTATGCAATGGTTTTTTCAATAATGGTTTCTATATTTTAAATATAGCATCTGTTGCTAATAGTTATTCTTTTATATCATCTGTTGATGTGAATGATAGTGCTAACATTTGGCATGCCAGACTAGGACATATTGGTCAAGATCGAATGAATAGACTTGCTAGAGAAGGCCTCTTGGGATCTCTCGCAAAAGTTGATCTTCCAACATGTGAGGAATGTCTAGTTGGTAAGAAAACAAGAACATCATTTGGGATGAAAAAACGCGCCGAGTACCCATTATAATTAATCCATTCGGACATATGTGGTCCGATGAATGTTCACGCAAGACACGATTTCTATTATTTCATCACATTTATTGATGATTATTCACCTTACGGTGTTGTATACTTGATTTCTCATAAATCTGAAGCATTGGATTATTTTGTACGATTCATGAACATGGCAGAGAATCAAGTGGATCGCAAGATTAAAGCCTTGTGAACTAACTGTGGACGTGAATATATCTCTCTGACTTATTCAAAAAGTTATGTGATGAAAAATATATAGTTAGGCAACTAATAGTACCGAGAACTCCACAATAAAATGGTGTCGCGGAAAGACGGAATCGTACCTTATTTGATATGGTTCGATCCATGATGGCGCAAGTTAATCTCCCAATTTCGTATTGGGGAGATGCATTATTGTTTGCAGCCTACATTTTTAACCGTGTACCATTGAAATCCGTTTCTACCACACCTTATGTTCTAAATAACTCTCATAAGTATGGGAAGTTGGGTCATAGATGGCAGAAATATATCTTTATAAGATATTGTGAAACCTCTAAGGGCTATGTATTCATAGGAGAAAGAGAAGATGGTACGGTAACGAAAATTGAAAGTAGAGATGTGACATTCATAGAGAACGAATTTCCTAAGCAATGCGAGATAGACAAGGAATTTCTCATAGATGTAGAGGAAGATCTTGAATTGACGGCTCAAGTGGATCAACCAGTTGAGGAGTTAGTCTCTCACAGCTTGATCCGAGTGGGAGAGATTCACAACCGTCAACTGATGATCAACCTGAAGGTTCTCTTCGACGGAATACTAGAAAACATATTCCGCGCCGACGTTTTGAAATCGAAGGGCTGCATGAACATGGACCACATGAGGTCACATAGTAAGTCTGAAAGATGAACTTGAGCCAAAATTTATCAAAGAAGCTCTCTTGTCCCCTGCTAAGAAAGAATGGATTAAGGCAATGGAAGAAGAGTTAGGGTCCATGCAGAAAAATCAAGTCTGGAATTTGGTTGATCTCCCGCCAGGCCGTAAGGCAATTGGGAACAAATGTGTTCTCAAAATTAAACGTGGCGTGGGTGGATCAATTGAGAGATCTAAAGCACGTATAGTGGCAAAAAATTTCATCCAATCTGCGGGTGTTGACTATGAAGAAACTTTTGCACCAGTTATAAGGTTTGCTTCAATTCGCCTAATATTGGCTATAGTCGCACATATGGACTTAGAATTATATCAAATGGATGTAAAAATCGCATTTCTCAATGGAGAACTAGTTGAGGAAATTTACATGGAGCAACCTTAATGCTTCATTGTAAAAAGAGAAGAGCGCAAAATTTGCAAGCTACGTCGGTCCATTTATGGATTCAAACAATCATCTAGACAATGGTATTTGAAATTTCATCAGTCAATCGTTTCGTACGGTTTTAATATGATTGATGAATATCACTGTGTGTATGTTCATAAGTCCGAAAATAATTTTGCTATCCTGACGTTATATGTCGACGACATTCTAATAGCTGGAAATAATAGAGACTATGTCATTACCATTAAGTAATGGTTGTCCTCCATGTTTGAGATGAAGGACATGGGTGAAGCAGCATACATACTGTGTACGAAAATCCAACGCGATCGTTCCAAACGACTCCTTGCCTTGTCGCAGGAATCATATATAAAAAAGGTTTTGGAACGATTCCGCATGGATGGCTGTAAACCCATTGACACTCCTATTATGAAAGGCGAGGTTTTAAGCTTGGACATGTGCCCAAAAACTCCAGAGGAACAAAAGAAAATGTCCAATGTTCCTTATGCGAGTGTGGTCGGCAGCCTGATGTAAGTTATGATGTGTACTCGGCCGGACATATGTTTTATCATGGGTCTAGTTAGTCGATATGAGGCTAATCTAGTACGTCAACACTAGAAGGCGGTGAAGAGAATCATGAGATACCTCAAGGGTACTACAGATCTTGCACTGTGCTATCATAGAGAAAGTCTACAACTTGTTGAATTCACCGATGTCGATTAGGCTGGTGACATTGATGAACGTAAATCCACCTCCGGATACACTTTCTTGCTCAGCAATGGTGCTGTTACTTGGAGTAGCAAGAAACAAGATTGTGTGGCACTGTCAATTATGGAGACTGAATTCATAGCTTGTTCAGTGGCAGTACAAGAGGCCTTATGGCTTAAGAGATTCCTTCAAAACCTGAGAATTTCTGAGAATGCAATGAAGAAAATGATTCTCCACTATGACAATCAAGCAGCCATAGCTTATGTGAAGGACGAGAAATATCATTGCAAAGGAAAGCATATCGACACAAAGTACAAATTTGTACGAAATCAAGAAGTCAAAAAGGATATTTCAGTTGAGTACATATCAACGCACAAAATAGTTGCTAATCCGTTCACTAAGCCATTGCCAAGAGATGTATTCTTAAGACATGTAAATGCCTAAGGGCTGCATAGATTATAAATGTAATGATGTACTCAAAATTTTCAATGAATAAAATATTATTTTTCTTGATAAATTCATTGTTATGAAGTTTGTTATGCATGTGAAAAGTATGTCGATCAGATCTAGATTTGTTCACTCACACGAACAAATGTTTCCGGCGCTCACGAAGATAACGAATGAAATGAACTATGTGAGTCATAACGTGATTTAACATGGGTTTTAGTAACTCATTGTCGCCTGATTTAGAGAGAGAGAGGGCCAGATGCGAGATTCAAATTTGACGCTATTGATTAGCGAGCAATTTGAAAACTCGGGTCAGGCGTTAAAAGTTAGCGACTGGAAGCGGTGTGTAATTAAATAGAGTTAAACATACGCTCCTTCAGTGGGAGTCTCCACCGCAGTACTTGTGTTTAGTACCAAGTATGCAAAGTCGACCTAGAGAGACATGATGAATTGATTAGTTCAATGATCTTCATGGTGTGAGTATCTGATAGATGTTTCATCTACACGTGCCCTTAGACTCTTGACTTTGTCTTAAGAAAAGGAATTAGTGCTTGCTACTTTAGCATGGTACTCAAAGGTGAAAAGTAAAGTAGCCTGACGAGTCATGTCTAGGAAAGCAGCTAGTTCACTACTAAAAGACATGAGGGCGAGAGAAAGAACTGTTATGAGCTGCATAAAGTTTTCACATACAATTGGCCAACTATTTTTTTTAAAATAGTGTATGTAAAAGATAGTTACCGTGGAGTAAGACATGTGTTGTCTTAGCTATGCTGTAAGACAGATTTAGGGCATAACGAGTTATATTATTTGAGCATTTATTGGCTCATATATGAGCTATCATGAATCCCTAACGGGCATGACATACGCTCTAAAGATAGTTGAGCGATTGAACCTAAATATGTATCTTTCTAGCTCCAATAAAGAAGCGTATTTGTACTCGTGGGTCGCACGACACATTTACAAATTCTGGATAAATGAAAGTACAATACCCAATGCGGACAAGTGGGAGATTGTTGGAATAGTGCCCTTTTGGGCACATGGGCCGCACATACGTGCGGCCCATTAGGGCGAGGCGCATGCCTGCGCAGACACATCATCATACGCATGATGGACGCGCGTAATGCGTTCTGCCTAACTTGTCGCCCAAGTCTCCCCACCCTATAAAAAGAGACCCATAGCATAGGTCCCAAACACACTTTTGAAGAGGTTCGTCCAGAGTACTTGTATTGTGACAAAGAGTTCCGTTCCCCAGATGTTCAGTTCTCGATTCCGAGGTGCAAGTGCATTCGTCAAGAGTTTGTGGGAAAGTCCCGACGATCCGCTTCCGCTGCAAGAGGTATTCCGCAACTTCTAGAATTTATATCTGTTATAAATTCTAACACCTATCATAACTTTCATCGGGTGGAATTACTTTCCTTATTTAAATGAAATGATCCACACATTCACACAACAAAAATAGTGTAGTTTCACTATTGCATTTAGTTACTTTACATATCCTTTCTTTAAGCATTATCATTTTTAATTCTTCTTTATATAAATATAATCAATGGTAATATTCATTATTCATTTTTTTTCTTTTTTATTTTACTCAACTATCTTTTGATGATATAAGCTAAACATAGTATCAGAGCAAGGAAAGCTCCAATCAATCATATAAATTATAAGTCCAAAATTAATAGGATTTTGATTGATTTCAATATAATGAATAAATCAAATGGGGTGTGTTCTCTTGAGTATTTTTGGACGTTCAAAAGTCAGTAAGTGGATGTTCGATCTTTCAAAAAGTCATCGGGTTCAATAACAATCTTCTTGACATTCCAATCTCACAATACTTTTCGAACATCCAGATTTGGTGGTCGGGCATCAATATAGAGGTTTCAAGTTCTTAGGTTGTTGATTCGATCTTTGAGGGTTCATAAAAGATTCAATCTTTAAGGGTTCATAAAAGTTAAAGTTTTGTTAGGATGTTTGGATGTACGGGCCGATAAGTTTGAACATTTGGAACTATTAAAATTTATCAACGACTAAATATTAATTCTGCATCCAAACTTTTCGACAGAATAGAAAGTCTCATGTTTCCATACATATTTTGGGAATTCAAACATAAAGAACATAAATAAATTTAACTTGCATGAAGATTTTTAATCATTTAAGCATCAAATCAAATAATGTTTAATCATTTAAGCATCAAATCAAAATTTTAAGTGACCTAGTTTCAATGATTTAAACTTCTTTTTAACTTTCATCCAATTTCATTCACATCTACCAGGAATCATATCACAAAGCAACCCCTTTCATTATAGATAATGTTCTAGTTAGATATCGATCAAATCTATCAGTACTACATTATGATAGTCTCATTACAGCACATTTATTCATACTTTATTTACTACACAAAGCAATAATCATTTAAACTAAAATTATTATAACATTAAAGACGAAGTCTAAACATATTTTAAATTCTCTTAAATATATTTAAGAGTGTAAATGACATATCTAATTAACAGACATTCATATATATAATTTATTTATAATCGTCTTTATAGAAGCCTAAACTAGCTATCAATAAGTGTCTCAACCACAAACTTACCTGCTATTTTTGGGTGATTCAATATCTCGATGTTTCTTTGTTTGCTTGGTTCTTCCAATTCGATGTCTAATGTCACTTTTCAATACACAAATCAACATTTTCAAATTGTATCTTGTCTGCCACCAATTTTGTGTTACAATTCAAATATTTTTTGATCGGAGTAAACTTTTTGCATAAACAAGAAAATCCTGAATGAACTATTTTTTTATAAAGAAAATTACATAGTTATAACTTATAATGAATGTGTAGCAATTTAGTGCGTTGATTAAGAAATAATATCATATTAATTACGCATACATATTACCATGAACTTCTTAGTGAAGATTTATCATTTGTCATAATTTTTAAGAGTTTATTTCTTCAATTTTTAGATTACCTTTTTTGTCAATAAAAAAATTATGTCGAATAATTGTTTTGAGTTGTCAAATGCGAGAACGTGATAATTTCTCAAATTTTATTCATTAGTACTTTTAGCCAAGTTTTTAGTTAGCACGAAATTGTTTTCTTGTCATATATTTACTGTTACGGATTAAACCAATCACTTGTATTAGTCAAAACCAGCACTAGGGGTGTTCACGGGTCGGGTTGGATCCGACCCGTGAACAAACCCAACCCGACTCGATCAAATTTGGTCGGGACGGGTCGGGTCTGGTCAAAGGTCTTTGGGGGGCCAAATCCGACCCGGTTCGGATCGGGTCGGGTGGTCGATACCCGACCATCCAATTTTGTTTTCTTTAATTTTTTTTCTTATATTTATTTAATATTAAAAATATTAATTTATATTTATTTTAAATCATAAAATAAAGTTTTAAACCATTTAATGTTATTTCTGTACTTAAAATATTTTTTTAAATTTTTTTTTAAAATTTTTAATCAAATATAAGCTTGAGTTTAAATAAAAAAAGAAAAAAAAATAATGGGGTCATTCGGGTCACCTCGGGTTGGATTTTTTCATTCCGTACCCGACCCGACCACCAATCCAACCCGACCCCAACTGGTTTAGGTCGGGTCGGGTAATCGCGTTCGCGGGTCGAACCGACCCGCTGAACACCCCTAACCAACACAATTTGACTTGCATTTTTTCTCGATTTCTCAAACATTAAAAAGTGCCAGCAATTAATATTTTTCAAATAAGATTTTCTCCTCAAATAAATACTCTTACATTGTGTTTGCACTTTCGTGGAAAAAATAGCATAAAAAGTGATCTGGCAAAAAACCATATGTATTTCGTTATATAACAATGACACGAGTTGGAAATTTTGGAAATAATATAATTACTTCTAAAGTGAGGTTTAAAAATGGATAATCATATCATAATTTTCATGGAGTTCGAAGTTAATAGTGTATTATATATATATATATATATATATATATCCTCCGATCGATTCTTCCTCCGACCTGCACGGGTCTTCCTCCGATCGATTCTTCCTCCAACAATGTGGGCGACCACGTGCTCTGCGCGACAATGATGGATCGCCAACGCAGGTCGATCACCTCGCAAGTCACGCCGATGGGCGATGGCCCTCGCCCGTGACCCCACGCCCCTTGCTGAGGAAGACTCGCCGTCACAATCGCGTCCGTCGTAGCCGTCTTCAGCAACGAAAGAACAGAGGAAAAAGGAATGTAAGAAAAGGGAAGGCGTTGATAGCCGTTGATGTAGATTTGGACGATCCAGATCTGTGTACACATAAAGTGGTGTCACTTAATATTCCTATATATACATATAAATAAATATTGATTATTTAAGCATTAATGATTCATTTATAAACAATGCAGTTTGTTATATGTCTATTTTTAATGATAATCACGTGTTTAATATTTGACTATTAAAATTAGGTTTAGAATATTAAATATACAACTATTTAATCCTTATGTGCATTCATTGGATTTGCATTATACTCATTATAATCAATAAAAAAGATATTTTGCAAGAACATCTAAGTTAATACAGTATATTTTTCTTTCATAACTTTTTTAACTGTTAATATTTTTAAACTAAATAGTAAGAATAGGACATCGAGAAAGTGACCAATAAGCAAAATATCCAAAATAAAAAGCTCAAATAATTTCTCTACCGTCGAATTCTCCCCTCATTTTTTTTTCTTTTTATAATTTGAAGCAAGAAGTATATCATTTGTATTTTTTTTTCTTTTCTTTTCGTCCGCGTCTCCCGTCATGTACAATTTTAAAAACGTTTTTGGCGATTTTTTGGAAAGTAATATTGGACTATAAAAAAGTCACCAGATACATTTTTTAATTCTAAAAAATTATAGAAATAGTCACATAGATGTTACACGTGATAACGAATACGAACATTAAAAAAAGAAATAAAGATTTGTTCTGGACCTGTCCCCAACTAGAAACTTTTTCCAAGTTTATCCACTTGTATTTCCAATATTATAAGACCTGACTCGACCGTTTATCCGGATTAATTAACGGGTCAGGTCGGACTGGGTCGAACCGGCTGATCGGATCGAATAATATAAATTAATAAAAGAATAAAATAAGTTAAAAAGATTATTATAGTCTTATTAATGTATAATATCTTATTTAACAAAAATATAAAATATAGTATAATAAAGTAAAATAAAATAATTCATATTAAATAATATAATAAATTAACATAAATTTAGTCATCAATATAAATAAAAAATTTTTGTGAGGTAATTATAAATAAAAAATAGTGAAAAAAATTATATATGTGACAAGAGGACATTAAATTATAAATTTCATGAAATATATATATATATATATATGTCTAAATATTTTAATAATTTTGTTTATCAATTTTTTTTCATTTCAATAATTGACCCGGCCGGGTCGGTTAAACCCGTCTGGTCAGTCGGTTGTACTCGGATTTTGACCAGGTCAAAATGGGTCAAATCTGTCCATGGGTTTCGACCGACCCGTGGGTTATTTTAGGTCTCGTACACCGGGCCGGGCCGGGTCTGACAACCATGTGTCTTTCGTATTTTTCGTAGATCACCTCTAATAACTTTTTTCACTTAGGTCCATTCGTCTAACTTTTTTGTTAATTTTCATTATTTTAATTTATGAAATGATCCAATTGTCCTCGCACATCTAAGTTAACATAGAAAACGAAGAGCTCACTTATCTCAATTGTGCAGAGAGCAATTTGATCAAATTTGATGAGAAAATTAACAGAAGTTGACCGATAGACGTTAGTGAAAAAAGCGACATAGTTTATAGGAGATCTGAAAATCGTGATTGGATGTAAAAAAATTAGAGGTAGGAGGAAAAAACTCAAGAAATAAAAACATGAAATCCAATAAGAAAAATTATAATTCAGAAGAATCCAAACAAATGATCCTTTTGAAGCACGTGTTTTTGGTGTCCACGTTTTTTTTTAGCACGCCTTTACTGACAGGTGAATCTTAGGGCAAATATCTCAAATGTCTTGACTGATTCAGCAAAAGTCAAGTCATTGCCAAGATTACGGATCTACCACCTTCCTTGAACTTTGGAGGCGTACTTAAAACGGTTAAAACATTTTGGAAGAGAAAAAAAAAACACATCTACATATATCTTTAATTTTATTTATTTTTTAATATGAGAATTACGCGTCTCCTTCTTTATCCGAAAATAAAAAAGTTATTAATGATTAATCAATAGAAACGACTCCTATGGTTCCAAGTTTCGAAGTTGAAGTGATAATTATTAATTATTATAGAAAAATGATTTCTCTTGCATGTATTTGATATCTTCCAAGTGATTCTGATATCATTAACTTCTACCCAGAAAAGAGTGAGCTTTTCTAGAGTTTTGTTGATGTGACTTCTTTTTTACTTCAATAGACTTTTGATATAATAAAATTTATGAGAAAATAAGTATAACGAATGTTTATATGCATAGATTTATTATATAAATATGATTTTGATAAGCAAGAATATGAACAATAAATTAATTTACTTATTATAATTCATGCAATATATTCAGTCCTCCCTAAAGTTTAATATATATCACGTGAACCAATTGATGAACCGGCAAGGGAGAAGATATTGCGATCATAAATGATCGACATATTGTCATTTAAAAAAAATGGTCATATTAAAGCAATGGAAAAGATGAGTGGATAAAAAAGAAATGAGTAGGTGACCTAATTGTGCTGCAATTTAAGTGCATACTTTCTATAGTATAAAACAATCATATTCTAGATTATGACATTTTAAATCTTAGGTGGCACTATTGTTACTAGTAATGGCACCCGACCCTCTTCGGGACGGGGACCCTTCCCCCGCCTCAACCCCGATGATCAGCCTCCGTCTCTGTCCCCATTTTGAATCCCCAGCGTGGGGGAAATCTTTTCCCTCTCCCGATCCTCGCGGGGCCTCGAATCCCCATGGGAATCCGTTCCTCATCAAATGAATTAGTGGCGTCTGTCGAGCGTCCACCTCCTCCATAAAGTAGTCCTCACACAAAAAGTCCTCCATCTCCTCCACATAATAGTCTTGCCAGAGAAGAGGGTCAACAACATGCAATTTGCTCGTCTGCTTGAACACTCGATCGGAGAACATTCGAAAATTTGGGGACTCGACGAGACGGGAGCAACCCACCCTGCTTCGATCCCCGAAAGAGAGTTTGGGGCAACTTGCCCCCTTCTTCAAATTCGGAGCCCCAATCGGGGATTCCCTGAGGATCCTATGGTTTACTTCAAATATATTATTATCATTTCATCTTATTAAATAGGGACAAAAATGTTCACTGCTCATAATAATAATAATGATTTTTGAAGTGATAATAATATTATCCTCTTGATAAATTATTTGAGTTCCAAATCATAATATCATTACAAAATTTCATGTCGATCCTGTGATAAAAAAATTACCTAAATTTTATATTTTTTATGTGATGTATAAGAATTTTCAAATAAACAAATGAGTAATATTTATTTTATTTTTTGAAAAGAGATTTAATAGGACAGAGTAGAAGATATTAAAAATAAAGATAAATGAAGTAAGAGTATGAATAGGAACAACGACAAAAATATTGGGATTATGTTAACATTATAAATTTAAATTCAAAGTAGATAGCATCTTTTAAGACTCTTAGGGGCTGTTTGGCTAAGCTTATAAGTCACTTATAAGTTAGTTTAAAAAAATCTTAGCGTTTGACAATTTAAAATTTTGACTGATAAGGAAATATCAAATCTACTTATAAGTCAAAAAAATAAGCAGGGGGTGGGGTGCTTATTTTTTTCTAAAAAATAAGTCAGTTAGTTATCTCACAACTAACTAGTTATTATTAATATAAGTAGTTTTATCCAAACGTGTAACTGCTTATTTTTAAAAATAAGTTTTAGCCAATAAAATACTTATCAGCACTTCAACTTATTAGTTATTCTGTATCAGCTAAGTCAAACGGGCCCTTAGTCAGACTTAAAAAAATATTATCTTTTTAATAATCATTGATTGATATCCATTGATAAATTGATAATTATTTATTAATCTTTAATAATTTAAAAATATTAATTATGACTATTATTATTTATATATATTCTATTAGCCATTATGTATTCTTTTCAATTGAACATTTAATTATCTTTTATACCAGGCAAATTGAGTATTTTATATTTATATAACTTTTTTCACATACCCCAAATTCCGTGCTGATGAGCAGGTTCCATAAATAACGATGGACGTATAATCATTTATGTATAATTAATTAATTTTAGACTTGATTATTTAGTTTTACTAAAATTATAAATTTATGAATAATTTATTATAATATTCAAGTTATGATATTTCATATTAGATATTCCACATATATGGTTATATTGCTGATCTATCAATGTTCAAAAAAGTTTAAATCATAATAATGTATTTGGAACAATATTCTGAACACATGCATCATTAATTAGGCATAGATTCAAGGAGAGAGTGACATTTTATCCAAAAATAATTGTACCAAATTGTCGCTTAAATCATCGATACTAATCAAGAATAGGAAGATAAAATTATTAGTACAATTATTACTATAATCGACAACAAAGGAATACTTTTTAATGATCACCAACATGAAGCAACGTGCACGAGGGGTTTCATCTTCACGATAAAAACATGCACTAAATTGCTTGAATCTAAATTATATTTACACTCACTCGAACCTCTTAATTAATTATATTTAAAATTGCTAATGTTCGATTAATTTGAATTCGAAATAAAAATTAGAATATTTTTTTACCAATGTGATAAACTCCAAAATCGAACATTACTAAGTCTGTTACAAAAAGAAGGAGAGAGATCTCACAAACAAAGAAGAGAGGTTCACTCTAAATCAGACTACATTCTTGGGTGACGGTGACTCTTTCATTATGGAATAATGATAATCATAAGAATGCAAATAACACAATTGTCATAAAGTTTATATAAAAAACTTCAATACAAAATCGAAACAAAAACTCTAAAATCATCTAGATTTCGAGGGCTCCACCCGAGCCCCCGCAGGGGATCCCCTGGATTTTCCTATAAGATCCTCCCTCAGGTTCACTGACCGAGCGGTGAGACCCCGTAAGAAAAATATGCTGAAATGCTTGATTATATAAGGGATCACGTAGAATTACAATCGAGTTCAGATTCAAGATAATATCAACAAAGTTAAATTGTTCCTATTCTTTGCTCTCTCCATCACTGTTCCAATCAGGCACTTGCAAAATTTTAACTTTTAACTGATAAAACAAAATTTTACCATATTTTAAACATTCACAATTCTTGGTTCGAGAATATTGTAAATTTGAATTTCCGTATAAATGAAAATTAAATTTATGATTGAAAGTGCCACTTCGAATAGACGAGTGGTTTTGTAGAAAGAAAAGAAATATCTACTAAATAAGTATCTAGTTTGATATATTTTTATTCAAAAAAAATTCCATCAGAAATGTCATCTTTTATAGTCATTCTAAAAGCGAAAAATGATTCTATCCGCGTTCTTCATTGTATTAATTGTATGTGATGACTCGACTGTTTTCTTTAATAATAATGTGAAAATAAATGTTATGAAAGTAATAATTAAAAAACAAGATAATTCTGGATTTAATTAGGTCCACATCTACCACGTTTTTTCTTGCTCCTTCTTTAATATTTCTTTTTCAAGTAATTTCTCTTGCTTGTAGTTAATTGCATGTCTGCGTCAGTAGGCTGCCGCACCACAAAAGCACAGAATAAATAGCGGCATTGCGACCACAGGAAGCGCCATCGACTTGCGCCACGGGACCTTCATCTCCGCGAGACGCGTTCCAGATGGATGCCTCCTTAGATCACACTACTCCGGACTGCTGCAGCGTCGTCGTGGCAATCCCGAACGACGTCGCCGCCGGCGACGACGGGGGCCTCGACCGTTGCAAGGTCCCGCTGCTTCGCAACCATGGCCGCGGCGTCGACGTCGGCGACGACGACGGCGCCTCGTTTGGCAGGACGTGCCTCAATTCGATCAACGCCATTTCAGGTGCTCATCATCACATGTATATATCTTGTTGCGTCCGAGCAATCTGGAACTAATGGCGCGTGATCTATATGTCTGCACTTGTTCGTCCATAATTCAATTATTAACGATGGTTAATGCATATATTAGGAATTGCCGTCCTGTCGATGCCCTACGCGCTCGCCCTCGGCGGATGGTTGAGCATAGGAATCTTCCTGGTCGTGGGGATCATATGCTACTACACGGGGATCCTCATTCAGAGGTGCATGGACGCCAATCCCGGCAAGATCAGGACGTACCCAGACATCGGAGAGCACGCCTTCGGTCGCGCGGGCAGGACGGCCATCTCCGTGTTCATGTACTTGGAGCTGTACCTGGTCGCCGTCAGCTTCCTGATCCTCGAGGGCGACAACCTCGAGAAGCTGTTCCCCGGGTGGAGCTTGGAGGTGGCGTCTGTGGGCATCCGGCTCCAAGGGAAGCAGCTCTTTATAGTAATGTCTGGCCTCATCATCCTGCCCACAACGTGGTTCAGGAATCTTGCGGCGTTGGCCTACATCTCGGCCAGCGGGCTCCTGGCGTCGCTCCTCCTTCTCGCCTCCCTGATCTGGGTGGGCTTCACTGAAACGGGATTCCACCGGAAGGGCAAGCTCCTCGACCTGAACCGGCTGCCGACGGCGCTGGGCCTGTTCTTCGTGTGCTTCACCTGCCACGCCGTGTTCCCGACCATTCACTCTTCCATGAGAAAGAGCGCCCTCTTCTCCAAGGTTCGTTCTTTTACGTCCTAAGTACGTAAACTAATGATTCATGCATTCACATGAGAGACTTCTGAAGCATGCACAAATTTCTCATGACCTGTTCGATCCCGATCGATCGCAGGTGCTCGTGGTGTCATTCACGCTCTGCACGCTGAACTACGCCCTGACGGCGATCCTCGGCTACCTCATGTACGGGGAGGACACGGCGTCGCAGGTGACGCTCAACCTCAGCACGGAGAGGCTATCGTCGCGGATCGCCATATATAGCACGCTGCTGAACCCGTTCGCCAAGTTCGCGCTCGCGATGGCGCCCATCGCGATGGCCGTGGAGGAGGCGGTGCCCTTCGGGAAGAGCTGCAGGTCCGGCGGGATCCTCCTGAGGACGCTGCTGCTGGCGAGCACGGTGGTGGTGGCGCTGGCCGTCCCGTTCTTCGCCTACCTCATGGCCTTCATCGGCTCCTTCCTCAGCGTCATGGTCTCCGTGATGTTCCCGTGCCTTTGCTACCTCAAGATCTATAGATCCTCGTCTTCATCATCATCAGCATCGTCCGGTTCCGGCGAACTGGTGGCCATTGCTGGCATTCTGCTGTTTGGGTTCCTTGTTGCAGTCACGGGCACTTACTCCTCCCTGAAAGATATAGTCCACAGCTTATGATCCACGGCCTTTTTTTTCTTTTGCAGAGAATCATACTCCTCAATCGCATGCTGTTCTTCAGCAGCTCCATCTGTTGCAGAGATCTCATCTCATAAAGTCCGATCTGTTTGGCTATTAGCGTTCCACAAATATTTTTTGTTAGTTTTTCAAACATGGCTGAGCAAATCTGGGTTCGAAGTTGGCTCTTTGCCGTCTCGGTCACGTCCTGGTCTCGGCCCCGGGATCGAGATCGGGAGTTCGGGACGTCTAGGTTAAATCAAGAAATTTTCAATTGTTCTAATTCAATCATAAAAATAAATATAATAATAAAATTATTTAATATTATTATATAAATATGATAGTTATTAATTAAATTACATATATAATAATATAAGATATATTTTATATACATATAATAAAATATAGAATTTTAATTAAATAAACATAAATAAAATATTTTAATATTAATATAATATATAATATTAGGTCGGGATACTGTCCGAGTTTTTACAATGTAGATCCGTTCTTGACTTGGTCCCGACCGATCGAATCTAAGACCCAATTACCTATCGAATCAAAAAAAAAATAAAAAATTTGAATCAATGCGGGCCGGGGCAACCGATCCGTACTCACCCTTAAGATTAATCAAGAATTGATAATATATATGTATATATGAGAGGTTTGTTGGATTTAAGTTTTAATGATATATAAAATTATATTTTGATGATACAAACCTCGAAAGATTAAAGCTAAAATGTTGAAAAAGTTTAAAGAAAAAAAATAACTTTATGCACTACACTTTGATTACATAATTAACTATGATTCTATTAGATTTTGAGTTAATCATAAATATCAAATTTGTAGAGAATTCTGTTAGCTTTTCATAGAATAAAAATCATCTCATTTGAATAACTGTGCAAAAAGCTATGCTTAAAATAGTGCAGGGCGGTCGAGGTCAATCGGTCAATGCAAAAAATGCCCAATTTTAACCAACAGAATGTCGAGGATGTACCGATCGAGGTACCGGTCGACTAGTCCAACACACAGGTCGATCGGACAGTGCAGAATTCGCCAACGGTCATATTTTTCATAAAAGAAAGTGTACCAATCGACCTGTTCATATATGCGGTCGACCGGCCTCTCAGTCAAATGAACAGTAACGATCAAATTTGAAGGAGAAAATTGTGAAATAATTTTTGGACGACTTTCTCACTTGCAGAAGCCTATAAAAGGAGTGACAAAGCCAAAAGGAAGTGCACCCATCCAAGTATTGAAACAAAATTTCAAGAAATCAAAAGAAGATCATTTCTCTTAAAGTTATCATTTAGAATTTTCTTTATTTCTCTCTTCCACTCTTGTGAGCATAGAATTGTAAAAGAGAGAAATATTTTTTTCAGAAAAATTAGAGAGAGTTCCTGTGTATAAGAGGTTCTAAATCTTATTTCTTGAGCGAGAGAAAAAGATTAGTTTCTTAGAAAGAGATGTTGTCTTGCCTCTCGAAGTGGAGAAAAATTGGTTGATGTTAAGAACTTTCTTCCTTGCCCCATTTGAAAAAAGGAATGGATTAGTGGAATCTTCGACGGTCTCGAGGTCAAGAAGTCGAAGCGGGGACGTAGGCAAAAGTTTGGCCGAACCTCGTCAACAACCACCGTGTGTTTGCGTTTGATTTTCTCTCTTCCCCTCTAATATTGAATTTATGATTTGAATTGTAAATGATTTAAGAATCGATTTTAAGCTTCCGTGACGATTTTTGTAAAATTGACATTTTCGAATGGAACACCAATTCACCCCTTTCTTGGTGCCCTTTGGGATCCTACAAGGTTAGTTAAGAATAATATTTATGTCTTATTATCATGAGTACTAATGAGTATAATTTATGATCAAATTAAATCATACTATTCATAATGAAGTAATATATATATATATATTATGGAACTAATTTGATAATAAAAATGTGGTTAAATAATATGAATTAATCATAAATATTAAAATAAATATTTAATTAATAATATATATATGTTCTTTAATCTTATAAAAAAAAAGTAGTGTTATGCATCTCTTCTACTCCATATCATAATTAGTTTGCAACCTAAAGAGAAATTCAAACAGTAAACTCTTAATTTTGAGAAAATGTGTATATATATTTTCCTTTTTTCAATAATAGGAGGATCTGGAATCTAATAAAATAACACAATTGTTAATGATGAGACTTGAATTCATATTTTTTTAGGATAATTCATATATTTTTTATTGCATATTAAGAAGGTCATTATAATATATAGAAAGATAGTAATCCCATAAATTATGTAATGATGTATTGAAATTATAAATAAAGGATTGCACATTAATTTATAAAATAACACATTCTTTCAATTTCATAAAATGACGTGCATTTCATGCAATTTATCATGTATGAATAATAAACAATGTTTTCTAAAAATATTAACAATGTAAAGACAAAATCATGTAATTAATGATTAAACTGTGACACCAATTGCTTTATATATATATATATATATATATATATATATATATATATATATATATATATATATATGTATAAAATTGGAGATCGATCTATGGGTTATATTAATCCCAAGTTAAAGAGAGGTAAATTTGATAAATTGATTATTACATCTTTTATCTTTGTGATTAATCATGCAGTTTTTCCTTCCTATGGAGATAAGTTCAAATTAGGTACGTAGCTCTGTAGAAACCACAAACTTAACTTATATTAAATATTATTGCCAACAACATAGGTGAATATCTAATAAATGTCGCTGGCAAGTCTTACACATTACTTAATTAGTTAGATTCTAGAATAATTTCAACGTAGGGTTCATAGTGTCCCTACCTTTTAAAGAAGGGGCACCAGTACATCTCCTATTTTTTTTATTCATCATATAAAAAATATATGAATTAGATTAAAAGTTATTATATCATTCATAGATTTTTATCCGTTAATTAAAATGATAGAATCATCTTCATTTTATCAATATATGGGATTAATGGGATGTAACCCTTAATCTAGTGCAGCGCCCTAATATGAGCCATCTGATTTAGATCAAGGGTTCAAATGAAACTTCTCTCTATCTCTCTCTCCTTTCTCTTGCGTCCGCCCCTTTCCTCCTCATCTGATTAGTGCGCGTCCCCTCCCCATGCCGCCGTCCTATCTGAGCGTCACCAACCGCCGACGCCGCCAGTTGTTCCTATGTGCGTAGAGCCCCCATGTCACCCCCATCTTCTCCCACCGTCTGCCCCTCTCTTCCTCTCTCGAGAGCCGTCCGTCGCGATCCTTGCTTGTGCTGGGAGCCGTCCACCGCCATCCCTATAGATCCTACGAGAATTGTCCCTATAGATCCGCCGAGAACTGTCCGTCATCGCTCCGCTTTTGACCTCTACTCTTGGCTGGCATAGAGAGATCGCAGAGAAGAGAGTGTGTGTGAGTAGAGAGAGAAAAAAAATGTGAAATAATATGGACCGTTGATTTAAAACAGTTAAAACGGACAGCCCAAATTAGGGAGTTGCACCAAGTTTCACCTCAGGGTTTACATCAGGTTAATCCATATATATATATATATATATATATGCTTGATCCACGTATTAAGAAAAGCAAGAGTGAGAAAGGTGGTCAAGAAATTAAAATGTAACACAGGCACCATAATTAAATGGGATCAACGTGCATGCATGAAGGCCCACGCTATGATTATAACATGTGATATTATAATGCGTTAATTAAGTTTTGGAACTGATACAGTCACGCATGCAATGGAGGCCCTATTAACTGCATCATGCATGGCAGACTGTCTATCACACTACGTGGTAGGTCGCTACCCAACTAATCACACCTTTATATATATTCCCCCTCTCTTTCAACTATAATTAGATTAATATATCACTGTATTCTTCTTTCGTTTGGGATTGGTTCTTTGATAACTAGACACTGCAAATGATTTGGGATTGGTTCATTGTTTTTTTTTTGCTTGGGAAGGGTCTTTGGATGTTAATTGTAGTATCCAAAAAAAATAATAAATATTATACGTACGTACATAGTTTATTTGTATTTTATTTTAAATTTTAAAACGTTAGTCTTCGCAGAGTCTACTCTTTAAAGTGTTACTCTTTAGACTCCTAATCACCTTAGAGGTCAAGTAGTGTACAATCAAATGTTTTTTTATAATTAATATACATCTAACAGATTTGAAACAAATGATTGATTATTATATAACTGCGGATCAGATTCTATTAATTTTAAAATTAATTTATTATATAATTATTGGTTTCAAATTCAACGCGTTGGATCATCGATAAATTTAATAATAAAATATTAAATATATACTGATATTATAAATATAATTAACGATGGGTCTATCCTTCGAAATTACCAATGAATTCCAATTTCTCAATAATTCCGAAGATTAGATCCATCTAAATTTAATAAGAAAATATTAAATAAATATTTATATTATATCACATATGTATTATTGTAAATATAATTATCGATGGTCGGGTCTAAATTTCAAAATTATCGATGAATTTAAATTCCTGTGTATTCTGAAAGCTATACACATCGATAATTTATCAATGGGAATTCACTATACATAATAGCATAGGACTTTTTGGCTCTCGATATTTCGAAAGATTTTTTCTATTAATTATTGAAAAATACGAAGAATTTATGTCGGTAAGAAAATGTCTGTCGCAAATTGACAATTTTCTTATAATATTAATATGTTTTCTATATATGTTCCAATGTTTTCTTTTTTAATTAATAAGCTTGTAGGGAGTCATTAAAAGGAATTTAGGCTCCTTCATAGTTCGTCATGCATGGTCTGCCGTTTTTGTTTTTGTTTTTGTTTTTGGTTTTTTACAATCTAATATTCCAATGATGATGGATGCCCAATTCGTAAAGTGCTATAAATTAATTAGTAGAAGACCTATTCAGTAATATTTTAAAAATTTGAACTCAACTCCAAAGTTTGTTCTAAGTCCTTTTTTTTATAATTATCTTAGCTCCTGTCGTAGAAATTAAGGTGACGCTAACTATTAAAAAAAACATGACGCCGATATAATAAATTTTTTTTCGGTAGTGACGCCGATACAATAATTTATATGCATAAGCATGCGACTAACGAAGACGAGATAATAATTACGCAGGGAAAATGGTATCCAAGTGTACTAAAAATATGCGTAATTTAATTTATAGTCTAGCCAGTTTTTAAATGAAAAGTAAGTTTACGTCAGCATATTATCATATGGAAAAAAAAAAGATGCATTACGTGCACTATATAGTTAATATTATCATATTATCAGAAACCTAGAGAAACTGTTTGATAGGGACACGCCCATTAAATCCCTCATTAATATTTATATACTAATATATTTTAGATACTTTCAGGTTAATTGGGCCCTCTTCTTTCTTGTTCTCTCGACTGCAACTTCGGGCTTTTGCTTGGCCCATTACCATCGAGATAGGCGGTGAAGGCAAATCAACGCAGATAAATTAATCATAAAATATCTCCTCGCAAAAAAAAAAGAGTGAAATATTTCATGGTACAAAATTTAAAAATATGGACTTCAAGATGAGGGTTCCTTAATTACATCCTCCAAAAATTCATGTAAGAACGAGTTATACTGGCCTGAAAAACGTCCAGCATCATTGTTTATTTTTCTTAAATCTCCACTGAATTATAATTATTTTTCACGTCTCAACTTTATCATAATTTTCACTTAAATCATTTCGTCTGAGTCTATTAATTATTATTTTTTCTATTTATAAAATTACTAAAATACCTTTTCACGAATTATCTTGTCCTTTAACGTATTGTACAAAGCATAGTATAAAATTGATAATAAAATTTTTTCTATTAATTCTGTTAGTTTCGCTTCCTCCATCATATGAAAATTTCGTTCAGTCTATGATTATCGGGAAGGAAACTATAAGTCTGGAAGAAGTAATAGAGAGACTTCGAGAGATGCTTGGACGAGAAGTGCAAGGTCGAAAGGATTCCTACTTCTAGTAGGAATAGGAGTCGGCCAATTTCCGATATCGAGAAGGATATGGCGGATTCTTGGAGGGCCGAGCTCCCTTCTGGACCGAGGAGCACTTGGATATGGAGTCTGGACGTGAAGGAAGACTTGAAGACAACAGGGGCGTCTGGAGAGTCCCAGTCCGAGTGGGACTCGGACTGGACAGCCAGGGCGCGCATGGGCGTGGCGGACGCCAAGTGGGCGCCCGGCCCAATTTGATTCCAAGAAGGAATTCAAGTTGGCCGAGATCTTCAAGGGTCTTCAGGAAGTCAGATTTCTACTCCTAGTCCAAGGAGGTTTTTCTAGAGAAGGGACTTACATGCCTAGTAGGATTAGGTCCTTAAGTTAGAGTAGGAGTTGTTTCTCCAAGGCCCTATAAAAGGATTTGTAATCAAGGCTTGTAAGACCATCCTGGACAATCCTGGATCAATCTGATCTTGTAATCCTCTTCTGTTTCTTCCATCTAATACAATTCTGCGTCGCCTTAAATTTCTCGAGTTTTTTCGCGATGCGTAATTTCTCTCGTACAGAAAGCGTAACAAACTGGTATCAGAGCGAGGCTTCATCATCGATCCTCCGTCAGGCGTAGAGATGGCATCGCACAACGTCAACGTCGAGAAATTTACTGAACGAAATATAGATGTGAAGATTGAGGATGAAGATGCTGTCCTATTTCTGTTGGTGTCTCTTTCTCTGTCGTACGAAAATTTCGTATAATCTGTTATCATCGGAAGAGACATAATTACTCTGGAAGAAGTAAGATCGAGTCTACATACTCGTGAACTTCGTCATAGGGCGTCTGACAAGGCTGTGAAAAATTAGAACAGGGATTGGCGGCGGCAGAGAGTGTTAGATATCTGATTGTAGGATTCAATTCAAGGTGGAGATTTGTTAAATAATGCCTTGAATCCTACTTTAACTGAAAATCTGTTTGGATCCAAAGAAGTAATAGAGAGACTTCGAGAGATGCTTGGACGAGAAGTGCAAGGTCGAAAGGATTCCTACTTCTAGTAGGAATAGGAGTCGGCCAATTTCCGATATCGAGAAGGATATGGCGGATTCTTGGAGGGCCGAGCTCCCTTCTGGACCGAGGAGCACTTGGATATGGAGTCTGGACGTGAAGGAAGACTTGAAGACAACAGGGGCGTCTGGAGAGTCCCAGTCCGAGTGGGACTCGGACTGGACAGCCAGGGCGCGCATGGGCGTGGCGGACGCCAAGTGGGCGCCCGGCCCAATTTGATTCCAAGAAGGAATTCAAGTTGGCCGAGATCTTCAAGGTCTTCAGGAAGTCAGATTTCTACTCCTAGTCCAAGGAGGTTTTTCTAGAGAAGGGACTTACATGCCTAGTAGGATTAGGTCCTTAAGTTAGAGTAGGAGTTGTTTCTCCAAGGCCCTATAAAAGGACTTGTAATCAAGGCTTGTAAGACCATCCTGGACAATCCTGGATCAATCTGATCTTGTAATCCTCTTCTGTTTCTTCCATCTAATACAATTCTGCGTCGCCTTAAATTTCTCGAGTTTTTTCGCGATGCGTAATTTCTCTCGTACAGAAAGCGTAACAATAACTTTTCAATTATACATCATATCATAGGAAACTAAATTTCTAGTAAAACTATACTTCCAGAGCTTGAATTCGTATCAAATTTATAATTTTTATCTATAAATATTGATCTAGTAAAATTATTAAATTTAGAGGTGTTCTCTCATAATCCTAAAACAGGCGGACTATGTGCTATGCATTAAAAAATTTATAATTATCAGTACACATATTATTTTCATGAAATTTCAATTGTTTTAGAACTATAACAAACTTATATTTCTAGTCCTTAAATTTCAATATGAAATATTAAGTGTGCAATTTATTATCGAATTATCATTTCAGGCTCACTACTTTTTAGAAAAGGGCTTCCTTCTCGGCTCGGAAGGCTTCTATTCTACCACTTCAATCAATGGCTAAAGCTACCTTGGATCAATCAATGAATGAATGATTCATGACCTCCGTGGAACAACATGAGTGACCTCTAGGAATTCATGCATAACATTTTGTATAGGTATTCAATCAATTTAATTCCAAAATCCATGAACACTTTCACAAGTATTTAAATATTTAATTTCATAATTCCGCAACCTCTAAAGTTTATATCTATTATAAACTCCAACATTGATATCAGAGATTTTTTTAGGTTTTTCTTGAACTAGTGATTGCGTCGAAAAAATAATATTTGTTATTATTTAGGATCCGCGCACCTTGATTGTATGACCACAACCAAGGGGCAAAGTAGGGTTTGTCATCACAAATATATTATGGATGAACATAGACCATAATATATTTTTCGGATTTATTTTAATATTTTTGGTGAAATTTTCAAAAAAAATTTCTGCATACACTACAACAAAAAAAATAGAAAAAAGGGAAATTGTTCCAGCAGGCACACAGCATACTAAAAGATCCAGTTTTGGTGCAAAGGAGTTGCACATTTGAGAAGTGGCAATTGGGCTGGCTACGAGGCGCAATAAATAAATTTTTTTCTAATTTTCACCCGATTTTAAAATATTCCGAAAATAGAAAAGATTTATTATAAAATCTCGAAAATTTAGGAAAATTTTATTTTTTCCTTAGAAAATTTTCTATAATATTTCATGCAATTTAATCTTATCAAAATAAAATCATTTGTTGATTGAAAGCAATAAATTAAATGATTAGATTTGCATGTCAATATCAAATATTGCCTAATAAATGTGTTATCATGCATAAAATAAATATTTATTTATATGATTCAAATTTTGACTGTGTGTTAAAATTAAATTGGTATGTCCAAATTTGTTAAACACGATAATTTGCCTAGAATTTGAAATTGATTTGAAATTCCTTTTGTGAGAATTAATTAAGATGGCAATATTAATTTTGGCTATGTGTTGACATACATCTTTCATGAAAGTTTATAATAAAATAATTAGTTGGTCTAATTATACAAACTATAGGTAATTAAAGAATACATGAAAGTAATTCTTTTGTAGGACTAAGGCACCTTGAAATTCAAATATTGTCACAATAACCAATGTCTTTCTCTTGAGTGGTGCGTGACCCGAAATGCATGTCTAGAAAGGTTCCAAGGAATTGGCCTGGTGCATGGTTAACGCAGTCTCCAGAAATAGGGTTCATGTGTGACAATGGGAGCACAATTTTTTCTAATAAGATGTCGAGGCGAAGGATAGTGGATGATTATTTAATTGGCACTCCTCGGGGGAAGAGTTCCCGTTGCACTAGTGGTCATATTAGAAATAATTTGGTGCACCACACGAAGTGAATTTCGGTGATTTTGAATTATAAGTTGATTCAAAATGTATAGAGTAGAAAATTTTGAATTATGTGTTGATTCAAAATTCAAACAGTTAGATTAATTTTGTCGCATTGTTAAAATAATGAATTATAATAATTCTTGGAGATAGTGAGAGATGAGTGGGAGTCTAACAACCTCTTGATGCCACTACTTCATGAATATTGTTATTTCATTTTTTACGTTGTTTGCGGACAAAATTACAACATGCATAACACTGATTTCTCCTATTTTTATGACCAAACTAGACCATGGGTTCCAAAACAATAATTGCTGACCTGATGAGAAGCTCAATGGTGATAGTTATGATATTTGGCACCGCAAGGTCCAATATCTTCCAGAAGAACAAGGGACATGGAGGCCTATCAGGTCTGGAAAAAAAAATCGTATTGCTCGCATTACATTACTAAGCACAATGAATAATTCTCTCCTGTGCGAATTCGAAGTCTATAAGACAACATTCGAAATGTAGGCGACGCTCCATAATAAGTATGGAGTTATCACGACCACCAAGCGTCGGATGCTCACGGTGAAGTTTGACTCTTATCGGAAATGACCAAATCATACGATGAGGGAGCATATCCAGGAGATGTCTAACATGATCCGTGAACTCAAAAGTGTAGGACAAGTGCTCGATGATGAGCAATAGGTGCAAGCTCTGATCCGTTCTCTTTCAAAAAGTTGGAAACACATGCGTTGTAATTTGACCCACAGCGAAGTGTCAAAACTTTTGACCAAGCTGTTCGCCACATTGAAATGAAGGATGATGCTCTTCAAGCCATGAATTAATCCTCTGAAGCATTAGTTGCTGACAATGGTGGACAAAAAGCTAATTTCCAATCCAAGAGAAAAAAGTTGCATAAGTCGTAACCAAATAAAAGGAACGGAGATGCTAGACAGAAGAAAGCCCAAGGCCACCAGCACAAACCTGGAAAACGTGACAGCAAAGTAGACATGAATAAAGTAAAGTGCTACAATTGTAGCAAACGTGGTCACTTTGCTCGTGATTGCACTGAGCCAAAGAAGGTTTGTCCTTGCTGACAATGGTGGACAAAAAGCTAATTTCCAATCCAAGAGAAAAAAGTTGCATAAGTCGTAACCAAATAAAAGGAACGAAGATGCTAGACAGAAGAAAGCCCAAGGCCACCAGCACAAACGTGGAAAACGTGACAGCAAAGTAGACATGAATAAAGTAAAGTGCTACAATTGTAGCAAACGTGGTCACTTTGCTCGTGATTGCACTGAGCCAAAGAAGGTTTGTCCTTATCACAATTCTTTTTCTTATGTCTTAAGTTGTGCCTTAATTGTTGAAACTCATCTTTCATGGATTGCAGATTCTGGAGCTACCGACCATGTAACGAGAGATCGCGGGGTCTTTGTAGAATTTCGCCGAATAAGTGTGGGGAGCAAATTGATTTACGTTGGAAACAACAAAAGAGTTGAAGTTAAAGGTATTGGATAGTGCAAGTTAGAACTTCGCAACGGCCAAATACTTCACCTTCACGATGTTATATATGCTCCAGCTTTTAGACGAAATTTACTTTTTGTGTCAGCATTAGACAAACTTGGTTATGTAATAAGTTTCCAGAAGAAATAAATGACAATATGTCATGACAATGTCCTTCTATGAAATGGTTTTCTCAATAATGGATTCTGTGTTTTAAATATAGCATCTATTGCTAGTAGTTATTCTTTTATATCATCTGTTGATGTGAATGATAGTGCCAACATTTGGCATGCAAGACTATGACACATTGATTAAGATCGAATGAATAGACTTGCTAGAGAAGACCTCTTATGATCTTTCGTAAAAGTTGATCTTTCAACTTGTGAAGAATGTCTAGCTGGTAAGAAAACAAGAACACGATTTGGGATGGAAAAATGCAACGAGTACCCATTACAATTAATCAATTCGGACATATATGGTCCGATGAATGTTCATGCAAGACACGATTTTTCTTACTTCATCACATTTATTGATGATTATTCACGTTATGACATTGTACACTTGATTTCTCATAAGTCTAAAGCCTTAAATTATTTTGTACGATTCATGAACATGGTTGAAAATCAAGTGGATCGTAAGATTAAAGCCTTGCGAACCGAACGTGAATGTGAATATCTCTCTGAGTTATTCAAGAAGTTATGCGATGAAAATGGTATAGTTAGGCAACTAACAGTACCGAGAACTCCAAAACAAAATGGTGTTGTAGAAAGACGGAATCGTACCTTATTTGATATGGTCCGATCCATGATGCCGCAAGCAAATCTTCTAATTTCGTATTGGAGAGATGCGCTATTGACTGTTGCCTATATTTTGAATCGTGTACCGTCGAAATCCGTTCCTACCACGTCTTATGAACTTTGGACAGGTAAAAAACCTAACCTTAGTTATTTGCGCCATTGGGGTTGCAAACAACTCCCGTAAGTATGGGAAGTTGGGTACTAGAGGGCAGAAATATATCTTTATAAGATATTGTGAAACCTTCAAGAACTATGTATTCATAGGAGAAAGAGAAGATGGTACGATAACGGAAATCGAAAGTAGAGATGTGACATTCATAGAGAATGAGTTTCCTAAGCACGACAAGATTGACAAGGGACTTCTCCTAGATGAAAAAGAAGATTCCGAATTGACGGCACAAGCGGATCAACCCGTTGAGGAGTTAGTCTCCTCTGTACCACAGCTTGATCCGAGTGAGAGAGATTCGCAATCGTCAACTGATGATCAACCTGAAAGTTCTCTTCGACGGACTACTAGAAAACATGTTCCGCGCCAACGATTTAAAATCGAAGGGCTGCATGAACATGGACCACATGAGGTTAATATAGTAAGTCTAGAAGATGAACTTGAGTCTAAATCTATCAAAGATGCTCTCATTTCCTGCTAAGGAAGAATGTATTGAGACAATGGAGGAAGAGTTAAGATTTATGCAAAAAAAATTAAGTCTTAGACTTGGTTGATCTCCCACCAGGCCGTAAGATAATTGAGAACAAATGAGTTCTCAAAATTAAACGTGGCATGGATGGATCAATTGAGAGATATAAAGCTCGCCTAGTGGCGAAAGATTTTACTCAAACTGCAGGTGTTGACTATGAAGAAACTTTTGCACATGTTGTAAGGTTTGCTTTAATTAGTTTAATATTAGCTATAATCGCACATATGAACTTGGAATTACATCAAATGGATGTAAAAATCACATTTCTCAATGGAGAACTAGATGAAGAAATTTACATGGAGCAACCTCAATGTTTCATTGTAAAAGAAGAAGAGCACAAAAACTGCAAGCTGCGTCGATCCATTTATGGATTCAAACAATCATCTAGACAGTGGTATCTAAAATTTCACCCGTCAATCATTTCGTACAGTTTTAACATGATTGATGAAGATCATTGTGTGTATGTTCATAAGTTCGAGAATAATTTTTCTATCCTGACGTTATATGTACATTCTAATAGCTGAAAATAATAAAGACTGTCATTATCATTAGACAATGTTTGTCCTCCATGTTTGAGATGAAGGACATGGGTGAAGCAGCATACATATTGGGTGTGAAAATTCAGCACGACCGTTCCAAACGGCTCCGTGCTTTGTCATAGGAATCGTATATAAAGAAGGTTTTGCAATAATTCCGCATGGATGACTGCAAATCCATTGACACTCCTATTATGAAAGACAAGGTTTTAAGCTTGGACATGTGCCCTAAAAATCCAGAGGAACAAAAGAAAATGTCCAATGTTCCCTATGTGAGTGTGATCGACAGTTTGATGTATGCTATGATGTGTACTCGGCCGCACATATATTTTGTCGTGGGTCTAGTTAGTCGATATCAAACGAATCCGAGACGCCAACACTGGAAGAAGGTGAATAAAATCAAGAAATACCTCAAGGGTACTGCAGATCTTGCACTGTGCTATCATGGAAGAAGTCTACGACTTGTTGGATTCACCGATGCCGATTGGGCCGATGACGTTGATGAACGAAAATTCACCTCTGGATTAGGGCTGGAAATGAGCCAAGCCGTTCGTGAGCAACTCGTGGCTCGGCCTATTTTTGGCCTAGCTCGACTCGACTTATTATCAAAATAAGTCAGGCTAAAATATTAAATAAAGCCTATTTTCTTAAAGAGGCTTAGCCTCTTAATAATTGGCTTAGCCTTATAGCTTATCAGGCCAAGATTTATTAATATATTATATTATATATATAATTTTTAATCCTTCATTTTTTAAATCTTCAATTTTGAGTTCAATATTTATTATATGTTTAGAAGAAATATATTAGTGGTGTCTCTTTTATTTACTTCATATCTATTGTTTCTTTAGTAAATAAAATTTATTATATTTAATATAGTAGATCATTAAAAAAAATGTTTGGCTTAACATGCTAATAAGCTAGGCCAAACATTAAAAGTTAATAAAATAAGCCAGACTAAGTTTATATTCATGACTTGTTACAGGCTATAGGTCATGCTTAAATAATTTTATTTTGCAACAGGCCTGACCTATTTAAGCAGAAGCCTAGCTCGGCCTAGCTCGTGTCCATTCCTACTCTGGATACACTTTCTTGCTCAGCAATAGTGCTATTACTTGGAGTAGCAAGAAACAAGATTGTATGACACTGTCAACTATGGAGGCAGAATTCATAACTTATTCAGTGACAGTACAAGAGGCCTTATGGCTTAGAAGATTCTTTCAAAACATGAGAATTTATTAGAATGCAATGAATAAGATGATCATTCACTGTGACAATCAAGCATTCATAGCTTATGTGAAAGACGGAAAATACCATTGTAAAGGAAAGCATATCGACACTAAGTACAAATTTGTACGAAATCAAGAAGTCAATGAGGAGATCTCAATTGAGTATATATCAACGCATAATATGGTTCCTGATCCGTTCACCAAACTATTATCAAGAAAGGCATTCTTGAGACATGTAAATGCCTTAGGGCTGCGTGGATTATAAATGTAATGATGCGCTCAAATTTTCAATGAATAAAAGATTATTTTTCTTTGATAATTATTGTGAAGTCTTGTTATGCATGTGAAAAGTATGTCGATCAGGTCTAGATTTGTTCACTCACACGAACTAATATTTTCGGCGCTCACGAAGATAACGAGCGGAATGAACCATGTGAGTCATGGTGTGATTGTTAAAACATGAGTTTTAGTAACTCAATGTCACCTGATTTAGAGAGAGAGATGTCAGATACGAGATTCAAATTTGACGCTATTGGATAGTGAGCAATTTAGAAACTCGGGTCAGACGCTAAAAATTAGTGACTGAACTTAAGTTTATGCGGTGTGTAATTAACAGAACTAGACATACGCTCCTTTAGTGAGAGTCTCCACCGCAATACTTGTGTTTAGTACCAAGTATGCAAAGACGACCTAGAGAGACATGATGAATTAATTAGTTTGATTGACACCATGGTGTGAGTCTCTGGCAGATAATTCATTTGCATGTGCCCTTAGACTCTTGACTATGTCTTAAAAAAAGAAATTAGTGCTTGCTACTTTAGCGGGGTACTCAAAGGTGAAAAGTAAAGTACCCTGTCGAGCCACGTATAGGAAAGCAAATAATTCACTATTATTAGGACGAGAGAAAGAACTGTTATGAGCTGCATTAAGCTTGCACATACAATTGGCCAACTATTTTTTAAAAATAGTGTATGTGAAAGATAGTTACCGCGAAGCAAGACATGCGTTGTCTTAGATATGCTGCAAGATAGATCTAGGGCATAACGAGTTACATTATTTGAGCATTTGTTGACTCATGTGTGAGCTGTCGTAAATCCTTAATGAGCATGACATACGCTCTAGAGATAGTTAAGCGATTGAACCTTAACAGACATCTTTCTAGCTCCTATAAAAAAGCGTCTTTATACTTGTGTGTCGTACGACATATTTACCAATTCTGGATAAATAAAAGTACAATGCCCAATGCGGACAAGTGGGAGATTATTGGAATAGTGCCCTTTTGGGCACATGGGCCGCACATACGCGCTTTGCCCACTAGGACGAGGCACATGCCTGCGCAAACACGTCATCATACGCGTGATGGATGCGCATGATGCATTCTGCCTAACTTGTCGCCCAAGTCTCCCTACACTATAAAAGGGGACCCATAGCGTATGTCCCAAACACACTTTCGCAGAGGTTTATTCAGAAGTACTTGTGCTGTAGCAAAGAGTTTCGTCCCTCCGAGGTTCGGTTCCCAGTTCCGAGGTGCAAGTGCGTTCGTCAAGAGTTCGTGGGAAAGCCTCGACGATCCGCTTCCGCCGTAAGAGGTATTCCGCAACCTCTAGAATTTATATCTGTTATAAATTCCAACAATGTTTTTTCCTTCATCTTTGCCTTGTATTTTCTCTCTTCTCGGTGCATTTACTCGAGCACTCTCAAGGTTCGGTTACTCATTGTTGAGTCCTAAAGACTCAAACATTCGAGGTGACAACAATAAGACGATATTGAATTCACTTTTAGATATAATTTCTTAATATACTTGATGAAGTTTAAGAAGATCATTCCATACACACATGTTCTTTTTAAGTTTCATAAATTTGTGCATGAAAAATACATCATGTTAGTGTACAAAATTTTGACAAAAGTTAAAGAAAAGGCACGAAGTTTCACAAAGTCAGGATCTGGCCTGTGTTAGAAGAATCTGGTTCGAAATTGATATCTTCCACCATCGAATCTTACCTGAGTTTCATATGGATCCAACCCAAATTCCAGACAACCCGACTAGAGTTCTATTTTTAAAAGAATAATTTTTTTCGGGTGTTCATAGTTGTTCTGATGATTCGGTCTGATCGTCGACACACTCGGACTGAGTTCCACTTGATATTTGTGATCCATAGGGGTGAGCAAAATCGGGTCCGGGACCGAGTCTTGGCCGACCCGGTCCCGACCTGGTTTGCTCTGAATTTTTGGAAAAGAGGACCCGGTCCTAGTCGGGTCCGGGACCGGGACGTCCCGGTCAAATCGGAATAAAAATCGGGAATTTCCTGTTATCCCAGTTTGACCATAAAAAAGAATAAAATAATAAATAAAATAGTAAAAAATAATATTATTTTATAAATATGATAACTATTAATTAAATTATATAAATGATAATATACAATAATGTATATTTAAGATATGTACCAAATAAAATATATATTCTTATTTAAAATAGTATGAATATACTATTTAAAAATAATTTAATATTAATATTATATATTTAACCGGGTCGGGACCGAGTCTAAGTTTTAATAACCCGGACTCAGTCCCGGCCCGGACTTAAGAAAATAAGACCTGATTGGTAACCGAGTCGGGAAAAAATCCGAAAAATCTGGGTCAGACCGGGCCGGGGCGACCGGGTCGTCCCGGCCTATGCTCACCCCTAGTGATCAAAGTGGACATGACTCGGTCCGGGCTTTACCCTACCTGGTCCATGTTTAGTTCTTTTCCTGTATATTATTATTCAATAGTTTGTTGTTGTCCTCATCCATGGTGTTTTCAAGTGAAGCGTGCAAATATAGATGTTTAGGTAACAAAATAAAAATTATTTTCTATGACTTAATTAAGGCTAATTTAGAACTGTAGTTGGAAACTAAGTAGTAAATTATCATAATTTAAATCCCTATGACGAGTGCACATGCCATAGGGCATTTTCTCGTGACACGAAGCGTGAAGCCTCGCGGCACCAGTGTCGCTCAACTTATAGCTCTCGGTCACTCAGCGCCGAAACCATAGAACACATGCAGTCGCCCCGCACTAGGTAATATTGTGGAGTACCAAGTTATTCGCCCTTAGGGCATTTATCTTGTAAGGTCATCCTTATGAATGACCAAGTATGTGACGTTCTCGTAGGGTACGTCTTTTGCATCTTTAATATGTAATAAGACTCTTATACTTACGGTACACTGGGAGGAGTTCACTAGTGCATTCTGATGCCCAATTGTATGTTATGTTTCATCATATTTAATACAAGTAAGCTTTCCTTTAATTCTAGTGTCGTGGCCTTGAGCGTGGGGGGGCAACCCATATCGATGTCCCTTCGTGGCGTCCCGTGGTCCATTCGTCGCCCCTTCGAATTTTAAGCGCCCAAGCGCCTACATTAGCGCCACAACGTGCTAATGCCGTGGTCTCATGACGAGTAGTCCAACACTCTAGTCATGCCCGTAATTGAATGCCTATAAGAGCGACTCTCGGCATAGTCGACTCGACCATAAAACTTCCGCTGCAAACTCAAAACATGCTTGACTAGGTGCTTATCCGCCTAGTCGTCGCACGTGGTCTAGTGTCTGAGAATGACTCCGTGATAAGTGGTATCAAAGCAGTTCTTCCTGCTCGGATTATTCAGCGACGATGACTCGCTTGTGTCATCGCAATGTGCCCTGGCGTAGAAAATGGGCTTCCGCTAAAAAACTCCATCACGCCCAGGCGCACTGGTACCATGGTCTTCAATCATGGACGCCAACGAGGAATGCGTGACAAGCTTCCTCGCCGCACGTCCGGTCGTGCCCCGCAGCATGTTTCTCATACACCCGTGTCGTGTCAAGGAACGTCCGTCATGCACTATGATGGCGGATTGATCGCCCCGCCTAACCGGGACGGTCACGGGTCGATCACTCGAATGAATCGACCACCCCAGGTATACAGTCGGGAATCTTGAAGTGTCGCGCTGCGTCAAGAGTGGCCATATGTTCCGCATGATCGTCTTGCGCAACTCATACCAAGAGGTCGCTTACACAAACATCATGCAACTCGGAGGACCCGTGTTACATTCAGGGACTGTCAGTCATGCACCATCATGATGACCTGGCGCTGCTCAGTATTTCGTGATGTCGCATCGCATGCCCAAGCATGCAACGTGAAGTGAACAACCGCTTCATGGGAGAAGTTGGCTCAAGGATAAGTATCAAGGTTCATGGTTCCTTTCGGCTAAGGAACATTATCCCTTTGGCTATGGAGTAACATTCATAAGCGTCTTGTCGTGTCACCAGCATCGCCTGCCATGCCAAGATGACTTTCATAGATGGGGCAAAGCGTTGATTACTTGCAAACACTTGGGGACGAGCTGTCTGCCTTGCCTACCTCATCAAGTGTCGTCCCGCAAGCGGCGTAATGTCATCCATCGAGGAGTGAGACGAACCTGACACTTGTCAACGCAAATCGACGCCTCAATTCAACGACCTATTTGACAAATGGTCTGAGCATCGAGCATTGGGTGAACATTGACATGCTGCTGTCAAGCGTTCCCCGCCAACCAAAGGAAGGAGTACACTTTTCTCTCGGACAGCGCCTCGAGCAATCGAAGCGGCCTCCAAGGATCGCAATTCAAATGTTTCGAAGGACACACCGGTGATGTCGTCCCTTCGAATGGAGATGGAGGTGATGTTGGGAGCTCATGCCATAAGTTCACCAACCGCAATCCGCTTACCCAAGCGGAGCGTCTTCATGAACACCCCATGGTTCGTTGAAGATCCGGAACGGCTATTCTTTCACAAGGGTCAGTCGTCCGGTGGACAAGTATGTCAAAGGCGCATGAACCCTGCGGACAAACGCAATGGCATTACTTCGTCCAAGTTGCGGACGGACGAGCATCTAAGGTGCATATTCTTCGTGAACGAGCACAATGATCTCGCTCCATCCATATCCTAAGGTGTCGCCTAAACTTCAAAGGAGGTCCCAGGATCGGAAGAAGGCATATCCCAAGAACCCTGCAAAATGTGATAAATTCAGGATGGCGTTTCCATCGCGATAATGTGGAGTGTGACAACCAGGGATCCCATCGAAACGTGGGATAGAGGAAGTGACAGTTCATCAATTATGCAAGCACTGACAAGTTGGGACTGGAGGTCAAGGTCGCTTTGTTCAGCATCGGCCAGATAGGCATGTTGAAGGAGGACGTGAAAGATATCACCGAGCTCCGCCTACAGTGTTCTCAGGAGGATGAAGACCCATGGTTGGTGTTCTTCAAGCAGAGGGGGTTGAAGCTTTGGACTAGGACAGAGTGGGAACGACAGGATCGACCAACCTCCGCTCGCTAGTCGCCGTTGCCAAAGCGTTCATGCCAAGACAAGTGTGATACCACCAAAGCCCTTGGGCAAGGACAATGGTGGGAGGAGAGAAGTGCAAGTCGCACAGAGGAAGCTATCATGCCAAAGACAAAGACAGCCTTTCGAAGCAGGAGGATCGAGTTGAACCACAAGAATGTGGGGAGACTCTCGTCGCTCACTATAGCGACTTGAAGTGGACAAGGTAGAGAATGTCATATCCGAGAACCTTGCTCTACTTCAAATCGCTATAGTGAGCGACGAGAGTCTCCCCACATTCTTGTGGTTCAATTCGATCCTCCTGCTTCGATGGGTTGTCTTTGTCTTTGGCATGATAGCTTCCTCTGTGCGACTTGCACTTCTCTCCCCCCACCATTGCCCTTGCCTAAGGGCTTTGGTGGTATGACACTTGTCTTGGCATGAACGCCTTGGCTGCGGCGACTAGCGAGCGGAGGTTGGACGATCCTTTCGTTTCCACTCCATCCTAGTCCAAAGCTTCAACCCCCTCTGCTTGAAAAACACCAACGCTGATTCTTCATCCTCCTGGGAACAATGTAGGCGGAGCTCGGTGATATCTTTCACGTCCTCCTTCAACATGCCCATCTTCGCTCGTTAGTCGTCGCTGCCAAGGCGTTAATGCCAAGACAAGCGTCATACCACCAAAGCCCTTGGGCAAGAGCAATGGTGAGGGGAGAGAAGTGCAAGTCGCACAGAGGAAGCTATCATGCCAAAGACAAAGATAGCCCATCGAAGCGGGAGGATCGAGTTGAACCACAAGAATGTGGGGAGACTCCCATTGCTCACTATAGTGACTTGAAGTGGACAAGGTAGAGAATGTCATATCCGAGAACCTTGCTCTACGTCAAATCGTCGAGACATTAGACGACCGCCAAGAGTAAGGTGGTCCTGCACTCGACACTCGACGGATGAAGGATTCCACGTTGCAATCATCTGTAACTTGGAGATAGTAAGTTGAATCACAAGGGAACGTGAGGAGATTCTCGTCGCCCACTACGGCGACTGAGAATGAACAAGGCATGGATTGTTACATCAAAGAACCTTGTCTCGTCTCAAGATCGTCGAAATATTAAATGATGACAAGGGGGAGGTGGTCTTGCACTCTTCACTCGACGGAGGAATGGAAGACTCTACGTTGCAACCATTTGAAACATAGAGACGTTGAGTCAAGCCCACAAAGAGACCTGAAACGTCCCGAAGTATCTGTGGAAAGACTCTTGTCATTCATCATAGCGACCCAAAGCATCCGTAGCAGACAAATTGCAAATGTCGTTATCAAAGAGCTTGTGCTGTTTCAAGCCATCGAATTCAAGAATGCTCATCGAGGGTGAAATGGTTTCGTACTTCGCATTCGACAGAAAGGAGACCTTGTGTTGCGGCCACCCACAACATAAAGGTATCGAGTCAAGTCACGCAGGTCGAATGACAAGACTCTTCACTATGTTCTGCACGACCATGATGCAACTCTTTTTTGAGCTACTCTGGAAGGCATACAAGAGTTATTTCACCCCAAGGAAATCAAACCTCACAAGTTGACGCTGTGCAAGTCGAAGAGAGGTGAAGCCATGGACAGATAGTTGCTTGATGAAGTCAGACTGCTCATGGAGGACTCCACTGGCGCTGCACAAGTGATGACCCCGGATTGGACGAAGGATCAGCAAGCGAAAGGGAGGAGTCCTCAGCGAGTCCCCAAGGAGCGGGCATTCCTAGCGCTGCGCGATGCTGATGAAATAGAAGTCGAGGCAAAGAAGGCAGAATTGAACGAGACAAGCGAAGTCAAGACTGAAGACGAAGGCCCTGAGGAAGCCCGGACAACGACGTCGGCGGCGTCGCCGATTTTGGTGGGGGAGAATGTCACGGGGCGTTTTCCCGTGACACGAAGCGTGAAGCATCGCAGCACCAGTGCCGCTCAACTTATAGCTCTCGGCCGCTCAGCGCGGAAACCATGAAACACATGTAGCCGCTCCGCACTGTGTAATATTACGAAGTACCAAATTATTCGTCCTTAGGACATTTATCTTGTAAGGTCATCCTTATGAATGGCCAAGTAGGTGACGTTCCTGTAGGGTACGTCTTTTGCATCTTCAATATGTAATAATACTCATATACTTACGGTACACTAGGAGGAGTTCACTAGTGCCTTTCGAGGCCCAATTATATATTTGCTTTATCATATTTAATATAAGTAAGCTTTCCTTTAATTCTAGTGTCATGGCTTTGAGCGTGGGGTGACAACCCACATCGGTGTCCCTTCGTGGCGTCCCGTGGTCCCTTCGTCGCCCCTTCGAATTTTAAGCGCCCAAGCACTTGCATTAGCGTCACAACGCGCTAATGCCACGGTCTCATGACGAGTAGTCCAATACTCTAATCATGTTCGTAATTGAATGTCTATAAGAGCGACTCTCGGCATAGTCGGCTCGACCATAAAACTTTCGCTGCAAACTCAAAACAGGCTTGACTAGGTGCCTATCCGCCTAATCGTCGCACGTGGTCTAGTATCCGAGAATGACTCCGTGACATACACTCACTCCAAGGCACGAGGGCACGATCAGACCTGAAACCCCACCCCCATGAGATCTCCATGACATCTGAGCACGAAGCACAAGAGTCTAAAATACAATCCAAGGCGTATGGTGTGACAAGAACAAGAGGAAATCAGAGTTTGCGCACAGAAGGATAATTTCGTTAACTTAATGTACGCAAGAGATCAATATATCGATTATTTTTTACATATATTAATTACAATGTTTATTTTTTACATTATTATGATAATGATCTTATTCCTGTGATAACTTTAATATGATTGCTTCTCAACATTTGGACAAAAATGAAAAGTGTAGCTTTTTTCCAATCAATGCTCTCGTAATATTTTAATTATAACTTTTTGCACATATTTTTCAAATGATCTTATTTTTTTTATTCACTATAGCAGACAAAATTATCTATATTTTATCTTTTGATAGCTTCAACCTAAATACGATGAAAAGTTTTTTTTAAAAATCTTGTTGAAAAGTAATCGTTGTAATTTTTCAGTGGCATTTTGGTTATATCTTTTCACACAAATATTAAAATGCGTTGATTCTTGATTCACTGATAAGATAAAAAAAATTTTCTACATTTTATCTCTTCATAAGTTCGTCCATATCTAATAAAAAGATTTTAAGTATTTCGTTGAATTTTAGTCTGCTAAAAGCTAGCTAAATTTTTCGTGCATTCTTTTACGCATAATATATTCGTTGATCCATGTTCATAAAATTCGACAGAATTTTACGCTGGCTATCGGGGCCTAACACAATCCTCCTTCTTTATCTGAGCTTGGGACCGACTATAAAATATAGGCGAACTAATAAAGCAAGATCTATTAGTGAATAATATACCGAAATATTTTGTTACTAATAAAGCGGAATGACGTCGTATGAGCCATGTAGCCGATCCCACCTAGTGTGATAAGGCTTTGTTGTTGTTGTTGTCTTTTACGCATAATCTCTTATATTTTATCCAAAAAATGAGAAGCATTTTAATTTTATGGAAAGGCATGAAAAGTTATATAAAACTATTATATTCACCCTCAATTTAAATCAATGGAACTTTTTAGACAAATATTAACTATAAATTAAGTTCATAATATTATTAGTTACAAGTTAAAATTTTTGTGTGTTAAACTAATAATTCTAAATGTTTGATTTTATATTATCGAAATATAATCAATTTTAATAATCCTGCAACTATCACGCGAACTAAGTATGGCAATGCTTGATTTCCTATTCCTTGATCGATGGCTCCATCCATCACTACATGTTCCAATCAGCCACTTGCAAATTTTCAAAATTTTGACTTCTAAAACAAAATTTCCCCATATTTTAAACATTCTCAGCATGGAGTCATGAGCTGACTCCTCTTCGTTTTAGGAGTATATTTTAAAATTAAAGATTTCTACCTACACCAATTTTCTTTTTACTAAGTCTCATCAATGGTACTCGAGCGACTTTGATTGAAAGTGCCATGGCAACGGCGTTATTATTTTAAAATATTATTTTACATTTTTCATGGTCGCAACCTTAGGAAGTTTCGACGGCTGTGATCGTGAGAACTTTCTATATACACTATTAATGTTATGAAACTTATTAGAATCATATAAATTATTATTTTTTATACTACTAGAAAAAATGTTGATTACCGACGGCCGGACCGTCGGTAATCAGCCCGAAAATCGTCGATAACGCAATTACCGACGGTTTTTTAGTCGGAATCGATCCGTCGGAAAAACGCTCGTCGCAAATCGATTTGCTACGATTGAAAAAATTCGTCGAAAATATCGACGGTCAGAACCGTCGGAAAAGTCCCCGGCGGTTCGAACCGTCGAAATTTCCGACGGTTGCAACCGTCGAAAAAGTCTCCGGCGGTTCGAACCGTCGAAATTTCCGACGGTTGCAACCGTCGAAAAAGGCCGGCGGTTCGAACCGTCGCAATTTTTCGATGGTCGTCCGAACCGTCGATCTTTCGGCGATCGCAACCGTCGTAAATAATTTTTTAAATATAAAAAAAATTAGCAGCCACCGACCGATCCGGCCGGCTGACGGTCGATCCAGCCGCTGGGGGCCGGATCCAGTTGGCGACGCCGGATCCGGGGCGCTGGGGCCGGATCCGGCCACCAGGCGGCGGATCCGGCCGCCAGGCGGTCGATCCGACCGCTGGGGGTCGGATCCGTTGCCTGGCGCCAGATCCGACCGTCGGCATCGGATTCGGGCCGCTGGGGGTTGGATCCGGGTCGTCGACGCCCGATCCGGGCTGCTGGGGCCGGATCCGGCCGCTAGGCGATAGATCCGGCCGCTGGGGGCCGGATCCAGCAGTTGGCGGCCGGATCCGGCTCGAAGCGGCCGCCTGGCGGTCCGGGCCGGAGAGAGAGCCGGCGGGAGACGGTCGCCGACGGTCGATGACGTCCGATAGAGACTCGCAGGAGAGGAGAGAGAGTGGTCGGCAGAGGGAGAGAGAAGAGGAGGGAGAGAGAGAGGAGAGGAGGGAGAGTGGCCGGCAGAGGGAGAGAGAAGAGGAGGGAGAGAGAGAGGAGAGGAGGGTGAGAGGAGAGCATAGGAGAGAATATATATATATTGGATTTGGAACGACGAGAAAGCGAAAAAATGGAAAGAAAAAGCGGGATAACGAAATTTTAATTACCGACGGTTCTAGCCGTCGGAAATGCATATATTAATTATTTTTAAAGTTATCGACGAATGTGACCGTCGCAAATATTTAATTATAAAAATATTAAATATATGTTATTATTATATATTTACCGACGGTTACGAACAGTCGGAAATTACGGCGGCTTTTGCGACGGATGGATATCCGTCGAAAATATCGACGTTCCTAATAGTAAAAAATTAAATAATAATATAAAAAATTACATAATTTAATTTTTTCATTTCCGACGGTAGTAACCGTCAGAAAATCCGTCGAAAAAAAAATAATAATATAACAAATTACATAATTTATTTTTTATTTTCGACGGTCGCGACCGTCGGAAAATTCGTGGGAAATTACGACGGATGTATATCCGTCGAAATATCGACGTTCCTAATCATCAAAAAAATAAATAATAATATAAAAAATTACATAATTTAATTTTTTCATTTTCGATGGTCGTAACCGTCGGAAAATCCGTCGGAAAAATTAAATAATAATATAACAAATTACATAATTTATTTTTTCATTTCCGACGGTGATTACCGTCGGAAAATCCGTCGGAAATTATGACGGATGGATATCCGTCGGAATAATCGACGTTCCTAAATGTTAGAAAATTAAATAATAATATAAATTATTTCCGACGGTCATAACCGTCGAAAAATCCGTCGAAAATAAAACCGTCGAAAAATTCGTCGCAAATTGCGATGGATTTAGAACCGTCGAAAATTGTCCGTCGAAAAATCGTGATTTTCTTGTAGTGTTATTTCTCACGATTGCGATCGTCGAAACTTTCGACGGCTCAAGCCGTGAGAAATATAGTCGTGGAAACCACCACTTTATAATATAAAATAACATTTTTATATTTCCCATGGCTTGGGTTGTCGGAAGTTCCGACGGCCGCAACCGTGGGAATGCCATCCTTTGCATACAAAATGGGGCAATACCATATAAATTATTATTTTATATTTTCCATGACCACAGTCGTGGGAATTTGTGACGGCTTAATAGCCGTCACAAAATTCGCCAGAACTTGCGACGGATGTGCGATCATCGGTAATTGTCCGTCGAAAAATTGCGATTTTCTTGTAGTGCCAATCTGAATAGTGAATACGCGAATGGTTCAGAAAGAAAACTACAAAATAAGTATTTAGTTTTATTTATTTTAATTAAAAAACTAGAAATATATCATTTTGGATAGTCATTCAAAATTGGAAAAAGAAATTATTCCATTTGCCTACTTTGTTGTGTCAAGGTTGGTTCATCATGGAGTTCATTAATTTGATGAAATTATTTCGAATGGTATATTTAATAATGGCAATAAGACTTCCAATAAAATAAAAATAAAATGAACCTATTCAGATAATTCTGAATTTAATTAGTTCCACGTCTATCACGTTTTTCATTCTACTTCTTTAATATATTTTTTTTCAAGTAATTTTTCTTGCTTGAATTGCAGTTGCATGTCTGTGTTAGTTAGCTGCCACACCCCCCAAAAACTGAATAAATAGCGACATTGCGACCACAAGAAGCACCATCGACTTTTGCCCGGGGACGTTCCTCTCCGAGAGACGCGTTCAGATGGAGCCCTCTGCAGCTCACAGTACTCCAGACTGCAGCAACCGTGGCCTCGGCCTCTGCAAGGTCCCGCTGCTGCGCAACCGTGGCGGCGGCGACGGCGGCGTCGACGACAACGACGGAGCCTCGTTTGGCAGGACGTGCCTTAATTCGATCAACGCCATTTCAGGTGCCAATCATCACATGCATCTTGTTGCGTCCGAGCAATCTGGAACTAATGGCGCATGATCTATATGTCTACACTTGTTCGTCCATAATTCAATTATTAACGATGGTTAATGCATGTATTAGGAATTGCCGTCCTGTCGATGCCCTACGCGCTCGCCCTCGGCGGATGGTTGAGCATGGGAATCTTCCTGGTCGTGGGGATCATATGCTACTACACGGGGATCCTCATTCAGAGGTGCATGGACGCCAATCCCGGCAAGATCAGGACGTACCCAGACATCGGAGAGCACGCTGTCAAGAAATGAGCTCGAGCTCCTGTGACGTCCTGCCCGGAGATCTGCTCGTGTCACCTGAGTAAAGATGAAGCGAAAAGAAGGAGATGCAGGGAGGAGGTTAGGCAGGGAAGTGAAGAGGAAAAATGAACGGAGGAAACAAACACTTCTATTCAAAATGAAAGATGTTACAAGATGACACAGACTTACATCTTTTTATAGTAAAATGAAACCGACATACAAAAATTAAAATGGCACTACAACTAACGTAATAACACTGCTATGCAAACTCTGCAGCTGTTAATTGAAGCTGGAAGATGCCGACGATTGGATATTTCAATACGCCCCCTCAAGTCAAGCGGTGGAAAGGAATTGAACATCGGCGACTTGAAAACATCACGTCGGCTAAGGATTTCATCAAACACATCAGCTGCAGGCCAAACTAAACACCAGCAACGTGGAAGGTGAATGCACAACTCGATAATATAAGGCTCGTTGTCTGAGATGCACAATAGTGGCAAGAAAGATCCACTAAGGCTTTGACGTTCCACGGACGCCCCCTCAATTTGAAGAGATCGGCGCCGGTGAGTAGATCATGAAGCATTAGAGACAACAGCTCGTGTGGCAGCGGTAGTCGACAGAGATATCAGGCAAGAAGAAACTGAGAAGAGAATGCACGGTGACAGTCAACATTGCGTGCGGCAGACATCCATGGCAGCTCAACAACTTAGGAGAAGCAGATCCACTACTTTCTTTGTCTTTAGTCATGAAGCAGTACAAGGAATTTGATGACACAGAAGAATCCGTTGAGGAAAAGAACCAGAAAACATTTCGTCAAACACTTGTTGGTCGATCAGTGGACGGATGAACAAAGGCATTTCAAGAGCACTTCAGCACATATAATAGAACCAGAGGAACTCCAGCAACGTGAGAAACAACTGAACATTGGAAATGATAACACGAACCAAAGGAAATGATGCGCTCCTATACCTGGGAGAGGAAGAACGGCTAAAACAACAAAGGAAAACAGAGAAGGAAATGAGGAAACAAAGAAGACGAGATTCAGATCCAATCGTCGACAACGACGACGACAAAAATGGAGGTTAAGTTCTGATTCGGCGATCGCCACCGAAAGCGTCAGACGACAATGTCGGAGAAACGCCGATAACGACAACAAGGAGAGAAGGCTCCTACCCCTCCGACGATAACGCTGGGAATCATATCGACGATAGAAATCGTCGGCGAAGTATCGGTGATCGCAACCGTGGAACAAAGCTCGAAAAAAAGATCAACAACTATATTTCATAAAAGAAAAAGGATTAGAAAGAAATAGAAGAGCAAATGGAACAATGGAACACAAAGGAAGAATCAAAGAAGAACTCATGAAGAAACTATGATTATTAGTAAAGAACGAAGAGAAATATGCCGCCATATAGTCCATTCGTCGAACAGCTGGTGGCCACTAGAGAGGAAAACATCGAAAATTGTTGCGCATTGAAGAAGAAGGGCGATCTTGCTGTCGGTGAACTGAAGATCGACGAGCAGATCTTGCACGAGCAGATCGGCGACCAGAACTGAAGATCGGCGTCGGCCATTAGCGGATCTGCGTCACCCGGGCTAACTGGGGCCATTAGGTTGATGGCGCTTCATCCGGCGAGACCTTCACGGAGAAATGATCGCCGGCAGAATAGAGCACAGCAGCAGCAACTTCGGCAATGGGACAGACGGTGAATCGGAGCTCAGCAGGATCTTCGAAGCGGAGGCTCTGATACCATGTCAAGAAATGAGCTCGAGCTCCTGTGACGTCCTGTCCGGAGATCTGCTCGTGTCACCTGAGTAAAGATGAAGTGAAAAGAAGGAGATGCGGGGAGGAGGTTACGCAAGGAAGTGAAGAGGAAAAATGAACGGAGGAAACAAACACTTCTATTCAAAATGAAAGAGGTTACAAGATGACACAGACTTACATCTTTTTATAGTAAAATGAAAACCGACATACAAAGATTAAAACAGCACTACAACTAACGTAATAACACTGCTATGCAAACTCTGCAACTGTTAATTGAAGCTGAAAGATGCCGACCACTGGATATTTCAATACACGCCTTCGGTCGCGCGGGCAGGACGGCCATCTCCGTGTTCATGTACTTGGAGCTGTACCTGGTCGCCGTCAGCTTCCTGATCCTCGAGGGCGACAACCTCGAGAAGATGTTCCCCGGGTGGAGCTTGGAGGTGGCGTCGGTGGGCGTCCGGCTCCAAGGGAAGCAGCTCTTTATAGTGATGTCTGGCCTCATCATCCTTCCCACCACGTGGTTCAGTAACCTGGCGGTGTTAGCCTACGTCTCGGCCAGCGGGCTCCTGGCGTCGCTTCTCCTGCTCGCCTCCCTGATATGGGTGGGCTTCACGGAAACGGGGTTCCACCAGAGGGGCAAGCTCCTCGACCTGAATCGTCTGCCGACGGCGCTGGGCCTGTTCTTCGTTTGCTTCACATGCCACGCTGTGTTCCCGACCATTCACTCGTCCATGAGAAAGAGCGCCCTCTTCTCCAAGGTTCATTCTTCTACGTTGTAAGTACGATAAATTAATTATTCATGCAATCATATGAAAGAGGTCTGAAACATGCACAAAATTCTCATGATATGTGATGGATCGCAGGTGCTCGTGGTGTCGTTCACGCTCTGCACGCTGAACTATGCTATGATGGGGATTCTGGGCTACCTCATGTACGGGGAGGACACGGCTTCGCAGGTGACGCTGAACCTCAGCACCGGGAGGCTGTCGTCGCGGATCGCGATATGCAGCACGCTGCTGAACCCGTTCGCCAAGTTCGCGCTGGCGATGTCGCCCATTGCGATGGCCGTGGAGGAGGCGGTGCCCTTCGTGAAGAGCTGCAGGTCCGGCGGGGTCCTCCTGAGGACGCTGCTGCTGGCGAGCACGGTGGTGGTGGCGCTGGCCGTCCCGTTCTTCGCCTACCTCATGGCCTTCATCGGCTCCTTCCTCAGCGTCATGGTCTCCGTGATGTTCCCGTGCTTTTGTTACCTTAAGATCTATAGATCAACATCGCCATCATTTGGTTCCGTCGAACTGGTGGCCATTGCTGGCATTCTGCTGTTTGGATTCGTTGTTGCAGTGATGGGCACTTACTCCTCCCTGAAAGAAATAGTCCACAGCTTATGATCACGCGGCAGGTTTTTCCATTCGGAGATGATTCCTCCCTCGCCTGCATGCTGTTCTTCAGCAGCTCGATCTGTTGCAGTCAGATCTCTCTTCTCATTAAGTTCAAAGCCACTAGTTCTTGTCTTAAGTCTTAACCTAAAGATAATGTTTTGGGTATGTTGATTTTTTTTCCTTAAAGTGAAGGTTAAAGATATTAAGATAAGGGTATTATTATTATTATTATTATTATTATTATTATTATTATAATAATATAGTGAAATAAGAAAATGTGTATTAATTGTATTTTTTTTCTCTTTATTCTTTCCCTTCTCTTTCTTTAATTTTCTTTCACCTTCAACCAACTTAGAATCATCAGCATTGCACAAATCCTTCTTTAACTGTTTTTTTCTTTTTGAAACTTTAGATAGTGAATTAGACATAATTGGTTTAGTTGTTGAGACCAAATTTTATATATATTCCAAAAGGGAATTTCATATCATAATTAGTTTACAACCTAAACCAATGTTAGGTATATTTTTCTTTTTTTGTTACAAAAAGGAGGGTAATAAAATTTAATACAAGAGAGATAAATATAAAAAAGAATACATTTACTGATGAAACCTGGACTCGATTTTTTTTTAGAATTATAGATATAATATTAAGGAGTTCAGATAGCCAAGTCTCATAATCACCCTTTATAAATTATATGTGCTGTTGCGTTGAAACCATAAATTAATAACTGCACATTAACCTGTACAATTACACATTCATCGAGTTTCATAAAATGACGTGCATTGCATGCAATTTATCATGTATGAACAAGTAACAATTAATGTTTTCTAAAAAAACTAATAATTTTAAAACTAAATCCATATAATTATCAAACTGTAACACCACAATTCATACATACATACATATACATATATATATATATATATATATATATATATATATATATATATGTGTGTGTGTGTGTGTGTGTGTAATAATTTGATGATGGTCTAGATGTATCAGTATCTAGGTTATATTAAAATGAAATAAATTTTGAACAAATTGACCACTAGAAGAATCAAATCAGATTACTAGAAGTCTACGTTTTGTCTTTGTGATTAATCATGCTTTTTCCTTCCTATATATTGGGGATAAGTTCAAAAATAGTTAGGTAGAGAACGCAAACTTAACTTGAAATATCATTGCAGATGATCATGACATATTTAAATATCTAATACAAGAAGAAGTCTTACTTTTAGCTTATATATATACATATACATATATATATATATATATATATATATAGTTGCTTGATCCCAAATTAAGAAAGGCAAAAGTGAGTATGTGGTCAAGAAAAATGCAATACAGGCACCTTAACTAAATGGATAAGCCGGCATGAAGGCCACACACAAAAATCCTAACATGATGTTATAAGCAATCAATTAAGTTTTGGACTTATTTAGACATGTCATGTAGGTCATTTTAATTGCATCATCCAACTGATCCCAATTTTATATTCCCTTGTCTCTCCTCCTCCTCCTCCTCCTCCTCCTTCTTCTTCTTCTTCTTCTTCTTCTTCTTCTTCTTCTTCTTCTTCTTCTTCTTCTTCTTCTTCTTCTTCTTATTATTATTATTATTATTATTATTATTATTATGCACATATATTTTGGAGGATTCAAAATGAATTTCAGGTCGCCACTCATTCTTATCTCTTTTTTATTTTTTTAGAATTTTCTATATGTTTTAAATGTTACGATCCTTTAGTGTGATAAATATCAAACTTATAATCATGAATGATCGTTAATTCTTAATCCATGAAATATAGAAACTTTTGTCAACTTTTATAAAAGAATCACCTCCGATTCCTCACTCTTATTCAAACATGAATGCTTATTATTAATATTGGGATTCGTAAGTTTCACCAAGTTTAATAAGCATAAGAAGGTGAACAATCAAACAAACATTTACTTCATTATTTTGGTAAGATAATATTACTTGATTTATATATTTATTGGTGTTATGAAAAAGGGCAAGAGATAAATCACACATACTAAAAAATATACGAGATTTAAATTAGTTTACGTCTTCAGACGATGAAAGAATAATCATGAACTTTATAAGAACTCCAATACAAAATAGTGAGATTCTACTATTTTGTCATCAAAACTATTTGAGTATGTAACACAAGAGTCGAATAAAATTTATAACTGAATTAAAATTCAAGATATTATATATCAATAATTTGCTAATCTTTTTGCTTTTTACAAGTGCAAACCACCACTTTTTTGCCATGAAATGAAATCTTTGTGACACTCAACGTGGATAGCGTCGAAAGCAATGTGAGTTGACGCCTTCACGCTGGTGTCGATCAAATAATTGCCAACCTCTCGTACATCCGAGGCGGCTATTGCAAAATAGTCTACATGCATGCACATAAATCGACAATTTTAATTGTCCTGTATAAATTGGCGCATTTATATGTTCTTGGATTTGTGGTTAGTATTGTTGTTTAATGTGCAATTAGTGTCGGCATATGTAATTTTCAAAAGTTTTTTCAATGTTTAGCTACAATTTGGTTGGATAAAAAACGTAGCCTTTTCTTTTTGAACGATATGTTTAATAACTTTTGTGTAATTATTTAAAATGTAGCAAAGGATATTATTCAAGTCGGGGACGGACTCACGTATAAGGTGAGAGGGCCTTGGCCCCCCTAAATTTTTAATTTTTTATAAATCTGGACACTGTGAACTAGTTATTCTTTTAATATTTTTTAATTATTTATCGAACTATTGAGATCGGATGGTTATAAGTTGTAATCATTTTTTGTGATTACAAAGCACTTATACGAAGTGCTCCTTCATATTGACTTGTAAATAAAAAGGACTTGCTCCTTCCGCTTCATATTTTTATTAATATTTTCAAATATATATATATTATTTATTTTCTAATATCATTTAATCTCTTTAGGATTCCATATTTATGACCCTTTTAATGTATTAGTTATTATTATTATTATTATTATTATTATTATTATTTTATCGTGATTTGTGATTTATCAATATTAAAAGTTATTAACACCTGACTAATTCAATATTTGTTCAAGAGCTTAAATGATAAATTTTAACTAAAATGATAACTACTAGAATTAAACATGATCCACTATTTTCCCCTCATCTTGAATGTTGGAATATAACTTCATACTTTTTGTTTTACGAGGAGCAAAAAAAAAAGCAGAAAAATTTTGATTCAAGATTTGAATCCCCTGAAGGAAGATATGCCACTTGACTCGTTGGCACCACAATCTTTGCAACTTTACTCATTATAATGCACTACTATCATGCATGCATAACCATGGGATTTAAATTTGGTACACAAATTAATTAAGTATGCAGTATGCACGATCAGATTGACTCAAATACCCACTATATAATTATTATAAACTGTAATTAAACGCATATATTGAAAATTTAAAACGTGGCGGCCTAATTAAATGGGCTACCCCACTAATCATCACCACAATGGCAACAAAATTAAGATTTCGTTGGCATCTTAATTTGTTGCGTTATAATTAATTTATGGCAGCCACTGGGCATATATAATTAACTATGTGCAATCTCCACTACGTACGTATGTATTAATTATTCCATTAAGGAATATAATTCAATTAACATGCGTTGTGCAAATTGAATTAATTGAGTTTTAGGCGGTAATTGACGTCAGTTACCTTCTATGCATGACATATTGACATGTATAGGACACACATATCATGCTTTAATTATTAGCTAATTAATTAATTTACTTCACAATCATGTTAACCGATTTTCATGTAATTTGTAGATTATGTTACCTACAAATATATTCCAAAACACATTGCGTTCAATATTTGATTATGATCTTATAATAAAATAGAAAATAGGAGACAAAAGACATTTTATGTCAACAAACAAACAAGAAAACCTTAGAATATATTCAACTTTCAGATTATGTATTTATATAAGAGGAAATATTTAGTGATCTATTTATAAATCTGTGTTTGGATATTTAAGTAAAAGCTAATTGATATGACTACAACAACAAAAAAAAAATGTAGAATTCATCAAACGTCGTGTAAAGAGTTGTAAGAATGAAGATATTTTTCTTTTAAAATCCCAAATGATAGAACAATTCTCCAATGTAAATCTATGATATATTTCGATTGTTATAATACGTTCTTAAGAATTTTGGATAACATTTTTTTTTCTCTGATCGAATACATGGCTGGGGATCTATTTCATTTTATGATAAATACATTCAACTTTTAGTTACCTATATTTAATAGAAATTGTTTAGTTTCTAAGCAAATAAATCCTTTTTATTTGATATTTAAGGAAAACTTAATAAATAAATAAATCTAATATGACGAATCTTTTTTTACATGACAAATTGTAATAATGGGAATTGTTTTTTTAGATCTCTAAAAATACTCAATATATTTTATATCAATTTTAATTCATATGTGAATATAAAAGATGATTTAATTATTTTGTCATAACTTACCTTCTTATGGAAAGAAAAAGGAAAAAGCGTGTCACATATTTTTCATATTAGTCTTACACATATTTTTCTTAATACTTTTCTTAATTTTAACTGAGAAATGATTCAAACCATTATATAGGTCGGTCTTTGATCACATTTATTCATCTCCTTGATCTTATTACCCCTATCACTTGATTAGTGTGACTGCCATGTGAATATGTGATCACATCAAGAAAACTACGTTTTTCCGACTGTCAATTTCAGAAGGAAATTTTAATTTTTCTTGTAGTGTGACAAAATGCTAATTTTTCAAGTAATTAAGTTCATTTGTTGATCAAGAGACAATAAAAATAAATAAATCATTCAATCAAGGAATAAAAAAATGTTAGAGAAAAATAAAACAATGAGCGAGTGCCGTTTTCAGTTGAAGCCTCAATCCCACCCTAAGATGGCCATAATGACGCACTAGTAATTATGTAGATACTCCACCAATCAGCAACCTTTGTAACTCCCATTCACGCCATCTCTCCATCAATGCCTGCATGCATGCATGCATGCACTGCTACTGTTATTTTCGAGGCACAAAGTTTTGACCCCCCCTCTCTCTCTCTCTCTCATAGATAATCATCTCCTATGAAATCCAATATATATCTGATATACATCCAAGAGTTTCTGTTCATCGATCCTTCAGTATTTACTTCCTTCTCATTCTACAGATGGACAGACCTGAGGATTTGGTTGGATTTCCGGATGCCATTAATGCACTGGAAGTGCACTCAGAGTTCAGGTACATCTGATTGGAATTGGATTGTGCCATCAATCTCACTGCATCCCTTCTTACATGTTCCATTGTTGATTCATCGGTCTGACATCATACTCTACATAAAAGAAATGTATTAGTTTTATGCATTCGTTTCGATTGGATCGATCCCTCATCAGTGCGTGCATCTGCAACTTCTGCAGTGGATTACCATTCTGGACGTGGCAATATGAACACGCCTTAGAATTAGAAGCGATGGAGATGGAGTTCTTCAACGGCGGTCCTCTGATGCATGAGATTTCGGATGGAACATCTTTCTCTTACATGCATGACTTGTTTCAAGGTCACTCTCACGGCTACTGAATGCATGCTACATCCTACAGTGCTGACTCCACTCGTATATGCATGCTTTGCTTGCTTCTTGCATGACTGCTGCATGCATGTCTGTGTGCAATCTTGCGCTTTAATTTGTTATTTTTATCACTTGCAGATGATATTTGCAAGTTGTTCGAATGGGATGACACGAAGAACGATGGCGCCGTCGGCCATGAGTACGACGTTTATCAGATGGAGGAGAAGGGGCCTGTGATCAGGAGTAGTGCTACTGAAGGCACCAATAGAACATTCGATAAGGAGAAGGCCATGACGATAACCTTCGAGGAGTTGTCTCGTTACTTCTACCTGCCCATCACGCAGGCGGCCAAGGAGCTCAACGTCGGCCTCACTCTGCTGAAGAAGAAATGCCGGGAGTTGGGCATCCCCCGGTGGCCGCACCGCAAGATGAAGAGCCTGCAGTCCCTCATCAACAATGTCCAGGTTTCTCTCTCTCTCTCTCTCTCTCTCTCTCTGCACATGTGACATATGCATATGATGAAGAGTTAATGCATATGTATCTGTGTAAATCGTCAAGCAGGCGTTGGGAAGGCAGGGTAGTGGAGGTGCGGATGCACAGGTTCAGATTGCAATAGAGATCTTGGAGCAGGAAAGGAGGAAGATGGAGAAGGTGCCGTCAATGGAGCTGGAGGAGAAGACCAAGAGGCTGAGGCAAGCGTGCTTCAAGTCCAACTACAAGAGGAGACGGCTCATGGCGCTGACGGGTGCACACGGACCATCAGAAGCACTGCAAATTAATCCTTCGGCTCCTGCAGCAGGTTGCAGCTGGTAGCTTAATGAAGCTTAAGCAGACACATCGTCACTATCACACTGATGTGATCGAGCTCAGAAGTCTAATCCGATGATATGAAGCGCAAAATCAAGAAATCGATCGCAACCATCAAAATATATCCATCTTGTCTGATAGCTTTTGTTTCTTTCATTCTGTAAAAGGATACATGCCATGCATGATGTGATGGTTGCTTGGTGGCAATAGTAAACTGGTTTTTCTTTTCCTTTTTTTTTTGGTTCTGCACGGAGATCGTTTCCAAATCGATAAGTTTGATTTTCTTCTTTTCTTCCAATATTCTTCTGTTTCTGTGTTTTTGGTGGTGAAATCAGTGTAATCGTTCTAATTGATTTAGATTATGATTCTCTCTTTTCCTGCGCGCGAGCGTACTCTGCCAATCAGATTGGGGATTTTCGCGGATGCCGCAAGGCAAAAATATTGAGTTCAAGTCTCAATGATGACTCATGTGGCATCGATCCACAGGAAAAACAATCCTGTAATTACTGCAGTTTCCTGAACCCGGCATGAAAATGTTGATTACAACACTTGAATAATCGTAGTTGCAGTAACCACTGAGCAAACTTCACAAACAGGAAGAGGAGATTTGAACAGAAAAGAAATTACATATATAGCGTGGGTGGCTCAGAAAAGAACAGGAAATACCTTTTTCCAATCTGTCCCTTTTAATTCGAAGATTCAATTTTATAATTCTTGTCAGATGATCTTGTTTCTTGTCGTGTTGCTGTAACTGGGTTTTGGCTTTGATGATAGATCCTTGTCTCTTCTTTGGTTAAAAAAGAAGAAAATCTACTATACTAACAAGGGTCGGGGGGTGAAGCTGTACGGCTCATCCTCGCTTAAGGTTTCGAAGTGGAGTTCACATCAATATAAAATTTTTTTATTGAGAATCTTGGGAATAATTTTATCAAATTAGTTGAGCTTGATTGGGCGACCTTCTAACTTGTGACCGGTGCGCTCGAGTTGGGCCGACCTTCTAACCTGTGATCCGTGCGCTCAATAACGCCACGTCAGTTAGATAGTCGGCACCACCAGGAACGGAGCTAGAAAAAAAAAATAAAGGGGCCAAAAACTTTTTCTTTGGATGGAATCGATCCCTCAACCTCTCAACTTATAAAAAATAACATTTCCCACCTGCCTAACGTTAAGTTCCCCACCCACCGCTTCCCAAATGTTTGTACCACTTTCTACGTACCGGCAGTTGGCTAAAGAAAAAAAGAAAATCCATTATCTATTAATATCTTCCTATCTGTATATATCTTGCATTTTTTTTTCTCTTTTTCATCCTATATATTTAATTTTTTTATCAAATCGATTTTTTATTGAGAAAAATGGACTAATACATGATAGTATCTATTCATATAATAAGTTCAACATTTTTACTATTAACACAAATACATTAATGTTAAGATATGATTTGAGTCAAATAATAATAACATTAATCCGATGGTCATCATAATAATTAAGTTTAGACATTAATTTCCCACCTAGTTTATATTCATATGCATTGAATAGTTTGTAATTCATTATATATATATATGTATAGATAGTAAGCATATCAGTCACGAAGCATGGCGTATAATAAAGTTTACAAATTATCCAGTGGCATATTGACGCGTTATAATTTTGAGAACAATATTCGATTCTAATTGTAAAATCTCATTTTTATTACCTGTTATTTGCTGTCATTTTTTCTTTTTTTTCAGATAAAAGAAAAAAAAGTACCTATTAACGAAAAAAAAATCCGTTTATTAGTATTTCAAACCATTCAGTTTGTTTTGGTCTGGTCGGCGTTCATGGCTTGCGGTCTTCTTCCTCCTAGTCGTCTACTATTACGACGACAAACCCACCGTCACCTTTGTGTCCGCCACTACTGCTCATCGCCGCCGCCGTATTTCTCCGCTGAATCATGCATTCCTCTCATCAAGACCTGCTCCACGGCCGTCCACCTTCGGCAGCTCCACGCCCGCCTCCTGCTTTCCGGCCTTGCCTGCGACCCCACCGTCTCCACCGCCTTCCTCTCCCGCGCAGCCCTCGCGCCCCTGCGCGACCTCGCCTACGCCCGCCTCGTCTTCGACCGGATCGCTCGACCGACGGTCTTCCATTGCAACGCGTTGCTGAGGGGCTACTCCGAGAACGCCGCCGGCTCGACTGCGGAGGCCTTCCGCTTCTTCGATCTCATGCGTGAGCTCGGCGTCCGTTGCAACTCCTTCTCGCTGGCGTTCCTTCTCAGGGCCTGCGTCAAAGTTTCTTTCTTGTTCGGTGGCAAGCAGGTGCATGGAAGAGTCGTCCGGGATGGGCACCAGGGCGACTCGGTCTTGCTGACCTCTGTCGTTGATTTGTATGCGCATTGCGGAGATAGCGAGGACGCGCGAAGAGCGTTCGACGGAATGCCTTTTAGGGATGCCGTTGCGTGGAACGTGCTGATATCATGCTACATGCGCAACAGGCGCATAAAAGATGCATTCAAGTTATTCGATGCAATGCAATGCGACGACTCTGCAGTGGCGCCAGATGACGTCACTTGCCTGCTTTTGCTGCAGGCATGTGCTAATGCAGGTGCACTCGATTTTGGCCAGCGCATACACAAGTACGCAGAGGAACATGGTTACAGTGGTATCTTAAGTGTACGGAACTCTCTTATAGCAATGTACTCCAAGTGTGGGTGTGTAGACAAAGCATATGAAGTGTTTATTGATACAACGCAGAAGAATACTGTGGGTTGGAGTGCCATGATTTCTGGTCTGGCTATGAATGGTTATGGAAGGGATGCAATTGAAGCTTTCAGAGAAATGCTCAGCTCTGCGGTTGCTCCTGATGAGCATACCTTTACCGGTGTGCTTTCTGCTTGTAGTCACAGTGGATTGGTCGACGAGGGATTGAGGTTCTTTGATATGATGAGATTTGATTACAGAATAGCTCCTAATGTTTGTCACTACGGTTGCATGGTTGATCTCTTGGGGCGTGCTGGTTTGCTGGATCAGGCTTATGATCTCATTGTCAGCGCAAAGGAAGTCCAGATGGATGCCACAACTTGGAGGACACTTCTTGGAGCATGCAGGATTCATCGTCATGTTCAGCTGGGTGAACGTGTCATTGATCATCTGGTTGAGTTGAAAGCCCAGCAGGCTGGGGATTATGTTCTATTATTAAATACTTATGCATCTATAGGAAATTGGGAGAAGGTAAAAGAAGTAAGGAAACTAATGAAGGAAAAACAAATTCAGACAAGTCCTGGTTGCAGCACTATTGAATTGAATGGAGAGCTTCACGAGTTTATAGTAGATGACAGTTCACACCCAAGAAAGGTGGAGATTTATCAGATGCTTGATGAGATAGGAAGCCAGTTGAAGATAGCTGGTTATGTTGCAAATGTGGTATCTGAATTGCATCATCTGGATCTCAGGGAGAAGGAGAGTGCTCTTTCTTATCACAGTGAGAAATTGGCTATGGCCTTTGGAATTCTTGCAACTCCGCCAGGCAGGACAATTAGAATTGCGAAGAATCTTAGAACTTGTGTTGATTGCCACAATTTTGCAAAAATACTGTCTAGTGTGTATAACAGACTAGTAATTATTAGGGACCGGAGTCGATTTCACCATTTCAAGGAGGGTCACTGTTCATGTAATGATTACTGGTAGGGCCCTTTAGGTGATGGTTTCTTATACTTTAAACATTGATGATTGCTATTACAAAAAAAAGGACACGTTTCTTTCATGTGGAAATATTTGCATAAGCAACTTCAACTAGATAGGTTTGCAAGAGTTTCCATTCTTCTGGACTTTAGAACTGTATGCTCATCTACTTCATGCACATGTTGACTGATGTGGGTGACCAAAGGAATCTGGGAGCTATGTTGAATACTATTCCATTGAAAAACAGGTATTCTTGACCTTATCCCTCTTGAAAGTAATAATTGAGTATTCAATATGATCTAAGAGTTGCAGAAAACTTAGATAAGATTCAATATGAAGCTTATTAGTATTGTGTTTAAGATCTGCGATGCACCTTCTACTCTGTAAAATTTCTGTCCTTGTATTTGTTTCACAAGTTAATGTCTTATCTCTATTAGTCTTTGATAAGAAGTTCTTCATGCATATTCTTGAACATGCTGACTTGCCACATAGGTAAAATCATTTTGGTTTCCTTATGCTCAGGGTCAGATTACTCTTTGCGTCAACTTGATCTTTTCCAAATTCCTATGCATTATACTTCTTTCTATTAGCCTATGCAAAAATAGAAAGAGCAACCTCAATGATTTTGGATTTCTACAAGATAGGCATAACAAGAAAAGGAGATGGTCATAGGTCTTTGGAAGGAATTTAGGAATCAATTGTGTGGGAGAAATGAGTGTGAAAACTTAATAGGTATATATAAATATATATGCATATATGGGGGAGATTTCCTCAAAAAAAAAAATATATATGTGGGAGATTTCCTCAAGATATATATATATATATATATATATATATTCTAGAGATGGGCCCTTGATCAGCTAGATAGGAGTAAATTATCATCCAACTTAGGGGGCATTCCCAATAAGGTCATCCAACTTCATTTTGTAACATGTGGTCATCCAACTTTAGAATCCTTTCAGCCAAGGTTATCGCGATCGGTTATAGCCAGTAAACTAGTAAATCGCTAATGTGACGATGACATGGATGCTTACGTGGCACCATGTCAGCATTTTCTCTCCTCCACATTAGATTTAAAAAAATTAAAATTGCCACGTCATCATTTTTCTCTCTGCTCCATCCAAACTTTTCTTTTGTATCTACATGGTCATCCAACTTTTCAAAACTTTCAGATAAGGTCATTCAACTTTTTAAGTTTTCAATCGCGGTCATCATTAAAAACTTAAAATAAATATAAAAAATAAAAAATAAAATTTTGAAGACACTTAGACTGACTCGATACATTTTTGGCACGACCCATTCATATCGAACCGCCCAAACTTTTTATGTGTATTAAATATATAATATTACAACAACAACAACAACAAAGTCTTATCCCACTAGGTGGGGTCGGCTACATGGATCATACGACGTCATTCCGCTCTATTAGTAACCAAACCTTTCGGTATATTATTCACCAATAGATCCTGCTCTATTAGTTCGCCAAGTGTCCGCCTTGGCCTCCCTCACCAATAAATATATAATATTATGATAATTAATTATTTTAGTTAAGGAAATAAAAAAATTAAAAAAAAATATTATATAAAAAAATCGTGTTTGGCTCAACAACTCGTTGGATGTTGGGTCGTGCCTAGCACCCCGCTGGACGAGCCATTATGATTTGACTCAGTATTATATAAAAATATCATAATATAATATAAAAATATAATTGGTATGCTATTTTTTTAATTTCCTTAACTAAAAATAATTAATTATCATAATATTATATATTTTGTACACATAAAAAGTTTGGGCGGTTCGATATGAATGGGTCATGCCAAAAAATGTACCGAGTCAGTCTAAGTGTCATCAAATTTTTATTTTTTATGTTTATTATATATTATTTTAAGTTTTTAATGATGACTGCGATTGAAAATTTGAAAAGTTGAATGACCTTGTATGAAAGTTTTGAAAAGTTGGATGACCATGTAGATAGATACAAAAGAAAAGTTTGGATGGAGCAAGATAAAAATGCTGACGTGGAATTTTTTATTTTTTTAATTTGATGTGGAGGAGAGAGAAAATGCTGATGTGGTGCCACGTAAGCATCCACGTCAGCGATTTGCTAGTTTTCTGGCTATAATTGGTCGCGATGACCTTGGCTGAAATGATTCTAAAGTTGGATGACTATCGTGTTACAAAATGAAGTTGGATGACCTTACTTAGAATGCCCCTAAGTTGGATGATCATCTAGGGGTGAGCACGGTTAACCGTTTCACCATATCCAACGGTTAACTGACCGATTTTTTGACTGATTAACCGAACTGAATTATCCAATTCAAATTTGGGTCGGTTAACGGATGAAAAATTTGTTAATCGAAATAATTTGGACGGTTATGGATAAGTAACCAAAATTTCGGTTAATAACTGAATTAACCGAAAATTAATAATTTTATATTAATATATTAATTTTTGGTAATAACTTATTATAGTTTTGTAATTTTTTTGTTTAACTTAATTTGGTATTCTAATTATCAAATAATTTTTACCTTATTACCAAGTTCAAATATAATATTTACCTTTTATTTTGAATACATATTTAATTTCTACTTTAATATATTTCAAATTTTATGAATTTAATAACAAATTTTTATAATATATTTCTGTTAAAATGGTTAATTAACCGAACCGAACCGAAATTTTCGATTAACTGAAATTGGTTAACCGATTTTTCGGTCCGGATAACGGTTAAATTTTTTTGGATCGATTCGGTTAATTAACCGAACCGACCGATGCTCACCCCTATGACCATCACTAAAATTTACTCGCTACATAGTGGTGTCATTACCACAGAAGCATCAGTTTCTACCATGTCATCCGAAATCACACAGTGAAGTCTGCAGCTATGAGGCTGCAACTAGCTCGGTAATATTCTCTAGTGTTCTCATGTTTTTGGCATTGTCATTGAATTTGGATAAATTTTCTCTGAATTCCTCTCCATTTATGGTTTCCTTTTGCACCAACATCACCAACTTATCTATAGTTGGTTGACGATTCATAATGCCAGGACGAAACTATACATTGTTAGGGATGACCAAGGTTGTCAAGATCAATATCTTGCATAAGATCATAGGGGGTAATAAAATCAGATCGAGCATTGTAAGATCCTACTATTAATATATATTTTAATAAATTTTATCACACTCAAATCTTAAATTACACCTTGTTAAGTGATACTTCTATTATTTTTTAAAGTCAAATTATATCAAAATATAATAAAAATAAGAAAATATATTTAATTTCATCTAAATATTTGTTATTATCATGAATATATATTTTCATTAATATGAAAATGATTATGTTAATCATATGAGATCGTATATGATTGGATAATATCATAAGATTGTGTGATGAAAAATAAGATCTATTAAGGTCTTACACATAAAACCCTCAAGATAAAATCGAGATCTCGATTATGGTTAATAAGATCATAAAATCATAAGATCTTAATTAAAATCTTGACAACCTTGGGGGCGACTAGGCAAATTTAATGAATGAGGCCTCTGCCCCGGACCCCAACCTTTTTTTCTAGGAAAACTCTTATTTATGCATGTGAATATTATAAAAGCTAATTTTAGCTTATTGAATATATCTTAAAATACAATTTCCTTTATTTTAAAAAATAAATTTTGATAATTTTACATCTTCACCCCCTCCCGAGTTTGGATCTTGGTCCCATCCCTGCGTGATGTGAATTTTTGCAACTTCACATCCTTTGTCAATGGTAAATTTTAGTGACTTGAAACATCTTGTGCTAGTTGAATTTTGAGCTTACATTCTTAGTACTACATCACTGCTTTATACTACTAAATCCATCAATGACCATGGCACAGGAATAAATTTAAAACTATTATTCATGATCTTCTGCATTCCATTTCTGGCGCACTTGGTGTGGGCACGGGTGCGCACCATGACCAGTACTCTTTTGGCATCAAAGACATTTTGACAGTCAATTAGGACTCTTGGGGGTCGGAGTCAGACCTGGAGAGTTCCCATGGCGACATTTTTACCGGTGCCTAGGCTATATGGCTCCAGTGAAATTGGGTTATTTTTTGTGAAGAGAGATGTTATGTTAAAAACGTTGTACGTATTTCGATCCTTCTTAATGAGTGGGTGGTTGGAGGTGTTACGTTTCTCCACTTCTTTTGACGCTCTTTTCCTAATAGCTTACACTTGTACATATGATATGACCTTTGCTATTAATACATATACGGATGAGAACATCGAATCTTGGTGATCATCCTTTTCTCCTAAAAAAAACTTAACCTATTATACTTCATGAAAGAAGTCTGTTCAGTCTGGTTGCTGATACTGTTGTCTGGTATTTTTTATATGTTTTACTAGATAATAATTGATAAAATAAAAGTTACAACAACAACAACAAAGCCTTATCCCACTAGGTGGGGTCGGCTACATGGATCATACGACGTCATTCCGCTCTATTAGTAACCAAACCTTTCGATATATTATTCACCAATAGATCTTGCTCTATTAGTTCGCCAAGTGTCCGCCTTGGCCTCCCTCTCTCTCTTTTAATCGGACTCCAGATTATTTGATCTACTCTTCTTACTGGCGCATCTAATGGTCTTCTCTGAACATGACTAAACCATCTCAAACGATTCTCTACCATTTTCTCACTAATGGGAGCCACTTCGACTCGTTCACGTATATGGTCATTCCTAATCTTATCTAATTTTGTATGACCACACATCCATCTCAACATCCTCATTTCGGCTACCTCCTCTTTACGTTCATGTTGTCCCTTCATAGCCCAGCATTCACTACCATATAACACTGCCGGTCTTATAGCAGTACGATAAAATTTTTCTTTAACTTTATTGGGTACTTTTCTATCACAAAGAACTCCAGTGACTTTCCTCCACTTACACCAACCAGCTTGAATTCTATGATTATCATCGTCATCAATCTCCCCATCTTGTCTTACAATTGATCCTAAATATTTAAACTTTGTCACTTGAGGAATTATATCCTCCCCTAGCCTAATTTCCAAATCGTCTTTAAGTTGTTTATTTGTAAAATTGCAACGCATATATTCTGTTTTATTCCTACTTAATTGCTTAAATGTATTTCCTGTTCTTCATTGATTTTGTTACTTTTGTGATTAGAGACATGGGAAGGCGTAAAAAATAATGGAGGAGATTAGAAAGACATCAAACTGAAACTTACACAGAAAGTGCATGCTCAATCTCATGATATGCAACTAGTATTTTCTTTTCTAACCTGTTATCTTGGTTCCTTCTAGACAGTTCCAGTCAATTGGTCCAGTGATCTCTTAATCTCTTTCACTGTTATATTGTTCATGCCTTTTCTTCCAGCTGGTTTAGCAGCCTCGTTCATTAGATTTGCCTGGTTCTTATCACTAAAACCTGGTGGCCTCATGGACACTTAGAGAGACACCCTTCGCCAACTTCTTGTTGCTGCTGTGGACCTTTTGTAATTCTTCACTCCCTCTGGCATCAGTAGTCCAACGTTTACCTCTGAAGAGATACATGGATTAAGAAAACTTCTGGATATTTTGTTTAGCTTTCTCTGGAGCTAAGTTGACTATCAGATTGTCAAATGGTCATTAGCTGATCCAAAGAAACCTACATTTGGCATGAAAGATTAATATGATTGTCAGCATTCTAGGTGGCTTATACACCAATACATGCTGCAAATAATTGACAGATGTTAAACTACATCTATCATGAAATCTCTTTTTCAGCATTTAGAATAGCTAGAGCATCACAGCTGGTTGGTCCAACTGAATCCTTGAACGAGAAGGTCTCAGATCAAGTCACAGAGTCATCACTGTTGACAAAGTTTTAAGCTTTGATGCTCCCCACTTGTAACTGGATTATTCAAAGATTAGTAGCCTACTGGATACCAAGGCTTATACAAAAGGAATAGATAGAGCATCAATGTATGTTTGCTGCGGTGCTAATTATAACCCATCGAGGCAATAAATGGACATGGATGGGGCATTTGGCTCTCATCCTTCACACTTCCAGAAAAAAAAATCCATCTGAGGGACTGGAAGTTACATGATTTGCTACTGATGCATATTTTCTCATCCCTTCTCAAAAAAGTTTATTTTGTGCAGATCACAATAGCTTGCTTTATGATGAGTTGATGATAACATTTATGTTGCCAATATCTCTCTGGCTATGTGCTATCATGATTGATGCAAATAACTGATGTCTGTTTTCTCTGTTAGCGTTGGGATCTGCAGTATGGTCATCTTCATGTTCTTTGTGTTTATCAGAACCATTTTGTTTTTCATTATATGACTATTTTGTTAGTGCTTTCCTATCCTAGTTTCACAAATATAACTCTCAGAAAAAATATTTATTAGTCATATTACTTATGCTCTCTTCTGTGAAGACTATAGGAAATGGATTAAAAAATATTATTACAATAACAACAACAAAGTCTTATCCCACTAGGTGGGGTCAGCTACATGGATCATACGACGTCATATATTCGTTGATCCATGTTCATGAGATTCGACAGGGTTTTACGCTGGCTGTCGAGGCCTAACACAACCCTCCTCTTTTATCCGGGCTTGGGACCGGCTATTAAAAAATATTATTACCTGTTGATCAAATCTCCCAGGTCAATTAGTGGAAGGAATGATGATAACTTCACTTTAGTAGCAGAAATCATCCTTTTCTGTTAGTAAATGATTTAGTGTATGTTCTCTTTCATTTTCTCCTCTTCTACCTGTTCTCTCTGCTTTCCTACTGCATGGATCTCATCAATAATAGAAAGCATATAAAAATCATCTTTGCCTTCTTCCAAAAACAAATCATCTTTGTCTTGATACATGAATCTCTAACTCTTGAAACCCCCCACATCTACAAAGATCTCTATGGATTCTGAACCTACTGATGAAAAGGGAACCCCACTTCCCTTGCTATTGCTTTAGCAAACAATGTTTAGTTCATCCAGGTGGACGAACTAGTTGCATACCCTTATAGATCTTTCCTTCAATGGCAGTAAATTTTCCTAGTGATTTTAGACATTCAAAAGTTTCTTAAAATTCTTGCTTTGCTTCATCGACACCAGTCAGTCATATTGTCAAGAGTGATCCAGGTGTTGTGTTGCACCTGAAATTTGGTTTCTGTTCTATTGAAACCTAGAAGCATTAATTAATGAAGAACCTTCTCGTTATCACTGAAATATATTAATTAGAGAGAAGAGGAAAATGAGGTAATGCTGATGTTATATTCAAGTTTAATAATAAAAGTTTGCTCTTGAAATTATTGGTATTAAGTACTGACACTGATGTAGATGCTTAATCTTCATATTGCTTGTTTTGGTGTTACCTTCCCACGCCAAATGGCAGGTTGGGTCCTCCAAGAATATGAAGTGAAGCTTCCAAGAGGGATTGTAGTAGGAGCAAAGGAAATATGCCCAATTCTCCAGAGAATTGAGATTCATCGGGCCTACATTGAGTTCTAACAACAACAATAACAAAGCCTTATCCCACTAGGTGGGGTCGGCTACATGGATCATACGACGCCATATTCGTTGATCCATGTTGTGCAGAAATTTTGCCGTCCTTTTCTTTGAGCTTTCTCAACACTTGTTGACAGACTAGGATGCAAGCATATCTGCACTAATACACTGATTCTGATAAAGTTGAGCGTGGAAAAAACTCATTGTATCCTTTCTGAAGCTTATAAAAAGATCTGCACTTTCACTCTCTAGAAATAATTCAATATCATATTGGTTATCTGAGCATTGTTGGCAACAGTGCCATTTTCGAACAGGTCTACTTTCTTTAAGGTAGCCTGGGAACCTTGAATATTACAATCTTAATGGAACTGGATTTTCTGGTTTTGCCTCTGTTGAATTGCAGAAAAACTTGCTCTCCTATATCGGTTTTCGTAACTTCCTCCTGTGGAGACCAATCTCTTTTTTTGCTTTGAAGTCTCCCTGCCTGCAGTCTAATGCAGCCATTTTTTTTATATCCCGAGACTTGCAGATGAAAAGGTGAGTCTTTGTGGGAGATGGCAATGCAGGTGCCATCTTTTCCTCAACCAGAGGACTGTAAGAAGGATTCTTGAAGGTGATGCAAGCTTTGCTTTTGACTGCTCTGTTGGCTCTGGGTGACAGATGGGATGTTCGGCTGGTATAAACAGTCTCAACAGTCTGATTTATGCCATGTTGTCTTATTCGTATATTAACAATACAAATTGAAATGCTATATCATCTATTTAAAGGTTCTTATGATATAAGATTTTGTTAGCAAGGAATGCTTAAATTCCTAAATTGTGATGTTGTGCACGTCTCTTTACATCGTGCAATTGAGAAAAAAGTGATCTGGACGGCAGAAATTGAACCACTTGGATGTTTCCAGGAGGCTTTTCATGAACTCATGTCATCTATGTTGCTCTTGGTAAAGGACTTATGAACGTTATCGATTTTTTTTTCTGACTTGTCGGTAATCCATATGCTTGTGGAAGCTGCTAAGGTCTTTTTTAGGTGAATGTTTGTTCGATGATTAGTGGAAGGTCTCAGTCCCATCTGAACGGAAATGTGAGGTGGAACCGAGGGGCCTTTATACTTGTACCTCGCAAGCAGGTGGACTTCCCTGTCAGGTAGGTCAGTTATCGTACATCTGTATGCATTGTATCCATCAACAAAAACTCGAGCATTCCAAATGTTGTGGCTGTTGTAGGTGCCAACGTATGGATGCTTTCTTCTGTCTGGATTAGATTGGGGTCTTCCACAGTACTGAAGTAGTAGCCTGCATGAACAATCATCTCACTTGCAGTTTCAAGCAAACCCAGGTTCCAACTTTATTCTTTCAGAAAGAAATTGGCAGATAGATTTCATTGCTTCATAAAAAATGCTTCATCACATGAAGGTGCATACATCTTTTTGTCGATTGCCTATTTGTGAGTTCGTTCTGATTTTTCACAAGGTTGTAAGTTTTAAATTAACTCCGCCTATATTTTATAGCCGGTCCCAAGCCCGGATAAAGGAGGAGGGTTGTGTTAGGCCCCGACAGCTAGCATAAAATCCTGTCGAATCTTATGAACATGGATCAACGAATATATTGTGTTAATGCTAGGTCGTTACCCGTAAGTAACGCGCTGTACAACTCAGGTACAGTGATAAGAGAGCAAGAGCCGCTGCATCCTCGCCTGAATGCAGTGTTAAATGAGCAAGGGCTACCGCACTCTAATGGACGGAGGCGGTTAAAGAAGCTAGTTTATGATACTAAGGTCAGATTAGGTTCGTGGAACATTGGGACGTTGAATGTGAAGCACCTCGAGGTGGCACAAGTAATGGACCAGCGTAAGATTAGTATCTTATGCTTGTAAGAAACTAGATGGGTAGGAGAGGGAAGTAAAGAGATTAGGTTAAATGGTTCCAAACTTTGGTACACAGGTAAGATAAATGGAAGGAATGGTGTTGGTATTATCGCGGATGCAAAATGGAGGAAGAATGCTGTGGAAGTTAAAAGGATTGAGGATCGAATCATATCCGTGAAAGTAATTGTTGGAAAGGAGACTATGAACATTATTAGTGCATATGCACCCCAAGTAGGAGCAGAATCACATCTCAAGGAGAAGTTTTGGGCAGATATGGAGGGTTTGATTGAAAGTATACCAACATCCGAGAAAGTTTATATTGGGGGAGACCTTAATGGACATGTCGGTAAAGAGGCAGGACCACATGCAAGGGTTCATGGTGGTTTTGGTTTTGGGGAGTTGAATGAGGAAGGACAAACTATTATTGATTTTTCTTTAGCATACGATCTTAAGATTATCAACACTTGTTTTAGGAAGAGAGAGGAACATTTAATCACATACAAAAGTGGAACTCAGGTCTCAAAACGATTTTTTCTTGACAAGAAATACTGATAAAAGACGTTGTACTAATTGCAAAGTAATTCCTGGGCATGGGGTGACTACACAACATAGATTGTTAGTTCTTGATATGCAAATGAAATGTATAAAACCAAAATCCCGAACAGTTTTTAATCGAAAGATCAAGTGGTGGCAGTTAAAGGGGGAGAAGCGAGAGACTTTTAGAAGTAAGTTATTAGAGGAAAGTGTGTGGGAGTTAGAAGAAGATGCTAGTATCATGTGGGAGAATGTGGCAAAAAAGGTTGAAATGGTTGCTAAAGCCATTTTAGGAGAATCAAAAGGTTTTGGACCACGAGATAAGGAGACTTGGTGGTGGAATGAGGAGGTCCAAGAAAAGGTGCGTAATAAGAAGAATTATTTCAAGGCGATACACTTGGACAATAGTTCTGACAATTGGGAAAAGTATCGTTTGGCGAAAAGGGAGGCTAAGAAGGCAGTTAGTGATGCTCGTGCTAAAGCATATGAGGGGTTTTATAAGGAGTTAGGGACAAAGGCTGGTGAACAAAGGATTTACAAGATTGCAAGGAATAAAGATGAGTCGAGAGATTTGGATCAAGTAAGATGCATAAAAAATGAAGTTGGCAAGGTTTTAGTTACTGAAGGAGATATTAAGAACTGATGGGAAGAGTATTTCTATAAGCTATTTAATGATGGATGTGAAGGTTCCCGTTGTGATTTGGAGGACTTGACAATTAGCGAATATGAGCTTAATAGGTCATTTTATCGTAGAATTAGAGTCTCGGAAGTTAGCGAAGCTCTTAAGAAAATGGAGAATGGTAAAGCCGTTGGACCGGATGGTATACCGATTGAAGTTTGAAAATGTTTAGGAGAAAAATGTGTGTTGAGGTTATGTAAACTATTTAATGAGATTTTACGGTCGAAAAAGATGCTTGATGATTGGAGATTAAGTACATTAGTTCCTATTTACAAAAATAAAGGGGATATTCAGAATTGTGCAAATTATAGAGGGATTAAACTTATGAGTCACACTATGAAATTATGGGAAAAAGTGATTGAACATAAATTGAGAATGGAGACTAGTATTTCTGAGAGACAATTTGGGTTCATGCCAGGAAGATCCACTACAGAGGCGATTTATTTACTAAGGGGGATGATGGAGAAGTATCGAAGTAGGAGAAGAGACTTACATATGGCTTTCATTGACTTAGAGAAGGCGTATGATCGGGTACCAATGGATGTACTTTGGAAAGCCTTGCAAAAGAAGAGGGTGAATGTTGCCTACATTAAGGTAATACAAGATATGTACGATGGGGCATTGACTAGGGTTAGGACACCCGGAGGTGAGACAAATGAATTTCCTATAGGAATTGGCCTATATCAAGGATCAGCTTTAAGCCCGTATCTATTTAACTTAGTTATCGATGCTATAACCGAGAGTATCATAGAGGAGGTACCTAAGTGCATGCTATTTGCGGATGATATAGTACTTTTAGCGGATTCAAGAGAAGAGATTAATACAAAATTGGAAATATGGAGAAATACGTTGGAGTCAAAGGGTTTTCGTTTAAGTAGGAATAAAACAGAATATATGCATAGCAATTTCACAAATAAACAACTTAGAGACGATTTGAAAGTTAGGCTAGGGGAGGATATAATTCCTCAAGTGACAAAGTTTAAATATTTAGGATCAATTGTAAGACAAGATGGTGAGATTGATGACGATGTTAATCATAGAATTCAAGCTGGTTGGTGTAAGTGGAGGAAAGCCACTGGAGTTCTTTGTGATAGAAAAGTACTCAATAAAGTTAAAGAAAAATTCTATCGTACTGCTGTAAGGCCAGCAGTGTTATATGGTAGTGAATGTTGGGCTATGAAGGGACAACATGAACGTAAAGTGGGGGTAGCCGAAATGAGGATGTTGAGATGGATGTGTGATCATACAAGATTAGATAAGATTAGGAATGACCATATACGTGAACGAGTCGGAGTGGCTCTTATTAGTGAGAAAATGGTAGATAATCGTTTGAGATGGTTTGGTCATATTCAGAGAAGACCATTAGATGCGTCAGTAAGAAGAGTAGATCAAATAATCTGTAGTCCGATTAAAAGAGGGGAGGCCAAGGCGGACACTTGGCGAACTAATAGAGCAAGATCTATTGGTGAATAATATAACGAAAGATTTGGTTACTAATAGAGCGGAATGGTGTCGTATGATCCATGTAGCCGACCCCACCTAGTGGGATAAGGCTTTGTTGTTGTTGTAAGTTTTAAATTATTTTCATAAGGTTTATTTTTAATTCTTCAAATTAAAACTCTTATAACACATAAAGTTGTATTTCAAAACTCTAACTCTAGCATTAATGGCATTCTTTGTCTCCCCTTACTAAATATTCTTCATTCATTATGATAATTCATTCTTTGCCGAGAAGCCAGATGTCTGTTTCCACAGTAATGCTTTATGATGATCATTTAATAATTGCCTCAATTGTCTTCGTAGTAACCCCCCCCCCCCCACACACACACACCACACACACACCCCGCCCATATGTGGAGTCGTCGTGTCCCTTTGAAGTAGCCATGCACTGGGACGAAGTTGTCAAACCAGATTTGTTCAGTTCTACTGGTCTCCCAACGTAATTAGCTGAATCCTAACATGCCTTCACGGATCTCTGAGACTCTTTTGGCTGTAATGTATACAAGGCATACATAACATATATTCGATCAAGGATGATTAGTGTGCATGTGTTTTTCGATTTTACATATTTATACATAATTTTGTGAATTTGACTTGTTCATGTGCATGTTATCTGAGCTGCACACAATAATCCTTATTTATACTATTCGAGGAGCAGCTGCCACGCATTTCACGCCTGCACACGTTGGGTTTGCATGCGAATCAAAGTCGCAAAGTTGGGTTTACGTGTAAACTTGAACTAATTGGGCACTTTTTTTTTTCCTTCATCAGATCAGTTCAATCAAGTGGTCGGTTCTATCCAAGGTGGCAACCAAATCTTTTCGCCGAAACCCCGGATGAGCCGGTTTCAGGAAACAGATTTTAAAACCCATAATACATGAAAAATAAGGGAAATAAGGAAAGTATTCTTTAGGAAGCGGTGAAAATAAGAGATAAAGGAGATTATGATGTGTAAATTATAAAAGGGAATTAGCAAAAAAAATGAAGTGAATAAAGTATTGGGTGGATCTAAAAACTACGAAGAGCGGAAAATATTGCTTTTAAAAAAAATAGTAAAAACTATTATAATATATATATATATATATATATATGAAAATTTATTAAGGTTTTATTATGTTAAAATTAATTTCAATGTGATATTATTCAGTTACTCTATTTTTCTTACTCTTTCACTCATATTAGTATATGCCTAAAGTTTATAAACAAATACAAATCAACTCAAACATGGAGTGATTGGGATCTTGATTCTAGAAGTCAAAATTGGAGTTCTGATTGAAACAAACTTTATTTGTAATGCCTAATTTATAAACAAACTTTATTCAAACTTTATTTGGAGTGATTGCCGACCCCACCTAGTGGGATAAGGCTTTGTTGCTGTTGTTGTAATGTATATATTAAGATAATGATCTCTTCTTCTAGTGGGAAAAAATTATAGAGAAATATTACGTTGATAAAATAAAAATGCATTTCCTTTGAATCAAACTCCGCCTATGTTTTATAGCCGGTCCCAAGCCCGGATAAAGCAACAGTCAGCGTAAAACCCTGTCGAATCTCATGAACATGGATCAACGAATATGGCGTCGTATGATCCATGTAGCCGACCCCACCTAGTGGGATAAGGCTTTGTTGTTGTTGTTCCTTTGAATCAATTAGTGATCTCATAACCTACATTTGGCATGAAAGATTAATATGATTGTCAGCATTCTAGGTGGCTTATACACCAATACATGCTGCAAATAATTGACAGATGTTAAACTACATCTATCATGAAATCTCTTTTTCAGCATTTAGAATAGCTAGAGCATCACAGCTGGTTGGTCCAACTGAATCCTTGAACGAGAAGGTCTCAGATCAAGTCACAGAGTCATCACTGTTGACAAAGTTTTAAGCTTTGATGCTCCCCACTTGTAACTGGATTATTCAAAGATTAGTAGCCTACTGGATACCAAGGCTTATACAAAAGGAATAGATAGAGCATCAATGTATGTTTGCTGCGGTGCTAATTATAACCCATCGAGGCAATAAATGGACATGGATGGGGCATTTGGCTCTCATCCTTCACACTTCCAGAAAAAAAAATCCATCTGAGGGACTGGAAGTTACATGATTTTCTACTGATGCATATTTTCTCATCCCTTCTCAAAAAAGTTTATTTTGTGCAGATCACAATAGCTTGCTTTATGATGAGTTGATGATAACATTTATGTTGCCAATATCTCTCTGGCTATGTGCTATCATGATTGATGCAAATAACTGATGTCTGTATTCTCTGTTAGCGTTGGGATCTGCAGTATGGTCATCTTCATGTTCTTTGTGTTTATCAGAACCATTTTGTTTTTCATTATATGACTATTTTGTTAGTGTTAGGCCCCGACAGCCAGCATAAAATCATGTCGAATCTTATGAACATGGACCGGATAAAGGAGGAGGGTTGTGTTAGGCCTCGACAGCCAGCATAAAATCATATCGAATCTTATGAACATGAATCAACGAATATAGAGCGGAATGGCGTCGTATGATCCATGTAGCCGACCCCACCTAGTGGGATAAGGCTTTGTTGTTGTTGTGACTATTTTGTTAGTGCTTTCCTATCCTAGTTTCACAAATATAACTCTCAGAAAAAATATTTATTAGTCATATTACTTATGCTCTCTTCAGTCAGCATAAAATCCTGTCGAATCTTATGAACATGGATCAACGAACGGAATGGCGTCGTATGATCCATGTAGCCGACCCCACCTAGTGGGATAAGGCTTTGTTGTTGTTGTATTACTTATGCTCTCTTCTGTCTTGACAGTATGAAGACTATAGGAAATGGATTAAAAATTATTATTACCTGTTGGTCAAATCTCCCAGGTCAATTAGTGGAAGGAATGATCCCTCTCTCAAAATAAAAAAAAAATAGTGGAAGGAATGATGATAACTTCACTTTAGTAGCTGAAATCATCCTTTTCTGTTAGTAAATGATTTAGTGTACGTTCTCTTTCATTTTCTCCTCTACTACCTGTTCTCTCTGCTTTCCTACTGCATGGATCTCATCAATAATAGAAAGCATATAAAAGTCATCTTTGCCTTCTTCCAAAAACAAATCATCTTTGTCTTGATACATGAATCTCTAACTCTTGAACCCCCCCCCCCCCCCCCCCCCCCCCCGCCAGGTGGACAAACTAGTTGCACACCCTTATAGATCTTTGCTTCAATGGCAGTAAATTTTTCTAGTGATTTTAGCATTCAAAAGTTTCTTAGAATTCTTGCTTTGCTTCATCGAACACCAGTCAGTCACATTTTCAAGAGTGATCCAGGTGTTGTATTGCACCTGAAATTTGGTTTCTGTTCTATTGAAACCTAGAAGCATTAATTAATGAAGAACCTTCTCGTTATCACTAAAATATATTAATTAGAGAGAAGAGGAAAATGAGGTAATGCTGATGTTATATTCAAGTTTAATGATAAAAGATTGCTCTTGAAATTATCGATATTAAGTACTGACACTGATGTAGATGCTTAATCTTCATATTGCTTGTTTTGGTGTTACCTTCCCAGGTAGGCCAAATGGCAGATTGGGTCCTCCAGGAATATCAAGTGAAGCTCCCAAGAGGGATTGTAGTAGGAGCAAAGGAAATATTCCTAATTCTCCAGAGAATTGAGATTCATGGGGCCTACATTGAGTTCTAACAGTGTTCAGAAATTTTGCCGTCCTTTTCTTTGAGCTTCCTCAACACTTGGTGGCAGACGCAAGCATATCTGCACTAATACACTGATACCACTAAAGTTGAGCATGGAAAAACCGCATTGTATCCTTTCTAAAGCTTATAAAAGGATCTGCACTTTCACTCTCTAGAAATAATTCAAAATCATATTGGATATCTGAACATTGTTGGCAACAGTGCCATTTTCGAACAGGTCTACTTTCTTTAAATTAGCCTGGGAACCTTGAATATTACATCTTAATGGAACTGGATTTTCTGGTTTTGCCTCTGTTGAATTGCAGAAAAACTTGCTCTCCTACATTGGTTCTCATAACTTCCTCCTGTGGAGATCAATATCTCTTTTTTTGCTTTGAAGTCTCCCTGCCTGCAGTCTAATGCAGCCATTTTTTCGATATCCCGAGACTTGCAGATGAAAAGGTGAGCCTTTGTGGGAGAAGGCCACTGCACGTGCCATCTTTTCCTCAACCAGAGGACTGTAAGAAGGATTCTTGAAGGTGATGCAAGCTTTGCTTTTGACTGCTCTGTTGGCTCTGGGTGACAGATGGGATGTTCAGCTGGTATAAACAGTTTCAACAGTCTTATATTAACAATACAAATTGAAATGTTATATAATCTATTTAAAGGTTCTTATGATATAAGATTTTGTTAGCAAGGAATGCTTAAATTCCTAAATTGTGATGTTGTGCACGTCTCTTTACGTCGTGCAATTGAGAAAAAAGTGATCTGGACGGCAGAAATTGAACCACTTGGATATTTCCAGGAGGCTTTTCATGAACTCGTGTCATCTAAGTTGCTCTTGGTAAAGGACCTATGTTTATCGATTTTTTTCTGACCACATCTAATGGGATAAGGCTTTGTTGTTGCTCTTATCGGCGGTAATCCATATGCTTGTGGAAGCTGCTAAGATCTTTTTTAGGTGAATGTTTGTTCGATGATTAGTGGAAGGTCTCGGTCCCATCTGAACGGAAATGTGTGGTGGAACCGGGGGGCCTTTATACTTGTACCTCGCAAGCAGGTGGACCTCCCTGTCAGGTAGGTCAGTTATCGTACATCTGTATGCATTGTATCCATCAACAAAAACTCGAGCATTCCAAATGTTTTGGCTGTTGTGGGTGCCAACGTATGGATGCTTTCTTCTGTCTGGAGTAGATTGGGGCCTTCTACAGTACTGAAGTAGTAGCCTGCGTGAACAATCATCTCACTTGCAATTTCAAGCAAACCCAGGTTCTAACTTTATCCTTTCAGAAAGAAAATGGCAGATAGATTTCATTGCTTCATAAAAAAATGCTTCATCACATGAAGTTGCATACATCTTTTTGTCGGTTGCCTATTTGTGAGTTCTTTCTGATTTTTCACAAGGTTGTAAGTTTTAAATTATTTTCAGAAGGTTTATTTTTAATTCTTCAAATTAAAACTCCTATAATACATAAAGTTATATTTCAAAACTCTAACTCTAGCATTAATGGCATTCTTTGTCTCCCCTTACTAAATATTCTTCATTCATTATGATAATTCACCAGACCCACAACATGTCCATTGTTGCCTAGATCAAGCTAAACAAATGCACATCCCCAATAATATGCTCGGCCACGTGGCTTTTGCCTTTGCCTAGAAGCCAGATGTCTGTTTCCACAGTAATGCTTTATGATGATCATATTAATAATTGCCTCGATTGTCTTCGTAGTATCCCCCCCCCACCCTCATATGTGGAGTCGTCGTGTCCCTTTGAAGTAGCCATGCACTGGGACGAAGTTGTCAAACCAGATTTGTTCACTTCTACTGGTCTCCCCAACGTAATAAGCTGAATCCTGACGTGCCTTCACGGATCTCTGAGACTCTTTTGTCTGTAGAGTAATGTATACAAGGGACAAGGCATACATAACATATATTCGATCAAGGATGATTAGTGTGCATGTGCTTTTCGATTTTACATATTTATACATAATTTTGTGAATTTGACTTGTTCATGCGCGTGTTGTCTGAGTTGCACAATAATCCTTATTTATACTATTCGAGGAGCAGTTGTTACCTTTTTTTAAGGTCCCTTCTGCCACGCATTTCACGTTTGGGTTTGCATGCGAATCAAAAGTTGCAAAGTTGGCTTTACGTGTAAACTTGAACTAATTGGGGCACTTCTTTTTTCCCTTCATCAGATCAGTTCAATCAAGTGGTCGGTTCGGTTCTACCCAAGGTGGCAACCAAATCTTTTCGCCGAAACCCCGGATGAGCCGGTTTCAGGAAACAGATTTTAAAACACATAATACATGAAAAATAAGGGAAATAAGGAAAGTATTCTTTTTAGGAAGCGATGAAAATAAGAGATAAAGGAGATTATGATGTGTAAATTATAAAAGGGAATTAGCAAAAAAATGAAGTGAATAAAGTGTTGGGTGGATCTAAAAACTATGAAGAGAGGAAAATATTGTTTTTTTAAAAAAATAGTAAAAACTATTATAATATATATATGAAAATTTATTAAGGTTTTATTATATTTTTTATTGTGATATTATTCAATTACTCTATTTTTCTTAGTCTTTCACGCATATTATTATATGTCTAAAGTTTATAAACAAATACAAATCAACTCAAAGATGGAGTGATTGGGATCTTGATTCTAGAGGTCAAAATTGGAGTTCTGGATTGAAATAAAATTTATTTGTAATGTATATATTAAAATAATGGCCTCTTCTTCTAGTGGGAAAAAAATATAGAGAAATATTACGTTGATAAAATAAAAATGCATTTCCTTTGAATCAATTCGTGATCTCATAACGCAAAAAAAAAAAAAAAACAGGTGCAACTTGTGAAAATTATTTGAGTTGTTACTGTGAAGTCAGAAAACACGTCTTCGACCTAGTCACGTATGGGCGTATAGTTATCTAGCTTTCATTTTACTTTAGTTTATTTTCTATGTCAACCCAATAATGGAACACCATGATTGCGTGAAGCAGTGACCACGATTCGATAAGCTATACTGAACGCAGCGTGGGATATGCCATTTCATATCCTATCCATCTCCCAAACGTTCTTGATAACACATCCAAGTCACCCTCAATTATATATATATATATATATATATATATATATATATATATATATATATTATTCAAATGCAAGGAAGACGACCACGCAAGAGCTGGTGTTGTGTGTATATATAGTGCAGCTTTCAAAGTTCACGACACATAAGAAGAGAGATCGAGTTCTAATTAAATTCATCATCATTGCAACACATCATGACGAACAGACCAACTGCACTTTGCCTCACCCTCTTCTTTGTTCTTCCTCTCTTCCTGGATGCATGCGCTGCCCAAGATTTCGACTTCTTCTACTTCGTCCTCCAGGTCTCTCTCTCTCTCTATCTATCTATCTATCTCTCTATCTATCTATCTCTCTGATCCAAATGTTTTGTTGTCTCACGTCGATGCAATGCTGCATGAATGCAGTGGCCGGGTTCGATGTGTGACACCAGGCAAAGTTGTTGCTACCCTAAAACTGGGAAGCCCGCGGCTGACTTCGGAATCCACGGCCTCTGGCCAAACTACAACGATGGCTCCTACCCTTCCAACTGTGATCCTGACAACTCTTACGATCAATCTCAGGCATGCCACCTTTTCCTTTTAGGTTTCTTTTTCCTTACAACTTTATTTCAGTTACTATACGTGACTTGTTAGATAATACGACTTTTCGTTACACCCTCTGAAAGTTGTGAAATGTTAAATTCATAATTTATATTTTATTAAAATTATTTAAAGAATTGCATCAATCATATGCATATAATTAAGCTACTTTTCCAACTACGCACAAGTCAAATGATGAAATATGTTATTTTGTTTTGACATGTTCTATTAGTTATAACTTGATATATCATTCCCAATTCATGATTGAAATCATCATCAATAATAATAATAATAATAATAATAATAATAATAATAATAATAATAATAATAATAATAATAATAATAATAATATATGTGAAAAATTGTCTTTAAAGAAAAATGTTAAACATGTTCATTAGGGCGTCGTGAAAGAGAGAGTTTCTATATTAGTAGATATTAAAATCGATTTTAATGTTCATGATAGATTTGGTGAGCAAAGAAAAGTAGCGTATGATATAAGTAATATGGGCAGACTTGTTCAAGGGTTTAACTCAATTATCCCTGACACGCCACGTGAATTAGTCTTGAACCAAATCGACCTTTGGCTCGAAGCACTTCGTGGAGCACTGTCGTCAGGCATTTATTGTTTTGTTCTTTTCTCTCTTCTGTCAGCACCACCAATAATAATTTCCAACTATGGAGCTAAAATATATAGTACAGTTGGTTCTTTTTGGATCTCATAGTCTGAAAGCTATAACTTATTCTGTCCAGATGGCAAATTCATTTAAGAAAAGGACCAAATTCATTTAAGAAAAGGACTTGAGGGAGAAGAATATGCCATGGATCTATATTTTTTTTTTAAAGAAAAATGTGATTATCTATTACTGTAAATACCTATGGATCTATATTTCACTTGCATAGTCTTTCCGCCAATGGTTGCATGTCATAAGTTAATTTCATGTCTGTCTGACACTTAATGGATAGATCGATCGGTCGTGGCCTAAGCATTTTATCTCTTTCTTAGTTCTATATATGTTTTCCATCATTCCAAAACATAATTCTTGATATAATCAATTAAATATAACAAGAATTGTGATTAATAAGAACAATTAATGGTGGCAATCAGTAATATCAATTATGATACTGGTGGTCTAAATGCTCCGAATGAATGTGTCATCAACAACTCGAAAATATATCTGGAAGAAATACTTGACTCAAATGCTACATTTCAAATTTCCGATACGTTTCAGATTGGTTAAAGCTTAAAAAATAAAAAAAGTTATAGTTTCAGACTCCTATTATGGAATTCATTGTTCTGAAACCATCCAATATTTGCCTCCGGCAAGAATCCCATGCATGCATTTCTTCAATTATTATGCATCATCTTTTCTGAAACCATCTAAGTAGTACTTCACATATGATAAAATCATCGTTTATCATATGGATACATATGTACGTTACTAGTTAAGAAATAAGAATCAGCCTGCAAATCTACAATTTCTTGGTCACTGACTCATATTGGGCATTCATGCATGGGCGCAGATCCGTGACCTGATAAGGAGCATGCAAGTTAACTGGCCGACGCTGGCGTGCCCCAGCGGGGACGGCTCCAAGTTCTGGGGCCACGAGTGGAACAAGCACGGCACCTGCGCCGAGTCTACCATCGGCAGCCAGCACTCCTACTTCCAGGCTGCTCTCGACCTCAAGCAAAAGGTCAACCTCCTGCAGGTCCTTTCAAATGCTGGTAAGTAGTTTGTTGCTGCTGCTGATGATGATAGTGATGCATGCACGGTGATGAACTGATGGTTGGCAAATTCAAACACTGTGCAGGGATTCAGCCTGACGGAGGGTATTACAGCTTGCAGAATATAAAGGAGGCCATCAGGCGAGGAACAGGGTTCACTCCGGGGATCGAGTGCAATGTGGACGAAGCACGCAACAGCCAGCTCTACCAGGTCTACATCTGCGTGGACACCTCCGGGACGGAGCTCATCGAGTGCCCCGTCTACCCCAGGGGCAGATGCGCCTCCCGAATCGAATTCCCCGCTTTCTGATCTCGTCGAATCATCACTTGCATTTGCTTCCTGAGTAATCTAAATTTGCAGCACATGCGTGCAGCGGTAGGGATTTATATATTTGCTTTCGGTCACGAGCAATTTGAATCATTCAGCTGCAACGATTTAATTCGTCTGGAATCAGTAAGCTTTTCAGAAGTCCGATTTGTAGCAATTATGTTTCCTTCCAATTCGGAATTAGATTTCTTCGAATTCAGCAGATCCTTGAAGTATTTGTCATTTCAGTGAATTCAGCATTAACATTAGTTCAACTCAGGGGATTGAACTTGGGAAATCATCCATCTCGAACTGAATTTATTATGACTTATGAGACGCTTGAAAAGCTAAAGACAAAAACTAAAAAGGACGAGCTCTTGGGCCGTTGCCATGATTTCAATCATCACCAAAGTAAATTTTATTAAAAAAAAAAGTAAGGAAACGAAATTAAAGCCCAAAACCCGGAGGCCGTCTAAGCGGGGGGCCCAGACAAATATCTAACGGCGTTGGCACTACGTGGGATCTATCTACTGGGCCCAGCCTGCAATGGCCTATGTGCCATTTAAGTGGGTCTTCTAGGCCCATATGGGTAATTGTTTGGGCTGACGATGTGGAAACCGAGAGGTATACAAACCTCGTGGTTGGGCCACCTCCGGCATACGGTGGCTCTAAACAAATCGATTTTTTTTTTCTCTAAAATAGGGTAAAAAAAGCCGTGGCGTAAAACTTTTCCTAACAGTGGCCAGACCGATCCATCTCTCTTAAAATGTCAACTTTTGGCATTTGCTTAGTTATAAGGTAAAAGGAATGTAAAAAAAAAAAAAAAGAGGTCTAAACATCAGTCCATCCCCTTCCAAATTACATGGTATGTTTCATTTGTGATCTCGTATCGTCGTCTGCGTTCGAAATGCCCGTCAGAGGACAAGTTGGGAGTGCCGATAGTTCCTAAAGAAAAAAAGAAGCTGTGCATCTTCCATTGAATTAGAAATTTAGCACCTCAAAATGCTAATGCATCAAAACGCACAAGCTTCACATGCATGGACGTCCAAATCCAATTCCGTTGCAAATTTGGGTGGTGGTTGTAATAAGCTTCATTTTCTTTTTTGTTGATTTTTTTTTCGTGTTTTCTGACCTGCGTTCACCTTCGAGCAATAAAGCTTTTAAGGCTAAGAGGATAGGGGAGAAATCACGCTCCTAAAAAATGCCTCAGATGTGTTGTTGCAACCAAACATGCCACAATGAACTGTAATCCCATTCATTTACGCCTCCACTCTACACAAGCAGACCACATCTCACAGCAGTTCTATACTCCCTTATCGACCACCGCGCCAATAGTGTTCAAGGTTACTGTCAACAATCATTGAGGCAATCTCGTTTCAATTAAGACCTCCGAGCTCAAAGAGAAAAAAAACATTGGGATAGGAGTCATCACGCGGGCAGGCTTGACTGCAACCAAAAAAATTAAGGGATTAAGTTAGATCCAACCAACGGCCTCAAGTTGTTGTCGTATTTTACAGTAGAATTTACGCGTTATATATCCAGTGGAACCTTGCTTATTGATGTAGCAGAAGCCATCATGGCAGATGACGTGGCAAGTGGAGATAACGTCTCATAGTGAGAAGTTTAGCCTTTTGTTTATCTGATCAGCAGCAGTTAGATATTAGTTTCAGAAGTTTATCTTACAATTAGATGTTGATAGGCTATGTTGTTATCAAAAATTAGATTGATATAAATGTCCTACCCTGATAGAGGGAGAGGGACATCCTTTTGATGTTGAAGACTTATGTGTTTTATTAATAGTTGAGTTTCTAAAAATTTAAAATAGAATTTAAGTTTGTTACTTCTTGAAATCCGAGTGCAACATTTATCTCAATCTGATATTGCTTCGGAATACTAATCTCTCTTTTTCGTCGTTCTTGCATCAATCGATCTTGCCGCTGCATCACTTATATATATATAGTTTCGACTTTTAAAAATTAACACCGTAGTTTTAAAACTAGTACTTTTCTCTCACAGGGTCATCGTAGCGAGAGAAAATGAGTAGTTTTAATATGTCAAAGTGCGGAAGCCGTAGATGTTGGTGTGCCTTGAATTATGTACTCTGTACCCAAAATTATGAAAGAAAAAAAATGAAAAAGGAGGAAAAATAAGAATCTATGGCGGCGGCCCAAGCCCGTAGCCCGCCACTGTTTCTCGTGGGGGTGCGGGGGGCGAAGCCCTCCGCGGTATGGACCTTTATATATGAGGGTTAGGGTTTTATATGATGTACACTCTCTTTTGGCTCATAGTAAAAATTTCTGGCGGCGGCCTCCTTTGTCCGTGGATGTTTCTCTCTTGTTCACATTGATCAAGAGAGTTTTACCATGTTAAATCTCTGTGTTCATCTTCTCTTTCTTTCGTTGTTTTGATTATTCATCGATCATCGGTGTTCTATTCACAACAAATTGGTATTAGAGCCGAGTTTCTTTCCGCGAAGATGACTACAAAGAAGTTCGACGGGAACACAAATTTCAGTTTGTGGCAGGTTCGGATGCATGCCATCCTGGTTCAGAATGGGTTGAAGAAGGCGCTGTCGGGTCAAAAGCCTGACGCCATGGAGGCGTCCGCCTGGGAGGATCTTGACGAGAAGGCCATGTCTGCGATTCAGTTGTGCCTGACGAACGATGTTCTTCAGGAAGTTCTCGCAGAGAAGACGACGGCCGGTCTTTGGACGAAGTTGAAAACTTTGTATCTGACGAAAACCCTAGCGGATCGACTTGTGTTGAAGCAACGGCTATACACCTTTCGTATGGCCGAAGGTACATCGATCAAATCACATATTAGTGAGTTCATTGCCCTAATCAATGATTTGAAGAACGTAGATGCAAAGGTTGATGATGAAGATCAGGCCCTATTACATCTTTATTCTCTGTCGTCTTCATATAAAACCTTTAAGGAGACGATGATCTACGGTAGGGACAAACTCACGTTTGAAGATGTTAAGGGCAGACTGCTGAGCAAAGAAAAGTTGGATAATGAATTGGGATCAAGCAGCAAATCTGATGATCAAACCTCAGGTCTGATCGCAAGAGGCAGACATCAGATGAGAAATCAAAATTAAGATAGATCCAGATTCAAGTCGAAGAACAGAGATAAAGTCTACAATTATTGCAAGAAGAAGGGTCATATCAAAGTAAAGTGTTATAAATTACAGAATAAGAATAAAAGAATTAACGATGGCAACAGAAGAGAAATCAAAAGGCTGAAGTTGCAGATGCCGGTGTAGCAAAAAGTGATAATGAAGATGTTCTGTTGGTAACGGCATCAAACAAATCCAGATCATCAAGTGAATGGATTCTCGATTCTGGATGCTCATATTATATGTGTCCCAATCGAGATTGGTTCTCCACGTACAAATCTGTTGAAGGTGGAGTCGTTCTTATGGGCAACAATGCTGCTTGTAAGACTGTTGGTATTGAGTTCATCCAGATTAAGATGCATGATGGGATTATTAGGACATTATCAGAAGTCAGACATGTTCCTGATCTGAAGAAGAATCTTATCTCTCTCGGTGTCTTAGACTCAAATGGCTGCAAAGTTGTTATTGAGACTAATGGAATGAAAATTTTCCGTGGTGCTCTTGTGTTGATGAAAGGCCTCAAAATCGGTAGTTTGTATGTTCTCCAAGGTTCGACGGTGATAAGTTCAGCAGCAGTCTCATCTACCTCAGAGGAAGATTGCACAAAGTTATGGCACATGTGTTCTGACCATATGAGTGAGAAGGGCATGCAAGTTCTCAGTAACAGAGGTCTTCTTCCTAGTGCAAAAGTTGGAAAGTTAGAGCTGTGTGAGCATTGTATCTTCGGAAAGCAGAAGAGAGTTAGTTTCGGCTCAGCCATTCATAAGACGAAGGGAACCCTTGATTACATCCATTCAGATTTATGGGGTCCTTCTCAGGTTCCTTCGAAAGGATGAAATAGGTATTTGCTGACATTTATTGATGATTTCTTTAGAAAAGTTTGGATCTATTTTCTAAAGCATAAAGATGATGTATTCGAAACATTCAAGTCATGGAAGACTTTGCTAGAGAAGCAATCTGGAAAAGTTGAGAAGAGACTGAGGACTGATAATGGACTAGAATTCTGTAATTCTAAGTTCAATGAATTCTGTGACAAAGAAGGTATTGCAAAATATCACACAGTTGTGAGAACTCCACAGCAGAATGGAGTCGCAGAAAGAATGAACAGAACTCTACTAGAAAGAGCACGATGTATGCTGTCAAATGCAGGACTTGGTAAGGAGTTTTGGGCAGAGGCTGTTAACCTGGCATGTCACTTAGTAAATCGGTCTCCTCACCGATCCTTAGACTTAAAAATTTCTAAAGAAGTGTGGTCAGGTAATTCTCCTAATTACTCACATTTAAGAGTTTTCGGTTGTCCTGCATATGCACATGTTAATGATGGAAAGCTTGAACCTAGAGCTAGGAAGTGCATATTTCTTGGTTATAAATCTGGTGTTAAAGGTTATAGATTATGGTGTCATGAAATCAAGAAATTTATTATCAGTATAGATGTTACTTTTGATGAATCTGTGAGTTTCACTCGAGAAAAGATTTGTCTATTATTGGTGATACAGAAAAGCAGAAAACTTTGGAGAAGGTGGAGTTAGAACTGTCAAATTCTTTTGATAAAAAGAATGATACTCCTGATGCTCCTGAAGTTCATACATCACCTCAAGTTCAGCAGCAATACATGTTAGCTCGTGATAGACCGATGAGAGAAATAAAAGCACCTCAAAGGCTCGAATTTGAAAATCGATCGCTTATGCATTAAGTGTTGCTGAAGATATTGAGTTACATGATCCTTCCTCTTATTTTGAAGCTATTCGAAGTCCTGATTGTAATAAGTGATTAATAGCAATGCAGGAGGAGATGGAATCTCTACAGAAGAATGACACTTGGGATCTTGTAAAATAATCCGTGAATAAGAAGATTGTTGGCTGCAAATGGGTGTTCAAGAAGAAAAAATGAATCAATAATGAAGAGACAAAGTACAAAGCAAGATTGGAGGCACAATGGTACAATCAAGTGGAGGGTTTTAATTTTCATGATGTGTTCTCTCCAGTTGTGAAACATACTTCTATTCGTACTTTGCTTGCTATTGTTACTTTGCAAAATTTTGAACTTGAGCAATTAGATGTTAAGACTGCATTCTTACATGACGATCTAGAAGAAGATATATATATATATGGAGCAGCCAGATGGTTTTCATGTTGAAGGTAGAGAAGATCAAGTTTGCCATCTGAAGAAGTCCTTGTATGGACTTAAACAATCCCCTCGACAGTGGTATAAAAGGTTTGATTCATTCATGTTGAGTATTGATTTTGCTAGAAGCAAATATGATAGTTGTGTTTATTTGAATCAACTTGCCGATGGTTCATTCATCTATTTGTTGCTTTATGTTGATGATATGTTAATTGCAGCGAAAGACATCTCTGAAATTAATATTTTGAAAAATAAGCTAAGTTCTGAATTTGAGATGAAAGATCTTGGAGCAGCAAAAAAGATTTTGGAAATGAAAATTTCTAATGATAGAAGTTCAGGAAGACTATTTCTGTCTCAACAGAAATATATTGAAAAAGTCTTGGAGCGTTTTGGAATACAGAATGCTAAGACTGTCAGTATACCGATTGCAGCACATTTTAAACTCTCAACTTCATGTTCACCTCAAACTGATGAAGACAAAAGGTATATGTCAAAAGTTTCTTATTGTAGTGCAGTTGGTTGCATTATGTATGCAATGGTTTGCACTCGTCCAGATATATCTCATACTGTTAGTGTTGTTAGTAGATATATGTCTAATTCAGGAAAGAAGCACTGGGAAGCTGTTAAGTGGATACTGGGATATTTAAGAGGTACTTCTGATGTATGCTTGGAATTTGGTAGAAATTCAGCTGGACTGATTGATTATGTTGATTCAGATTTTGCAGGAGATCTTGATAGAAGAAGGTCCCTAACTGATTATGTCTTTACTATTACTGATTGTGCTGTGAGTTGGAAAGTTATTTTGCAGGATACAGTAGCATTATCCACTACTGAAGCTGAATACATGACCATCACTGAAGCTGTGAAAGAAGCTATCTGGTTGAGAGAATTAGTTGGAGAGCTCACTATGAAAGAGGAAGCTACTGTCATATATTGTGATAGTCAAAGTGCAATACATCTTACAAAAGATCAAATGCATCATGAAAGAACAAAGCATATAGATGTGAGATATCATTTTGTTTGAGATATTGTGGAAAATCAATATGTTCAAGTTCAGAAGATTAGCACACATGACAATCCAGTAGATATGATGACAAAGAACTTACTTGTTGCCAAGTTCGACTATTGTTCAGACTTGGCGGGCGTTACCCAAAGATCAAGCTAGGCCCTCGTGGGCCATTCGACAAAGGAGAGCATGTTGAACATTTTTTTTTAGAGTTTTGTGAAATTAAAGTCAAGGTGGAGATTTGTTGGTGTGCCTTGAATTATGTACCATGTACCCAAAATTATGAAAGAAAAAAATAAAAAAGGAGGAAAAATGAGAATCTGTGGCGGAAGCGGGGGGCTTGGGCCGCCCGTAGCTTCGCCCCCCGCGGTATGGACCTTTATATATGAGGGTTATGATTTTATATGATGTACACTCTCTTTTGGCTCATAGTGAAAATTTTTTGCGGCGGCCTCCTTTGTCCGTGGATATTTCTCTCTTGTTCACATTGATCAAGAGAGTTTTACCACGTTAAATCTCTGTGTTCATCTTCTCTTTCTTTCGTTGTTTTAATTATTCATCGATCCTCGATGTTCTATTTACAACAGTAGATTAAAAAAAAATGAACGGCACATAAAATCAAGCATATACATTAATCCCTTTGAGAAAAGGGATTATCTTTTTTCAAATTGAATGTTTGTTCAAGTTTTATAAACTGTTTTTATTAACAAACTCCACATATTTCATAGAGATAGTGTTCGGTAAATTCCTCGTACACATTTTGCTTGCCTTATTGAAAGAAGCAAGTTAAATTTTTTTTTTTCCAAAATCCTTGTATCCTTGGGTAGAGAAAGCACCATAGCAAGTAGCAACGTCCGCGTCACAGGAAAAAGAGAGAGGAGTCGCCTCTCCAGGGTCGAGGCGAGAGAGTACGCGAGCTTTCCTTTATTAAAGTTAAACTCACGACTTCGTATACGGTTTCAAATTTTGGAAAATAAATCTTCAAAGAGTATCCGAAGAGCCGCACAATTAAAGTTATGAAGTAAATAATCATATTCTGAACTTTTTTATTATATATAATTGCTCATCTGATATTTTATATAATGGTATAAACCATAAATGATAATGATATTAAAACATATGACTGATATCAATTCATAAAATAAAATCCCTTAGTTCTCAGAAATATTAAATTGATAAAATCCTAGACGATCACTCAAAAAAATCAGTAAAGTTTCTAAAAAATGAAAAATTGAGGCAAGTCCTGCAGGCCATGAATAGTGCAAGGAGTTAAATTCTTGCAAACAAATCAGCTAAAGCCATGCGTGATTAATTTCACTACAAATTGTGAATCTTCCTCACCCTCGTCACGGATGCTGAGTGCTCGGTTCTGTTTGCCTCATCCTCTCATTTGCTCTTCTTCTCTTCTTTGGATGGCATCATACTTGGTTCAAGGGAAACAATGTAAGATTGGAGACTTCTCATTCTTGAAAGGAAAAGTTGAATCAACCGACTGATGCAATATAAATGATATGTTACAGGAAAATAAAGTTTCAGTACAACTTATACAAGTTTGGCGTCTGTCAAATGATGCCAGATTGCATTACAACAAACATATCCAAGCAGCAACAAGCTGCGAGAAGGAGCCTCTTCTATTTTCCAAAAATAAAGCATCTCTTGAATCCACTACTCTGATACGCAGAACGTCCGGTGCCGATACGACAGTTTACTATATTCCGGAAGCATCCTCTATTCATGTGCCATGAATTCACAGGGTTAACTTCTCCATCTCCCTCCGCAAGGCAGTAGCCCTGATCAGACTCCCTATTGTGTTAACGGCGAGCTTGATGTCGTCCAAGGGGTTCCCCGGCACGACCTTCTTGTACAAGTAGCTGTCAAATGTCATCTTCTGCACATACTCATCAGCACACATCTCCACAAAGGCCTCCTTGGCCGAGTTGGAGCGGTAGAACACCTTCTGCAGCACATCGAGGACCTTGTACGTAGGCCAGTACAGGTCGTCGAATTTCTTGAGGTACTTCCTCAAGTCGCTCTCGTCAATCAGCCGCTGGCCATTCTGAGATCCCTGCACGATCGCCTCCCCGCACATCCTTCCACTCTTTGCGGCAAAGTAGATGCCCTCGCCGGAGCACTTGGTCACATAGCCAGCTGCATCACCAACAAGTGCCACTCTATCTAATACCCTGTTTCATGTTGCCGACAACTAAAAGGTCAGTATAATTTGGCAATGAACATGAATAATTCCTAACAAGTGCTTAGAAATTACTGATAACCTTAACTCGAAATGAAATATTGCAAATGTTTGATTTGCCAAACTTCGTGAACAACCACTCAAAGACTAAATCAAGGGAAATGCTCAATTTCAAATAGGAAATAGGCACTGCAACCTTCTGTTGCTGCAGTATCAGTTCAGCACATGCAGTGACAGGCATAATAAGTTGACAAACTCCGAATTTAAGCTCCAAATTATATGTATGTGTAGTATATATGGCCTTCCGTTCCTCTGAGATGTACCATGATCATGTTCACTTCTACCATTTCATAGTCAATGAAAACACTGATTGAACTAACGCAATGTAAAGGATTTCAAAGCACATCTAAGACTACACTAAGCAACAAATCCTACTAGGCAAATGACTTAGAAGATATTAACTGCACATCATAACTTCATGTCATCTATTTCCTAAAACAGCACGTTCTTAGTTATTAGCTCCATCTCTGTACTAACATCATTGCAGTAGAAGCTTAATTTGCAGATCTAAAGAGCAGATACGATGCAATGCGAAACACAATGCAGCTCAGTGCAAAGGCCATAAGGCTGGTGCCTCACCTGCGCGGCCTCGGGTGCTCCGGAATAGGATGTGCCTCGACACGGATGATCTGACCGCCCTCGATCTTGTCCTTGGCTCGCAGCCTCGTCGCCGCCTGCAACTTCTTGATGTCGTCCTTGTGGGTTACGGTGCCGGTTCCAACGGCGACGTGGTCGCATTTGGGGAACACCCACCCGTAGAAGTCCGGCGACACGTCCTCCCCGACGTACATCTCCGCCCGGTCCTTGTAGTACTCCATCTTGTCGTCCGGTATCCTCACACGTTCCTGGAACGCGATGGCGAACTCGTAGTCCCCGGCACCGATGGACTTGGCCACCCGAGAGTTTGCACCATCGGCACCGACCACCGCGTCAACCTCCGCGCTTTTGCGCTCGCCTCCGGCGGAGCCGGGGACGTACTCAGTGTAGTGGATGGTGTAGGTTCCGGTGGGGTTTTCTGGGGGATCCATTCGGAGGAAGAGTCCGTTGATGATGGAGGCTCCGGCGCTCGCAGCACGCTCGCGGAGGTAAGCGTCGAGGACCTCCCTGCGTACCATGCCGATGTACTCGTGGGGAGCGAGGGTTCGGCCGATGTCCACTGCGACGTTCGACGGCGATATCATCTTCATCTTGGTCACGCGCCGGTCGATGAGATCGAGGGGGAGCGAGAACTCGTCCACCATGCACAGCGGGATGGCGCCGCCGCAGGGCTTGCAGTTGTCCAGCTTCCGCTCTATCAAGATCGTCTCCACCCCGCCCTTGGCGAGGGCCTCCGCCGCGGCTCCGCCAGCTGGGCCTCCGCCGACGACGGCCACGCGCAGGCGACGGCCGTTGAGGCGCGGGCTGGACGCGGACGCCCGGATGGCACCAGCGCGCCTACGGCGGAAGGACGGGCCGGCATTGCTCCTGGGGCTGCCGAGGACGAGGAGGCGTGTGTCCCGGCGGAGGCCGGCGAAGGATGCGAGGGAGTCCGTCCGGCCGGCGGTGGTGGCGGAGAGGGATGCCATCTGCCTGCTGCTGCGTGGGGGTCCGGCGCGGCAGTGTCCGAGCACGGGGATTAATTTGTGGTGCGGATAAGGGGAGTGCGGATTCTGGGGGATCGTGCGCCGTCGGATGGGAGGGCACGGAGGGCTGAGATCGCATGTGGATGAGGTTGTGGATTCTTCCTGATAAATTAATGAATCAATAAAAACTAAAAAGAATAAACGACTCCGTTACGAAAAGGGAGGTGGCCAAGATGTGGCCACGTAGACGAGAATCTGTGGAGGCGAAACGTGGGCCAATGAGTCTCGTACACGTCGGATGGTTGGGCGACAGATTTCACAGTGGCCATGGCTTCGCGAGCGCAGGACCACTGTATATTTATCAATAGATCTTTTCGATCTAAGGGGTTATGTTACTAGATTTTAGTGTCTAAACAAAATCTCAAAAAAGATTTCTATAGCTTGTTTGTAATTAAAAAAAAGCAAATAATTCGTTAGTAAATTAAAATATATATTTTTTATCCTTGATTTGTGTCCTTTTATTCTTGGTTTCAATATTTCATATATATATATATAGGAGTCTGAAAATTTTATATTATATTTACATATTTATTTATTTTCGATTATTATTAGTATGAAAGGGGCTTATCGATGAGGCCATTTGTCTAGCTTTCATAGGCTCCTTTATGTTTTGTTGGGCCATGCAAATTAAGGCCTAATTTCTTGGCCCATTTAGATTATTATTGCGATGGAATAAATGAGAATTCAATACTTGTGACAGGCGATTTTAAATATCTGATTAATTAATTAATTAGTTGCTCGTCAAGATAAATTTATATGGTCCAATCAGCAGCCATGAAAGGGCAACATTTATTGTTATGGATAAGGGAGAAAGCCATAAATGGCACATATACCAATGATCCATTGATCCTTCGCACGTTGAATGTGGTCATATTGCAGATATCAATGAACATGCATGCATCATGTTAATTGAACAAAGTTTAGCTACTTCCAACTGTGTCTTAATTACACTACCACCGTTTTGAACCAACTCATGAAGCTATCCACAAAATTTTTATATTCCCTGTATTATTTATTTATTTGTATAAAAAAAGATATTTAAAAATATAAATTACACAGATATATAATCATTTTGACAAATAATCTGAATTCTTTTTATCCAATTCTCAATGGCTGAAAGACGACGTCATGTTAATGATCATACGCATTATTCACATATTGAATGTTGATCCACCGTTCAATCTCTCGACTAATTTTCACAAGCCCTAGAAAAAAAATTCGTCAAAATTCTTTTATTGACCTTCTTCGGATAACTTTTCAATGTAAGAAAAAACGTGAAAATACTTTTTTTTCCACGAATTATTTTCCTCCAGCGAACTTTCAAGAGCGCCGTTGTAGTTGAGACACCAAGGTGTACTGAAAAAATCAATTAATTGGTCTCCGATCTCTACGTCATGGCCCCCATTTCTTCACGAAAACAAATTAATTAAGAAATTAAGAAGCCAACAAACTTATTCGGATAATTAAGCATCCATGAATTTATAAAATTAAATGCCAATAAAAAAAATCAATAGTTTAAGATATTTTAATTATGATTGATATTATTAGTCAACATGCGTGACTAATTTAATTAGCAGAACAAAATTTCTGTACAATTTGCCCAGATTCGGACGCAAAATAATCAGCTTTAGTGTTTCGATATGAGATTCAAAATAATTTAATGAGACGTGGAGGATTATTAGCATCAAAATTATGATTTCAAAAATAAAATTTAGGACTACTAAATCTCATCAATCCAAATGACGATTTCAAAAATCGAATTTAAGATTATTAACTTCCATTAATGGGACATAAACAAAATTTATGCACGTTAAAGAAAAAAAAAACCTATGTGCGGTATAACGTAAGTCGTTGAGTCGTCGGATGAAGGTGATAAGTTTCAACCCGGGTACATGTACCTAATACGATGTCAACGTCATCGAAAATAAGCGACCGGAGCACGCGTTGGATTCGTAAAAGATTTGCTGTTGGATTCGTCTAATAAACATCGATACATGTGACTACACAATAATTTATCTATAGATTTCATATTTTATTAATTTAAATTATTATTTATAAATCAAATTTAGCTTACATGGTCTATTAATAGCATTGTCACCGGATACATGAGATAGTAATGTCGAATTCAATTTTTTGGACCTAGTAAAAGTATAATCCCAATCACATCATTTTCCAAATTTACGCTTGAGAGTTGGGAATTCAAAAACGCTGCAATATAGTATTATTCGTAATTTTAAATTTTATATTGATTTTGCCCCTTTAATTCCTTTCTTTGAAGGAAATGATGTATTCTTTTTAATTTGTTTTATTTATCCAATTAACATTGGCCCATATTGCTGCGTTATTATTATGGTTATGACTTAAGAATATTATGTCCAATATTAAATCTTTTGCCCCCACAAAAAAAAACTTCTAGATATAACGAAATTAAAATGGAAAATAAAAATAGAGAGCGAGAACATGCACATTCTTCATGTGGCACCCACGTCAGATAGAGTTTATGATCTCAATTGTTTATAATATTAATGATGAAAATAGCTCATATTTTAATTGTTTCAGTTAATTTTTTTTCCTTGCGCATTATTTTTCGAGTATTTTTATTATTACTTGACGCCCACGGTGATATCAATTGCAAAAGACAATATATGGATTACAAATTCTAACGTCTCACGTCACAAAAATACATGTAGATTACTTTTTAGAAGTGCTATATAATTTTATGATTTTTTTAAAAAAACTTTGATTAGTCAAAGTTAAATTGTCATAACTTTTAAAAATCAAAATAACATCGTCAGCATTCGCAAATTTAATAAAAAAATAACTGATTCCAATATAAAGCTAAAATAATATCATACTATGTTCATGTGTAAAGCATTGTCGCTTCACTAATACCGTCATAATCATTTATTATAGTTGTTCAATTGCACAAACTCAAATATAATTCCTCGTTATTATAAAACCTAATACGTAAAGTGTGAATCGTGTGCTAAATTGAAAAAAAAGACATTGAGCACAATTTTGTATTAATCAATTGCACAAGAACACAATTAATTTTTGTTTATCAATCAATTTCATTTAAACGTTATCAAATAGCTTTGATTAATGAACTATTGTAAGTATCAAATATCAATTTCAATTATGGCCAATTGTCAATTGATTTATTGTCAATATCAAATATGAAAGTTATTGTAATTCTATATTATTAATCAATTGGAAAAAAACATCAATGATTTTTTTAAAGAATATCATATCATATGAACTTTTTGTACGACATGCATCTCGACGGCTCCATTATATTTGAAAAAAAAGAATCTACCTTCCGATGAACCCACCAGATCGGTGGTGAGGTCGAACTCGATTCGTCGGATATAGATTGATAAATTTCAATCCTAGTCGACTAGATCCCATCTGATAATTCGATGTATTTTTATTTTTATTCAATTTTAATCATATATTTGATTTTAAAAATAAAATGATTTTTTTAGTATAAAAAAATAATATGTAAATACTGAGAAAGATGATTTTAACATTTTAAAATAAATATTAAATAATATTTTTATATTAAATAATATAATATATTAAAAGATATTAAAAAATGACGGTTGAATCTACTGCCCCAAAAGCGTTGATCCGACCCGACTAAATTTGATGAACTCGAATTACATTTGTTTACGAGTCGAGTGAACACTCCTAAGTGGATCATATTAAGAATTCTTAAGATTCATTCAACAAAATATGTACACTAGGATAGTCCTATTTTCATAAGTTATGTCGTATGTCAAGGTCAATGGATAACAATTTAACCGATTCGCATGGACAATAAGTAATATAGAAATATAAAGCTTTTATTTTATTTTATTTTATTTTATTTACAAACATATATCTTTATTTTTTTATATCAAACATTATCATATAGTGAACAAATCAATTATTAAGAATTTTGCGTGAAAAAAATTATGCACCAAATAATGCATAAAAAAATATAAAGCGATGATTGAATATTGTTAGATCAATGCATAAGAGGATTATAATCAGATTGATTTGATAATTCTGACTCCTAAGAAGTTTATACATGCACTTCCTTTACGGATGATAACAATTTCAACATGAATATGACTATATTCCTCAAACATATAACATTTATCACAATTTATGGAATTTAAATAAATTCATAATCATAAACAAAATACACCTTAAAGTTTATCTTGGGGCCTATGCCTCTCCATGCCCCATTGTAGAGGATCTCCTCGTAGATCCTCACCCTTTGACTCCAATAGATTTGTTATTTGGATAGTGAGATTCTTGATGAGTTTTTAATTGAGGTAGAATTTAAAGTGTTATTAACAAATTTTCACCGTGATTTGAATCAATACTATAGGACTACTATTAGCTATCAATATTTAACAAATCTAAATAATACTAAAGTTTGCTAGTAGAAATCAATTTGACAAACATGTCAATTGGGTTATCATATGTGTATGTGTCGATTTTTTTCACCTTGATATTTTTTTGGATGAAGTGGCTCGCATGGTCTATTTCTAAAAGGATAAAATATACTTTTATTTTACTTCTTAATATGAACTTTATCTCTCTCCCACATGAATCCTACCTACATTTCTCTAAATTTTCTTCTCAGGCACACACCGGCTTTATCTTTCTCTATCTCTTTTTTTAGTCAGCCCTCGGTGTTTAGAAATGGGTGCCGACGACCCAACTCGCACGGTCACTTTGGGTCATTTGGCCTACACGAATTTAAAACACGTCATCAAAGATAAATAGGGTAGCCACGTATAAGCTCATGATCACCTCTATATTTTATTCATATAGAGGTATTCAATCAAACCATCTTAGTCATTAAACATTAGGTCATTACAATCTTTCCCCTTAGGAGGCTCAACGTCCATCTTGATCCTTAAACATTGGGTTGTTACAATCTTCCCTCTTAGGGGGTTCAACATCCTTGTTGAACGATCCGTGTTGGCCCATGACCCGTGTTTCTCACATGACTCAAGTGAGCGCGCGAGGTCGGCTCTGATATCATTTTGTAACACCTCCAGCATAATCAAGATATTATTCGCTTTGGAATTTCACGGTTATATGCATTATCCTCAGGTTGAAGGCCGACCTAGCCCAACTAATTCGGTAGGCTCGCTCCGCGTCGCGTACCTGACAATGACAGGTGAGACTCCCAACAAGAATTTTCTACATTCATAGAGACTTGAACTCGATGCCTTCCTTAAGCGAGGAGGAGCCACTTACCACTCCACTCAAAACCCTATTTATTCTCTCTTCTTAAATGCAACGCCCCCAAATCTCTCTTGACGCTTGGCAAGATTCAATTAGGGGTGTTCACCGGGTCAGGTCGACCCGTGAAACCGATGTCCCGACCCGACCTGAACCGATTTGGGTCGGGTCGGGTCGGTGGTCAGGTCGGATCCGACCCGACCCGAACTCGACCCGACCATGGTCGAGTCGGATACGGGTTGAATTTTTCCAACCCGAGTCGACCCGACCCGATCAGTCCGAACTTTTTAATTTTTTAAATTTTTTTCTTTTTTATTTAAATTTAATCTTATATTTAATTTAATTTTTAAAAAATTAAAATAAAATATTTTAAGTGCAAAAATAATATTAAATAATTAGGAAACTTATTTTATGCTTTAAAATAATATTAAATAATATTTTTATATTAAATAAAATATTAAAATAGTAAGACTTTTTTTAAAAAAAATTGGATGGTCGGGTACCCGACCACCCGACACAACTCGAACCGGGTCGGTTGGGTCGGATTCAGCCCCCCTAGCCCCTTGATCCGACCCGACCAAATTTGGTCGGGTTTATTTATGGGTCGGACCCGTGAACTCCCCTAGATTCAACATTATGGTTGTTGCTAACAATACTATGCTTTGATTAAAATATGAGCTTTGACTAATTTTTTTATCAAAACAATATACAAGTGAAAGACTTAAATAAAATATTAATGAATTAACAATAAATGTGTAAGTCCAAGAACATCTCTAATATAAATCAATAATAGCAAAAATAATCCATGGCACAAATGTTTGATAAGATGAAGACAACTCAATGTATCCATAGCAAGCAAACATCTAATATCAGTGGAAAAAAATAAGTTTAAGACACATCCATGTGCACTAGACCATCATGAACATCAACAGTCACTTGAGCCCATCCTTAATTATTCTTTGGATCAATGCAGGGAAAATAATAATCCGTGAGCTTTATAGTCCAATAGGTGGATAATAAACCATAGATAGTAATAACAGTCGAAGAGCATGGGGTCAGTGTGAACATCAATGAAAATCGATAACTAGGAATCGATGCCATGCTCTTATCAAAGAATCATAATCATAAGCAATATAATTATATGACTTGATAACTATAGATAAATCATCACTATGCTCTGATTGGGATCAATGACATAATAAAGTGAGTTCAATAGGGAAAATCAATGCTATACCTTGGATAAGATCAACAAACAAATCAAACTCTGGATCAATGTTAACTATACAATGTCATCAATGATGTTTTGATTACAATGATGTGTCATGTACTTCACGAGTAGTAAGTGATTGTGCACATCACGACAAGTCATCCTCGTTAGAAGGGAGGATATTCTCTTTCATCGCATGATGGGAAGAATCGTGTGACGGGGACATGGCCGAACCAATGCCCCAGCAATGTGATGATAAAAAATGCCATGAACTTCTGTCACATATGCACCCATTATATTTATTAATTAATTATATTCTCATCTTCGTTTAGATTGGGACTTATAATCATACTATACTATGCAATACTTTGGGTCATCATATCAGTGCAATCAGATGAAAACTAGATCATGAATCAATAATAAACTAATAATAAAATAGGACTCCATCATATCATTATGTTTCCATAGAACCCGTACCAAGTTGGGTGTATCCCGGGATGGATTCATTAGTGGCCAACACCTCGATCGTAGCTCGGGATGAGTATAAATAGGGCTCAGTCTAAGTTGAACTCTGGGTATTTTTATTTTAGAACTTGGGCCGAGTTCAGTGGAGCTTGAGCTCGGTTCCATCGTTTGTGTGCACATCCGTGGCAGGCATAGGTCAGACGACGTGGGACTCGAGTATTTAAATGGTACGTACTGCCTCTTTGGCTTTGCTAAGTTATAATTAAACAGGTCGAAACATATTATGATCGGTTTAATCTTATTTTATGACCCTTATTTTCTCTTTCAGTATTAATCTTAATATCTTTCGGTTGTCACTCACCTTATGTTAATCTGGTTGACAACGAGTTGGATGAAGTTTAAGTAAAATGGACAGCTTAAGTTTATGGGACTGGCGAAAAATAAATCATAATACATAAACTATTCACACAGCTATTTTTCTTGGCACCGTTGCATCGTCGGTTTATCCTTTATAAATTCCCTCATGGAACTATGATTCTATGACATGCATGAGATTCACTAGTTGCACTTTCTAAGATCTAATACTGTCGCCATGTCTGAACTCGCCTTGGAAGAGAGATCAAAACCCCAGACCTTCCTGCTCTTCGCTATCTCTGTCTTCTCTGTCGTCCTCCTGATAAAGATACTGTTCCACAAGGTTGTCCGGCGCCGACGGCAAGTGCGGCTCCCGCCGAGCCCCCCCCCCCCCCCGGGGCCCTCCCCATCATCGGCCATCTCCACCTGCTTCGACCGCCCATCCACCAGGCCCTGCACAGGCTTAACGCCGCCTACGGGCCCTTGATTTACGTCTGTGCTGGCTCCACACCATTGGTGTGCGCCTCCACGCCGAAAGTGGCCCAGGAGCTCTTCAAGGCCAACGACAAAGCTATTTCCAATCGCCCCCAGACCGTCGCCTCTCGACACTTCGCCTACGGCTCAGGGGGCTTCGCCTTCACGCCCTACGGCCCTTACTGGCGCTTCATGAAGAGGCTATGCATGTTGGAGCTCCTCGGGAGCCGCACCGTCGATCAACTGCGCCCCGTCCGCCGCTCGGAGTTCATGGCCCTTGTGTCCTCCATGCTCGAAGCTGCCCGGGCGCGTGCGGTCGTCAACCTGAGCTGGGCATTAGTCAAGCTGACGAATAACACCTTGGTTAGGTTTGTGGATTCCAGCGAACTCCTGTGCGATTTTCATTTTGGTTTCTCTAGAATAACCTCTTATGACCAATGTAATTACATGAATCAGCTAAGAATATGCATTATTTATTTTTGAACCCTAAGAATATGCAAAACTACGTTAAAACATATGTGAGGTTGATTCAATGATCCACCTACTTCTGTTCGCTTTTCCCTATGGTTTGATGTTCTTCCTCTCATTCTTCTCCTTCATCGACCATCCCTGAAGGTTCTCCGACCTAAAATGTGTTGTTCACGATCTTATTCGTTTGCTAGCCACATGGGATAAAGGAGAAACCAAAGGGAAATCAATCAGGGAAGAGCAAAAATCGAAAATGTTAGAAAAGGGCCAACCATGGTTGTTGTCCATCACCTAGTGTATGGGCTAATCTCCGACGATGTCCCCAGTGTCCGATGTCTTCGTGGGTTCCTGGACGTGGGCACATGAGAGGGGGACGTGAGAGGAGTTTGATGGCTAGGACAAAGGTAGTCAGGATAAGTAGAAAATGTAGTATATATAGGTGGGGAAAGTTTGTTATATATCTTTTTGTTTAAGTAAGTTTTCGACTCCAACTCTTTCTCTAATTTGATTCTGATTTTAAAATTGGATTAGGTGTTACATTATAAAGTTCTTAAATATAAAATTCATCCTCGAATTTATAGATGAAGTAGAGGCTTACTGAAAAGAGTTGGGAACTGCTCGCGCATCTCTAATTCAAGTTCCCTAGTTACTTCGGCATCTCAATGGTGACTCCATGCAACTCTAACCATCGGTACATTTCCATTCTTTTGTCGTTGAATCTTATATTCTAATATCTCCATTAATTGTTTGTGAGGTCTTCCTTTATGTTAGACTTCTCGCATCTTAGTATGTTGGCATCATTGTGCTTATATCTTGTCAGCATGGATACATGAAAAATATTATGTACACATCCATAGGAAAGGGGCAATGCCAATCTACATGTTACGTCACTAACAAACTCAAGCACCTTAAAAGGACCTACATAATCAGAACTCAACATCCCCTTCTTGCTGAATAAACTCTTTTCATAGGAGAAACCTTAAACATTACCTTATCACCATCTTGAAAGATTTGCTCATGTCTCCCTCTGTCTACATAACTCTTTTGCTGGGACTGCCCAACCTTTATCTTTTCTTTAATCAGCTCCACATTGTCAGCGTACCCTTGTGCTTTTAGCACTTCTTCCTTTTTATTGCTTTTCTTTCGCTAACATCATTTCAATATCTAGTGAGCGACATGATTCTCCCATATGGCGCTTCAAATGATGTCATGTCGATACTTAAGTGAAAGTTGTTATTATAGGAGAACTCAATAAGAGGGAGTTAGTCATCCTAACTATCCTGCTAATCCAATGCACAATCTCTTAACATATCCTCAAGTGTCTAAATGGTGCGATCTGACTGCCCATTTGTCTATGAGCGAAATGCAGTGCTGAAATTCAGTCTGGTGCCGAAGGCCTTCTGCAAACTTCTCCAAAATGTTATTATAAATCTGGGGTCACAATATGAAATAATGAATTTTAAAATTTCATGGAGTCAAATGATCTACCGAACATATAAGTCTAGTAAGCTCTAAACTGACTACTTTCACTTGATAGGAAGGAAGTAGGTGGTCTTTGTCAATTGATCCATGATTACTCAAATAGCATCGTGACCTTTTTGTGATTGCGATAGGTTGGATACTGATGTATGTAGGATTGATAGCAAACGCTAGCAAGTGCATCGATCACTCAAGTAATAAAGTGAATGAGTAGAGTTATCATTCCCGCGAGAACGGTTAATAACTTAGATTTTATTTTAACCTTGTTAATTGAGAAATTAAAAAAAATAGTTGATTTAAGATGTGAATAAAAAGAAAATAATAAAAATAAAGGAAATGATCACATGGAGAAATAATGATTTGATAATTAAGACACCTAATTATCATCACTAAAATGTAATGAATTTTCTCGACTTAGAATTAGAGGAGTCAATAACAAAGTGAATTACCAAAATTAGTTAACAAATATTTCAGGCTTTAACTGTTATCTTATGAATAATTAGAATAAATCAATCCTTTCAATTTTTAATTCACTTAATTAATCATAATATGCATTAAAATGAAATTAATATTAAGGACTTTCTCAAGTCACCTTAATAACTATACAAATTAAGTCTCTTTTGATTTCTCTAATTGTGGCATGCAGTAGTTAAGATCAATCTCTATAAACTATTATGAAAATAATCACTTCTTCTTAGATATCAATCAAATCATAAATCATGAAATCAAAGGAAAGCATTAAACATGAAATTGCAATACTATTAAAGATTCAAATTAAACTAATATTAAGAGAAACTCCAAAACATAAATATGGTTCAATTAAGATGACCATAATGAAAGAATAAATCTGAGAATAATACCATCAAATTTAATGGAAAATATTGGGAAAAGAAAACAAAGAACTCTAGCAGCCGCTGTGCACGTGCTCTCGCGAGTTTCGACAGAGCTTCGTTATTATTCTCGATGTTCTCCTCTTTGTAGGTTTCAAATCTATGCTCCAGGGATGCTTTTTTCGATTCTCTTTTATCTCCTTCTATAGGTTTTCTCATCCCCTAAGAAAAGAAATTGAAATCTTATCCAAAAAGTGAATAAAATATGCCCCATAATCATCCAACAGACCGTCGTCACGGTCGTGACCAAGTGTGACATGAATGTGATAGAATGATTGCCAACTCGCGCTCACGACCATTAAACATTATAGTACGGCCATGACAGAATATAAATCTGCAGTACATGCTCACGGCCATGCCAGTTCTCGTCACGATCGTGAGAGTGACCACTTGCAAGGCTCATAAAGGAACGGTCGTGACGTTACAGAGCACGGCCGTGATAGTGCATTTTTGCTATTTTCCATATCTTCTCGACCATTTTGTTGTCATCTTAATTTCCTGCAATGAAATTATCCAAATTTAGGTAGAAATCAAATCTAAAGGAAATTGTATAAAAACAAATCAAAACTCTCCTTTTTTAAACATAAAAACATTCTAAAATACTAATCAAATGGTCTAAACTAATGTTTGATTTTTCGTGCATCAAATACAAAGTTCATAGTAATCTTCTCTCACTTCTATTTTGAGACTCCCAAGGACTTCAGCGTTTCATAAGGCCTATGATGTCCAATCTTTACTTGCTGACTGATGCGTTTGTAATTGTAACAATAAAATTTGCTAGCAAGTGCACTAGTCGCTCAAGTAATATAGTAAAAAGGAGTAAGAGTGTCGAACCCACGAGGAATATTATTAATTCAATATCTGGAATTATAAATTAATAAGAGAGGAAAAACATGGATTTTTGGAAAGAGATTTTATGAAATAAAATAAGAAAAATAAGATAAAGATAAGATAATGGTGTTGAAGTTAGGCCTTAGGATGAAAATAGATCAGGATAAATATTTGAACCGAAAAAGATAAATTTAATCTTTAAAGATGGATTAGGAATTTTCCCAAGTTATTAATTTACAAGATTAACATCACAGAGTCCACAAACTGGTAATTCTGCTATTTAATCCGGTAAGTCAAACTATCTTAAATTTAATCAAACCTAAAGTCCCACAAACTGGTATTCGTCAGATAAGATTAAAATTAAGATGCATTAATATGAAAATCCTAGACTATTAATCACTCCACAAACTGGTTAGATTAACAGACCACATAAACTTGATTCTCCACACACTAGTTATCAAATTTATGTCAATTATTAATTTCACATAAAAACAATTAATTCAATTAATGAATTCTGAAATTAAATAATCCACAAACTGGTAAGTACTCAACTCAGAAATCCAAATAATTAAATCAAAAGCATTAAGCACAATTAACTAATTGATCAGAAAAGATTAAAACAAATAATATATGGTCAAATAATTTCCCTTCAATAATAATCTCCTAAAATGAAATAAATAAAAATATGGAGTTCATCCTAGAAATTCTGGAGAGATAATAATAAAATAATAATTATTGGAAGAATTACACCCAAACAGACAAAAGTCGAAGCTTCGGATCACGGGCAGACAGTCGGGCAGCCTCTCGGACTTGATCAAGATCGCGATCAACTTCCAGCCGTCGCACCTCTCTCCTCTTTGTCGTAGCCTGCAGAGCTCACGACTCGCTGTGGAAGAAACCTGAACTTCAGAGCACCAATTGAAACGATGGATTCTTCACGTATTTATAGGGTGCGGACGGCCTTCAATTTGATCTCGGCCGTAACATCGTACGGTTGACTTTAAATTTATAAGATAAACTCGGCCAAAGATAAATCCCTTTTATCATTACGCCCAAAGATAAAATCATTTATCTTTTACTCCCTTAGAGTCTCGGCCGTAAAGAAATTATTTTATCTTTACTCCTTTCCATTACTCCCAAAAGATAAAAATCATTTTATCTTACGCCTTCATATATCTTGTTACGCCCAAAGATAAACTCATTTTTATCTTGTTACGCCCTTCATCTTCATGCCATTACGCCCTCCAAATTTCGGCCGTAACATCTGATCTTCACGCCATTACGCCCAAAAGATACAAACATTTATCTTTACGCCTTCAACTCTTGGCCGTAAGGAAAGACTTTTCCTGTTACGCCCAAAAAAATGTTTATCTTTACGCCTTCAAATGTTAGCCGTAACAAAGAATTAAATCTTGTTACTCCTTTTGAATCTCGGCCGTAACGACTTGGGTGTAAAGCCAAATCTCGGCCGTAAGGAATTTCTTTGAATTTCGGCCGAGATTCGAATTTTCCTGCAAATAATTATCAAAATATAGTTAATCCATCCACAATTAAAATATTCAGCGATTTTAATAATTAAAATTGATAAATCCGGAATTATGATTAAAAGTGACTAAAAATGATGCATGCCATGATCAAATTATAGAAAATTTAATTAAAATAATTAACTAAAATATGTTGTATTTTGCATGCATCATTGACACAATGCATTTGGAAACATAATCAACTATCTATTTTTTTCATATCATTCTATCAGAAGCTATGTTGCACATCCTTGTACATCTTTGTACTGTTGAGATATATGACAAACTCTGATTTATGACACTCGTTCATAACTTCTCGCTTGAGAGATGCATCATTCGGGACATCAATGGAAACTTTGAAGTCGGTTTGCTTATGTTGGCATCTCTTGATTAAGTGGGGATACTTTGCGTTGGAGGGAAGAGTCTATCAAGTTGTGGTGAAGCTGATGTACCATCCACAATGCCTTATTGTGCCCAACCTTAGGGTTCTAGTGGCTGAACTCCTTTAACAGCTCGTGTTCTCGTAGCCTCATGTAGGTAAATGATCATTCTCACTTGCGACTCAGTGCATTTTCTATAGAGTTTACTTTACTTGGATGATAATTAATTGCACACTCATAATCTTTTGCCTCAAATTCATATCCCACCGATAAAAAATATGCTTAAATGTCTCATTATAGAGATAGTGGCACCATAAGTTCAATGCAAATACCACTGTAGCTAGCTTCAAGTCGTGTGTGGGGTAGTTGATTTCATGCTTCTTGAAATGCCTAGAAGCATAAGCAACCATCATGTTATGTTGAACAAGTACATAACCGAATCCTATGATACATACGTCACTATGCACCACATACCCACCACTACCAGATGAAAAGGTAAGTATTGATGTCGTCGTCAATCGAGTCTTTAGCTCCTGAAAGCTCTGCTCGCACTTCAGGGACCCCTTTTTTTTGTCAAATTTGTCAATGTCGCTGCTATCTTTAAGAAATCTCTGATAAATCGACGATAATAGTATGCTAGTCCCAAGAAGCTACAAAGTTTTGTAACATACTTCGACTATGACCAATTTATCATTGCTTTAACTTTGGCGGGATCTATTGAAATGCCTTGCTTCGATACGATGTGCCCGAGGAACATGATTTCTTTCAGTCAAAATTCACATAGTTTAGCATAAATCCTATGTTGCCTCAATGTCTCCAACACAATTTGAAGATGTTGTCGGTGTTCCTCTAGACTCGATGAATAGATCATGATATCATCGACGAAGACAATGACAAATTAATCAAGATGGACCTAAATACCTTGTTCATGAAATTCATAAATGCCGCGAGGACATTTGTTAGTCCAAAAGGTATGACAAGAAATTCATAGTGGTCATACAATTTTTTATACATCTTTCTTAGCTACTCTGAGTTGATAATAGCCGCTCCACAAATATATTTTTGAGAATATTGATGCTCTGGATAGTTGATAAAAAAGACAATCAATGCGTGACAGTGGATACTTGTTCTTAACGATGACTTTATTAAGCAATCTATAGCCAATGCACAATCTGAGTGAGGCATTCTTTTTCTTTATGAACAAATCGATGCACCCCAAGGTGAAACACTTGGTCGAATGAAATGGTTCTCAAGCATCTCTGTCGGTTCCATGAGATACGGTGCCTTGGATATAAGATCTATCCCTGGCAGTAGATGTTAAGGTCGATTTCTCTCTGTGGTGGCAGTCCGAAAACATCCAAAAAATCACTGACAACATCGAGCTGATGCCGCTCCTTAGGGGTAGATTCCATGTTGAAAACACTGGCTAAGTACACTTTGCATCCTTTTTGGAACATCTTATGAGCTTGCATTGTAGTTATAAGGATTTTGTGATCCCCTAGAATAGTACCTATGACTTGTGGGCTATTATGTGCATTGTAATGGAACGCCATTGCATTGCAGTTTTTTACAAATTTAATAATCATGTCCATTGTGTCCTTGAGAGTTTTGCAGTGGCCTAATAAAGTGTTCTTTCGGATGGTGGGGTTTAGACCTTGAGAAAATTGGTTTGGCTCTCACTCATGTGAAGAGTGTTATATCTTTCTAGCTGCACAAACCTAATACGGTAATCCTCCACTGTCATCTGGCCTTGATGTAGGGCTAGGAATTCTCGTTGCATATGAATTCGTTGATATTAAAAAAAAAATAAGAATGCATCATAAAAACTTTGCCAGTGAGTTATTTCCTGGTTGTTAAACTTTGTTGCTCTAATGGCCCTCTACTAATTCATCATTCAGGCGGCTTGCAACATACAAAAATTTATCTACAGATCGCATGAGTGCAAACATTTTCTTCATGCCAAGGATTCAACGCGCAACCGTATCAACTTCTCCTTTGCCATAAAATTGTGGAGGTCGAAGCTTCATAAATACTTGGATAATGTCGTAAGAAGACATCATCTGTCGTGGGATCTCCAGATGAGATGGTCGTGGTGGTGATGGCGGTGGTGATGGTGGCAATAGCTGATCCCCAATGTAGCTATCCTGGACAATAGTGTCCTCATCCTGATACACTGCTTGGCGTTGAGGAAAGAACAACAATCGAAAATGTTAGAAAAAGGCCAATCATGGTTGTTGTCCATCACCTGGTGTATGGGCTCGTCTCTGGCGATGTCTCTGACGTCTAGCAATGTGTTCCTGGGCTCTTGGACGTGGACACACGAGAGAGAAACATGAGAGGAGTTTGACGATGGGGGCAAAGATAGTTAGGATAGAAAAATAGTGTATATAGGCGAGGAAAATTTGTTATATATCTTTTTGTTCAAGTAAGTTTTCAACTCCAACTTTAACTCTAATTTGAGTCTGAATTTATTTTTTCTTAAATTGAGCCTGGTGTTACACTCCACACCATTTGCCAGTAGAATGAGTTAAAGAAATATATTTCCATTTAGTTAAGTTCACTTATTGTGAAGCTTTTTTTATTTAAGCACCAACATATTTTTATATTTACTGTGAAATGTTACTATCATTGTTATGTCATTCACATCAAGATTTTGGATTGACTTGTACCAGCAATTTTTTTTCCTGAATAGTAAAAATTCTAGATTAAATTTATTTTATAATGACTACTTCGGTTTTATTCAAAGTTTGAGAACACATGATAATGTTATTTTGATGTTAAAAGTTTTGTATTTTAGCATGAAATTGGATAGTGCTTTTTGAATAGTCTCTTTAGTGTTTGTTCAAGGAAAATACAATCATTTTACCAAATTGTATACAACTTTTGGTCAGTAGAAGAAATTTTCCTTGACCAAAAGTTTACTAGTTATTATCAATAAAAAGGAAAAAAATAATGTTAAATAGTTTTTCTAGAATATTTCCACCCAAAGTCTATGTTTCGTGTTAGTTTCCAAATGATATTCAATTTTTCTATTTTTTCTCTATATATATAAGTTTTCTTTCATGCATTACTTTTAGGGTGAACGACCCCTAATAGTTGAAGAGGAAGAGGACTTAAGGTTGGCCTCCATTGTTGTGGCTCATGCCAAAAAAGGTACACTATTTGGGTCTTGCCAAACACAATCTTTCATTCTTTGTCATCAAGAACCATTTTAAAACTCACTGAGCAAATCATTTTAAAAATTTATACCGTTAAAAAAAACATTATTTTTCAAAATTTATAAACTAAGATCAAATCCTAAAGAAATATAAAATTGACGATTTAGATCATTAATTTAAGTAGAATTATGATATCACGAGTTAACCACGGCCATCAATTTAGCTGCTCTAGATTTGAGTTATAAGCAATTTAAAGAAAATAAGAACACTTTGAAATTTGGAATGTAAAGAAAAGAGGAGAATGATGTGCGGGGCTAAATAGTTTTCACCATTTTAAAATATTTCAATTTTCGATTTTGTGTTCACAAATTTTTTTTTTTGTCTAACGAACAGTAGATTTGCATAACACTGGATTTTAGCACATAATTATTATTTTCAATTACAAATGAACCCTACAAATATAAGTATAGGTAGAAGAGAAATAAAAGGACGATAGAAATCAAACTAAGGGCCTGTTTGGGGACATTGAAAAAGTGAAGAAATGGAGCTAAACCATAAATTTTTTTTCTATCTTTATAAAATTTACAAAGTAATGTTTGGATGTTATTTTTCTTAAATCTAAAACTATGGTATAAGGTCAAAAACATGGTAAAAGAATTATGTGGTCTGAGCTCTGCATTTTTTTTTGCTTGTGTGAGATAAGGCATAAAGCTTCAAACACCTCAATTTGATTTTTTTTTTAAATGTAAACCACCACTTTTTAAAATTTGACATACCATAATATTTTGTAATCCATGGTATAAAATACTTTTAAGCCAAACAAGACCTAAAAATCTTAATTTCATGTGGAGTCGACTTTCCCAAATCTAGAAGAGATTTTATTATGCAGTATGACGTTAGACGGTTGGACAAATCATCTGATTAATTCAAATTAATCAATAATAAAAGAAGGGTTTGCAAAATTATTGTGCTCGAATAAAAAAAGAACTTTCGTGTACAAATCGGCGATTATTAATGATTTAATTATTTATACACGATGCATATGCAGACATTTCTCCCAACCAGTTGACTTGGAAAGGTCAAGTCTTTTTAATTTAATCCTCCTTTTTTCGTACACGTAGATGACGTTGACCCAATTAAATTTATTTTGTACTGTTTATAAACCCAATTAAATTTAATCCTCCATGGTCGATAGATCTTTTTCTGGTGAAATGTCGGGAACTGGATTTTATAGTGGATGTGGTGTGCTGTGTCTGCTGATCAAGCCGTAGGAGAAGTGCAGACCATGCGAGACCACACGTTGAGCTGCCGCCACCAGCGGCGGTGCTGCTGCTGCTGCTGCTGCTGCAACCTCTGATTCTACCGGTCGAATCGAATCCTTGCGAAGGCATCTCCCATGGCGACCGTGTCACTCGCTCAATGCTGGTACTTCGTCCAAGACGTCCTCCGGTTGGAGGACGGAGGGTTCGACAGCTGGCACCGCCTCAGCTTCTTCATCCACCCGATCCTTCTCATCGTCTGCCCCGTGATCAACCTCGTCCGGCTGATCGGCCGGTGGCTGTTTTACCTCATCTTGCTTCCGTTCAGGACCGTCGGCGGCGCGGTCGTTCTGGTGGGCACGGGCGCCAACATGTTCGCGGACCAGTGCAGGAGCTTCGTCGTCTTCCTGGCGGAGTTCTACGAGGTCCCTTCGCAGGCGTCCGACTCGCAGATCGGCGGGTACATCGTCCTTCCTTTTTCCTCCGGCCTGAGGGTTCTGGTGCTGGCCAAAGAGGAGGAGGAGGAGGAGGAGGACGACGACGGCGAGGAGGAGTACGAGGACTGCCTTCCTCTGCTGGAGGGGGGAGACGAGCAAGCCGTCAAGCCTTTCTTTCTGCTGGAAAGCGGCGCTCTCACGTGGGAGACGAGCGATCATCCGAAAGACGTTTCCCCGCTGTCTCAGGGCGAGGATTTCGCATTAACAAGAACAAAGAATGATCCAAACGACTCTACACAGCCATTTTTGTCGGAAGCTCTTAGCTTCAGATTCGACGGAATTCGCTCTCTGGGAGAAGGCTACGGATTCACATACGAAGAGCGCTCTCGGATGGAACAAACAGGGGAGGAAGACGAGCCTGCTGGCCATGTTTCAGAGGGCAACCATGTAGGCGAAGGGTACGCCACGCCGGCGGCAGCAGCAGACGGCCACGACGAGAACGTGTACGCGACGCGTGCTTCAGAACAGAGAAGTCTCACCACTTTCCGTACAGCCACCACGCCGTTGGGGTGGCAGTCTCGTAGGCTTTTAGACAAAGCCGGCCGAAGTCTTTCCGTCGACGTCGGAGGAAGTCGAGAGGAGGAGGCAAACCACACGCCTCGGCCGTCGCGGCGCGTCTCGCCGCGGTCCGTCGCGGAGGCTGCGCAGGAGTCACGCCATAGGATGATGAGAAAGCTGGGGGAGGCTGATCGTTCTCTCGGGTGGCGTGATTCGCCGCGGTCCGTCCTGGAGATTGCGCAAGAATCACCCAACGAAAGGAGGAGAAAGGTGGACGAAACAGTTGTCCAGTTCCAGAGGCCTCGCATCTCGGCGCAATCCGTCCCGGAGGATGAACAGGAACTGCGCCATGGGAGGAGGAAAGAGGACGAAGAAGAAGAAGAAGATGCCGGTCGTTTCCGCGGGACGCGCGTCTCGCCGCGACCCATCCCGGAGGTTGCACAGGAAGTGCACCGCAGCACAAGGAGAGAGGCGGACGACGTCATTCCGTTCTACGGAACGCGCTTTTCGCCGCGGTCAGTCCCGGAGGTCGCACGGGAAGTACGCCGCAACATGAGGAGGGAGGCGGACGACGTCGATGCGTCCTACGGATCGCGCGCCTCGCCGCGTTCCGTGCCGAAGGTCGCACAGGAACTCCATGGCGATGGCGCGAGTGGACAGGAAGAAGAAGGGGATCAGTTCTACGCGAGCTACACGGAGAGGGTTGCGTGGTTCGATCGATTGAATGCTGAAAGAAGAACTACGATAAGTATGTACAATTCTTCTTTTGATTCCTATCATTTACTGCGTGCAGATTATGATCTCAAATCGTTCTGACAATTCATGACAGAGCTCAAATGATTGAACTGCTTGTCAATTGTTTCGATTACTTGGAAAATAGCAAAATTGTTTTTTATCATGAGACTAATTCTACTTAATTGCACTGCTCTACTTGGAAGGGCAAACTTTTGATGGAATGATTAGCTTTCAGCTGTGCACATAGCTTGCAGCTGTAATTCACATAACTTGCAGCTGTAATTCTTTCATTGGATTCGTGTGCAAGGGCCTGCCTTGGGACTTTGTGTGATCTCTGTGTGCAAAAATGAACTCTTTGCCCCTGTGCCTTCTTGACAATTTTTTTCTGTATAGTCTTTCAATAACGTTTTGATCTGTTACTTCATCTCATCTTGTCCTGAAAAGCAGTGTAACCTATGAAAGCAATCCATGCATGTAACATTGAGATTTTCTTCATATGCATTTCAGATTTGCCTTTGTTAACCGAGTATTGTTGCAGGTGTTATTCGGAACATTACTCTGGAGAGCACGGGTTTGGAGGAGAGAATCCAACATCAGGTGATTTTTTCCGATGGAGCATTTCCAAAGAAGCTTGCAAAGTGCTTTGAGAGCGACTTCGAAGCCATCTATGTCGGGCAGACATGCCTTTGCTGGGAGGCTCTTCACCATCAGTACAGAAAAGTTGAGAACATTATACTCTGCCAGGATTCCAGTCTGACATGTTTCGACGCTAGTGTAATGAACTTGTTTGAGAGATTCGAGATATCAATGATACGATTCATCGAGGGCGAGATGTTTGATGGTGAAAGGTTTTGGAACTTTGTTCACAGACGATTCTCCGACAAAATTCTGCTCCAAATCCCAGAGGTTTCAGGTACCAATTTTGATCTTCAGCTCTTCGGGTTTTTGCGTTTCCAGAACATGTTTCTGAAGTATTCTGTTTCAAATGTTGTGTCCTTGCTTATCTGATGCTGATATGAGCTTTTTAATTAATCAGCATCATTTGGTAAACATTTAAATTTTCAGCTTATAATATGAGAGGATGGCAAAGAGAGGATACTGTCACGGCAAACAAGCTGTTGGAGACTATTGGGAGTGCTATACGAACCTTTTGGCTATTTATCAGGACAGATGACAAGAAGGAGCCGTCTCCATGGAAGCACCCCTGGACTGATTGTCCAGTGGAAAACCCAAGGGACCTGAAATTTTTGTGTCAAATTAAAAAAGAAACAAAAGAGGTCAGCAGAACTGATTCTTTTTCGTCTATTAAGCTTCACTTAAATTCAGACTTAAACTTCTCAGAAAGCTAAAGTTTGACATATTTCCTTCTCAGTAAGCCTTAAATTTGAGCTGCAGTTTCTTGTCTTGTTCCTGAGTTTAAATTTCTGTAGATGCAGCATTAGTAGCGAATAAAAGAGAGGAAGTACCAGCTCTGGGATATCTGAGTGATGCATGCTTAATGATGTAGCAATATATGCTTAATATGATAATGATCTGTCACAGCTCAGTACCTATTAGCTTATAGAGACCTTTTCTTTCCCATGATGTCTATCTCCTTGGCACAATTTCCAGCTACTAGCTGGTCAAGGTCCCTCCTTATTGTGGCAAGTGATCATCGTCGTATGCTGTAGCTTAAACTGATAATGATACATTGTCTATCCATTTCAGTGGACGTCCTTCTCTTATCAATGACTAATTGAACCCAATGTCGGAACTGTTCTTCTGACATCATTTCATGTTTTAGAGTTTAGATGGTTTGGCCTTCACTTCTTGCATATAATTTGTAAAGTTTTTCATCTGTGCATGTGAGGCCTGTGACCCCTATCTATGTTGTTGTGCTCTAGGAACTAGATTTAGTTTCCTCTCCTTTGGTTCACCAAAGAAGGAAAAAAAAAGAGGTTTATATGTTCAAGTTTTCCAAGAAACTGATAACATTGCTTGTTGTATTATGCTGTTGATTTAGTATCACAGTAACCGTCCTGAAGTATGTTTTCTTTTCCTCTGGAGTTTAAGTAACAAGTTGAGTTGCTCTTGTCAATGCAATATTTCAAAACACTGACAAATTGAACCAAACTTTCATTCTTGAAGAAAAAGATGAGACTGAAGAAGTTGCTGAAGAAACCCAAGTTGCTGTCTAGTCCATGCGATGAACTCCAGATTGAGCTGTTAATATCTGTCATCAATCTGCAACTTGTATCGAGGGTGCTCAAGATGTCGGCGATCACAACTGAACAACTTGAATTTTGCCATAAAAAACTCAAATGCGTCCTATTCAATCAAGGTAGCCTTGCAAGATCCACCAGTCGATGTTTATTCCCGCATGCCTAGCTCAAGGTAGAATTCCAGAGAGTATTCAGAAGATAACCGGCAGTTTACGGGTTCGGAAGTGTTAGTTATTTTATCCTTTCACTTTTCCTTGATCCTAAGACAATCTTTTCTTGTATATGAAGCCATGTACATTCTGATTTTCTGTAATCTTCAACTTCTTCAGTTTGAGCAAAAAATGTAGATACTAATTTCTGAAATCAGGGGTGTTTTTTTCCCCTCTATAAACTATTGAAACTATAATGTATGAGCCATCTGAAATCGTATATAAGTTCCTCTGTATGTTAATTTGATCTCTTCATATAAGACAAGTTTTCCTGTCATTACATCACTGCACAATAATTTTTGCAATATTTTTTTACAATAGTGTTCGGACAGTAGAATCGTGAGTAGTTGAATTGATAATTCAGAGGTTTGGATGAACTGAAACGTAATGCAATAAATTAATTTTAGCTGGTGTTTGAATAAAATATACGTATTGTAAATATACAATATAATTTTGTTAATTAATAAAAATAACACCATAAATTTTTTTATTAAAAAATGTTTAAAAATTACATTAACTACATATAATAAAGTATATTTTAAATAAATCATAGTTAACAAAATATTAAATTATTTTGATTAAATATGAGTAATAAACAATATTTAATTAATCTTTTTATAATAAATATATTATATTTCATAAATAAATTATTTATGAGAAAAAAATGTAAGAGAGAGAAAATAAGGGAAAAAAGGTAAAAATCAATTTTATCAATAAAAATTGGAAAAAAGCTTAAAACACTATAGTTCCAGAGGTGGGAATCAACATCACATGATTGTTGGTTCCCACATCGAATTCAAGTACAAGTTTCATTAGATTTGGTGAAATCAAGTGGAACTACATATCAAATTCTATGAAATTTTAGTAGTTAAATGTTAAACTACATATCTTATGATGAGACTCGAATCCACTTAGAATATAAATATGATAATAACAAATATTCATTAATTAAATTTGTAGAGGGTATTTATAGAGTTGTAAGTACTCATGTGACAAATAATAAGAAAAGATGAATAAAAGGAAAAATAATAAAATAATTGAAAGATTTTTAATATGAGAAATACTAAATTAATGGTCTATACTAAAGGACCATAATTAAAGACAATTATTAAGGCAAATGGCCCATAAATTTATTCTTCTCCAATTCTCCTACATTGATTCTCCTCGGCTCAAAAAAACTTGACTCCGACAAGTTGCAAGACGAAATACGTGCCGAAGTACAATATCGAGACATTTGAAAGTAGTTTCATTGATCCAAATAATTGTGGCATGTGGATGATCAACCAATCGAACAAAGGAGTGTTGACGAGGCTCGTATGAAAACTTTGTAAACATTAGAATCAAGAGAATAACAACCATTAGAAGAAGTAGTTGTAGATTGAGTTGAAAGCTCAAAAGGATCATAGTATGAGTGAGAACTTTCAATATTATGTACAAAGCTTAAGTCAAAATTAGGTGACAAATCCACTACATAAGTATTGGGTTCTTGTCCACAAAGGATATAGAAAATAGTCATTCTTTTAAGAAACTCATTAAATGTAATGGTTTTATAAAGTTCATGTCACATACGAACCATCGCAAATTTCTTCACATGTATGTCCATAAATTGACTATGCCCATCAATATCAAGTTTTTTTTATCATTATTAGAAAACATTAACAGTTCATGACTCTTTGTTTGAATATTAGAACTAAGAAAAATGATTGATATTAGGAATATGTGCGACTTTCATAACAAAGAGAATTCATGAGCAAAGACTCATTAATATCTAAGAGTTCTGACAAATGATTAATGTTATCAAGATGAGAAAGAGTAATCAAACTCAAAACTATTTGACAAAAAAGAAGTATGTCAAGGGAACTCAAAAGTATTGACTCAATCAAAGGAGAATCTATACTAATAGACTCGTCTATCCAAGGAACTAGAGGATTATTATCACCAAAGGACGACTCATCAAATTTTAGTATACAAAAGTAACCATCATGCGAGGAGTCAGTTGAATCATGCGAATGAAGACGAGACTCAAAGTCCATTTTAGGATCATGACATGAACATTGGGCAACAACATGATCGTTACAATGACAATGAGAACAAACTCGATCTCATATAGGTGTTTTAGGAACAACTATGAGACTAGACCGTGAAGTAATTAAAGAATTATTATTCAATGACACGTGTGAAATTGAAGGCTTAGGAAAAACACAACTTGAATGATGTTGAACGTACGATTCAACTTGAAGGTCATTTTTAAAAAATCATATTTGTGATGTTGCATTTCACTTCCAATTTTAGGACGAAGAGAATGAATATAACATGAAATGATAATCCACTTATTATTTATGATCGAGGGCGAACCCACGTGTGTATTGATGGGGGTCATGCCCCCCCCTCTCAACTTTTTGAAATGTTATGGGAGGATAACCTAAACGTTTCCTTCATATTGAATATATCGTTGGTAGCATCCTATTGAACTGTCAAGTTTTAGTCTGACAAAATGAACACAATATGCATTAGACAAGTTATATTTATCAAAGTAATATTCTAAATTGCCTAAGAAATCAAAAAATGTTGGGGTGTACCATCAAAAGGTGGAGCATCTAAGATTGGTGAGGAACATCCACTTGTGATGTGTGATGATAAGGGAACCATGTGAATGCAACCTATGTCAGGAATGGTTTGGAGGACCTTGAGTCAAGTGAAGATTGAAATTCACATTTGATGATTTAGTAGTTTCATTAATGGACGAATAACAATTTTGTGTGAAGATGCTTATTTTAGGTTCAAGGATATCGCATTGACAGCGAGATCTTGAATTACATCAAAAGTAGAATATAATCTAGTACCAAATTGAGAAGTAACACTAAAATGAGAACAATGACTACTACATGACATATTTAATTAAAAAAGAGATTCATAGAAGAAAGTAACACATACTAATAATGAAATATGCTAATGTTATCGAGCAGTCATTGTCAATCCTATGAATCCTTAAAAAGTGAATAATGAGGGTTGAGGCTAATAAGGGAGAAGTTATGAGGAAGAATGGGGAAGAAGTTATCAAATTTCATAATGAGTTGTTGTCAATCCACGCCTAAAGTGAATAATGAGGAAGAAGTTACCAAATTTCAAGATCAATGAATTGTCCTTTTTGAAATGATGGTAAGCAGAATCAACATAACCAACATGATCATGAAATCAAATTTAAGTTCTCCTTGCAAGCAGATATATCCAATATCAGGGGAAGAGTTGTAGTTATGCAATGCAGTCACAACATAGATGATGATGGATGGTTGTGAAGGCATAGAGGAAATTTATCGTGGTGGTGAGGAGGGAGGAGGCAGCGATTACAACTTGAAGAGAGGGTGTTGGGCGCAGGTTAACGACGACATCGACAATAGTTGGCGGGCACAAGATGTGATGTGATGACATGAAACGGTGTTGATGGACTAGAAGTGTGAGATACTGTAGCAAGTTCTTGTAGCGGCACACTATGGCACAATCCGATTATGGTGGCGACAATCACAATGTCACTGTAGCGACGGTTGATGGAGGAGAAATTAGGATTTGAGGATGCGGCATGACCTCAACCATTCAATGAAGATATGATGATTTATTTACTCTGATATCAATCGATGGAGACTTGAATCCACTTATAATATAAACATGCTAATAGTAAATATTTATTAATCAAATCTATTTTCTAAATATTTATTAATATTTTATAATTTAGTAGAGGGCATTTATAGGGTTCTAAGTACCCATATATCAAATAACAAGAAAATATGAATAAAAAGAAAATTAATAAAAATTAAACTAATTAAAAAATCTGATATAAGAAATACTAAATTAATGTACTATACTAAAGGCTCGTAATGAAATATCAGCTATTAAGGCAAAATCCCATAATTCTATGACTGTCCTACATCACCTTATCTGTTCAACTACAACAAAAAACAACAAACGAATTAACGTTGGAGGATGAGTTTATTGGGTTGCACATGGCGTAGACAAAAAACATTGCAGTTTTAAAACTTGAGTATAATTTTACTAGAAAGTTGCTACGGTGCATAGAACCAACCAGAAAAAAAAAGATTCAATGTTGGCACTAAAATCTCAATCCATAAGGCTGAAAAAAGATTCAAATTAAACACTTCAGAATTGCAGAGAGTCAAACTCATATTTTTTTTAAAAAAAAGACGATCTTAGCTATTTATGATTAACGCAGGATAATCCTAGTACAAAATATTGAGGAGGCCTCGTGGGGCATTCCTCATAAAACGTGTCTGAGTTTAAAATTTTGCTCAGATAAGACAAAAAATCGACAGCTCGATTACAATCGCGATATATGTGTCTGCATTTGAATTAATATGATGACAGAATGTGATGCCAAATATTTCGAATGATGTTTATAATACGCCATGGACAGGGAGATGTCTTGTTGATATTCCGTACGAGGATCTCCGAATCGATTCCGCAATCCGCCAATTTATATCCCCGCTGGATGCAATGTTTGATTCCCTCCTGCAATGCTACTGCTTCTATCTCCAGAGCTAATCTTCCAACCCATTTACCGGCATCTGCAATAAGAAGATTCCCTTGAATAGATCTTATGATAAAATCGGCACCCCAAAGGTCGTAGGTCCCATGTAGGAACCATCTGAGTTAAGGCGAACCCAACTCAGTGCAAGAGGATTCCACTGGACTGGGGTGGGGGGTGATGCTATGTGCCTCATAGCAGTTTGTATTAGTTATGTCCTGCAAGGACCCTCTCCCACACAACTATGATAGTAGCGATCTTAGATTGGAAATGGACATCATTTTGCGAAAGTCAAATGTTCTAAAAAATAAAAGCAAAAAATGATTTTAGACGGTCTCTTGAATGGGGCTCAAGATTCTCGCCCTCCTCGATCCAGCTCCCAGATGACTAGGAGTCTCGTAAACTGATAAATGAGAGCTTGAGAAAAATTATTACGCGCAAAAGAGCAATAAAAAAATAAATACGTCAAAGTTTCAGAGAAGCCCCGCACAGGACATAGACCTTTCAGTTGATTTGCATGTATCTTGACACCAGTGGCGGAATCAGGTGCCTTCCGGTGTCTGCACGTGCAAGCACCGGAAGGATCAATAAGTATATCGTCAATTCTATTTTGACACAAGAATATGCTTTGCATAGTGGCTAAAACATGCAATTTATAAATGAGATTGCTAGAGTTCAAACCTCAATGATACCACTAGAATTTTTGCTAGCTCCCCTTTGCTTGACACTTATAATCAATCGGTGTAGTGAGACTCATATTGAGTTATTCACAGGAAAAAAACAAAACAAAACAAATAGCAAAATAAATTCCATGACGTTGTAGTTTTTTATTTTTTATTTTTCTTGTGATTCCATCTCATTCCCATTGGTTGGGGACCACACACCTTGTTCTGCTGCCAGCAGTTATTGCGTTGCCCAATCAACGCGCGTCCACGTGCCCCTTATTTTATGTGAATGCAGTATATTTATGTAGACTTTTCTCAAGAATAAAAAAATGATAGTGTGACATCACTTGACATGAACATTTTTCTTCATCTCTGTTGTCTGACTATAATACAATAATTTAAGGGACAAAAATCACAAAATTATATATATTATTACCATTCCAATATTCAAAAAATAACGTCGATTATTTGATTTAACTCGTGTTCATCTTGGATTATGATTTTTTTTTTGTACACAAATGAATCAAACTCGACGTCTGGTGAATTAAGGGTTTGATTCATCCCAATCCCTTTGATTAAATAACTCTTTTTTTCATAGGAAAATATTACTAGAGAGTTTTCAATTCAAGGATTTCTAGACGTAGTCTAATTTTGTATTTTGTTATATATTTCGTATCCAATGCGTGAACTATGAATCCATTGAACACGTTCTCTAAACCGACGTGAAGAAAATGATGGACCTGTGAAAATTATCATATTTCTTTTTCAGGACGGAAGGAACCCAAAAATATCAGGAATCGGTTCCAAAGGAACCCATCAGAAAACCTCGATCTCGTCTCTCTCTCTCTCTCTCGCGCGCGCGCGCGCGCGCGCGCGCTTCAGCCACAACTCTCCATTCCATCCCCGCCTCTCTCTCGGACACAGACGCGTTATAATGCTCCCGAGTCTTGATAGCCAGAACAAGACGAAAACAGCATTTGAATTGCTCACGACCACCCACCATCGCCTATGGCCTCCGTCGCCCCATCACCGCTCGCAGGAATCAGAGCTGCGAATCCCTGTCGGGCCCTCTCACTCTCTTCTGCCCCACCGGCACCATCACCACCGCCATCACCATCAGAGGAATTATGCACATTTACCTAGTGTTGTTTTTTCCCTGCTCTTCATCTCGTCTTCTCTTCCTTCCTCCCCAAGTTATTTCAGCTTGTCCTGTCGCTGGTTTCGACTCCAATTCTCTTGAGCCCACCGGAAAGATTCGATCTTTGGCTCAAAGATGGCATCTTTTGGGCCCCGACCTTTCCTCTTCGAGGTCTGGAACGGCGCCATGCAGTCAATTGCTACCGGCAGACAGCCTGCGGCAGGGGCTTCTGGCTTTCCTAATTTCGTTGCTTTTGATGGCAATGGAGGTGGTCACAGAGTGAAGCTTCCGGAAGTGCTTGGAAACCGTGATGCCCTGGTCGTTAGGAAGAGTGGACGAAGCCTTCGCACTGCCGCCAGTAAAGGCCGGAGCTTGGAAGAAGGGAGCGCCAGAGATGGAGATGATGGCCTGGAGGGACGTGGGGATGATTTAATTCTAGATAAACTTGACAAGAGAAAGATGGTTGCCACAATGCAGCAAGACTTACTCCGGCAGGTACTCAATTTATTGTCATACACTCTTAACAAATTCAGAATTTGATAGTGGCGTCAAATACACGATCTTTGTAGATTGTTCCTTGACGCCATCTTCATTCAAATCCACACAATTAAGCAATGAATTGACAAGAAAAAAAATAAACATTTGTACTTGATGCAAAGTTCAGTGAGGGCGATGATTAGTGATATGATTGGCCTATTGGTAAAGAGGTCATGAGTTTAAGGCACAGAAGTCACCTCCCCACAAGAACAATCATGTACACTACCTTTGCTAGACCGAGAGCATTTAGAACCAGCTGTATGATCATGAAAGCAACCACACATCCATGCCCGGCCCTTGCTGGCCTGGAAACATTTGACGAAAGGAAGTTGAATTATAACCCTTTTACATGATTTCAATGAGAGAACTGAAGAAAACAAAGACACATCCAAAACATCCTGATGCTCGCCTAATTTTGAAAGAAATTTATCTTATTATTTGCTGGACTAATTATATGTAAGATCTCAGATGCAATCTTTTATTGCTGCCTGCAACTTGAAAAGACAGAAAGTTTTGTCATATTGAAAATTGATATACATGCATTTTATCCTTTTAGAAAAAAATTGATATACCATGAACTTTTCATCTTACTATGTAAATGCAGCATACTTTGCAACCTCTTTTGTCTCTTCTACTGAGTGCTGCAGATTAGTCTATTTGTATTTACTTCTCTTATCATGGCATGCATATATCACTTGTATTATCATATAATGCCCATCTACATGAGATTGTTCTCTGAAGTAACTGCTTTTGTAGGAGTTCTACTTGATGAAAAAACTTGTAGTTTGATCTTTCGCTGCTATTGTTATAGATTTTGGTTTTCGTATCATATTTAGCTTACAACATTCTAAATTCAGTGAGTACTATACTTTTAACCTATTTATTTATCTTTTTTCGATGCAGATAGTGGAAGGAAGGAACCTTGTTTCCTCTTTGGAAAGTGATTCTGTTGATTCAGTGAAGGTTAAACTTTCTTCCAGCAAAAGTGACGAAACCTCAGTGTCTACTCCAAGTGTTAATAATGGAAGCACCAAAGGAAGATACAGTGGGATGGGAAGACTGATTCTTATGACTCTGTCCACTCTGCAAAAAGAATCATGACGGGAAATCCGGAGGTTGGTCTAAATGGAAGCTCTGCTGTTGGAACCAAAACAATTGTTGTTTCACCAATTACTTCGGAAACTCTGAAACTTCTAGTGCTAAATATGAGGAAACAAAAGAAGATGGTTCAGATGCTGAAGCTATTGTGGATCCTCCGGAAGAAAATGAAAAACCTCCTCCTTTGGCTGGGGCAAATGTCATGAACGTTCTGTTAACAGCTGCGGAATGTGATCCTTGGTCGAAGACAGGTAGGGCTGCTAATAAGTCAGACCATAATTTATAAGTAAGTTTGTTTCAAGGTCAACATACTAATTAATATTTTGCTATAAAGTATAAATTTAAATCATAATATCATTTTTGTATAATTTTTATAATGAAATACTTAATTTAATTACAACAATAGAGCCTAATAAGTTAACAAGCTATGTCAGATATTGTAAAATTAGTAAATAACATAGGCCTAGGCTTTATTTTTAGGTCTATCATAGGTCATAGGCTTGACCCTTTTCATATTCTATTGTACTCGGTCTATTTATGTGTAAGCCCCTAGCCTGGATTGACTTATTGCCAGCTACCTTATCACTCAATAGAAATACTTCTTTTTTCAGTATGCTTGTTTATTTTATTATTTTTTTGAAAGAGTAAAGGATGATTGTAATCATCCAGATTTATTAGTTCCTGAAATATTACATGCTATTATGTCATTACAAGATTACATCAACTCATTGATCAACCCATAACCGAATCATATGTCTCACTAATGATCCCATATTTTAACTTGACACCTTTCCCGGACAGGTACACACTAAGGTCCTCATTTTCCAATTAGAATTCTCTGTTCGCTTAAGGTCTGAGGATTTCAATAGTAATATCTGTCTCACAGTTTACAAAGTGATCTTTACCTTTGTCATCTTTTAACAGGAGGGCTTGCAGATGTGGCTGGCGCATTGCCGAAGGCTTTGGCCAGAAGAGGACACCGTGTTATGGTACTCTGCTTTTGTCATTAATGCAAGATTTCTAGTCTGTAGCACAAATCAGCTACCATGAAGAGTTTGAGCAAGCTGATAATTGGAAACTTAAAAAAATCTGCAACTCAATCAACTTTGATTTACTATTCTTCAGAAATAACTATCATAGCAGCTAATGTAGTTAAATGGTTCCATATCTTGTATTTTTAGGTTGTAACACCAAGGTATGACAACTATGCTGAACCCAAAGATACAGGTGTTCGTAAGCGTTATAAGGTTGATGGCCAGGTCAGTATCATTACATCAGTATTGGTATACAAATTCATGGAGAAATGGTAAATTATCAACTGAAATATTTATTGCAACATGTCAATCTACAGGATATGGAAGTGACTTATTTTCATGCTTATATTGATGGTGTGGACTATGTTTTTATTGATAACCCAGTATTTCATCATCGTGAGAACAATATCTATGGGGGAGATCGACTTGTAAGCACTTGATATTCTTCTTCTCCTAACTTTATTAGTCATCTTTTTCTATACTTAAAGCACAAGTTACAACCCATTATTTTTCATCTCTCTCTACTTGTTCATAAAAATTAGTGAAACATTCTGAAACTCATTATCGTATGAATGCAGGATGTCTTGAAACGAATGGTCTTATTCTGCAAGGCAACTGTAGAGGTTTGTTCTTTACCTTGACTCCTAAAGATTCACCACGGTAGTGTTTGAGAATCTGGAAGCTCTTTGGCATACAAGTCTATTCTTTCTTCATTCTGTTTATTGAGTTCTTAAGATGCTCAAGCTATGATTCAGTTGCCTCTTTATAACAACTTTCAAATGAGTTGTCCATGTTGTTGATTCTTGAGAATCGGGAGAGAGAATTTCAACTGGAGGGGGCTTGAGACATTATCTAGCACACCTTTGCTTTTAATTACTTGAAATAAAAGTATACAAGTTAGATAAGCCTTGCCTAGCCCTTAAATATATTGACTACATTTACATTCTTTTCCAGACAATAAGAACTTGAAGGCTGAGATGTAGGTGTAATATATTGAAATAGAAGGTGTATCATGCATATATGTAGGATTATGGGGAAAGATAAGATTATCTTCGTCACTTGGCAAAAGTTCACTTTCTTTGTCCAGTGTACAGCACTTTGAATTGTATTCTCACTACCATGTTATTTATATTTCTATTATTCCTTTTGTACCGTATCTACCTTTAACAAAAGAAGTAAAGAGAATCGACTTCCTCATATTCAAAGAATGATGACACTTGGAAACATTTCCGATTCAATTATTTGAGAAGTTGCAAATGAGATTATGTATTTGATCCAAATTTTGAAGTGATATGATGGTAATTCCTTGCTTCTAAGATTTAAGAATTAACGAATTAATAGAGCGGAATGGATCCATGTAGCCGACCCCACCTAGTGGGATAAGGTTTTGTTGTTGTTGTTGTTGTTGTAAGATTTAAGAATGATACGATGGTATGTCGTTGCATCTAAGAAACCAGAATTGGTTTCAGGCTCCTTGGCATGTCCCATGTGGCGGTGTTTGCTATGGAGATGGAAACTTGGCTTTTATTGCAAATGACTGGCATACTGCACTCCTGCCTGTGTATCTGAAAGCATACTACCGTGACAATGGCTTGATGAAGTATGCTCGATCTGTTCTAGTGATACACAATATAGCCCATCAGGTTTGCTCTCTAATTCATCTTAAATGTATATACATTTCTACTTTTAGCTTTTACTTTGAAGTTTGAGATGCTCATATAACCAGCTTATATGGTGTTCTCATCAATCCATGAAGAATATTTTCTTTTTGAATTGGCAGTTGTTCACTTAGGTTGTCAGAGAGCTAGTAAACCTCATTATTTGAATCATTATTGGGCCAATCAGAAGGAAAGAAATTAGGAATGAAGATGACTGAAAGAATCTGTGCATGCGAACATTTTCTTAACTGGTTTTTGGGTACATAAAACTCAAGGTCTGTATGCAAATAAGTTTGGAAATGTAACAATTTATCGGAAGAACCAAAATAGATATTTATTATGAAGTTTTTGGCTTTAATGAAGCAATGGAAAAGAAGGATTTGTAACGAGGTCTAATTTACAAAGCTTTATGAAGCCAAATGTGCACAACTTTAATGGCTGATTTAAAAAGTTGCTCTATTATTTGACTAATATTGAAGCATGTCTTGACCAGGATTTGGTGTCAGGGAGCATCTTTAAGAATTTATTGACTTTACTCAGTTTCATTTGAACTCCGCCTATGTTTTAACTCCGCCTATGTTTTATAGTCGGTCCCAAGCTCGGATAAAGGAGGAGGGTTGTGTTAGGTCCCGACAACCAGCGTAAAACTCTGTCGAATCTCATGAACATGGATCAACGAATGCGGAATGGATGTAGCCGACCCCACCTAGTGGGATAAGGCTTTGTTGTTGTTGTTGTACTCAGTTGCATTTGCTCTCAAGAAAAATCTTCTTGTAGCCACAGGAGAAAAATCAGGAAGCAAACAGCAGTTAAATTTTGACAAACAGAAATGTACTTACTTCTTTAAGATTGGTCGAACTTCATCTTTCTTCAAGATTATTTATTTCTCAACAATGTTATGTTTGAACTTTCTGAGCTTGTCTTAATCCAAATAATAAACATGCAGTAACACCTAATGACCTCGGTTTGCAATACAGGGTCGTGGTCCTGTAGAAGACTTCTTTCATATTGATTTACCAGAACACTACATGGACATTTTTAAACTCTATGATCCAATTGGAGGCGACCACTTCAATATCTTCGCTGCTGGCCTAAAATGTGCGGACCGCATAGTCACAGTCAGCCATGGCTACTCGTGGGAGCTTAAAACATCGGAAGGTGGCTGGGGCCTCCACGAAATTATAAACGAGAATGGCTGGAAATTCCAAGGTATCGTTAACGGGATCAATGACAAAGACTGGAATCCGGAACTTGATACTTACCTGGAATCTGATGGGTACACCAATTACTCATTGGAAACTCTGCATGTTGGAAAACCAGAATGCAAAGCTGCACTTCAGAAAGAGGTTGGACTGCCAGTCCGTAATGACGTTCCGGTAATAGCTTTTATCGGCAGGTTGGATCCCCAGAAAGGTGTAGACCTCATCATGGAGGCCATGCCTTGGATTGCTGGTCAGGATGTTCAGGTGGTCATGCTGGGCACTGGGAGGCCAGAGCTTGAAGATATGCTGAGGAAGTCTGAGGCCCAGTATCATAATAAGGTTCGAGCATGGGTAGGGTTTTCCGTGAAGATGGCACATCGAATAACTGCAGGAGCTGACATCCTCCTCATGCCTTCGAGATTCGAGCCTTGCGGACTGAACCAACTGTATGCCATGAATTATGGGACTATTCCTGTCGTGCATGCTGTCGGTGGACTTAGAGACACTGTAATCCAGTTTGATCCTTTCAAAGAGACTGGAACTGGTTGGACCTTTGATAGAGCAGAAACTAACAAGCTTATTAACGCACTGGGGAACTGCTTGAATACATACTGGAACCACAAGGAGAGCTGGAAGGGGCTTCAGAAGAGAGGCATGGAGCAGGACCTTAGTTGGGAAAATGCTGCTGAGCGATACGAGGAAGTTCTAATTGCAGCGAAGTATCAGTGGTGAAGTAACACTTTTTTTACATGCCAATCAGTTCTTCTAGAGTTTTGCCACTACACAAGATCAAAGCTTTTCAGATTCTTGAGGGTTCACTGGACATGATCGCAGCATGGCCACTAAATATCACGTTGTGTGTATTAAACAGGAACTTATTGCAGTTATATAGTTTTCGCAAATTGTCTGATGCTTTTAGTCCACATGAGAAGGAATGTGCCTTTTTTAACTGTTTCTTTTTTTGTGAAAATATGAAGCACAACAACAATAACAACAAAGTCTTATTCTATTAAGTGGGGTCGGCTACATGGATCATACGACGTCTCATTGATCCATGTTCATAAGATTCGACAGGGTTTTACGTCGACTGTCGGGGCCTAACACAACTCTCCTATTTTATCCGAGCTTAAGACCGACTATAAAAGATAGGCGGAGTTGAAAATATGAAGCACAATTACTATTTTTTTAAGTCATATGAAACTTATTTTATTAGTAGCATAAAAACCCTGTGTCTTGACATCGGACCCTTCTCCTAAAAGGCTAAAACTATTTCAGAAGGTGTTATGAAACTTGTGGCCCACAAGGTTAAACTTTGAAAGCTATGCTTTAACTCGGTTGTTTCTTTCCAGAATATGAACAAAATATGACAGCTTTTTCTTATCTGAATTCTCTTTTGTGGTCTCGGAAAGATCACAGTGCAAGACAATACTGAAAAAACCTATGCGAATAAGACCATTCTATTCCATAACAAATTCAGGGCAAAAATAAATAAAGATGAGGGTGTGCAAGTTAAGACGGCTCTTCCAGCGCTGTGTAAATTATTAGCACATGAGATCTAAAAGTCTATTTATATTAATTCTGTGAGATGTGAATCATGTGATATAATATATCCTAAACTCTAACACGTCAGTTTCCCAGTACGTGGGGTTGGGAAGACTAAGTTTATAATCCCTCCGTCGCTGACAAATAGTGTTGTCTGCATCTGAGCCTGTCCAGTGCGGTAGATTGACCGCTCATCTCAGTTCCTAATCTTTTGGCAACCCATGGCATGAACCATATCCAAGGGAGCTCAGCTTCTGATCCAGAGCGTTCGTGTTCGTCACTAGTTCAGCCTTTCAAGACGAGGACGGGACAGGACTTGCTTGAGGCGTTGAGTTGACCACTCGAAACCAGAAGGGAAGGCAGGGGAGCAGGACACTGTTGCAAATTAGTTTGAAAAGCCAAACAAGTGGGTTAGCAATCAGCCATGGTGCTTCTTGCCCTGCCTTCGTCATCTAATGGTGACATTCTCGCCCTTTTGCACTGTTCATGGTCTTACCATACAAAACGATAAAGCTACAACCTTTTTTCCTTCGTTATTGACGCATAACAGTTTTTTTTTGGCTTGTCTGTTCAGCAATGGAAGTCAATGCCACGAACAGCGCGGTCCTGCAGCTGTGGACATCTCGCGCCCTGGGTTTCTTGGCGTCCCTGGCCTCGTCGTCGCCGAAGGTGGAGGTGATATGGATGCAGGTAAGGGTCTACGCGGTGGCGCCGGTCCTGCACATCGCAGTAGTGCTGTGCATGACCATGTCGATTATGCTGGTGCTTGAGAAGGTGGTGATGGGGCTGACGAGCCTCTTCGCCAAGGTCTTCCGCTGGAGGCCCCAGTGGAAGTATAAGTACGAGCCCATGGCGGCGGACTTCGAGACCGGCTTCCCCATGGTCCTTGTCCAGCTGCCCATGTACAACGAGAAGCAGGTGAAAGTGATGCCCCGCTGTTTTTCACTTCAACCTTTCTTTACTTCGCCCTTTACCTGCTTTGAGTGTGTGTGTGTTTTTCTCGTTTCCTGCAGGTGTACAAGCTCTCCCTTGGAGCTGCTTGCGGGCTTTCATGGCCATCTCATCGCATCATCATTCAAGTGCTGGACGATTCCACAGATCCAGAGATTAAGGTAAGCTTGATATCTGTATCACACATTACTGCACTTCTTAACCTGGAATTAGGTCCTGACATTGATCAGGAAAGAAAAAAACAAAACAACTTTAGCAACACAATAATATCTACCATTCTCCCAACACTTCGATGACATTGAATGGTGCGTGCTTTTTGTTATGGAATTTAACCATAAAAATGTGAGTAATTAAGTGACCCCCTTTTGTCATTGGTAAAATTTAACGTCAATTTTCGTCACATGGAGATTGTAGTTAGTATTCAAATCAAAGTTTGGTAGTTGGTTTTTTTTTTTTCATCAGATATGTTGCAGTTGGTGTTAGATTTATCCAGCAGATTGACATTCTTGTCATGCGATAATGTGGAACAGGTAAAATGTATCTTGATTTGCTTCACTATTTGTCTTTAGAGAGCAATCACTCTGAGTGAGTGGAAAACTGTCTAGCTTCTAAACTTTGGAAGTTTAGGTTCTGTCAATCTAACAACCAGTGTGTTTGTATTCTCCTTCAATCAACTAAGACTACTTTTAAATGAGTCAATGGAGAAAGACAATTTTCACTTTTATCATAAGACTTCGTGTATCTCTGTAACATATTATTCCTTTTCAGTTGTAGGTTGGAACCTGGAATCTCAGAGATATGCCCTCGTATATTTTTCATAGTGTAGAACTTTCCTATGTTTAAAATTTTCTTTTGGGGTTAAAATCAAATTCTAATATGTATTTTCTTCTTGTCATCTGTAGAGTTTAGTGAAGCTTGAATGCAAGGAATGGGAAAGCAAAGGCGTTAATATTAAATATGAGACAAGAGACAATAGGCATGGTTATAAAGCTGGTGCCCTGAAAGAAGGAATGAAGTATAGTTATGTGGGTCAATGTGCTTTTGTTGCCATCTTTGATGCGGACTTTCAACCTGAGGCAGATTTTCTATTGCGGGCCATCCCTTTCCTAGTCCACAACCCAGGAGTGGGTCTAGTACAAGCAAGATGGAAATTTGGTATATGATATTTCTCAATTTAATTAACCTCTTAAATGCCAAAGAGTTCTTGTATCAGCAAAGTTATGATACTTTATAATTACATTCACACGGTTGCCTGCATTCCAGTACCAGATCCAGTTAACAATGAAACATGAACTGTTTGCAAATCATACTCATGTCCTTTCAAGAAATGAACTTCCCTGTAGGTTCTGAAGTCTTACCAAATTATTTAATTACCGCCATTAGTTCTAGATTACATAGCATGCATGCAGTTCAATTTTGGGAGAGTTAAGATGCATTAAATCACTATTCCAAGCTACTTCACATTTGCAATTGTATAAAGGCCAACTTGGTAACTCTTAGCATTCAATAGTAGTATCAATTATTTAAATAGAAGAGTGACAATGTCTTCCTTATGAGCCTAAGTTTTAATATATGAAATATGGTTAATTGATCGACTTGAACTTAAGGGTATCTAGATAATGTATGCGATAAATTGCGAGGATTTGATTTATCTAACTTGGACGTTTTGTTGCCTCAAAGAAACAAAGAACATTGACTTGGATGGTTTGTTTACACGTGAAACATCTATGATCGTTGTCATCTTCATGTGCTCTATCACTAACATTATTTGTATGGTCTATATGGTATAGCTGAAGTAATAAGTGAAATGAATTATATGTGTTAACACTTTATAGCTTTCTTCTGTGGTGCATGTCAAACAATGAACACAAATGAAATTTATCAAAACTTTTTGTACTATGTCCAGAAGGTGGTACTTTGGAAAATTGCTCCAAATGATAATATTTTCCTCACTTGCATATTCAGCAACAAGGATTATAATCTCTCTGTTCATCAATATTTTGACAGTCATGCTTCTATCTAATGTATAATTTTTACTACATATTTTTTTAGTTTGATACCACCCTTCATTTTGGAGCTGAACATTTCTTTCGTTACGATTTCTTTAGCTTTGATTTCAGTTGTCTGTGAATAGCTCTTTTTTTGTTTGATTTTCACCTGCTAATTGTTGACAAACCTTCTTATGGATGTAGTGAACTCTGATGAATGTATGATGACAAGAATACAAGAAATGTCAATGGATTACCATTTTAAGGTTGAACAAGAATCAGGTTCAACCATGTATTCTTTCTTTGGTTTCAATGGTATGTAACTGTTTGCTGACATTTTGCTGGATTGATATAACAATAGCTTCAAGATAGAGCATATTGGTAGAATCTTACAACATCAGTTTCTTATCAGTTAGTAACATTCTGGTCTCATTTTATCATGCCTTGATCAACTAGTTATCCTAGTGTAAACATTACTTGATAGGAGGAAAAATAATATCAGCCAATTATGCTTTGTTCTTTTACTTTGTTGACATGTAGCAATTGTCATGATAGAATGAATAGTGAGAGATAGAGATAATATCCACCAATTAATCCCGATACTCAACAGAACTAATCAACAATGAGGAATTTTTAGATGAGGAAGTTTCTAATTCGTTAATTAAAATTTTGTTAAACAACCTTAAAGATTAGCATCCACCAGAATCATGTGACCAGAATAACAACTTTTGCAATAATTTGCTTTGATGAAAAACAAATCACTAGGAAGAAATAATGGAACAATGTAAAAAATGAGTGGTTCAATCTGATGGGCAATTTTACTAATCATGTTCTATGTTATTTTTTTTCCTTGTTCCATTCATAGGAACTGCTGGTGTCTGGAGAATCTCGGCTCTTGAAGATGCTGGAGGTTGGAATGACCGATCGACCGTTGAGGATATGGATTTAGCTGTTCGTGCAACCCTTTGTGGTTGGGATTTCATTTATGCAGGAAATATCAAGGTATTTTGTAAAATTATTCTAGGAGTCTCATGATTCAATGCAAGCACTGTCAACTCAAGTCAGATGACGAAAATGATTTTGTGAATGACATGAGTATGTTGATGAAAATCTACCAGCCAAAGTTAACTGTAGTCATCAGTTTAAAATATTAAGGGAGAGATAAGTTGTCCTACTTAATAGAATACCTGAGATACTGAAAATTCCTCATCCCTGTTCATAATGATAAATACCTGATTCTAGAAAGGCATGATGCTAGTTCCATTATGAAGAAATTCTCAATTTGTACTTGCAAACTCTCATCATTTATCTTCAAGATATTCGAGGACATGATAAATGGTTCTTCTACAATATCCTTGAAAGATGTTTATCTAAATGTTAATCAAGTTGCCAGAATGTTACAGAATAGCTCAGTGTGTGATTGCAGGTTAAAAGTGAATTGCCAAGTACATTTCAGGCATATCGGAATCAGCAATATAGATGGTCTTGTGGCTCGGCTAACTTATTTAGAGGGATATCCAAAGAGATAATAACAACAAATGTTAGTAATTATAGTTCTCAAATGCATGGATAGTTTCTTGTGTTCCACATGTTTTCCTGATATATTCAAGTATTTTTATCTTGCAGAAATTACTGCTATGGAGGAAAATAGATTTGCTATACAGCTTCTTCATTGTTAGGAGAATTTTATCCCACATTGTCACATTTACCTTTTATTGCATAGTTATACCATTCTCAGTTTTTATTCCGGAGGTCAAAGTTTCGAAATGGGGGGTGGTTTACATTCCCACCACTATCACGCTTCTGCATTCTGTTGGGACTCCAAGGTTTGGTAGTTGTGTTCTGTCAGCAAGCATAAAATGGAAATTTCTTGATAATTTAACATCTGTTTTGCAATGTTTGTTTCTCTTGATGTAGTTCATTGCATCTACTGTTTTTCTGGGTACTGTTTGAGAATGTAATGGCAATGCACCGAACCAGAGCAGTCGTGGCTGGTTTGCTCGGAGTAGGTGAAGTAAATGAATGGATTGTAACTGAGAAGTTGGGCACTAAACTGAAGGTAAATGGAGAGGAATCTGGACAACACTTGAAAGTTAAGAACAGGTAATCCAATAATTTATCATTGCTGATCTTCACTTTTTTCCTGAATATGGACTGCGCTATCCCTTTATCAGTTGTTCATCATTAGAATAGTAGCTATCTACTTTTCAAGAGAATTATGTTATCTGAAACCTTCTCTTCAGTAGGTTCAAATATATCATACTTAGACATTTTAGATTATTTGTAAGTCATATATCTCCAAAGCCAGGGATTGTTCTTTTCTCGAGGCACATTTCTACTTTTTTGATGAATATTTAGAAAAGGAATATTCCTCCATTTTATTGATGACCGAATTTTTTTCTGTCATAATTTCTTCAGGTTTCTTCTTCCGGAGCTTGGCATGTCTCTGTTCCTTCTCATATGTGCATCGTATGATTTGTGGTATGCGAAGAACAATTATTTCCTTTTCATTTACCCACAAGCTGTCACATTCTTCATTGTGGGTATTGGCTATGTTGGGAGTTTGCCTCCGAGCTAGAAATTCCTGTTTCTGATTGTTCTAACATGTTGTGTTGTATCTCATAATACACACGTGAATTATTGCCATATGTTACCATAAAACATAAACTCATATCAAAATTTTGGTAATTGATTATGCTCTAGTCAACAATTTGGCAGTTTTACATAGTGTGTGTAGGTTGATAATCAAATGGAAGTTTAGCCAAATTGTACACACAAAAGTCTCAATCACAGGAGGGTTGAATGGATAAACAAAAAGGATGAATCCATCATTGTAACTATGAGTTGTCAGGAAAGATGTCTAGCTCATCACGATGTTGTTGGAATTATATCTATAGGTCAGAGCTTTTCATTGGATGAGGATGGTGTTCAATATTATAACTGTTATTGGTGGAGGAATTACTAGAACTGTAAAGTATGCAAGTACAAGTCAACAAGGCACACTGTAATCTCCCATTGGTGGGCATCCAAACACTGGGAACTGTACAAGTCGTCCCCATGTGCAAGTGCAAGCACAGCCATCTACCTTGTTCAAGGTATCAAAGCATTATTAGCACAATTATTATCCCAAAGTTAACAGCAAACAGAAGAAGGAAAAAGGAGAAGAAAGTGCAGGTGTCCTCCTGATGCGGTGACCTGCGAGCTTGGAACCAATAAGAAGCCAAAGAACTGATGGCTGCCCATGTCACAATTGAAGGCCTCTGTTGCAGTCAACAAAGGATGAACAAGCATAGCATACACAGCTGATGCTGTGCGAGCCAGGAAACAAATCCCCCCACCAAATCCACAATTATTTCCCTCTCGTCCAATTATGATTCGGCCATTGATGCCATTTTTCTCAGCATCATCTGAAGAGTGAGGTGGCTGTCATCTTCTTGGGATGCTCCTCAGAGAAAAAGGAAAGAGATAGATCTGTTTCTGTTGTCTACAGGTGCAAAACCAATCATCGTGCTCCTCCACCAAATCTCAGAATAGTTACAGTCTTACAGATTGAGACATAAGTTAACATTGAGCAACACCAAATCATTATTAGCATGCTAATCAGCAATTATACATTTCAGATGTAGCACCCCATCCGGACTATGAGGTACGTACCTGATAATTAATGACGCAAATGTACATATATATTTTGCCAAACCCCACAATTATGTGTTTGCAAATGATTGCAAAGTAAAACTCCTTTGGGGTCGGTGGGTGGGCCTGACTCGGATCAATTCTCACAATTCGTCCGAGTCGATACCAACGAGGAAGACACCAAGGATTCCAAACCTGTCATATGCATCATCATAACTTCCGTCTGATGATGGGGCCAGCCAACCTCTTTTATATTTTCTTTTATTTTGTTTACGCACACGATTCTATAATAATAATAATAATAATAATAATAATAATAATAATAATAATAATTGACGTAAACTTTCTATAAGTACGTTATCCATATTAAACAATGCGCTTGGGTGCATAAATGGTGATGCATCGATTCAGTAGTCAACAAATACACATGATGCTGTTGTTGTGGTTGTGGGAGTCAAAACAGACGTATAGATGAAGCACGTTAACGTATAATAATCGTTTGTGCAAATTAAAAAATCAAACGGTCGAACAACTCGGACGGATCCGTGATCGGATCAGCGGCCAACTATTTTAATTAATTTGTGCGTGATTAATAACGCGACGTTGCATGAGCCATGAAGAATTCAACTTGTGGCATGCAATTATTTTTTTTTATGGGTCATTTGCAGGTCATGCAGCCCTCGATGGGATCTTATATATCATACGGCGTGCGTGTGTTTTTTATATATTGGCGTTGAAGTTTCATCTCCACGCTTTACATGCTCAACCCATATTCCCTTTTTTGGCGGTGAAGAATGAGGAAAAAAAATAATAAATGTAGAGAGAGATTAATATTTAATAATATAATCAACCCATTTTAGTTTTTTTACCACATATAGTAAATTATATATTTTATGGGCCATTTGCTCATCATGCATCCTCGATCATATATATGTCAACACCTACAACATTATTATAGAATTTGTGCATTTCCAGCTGACAATTTCTGACGGATGAGTTTTTACGATGGAAAACCAAAATATCGACAGACAATGTTTGTCAACGGCAAAATTCGTGAAGACGATCATCGTCTTCGAAATTACTGAGAGATGACATTAATAATTTCAAAGATTAAATATGTCGATAATTAAAATAATAATAAAATATATAAAATATAACATAAGCATATGATATACTTTAATATTAACATTTTCGAAGAGTCTAGCCTTTCAAATTACTGACAAATTTATATTCATCGATAATTTTAATAACTATATTTAATAATAGAATATATATAATATAATATAAGTATATAATTAATATTTTAGTATTGACATTTTCGACGAATCTACACTTCACAATTATCGATAGATACAAATGCATGTTTTGTTTCTTGGAAAGAAAAATACGTTATAATTGATCTAAATTAAAATAAAACATGAGTATTATTATTAGTTTGAATAAATGCGGAATTAGTAAACAATATATGGAAAAAATATTCGACATCATCAATATATAGTTCAAAAAATAAGCATAATGACACATGTGTTGGAATCATTTATAATTTTCTTTGTCTCTTTTTTTTTTTTAAAAAAAAATGACCCCCCTTGAAAAGACTGTTTCAGTATGTATCATTGGAAAGCTAGTTAGCACACCCGTCTATTACGCAGTTTCTCAGAAGTAGTGCAAATCCAATGGAAGGAAAAAACAACACAATAGCAAAAAGGAGAGAGAAAGAGATCTGATAGTACAGACACCATATAATTGAAACTACATCAGGATTTATAATAATATGAGGATCCCATATAGCACTACTTCGGATGCTCCATTGATCAGCTACACATTTGACAAATACGAGTATATGCATGCAAGACTACTTTTTTTTTTTTTTTGCAGGGCTGCCTGCATGTAATCATGGATCTCATCTCAGACTTCATTCAGTGAGTTATTTCAGCTGACTGATGCATGGTTTAATGAACTATGAAATATCAAGTCGATTCGTTGTTTATCAGAAAATTCTCAGTTTTTTAATGTTCGTCTTTTCTAACTGAATTGGGCAAGAACTATTAACTACAGTAATAACAGGGTAACAAAAAAACATCATAGTCCACAGAGTGTGATGTGTAGGAGAAAAGACCAAAAACACATATGAATGATATATTATGCAGGAAGAGGAGCCCACAGAGAGTGTGATAGTGAGACGCCATTGTGGTCAAATTTACGTATTAAATTTGTAATACGCCCAACTTGTCTCTACCTCCATGTCACTTCCATGCATGGCTGTTAAAGATATCTCTTTAATATTTTACGATCTTATTATAATCAATCTTAATCTTATTTTGTACATTTTATGTATTTAGTAGATCAAGTTCGCACGATCTTACGATTTGATGCGAACTTAACAATCTCATATATTTAGTAGAATTATTTAAATATTAGTTAAAAATATATTTCTAATAATAATAATAAATTTAAATAAAGTTTAACACATTTTCTTCATTTTTAATATGTTTTGTTACGTGTGGCTTAAGAATCGATAAAAAAAATAACTTAGCAAGGGTACTTAAGATTTCAGTACAATAAATTTATCAAAATAATATTTATCATTTTAAAATATACTTATTTTATTAATACGTCGTGTTATGTGATCTAATACCTTGCTTTGATGAACTTTTTTTAGGTGTATCTTAATTGTATAAGAGGTACATTCTAATTGTATAAACACACAAAAAAAAGTACGTGTGACAGTGTAAGAAACATGTACAGCTAGCGATGGGGTGGAATTATTGCAGTGTCTCCATGTGGAGGGAGAGTGGAGTAAGTGATTGGCCACGGCTACAGAACAAGATCCAGAAATATTGAACAATATGCTTTGCCCCTTCATCTTTTACTGGATCTGCGTTTTTTATGTGGTACATGTGCCAAAAACCAACCAAATTAAGTTTCTATCGAGCGATTGATCGATCAAATTGGTGGTTGTGAACACAGGTGGGTGGCGCATGGTATAAATATATCTCAAAGGTGTGTGTAGCCGGCCATACTTGTGCGCCTGGCCTGTCCCTGATTCCTCCTTCTCGTCGTCATCACCAACAAGAAAGCCGCCCGCCGCTGATTGCTGTCTCCTTGGACTCGGACTTGGAGCTCAAGGGGCGAGCTCATGGAAGGTAGGTACAGCATGCTTCTTGTTGCTGGTTCTACTGCTCCGAAGCTCTCATGGCCTGGTTGATGCTTACAGTGCTCCAAGCAAAAAATGTTGCAGGCGTACTGGGCATGTACACGCAGAATGCGGCGGCCGCTGTCGTGGCGGGCTACGACAAGCTGGCCGCGAGCTCGTTCTCTCGACTCCTCGAGCTCCTCCTGTCGGCGGCGGCGGCGCTTCCCGGGCAGCTCGTCGCCATATGGTGGCGGGTGCGGGCGTCCGTCCTGGTGCCGGCGATGCGGGTGGCGGTGTTGATGTGCCTGGTGATGTCGACGATGGTGCTGGTGGAGAAGGTCTCCATGGGGCTCATCAGCCTCTACGCCAAGGTGTTCAGGCGGCGGCCGGCGAGGACGTACAAATGCGACGCCATAGTGGCCGACGAGGAGGCCGGCACGCTCGCCTTCCCCATGGTCCTCGTCCAGATCCCAATGTACAACGAGAAGGAGGTAAAGCAAACGTGACCCACGGCTCCACCATCTGTTTTTTTTAATGCTTGTGGATTGGTCGTCTGTGTCACATGAAGCCACTGCGTCGGGCCGGTCCATCGATCGAGTTCATTATATTATACTACCAGTCTATCGTCATTGCATTTAATTAACATATATATTGCCGTAGTTAATGGCCTACCGGCCGTGATCTATTGGCATGCATGGTCAGCTCATTCTCCTAAGTAGGCCCACTAGTTTTTATATATTTTTCTCGATTTAAGGATGAGGGTAGATATATCATATCATATATGTATCATGTATATATGTTGTCATGGACTCAGGTGTACCAGCTCTCTATTGGTGCTGCATGCAACTTGACATGGCCGGGCGACAGGATTATCATCCAAGTGCTGGACGACTCCACAGATCTGGTGGTCAAGGTACGTCGCCTGAGCAGAAACTCCCCTCTCCTTCCTGTCAAAATTGAACCAGTGCAGTGCGCTGATGCGTCCACCGTTCTGAGATCCTCGGGGACACGGCCATGGGGCTCTTGCTGCCAATTGCAGTAAGAGTCGCGCGCCATGTATTTTTCGCACAGTTCTACAAGTAATTAAGAGGTGGGCGTCTGCCTCCTCATTCGCTACCTGCTTCAAGAGCACCAAAATTACGTAGTAGTAACCGGTCCCAGATCATGTGTCCGATATGTGTGATTCCGTGCGTACGCGCGCGGATGCCTCTTGTGCTGCGTGAGCTGTCCGTCACAGTTTTGACAAGATCAATGTGAAGCTTTTGGAGGCATCAGTCACTGTTCGCTAGCTGTTGCACTTAGATGGTCCTCGCACGATCGCTCGCTCGGCCAATGGGGATCGGGCATCCACTTAATTGGCCCGTATGCACTATGCAGCATATATAAGCCGTGAGGTTCAGCAGGACCAGCACCTTTGGAGCTTGTTTCACTTTTGTTTCCTACACAACTCATGTTCCCATCATCTACACTGTCAGACTCGACCTCTCTGTTCTTACGTTCTGTTATCTATATATATGCGAGATCTGCAGCAGAATCTAATGAAAAATTTTCCTGATTATGCAATAGACTCCGAACAACCAGCTGTTGTTCTTCCTTTAGCTTAATTTTCTTGATGGGTGCAGGAGCTGATACGGATGGAGTGCGAGATGTGGCGCAGCAAAGGCAAGAACATAAGGTACGAGACGAGGGCGAACAGGCAGGGGTACAAAGCCGGGGCTCTCAAGGTGGGGATGGACTACGACTACGTGAGGACGTGCGAGTTCGTCGCTATGTTCGATGCCGACTTCCAGCCGGAATCCGACTTCCTCGTCAGAACCATCCCTTTCCTCGTTCACAATTCTAAGATCGCCCTCGTCCAAGCCCGATGGCAATTTGGTATCTATCATCCATCTATCTATGCTTCATCGATTACCAGCTTGCATGGTTTTGACTGTCAAGTGTGTGCTAATATATACCGGCATTGTAATTTAAAGTTGAATTCTTTAATTTTGAACTGCCGCTCTGGATGCAGTGAACGCCAATGAATGCTTGATGACCAGAATGCAGCAGATGTCCATGGACTACCACTTCAAAGTGGAGCAGGAGTCTGGATCTACTGCGTGCGCTTTCTTCGGTTACAACGGTAAGAATTTAACCATACACAGCAGCATGCTTAGCTGTTCTCTCTGTTCAGTACTGTAACTTTGTTACCATTCATGGCAACTTCGAGTTATTTTGTTGAATCTTGGTTACATCTACGTACTGCTCTCCTGCCCATGTATGTACCAAGTCTGACATGTACCTATATCGTTCACATGTACATTATCCTGTTGGTATGCAACTAGCAAGCATTCAGTAATGGCAAGAAAGCATGGAAGCACATACACATGCATGCATCTTTCTTTGTCTGGGTTCTTTTTCTGCCCACCTAATTGTGTTGTGGGGACAATAATTGACATATGTGTAATGATGTGAACTTCAAACTTTAATTATGTGCGACACTGAGAGCCAAAAGTTCATGATGATTTGTCTAAAGGTCCAAATTATAAGTGCCATCAGAAAACCATGCAGGGTTGTCAGTAATGTTTGATATTACTGGTTCATCTAGCTACATCAAATTATTGCCCTGATGCATGTTAATGTTTTCCTCTGCTGAGTCTGTAATTAAAGAAACTCTCCGTCCATAATATACAGGAACGGCCGGCGTGTGGAGGATCAAAGCCATTGAGAACGCCGGGGGTTGGAACGACCGCAGTACTGTGGAGGACATGGATCTTGCAATCAGAGCAGGCCTTGCAGGCTGGAAGTTTGTATACATTGGCAATCTCAAGGTACCTCCTCTGGCAACACTCATGCAAAATAAGTACTCCTGCAATCAACAAGTCAGTCATGACATCTTAATTACTAACGTGCACAATTTGAGAATAACTTTTTCATATGATTCGTCCATAAGCCACCGTGCAAGCGTTTTGGGGACAAGAAATCAGATTCTTTATTTATTTCAGGTGAAGAGCGAGCTGCCGAGCACTTTCAAGGCCTATCGTTTTCAGCAACATCGTTGGTCTTGTGGCCCTGCGAATCTGTTCCGGAAATTGTTCTGGGACGTCCTTAGGAACAAGGTAACTTTATCTCTGGAATTCAAGTGAGAATTCTAATTCATTGAATTATCGGAATTGTAATCTTCTAATTGATCGGCGCTTGCTGCATGCAGAATGTGTCGCCATGGATGAAATTCTACGTGATCTACCATTTCTTCTTTGCTCGGCGAATCGTGTCGCATTTCGTCACCTTCATGTTCTACTGCATAATCATCCCTCTCTCTGCATTCTTCCCCGAAGTCTACATCCCTAAGTGGGGGGTGGTCTACGTTCCAACCTCAATCACACTCATGAATGCTGTTGGAACTCCAAGGTTCAACAATTGTCACTTCATTCAGTCTTCTTCTATCTGGTACTCAACTCTGTTTCTTACTGATAACCATGCTGCATGCAGATCCTTTTACCTCATAGTCTTCTGGGTGCTCTTTGAGAACGTCATGGCCATGCACCGGTGCAAAGCCGTCATGATCGGATTCTTCGAAACAGGGAGAGCAAACGAATGGGTCGTCACCGAGAAATTGGGAGACATGCTGAAGTCGATACCAAAACCTTCTGCTAATTCTCTTACAAAGAAGCTCAGATTCAGGTTCAAGATCAAGGACAGGTAATTAAGCTCCATTGATTCTGAAATTAATTAATTAAGCTTTTATGTACAAAATCTCATGTGCATTTCTAATTGTTTGCCTGCAGATTTCACGTTCTGGAGCTGATTATTTCATTGTATCTACTGATCTGTGCAACCTACGACTGCAAGTACAGGAGAGATTATTACTTCTTTTACATATTTCCTCAGGCCATCTCATTCTTTGTCATGGGTTTGGGATACATTGGTACCATCATCCCTACAGACAAATGATTATAAGAGCTGCAGGATCTATGGCCAGAAGTGATCCAGCAGTCGCAGAAATAAATCTACCAAGATGCATTTTTTTCTTCGGTGCTAAAAATCGAGAAGAATGCATTTGATTATTAAATCCTTCAGCAAGTGGATATACACAAGCTACATATTCTTTGCACATTTATTTAACAGAAAGAGAATTATCAATTGATCATGGCTTCTGGCTTCTCATGCATACCATCTATATATGTATGTATATCAGTGTGTGATGGAAGAAAAAAGAAAAAAAGAAGAAGAAGAAAGGGTTGGCATGAGCAAGAAGGAAATGCACAGGCTCTTTTGCAAAATGCTCAACCAAGAACATATATATTGCAGGGCACTTTGCTAGTAAATTCACCATGTGGATGAACAGTCCCCATATTACTACTGAAAGGTGTATGTACATCATGAATTGTATCTACAATTAATTTGATTAATTAAAGCATGTACTTATTCAGATATGCAAGTACATCTTTTAATGAATTATTTGTCAATTAATACATAAAAAAAAGGTATCTTTCTTCCTCTCTCTCTCTCTCCTGAAAGGGTTAGAAATCTTTATGATCTTTAATCACACATCGTATCTAATATACAGTCACATGAATCAACATGAACAATAACAAGGATGGTGAGATATCAGAAATGGTAAGTATTATTATAGTTAATCAGACATTAGTTACAAGAAAATTCAAGATGTTGGATCATTCGAATCCCAACCGCGTGATGTATTTTTTATAATCCCCTTGTTTTTTTGGTCAGATTTATCATCCTTTTTCTTTATTTTCGGATCAGATTTATCATCCTTTACAATGATTTTTGTTTGTAATTTATGTATTATGATTCTAGGATCGAAAGCATTAAGAGAGGGATGAATTGGTGTATAAAAATCATAAGCAAAAATTGTAAAAAATTGATTTTTAAAAAATACGATCGCAAACAAGTAAAAGGCAAGTAAGAAGGATCAAAACTCAAGAAGGCACAATGTGTTGATAAAGTTTGATCCAACTCTTTGACCTACGTCTCCATTTTGATTTTCTGACATCGAGATTGTTAGAAATTCACTAGTTTTCTCTTTTCTTATAGGAAGAGAATAATCATTTCTACACTAATTTTCTTCTTTGCTCAAGAGATAAGATACACATCTTCTTATAAGGAACTCTCAAACTTACTAAATAAAAACACAAAAATTTTCTTTAATTCTCTCTTCTTACAAAGAATGCTTACACCAAGGAATTAGAAGAGAAAAGAAATGATTTGCAACATTGAGTTCTAGAAAATGCTTTGAATTTAAAAAATGTTATAAAGTAATTTTCTTTGCTTGGATAAACTTCCTTCAGTATTTAAAATTTCTTTTATAGATTTCTCTTAAAAATATGGCTGTTACAAAAAATTTTTAAAGAGTTGTGCTCTCACTTCTAGAATGGTCGGCCGAAAATATTTCAATCGTCCATCTCATTTGTTTTCTTTTGATCTTGATGTTCAGAACATGATCATCCGATTTAAAAATATCGATTTCTCGTACATTTGCGATCATCGTAGAGACTTTTTCGATCGTCTATCTCCTATCTTTTGAACTCGACACGCAAATCGATCAAGAGAAACTCTTTCTGTCGTTCGTTTTAAAAATTCCGAATTCTCGAACATCTGTGGTCATTCAACATCTGTTTCGGTCATTCATTATATGTTTAGCGGACGCCGAATATTAGTTCGGTCGTCCGTTTTGACTGCAAAAAATCTCACGACTCGCTTTTCTTGTGAAAAATATTTAATCTGTTCAAACTAACACTTCAAATAATATTAGTACATCATGTTTCTTGCCTATTATTATCAAAATAGTTAGAATATGATCTGCTGGCTTGAAGACCACTTATGTGGGTTTTTTTTTTCGTCTCTACCTTCCAAATAAAAGAAAAAAAAAAAGAAGTGTTGGATGATGACCGGCCCACATGATTAAGGCTTAAAAATGTAAAGATCCAACAGATACAGATATATATGTATGGACCTCCCCGTATGAGCCCATTCGGGACTACAGATATGGACCTCCAACGTAGTCTCTTGCCAACTTTTAGAATTGGCATTGACGACGGCAAAAAAAGACAGCAATGACCGTTGAACAGATATGTATCTTTGGGCCTCCCCTTTTAAGCCCACTCGGGACCACAGATATGGGCCTCCAACGGAGTCCAATTGCTGTCTTTTGCAATTGGCACTGACGACGGAGAAAAAAGACACCTGCCATCACAATGAAACATCAACAATGACCGGTTAAAAAACACCTTGAGACTGTTTGGATGGAGAATATTTTTTATAAAGAATAATAAATTTTATCCTATAATATTTTGATTATATTTTTATTTGGTTGAAGACTTTTTCCCCATATTTTGTAATTATAATATTTACTATAAATAATTTACATTTATTATAAAAATAATAAAAATTACAATATAATAATATATTGTTAAATAATGAAAATATAAAAATGGTGAAAAAATAAAAAAAATAGAATACCTTTATTCTTAAGGGTGTTCAACGGGTCGGGTCGTCCCGCGAACCCGACGACCCGACCTAACCCAAAAACCCATATTTTTATTATTATTTTATATTTTTTTAGTTTTCAACTTATATATGTATAAAAAATATAAAAAATAAAAAATAAAAAATATTAAATGTGTAAAATAATATTTAAATGTTGAATAAATTATTTTATGCTTTTTAAATAAATATTATATAATATTTTTATATTAAATAATAGATAAAGTAAGAAAAAAATTTGAAAAAAAGAAAAAGATAAATAGTGGTCGGGTAACCCGACCACCCGATCCGAATCGGGTTGAGTTGGATCGGATTCAGCCTTCAAAAGTGGGGTGACCCGACCCGACTCAAATCGATTAAAATCGAATGAGTCGAAACTGGATCTGGGGTCGGGTCGAGTCAAACTCGACCCGTGAACACCCCTATTTATTCTAGAGTTTTAGAGGATTAGAAATAAGTTAATTTCGTGAAAATTAAAATTGGACTAACTTAACTTTATTTTACAAGACGTTTGACTATATTATTTAGAATATCTAAATACTTATTTAAGAACCAAACGACCCCCTCGAGATAATGAGAGAATCCGGATAAAAGCACAAATTAAGTTATCACTACACTAATCGAGATATAGATATGTATAGTGAATAAATTATAAAAATAGTATTTCAATTAAATGTAATAAAATCAATCATGAAGTAAAATTTTCCGTAAATTACAAAGCCACGAACCCATCTCCTCGTCTTTTCCGTAAATTACATTATTATTTATTTAAGCATTTATGTTTTGTTGACCGTCTCCTTTTCCTTTGTGGTCCGTCGGTTCGTTTACTTTTTTCTTTGCTTTTTGGCACCCTCATCCACCCACCCACCGCCACCACCACCCCAACATACGCAGATACGAACCCCCCAAACCAAGGGCACGATGGAGCTCCCGGCGGCCTCCGCCCACTCCGCCGCCGGTGGCATCCTCCCCTCCGCCCTCCTCCGCGTCGCCGCCGGAGATGCCTTCTCCTTCCTCTCACATTGGCTCCTCTCCGCCGGGAGAGGAGTCGGCGGAGGGCGACGCGCCCAGCTAGGCGGCCGGATCGCCTTCCTCTGGACCGTCCTCCGATCCAAGCTGGTGGCGCCGGTCCTCCAGTTCTCCGTCGTCCTGTGTCTGGCCATGTCCGTCATGCTGTTCCTGGAGGTCGTCTTCATGTCCGCCGTGAGCCTCGCCGTGAAGCTCCTCCGCCGGAGCCCTGAAAAGCGTTACAAGTGGGAGCCCATCGCCGGCGGCGATTGCGATCTGGAACGCGGCGCCGGAGGGGCGTACCTGATGGTCCTCGTCCAGATTCCGATGTACAACGAGAGAGAGGTACGATACCCGGTCGTCTCCTCCTCCCTTCCCTCGTAACGTCGGACATTTTTTTTTGTTCAATTTCTCTTCAACATTTTTTAAATTTTATTTTGCCTACTAAATTATGTGGACCAATATGAAACTAAAAAAACATTTTCTATTTTTCTTTTGCTCTCTTCACTGCCAGTATGCATTTTTTTGGTATTTACCTCATAAAAAATATACAGGTGTACAAGTTATCGATTGGGGCGGCGTGCGGGCTCTCATGGCCGTCGGATCGTATTATAATCCAGGTGCTTGATGACTCTACCGATCCAACGGTCAAGGTTCGAGCTCTCAGCCTCTCACGTTACTCATTTCCTTTTATTTAATATTGTATATTTATATTATTTTCTAGTTTTTTCTCGACCTTCAAATCGTGTTATACTAATACGAGTGGTACCGTTAGTAATGGCCGCACGGTGCACGACATGGTGCCCTCGCGCCTCGTGTTAGCCGAGGCATCATGGGCCGTTGGTTGTGCCTTTTCGGGTTTGGTAAAGCTTGCGATGCTCGGCTGGTGATTGGGGCGCCAGTTTTGGCCGTTTGTTTTAGCTGGAAACGTTAACCGCGTTTCTTTAATGTCACGTGGGGGGAGTGGAACGAATTGGGTTTTACATGCGATTCACGTGCAAAGGATAAAAAGGAATGGCCCACGGGCCTCGGCCCGTCGTCGTGTTGGCGGCATTATTAAGGTGTCGGCGATTTGTTTTGTTGGTTAGCTTGGGGGAGAATCTGATTCTATTGCCCCACAAGGATATATGATTTAATTCATGTTGGGTTGGAAGTGCGTAGTACGATTGTACCCTCTGCTGATTAATTGTTTTTTTTTTCATTTCCATTTATTTAAGTGTGTGAGAGAATAAATTATGAAGAAAGTTAAATTTGTTATTTTTTCTTAGGAAAATAGCTTGTATTGTGTATCAAGGTGAGTTAAAGAATGTAAAACCATAATTTTTAGTGTGTAATATGAGAGTAGTGCGAAAACAGATTTTTTAACAAAAGAAGAAAAAGAAAAGGAAAATGGATTTCCATAAATTTGTAAAATAGTGTGGTCAATAAAATGTTTTTGTTGCAAAAAAAAAGTTTAGAAAATCAAAATAAAGTCCTAAAAAAGCACAACCTAAAATTTATTCTTTTCTGGCTTGTACACTAAGTTTTCTAGGTGTAGATGCGTTCAATTGATCCAAAGGTAGAAGTGAGCAACCATTGGTTCGGTTAATTACCTCTTTGGGTAGTTCAATTAATTTATTGAATCGGTCTAAAGGAATTTAACCATTCTCTGCAGTCTGGACCGAAAAAATCGATCGACCAAAACTTTTTGTTGAAGTCACCAATTTACCATTTTTTAGGGGGGGGGGGGGGGGTAATTTACCATTTTGTTGAATGGAAAAATAAATTATAAAAAATAATATTAAATTCATAAAGCCTGAAATATATGAAGCTAAAAAATTAAATGTGTTCAAAATAAAAGTAATTACTAATTTTGAACAGATGATTAAGATATAATCATTAGGGTACCAAATGTAATTAAACAAAAAAGTTATAAATTCATATAATAAATTTTAACCATACATTTATATAAAATGTATCTATTTACTTGTCGCTTAATTCGGTGTTTTTAATTGAATTTTGGTTAATTATCCATATCCGACGAAATGAATTCAGTTAACGAACTTATTACCCATTGAGTGAACTGAAAATTTTCAACTAAGTAGATAAGAACTCGGTCGGTCAATCAATCAGGTTGGTTAAATAGTTAATCACGCTGAGTTCTATCCAAGGGTTGATACCTTTTTATTGAGACAGTTACTATTATCCTACTTGTTTGTTTGTTCTTCCTCCAATAAATGATAAGTTAAAATAAATCAATCAATAAGTTATCAGTTAATGTCGCAACTATAAATCATGATGATGAATCCATGGTGGTGTCGAATCTACTTTTTCGGCTGTAGAATTGTCGCCAAGAGGAATCAGGTCCCAAACAGATGAATCAAGAAACAATGTGCTATCTGAAACTAATGAAAGAAACAGGTTCTTTTAAAATATTGACACTCAGATTTTTCTAGTTTTTGGAATATGGGCGGGACATTAGTTAGTTGGTGAAGTCTTACCAGAGTCTCCCATGTTATAAAGTTTTATAACTTTCTTGTCATGTATATTAATTGATTTATGATTGCATAGGTAAATATCAAATGTTTTTTTCCTTGTTTTCACAGTATCATGAACATTTAGACGATCGTAATGTTTTCTTCTCAACTTTCAACGGAACAAAATATTGAATGTTTACATGCATTCTGGGTGTTCGGCTTAACATTTACGTTGCTACATGAAATTTATGTTTCTCAACACTTTGTTTATACAATTTATGATACACTTGGTAGCATTGTAGAAACAAGTGCGTGTATCCAACTGTGTCTGTCCTACTGAAAATCAGTTAGCCATTTGGTCTTAGTGATGCTCTGACATGTTATTATTGAATTCACCTTCTAGGATTTGGTGGAAATTGAATGCCAGCTGTGGGCAAGAAAAGGTATTAATATAAAGTATGAAGTTCGTCACAACCGCAAAGGTTACAAGGCAGGAGCCCTGAAAGAAGCAATGTCACACAGATATGTTGAAGACTGTGAATTTGTTGCCATATTTGATGCTGATTTCCAACCAGAATCTGACTTTCTCATGAGGACGGTTCCCTTTTTGGTGCACAACTCAGAGATTGCCCTTGTTCAAACCCGCTGGAAATTTGGTAAGGATCTCCATGGTTACAATTAGAAAATTACATTGTGATGTATTTCCAGGGTGTGCTACCTTTGACATTGAAAACCTGCATCTAAGATGAGTTCAAAATAAATCAGTTGAGATTTAGAATTAAAACAATCACAATTCATGTTGATATTCACAATAGAAGGTATTCTGTCCTTTATGTCTGCAACAAAACCTTTCACAGTCGGAAAAATTGCCTATCTGTGCAGATTTGTTTATGTTTGCCTCCTTAATTCATATGTTCTAGTGTACTTTCTTTTCTAAGCTCATCAAATGCTCCATGGAAGAAGAATCTACTTATCATGTACCTTGCTCTGTTTCTTGCATTATCTTTATCTAACTATTGGCAGGAATTTTACTTTCATAGAAAACTTATCGAAAAGATCCAATAATCTAAACCATTGACGGTCATCAGAACTAAGAAGGTAGACAGATTTTGTGGAACCTTTCCTTGTTTTCTTTGAGAGACTGCTTCCGACAGTCTTCTACTCTGAGTTGAGATGTTTAGATGATTATTGCTTTAACCTCTCTTTGCTGATTTCACCATACATTTGATGGTCAATTAACTAGGTGACAGATGCCATAGTAATAGCTTTGTCCTCCATTTAAAAAAGTAACTTCCTCCCAATGTGCCTTTAAGATTACTGCATTGCTTGACTGTGAAATTAAGTTGGAAGCTTAAGATCAATCATGAAAACATTGATAAGTATGGATGTGATCATGAATGTTCTCCTGGAGTAAGAGTTGCAACCAGCTAAAAGAAATCTTTTCTTAACACCTCAGAAGCAACATACCAAAAACTGTACCACCACAAGTGTACTATTTCTTCTATAGATTTTGTCTATGCTAATCTAGAAATGTAAAGCATATAACTTGAAGAATATTTTTTTTTGTCAAACTACTTAAATTCCATGACATATTAGGAACTTTGAAGAGGGATTTATGTAATTAGGGAACTCCCAATGAGGATTAAATTTTTATTCGCTCTGATATTCCCTTGTCCCTAATGACAGGATGTTGCTCACGTGGCCTTTCCCCGACGATTTTGCAGTGAATTCTGATGAGTGCATGATGACTAGGATCCAAAGAATGACTCTAGACTACCACTTCAAAGTTGAGCAAGAAGCGGGATCATCCAGCTTTACATTCTTTGGCTTCAACGGTAAATCAAGCATATATAACCATACTCTTTATTGTTATAGGTATTTATATCCTTTCTGCCTCTTATTAAAAAATTTCTCTTGGGTGTTGATATTCTTACAAAGATTTTTTACCTCAGTTTGGAGCAAAATAATGATAGATTTCAGTATCTGATAATAATATAACATGAGCAATATGAAGAAATACGAAATACTTTAACACACTTGTCTTCCCTGAGTTGTAAAGGCACAGTAATATCTGTTGTTCTCGGTGTGATAAGGGCTCATTTGTTTTAGGGACTGCTGGTGTGTGGAGAATATCTTCTATTAATGAAGCTGGAGGATGGAAAGATAGAACCACTGTGGAGGACATGGATTTGGCTGTACGAGTTGCTCTTAAAGGCTGGAAATTGTTATATTTTGGCGATGTTAAGGTATACTGATTTAAGGTTCTTTTAAGCACATCACACGCATTAAATTATGTTGGTATCTTGGTCATGTTATCTGTTTTTCCAATTACGAGGGGAGTAGATGAGCCTAGTGAAAATTGAACTCGGTCATATTACTCTTTAGATGTTTTCATGTTTGATATCAATTGATTGTTCAAAGAAACAACACGAGCAGCATTCGATCCCTCGAACTTCTAACATTTCTATAGGGAAAGCTTCAGCTTAATTCATTCTTTTGTTATAACTCAATAAATTAATACTTTCTGTGCTTGATAAAAGGAGAGCACCAAGATTATCATATGTTGCAATCACCCTTTCTTCAGCATTTTTACATGTGTCGCTTCATTATACTGCATGGTATAAGTACTTCCTTTTGAATTGTATTCCATCTCAAGATGAGAGAACAGTGTTGTTTCATATCTACTCCAGGTGAAAAGTGAATTGCCTAGTACTTTTAAGGCATACCGTCATCAGCAACATCGCTGGACTTGTGGTGCTGCAAATTTGTTCAGAAAGATGGCAATGGAAATACTAATGCATAAGGTAAAATCTGTTTCATACAGGTTTAAAGAGAGATGATCATTCAGAAGAAAATTTTCACTGAATCTCATATTTAATTCGATGTTAAGCAGGAAGTATCAGTGTGGAAGAAATTTCATCTGGTCTACAGTTTCTTCTTTATAAGGAAGGTCGTGGCTCATATGGTGACGTTCACTCTGTACTGTATAGTGATTCCAGCATCAGTTTTTGTTCCAGAAGTTTATATTCCAATATGGGCAGTGTCCTATATACCGACAACAATTACTCTCCTGAATGCCATGAGAAATCCTAGGTAGAGTAGATGCTGCAATTTCTTTGCAACCTTAATATGCTGGTTTTTTTCCTTCTAGATACTTCTTAATTTGTTGTTTAGCTTACTGTCTTCCTGTTGCCACAGCTCCATCCATCTTATGCCATTCTGGATTCTGTTTGAGAACGTCATGTCCATGCACCGGATAAAGGCGACGTTGATCGGCTTGTTCGAGGCTGGAGGCGTAGACGAATGGGTTGTGACAGAAAAGCTGGGTGACACGCTCAAGGCCAAGACTGAAATCCCGCTACTTGAGAAGCCATCGGTCAGGCCCGGCGAGAGGTAAATCATTCGAATTGCACTCTCACTAGGCTCATGAACGCTCACCGGAATTTGTCAATTATGCTTGCTGATACCTCTGTTTATCTTCTCAGATTCAACATAGCCGAACTCGTCTTTGCACTTTTCCTCTTTCTTTGTGCGTCGTACGATCTGGCATACGGGAAGTACTACTACTGCATTTACATCTACCTGCAGAGTTTTGCATTTTTAGTGGTCGGTTGCGGCTATGTTGGCACCTTCATATCGAACCCTTAGAGGCAGCAGAAGCACATCTTTTTGCCGTCGCTTCTGCAACTGGCCTACTGCTGCTTACCCTTTTCATTGGGTTAGGCAGGGCAGTGATCGCCTGCAATGAGGATTAGGCTACACTGAAAAGCTAATGCATTTTTGCTGATTTGTGGCCGGTTATATCTGGCTTTTTTTCCCTCTTTCTTTCTCCTTGTATTCTGCTAATTGAACGAAAATGCCGTACTTTTTAGATGGTACGGTTTTTTTCTTGTGCTGCCATTGGGTCCTGATTCGGAATATTGCTCCTGGCACAAAGTCATAAAAAATAAACGAGGGAAGTAGAACACACTGCAATTTTCCTTTTTCTTGGCTTCTTAATCTCAAAAGAGTAATAAACTATTGGTTTATTATTTTGAATTTGAAAATAAATGATGATGGGAGAGTTTGATAAGAAATAAATAAGAAAAGCACTTGTCTCGGACACAAGATCATGTCCGACTATTAGACTCATAAATAAAATGCAGATATTAATAAAGGTCTTTTGTGATTGACGGAGACTATTTATGATTAACGAAGCCCCATAAAAGCTTTTGTCATGGATTGTTACCTCACAATGTTAAGTCATAATAATTAATCAATTAGTGATGAAGATTTTTGTGACTGATTGATAACACACAATAATAAATTGATAATTGATGAGATCGAAAAAGCGAGGCTAATTAATCATTTTGACGAATAAATACCTTTGTTAGGTTGATAATTGAAGCCAATTGAGCATTGTATATCAATGATCATCGGTCGCTAATAATTGGTAAATTTAATACTATTATTGAGTATTCACAAAGAAAGATCAAAGCTTTGTTTGTGATCAATGATTTGCTAATTGTTCATTATTTATTAATAAATATTTTTTTGTTAATCATTGGTTAAATAATTCGTATTATGTTATGGAAGAATTACGATGAAAAATTGTTTAAAATGATAATTAAAAAAGTATAGGGCTCAAATTGATTATTGGTAATTAGTCATTGATTATAGTTAATTGATATTGGATAAGGAATGATTGACAAATGATAGGTTTGAAATTGATGATTGTCAAAATGATTATTATTTATCAATGTTTGTTTCATTAATTGATCACATATATGTCTCTTGATAATTGGTAATTTAATATTGGATTGGCAATTAACCAATTAAATTAATAATAAAAACTGGATAATTTGTTATTGATAAATTGAAAATTATGCATCCATGGAAGATTGAAAAATATGCATAATTCATAGAGAAAACGGAGCGCGAGCCCTAGCGCGCTCCGGAGATGAATTTGAAAAAAGAATAAGGATCTTCTAATTAGCAACAACAAGGTAATATTGTATAGATATAGATGCATAATTCATAGATAATTAGATATCATATAATTTCACTTTCTATACGATTATCAATACTACATTTAATTTTTTAATTAGCGTATTAATTGGGTAAAGTTAGACAAAATTAAATCATAAAAAATATTATACCTTTTATTATGAAACCCATGCAGATCAGGAGATGGCATTGGGCTCCTCCACCGTCGGCCAACAATTAATTGGATCTGCTGCTAGCAACTTTTTAGTATGTACCAATTAAGTTAATGCCATAGGTAATTAAGTAAGGCTTATGGGTTAAATATATCTTAGTTGATTGAGTTTGAGGTCTCGACAGCTTCATGTGCAGTCTGTCAAGTAGAGTCATCATTCCCCTAAAAAACTTGTATGAAGTCATCATTCTCTTCATGTGGTGGCACTTAGATACCACTCGCTTTGTGTAGGATTGGCAGCAGATGCTTATATATATATATATATATATATTGAAAATTTACCATATGTGATTTTTTAATATTATATAATTAAAATGAAAAAACAAATTATTGATACTCTTTCAAGGAACATCTGGCTATTCATTGAATAAAAAAAAAATGTATTCAATTGAATACATATTTCATCCTACACTGAACGATGATTAATAGCTACTCCTTTTGAAAAAAAGTAACGCAAATATTAAATCTATAATTAAATATTGTGTTGTATTATTTTTATTTACTCGCATTTCAATGATTTGACATATATATTTATTATTTTAAAATGATTATTTTTTTTTATAAAAGTTTGGAGTCCGTGTAGAAAATGGAAAATTCACGAAACTAGGAGATAACATTAGCCTCATCTGTCCTCCTCCCCCATATTTTATTTTATTTTTTATTTCCAAGGATCCTTTCTCACTCTTTGTGCTCTTCCTCTTGACAAAGGGGGTGTAATGGGAAGATTCAACCGACGTGGATTGTGCTCAATTGGTAAATAGCTCAATTGGTTTGAGTTCAAAATTTATTTTATATAAAATATTTTTATTGGAAATCTTATTTATCATAATTAAGTGTGTAATTCCAATTAAATGATGATAATGAATTTAGATAGAAAAAAAGGGGTGTGGTGTGGGGAAAGATTGGGGTTAAATTGGACTTGCTAGGCAGGTCGTAACGTCGTATGAGTGACGACTTTGCTGTTGCTCCACCGACAGGCTAATCATTTTTGTCCATCTCCACTGAAACAGCTGGCCATATTGAATTATATGCTTTGTTTTTTATATCTTTAATTATAACAACCTGATGAATTATTATTATTATTATTATTATTATTATTATTATTATTATTATTATTTCTATTTTCTACATTCCGTGTACTCATCTTCTGCGTCCCCAGTTTCTGCCGCCTTTCCATGTTATCAGTTTTTATATCATCTTGTCCTTTCTACGTAGGCCAATAATAATAGTAAGGTAATACTATTTTTTCTGCTACATGACATCCAAATTTATTTTATTTACTATTATGAGATTTTCAGATATTTTCGGTGATAAATTTCAGAGATTTATGTGGATGCTTTTTTTTTTTAATTTCTTTCTCCTTTCCTTTTTGGAGCAGCTGTATCAGACTTGAATTTTGACAAGTGACAGTAAAAGAAAAATAATTGTGAAAGCATGATTTAGATGGGGGTGTTCTTAATGCAACTCCTCTAACTTTTAATGTCATTCCACTTTTCTCATTTTACTCTCTTATTTTTATTAATATTCTCACTTATTCTCACTTCACCTCTCTCGTAATGCATTTTCATCTTCCACTTTTCAACAAACTTATTTATATTAATTAGAAAAATTTAGTGCTTTTATTTTTTTATGATAAAAATATAATACTTATATAATATGAGATATGATACACATATATAAATTTAATTAATATGTAAAACTAAAATTGCAACAAATATCTAAAGTATTAGAAAATATATATGAAATAAAATGGAAATAAAAAATAGTGTAAATGAAAATAAAGTACTACAGACAAAACTAAAAGAATTATATAAAAATAATTTGTATATTCTGATTATTTAATAAGTTTGTCATTTTTTCAATTTTTAGAACTCATTTATCTTATATTTTCCAAACTACTTTATATGTATATTACAATATTAAATTAAATTAATATGTGTTCCCTTTATATTATATGATATTGTTATATTTAAGAATTTGGGTGAGACAAAACGTAAGAAGGAAAAAACATAAAAGGGGTTATATTATATAAGTATTATATATTTATCATAAAAATATATAATTAGAGTATTAAAAAAATAAAAAATAAAAAAACGTAAGAAAAATTTGTTATATTATATAAGTATTATATATTTATCATAAAAAATAAAAGCACTAATATGAAAAAGAGAAAAAGTGGAGAAAGAAAAGATAATTAGAATATTAATTAATTAAACAAGTTGAGTAAAAAGTGGAAGATGAAAAGACACTATGAAAGAAGTGAATGGAGAAAATATTAATGAAAGTAAGAGGATAAAATAAGAAATATGGAGTGACGTTCAGAATTGAAGGAGTGACATTAAGAACACCCTTTAGATGGTGTGGGGGGGGGGGGGGGGGGGGTTGGGATTGAGAGTGACAGAGATATCATTCCGAATTGATTACTTAAACAATTTACGAATTGATTACTTAAACAATTTAATAAGGTGGGAAGTGAATCATATGCATGGTGGGTCCGTCCCTTTGTGTGATTAAGTTGATTATTGTGAGAGATAAGATTTCCAACGATAATGATACAAAATATTGTGAGATAAAAAAATCTTTCAGAAGAAGATAATATTTTTAATTTGAAATTACTTCTAATCTCAACCTCTTAACGAGTTTTATTATATAGGATAAAAAATTTCACTCTAACTACAATAATTAAAATGGTCTGTGTAGTTTAATTAGGCCACGTTTAACCAGGTATGGGATAAGTTAACCAGATCATCCCCCTCCTCCTCCTGGCACTACTAGTTTTAATTCATATTAACATCAATATAACATAATATGGTGTGAGGAAAAAAATAGTGAGTTCCGATCACATCCCATTATGTATAAAGGTCTGATCCTGATATCATATGTGAAGTATTTGTACTTAATATTGTCTGTTTTGAATTTCAGCTCCCCTAGTTTTATCAAAATATTAATACATATCAAATATCTCTCTCGTGACTTATGTTTGTACTTTTTTCATTAAATTAAAATTTGTAAGATTTATATTTTTTTAGGATATTGCTATTATCACTCTAGAAAATTATTATTATCATTTTTGTGTAAGTAATATTTTTTATTTTGTCAAATAAATTAAACAATATTAATATTTTTAAAATGTCCTTTCATGTTATATTGTGATGTCTTTTTCATTCTAGCTCTTGTACCAGGACAAGTAAAAATTTTAAAAAGCTTAAAAATAAATATAGAGTGCATAAGCGTACCTCACAACAAGGTAAGTGTCTTTAACCACACAACTCAAAATTTGCATACTCGGTTTTTTTGGGAAAAAAAGAATGGCCTTACTAATATATATATAAAAAGCAATATAATAAATTTCTTATATATATAAGATCAAGAGTTTTATACTCTTAATTAACTAATTGCTACAGAATCCATCTATCATAACCTTTGGATTCTCTTGCAATGAATCCATCCAAGATGGAATCCAAACTTTTACTGTTGCTATTATTATTATTATTATTATTATTATTATTATTATTATTATTATTATTATTATTTTTATTAAATAGCGTTTTTTCACCAACACGAGCAGCTAAAAATATCTGTATCCTTAACAACACCTCTCGTTTTTGCTTCGTTTCTTTTTCTCTGCCTGAGCTCGAAGGTTCGCCATGGCTGCGGACGGAGCGCAGTCGAGCAGCTTGGAGCAGCTCATGAGAGAAGTCATGGAAGGCGGCGGAGGGGAAGGGGGCCGGAGATCGCGCTTCCACCCCATCCTCGTCGGCGTCACCGGTCCGCCCCCGTCGGCCGAGGGCGACCCTGCCCCTCCGCCAGACCGGATCGTGCTGGTGAACCCCGTCACTCAGGGGATGGTCGTCCTCCAGGGAGACCCGGCCGTCGTTGCCGAGCTCCTCTCTGATCGCGTCCTCTCCGCCCGGCGACCCGGCGCCGGCCCGCCTCCAGCATCCAAGGCCTCCATCGATGCCATGCCGACCGTGGAGGTCGCCCCCCGGGCCGACAGCGGCGGGGGGGAGTGCCCCGTCTGCTTGGACGTCCTCGCGGCCGCTTGCGAGGAAGGGGAGGCGGCCGGAACGACGGTGGTGAAGGAGATGCCGTGCGGGCATAGGTTCCACGGCGAATGCATCGGGAAGTGGCTGGGCATGCACGGGTCCTGCCCCGTCTGCCGGTTCGCGATGCCGGCGGAGGACGAGGGAGAGGCGCAAAAGGACGCCGGAAGCGATGATCCGGCGGAGGTCGAGGGCGAAGACGAAGGGGAGGAGGAAGAGGACGAAGGGAGCAGGGGCACGAGAAGGAGGAGGAGGAGGAGGAGGGGGATCTGGGTTACCATCGTTTATGGGCAGCGGGACGGTTCAAGAGATGACCAGCAACAACAAGAACAGGAAGAACATCACCAACAGCAGCAACAAGATCAACAGTTAGAGGGCGAAATTGATCATAGCCAAGAAGAAGAAGAAGAAGAAGAAGAAGAAGAGTCAGCTGATGATGATGACGACGAAGACGACGACGATGCTGATGAGTGACTTCTTTCGCTAAAAAGAAAATTGTTCATCTCTGCTCTTCCTGCGTTGAGTTGTCATTTCTTTTCTGCAGTGTTTGTGAGAATTTTGTACAGTGAGAATGCTTAATTTACCAGTAAAATCATTAATGTAGCTATAGTTCTTGATCAGTTGCAGCAAAAGAAGTAAAACTGATAAGACTGGATGTGCATTTATCATGGCCATCAGGAGGGCAGTGGTGGAGCTGATGACTAGTGATGAATCATGCATTCGATCTCAAGACCCCGATTTAGATTAAGCTCTTCTTCTCTATTTGTTAACCAAACAAATTCCACTCCAGAGCAAGTGAAAATTCTTCAGCTGGATTAAGGACATGAGAGCAAGTCATGAATTATAGAACAAGGTAAAGTGGCCCCAGTGAGATAGTGACCGAGGAGGATGAACGGCGCCTACACTGTTATAGCATCAAGTGGCTGAGGCACAAGTACATGTTTTCACCACAGATTGGATTTAAATATCAACAAATCTCACTCTAGATATTTGTAACCATGGTTGTCAACATAATTATTAATATCGATAACGTACTAAATTTAGAAACCTCTCAGCTGACATGTGTCAACACATTGCTGGTCTCTCACCAGTCACTACCATGAAAAACCCACATTGTAGTTGTACATTGAAATATATAAGTTTGTGTACTGAAATCAGGCACAAGAAGGCTTTGTGGCACGTTCTGCTTTGGCCCATCCACAAGACACAACCACAAACACAAAAACACAGAACCGAACACAAAGCTTTAAAGGAGATATACGGCACCGCGACTGGATTTGCACTGGTATTGTTGGAGCTGCGCTCTTCCTGTTTCTCTGTCTCTCTCACTGTCTCTCTCTCTCCCCCCTCTTTCTGTCTCTCACTCACAACTACAAGTGTGCATAGCAATTGGCCTTGTGCCCGTCTTCTAGTAGCATTCATCTTGCAGCAGTGCTCCTTATCTATTCAGATCAATCTCTTGGGGTTCATTTCCTGAATTATCGTCCTCTGCATTGTTGGTCTCGATGCAGCGGCTCCTTTTAGACGTGCAGAGTTCGTTTGCGTCCGCCACCTGTGTTCTTTTCCTGCTATTGCTTTCGTCGCAGTCTTGGTTCAAGTTTAATGCGTTGGAGCTGCACTCTTGCCTGCGACACGCAGCATCCGGTGCGTCGATGGTGGTCAAGCAGCTTTCCGTGGAGCAATCGCCGCGGTTCCTGACAAAGAAGCCATCTTGAGAAGACGAGGAGCTGAGGCACTCCACCGTCTCCACTGCAGATACTAGTTCTGAGAGCTCGGCCTTGGCCGCATCGAATCCCATTGCGTTTAGACCGTATTCTGCGAGCGTCTGCTGCGCCTTCTTCAGAACCGTCTGCAAGTACTTCCCCTGTGCTTCGATGCGGAGCTGCAAGTGTTTCTGCACCTGAAAAGTATAAAATTTGATCTATATGAATCAGTCCTGCCGACAGAAGCCGGCCATGCATGGAAAACTCCTGGTCTCGTCGAGTTATCTAATTGATCAGTACCTCAATCTGTTCCTGCAGCTTCCTCTGTACCTCCATTTGCATCTTCAACATGGTTCTGCGGTATTAGAAAGGTTGCAGAGTTAGCAGAACAATTAATTATCTTAAACATGGTCAAGAAGGTCACAACGGTAATATTTCTGCTCATACTCGCTGTATTCCGCCTGTGTTCCGTTCTGCTCCTCATCATGGACGGTCGTATCCTCGAGACTGGCGCCGCACTTGCCATCTGTTTTGGACTCACAGATCACTGAAGTATTTATTTGGAGAGACGTCGAGTACGCTCATATATCGAAGCGGAATACTCACCTTGTTCTCCGTCGATGCTCGAGTCTCGATTCCTCGCGAGCCTGTACTTCTGCATGCATACAAGACGCAGAGAGTGAAGCAGTTGGCATACTTGGAGAGAGAGACAGAGGAGAGAGAGAGAGAGAAGCATACTTGGAGATGACTTTTGAGATGGTACAGGGTAAGCCCTGGAATTCCCATGATCCGCATCACAGACTTCGGTGTTGCTTCTGCAATCGCGAGAAGATAAATACAAATTGAAACTCGATACAGAAAGAGAGGGATAGGGGCTGCAACATACTGTTGGCACCGCCGAGCTGTGAAACAGCATCGATGAACTGCTCGTGGAGCTGCCGAGTCCACTTGAGCCGCGGCTTGGCACTGACGGCAGGGAGGAGGATCACTTGGTGGTGGCTTCCCTGCTGACCATGGCTAGGCACCATTTCCTGTGACCCCATTTTTGGATGAACAGCTCAGACGATCGAGTCGACTGTGTCAGATGGATCCGCAGTGTCTAAATACCAGCTTGGAGGAGGAGGATGTGGCGCACGGCCTGGCAGCACAGGGCGCAGCCTGGCAATGATTTTGATACCTATCTCAGCATCCAAGCATGGCAGCCAGGGGAGATGCCCTCCTGCAGGTCCTTTGACGTCTTTTGCTCAATCTAGTCGCAGTAGTAATAATAAGTGCTGTGTGAATTGTTGTTGGAGTCGTCTTTGGAGAGAAGGAATATATGCTCTTGTTCTGCATGAGCTTTGGATCGTCTTTTTCCCAATTCCATGTCATCTTTTTCCTTCTCTCTCTCTCTCTCACTACTTTAATTCTCTTTTTTATAAGCTTCTTCTTTGACTCGAAAGGGGCAAGCGAATCTTTGATGCAGTAATCTGAGAAAAAAAGGCAAAGCAGCTCAAATTTGGCTCTCAAAAGGATAGAAAAAAAAAGAAAGAAAAAAGCCAGGCATGGTTTCCTTGCTGTTTTCCCACGTCCATCCAGTCTCCTTTGCTGGATTCTCTCCTTCCCTACAACACTCGGAGAGAGAGAGAGAGAGAGAGAGAGAGAGAGAGAGAGAGAGAGAGAGAGAGAGAGAGAGAGAGAGAGAGAGAGAGAGAGAGAGAGAGAGAGAGAGAGAGGGAGAGAGAGAGAGAGAGAGAGAGAGAGAGAAGTGGGTCATGAGAGAGAAGGAATAATGGAGTGAGTGCAACTTTTCCCCTATAAGATACAGGTTCCAGTGAGAAACTGTCATGGACTTTACTTATGTTGGGCATCATGTATTCCATTTACTGTCGCTGCCACTGCTACTGCAGCAGCAGCAGCAGCAGAAGGATTTGTGGAGCATCCGAAAGCAGTTCCACATTTTAGAAGGCCACCAATTATTAATTTTCTGGTGGATGTGGAGGATTGTGCTTGGATTTTCTGCTGATTAGGGAATAATGGAATCTAAGGAGGTAGATCTCGGAACAGGAAGAGAGGGGTGCAATCTCTTTTCGGTTGTCTGCATCAAGAGTTTCGGACTAATTTGATTCATTCTTCGGCTGTCTACTTCAGAATTTTATACGTACAGAAAAAATCCAACTCTAAATTTCTATTGAATTCCGTATGGGTAAAAAAAATGTAACCGAGCTGATACAGCTCTAGGCCGCAGTCAAGTCACACCCGAGGGCGTGGCAATACAATAATGTGAAGAATACAAGACAAGGAAGAAGACATTGATCCTTGTTGGAATCAGTCCCAAGTCCAGAGATGTTTGTGAAGAAAAGCTGCTGCAATAGCAGATAAGTACATTCATGCACATTACATTATGTTGGCTCTCAGATCCGGCTCACAGATGCTTTTGGATCTACCAGTTCCTGGAAGCAATTAATAGCAACTTCCTGTCCAGCCTAATTACTTGAAGATAATCCAAATAACTTAGCTGATTATGATTCTCTGATCCACACAGCTAATTGTTTCTTATCATTTAGTGCTAATTAATTTTTCTTAGTGGTACGAATCATGCATCAGCAATAAAAGGTTCTGATGAACATCTGCAAACCAGTGCCAAGATTGAAGAACTGCCAAGAGTCACAGATGGAATATTGCATATGTTCAGGCTTCAAACTCTCTGTCCATTGTCCTCTCTCTTAATTGGCACAGGGACCAAGTAGTGCTCCAGTTTGACGTAAAAATGCATTATCGTGACAGTCACAGGATGCTGATTACAATCAGAATCCAAGTCGCTAATAAAATAAAGTTGCAATGTGATCTTCATTGCATCAGTGCAAAAGGAACACACACAACTCAATACCTTAAAAAATTTTTCTAAAGAAGAGCTTGCTGATTTCTTGTATCTTTTGGAATATTTGCATATCTTCCAGAAAACTAAAACTGTATCGATTTGTTGCGCTTCGACGTCGAGCCACTCGTGATTGTTTATATTATCTCCCGGGGGAAAAGTATTATAAATCGAACAGAAACAAAAGCAGAGAGTACGAGAACAGGTAGAAACATGCATTACATCAAATGCAAAGTTCCCAGTTAACCTTTGCACTTGCAGGTGGAGTTAGTGCCGAGAAGAGAAGGGTTGACGCATCAGTGCAAAAAGAACAGTTTGAAAACCTTAGATTACTCATAGCAGCCCTGATCTCTGTCTTCTTTTTTTTATCAGTTCTATATCCAAAAATTGGACACTTTTTGGACATGGGAATATGCTCTGCAATTTTTTTGCAATTATTTCTTCCACTAAGTCGCACTATTTGGAGGGGCAAACTGAAGCCCCAGGAATAAAAGCAACTTGCAGCAGCAGCAGCAGCCTTTCTTATCACAACTAGTTGTACTTACAAATTTTACTTTATTGCTTTAATATATTCCTATAGAAGTAAAGCAGATTCTTGGATGATGCCCCTGATCAGAAGGCCAAGTTTGCAGTAGGTGAGTGAAGGTGTATCATAACACACTCGGCAAAAGTGGCCACCAATAAGTTCTCTAAAGCTCTCGCTGAGATCCAAAAGCCACCCAAAGGAGGGCGAAAAGATGGCCCAAGGAATCACGAAAAGAATTAGCAAAAGATTCCCCTGCTTAAAGGAGCCCTTCCCCCCTCTGCCTTTGTGTCGCCTGCGATCTCTCTCATAACATGTTCTAGGCATGGCATAGGTAGATGAGCATTTTTTGCAATAACCATGATGCATCCTACATTCTGAATTCTGCAAAGACGTTGTGTAAATCAATTCATCATCAGTCACCAATTCTGAACAATCCCCCACCAGAGTGAGAGAAAAAAAAAAGTCAGAAGCAGCATGGTTTCTGACTGGAAGATTGACAGCAAATTGAACAAAGCATTCTCTTCTCAAATCAGAACTCTGCAGGGTGATCATGTGTGTGCGAGTGCAACACAATTGTGAAAGTGTCCCTCTATCCATAAGCCACTTTACACCTGGAGAGAGAGAGGGAGGGAAAGAGATTGAGAGAGGCCCTTGCATTTTTGCTTTCATGCAAAAGCGACGGATGCCGAGACACAAGTCGCATAACAATGAGAAGACGGGACTCCTCTCAATTCAGCATTAGATATGTGAGCATGAACCAATAATTAATGGAATAATCAAATACCAAGAAGAAACCACCAAGAAAACTGAAGCCAAGTTAAGCATCTTTTTTTTTTGTCGTCGTTGTTGTCGTCGTCGTTGCTTTATTCTCATTATCGCTTATTTGGTCGCCAAGCGTATCATTACTTTTTAACTGTACCTGAAAAAGAAGTGATGCTCTCACTGGTTGCAGTGTTCCTGTGCATTCGTGTGGTGGAATCAGAAATTTATGCCACATGATCACTTGTGCAATCCTTCTGCTCTGTACAAAAAACGAAACCACAATTATGAACTTCATGATCATCTGAAGTTGGGTACCCAAATTACTGTCAGATAAAATTGAAGCCCTGGTTAGAGATTCTGTGCATCGTCTCTGCGATTAAGTATCAGCAAAGGCAACACAACCGACCTGGAGATCATAAACAGTTCTTGCTGTGTATTTCAGGCTGCTTTATTTAACCAACTTCCTAAATTTATGCCTAACATTCTGAAATGAACCGAATATTTGTTCAGAAGATCGTTCTAAAAATCATATGCATTATTTTTGTATAATTTAACTTTTCCTTTTAACTTTTATCAACCAACTCGCTTATATAGACGAAAGACTTAAATACAATAAGCTCGTGTTAATGAAAGTAAACTATAGAATAATTAATGGCATGTGTATTATGAACTCATATCTATATATTATTTTAATTCTTAATTTCACATGCAATTGAATCATGGCAAGAGCCACTAACTATTATCATCTATTTACTAAGTACGGATCCAAGTAAAGGAGAGAGACTCCTGATCAGTATATATGATCATCCAAAATATATATCAGCCTTTATCACATGCACTATCATTTCATTGATCATAACATCAAATCAAATATTCATGAGTAAAACATAATTATAATCAATTATCGTCAAAGGAAAAACAATTAATTATTAATCATAAATAATATATTAATTTTCAGTCATCAATGCAATACATCAATTATTAATGATTAATTATCTATGATTGTTAATTGTCAATTACTAACTCTTAATTATCAATTCTTCATTATAAGTTGTAAAAATTAATGATAAATATAAATTGGATATATAATTTTTTTATCCCAATTAGTAATTGTCAATCAGTCATTGGCTCTGTTTGGTATTAAAATTAGCGTTTCAAGTAACGTTTAGCGGTTCAAATATTATTTTTTTATTTGAAAAATGATAAAAAATAAATAGCGTCTAATATTTCGTATAAAATATAAAAAAATACTTCTACTAGAGTTTAGTAGTTAGATGTTCATGTTTTATAATTTTTTTTCAATTTTACCCTTATTCAAGTATATTATTTCTTTCTGATTTATCTTATTATTTTCTTAGTTTTATTTCATAATCATTTAACTATATTTATTTTTATATTCATTCTTAATTAATTACAAATTATTTGTATGTTAACAATGAATAAAAATAATTTCACAAGTAATATTTTTATATCATGGGTGCACTATATAAAATTTATTGTCAATATAAATTTTTATATATTTTAACAAAAAAAATTAATTGTGAAATTTTATTTTATTTAATTAAGATATAAATATTTATTTTATTGTATTATAATAGAATTTGTATAGTTCTGAAATAAAATAATTTGCCATATGCCTAGGGGTGTTCACGGGTCGGGTTTGACCCGACCCGTGAACAAACCCGACCCGACCCGGCCAAAGTTGGCCGGGTCGGATCGGGTCGGGTCTCTGCCCTTTTTGGGCTGAGACCCGAACCGACCCGATCCGGGCCGGGCCGGGTCGGGTCGGGTCGGGTGGTCGGGTTACCCGACCACCCTTTTTCTTTTTTTTTTTAATTTTTTCGTTTATTTTTTAATATAAAAAGTATTTATTATTTTATTTTTTTAATACAAAATAAGGTATTTTTAAATAACAAAAATATTTTTTAAAATATCTACATACTTTTCTACATTTAAAATAATTTATTTCATTTTTTTTAGATTTTAAATGATATAAAACTATACATTTAACTAAAAAATAAAAAAAATTTAAAAAAAAAAAGAAAAAATCGGGTCGTCGGGTCGGGTCGGGTCAACTCGGGTTGGAAAATTCCAACCCGAACCCGACCCGACCCGACCCAAAAGGGGTCGGGTCGGGTCGGGTCGGATTTTCGGGTTCACCGGGTCGACCCGACCCGGTGAACACCCCTACATATGCCTAGTTATGTTATTTTATACTGATCAACTAATTCTACCACTAAGTTTATCAAACACTTATTTATTACAACCTTTAACCGTTAATCATCATCATCCACTACCCGCTATCCGTTAGTTAATATACTATTTGTTAGTTAAACTATTATCCGTTTATCAAATCACTAATAATGTCAAACAGAGCTATTGTCCATAATCATAATGATTAATTGGTATTAATTGTTAATTGGTAACTTTTATTATCCATCGGCCATCAATTATCGAGTGATCATGATTTAGTTCTTATATTTTAATTTCTTCAATCTTTTCCATGTGGAGAGCTCTAAATTACTAAGTGTATGCCATATTACATTCATGCCTCCCTATCATCGTCTTAATTGAAAAAGAAAAAAAATGTCAAGAACCACACTCTCCTTTTGAAGTAGAATGTTTTTTTTCTAGTATCCTTAAGAGTCATTGTAGAGAGGGATGAAGCCTTGTACAATAGGTGTTCACAAATTTATCACTTTGAACTTCATCACATCTTTTGAAGAGGGAGCTTGAGTTGTTTTGTGGCAGACATGGAAATGAAAATGTCCTAGGTGACAATGTAGACGAGGTCATAGAGTATTTGCCCTTGCATCACAATCTTGGTGAATAAAAGACTTCCCTATTTGATTTTTTTTCTTGAGTCGACATGTTTGTGCATCATTCTCATATATTTTGACGACATAATTGATTCCCACTCTACGTCTTCCTCTAATTCTTGGCTATTGTCATAGAACATGATGTTGATGTTATCTTAGGCACTCATTTTTTTAGTGTGGACCTTTGCATATGTAGCATAGCTTCAGTGGTTTTGTCATATCTCCTGAACTCATCGAGCTTCTATGCTTGGGCTCCTTGTCTTCACCATGTCTGTAAGTACTAGACATACATAGGATTTTGATGCATACATCATTTTTATGAGCTTATTTACTTTAATTTTACAAAAATGAAAAGATATCCAAATATTGAATTTTATTCTTAGGAATCAAGAAAATTGTATTATGAAACCACTAAAGAAAATTACTCTCAAATCGAAGTTAAATGGAGCAAAAAAGTGAAAAGTTATCTAGAGATGAAAATTGACTGTCATGGGAGGACCGAGAAATTGCTATCACGGGCCATGACAAGTTGCTTTGATACTTTATTTTTTTGTTGCTTTGACTTTGATACTATTATTTTCTTACTACTCTTATTTTATGCTACTTTGATACTTTATTTTTTTGTTGCTTTTACTTGTTTTAGTTGTGTAAAATTTTTAAGTTTACATCTTTCGTACACGACTCGGATATCACACTCATATTACTACTTCCTCAATAGGAAAGAAGAAAATGTTCACCATATAATAAATTGAGGAAGATAAAGTTCAAATCGAAGCTTTCATCAAGTCACAACATGAATTTGCTTCAGCAAATTTTAAGTGAAGATCCATTCTTGGACACCGAAGTCATAATCACAAATAAGTTAAACACTTTGCTGAAGCAACTTTCCAAACAATTTTATCAAATCAAAAATTTGGAGAGCCAACTTTTAAACTTACAACGTCGAAGCGAAGGAACGAAGGATGTCATCACATCACTTCTCGAATCAAAATCGTCAGTTGAACCAAAAGCTAACATTGAAGAAATGCTTGGTCAACTTATTACAACAATTAAAAGGAAGCTCCAAATGCAAGATCAACACATTCAAAATCTGACAACTCAATTATCTCAAATTCAAAAGCAAATCTAAGTGGATGATTTGATTTGATTATTCGACACGAAGCTCAAGTTCGATGCTTTGGAGGCAAAGCTACATGCATTAGAGAATGAAGTTGTATAATTGACTTCTCTAGGTTGTAAAGTACCAAAGAAATTGACGAGAGCCTGATGATCATCATGTGTCCATGCCACCATCAACATTCATATCAAAGAAAAGGGCATCCAAGGACAAAGTCTTCAATGAGAACAACAATTATACAATGGCGTGTAAAGAAAATAAGCGCATACATCATAGAACATGGACAAATTCAAAGGAGGAGCTTGCCTTCGAAGGTCCCTACTACTCAAACATCATCTCCAACATTTACAATATCACCATCAACAACAATAGTCGCAGCTCAGCAAATTCAAATATCACCCAAGAGAAAGAACACATCATCAACATTAATTAGGGCCTCTCCTATCACTACAAAACAATATCAAAATCAAAGAAAGGAGAGAAGCACATCACCGAAAACAACAAAGACTTCTCAAGTTACCACAAAGCAGCGGCAAAGAAGCATATCACCATCTTGCCTAGAAGTTCAACCACATCAAACCAATGGCAACCCAAGAGTCACTCAATTAATCGTGATAATCAGCAACATCAAACACAATTCCAATCTAAGAAAATTGTTGTACTTGAAAAACCACCACCATCGAACAAAGATACAAGGTTGGGAACATTGAGGGTCATACACCACTGCACGTGATGAATTGCGTGAGCATCATTATCATTAGCAAACCAATGATCGAACCTTCTACCTTCACCCCGGCGACCAAGTAGATATAGACGTCGATCACCGCTAGTAGCCACTAGAGAAACATACCAATAACCTCCCTGCACCAACGAGCTCCTCATAGGTTTTTTGCACCTAGTGATGATCTACTTTGGCATCCTCTAACAATCTCCACCTTCACGACAGCGACTCTGGTGAACGCACCGAGCCTCTCAACGCCAGCAACTTCAATTGCCACCTTCACGGCAACGACTCTGGTGAAAGCATCGAGCTTCACAATGCCTGCAACTTCAATTGCTTTTTTCTTTGAACAACGACAATCGCCTACTCAAAGGAAGAGGACTACTATTCACGATCGTTACAAACCTGAGCCTTTCAAGGCGGAACCAACAACCACAAAGCAACAATCATGATTTTTAGAAGACCAAAGAAATTATAGGACCATAAACAAGTTGTTACTGTAGGATCCCAAAGGGCACCAGGGGGTGAATTGGTGTTCAATTCGAAAATGTCGATTTCACAAAAATCATCGTGGAAGCTTAAAATCAATTCTTAAATCATTACAATTCATATCATAAATTCAATATTAGAGGTAGAGAGAGAAAATCAAATGCAAACACACGGTAGTTGTTGACGAGGTTCGACCACACCTTGACCTACGTCACCGCTCCAACTTCTCGACCTCGAGACCGACGAAGATTTAACTAATATCTTCCTTTGTTCCAAATGGGGCAAGGAAGAAAGCCCTTTACATCAACCACATTTTCTCCACTTCGAGAGATAAGGCAACCTCTCATTCTAGGAAGCTAATCTTTCTCTCGCTCAAGAGGTAATATCTAGAATCTCTTTTACACAAGAGTTCTATCTAATTTTTCTGAACAAAAATATTTTTCTCTTTTACAATTCTATGCTCACAAGAGTAGAAGAGAGAAAGAAAGAAAACTCTAAATGATAACTTCAAGAGAAATGATCTTCTTTTGATTTCTTAAAGTTTTGCTTCAATACTTGGATGGGTGCTCTTTCTTCTGGCTTTGACACTCCTTTTATAGGCTTCTGCAAGTGAGAAAGTCGTCCAAAAATTATTCTACAATTTTCTCCTTCAAATTTGACCGTTACTGTTCATTTGACTGAGAGGCCGATCGACCGCACATATGGACCGGTTGACTGGTACACTTTCTTTTATGAAAACGTGACCGTTGACAAATTCTGCACTATCCGATCGACCTGTGTTTTGGACCCGTCGACCGTTATAGTCTCGACATTCTGCTGGTTGAAATTGGGCATTTTTTGCGTGGATCGGTCGACCTGTGTTCTGGACCGATCGACCGATATTCTAAACCGATCGACATGTGTTCCTGATCGACCTATTTTCCAGCCGACAACTCGATCGTCCTGCACTATTTTAAGCATAACTTTTTGCACAGTTATCCAAATGAGATGATTTTTAATTCTATGGAAAGCTAATAGAATTCTCTACAACTTTTATATTTTATGATTAATCCAAAATATAATAGTATCATAGTTAATTATTTAATCAAAGTGTAGTGCATAAAGTTATCTATTTTTCTTTAAACTTTTTCAGCATTTTAACTTTAATCTTTCGAGGTTTGTATCATCAAAATATAATTTTATATATCACTAAAACTTAGATCCTACAGTTACTTTATTAACATGACAATTGAAACCTATAGAAGAGATTTTACCACTATGAGGATCGTGAGAATCTCATCATCACCCATTAATAGGTGTTCAAGGGCCATTATTAATGTCATCAAACCCGGACTGGACTGACCGGTTCAACCAGTTCAATCGTGAACTGATCGAAAATTCAGTTCGGTTTAATAACAAAACTTCTTTTGATATTGAACCGAGAAAAACCGGTTCAACCAGGTTCAAGTCATATTTTGAAAAATAACATTAAAATTTGTCAAAATAGGAAAGTTAAAAAAGGAAAAAGGAAAGGAATATAAGAAAGGTAAAAAAGGAGGAAATATGACATGTATAAAATTAAATAGGAATTGAAATAAAAAAGGTAAGTATTCAAAAAATTGAATAACATTAAAATGGAAAATTATCAAAGGACATAAATAAAGGAAATAAAAAGGAAAGTGTTAAAGAAATAAGAATAATTTAAGATAAAATTTATTAATATAGCATCTATCATCAATAAATAATAGATATTAAATTAATAATATTCTATTTATATTTATATATTAATCATTATTAAGACTTGTAATAAATAAAAAATATATTGTATTAATTTTTAATCTTTTTAATAAGTTATTAGTATAATATTCATATATTATATCATATAACTTATATTATATCTTTATAATTATTATAAATAATATTATTTTAAAAAAATCTGGTTCAATTCGGCCGAACCCGATCGGACCGATCAACCGTGACCCGGTAAGGAGTCTGGTTCAGTCGTCGATCCGGTTCTAAAAACATTGGCCATTATACCATCTTCACCACTAGTTAATAGGAGTTCAAGAGCCATTGTACCATCTTCACCACATGTAACAAAATCCACATACTACCAAGATCCACTACAAGAATCTGTCAAATAGCGACACACATTAGCGACTCAAAATATTGTGACGCTAATTCGATGCCAATATCATCTAAATAGCGACACCATTGGATCGACAAAACACGATGCTAGTTGCCTCCCCGTAGCATCGGATTAGTATTACATCATGTCGGCGTTAAATTTGGCGCCATTGCAACGCTACTATTATCGCCAAAACTAAAAAATGTGTGGTAAATTATAGTGTTGTATTGGCATTGTCATCTTGCGATGCTAAATTAGCGTCACCGCCAATGCGATGCAAAATTGACACGAGTTCAGAGGCGATATTGACATTGGAGACTTGCATTGTATTGATGTCGATAGAATGCGATGCTAATTTAGCATCACATCCCTTGCGATGCTCCATTTCGGAGAGCCAGTGTAACGCTAGATCAAAAGGCGATATTGGCATCGGAAGCTTGTGATGCTACTGTAAGGCACGGGGAACGCTATTTCATTGCATCACTAAGGCATCACCAATATGACACAAAATGATATATTGATTTGTATTTTTTGTATAACTATATATGTTACCCATACTATAGTTTAATAAATAAAAGATTAAATATTCCTAATTAAATATATATATATATGTTACCTACATACGTATTCCTATACTATATATTACCTATATTATATGTGTTACCTACATATGTATTTCTATACTATATGTTATCTATATTATATGTGTTAACTACATGTGTATTCCTAAATATATATATGTTACCTATATATGTATTCCTAAATAAACATAAATACAAAATACAGATATATGTACATAGATACAAATATACATATATAGTAATTATAGATGTATTGATGTATATATACCTACATGTGTATGCACACATGTCAATATATTATACATACAATATATATGTATCATATCTTAATTATAGATAAATTATTTTTATATTATTAATCATAGAATTATGAGGGTTGAATTAAATGACATGATTTTCTTACAAAAATTAAAACTAATACCGATATTTAGCGCCACTATAGGGATGCAATGGAATCAATGTGGCACCAAAATATAGTCAATTTAACAACTGATGCTAACACGACGCAAATTAGCATCGCTTTAGCGCTACAACCATTGTCGATGCTAAATTAGAGCCACTACAATGTTGATTTGACATCTCACATTCCTAACTCTACATTGGCGTCTCAAGCCTATGACGCCATGCAAGGTTGTCAAGTTTGAGTTTTTACTTAAACTCGTTTTAGGGGGTAGAATCGTATCGCAAAGTCGATACATAACTACTTAGTGTTTAGATATAATATTAATTTAATGATAATAATTTTTAAAAACACATCAAATATTATAATAAATATTGACAAAAACTACAATAACATGAATAATTAATATATTAAAATTTACAAACTCAGAAAAGCTTCATTTTAATACATTCTAAGATTATCATGTTGTAGAGTATATTAGATCTATGACTACTATTTTTCATTAAATTTTTTTGGAATGGAATCTTGACATTTTTTAATGCTTTAACTATTACTATTTTATTATCCTTGTTAAGAATATAAAATTAATGATATTGCTCTTCCTAACAACTTAAGCTTTTAGGAAAACTGATTAACACATCAAATTCAACATGCTATCAAAGCTAGAGGTCCTGAGTTCAAACATCGTTAAGCTCTTATTAAAAAGTAATTTCGTACCTTAGTTGTCCAGATGTTGGACTTAGGTTAGACCAAAAGTTATCAGCATCCTACACGTAAGAGTGAGAGTTAAGAATATAAAATTAAAGATGTTGCTCTTCCTAACGGCTTAAACTTTTAGAAAAACTGGTTAGCACGTCAAATTCAATAATCCTCACTCTTTATCACAATGATAGACATACCATGATAAATATTTGAATATTATAATATATCTTTTCAATGTATTATTATTTAATTTTAAGTATTACGATTTAAAGAATGGAATAGTAAAAAATATTATTATAAATAAATAGTAATATGCTACTTACTATAATGTCAAATGATTAAAACTAGTATTTTTATATCATATCTTAATTTATGATATTATATATTTTAAATAATACTATTATAACAATCAAAGAATAAAAAGATAAGAAAGTGAAAGAAAAAAGAGAAAAAAAGAAACAACATGATGTCAAAGGTGAGTTTCAAATCCACGTCCACTCAAACCCCATCATCACCTTTTGACCAAAACGCTACTTCAGCCTTGTGTCATGAAATTGGCATTTTTATACTTGATGTGTATGACTGAGTGACTTCATCCAATTTTAACGTCTTAAAATGTATCCACATGCTAGTTTACATCAAATTGCGAGTTTAAGACGAGTTAAGTCATTTTTCTACCCTAGAACCGTAAAATCAGACGATTTTAAGTACTAAAACGTGATTTTGACAACCTTGACACCATGTTGACGATTAGGGTTGAATTATGTTTAGCCATGACTTAGTGTCGAGATAACGACACAATATTGAGTCGTTGTTTATTTAGTCGACTTCTTTTTATTATTCTCACTTAATATTACATATGTATAAATTTCTTTTGATTATTCTCACTTAATCCTACATATGTACAAAAATTGAAACTAATAACGAAAATATATCACTTAATTCCATGTTGATAATCGTATGATTTACCAAAAGGATTCATTGATACATGGTACGAGTTTATATATATGTATATATACATATATGTGTATATACATACATATATATATATATGAATATGGAATTAAACGGTAGGGTTTTTCCTAGTAGTTAAACTTATATATACATTTGTTAATATGATGTATGTTGTATGTATAAAATAGTTCATCTAATGTGTGTGTGTATATATATATATATATATATATATATATATATATATATGAATATGGAACTAAACGATAGGGTTTTTCCTAGTAGTTAAACTTATATATACATTTGTTAATATCATATATGTTGTATGTATAAAATAGTTCATCTAACATGAATACCTATGTATACATATAATTAGATATACATATATACATATACGTATATATTTATGTACATTCAATCAACTTATAGTTAATAAATAACTAATACTTTGGAACCACCTCGGCGACACATTAGCGACACATTGGCTTCACAATACCGTTGACACCATCCATCGCTACTCTTGCGTCGTGCATAATAATGTCACAATAGCATCGTAGAGACGTGGCTATAGTTTAGAATCTCATGTCGTTTATGTCAATGCGACACTATGTTCTACCTTAGTGTCACATTCTTAGAGTCGCTAATCTGTGGCACTATTCGGCATATTTTATAATTAAATATCTATCAGAATTGAATTAACATGGAGCCATATCAACGACGCAGTAGCATTGCAATGTTTACATCGCTAAGTGGCGATCCATGTGCTCGTCGAATTCTTTTCTTTTAATCTGACGCTTCGTAGCATGCGTTCATCGTCTCTTTCCTTCTCTCCCTCTTTCTCTCAGCTTAATCCATCTCGTTTAATCCATCTTTTTTCTCAATCCTCCTCCACCACTCTCTCAACCTGATCTACATGCGCTTGTTGTTGTTGTTGCACCCGCACCGACATTGTCCCACCTATTGTGCCAGTCGATAGCCCTGCGCTGATGTCGCTTGCATGTGTGCTGATGCCTACTTGATATGGCTACGCCCTCAACCCAACGTGTGCCTGGCTGCCTTCGACCCTCTATCACACGGCTCACCCACCCATCCCCTTTCCTTCCTCCCCATGCCGCCCTACCCGAGCGCCAATGGGTTTCGTTGCAACATGTGCGACCACGTCGACAAGGTCTTCTGCTTCCACTGCGCCCTCTGTGAGTTCAACTGCCACCTCCCCTACGCCTCCCTCCTTGAGGCGCTAAACCACCACTCCCATCCCCACCCTCTGAGGCTCTTCCTTGAGCTTCATCTATGATCTCTGTCGAGCGACTGTCGATGTTAGAGTCCCTGCCGCCATAGATGTCATCCCGAAAATTCATTTCATGTAATTTGATGGAAAATCATCTATATATGTGATGTAATTAATCATTTGATGTAATGAAAATAATTACGAATTTGATGTATTTTGTGAACATCTATATATGTGAATGTATATGTAAAATGATCCTCTGTATATGTGAAAAAGATCCTCTATGCACATCTATTCATTTGATGAACATATCATATATAGCTCCACATTAGTGCCACATTGGTGTCACCGTATTAGAACCACATTGGTGTCTCACTATTTAGCGACGAATTCACGTCAATGTAGTGCCATTGGTGACGGCAAGGTAGGGATTATTTTAGCATCCTATTAGCGTCTTAATAGCATTGCGGTTTAGCGTCAACTTGGTGTCCAGGTAGCGTCGACAATGTCAATGTTTCTTTGGCGCCGAAGTAGCGCATATTAGCACTTCACAATGACACTTTTCACGCATATTAGTAGCGTCAACATGTGACGCTAGTAGCGTTGTTCAATTTTTTGGCGCCATTTTGATGCTAATGGTTACTGAAACTAGGCGTCTCATCATCGTGATGCCGTATCAATGCTAAAGGGTTTAGCGATGCCTTGCATGTGTCGCTAATCGACAGATTTCTTGTAGTGATCATATGGCTACATGACCCTGACAGCTTCACAGTAAATTTAACATATGATACACATATATTGACTTCTCTCTACAGCTTCCACATCCATCAATGGATATAAGGTTGTCTCTATTTATTCCCTTCCTTTATTTTTCTTTATCATGTTATACTCACTTTTTAGGTTTGATTTCAACACTAGGGATAGTGTTGAGTTCAAGTTAGGGAGAGTTTGCATTTTCATGCATTATGTCTATTTTTTCATATTGCATTACATGAGTACACTCTCATAATGTTTTATCTCATACTTGCATATATGATTTGCATTGCATATTGAAAAACAATAAACTTATAATTCAAAATTTAAAATTATACTCATTAAAAAAGCTAAATATTCTATCTTTCTTTTTTATGTCTTAATATTTTATTATTTTAAAGTATTATTCAAGAACATTCTGTTAATTAATGAAATTTGAATCACTGTTATTTTATCTTTTATCGCCTTAGTATTGGATATTTGGAATGTGAATGTTGCTAAGTAGAATTATGAATACTTGGACGATGAATTCTTGTTCATGCTCATTTTTCTAAAATCATTTTTAGTTTTGATAATAATTGTCTCTTTGTTGAATAGTTAAGTGTTTATTGAGCTAATAGAGAAAAACGAAAGGGATTCTTGTTTAGCGAACTAAGAGCAACTGCTCTAGGATCCATCGATCGAAAGCTCGTTACATGGACCACATTGCGTAATATGAAGCACATGAGTACCAAATCAATGAAAAATAAAGAAAAAAAGTGTTATGCGAAACCTTAGTGTGTCCGAGTGATTAGATCCATAAGAGATTCTTATCTGGAGACCTAAGGGCAACTACTTTCAGATCCATCAATCGAAAGTCCATTATATGGACCACCTTGCACAATATGGAGAGGCACATAAAAAAAGAGTAAAAAAATAATGATAAAATGATAAAAAAAATCTCAAAGCAAAAATATATAAGCTCCGTATGCACCTATGTTTTCAACATTGAGACTCTTATTTGATAGGCTATATGTTTTCTTGTATGAGATAAACTTGAATGAGTTTAAATATGTCTAATATTCAGAAATTTTACAAGACTAGGTTATGAGAATGATGGAAAGATGTTTGGCGATAGATGCATAAAATAAGTGTTAAAAAAATAGTTAACAAACATGATGGAAGCAATGATTAACCTTTTTGGATTTTGAGTTTTGTTTTGAATATTTCTTGAGGACAAGAAAGTATCTATGCTTGGGGAGTTTGATGCAACAAAATACTATATATATTTAGTTTTGATTCATTATTTTATGAACTTATTTATTTTAATTTTACAAAAAATAAAAATTCACAAAAATGTTGTATTATATTCTCTAGGAAGCAAAAAAAATGTATTACGAAGTCACTAAAGAAAATTGTGCTCAAATCGAAGTTAAAATGGAGACAAAAAGTTAAAACAATGAAATTGTCTAGGGTTGGAAATTGGTTGTCATGGGAGGCCATGAAACTTCTGTCATGGGCTGTGAAATCACTATAACAGGCTATTAAAATGTATATTTTTACGCTCGGAAACTGTCCGAGTCACGATCGTGACTAGACTTTCACATGTTGTAAAATTTATAATTTTTTATACGAATCAGACACTATAAGGACCGCGAAATACCTATCATGAGCCATGAAAAATCTATTTCTAACTCGATTCAAACACTGTTCAAGCCGTAAAAATCATATTATAGCCCGTGGCGAAGTTTGGTTTCAACTTTTGTACAAAATTTTAGAAGAATTTCAAGTGTACAAAAATTTTTACTCATACTATATGAATCCAAGATGATTTGGAAACATATTAATATGGATCAAAATTTGAAGTTTGACAAGGCCTAAATCTCAAATTTATTTTAGATCCAAATTTCTTTCATTTGACATAAAAAAGATTTCTATTTCTTCTTCGGTCACATGAAAACTTAAATTGCTATAAATAGAGGCTTTCTACAGACAGAAGAGGGGATGCTAGGACTTGCAACCTGTGCTTTGAAGACAAAAATATGGGAGCAACTTGAAGAACAACCAAAAGAACTTTTGTGTGATTATCTCAAAATACTTCCAATTTTCAGTATCGTTCCAGAGCTTTTGTGTGATTATCATTATCGTTCCAAAAAGTACTTCTAATTTTATTTTATGTTGGAATGCATTAACTTATGCTTTAAAGTTCTATCATTATAAGCTTTGTAATCTAAATACTTTAGAATCAATTTTCATCTTGTAAGTTCTAGTTTTATTTCTGCAAAAATCTTATTGTTAAGACAACTTGTGCACCTTTCTATAGTTTTGATTATAAATTATTTAGCTTTTAAGAACATGATTACTCTATTTAATAATAAGTTTTAATTGAATTATTAGTTTATTATTAACTAGGCAGTATGATCTATCCATTAATTCATGATTTTATTTAAGTAATTCATGTCGAAATCTAATAAAATCGGACGGAGTATTAAATTGCATAGTCTGCCAAGTTGACTCGGGTGAAAGATTTGATAGTGTAGGAATCACAACTCATAGCATTCTAATCTAATTATGATTGTGAGTAGAGCCGAATGGAGTATTCTCGTCTTATTAGGATTAGTATTAGTTGGTTTATCCAGTTAGAAAGATTATACTTTAGGTGTCCCTAAATCTATCTAAAAGTTGAACCTAAGTATATTTTGAATAAATCAATTGATACAGAAGCGAAACAAATTTGTTCTTAATCATTTTAATTCATCCTAAGACCTTAGACATCGGTAGTTTAGTTTACTATTAGTTTGTCATTTTTTATTATTTTATTTTTTGTAACTCTTTTACATAAACCATAGTATTTTATTAGTCTCTAAAATTAGTTTAGTTAAATATGTTAAATCCTCGTGGGTTCCACACTATACTCATTACTTTATTATTTGAACGACTAGTGCACTTGCTAGCATTTTATTATTATCAATTCTCGCATCAATCATCACCATCACGATATATAATACCTCGACACCTAGGTAGATCTAAATACATGATGTGTTTATATTTGTCCTTTTCTATTTAAGTCGATCAATATAATAATAGGACTAACAACAACATTAAATGATCATAACAACAAGAAAAAAATATTAAAATGCTCAAATAACAAATATAAATAATAGTTATCTATAAAAAAAATTGGTCGTTCAAGTTGAATACATGGTCTGTTGATTGGATATTGATCATGTTGTCTCGACGAGCCATGTTGTGAACACATACCCTCTAGCATAGAAATAGACTTTCTTGTTGTCTAGACATGGAGCATCTCATAACTAGTCACAAACACGACCTTATTGTTGCAAGAAAATCGTATGTGTAACGCTTCGAGACACGCGTGACTTTCACATGCTCAGAGTCCACTCAAAGACGCTACACAATTCTATATAAAATAATTTTGTAGAAATTTAAACTATAAAATGCGGAAATAATAATAGGAACATAAAAAAATTCAAACTGTCAAAAGAGCTGGAACGTCTATAACTCCACAATACTAAAAGTGTGGAAAAGTAACAACTAATATATAAACCTAGTATGACACAATACATATACCATGTGCAATATTTCTGTCACTGAGTCTAACCACCTGCATCACTATCTTCTATCATCATCTCATCTGCATGAATTCAAATACAGGAAAAAACTCATGAGTGTAAAAATACTCAATACATAGGATCTAACCATAACAATGATCAATAATCAATAGTGCTCAATAAATCAATAACAATATGACACAATAAATAATAAAGCACTGGATGGAACAATAAGACATGAGCTCAATAAATATCAATAAAGCCATAAAGCCATAAATTAATGAAGAGGATCAAGAAAAGATCGAAAGACCAATCATTAACAATTAACAATAATCAAATATGCCTGAACACTATGACACTATGCAATTTAACGATTTCAATTCAATATCAATGGTTATCGGCCAATAACAATTTTCATAGTATTCAATGGGCGGAAGCAATGTTAGTCAACGCCAATATCCGAATGACCATGATTCAATTCAATTCAATACCATTTTCATTTTATTCAATTCAATTCAATCTAATCTTTGGAGTTATCCAATACAATAGGGAGTGATCAGTTAATTAAGAAAAATTTCATGTCTTTTTCATGTAGGTCAGTGGGGGATCAAACTACGACAAGTCATCCTTCAATAATAGCACTAAATAATAATTCTGGTGGCAGGGGACCATGGCCATCACATGATAGACATATATAACTTCCCTAAAGGATGACGTCTCAAATCTCTAGGTACACTAGTTGTCCTATATATATAATACGATAACAAATGACCCAAGGGCTTAGAGACAATCGAAGAACATGAAAACTAACAGTCTTCATCTTTTATCTTATTTACCCAATCCAATTTAGGTTAAACAAGGATCCAATTAGGAGAAAAATCAAAATTATAATGAATTACATGATCTGATAGGATAATAATAACAATAATTTCAAAATCACATCTAAAAGATATGATGAGGTCAGATTTGTTAATAATATGATCCGGTATGATCAAGAATAATGAATTATAATAACTATTCAATTATCCATAGAAAAATACTTAAAAATAGATTTTCTGCCCCAGAACCTGGCCCGCGTCGGGTAGAACCCGGACCGTGTTCGGAATAATAAAAAACCCCTCGACTGGATCAAAACCTGAGCCGAGTAGGGTCTGAACCCAGACCGGGTTGGCCAGTTCACGTCCATGACAATCACTCAATCAAACACGAGTCATGTTTGGAAAATACGGATCATGTCACCGGAAAACTCGGGTTGCGCCGTCGCTGATCCGGTCCGCGTCCGATTTCAATTCAATATGCATCAACGTCATCTGAGTTCAATAGAACCCGGACCGTGTTTACTAGAATTTGGGACGTGTCAGCCTCAACCTAGGCCGTGTTGACCAAAATCCAGGTTGGGTTCCGTCGTCGGCGGAAAACTATGTTCTAACAAGATTTTTCGGCTACCATAAATATGTCATACGATGTCCAAATGATGCACAATTTATATCAAGAAAATATCGGTACAAAGAATATTAGTATAGGGTTCCATGTCGCGAAAAATTGATGACATAGGGATTCCCCTTACGTACCTAAAGTAGGTTGAAAAATCAATTGAATCCCTCTAGTGCGCGAGTTGTCCAGAAGTCGAACTATCGGCGATATCTCCGTGATGTGACCTTGAAACCCCACATCGGGACTTCAAAACTAGCCGTTGGATGCCCTGAAACATCTCGGTTTGCATGAAAATGAAGGAGTGGGACTCGTGATGCAAAAATTCTGTTTGACTAAAAGGAAGTTTTCAACTACCTTTTTATTTTATTTTATAATTGTAGGGTAGGGTTTTCATTTCTATTGGGTCTTGGACTCTTTTAGAATCAATCTTGTCCATCCATCACTAATTAATCATCCCATAATTTCTCAGATTTAATTAAATCTAATTTAACTTAATAATTCCATAAATATCTCTATAATAATTTCACATTTTCTCAAACTCCATCTTATCTTTCCAACTTCTCCTCTAATTTTCATCAATTTTGGAATTAAATAATTCTAAAAAATTAAATAATGATTTTCCAGATTCAAATAACTAATTAAAATATCTTTTATTTATTCCTAGAAAATTCAGGTTGTTACAGTATGTGACGACTCTTCGAGTCATGACCTCTCATATCACTCCATTCTCGTTTGATGATGGTCATAATCTCAATGTCACATTATCCTAGTTGTGATTCCTAAGGAATGTTGTTAATCCCATATTGAACCGATCAATCTGATCGTGACTCGAGCATCAAATTGATCCATGGGTCAAGTGAAATTTGATCATCCTATTTCATCAATTTGGCCCAATCAAACCTAATCGAAAATTGAATTGGACCAATTGACCCAAGTTGGTCGAAGGTATCCATGAGCGCCATTTGTTTCTTTAGCAAAATAATAAGTGGAAAATGGTGGATGCTATTCATTCTCGACCAAAACGACAAGTTGAAATAGTTAACAAGCATCAAACCAACAACGGATCAAGAGAAACCCGACCATCCTATTGAATGAGTTTAGCTTAGTCAAACTCAATCAAGCATCGGATTGGACCGAGGATCGATCGAACTAGTGAGTGGTTAATTTTTTGTCTTCACTAAAAAAATAGTGAAAATTAGTATTTTTTTGTATTCACTAAAAAGTGAAAAATAGTGAGATGAAACTAAGATATTCTATTGAATTGGTTTGGCTCATTCAAACTCAATTGGTCGATTCAATCTTGCCGAAGGATTCGTTGAATAATTTATCTTTTTGTCTTCAATAAAATAAGTGAAATAATGATTAAAAATATTAAAAGATAATTTATGATTTGAATTTCAAATTTTAATCTAATCCAATCTTAGTAAAACTCTTTTCATTTTTGTTCCTTTTTAATCTCTTCTGTTATCTCTTAATATATCTTTTTTACTTAATTAAATAAATATTATTCATTTAATTTTAGAAATTCAGAAAGTCAAAAGATTCTAAAATATTTTCTTAATCTCTTTTTTTGTATTCATTTTTCCTTTTCCTCGACTTACTCTTATAGAATATGTGTACATCTCTTAGGATGTTTGGATGGAGGGTTAAGAAGGAATATGTTAGTCTTAATTAAGGTGGAGTGGATTAAAATTCTTAAAACTTATTTAGACAGTCATTTTAAAATTTTAAGTAAGGTTAGATTAACGTTTATTGACTCATCACACGACTTAAAACTAAACCCACTAAAATAATAATTTTTTTAGGGATTAAAAATTATTAGTCACATTCTATCCCTTTCTTCTCATTCAAATTAAAAGAAATAAAACCTTGTTAAGAACAATAAAGACTTATACTTATTTTAACTTTTCCTAACTCATTCCTTAAAATTTATATCCAACTCATGGACTAAATTAATCCACTTCATTATATTACCTTATACTCAAATATGATTTATAGAAATTCTCGTCACACTCAATCTCCCCAATCATCACTTCACCATCTTAATCCATCCCTCTTTAACTTAAATTACTAAATAAAATCTTAACTTCTAAACTAAAATAAAATTATTTTATTATATTATTTTATTATCTCCGAAAGGTCCTTCGGCGTCACGTTACGGGCTCATCAATTTATTGCGAATTTTCCAATGAAATAACGCAGAGATGCCGACAAAGGGTGATCTGCAAAGTTTTTGTCTATTCCTACGGTTGTTTTAGTGCTCTCACTCTCTCTCACTCTCTCTCTCTCTCTCTCTCTCTCTCTCTCTCTCTCATCTGCAAAGTTTTTGTCTATTCTGGCTCTCTCTCTCTCCATGGCTGCGAGTTGAAACATTCCTAAAGCAAACAGCAGAGGTAACAAGAGCTCGCTCAGTAATTTGTTGCGGCAAGTTTTGGATGCCTGTAACAGAAGAGAAGTTTCAGCGGCCAAGAAGCGGAAACCGAGGTGAGAGAAACGCCACAGACAAAGGCCTTAAGCAGAAGCAAAACGGAACTAAGGCAGCTCTCATCTCCGGAATCTGAACGAGGGTTTGCAACAAGTAAAATTTGAATAAATCCTGCATGCAGACAAAAGGAGGCTTCATGAGATGAGATGGCTATCCAAAAATCTGACAACACCGAATCTACCTTACACTCAAAGCCCAATTAGATTTGCAAGCGAGGATCTTTGGAGAGGGAGGGGTATCTGGGTGCTCACTGGTCTAAAAAAAAAAGAATTTTGTACTAAAAGAAAGTAGGCACAATTGATTTGCGAATTTTTTTTATGAAAGTAGTTCCGAATTTGATTTCTCAAAATTTTAACTTCATTGGTATCTAATACCGGTGGGTTGATCATGAATATATATATATATATATATATATTAAGTAATATACATCCAAAGCACGTGCTACCAATATGCAATCAGTGTACCAGGGTCGTCGGATCAGTCCATCTTCATTTAAGTGGCTACGATGTAATATGTTGAATCGGCAGGTGGTCCAGCGAATCGATCCAGCACAATAGGTTGGAATAAAAATTAAAAAAATGAGATCAAAAGGGTTTCTTGAGAAACTTTTCCCTTTCTCCCGACAAGCCCCCCCCCCCCCCCCCCCACTTTGTTGTCTGGAGCAGATCTGGAGCACTTACATCTTCTTTCCCCCTTTCCCTCTCATCGAACAGTAGATCGAATGGTCTGCTTTGCCATGATTGGTCTTCCTTGCCAAACAGATCTACAGCAGACCGAACAGATTTGTCTCACACCGAGCAGATTCGTTCTACGATCATTCTCTCTTGTCGAGCACTGATAGATCTGATTTTCTTTCCCACAATCACGGCGCATCACAAATCTACAGCAGACCGATCGTTCTCCCTCGTCGAGCACTAATGAACGGTGAGTTTGTTGTGATTTATTTGTTCACTCCATTTTTTTCTCTCCTCACAGATATGACGCACACTCCCTCAGGCAGCACCACATTTTTCCAATCCGAGCAATTCATCTTTCATTTTGACAAATCAGCGCGCCCTACTCACCACTTGGCACCCTCTGCTGATTGGTACTCATGCATGAGTTACTTTTGTGTTTGATCTTATTCTTATTGATTAGGGCTTGAGTCATTTATTAGTTCAATGTGAAATCTATCATATTCTTTTGCAGTCATTGGTTCATAGATTAGGGCTTGAATTTCTTATTTTTTTTATCATATTTTTTCATTTCAGCAATGGGGAAGAATAACTTTACTGCACGACCAAAATGTGAATGCTATGAAGAGGCCGTCATTAAGACATCTTGGACAGTAAAAAATCCAGGCCGGCGATTTTATGGTTGTAAAAATTATCAAGTGAGTGTTTTTTTTAATGTAGTTTGATTACTCTTTAGTATATGGTTTGTCACATGATTTTGACATTTGAATTTTCTTTTAGCAAAATAGAGCTTGTGATTACTTTTGTTGGTTAGATCCACCGATGGAACCTCGATATACAAACCTCATCAATGGTTTATTGAGAAGGGTTAAGCTTTCAGATCAAGACCTCGAAGATGAACGTGTAAAATGTGAAGCCGCTATTGAAGTTGAAAGAAGAAAATGTAGATTGCTTAAACTTATCATAGCATGTATGTTGCTAGCAATATTATATCTTGTGGTTTAACTTGTAAGGCAGCATGAGTATCTTTATTAGATCAAGAATCTTGGTGTATTGTGGCTATGTTATTTTGTAATCAACTATGAACAGAGCAAGTGACATGTAAAATTAGTATGAATCCAAATGATCTTGTGGTTTTATTGATCTTGTGTTGTGCCATATTTTTTTCATTTTTTTTTTGTTCTATTCTTTTTGTTGCCTTGTTGCTTCAAGTGAAAGATAACATAAGTGACATGAGGAATTGCCTAAACGACATGAGGCCATAATATAAGGATGATCTTTTTTGCTGCCTTGTTAAGTTGTTTAGATGATGTATGACATCATTGACATGAGAACGATGCAGGACGATAGTTATTTTATTGTCTCGTAGCCTTGTTCCTTCAAGTGAAAACATAAAACGACATAAGGCCATAATTTTTTTTCTGTTGCTTACTGCTTCAGGTGGCTGAGATCACATAGCATAATATAATATACTTGCATGATACAAGTCTGAAAAAGGTCCAGTCCATGTCTAAAACATAGCATAACAATGTAAACTCAGTATGCATTCATATACTGAGAAATAATATAATATACTGGCATAATATATAAACTGCCCTACTGCTTGTTGAAATCACGTACAATAATATATGTACTGGCATCATACAAGTTTGAATAAAGTCCAACCATGTCTAAAACAGAGCATAATATAGTTTGAAATTAATAACTAGCAATCTAGAACACATCGTGAAGTCCACTAGTTGCAAAAATAACATCCCTTCAACAACATTCAACAAATAAGAGATTCCAACAGCATTCAAGCATTTAATAATTCCAGCATTCAGGCCATATCCAGCAACAACATTCAGCATCTAAGAGATTCCAACAGCATTCAAGCATTTAATGATTCCAGCATTCAAGCCATATCCAGCAACAACATTCAGCATCTAAGAGATTCCAACAGCATTCAAGTATTTAATGATTCTAGCATTCAGGCCATATCCAGCAACAACTACAAAAGAGAGTTAAGAGATATGATTCATTTAACATGAAATAGGCTATTTAGTAATAAATAACCATGGAAGAATTATGAAAGTTACCATTAAACATCATCTTCAACATGTTTGTCATTAGCTTCATCATTGTGTTCTTCAACTTTTTTCTATTTATTCAAAGAAAGTAAATAAACAATAAATACCCAAAAGAAAGTTAAAAAACAATAAGGTTTCTTTTTACCTTTCGAAAACAAGTAGATCTATAATGATCGAGCATGCCACATTCACCGCATATTCGTTTCTTACGCTCAGCTTGTGAAGTAGAAATTTCGACTCCGGATTTAAGTCTTTGTATTTTTCTTGATCTACCTTTAGCTTTTACAAATGTCGAATCATGAACAATATCATCTGATTCATGTGAAATTTGGCTTAAGATTGCAGGAGCATCATTTGAAGTAACTTGGTTTGTGATGTTCATACTTTCAAATTGTTCAATGAGTTCCCTCATAATCGAAACCCCAATCTCTAGAAAATCATATGATCGCATGGCAAAATCATTAACTTTGCACATATTTGATCGCCATATATATTTCTGAAGAGGAGTAATAGAATGGAGACCATATACAACATTCTCATGTATTTCATGCACCTTTGAATAACGAGCATCTGTTGTCCAACGATGAAGTATATATTGCTTGGGTAAATTTGTAATCTTCTTCTTATTAAGGATATTTAAAATATGAACACAAAATATACCTTCTTGCTCAAACTTTTTACACGAGCATGTTACCGAAGTGGTACCTTTGTCGCTATATCTCACAAGGTTTTGCCTTCGATCTTCCTTTCCCATCAAATACACTGAGTATATTACTTGTTGGTCATCCTTAAATATTTTTTTGGTAAGATAATCATTTATTTGTTTGAATTCTTGTTGAAATAGAGTAAATATACTTCGTGTATATACCTTGCCCGCATGATTTACCAAAAGATGCCTTGAAATCAAAGATGTCGTAGAGTTCAAATTTTTAAAATCTTCACGTTCTTCAGCTTCACGTCGTGAATGAAGGGCTTGATCATATTGAAACACAAAATTTGATAATGAAGTATTTGAATTGACATACCCATCAAAAAATGAATCCATGCTCTCCGATCTTTGTAATGAAACCATTCCTGTAAAAAAGACATCATTTAAATACACTGGCACCCAGTAGACCATCTGGTATGTCATAAGATTGCTTCAGTTCAACCCATCTCCTTTCAAAATCCTCGATTTTTGAAATGTAGATCCACTCCTTAAATTCTTTCATGAAATTTCCTCGTGCGCATAAATTCTTAGTATTAATCAGCGCATTTTTCTTTATATGCCAAATGCAAAATCGGTGTCTTGTGTTTGTAAACACTTTGTGAATTGCATTACCCATTGCAATGTCTTGATCAGTAATGATAGACATTGAATGTTTCTCATTCATACACTCCAACCATGTTTCGAATAACCAAGTGAATGATTCTTCAATCTCATCTGCGAGAAAAGCACAACCAAACAACATAGATTGTCTATGATGATTGACACCCATAAATGGAGCAAATGGCATACAAAATTTGTTGGTCTTGTAAGTTGTATCAAAGATGACAACATCTCCAAAAGTTAAATAATTGTCCCTTGATCTACTATCAGCCCAAAATACATTTCTAGCATTGTTATTTTCGTCCTTTTGTAGTTTGAAGAAGAATTCATAATCATCTTTTTTCTTCTTTTTGAAATAAGCTATGACAGTCATGCACTCATTACCGATGTTATTCTTTTTTGTAGCTTTCAGATGATTCATACACTCTTGACTTGTAATTGTTGGCTCACCCGAATATTTGAGAACTCTAGCAATACTTGATGGACCAATGCCAGCATTATGTAAATCGACAATGACCCCTTTCGAAGCATTCGACAACATATAATGTGAGCGCATTTTGACTACTTTAGAAGGAGTGGCTAAAGTATGATTGTGACTTTCCTCAAATTTTTTTACAACCCATTTTCCATCGTCTCTTTCCCCAATAAATAAATGTGCACTACAACCATTCATTATTTATCTTCTCCATTTTACTTCTTTTTCAATATTTTGTTTCGTATCTTTATGACCTTGTTTAGAGCAAACAAACACTCTACTGGAAAATTTTCTACTCTCACTTGCCTTATAAAAAACATGCTTCCGTACAGAAAAACCAATCGACCTAGCATAGCAATTATAAAAGTCATATGCTTGATCATGAGATTCAAATGCCATTTCAAGAACTGGTTTGAGGCCATCATTTTCGCCAACATAGTTCACAATGCTGAAAAAAGACATCATGAGCAAAGACATGGTAATAAACCTTATAGCCAGAAAAATATGATATATACCTTTGTTGTGAACTCATTATTTCCTCAGCATCGTGATCGCCATCTTGATAGATTGCCTCATGCACGTCACTCATAATGTTGATCTTGATGGAAGACATTAACAATTAAAGAACTAGATCTGATTACATCAAAGTAAAATGTGCATTAACAATGGGGATGTAGAATACCTTATATTGTTCGGATGATGTCGCGATGAGGACAGACGAGCAGAAAACCACAAGAGAGGCTGAATCGTGGCAAAACAACCAGCGAAGTGGCCACGGTGAGGGTGAAGACAACCAATGAGAACAATCACATAACAATTTGTTTGGTATGTTGTAAATCAGACGATTGCGGCAAAGCAAAACAATTGACGAAGTAGATTTGTTAGGTCAGTTGCATACCTGCTCATCAGGGAGAACAATATGCACCAATGAGAATAATCATAGAAAAAATATGTTCGGTAAGGAGTTTATTTGGTCTGCTCCAGATCTGCTCGAGACAACAAAGTGGGGAGAGGCTTATCGGGAGAAAGGGGAAAGTTTCTCAAGAAACCCTTTTGATCTCATTTTTTTAATTTTTATTCCAACCTATTGTGCTAGATCGGTTCGCTGGACCACCCGCCGATTCAACATATTACACCGTAGCCACTTAAATGAAGATGGGCTGATCCGACGGCCCTGGTACACTGGTTGCATATTGGTAGCACGCGCGTTGGATGTATATTACTTAACCCCATATTTTATATATATATATATATATATATATATATAGTAGATATCAACTTTTGTATTTTAATGATACTGAATATATGTGTTTCTATTTTTTTTTTTAAAAAAAAGATATATACTGATGACCTAACAGTATCGTCTTCTAGCTCGAACTTATTGTTGATATTAGCAAGTAGACTCACTAACTTCTACAATTATATTCTTTCCAACTTAATTATGAGATACATTTTTTTTATGTCGCCTCCTTCTACAATAATGGGATTTGGTAATTGCTTACACTCGCATTCTTTTTCTTTTCTTTCTTTCAGTTGCTTATTTGCATATTTCTCCTTTCATAAAGTTTAAAAATGAGAAATTAATAGTATGCTCGGAATGGATGTGAACATAAATATTCTGACGAAAAATTATCTAAAATCGAATTCTAAAGGTATTGGATTTTTTTTTCTGAACATTTCTTTTGTTACAGCCTCTGCATTTGTAACGCCCCGAGACCCACGTGACTTTCACGTGCTCAGAGTCGTCCCAAAGGCGCTACTCAATTTTCTATAAAACATTTTTGCGGAATATAAACAATAAATGCGGAAGACTTTTTCAATAATAACAGCTAATAATCCATTATATTCAAAATAATTAAAATATTAATAAGTTCACAATTCTAATAAATGCGGAAATAATAAAAACTAGACAACTCAATCTAGAACATGTGCAACATCTGTCTATCACCGAGCATAGCCACCTGCAGGATCATCCTCTATCAAAGTACTTTCACCTGCACGGATCCAGGTACAGGGAAATATCCATGAGTATAAAAATACTCAGTACGTAGGGTCTACTAAACAATCAATATGCTCAATAGAAAGAAATAAGATATAATCAATGATGAGTCAATTGAGCAATCAATACAATAATCAATTTACAATATAACGATTTATCAACATGAGCAACTATATCAAGTTATGGTCAAAAGACCAATCAGTAGAAATGACAATTAATAATTGCCTAATCAATTGGATCGATGATTCAATATAACAATAGGACAATAAAATCATAAATCAATAGGAAGGATCATAAAAAGATCAGATGATCAATCAATATTGATTTAGCAATTAAATGTCTGATCACTATGACACTATTCAATTCAACAATTTTCAATTCAATATCAATGGTCATTGGTCAATTACAATTCAATTCGATTCAATGGGCGGAGGCAATGCCAGTCAACGCCAATATCCAAATGACCATGATCTATTCAATTCGATTTCAATCCAACTCAATTCGATTCGATTTTTAATTTAATTCAATTCAATTTACAATGTTCGGAGTTATCCAATTCAATGGGAGCGCTCGGTCAATTAAGGGACACCATGCCACTTTCATGCAGGCCAGTGGGAGATCAGTGCCACGGCAAGCCCAATACGATTCAATGGGTTCGTGTATGGTGGGGGACGAGTGACCATACACAGGACAGCCATAGTTTTTACACTATCTGCCCCATTCAATTCAATTCAATTCAATTGGTCCCGGCTTAGTGGCAATCAGTGAACATGGGCCCAGTAGCTTTCGGCTTTTATCTTGTTTACCTAAAATGTCTATCTTTAAATAAATTATCAATGAGATAAATTCTGAACTCCAAACTAAATAGGTCAACAATACAATCAAAATCAAAGTTCATCATAGTATAAACAAATCAATCACCAACAATATCATTGATACATTAATTAATAATAACGATAATACTCAGTAATTAAAATTTACTCAAAAATAAATAATAACTCTCGGTGGTATTCTCTGTTCATTACGGCCGTAACATCATTTTTCTTTCTCTCTCAATCTTCTCTGATCTTTACGGCCGTAAATTCTCTCTCCAAATTTTTACCCCCTATTTCATTACTGCCATAAACTTTTACACCCTATTCTATTACGGCTTTCAACTTTTACTCCCTTTTCGTTACGGCCATTCCGTTACGGCCTATCCGTTACGGCCGTAAAACTCTGTTCTTCGGCCGTAACACATTTTTTTTCTCTTTACGGCCAATCTATCTCCCCTTTTCTCTCTCTTCCTTTTCTCTCTCTCTCCCAACTTCTCGGCCGTAAAAACCTCCTCTCCAAACCTTTTTTTTTTAATTCCATTACGGCCGAAAACCTCTTCGGCCGTAAAAACTCTACTCTTCTTTCTCTCTCTTATTTTATTACGGCCGAAACCTAACTCTTCGGCCGTAACATTATATTTTTTTTTCTTTACGGCCAATCTATCTCTCCTTTTCTCTCTCTTCCTTTTCTCTCTCTCTCCCAACTTCTCGGCCGTAAAACCTCCTCTCCAAACTTTTTTTTTCTTTTTAATTCCATTACGGCCGAAAACCTCTTCGGCCGTAAAAACTCTACTCTTCTTTCTCTCTCTTATTTTATTACGGCCGAAACCTAACTCTTCGGCCGTAACACTATATATATTTTTTTTTAATTCCATTACGGTCGAAAACCTCTTCGGCCGTAAAAACTCTACTCTTCTCTCTCTCTCTTATTTTATTACGGCCGACATCTTCTCTCTACCTTTTCTATTTCATTACGGCCGAAATCTAACTCTTCGGCCGTAACATTATATATATATATATATATATTTTTTTTTTTTTTTTTGACAAAGTCGATCTGAATAGGCTTTACAAAAATTAACATAATCTAATAAACCTACGGATCCCCTCTACGTACCTGCGAGCCTTGTCCTCTGAGGTCGCCGAAGACGAAGCCGAAAATCACGCAGACCGAGTCGTTCGTACCCCCCTGCTCTTATTTATAGTGTTTATAGATTTTTAATTATTCTAACCATATTATCTAATCTCAATCAAATTAAATCCTCTAATTTATCCTTTTAACCACTCCCTATTTTATTCTAATATTTAATTAGATAAATTACGAAATTAATTGAATAATCCCATCCCAAATCAAACTCCTCTCAATTATTTTTATTTTTATTTTCGGAATTATTAAATATAGTAATAACAATATTTCTTCAAAATAAAATAATAAAATATCTATTTATTAAACCTAAAGAAAATCTGGGTCGTTACATCATAACCTCCTTAAAAATAAATTCGTCATCGAATTTGAATAAAAGAAGTTATATTATCTCACCTAAATAATTCTGGAAAATCTCTTCTCATTTCTTCTTCCAGTTCCCAGGTGGCATCTTCATCTCTATGATGTGTCCAAGCCACCCTCACCATGGGTACCATTTTATTCTTCATATGCTTAGTTTGGTATTCCAAGACTTCTATAGGCTGCTCAGCATATGTCAGATCCACATTCAAATTTGGTTCCTCCATATTCACCACATTAGCATCATCATGTTGGTACTTGCGCAACATGGACACGTGAAAGACATTATGCACGTGTCCATATGATGGAGGTAACGCCAATCTACAAGCTGCGTCTCCGATCAATGCAAGTACTTCGAAGGGGCCAACATATCTTGGACTCAACTTACCCTTCTTGCTGAATCTCATTACCCCTTTCATTGGAGAAACTTTTAACATAACTCGATCTCCCACTTTAAAAATTTGTTCTCTTCTCTTCTTGTCAGCATATGTTTTCTGTCTTGTGAATGCTGTTTTCAATCTCTCTCTAATAAGGCGAACTTTTTCAGCATCTTCCTTGGTTTGCTTCATTAACTCCTCTGATAAGAATTGACGTCCTCCCACCTCACTCCAACAGATGGGGGAGCGACAAGGCCTTCCATACATTGCTGCAAATGGTGCCATGCCTATGCTGGAGTGGTAACTGTTATTGTATGCGAACTCGATCAGTGGGAGATGCGTGTCTCAACTGCCACTCCAGTCCAACGCACATGCACGGAGCATGTCTTCTAATGTCTGAATCGTTCGTTCAGATTGTCCGTCTGTCTGAGGATGGAACGCAGTACTGAAATTTAATTTTATTCCAAAAGCACTTTGGATGCTCCGCCAAAATTTGGCTGTAAACCGTGGATCTCTATCCGACACAATGGAGACTGGCACTCCATGTAGTCGGATAACCTCCTTAATATAAACGTCCATCAGACTTTCGACAGACTGTTTCCATTTGATGGGGATGAAATGAGCTGCCTTGCTAAACCGGTCCACCACTACCCATATCGCATCATGGCCTTGTTGAGTTCTTGGAAGCCCAGTGACGAAATCCATAGTCACCTTTTCCCATTTCCATTGTGGGATTCCAAGTTCTTGTAGTACACCGTAAGGTCTCTGATGTTCCACTTTCACTTGTTGGCATACTAGACATCTTGCAACGTACTCAGCCACATCCTTCTTCATATTATTCCACCAGAAGGTCCGTTGCAAGTCTTTGAACATCTTCGTGCTTCCAGGATGAATGGCGAACTCCGACTTGTGGCACTCATCCAACACTTGTCTTCTCAATGCTTCATACTCAGGGACCCACAATCGTCCCCTATATCTGATCACTCCACCGGTGACCGTAAAATCTGTGGGAATCTTTTCGCACAACTTGAGTAGGTGGTTGTACTCGTTATCGTTTGGTTGTGCTTTGCCTATCTTCAATAGTAGCTCGGGTTGCATGCCGAGGTGTGCCATAATTCGTATACCGTCGCTGCTGGTCACTGGACTGACCTGGATAATGCAGTCAATCATATTCCAACGACTCACTCTCAGGCATGCGAGTGATCCTCCCCATTTTCTACTAAGTGCGTCAGCAACTGAGTTTGCCTTCCCTGGATGATAGCTGATAGCGAACTCATAATCCTTTAGAAACTCAATCCACCTTCTCTGACGCATATTCAAGTCCTTTTGAGAGAAAATGTATTTCAAGCTCTTGTGATCTGTGAAGATTTCGAACTCTTCGCCATATAGATAGTGTCGCCAAATTTTGAGGGCGAAGACCACAGCTGCTAATTCGAGATCATGCGTCGGATAATTCTTTTCATGCTTCTTTAATTGTCTTGATGCATATGCAATTACCTTCCCGTGTTGCATCAAGACGCATCCTAAACCAGTGCCGCATGCGTCGCTATATATGACATAACCTCCTTGGCCTGAAGGTATGGTCAGAATGGGTGCCGTTGTCAGTCTCTTCTTTAACTCTTGAAAACTATCTTCACATCTCTGTGACCATTCATACTTGATGCCTTTTTTAGTGAGATTCGTTAATGGCGATGCAATTTTGGAAAAGTCCTGAATGAATCTCCTGTAATATCCAGCAAGTCCAAGGAAGCTTCTAATCTCTGACGCATTTTTCGGTTGTGCCCAGTTGGCAACTGCTTCCACCTTTGCAGGATCTACCGATATTCCATTTTCACTGATAATATGCCCGAGGAACATAATCTCTTTCAACCAGAACTCACATTTCGAGAATTTGGCGTACAATTTGTGCTCCCGTAAGGTTTGTAGCACAACTCTTAGATGTTCCTCGTGTTCTTCTGGGCTCGACGAATATATAAGAATGTCGTCGACGAAGACGATTACGAACTTGTCCAAGTACGGCCTGAATACTCTATTCATCAAGTCCATGAAGGCTGCGGGGGCATTGGTCAGCCCAAATGGCATCACTAAGAACTCATAATGCTCGTATCTTGTTCTGAAAGCGGTCTTCGGCACATCATCATCAGTGATTCATAGTTGATGATAGCCACTTCTCAAATCAATCTTCGAGAATACCTTTGCCGAAGACAATTGGTCGAACAGGTCGTCGATTCTTGGTAGTGGATACTTGTTCTTGATCGTGACTTTGTTCAACATTCGATAGTCTATGCACAGCCTCATCGACCCGTCCTTCTTCTTCACAAACAATACCGGAGCGCCCCATGGAGAAACGCTCAGTCGAATGAATCCCTTATCCAGCAACTCCTGGATTTGGGTCTTCAATTCTAGCATTTCCGCTGGAGCCATTCGATAAGGAGCCTTAGATATAGGTGCCGTGCCCGGCACCAAGTCAATGCGGAAGTCAATCTCCCGTCGTGGTGGCAATCCTGAAACGTCATCTGGAAAGACGTCTGGAAACTCCTTCACCACAGCAATGCTATCTCGATCTACTTCAACTCTGTCTGTCTTGATCACACTTGCCAGGAAACCCCGGCATCCTTTCTTCAGCATCTTTTGTGCCTTTAAAGCTGACACTAGGATCTTGCCCCTCTCTAGTGGTGTACCTCTGACAACAGTCTGAGGTCCTCCTGGCGTTCCGATCAGTATCTTTTTTGCTCGACAATGTAGGTAGGCGTCATGGTATGACAACCAGTCCATACCCAACACCGCATCGTAGTCCCTAATCGGAATGATGATGAGGTCTGCGGAGAAGTTCTTGCCTTCCACTTCGACCGGCACCATGGGGATGTATTTCTGGGTAACAATGGACCCCAGAGGTGTGCCGATGTCGAGTGGAAAACTAGTCGCTTGTGGCTTTATGCTCAATAACGGAGCGAATTGCTCCAAAATGAACGAATGTGTAGCACCAGAATCAAAGAGAATATTAGCATGAACACCATCAATTTTTAGCGTACCTTGGATGGTGTCATTCGCCCTTTGCTCGTCTGCAGGCTTCATGTTGTATACTCGACCTTGCACCATTCTAGGTGGTCCGTCGTTACGTTGCGGCGGAGGTCCAACACGCCTTGGCTCTTTGCAGTCTCTAGCGAAATGTCCCATCTTACCACAGTTCAGGCACGCTCCAGTTCTTCGGTAGCACTCACCGGGATGCATTCTGTTGCAGTAGTTGCACGGTGCTCTAGGCGGTTGAGGCTCATTCCTTGCTGGATATGGTCTTCCCCGGTTGCGATCATCTCTGCGGCGGGGATCTCGCCTAGCCTGTCTTCTACCTTTGTTTCCATATCTGTTCTGATACTGATTGGCCGGTGCTTGGCTTTGTTGCTTGTCGACTGTCTTATCACCATCTTCTAGATAAATGGCAAATTCTTCAGCAAATTGGAGGGTCTGGCAGTTACCCCCCTTTACCCTTTCTCTGAGGTTGGGTTTCAGGCCATCCACCCAACGTTTCACTCGATCAAGTTCCGACTGCTGTAAGGTGGAGTACTTCTCTAGGCTTAGAAACTTGGAAAGGTACTGCTTTATAGTCATAGTACCATGTTGGAGTGTCAGGTACTCCTTCTGCTTCCTGCCCCTTTCATAGGCTGGTATGTAGCGATTCTCGAACGCCTTCTTGAATTCTCTCCAGGTGATGTTGTCCTGGCCGGAGAACGTAGTGAGCTTGGTGGCCTTCCACCAATCTCTGGCATCTGCCATCAGTTTTCTGGTGGCGTAAATTATCTTGCGATCCTCGCCGCAATCCATCTCAAGGAATATCTGTTCTATCTCCTCGATCCATTCCTCTGCATTCTCGAAGTCACCCTTCCCGCTAAACTGAGGGGGCTGCAATTTGAGGAACCGCTCAATGGTGTCTTTACGATCATGATGTGGTGGCACATTGGGACTCGAGTACTCAGTGTGCACGGAGTGGAACTCCGATTGTAGTAGTCCCTGTCTCAGTTGTTCCTCTCGATACCCATTAGCCTGGGCCTGATCCACTTGGAAGCCATATACTTGTTGTCTACTCCTTTCTTGGTTCAGGGCACGTTGATTATTGGGTTGAGAACCTTGGGCCTCCTGACCGGCTCGCTGTAACCCACTTCTGGGAGCTCGTGGTATCTGATTCGGAAATACCATCTTAGGAGGAGTCTGTTCTCACACAACAATAACCATAAAATTCATAAGTGTGAGCTCAATAATACGTAGCACAATTCAATACTTACTTAACCCTACTGGATGGCTGCAGTGGTTGCTCGTGACAGTTGCACATGGACTCAATTCTATCTATTAGAGACAGCTAAGAAGTGCCTCTCCTTAGGCTCTGATATCTTCTGTAACGCCCCGAGACCCACGTGACTTTCACGTGCTCAGAGTCGTCCCAAAGGCGCTACTCAATTTTCTATAAAACATTTTTGCGGAATATAAACAATAAATGCGGAAGACTTTTTCAATAATAACAGCTAATAATCCATTATATTCAAAATAATTAAAATATTAATAAGTTCACAATTCTAATAAATGCGGAAATAATAAAAACTAGACAACTCAATCTAGAACATGTGCAACATCTGTCTATCACCGAGCATAGCCACCTGCAGGATCATCCTCTATCAAAGTACTTTCACCTGCACGGATCCAGGTACAGGGAAATATCCATGAGTATAAAAATACTCAGTACGTAGGGTCTACTAAACAATCAATATGCTCAATAGAAAGAAATAAGATATAATCAATGATGAGTCAATTGAGCAATCAATACAATAATCAATTTACAATATAACGATTTATCAACATGAGCAACTATATCAAGTTATGGTCAAAAGACCAATCAGTAGAAATGGCAATTAATAATTGCCTAATCAATTGGATCGATGATTCAATATAACAATAGGACAATAAAATCATAAATCAATAGGAAGGATCATAAAAAGATCAGATGATCAATCAATATTGATTTAGCAATTAAATGTCTGATCACTATGACACTATTCAATTCAACAATTTTCAATTCAATATCAATGGTCATTGGTCAATTACAATTCAATTCGATTCAATGGGCGGAGGCAATGCCAGTCAACGCCAATATCCAAATGACCATGATCTATTCAATTCGATTTCAATCCAACTCAATTCGATTCGATTTTTAATTTAATTCAATTCAATTTACAATGTTCGGAGTTATCCAATTCAATGGGAGCGCTCGGTCAATTAAGGGACACCATGCCACTTTCATGCAGGCCAGTGGGAGATCAGTGCCACGGCAAGCCCAATACGATTCAATGGGTTCGTGTATGGTGGGGGACGAGTGACCATACACAGGACAGCCATAGTTTTTACACTATCTGCCCCATTCAATTCAATTCAATTCAATTGGTCCCGGCTTAGTGGCAATCAGTGAACATGGGCCCAGTAGCTTTCGGCTTTTATCTTGTTTACCTAAAATGTCTATCTTTAAATAAATTATCAATGAGATAAATTCTGAACTCCAAACTAAATAGGTCAACAATACAATCAAAATCAAAGTTCATCATAGTATAAACAAATCAATCACCAACAATATCATTGATACATTAATTAATAATAACGATAATACTCAGTAATTAAAATTTACTCAAAAATAAATAATAACTCTCGGTGGTATTCTCTGTTCATTACGGCCGTAACATCATTTTTCTTTCTCTCTCAATCTTCTCTGATCTTTACGGCCGTAAATTCTCTCTCCAAATTTTTACCCCCTATTTCATTACTGCCATAAACTTTTACACCCTATTCTATTACGGCTTTCAACTTTTACTCCCTTTTCGTTACGGCCATTCCGTTACGGCCTATCCGTTACGGCCGTAAAACTCTGTTCTTCGGCCGTAACACATTTTTTTTCTCTTTACGGCCAATCTATCTCCCCTTTTCTCTCTCTTCCTTTTCTCTCTCTCTCCCAACTTCTCGGCCGTAAAAACCTCCTCTCCAAACCTTTTTTTTTTAATTCCATTACGGCCGAAAACCTCTTCGGCCGTAAAAACTCTACTCTTCTTTCTCTCTCTTATTTTATTACGGCCGAAACCTAACTCTTCGGCCGTAACATTATATTTTTTTTTCTTTACGGCCAATCTATCTCTCCTTTTCTCTCTCTTCCTTTTCTCTCTCTCTCCCAACTTCTCGGCCGTAAAACCTCCTCTCCAAACTTTTTTTTCTTTTTAATTCCATTACGGCCGAAAACCTCTTCGGCCGTAAAAACTCTACTCTTCTTTCTCTCTCTTATTTTATTACGGCCGAAACCTAACTCTTCGGCCGTAACACTATATATATTTTTTTTTTAATTCCATTACGGCCGAAAACCTCTTCGGCCGTAAAAACTCTACTCTTCTCTCTCTCTCTTATTTTATTACGGCCGACATCTTCTCTCTACCTTTTCTATTTCATTACGGCCGAAATCTAACTCTTCGGCCGTAACATTATATATATATATATTTTTTTTTTTTTTGACAAAGTCGATCTGAATAGGCTTTACAAAAATTAACATAATCTAATAAACCTACAGATCCCCTCTACGTACCTGCGAGCCTTGTCCTCTGAGGTCGCCGAAGACGAAGCCGAAAATCACGCAGACCGAGTCGTTCGTACCCCCTGCTCTTATTTATAGTGTTTATAGATTTTTAATTATTCTAACCATATTATCTAATCTCAATCAAATTAAATCCTCTAATTTATCCTTTTAACCACTCCCTATTTTATTCTAATATTTAATTAGATAAATTACGAAATTAATTGAATAATCCCATCCCAAATCAAACTCCTCTCAATTATTTTTATTTTTATTTTCGGAATTATTAAATATAGTAATAACAATATTTCTTCAAAATAAAATAATAAAATATCTATTTATTAAACCTAAAGAAAATCTGGGTCGTTACAGCATTTATGTGAACTGTTGTTTACAGCAAGCTGAAGCCAACCATCCATTAAATACTACATTCATTGCACAATAAATGCGTGGTCTCCTCCTCCCTCCTCTGAACAGAGTTAGGCCACCGCAACCACCATCACAATCCATCGCAGAAAGCAGGAAGCAGAAACAACAAGAACAGGTTCGAGAGTCCATATACGTCATACATACCGCAGGTCCCTCAATTATGGGCAAACCTTCTTGCTTCCTTGCTCTTGTCCTCATCTCGGCTGTCATCTTCCTCTCCTTCTCTCAGGGTGTGTGCTTGCTTATTTCTTATGGATCTTTGCCCTTTTTTTAGCTGTTTTCTCATGGTTTATATGTGCATCATGTGTGATGTGTATGCAGGATCTGGGAGAATGATACATGTGGTGAGACGTCATGAGATATTGCAGTCGCCTCAACAGCAACGCCAATTACAGGAGGTTCAGTTTCTTCTCTACAGAACTATCTTTTGTTTATTTGTTTGTTTGATGTCCTTTGCTTGTTCTTGCTTCTGAATTCTTGACGTTTGTTTACATGGGTGCATTCATGATTCAGTCGACTTCCGGGATAGCCAGAGAGATGATAGCAATGGAGATGGACTACAGTGAGCCAGGGGCGAACGCAAATACCAGGAATGGTGCACTCTTCAATTCCTCATCTCCTTCTCCACCTCCTGTTCATTGATCTTCAGAAGGCAGAGATGGATGAGAAAGAGACGGTTTAGATTCTTCTTCAGGGTCTTATCATGGTCTTCCTTCTTCTAGCTCTTTCATGTGTCAAGAGCAGAACTATGTCTTCCCATAATCAGATGCACAATCTGCATTTGCAGGTTCATTGTAGAATCTCTTCAATACAACCTTTTTTTTTCCAATCTGAATTGGGGACACAATGGTCTAATCTTCTTAGAATTTGTACATCTCCACATATTGAAAAAAAAAATCTTGAAAACTGCATCCATTGATGTGTGCAGAAAATTAATCTTGGTGACTAGAAGTGAACATAATAACATAATATGTCAAAAACATTCAAATGTACAGAAAGTTAAGGGGAAGTGATGGCGAAGAGATGCATATTTTAGTAACTGTTAAGTAGCAGTTCAGCAAGCGGTGAAGAGTACACAAGTTGTAGCTTTAAGGGCTCTATCGTTTCATGTCCTCGGACTCAAGAGGAAGTGGAATCTTTGCTTTAGTTGACATTGCAACTGTGCAGTCAAATAAAGTACTTAGACCAACCAAGAAGGGTTGAGATGAAATGGTAAACGGCTCCTCTTTATCTTAAGTTCGAATTTTTTGAACGTAGAAAATTTTTATTGGGAGTCTCATTTGTCACTGTCAGGTATGCGACACAGGGCGACCTTATCAGATTAGTTAGGCTCGATGGTGGGTCGACTTTCAATTTGTGGGCAATGTGCTCTTTAGCACCGTGCGGATTAAATCGTCGGCACCGTTTTTTAAATATCAGGACTGACTACCCAAAAAAAAGTACTTAGGCTCAATATTTTCATGAATGGAAGATATGATCAATTGAGTCAAGACTCAACCCAATTTTATTCGAATGATATTATTCATCATAATTGCAAATATGTGGCATCTAATATCACACAATATAATATTTTTAAATAACCACCTACTACTACTAAATATTAGTATACAATAATTCTTATGCAGAAAAGTTAATATTTACGCAAAAATATGATGATAGATAGATTGCTATTATTTATTACATTATTTATATACTACTAAGTTATTTTGTTCCAAAATCACTCCTGGTTTTTCCTTACTTTTTTTTCACTTCACTTTTTTTATTTCACCTCATCTTCTTTTGTTTTCATTTCTTCTTCACCTCCTTCAATTTTCTAGTTGCATTTCTTCTCACTAGTAATCCTCCTTCCTTATTTATTTCCTTTCTTATTATTGTACTCTTTCTATTTTTTTTTCTCTATTTAAGTTCAACCAATTGACCACCACAAGTTGGATGGAGTGATAACTAGCTTCTCATTATTTAAGTATGATTGTAATTTCGATTCTTTGAAAACCTAGGGAACCTATCGAACCTTTTCATTACTTGATGATGAGTTCAAACTTCAACTTGCGACTACTGCTCGTAACTTTTTAGCATCGTATGAGTTAGACAATCGACATCATTTTACTAATTTGATACACATGTACTTACCCATGTGTATGTTCCATTTTGAAATAATATGACATGATATTCTTTTTTTTCTAACATCGATCCAGCTGATATATTCTCCTAAACAATAAAATTGTAATCAACTTGGATTCCCATTTGAATTACATATAAACAATTGAATGCGGAATGCACGCCTCAATCCCCCACTGACTAAATCTTGAACATGTGTTTAATTTATTGCATTCATCTGTGGATCTTTTGACCCTTAATTTTCAAGCTCAACCAAACTCCATTGAGGTCAAAATCCACCTACTTGCACTGTCCCAAATGCTCTTTTTTAAAAATGTTAATGACGTCTATTAAACTAAACTAATTCTTGACCATGTATAACTCTCCAATTAAAGTGAGCTAGTGGATGCACATTATGCATACTCGAGTTAAAATATTTGTGTAAATCTACAATTTAGTCGCATAGCGTGAATTTTAATTTTAGGTGTACGATTTAGAATATGGGATTCCGAACATTGTGTCCAATTTTAATTAATAGAGAAAATAATCCACTTTTTTATTTACACGTTATTATTTTTTTCTTAAAGAGTTCAAAGTTGTCATAATACTCATAGTCATAGATCTTAGATGAGAAAAGTAAAATAAAGGATTCATAAAAAGCGAACAATTACGGATTTACAAATTCTAAGGGACTGTTTGGCTAAACTTATAAGTCACTTATAAATTAGTTCAAAAAAATCTCAACGTTTGATAACTTAAAATTTTAACTGATAAGGAGATAACAAATCTACTTATAAGTAAAAAAAATAAGTAGGAAGAAGAGTGCTTATTTTTTTCTAAAAAATAATTCAGTTAGTTGTCTTATAACTAACTAATTATTATTAATATAAGTAATTTTATCCAAACGTGTAACTGATTATTTTTAAAAATAAGTTTCAGCCAATAAAATACTTACCATCACTTCAACTTATTAATTATTCTGTATTAGCTAAGTCAAACGGGCTCTAAGTCATGAGTATATATCTAATGCATCATATTAATGTTGCCGGAAGTGAAAAAAAAATATTTATTTCACTTAAATGTAATATCCAATACTAATAGCTATTATCATTATTACTTTATAAATATCATTTTCTATTTGGGCTAATATTTTATTTCTTTGTTGGGCAGTCCACGTTGACTTCTTTGACCTATCAAAACCTATTTTAAAATATTGCAGGTAAGGTCCGAATTGAATAATAGCTTGATATTGTATATGCTGTCATAAATTTATATAGTCCAGGGAATATCTTAATTTTAATCATATGGTGAATTTATAGAACGATTTGCACCATATAAATTTTTATGTTAATTTTAACTTTTTTATTTTTTTAATCCAATTACCCTGTTGCCTTTATTGTCATTCACAAACAAAACTTAAAATAATATCCCGCATTAAAAAATAAAACACATCATTTAACTTTTAAGCATCTCTCTCTCTCTCTCTCTTCCAAAGTGAAGAAAGTTGTGATAGGTCAAAAATAATTTATTAATTTGGTATATGAAATAACAATTTTTTTTATGTTTAAGTAGTCATCCACGTTTCCTACCCTTTTTCTTTTCTTTTTTCAGCTTTTTTTTTTTTGGGTTACTTCCTCTCACCTTCTTTCTCTTTCCACCTACGGCGCATGATTTTTGGACCGGACCTTTTCGTGAAACTGTAGCCGTTGCGTGCATGGTAAAATGTCATTGTTCTTTTTGACCAGCTGATGGGCAGGTTCCAACTCAAAAGCCACCACCACGCCACCTTCCTCCATTTGACCTCTATCTTGGATCTCTGTCACGTAATTAGTGTAATTAACTCGGTTGGAATATAGATTAAGATTATTGTCACAATCCTTGATTAAGATTAATCACAAAATTTATGTAAATACTATACGATCGCCCATGGTAATTCCGATCACTCAAAATAGTCTATAAAGATAAATAAAACTATGTCCTCTAATTTATTTTATTTTTTTATTTAAAAAGATTGGCTTGTGATCAATTGATATTATAAAAATCATTATGGTCTTGTTAAAGAAATGATGTGACTAATAAAATAAATCAATAACGAAGAATTTTGAATTATATAAAGTCCATATTTAATTAATAGTTATATATATAATATGAATATGAATACAATAAAATGAGTGGTGATAAAACACTACTTTTCGGAAAATAAAAATCTATTTTAGTCAAACTCGAACTCCGGCTCAAAACAAAACGTGGACCAGCCGCCTATAAAAGCCACCGCTTCCCTTGGTCGTATTCCACGATCAAATTAACGCAGCGAAGAGAGGAAAAACCTCACAGACGACAACAATGGAGAACGCCACGTCCTCCTCCTCTCTGCCCTTGGCAGCGCCCTTCGCCTTCCTCTTCTGCAACACCGTCTTCCTCTGGGCCGCCATGCTCCGCAAGTCCTCCTCCTTCAGCCTCCGCTCCTTCTGGTCCACGCTCACCGCATCGTTCGCCTCCCGGCCGCCGCACCGCCACGTCGAGTCCACCGCCAAGATGGGGTCACCTTCATCGCCACCGGCGCCCCCGGCGACCGCTGACGTTGATGGCGCCGGCGCCGGGCAGCTCCAGATGGTCAGGGAGGACGTGGAGAAAATCATGGAAATCATGGGGCTGCCGATGGATCCTCGCACCGGCGACGACGACGAAGGCCGCGTCGACTTTGCGGGGCTCGCCGACACGTTCGTGGAGAGGGAGCCGACGCTGACGGAAGTGGAGGCGGCCTTCGCGGTGTTCGACGCGGACGGCGACGGGTTCATCGGCCCCGAGGACCTGCGGAGAGTTCTCTGCGACCTCGGCTTCGGCGTCGCGTCAGAGCTGCGCGCGTGCGAGAGCATGATCGCTGCGCACGACGAAAACGGGGACGGGAGGATCGATTTTGGAGAGTTCGTCAACTTCTTCGAGCGCAGCAGCTTCTGCTGCTGATCGCATCATTATACCTTTTTTTCCCCTTCTTCGTTCAATTCTTTCCTCCGACGTGTACATATTTACTATTGACACGATCTAGAGAGGATTCAGATGAGAATTCTTTCACCAATTCAACTTGAATTTATTAAGTATTATATCTTTTGTTAATATCAGTTTTGTAGTACACATATTCGATATAAAAACACAATTTTTGTAATTCCCTAACATGCTCAGAATCATCCCTTTTATAAAATATTTTTTTCTAAATACGATGCATACAATATGGAAAATTTTTAAATAATAATAACTAACAACAACAAAGCCTTATTTCACTAGGTGGGGTCGACTACATGGATCATACGACGTCATTCCGCTCTATTAGTAACCAAACCTTTCGGTATATTATTCACCAATAGATCTTGCTCTATTAATTCGTCAAGTGTCCGCCTTGACCTCTCTCTTCTTTTTTAATCGGACTCCAAATTATTTGATCTACTTTTCTTACTGGCACATCTAATGATCTTCTCTGAATATGACCAAACCATCTCAAACGATTCTCTACCATTTTCTCATTAATAGGAGCCACTCTGACTCGTTCACGTATATGGTCATTCATAATCTTGTATGACCACACATCCATCTCAACATCCTCATTTCGGCTACTCTCACTTTACGTTCATGTTGTCCCTTCATAGCCCAACATTCACTACCATATAACACTACCGGTCGTCAATAATAATAACTAATAATTTAAAATAGCTAATATATCCATAAGTTCACAATTTTAATAAAATACAAAATAATAAAGCTAAATGACTCGAACTGTCATATGCAATATTTATCTGTCACTAAGGTGAGTAAGACCATCATTTACAACAGTTCTATCACCGGCACGAATCTAAGTAAGAAAAAGATTTATCACCATAAAAATACTCAGTACATAGAGTTTAATGATAATCAATAATATTAAAAAAATAAAATCAATAGAATAATTGAGCAGATAAGGCAATACAATGTGATAAATGTAACAATAGATCAATATAGCAGTTAATCAATATAACAATAGATGAATACAATGAATCAGAATAAGGTCAGAAGATTAATTAATATCGATCACAATGATTAATTAACAATGACCTGATCAATATGACAATATTTAATTAATAATTTCAATTCAACAATCATGTCATTAGTAAAAAAATTCAATTCGACTCAAAAGGGCAATAGCAATTGCCAAGTCAATACCAATATATCCAAATGATCGTCATGTATACAGTTCTATTCAATTAGATTCAATTCAATGCAATCTCAATTCAATTTAGTGTTTGATTTTATCCAATAAAATAAAGAGCGTGTGAACAGTTAAAGAAAACTTTATGTCTCTTTTATATATGTCAATGAGAGATATCAAGATCACGACAAGTCAACAATAACAACAGAAATAGTTCATGAATGGTGGGGGTGACAATCATAATTTTTTTAGAGGATGACGTCTCAAATATTTAGATACACTATTTGCCCTATTCAATTTAATAACAACAACAATATGACCTAGGAGTCGTGCTCGACTACAATACAGGTCGAGTTACACATGAACTCGACCCGATCGACTCCGACTCGCATTGAGTTCCATTGAACTTGTGTCAAGCAAAAAGAACTTGAGCCGAGTTCTATCGGAATCGAAAAGTCGTGTTTCCGACACAAATTTTGGTCATCATATTTATGTCATACGAATCGATGTAAAACTTATATCAATGAAATTTTTGTATGACAGAAAAAAGCTTAGCGTTCCATGTCGTGAAAACTTACGCCATGTGGATCCTCCTATGTACTTAAATTTAATTGAAAAATCAACTGAGTTCCTGTCTTGTGTAGGCTACAGGAACGTCGAACTTTGATCGATGATTTCTTCGTGGTGTGACCTTAAAACTCACGTTGGTCATCTCAAGGCTGCTCTCCTATACCAGAGCTCCGAAATCAACCTCAGTTTCTCTTTGAGATGCTTTGGTTCATATTATAATGAAAGTAGAACTCATGACATAAAAATTTTGTTAGACTTCTAAGATTTTCAACCACCATTTAAGTTCTATTTATACTTGTAGGCTAGAGTTTTAACTTTTATTGGACCTTGGATTCATCTTAAGTTAATCATTACTGTCCATCACCAATTAACCATCTACTAATTATTTAGATTTATTAAATCTGAATTTAATTGATTATTCCATAGTTATATCTATAATTCAACTACCTCTCAAAGTCCTTTGTGTTTCCAACTTTCTATAATTTCCTTGCAAATTTGAAATTAAATAATTCTATAATTGAAATACTTGTTTCCATATCTTTCTTCTTCAATAAAATATTATTTTATTAATTATTGAAACATTTTGGTCGCTACATCATAACTTGCTTAAAAATAAATTCGTCTTCGAATTCTCATCAAAGAAATTACAATCATCTATTTTAACAACTCTGTAAAATCTTTCTTTATATCTTCTTCCAATTTTTAGGTGACGTCTTCATTTCTATGATATGTTCAAGTCGCTTTCATCATGGATACCATCTTATTATCGAGATGCTTTGTCTGACACTCCAAAATTTCTATTGGTTGCTCTGCATATGCCAAAGTTCCAGTTCAGTTCAGTTCAGATGCTTTGTTTTCAACCTTTCTTTGACGAGGAAGACTGTCAACATCATCTTGTGTCAATTTCATTTACTTTTGTAATAAGAACTTTCATCCATCAACTTCGCTCCAACCGATAAGCGAGTAACATGGCCTTCCATACATGACTTTGAAGGATATCATGTTTATGTTGGAATTGTAGCTATTGTTGTATGTGAACTCTTTTAGTGAGAGATGACTATCCCAATTGTTACTCCGGACCAATGTACAAGCTTGGAGGATGTCTTTTAATGCCTAAATCATGTGTTTTGACTATCTGTCCGTTTGCGGTGCTAAAGTTCAATTGTATCCCCAAATGCTTTCTTGATGCTCTGTTAAAATCGGACTGTACACTATGGATCTCTATCCGACACAATGATACTTCATATAGTTGAATAACCTCCTTAATATAAATGTCCATCGACGAATTGGCCACATTTAATGAGTATGAAGTGGGCTATTTGCTAAATCGATCAACCACGACCCATATCTCATATTGCATCCTAGTCATGTTGAGTCTTTAGAAATCCAGTGATGAAGTCCTTATCTTCTCCCATTTTCATTGGAGAATTCCAAGCTCATGAATGCACCATATGACCTCTACTCCACTTTCATCTATTGATATACTAAGCATCTTGCAAAGTATTCAGCCATGTCATTATTTATATTGTTCCTCCAGAAGGTATGTCGCAAGTCCTTATACATCTTTGTGCTTCTAGAATAAATGATGAATTTCGACTTGTGGAATCCATCCAATGCATGTCTCCTCATAAATTCATTTTCAGGGACATGCAAATGACTCCTATAACTGATCACCCATATGTAACTAAAAGGTCTACAAGAATCTTTTCACACAACTTGAGTAGGTGGTTGTTATCATCGTCGTTTGTTGTGCTCTACTGATCTTCAATAGTAGCCCGGGCTACATGTTAAGGTGTGTCATAATCCATACTCCATCGTTGTTGGTTACTAAATTGACGTGAATGATGCAATCAATCCATGTTCTAGTGATTCAATCTCAACACTTATGAGTGATCCTTCCCATTTCATATTTAGGCATCAGCAACTATGGTTACCTCTAGTTGGATGATAGCTGATTGCAAACTCATTATCATTTAGAAATTCGATCGATCTTCTTTGACACATGTTTACATATTTCTACGAGAAAATGTACTTAAGCTCTTGTGGTCTATGAAGTAATGTCAACTTTTGAGAGCGAATACCACATTTGCCAATTTCATATCATACATTGAATATTTCTTCTCATGTTTCTTCAAATAGTGATAAAAATCATCAATATATGGATCTTCACTACGTAGTGAGTGTATTCTTATTGGATTTTTTCCTATACTTGAATCCACATAGGTGATTGCAACGGTGGAACGATTGGTGACTCGTAATTGACATGCATATGAACATTGATAGGATATGATATATAGTTATAGGTCCATAAATTCACAGGTCATTGAAAAATGTATATAATGCTTTCACTATTGTAAAAGAATAGTATAATTAAGTATGTAAGTCAGTATGTTAACTGTTTAAAGTTAAATAAAAAGTTTAGGTCATACAATTGAATGATATCGTTGAGTTAGCCTTTTGTGTAGGTGAATTCTCATGATATTATAATTTTTTATTGAAAAGTGACCTATAAAATTTCAGGCGAATTCTCGAGACGTAATATTTTTTTAGTGAGAAGCAAGACATAAAATATAAATTAAATCAATATTTTCAATCGATTAGAACTTGAGAACCCAATAAGATCGGAGGTAAGAATACCGATAACCCAATAGTTTATGGTGGTCCATTGGGTATTATAAGGCCCAAGCCCATAAATTAGATCAACTGGACCTTTGTGTTAGTTTGGGTTCGGGGAGAGTGAGAACACCGTTCGTAAGGTTACCGTAAGAAAACGTTTGGGTTTCTTTTATATTTTTATGTTTTCGATACCGTTTTCATGGATCGCAAAGGCGGGTATGAATACGATTGGTTACATTAAATTTAGCCCTCTCCAATGTTCTGATCCAAATATGAGATTTGGCCCAATAGGCCCAGATAGATCGACCTCGTCGGACCATTTTCTCGAAGTCCTGACCTAATCACCATAAATGAGGTGATCTTTTATGCAATAAATTAAAGTTCTTTATTTTGTTTTGTATTTTTTCCTCTTTAGTATTCTGTACGAGGTTTCTAATCTAACTAGTTCAAAACAATTATAAAATTAAGTTTTTTTTTTGTAATTGAACAATGATGTACATACAAAATATGTATAAGATTGCAAAAAATAAAATCAAAGTCGAAATTATTTTTCTTAGATGATATGTGTTTTTTTAATAAATTCCAAATGAAAACACGTTTCACTCAGGTAAAATAATATTAGAACCGCATAAAACAAATGTGAAGTCCATCATCATACTTATTTTATAATTTTGGGAAAATATGGAAATTATCACCAATATAATTAACCAATAGTTGATTGTTCTGATGATGCTTCTGAAAAAGAGAAAAATGTACGTGCGAACACCTAGGTGTAAATGCTAAGTTATCACTACTCACTAGTTCTACTACTAATTAAAATGATGAATAGTAATAAATATTAATATTTATAATTTTTTAATGTATACACGGATTTATGCAATAGTGATTAGTGAGTTTGTGTTAATATGAAGAAACAGACCAATTTATTGTTCCTTTTGATTTTTTTCTTTCATTTACTTTTCATTATCTTCTTCATTTTTTTTTGTTTGAAATCCATATATTTAATGTGTATATGTATATAAGAAAATTGCATGAACTTATAAAAAAATTCACGTGTAGCCATTGGATTAAAATTTGATGATGAATTTTAATATAAAAAATTAAAACAACTTTACTTGTTAAGGATGATATTATTAAATAATTTAAATGATTGCTGATTTTTTTTAATATTAATTCAACTATAAATCTACACATGTTTTTTATTTAAAATTTTACATCTCCATATATTTTCCATATATTATATTACAAATACATATATTATGTTATTTAATATTATTATGTCTTGGTTATGATATCCATCCATTATTTTCTCTCCAAGTCCAATGAATATAAAACCATGATGATGAATTTGTGGTATTAACATATTATAAGTGCTAAGATATGATCATTTTTTCGTGTAGATCCAATCATATATATACGGTAGTCGACATCTTCTTCGATGGGGAGTAAAAGAACAAAGATTACTATTCCACCGAAAAGGAAAAGAACAAATGCTGACTTACTACTACGTACTGCTATTTTATTATGTCTCGTCGTGGTTACTCGTGAGCAACGTCGACATGTCCAAATTGTAATGTAAGACCTGCTGCTCGTTGTCCTGCCACAAAGTTCTGTTAATGTCGCAGTTCGATCACAAGACAACAGTGAAACTGGAAGAGACGAGCTGGAAAGGGCCACCCCTAGCTTGTTCCAACTCTGGATGGTGGCGAGTGGATACAAAGGAAAGCTGCAGGCCTTCTTCCATGGTCAGTGGCCAGAGCACATAAGCGACGGGAATGGAAGCAGGTGAGATGCTGTGACTTGTGCGCCCATAATTCTCCAGAGAACTGTAGCTTAACACTGCACGCATAAGATCCCTTCCCTGCCCTGCCCCCCCTCACGATCACTGCTGTCCCCAGTTTGGTTGTGCCACTGCTGCGAACAAAAACAAAACAAGTGCCCACACACGGGCTTCTCAGTTCGCATGCCTGGAGAGACCATCAGATGCATATCAAACAAAGATGTCCACGAGAGAGAAAGAGAGAGAGAGATGTGGACGATCAGATGTGTCATACATGCTGCACGCACAAGCGCTGCCATGATTCCCTGCCCGAGCACAGCACACAACGGTTGGGGCGTGTACACTGCCTTGGCCACTAATAGACGTCCCTATTCTGTCACGAAGAGGAAGGAGAGAATCTACGCCAAATCTTGAGCAGCCTCCTGTTGCTAAGGGAGGGGGAGAGGGAGCGGGGGGGAGAGAGAGAGAGAGAGAGAGAGAGAGAGAGAGAGAGAGAGAGAGAGAGAGAGAGAGAGTCCACGAGTTAATTCCTCCATCGGCTATACGTGCGCATTTATGTGCTGCTGATGCATATTGACTCTACTGACAAACTAATCGATCTTGTTACCAATGGCATTTCAGAGTTCAGAGGTCGATCAGTGCTGGATACACGGAGTTTTAACTTTTTAACTTTAACCTAACGGGTAGTTCATGCTGCAGCTGCGCTCTGATAATGATGCAGAACTTGTTCCAAATCAACTAGCAACACGGATTAGGATTACTAATTAATGGTGAACCCTTGTTCGTACCTGGTCTGCACACTCTCTATGCATGCCAAGCTCAGTTCATTAACTAGTTCTGTGTCAGCTGCACATCTTCCTCTCCCTGTTATTTCATGCTGTTTTCTTCATGTCCTACTCTATTCTATTGAATGCTCAATATATTTACATGAACCCTCAGGGTTTAGGCAAAATTCCAACTGTTGGGATCGGAGACATCATGTATAATCTTGCTCTGGAAAAACAAATTCTGAAGTGATAATAAGAATGTGAGAATTCCATCTGCTTTGAGTTTCTGATATACAATTGCTTTTTTTGGCGATATCGTGTAGCTTTTATCATCTCATTTGTACTTACTGCGTACAAGTTTGTGAATTGCTATTGCATAGGCTATTAGAAGTACAGGAACATGGGCCTATGTTGAACTAAGCTACAAAGTGCACACAGGAGGGTGTATATAGATTTTTTACCTATAATTGTGCACTACATCGTAAGTCTTGACCTTGTCGTTTCTCTTCATTCTGAACAAGTTTCAGATTCAAATCCTTGTGGATCCTGATTTGAAATATTTTTCCCCCCAGCAGTTAGTTTTATTAAAAATCTTACAGTTTTATTTTTTGGAGGAATAATTAAAGCATGTAAACTTGCATGGTTTACAAGTTAAACCATGCATATGCTTGCATTTTTGCTTTGCCTTTATGTCAGACCACGATCAGAAACATTCTCAAAAGGAAACCTATACTTAGACTACTTAACTTATAGTTAACTAAATTGATTACCTCGGGTTCAGATAGCAAATCTACAAAGGAAAATAACTCGATTGAGGCACTGATTAACTACTTCTGCAATTAATCTGGCCAAACAATGCTTCTCTGGTGTATGTTTTTAAACCACCAGGCATGCATGCATAAATCTCTAGAAAATGGCTAGAGCTACCATGATACTTGTCCTACATGTCTAACTATGTCGTGCCTACCCCAAGGAAATCTATGAAAGTTGGCGAGGCAGTGGATTCAAAGCAGCTGATCACCTCTCGACCCTCTTCGACAAATGACGATGGCTCATGATCAGTGACTGCTGCAATGTGGCCAGGCGATGATGAATAGTATTGCGATAGGACTTGGTGTGCCTGTTGCTTTGCAGACGGGAGTCTTTGGTGATCCTGCTGCCTTGCTGTGTCCCGAGATATGGTGCTGTTGTAGAAGCTCAGATTGGCATGATCATCCTTCGAACCTGTGCAGCATTCAGATCAAAACACATAAGAAAGTTTAGACAAACTAATCACCTAGAAGATGTTAGACGCGTGTTTAATATTTCTACCTAGATTGACAACTGATCGATCATTAAGACTAGTTTGTTCTTCGATGATCAGTACATATGTATTATGTATGCAGCCTTTTCCTTTTTACACATGCAGCCTTATACATACTTATGTTTGCATGCATGACAAATTTGTAGCAGGCATGTGAAGTACATATATCCAAGCTTAGCCTGCTTGGTTCTTGGGCTGATGTAGTCTGGTTTCAAGCTCCTGAGTAAACTTTATTCGGAGAATGCATGCAGCAAATGCGTACTAAAGCTGTCACAGGTACAATAAATGCATTGCAACATGAAATGGAAAAAGAAAAGACGTCTCCAAGTGCTGAATGTAGTCATGATTAATGCTGTAACAAGTTAATCTTGCATGAAAGTTTGCAGACATCATGGACAATCCAAGATAGCATATGCAATGACAGGCACTCATGATACTGGAAAAGGGAAAAGTGTGAAGGCCTACCAGGAAAGAACTCAAAGAGGCTTAGTTCAGCACATAACCCATTGTAAGTTGACAGTGAGGACCCTGCAATGTGTGGAAAGTGATGCAACCCGATGGAGGCCGCGTCAACGGCGGCAGGGAAAAGGGAGTCGTGAGTGGCGCTGCTGCTGCTACTGCTGCTGCTGTTGTTGTTCATGAAGCCACAGTGCGTTGCTCTCGCTGTGGCGCCAGCTGCAGCTTCGTCCGATCTCTTGTAGATTGCTTGGTTGAGCTTTCTCCTCCTATAGGCACTGGACTGCTCCCTATACTTCCTGGCCATGATGACATGCCAGTGGTTCTTGACTGCGTTGTCGGTCCTTCCTGGGAAAAGCCTCGCGATCATAGCCCATTTGTTCCCATACAATCTATGAGCAACCATTAGCTTCTCCTCCTCCTCTTCTGTAAAGGCCCTTCTGTTGATCCTTGGGTCCAGCTGGTTGAACCATCTCAACCTGCAGCTCTTTCCTTCACACCCCACAAGCACAATGAGGAGGCAAGACACACAAAGTCAAGTGAGCGAAAGAGAACGAGCCAGCGAGAAAGATGGAATGGGAACCTAAAAATTAGGCAAAAATGTGACAGCACAAGGTTCACTGTTACCTGATCTCCCTTCCAGCTGCTCCGCTATGAGGTTCCAGTTCTGAGGGCCGTAGACAGCTACGAGCTCCTTGAGCTTGGCATCTTCGGCAGGCCTCCAGTGGCCCCTGGCACAGAGCTTCGACTGCACAGACTCGAGAGTGCTGCTCTCCTTGTTCTCACCGACCGATGCCTCGACGGCGTTGTAGTCTCCATCCGATCTCGCTTCCGATCCAGCGTCAAGCCCATAGCCGCCATCGGAACACCTGCCGTGAACCGCGGCCTGGTCAGCGCTGTACTGCTGTTGCTCCTTAAGCCCCATGCAGCCGTTCATGAACCGAAAGGTCCAAGAGCTCCTGTTGGTGCAGCGGAGGGTCTCCACCAAAGAAGTCGCGGGGTTGATGGAGAGAGAGCTCATTTCAGCAAGCACCCCTCTGGAAGAGAAAGAAGATGAAGAATAGTCTTTGCTCAATCTACTGCCGAGCACGCCTTCATTCCCTTCGGGCTGTTGCAAGGCCATTCTCAAAGCTAACAGAAGATATGAGAAATATAGAAGGCAGCTTGAAAATGGAAAGACGAAAGAGATAGAGGGGAGAGAGAGAGAGGGGGATTGCATATAACTTGGAGATGAGTGGGAGAAGCAACTTAGTTTTGGGGTTCATTTATATCATTATGATTTTTCCAATTAATTAACTTAGAAATTTTCAAGTCGAATATTTATATATTTTGGTGAACAGGAAAAATAAAAAAGGGGCTTCTTCCCCCAGCTTTCACCACCCTGACTGCACCAGCTGTCAATCTTTCACATCTTTAACAAAACGCCCTCCTCCTCCTCCACCCCTTCACTGCGGACCCAGCACTGCGCCACACGTGTGGGTGTCCTCTCAACACAATGCTCTCTCTCTCTCTCTCTCTCTCTCTCTCTCTCTCTCTCTCTCTCTCTCTCTCTCTCTCTCTCAATTATATTTCACCAGCTAGAGGGGAGATGACTGAGTTATCTTGGCTCTGCCTCTCTCTCCCTTGACAAATGAAACTCTACTTTGTTGCCTGCTTGAAAGAACCTTTGCAGATGGCTCAACACACACACACATGAACGCCTTTCCTTTCAGCATCAGGAAACTGAGCAGAACACTACCCCACACTGCCCAACTCCAGCAGTAAATGGCGCGCACACACACCTCTCCGCGTTGTGCGCGCCTGCTTTGTGTCTGCTAAAGTGTGAATTTAAACTGTGTTTCAGTTAATTACGTTGACAATACAAAGACAAAGTTTAAAGCTCCCAAAAACGAACAGAAGAGCATGAAGTGTGCATGCCATCCAGCTGACCAAAGGCATATAATTAGTCACTAGATGGATGGATTGTGATGCAAATGTATGCCTTCATTTGTTTCCTGAGCATACTGAATCTATCGGCACATAGATCCAAACTGATATCAGCAGGTGCACATGTAAACCTGATCATGTTATGATCGCACCAAGGAGAAGACATAAAGCAAAAAGGAGTCCTACTTTTTAGCTTTCCCTTTGAGTGTTCTGATCAGTACCACCAAATCCAACTTTCTGAGCTCGTGCGCGCACTCCCTCCTCAGTTCTTTTTTTCTTCCCTTATTTTTCTCCCATAAATCACGAGTTTAACTGCACCTAACAGAGGAAAGAAGCTGTCCTCTACATGATCTATACGAACAAAGCACCTGAACGGAATAATTCTCAACTGTTCTTGATGTTTATGCATAGATATATTCATATAAAAAGGGACCAACAAATAAATATATACAATTGGGTGATACCCAGAGAGAAAAATCAGAAGGCGTAAAAGGCCACCACTCCTTCAAGTTTTCTTTTCTCCTTTTACCATAAGAGGAACGTACCGATCTGCGTCCCCATGTACCAAGTGCATATAAAAAAAAGGTCCCAATTTGAGGGTTTCCAATGCTACTGTTCATTCTGCTGAAACTGGAAGAGAGCCAGTGGCAGTGCACAGATGGAGCGATGTCCTCAATGAATGAGGTGGGAACAGTGAAGCAAAGCAAAGCAAGCAAGCAATTGCAGGAATGTACTCCTTCGTCTACAGCAAATTAAAGAGGGGCGACCACCACCACCACCAATTTATCAAACAAGAGCTTTAAATGAACCTGGAGAGCATTAGATGAACTGGATCAGCAGCACATATACACGACATAGCAATATCATGTCTTTTGTGCTGAAAGAAAAAAAAGGGGTGAAGACCTCGCAATTGATCGATCAGTCAACCTGGAAACATGAACAGAAGCCTCATTGAATTGAGCAACGATAAAACCATCTCCATATTTTAATGTGTAGCTGCCAGGGAGGCTGTGGAATTAATTGATCAATGGGATAGAGGACTTCCCGATTCCAAAGTTTATTTTCTGTGTACATGATGAGAGAGAGATATCAGCTGCCTCTCTCTAGATCTCAGAAGTGGAGCATTATTTTCTTTTCCTGTTGCCACCGGCTACGTACTAAAATATTATTAATAGCAGAAGTTAAGGACGGTGATTAAAGCAAAAAAAAATGGAAGAATGATGCAAAACAACAGCAGCATGATCGACAGATCTAATTCATAGATCGCGCTCTGACGTCACGAAATCTTTGTCAGTTATCTAAAAGGCACAGATGAGGTGAACCCTTTTTTTTCTTTCCTTTCTCGAACATGTTAACCACCCGATCGACATTAATTATGCCAACTTGCTATTATATATCAGAGGTAGGAACATTAGTAATATATTAACCATAAGAAGGATATAATGTATATGCTACACTCACTAATGGTAGCACGATACTACGCCTATTTCTCGATCACAGGATCGATAACGGACGAAAATGGATGAAGTCACAACATTTGCTTGACAACACGGCGATTTCATCTCTCCGCTTCAACCCCCGATTGCGAAGAAGCCGACACTAGAAGCAGAGCGGTCCAGTACGCTGAAAAGCCCAGTAAAGGTAAGCCGTCCTCCTCTATGACTAATGTGCCCTAGTTTTCTCGATGCCCTAGTTTCTTTTCCGACTGCTATGGTCCGTGGCTGCAATCGTTGTCGTCATGTTTTGCTCTCCAATCGATGACTTCTTCATCCTTCTCACTTTGTCTCCTAGTCGACTGGCGTCGGCATCTTCACTGGCACCTTCACGGTCGGGGGAAGAAGGCAGAAGAGTTGGATGTGCTATCGAGCCGAGAGATCAGATTCGTCTCACTTTTTGGGTTTTTTGTTCGACCCTAATCCATTTCGACCAGCTGACTTAGTATGAGGTGCCGGTTGAAACACGCTTATTTTCTTGGTTCAGTGCGCACTTTGCTCCGTCAATGTCCACTGTCGATCGGACGGACGAGAAAATGGCGTAGCATCGTGCTACCATTAGCGAGCGTAGCATATAGATTATATCCCTGTAAGAAATATCATTATTTAAATCTATACAATAGGCGATACATGTTTACACGTTATTTTCTTCTCTTAATTAATGCTAATTTAGATGCACAACTATTTTTTTCTACAACGTGATTGCCTTGCATAAGAGGCCAAAAAATGAGCAGTAGTATTTGCTAGTCTATTGATATGAATACACTTAAAGTCTTCAAAGAAAGGAATGATTCCATATGTCTTCAATAATAGCTTTGACTCTCCAAAAACTTCTTTTTCATTTCTTGAAAATTCTCTATGTTAGATCATTTACTTCTACCAAGTTCTTTCTCACCCAAGTGCTTTTTTTCAACATGTTATTCAAATATTATACTTTTCTTTCACTCGATATCTTTGAGTTTTTTTTTTGTGAGCAATTTGAATTTGGGGATTATAGAAAGGTTCATCCACTTTTCTCTTTTCAAAATTGGGTTAATTCCTTAAACCCCCTATACTATAGTGATTTTTCATGTCGACCTCTAATATATGAATTTACCGTAGTACCTCTCTAAACTATGTCATAATTTTTACTTTAGTCCATCTATCATATTATGATAACTTTATCGTTACTTTTTTATTTATTTATTAAATGACTAAACTTCCCTCGACAAAGAAAAAATGAACATTTATTTCAAATCGTAGGAGGACAGTTTAACCATTTAATAAATAAAAAATAAAAATAATAAAAAGTTAATAAAATCTGACGGATATATTAAAGTGAAAATTTCGAAATATTTTGGGAATGATATGGTAAGTTCACATCAGGGACAAACACGAAAAACCACTATAATTTTAGGGAAATTCAAGGGATTGATCCTTCTAAATTTTATCAACCTAAACATTATTTTCCATGAGTAAAACATGAAGCATACAAAAATTCAATTTATTTGTAACGAAATTAAATTGAATCAGTCATCATATATTTATGTACTGTTTACAGATTTATGTACTGTTTCCTGTAAACCTCAATTAATTTTTCAACATACCTCTTCTTTCCCCCACACATACATATTTTACTCTTTCTAAAATTTTCTTATATCTCACAATTACTATGATTAATCATTAGGGAATAGGTTCTAAAAAGAAAGGGTTCTGGGAATAAGATTTTTTTCACATTTTTTTTCTTCACATTTTTGCAATATGATTGCGGGAAGGAAGAAGCATATAAATTAATTAACAAAAGGTCGTGAAATAAAATTGTAATACTGATACCTGCTGAGGCGGATTATATATATATATATATATATATATATATATATAATCAGTATAATATTCTAATGTGAAATTTTACATTAGAAGCTGCTGCTCAACTCATTGCTCATGCAGATTTGCAAAGAAAATTATATTATTCTTTTTTTTTCTTACATCTATGAAAAAAAAATCATAAGGTCGTACGCATTGGTCGGCAGCACATGTATGTAAAATGTGCATTTCGGTTACTGTTTAATTCACCAAGTGCTCAGTTATATAGTGAAAGCCCATTGATGGATCCCTGTTCCATCGTCATCATTCTCCAGTGCCATGCATGCATGCATGCAACTGATCAGCAAGGAATTAAGTGTCTCCTTCTGTTTACAAGCTTGTTAGGTGGCTCTATTCACAAATCAGACTAAGCAGCTGAGCAGGGAGGGATCGAGGTGTCTCCATCGGTGCACGTCCATTTGCTGGCCAAAGGGTCAAATTAAATTGATAGGGTTTGTACCCGATCGTAGTATATATGTAGCCTTTTTCTTTTCCCTTTTCCCTGATCTGGTCGTCTTTGCGTATATAGGATCTATTGAGGACCCAGAAGTCATGCTACAAGTTAGGAGCGGTTGTTACAGCAAACGATATTGTGTGATGATGAAGTGTGAATGATGCAAAAGAGGGATCATAACAGCTCCAGAGACTTCGCTTTCTGGTCATATATAGATAGGTTAGTTATCATGCATGCAATCTAATCCATATATATACGAGGAGCAAGGAAGGAAGGGGAGAGAGAGAGAGAGCATGCACCATTTTTTTGCTCCCAGTTTTGTTCAAGACATTACACAGACATGGGACAAGATCAACTTTTTTTTATCAGCAAACGTTAAATAGACCAAACAGGTTTTCTATCATATGATTTGCTTCCATCCTGTGAATATTCTACTTTAGACAATATATCTTTTTTTGTAAGTGTTAATAAAAAAAAAGGAAGAAAGATGAAGTGTAATCATATCTGCAAACAACTCGTTTCAGCTTATACTTGTGAAAGATCTAGCAGGATTAAGATAGTGATGGACCTTATTGTAACATATACGCCTCAATGATTATCGAATTTCTGTACAGGACCTATAAATACCTATCTAATGTCAATACATAGAATAGATGCATAGATGGATAATTGAATAGATAGATAGGCAGGTTGCTGCATGATTTTTGTAGTGAGATATTGCATGTTGTGGTGAATGGCCCACAAAATAAAGGAGGGGATCTAAATAGTAAGATGGCGTTTTGTGTGTTTGCCCTTGTTGGATTCCTGTAGGAAGCGTGGGTTCTGGCGAGCCAACCAACCATCCATCAGAGCGGACAGAGACAGGATGCAGTAGATGTTCCTGTCCGCATCTGCGCCCTCTCGATGATCCCAACTAGCTATGTATCTAGCTAGCAAAATGGATGGATGTATAGTATATATATATGCTCAAGTAAAAAAGACAAAACAGTGAACTCTCACTTGGTATAGCATGCAGGAGACAGAATTTTCACGCCTTCCACAAAGCTTTGCTTTAGAATGCATTGTGGCTTTAACAATGATGTGATTTTTATAAGATACTTCTGGTCTAGTTGTTGCCTTGTTGGTAATCATGCATCATGCATGGCAATGATGGGTATTGGCTAATGAAATGAACCGAGTTTTTTATACTATGTATTTTGTTATCTGATTACTTAACTGAGCTTGGTGTTGTGGAGAGAGCACAGGGTGGACACCAAACATGAACACAAACTTCTGAAAATCGAGCAAAAAGGGTTGCTGACTGCATGTAGTGCTTACGATTTGATGAACAGAGGGGGTTGACGGATAACTTGGGGTACACAGATGGTTTCTGTACCCCAAGCACAAGCTTAGAATTGATGGAGCAGATCTAGCAGCGGTATAAATCAAACGTCTGTTTCTCCAGACTCGAGTACTGAAATCAAAGTTAGAACTCGGTCTTCACATCCAGTACCTCCGGGCACTGAAAATTGAGCAGCGTATGCGTCGTCGTGAAAGAGATGGGTGCAATCCCTGGTGTTCTTGAATTCTGAAGCTGAGGTCGACGCTATATTGACGAAGAAATTAGAAGGCTTCTGTAATCAAATTGATAGCTGTTAACGCAGCTACCAATTGACTGGCCACTGAAACGATTCCCGAAGCTGAACGCAGCTTTGGTTAGTTGCTCGCGCAAACGCATGCATACCCAAAAAGTCCATCCAATCTGAGCCAAATTTAATAGGATCGATGGAGTTCTTGGGGGGTGATGGAGGAAGTGATGGGCGGTTGTCCAATCAGTCACGTACGCTCGGTATGTTTTATTTTCTTCTGCATGTTTAAATGCATTCGTTTCCGAGAGATCACGCATAACTCCGACTCCACTGTGCACCACCCCTTCTATTTGACCAAAGTTGTAGTGTTGCAGTTTGTGTGTGTCAGGTAAAGCTTAGAGAGAGCTAGAGAGCTAGGGAGAGAGAGAGAGACAGAAGGAGATAAAGAGAGAGAGAGAGTGCCCACGACGCTTCCTATCAAATCTCAATGGACAGGACCTTCAAACTATATCACTTACTGCCACCACCCACCACCACCAACCCTACGATGCGATGATCCTACGGCACCCTCCTCCTCCTCCTACCCACACGAGTTACATGAATCGATCTGATGCATGCATGACTGGCTGCTAGCTAGATCTATATGCTGTTCTGTTCTGTACACAAGGATGTGTGTGCATTTGGATGAACACATGGAATTAAGCTGCAGCGAGCTAAAGATAAAGTTTTACTAAAGATTATGCAATATTTCGTATGATTGTGTGAGGCCTCGAACCTTAGAAATATAATGAAATATTATTTTATTACTGTAACGACCCTGGTTTTTTCAGGATTTAATAAATAGATATTTTATTATTTTATTTTGAAAAAATATTGTTATTAATATTACTATATTTAATAATTTCGAAAATAAAATAAAATTGAGAGGAGTTTGATTAGGGATAGGATTATTCAATTAATTTCGTAATTTATCTAATTAAATATTAGAATAAATAGGGAGTGGTTAAAAGGATAAATTAGAGGATTTAATTTGATTGAGATTAGATAATATGGTTAGAGAATAATTAAAAATCTCTCAACACTATAAATAAGAATAGGGGGTACGAATGTTTTGGCTTCGTCCGCGTGATTTTCGGCTTCGTCTTCGGCGACGTCAGAAAACAAGGCGCGCAGGTACGTAGGGGGATTCGGCTTGGTTGTTATTGTGTCGTGATGTATTACGACGCAATTTAATTTTAAATTAGATTTGTTACGGTCGTAATTTTCTGGTCGTAATTGTTTGCTCGACACGTGATGTTCCCGGCCAAAAAGAGGGAAGAGTTTTACGGTAGTAAAGGAGGTAGAACGAGAAACAAAATTTACGGCCGAAAGAAAAAAAAAGAGATGTGAATTTACAGACGAGAAAAGGGTAGAGAGAGAAAGATGAAGAAAAATTATTTACGGCCGAAGAGTTAGGGTTTTCGGCCGTAATGGAATAGAGAGGTAGAGAGAGAAAGAGGAATCATCTATTACGGCCGAGAAGTTGGGAGAGAGAAAATATTAGAGAGAGAAAGGAAAAAAAAAGAGGGGATGGAATTTACGGCCGTAATGAAATAGGGAGTAAAAATTTGGAGAGAGAATTAGAAAAAAAAAGGAAAAGGGTGAAGTTTACGGCCGTAATGGAATAGGGGGTAAAAACTTAGACAGAGAAAGATGTAGAAAAAAGGAGAATTGATGTTACGGTCGTAATGAACAGGGAGTACACCACCGAAAGTTATTATTTATTTTTGAGTAAATTTTAATTACTGATTATTATTGTTGTTATTAATTAATTTGATGTATTGATTATATTGTTGATGATTGATCTGTTTATATTATGACGAACTTTGATTTTGATTGTATTGTTGACCTACTTAATTTTGAGTTCAGAATTTATCTGATCAAATTGATAATTTATTTAAAGATAGACATTTTAGATAAACAAGATAAAAGTCGAAAGCTACTGGGCTTATGTTCACTGATTGCCACTAAGCCGGGACCAATTGAATTGAATCGAATTGAATGGGGCAGATAGTGTAAAAGCTATGGCTGTCCTGTGTATGGTCACTCGTCCCCCACCATACACGAACCCATCGAATCGTATCGGGCTTACCGTGGCACTGATCCCCCACTGGTCTGCATGAAAGTGGCATGGTGTCCCTTAATTGACTGAGCGCTCCTCATTGAATTGGATAACTCCGAACATTGAAAATCGAATCGAATTGAAATTGGAATTGAAGTGAATGGAATTAAATCATGGTCATTCGGATATATTGGCATGGAGTTGGCAATTATTATTGCCCTATTGAATTGAATTGTTATTGGCCAATGACCATTGATTATTGAATTAAAAATTGTTAATTGAATATTGATCTATTAATCAGGCAATTGATAATTATTAATTGGAACAAATATTATTAATGTACATTGGTCTGTTGACCATAGCCTGATATATTGTTCATATTGATAAATTGTTAATTGATTATTGTATTGACTGCTCAATCGACTCATTATTGATTTTATTTTCGATTGAGCATATTGATTATCTTTTAGACCCTACGTACTGAGTATTTTTATACTCACAGATATTTTCCTGTACCTGGATTCGTACATTTGAGAGAGCTATAGATGATGGTCCTGCAGGTGGCTACGCTCAGTGACAGACAGATGTTGCACATGGCATTAGATCTAGTGATTTAGTTTTATTATTTCTGCACTTATTAGAATTGTAAACTCATGGATGTTTTAGCATTTTGATTATTATGGATTATTAGTTATTATTTTGAAAAATCTTCTGCATTGATGTTTTATATTCCGCACTTTATAGATTTTATTCCGCAAAAATATTTTATAAAAAAATTGAGTAACGCCTCTGGGACGACTCTGAGCACGTGAAAGTCACGTGGGTCTCGGGACGTTACAGAAGGTATCAGAGCCTAAGGAGAGGCACTTCTTAGCTGTCTCTAAATAGGTAGAATTGAGTCCATGTGCAACTGTCACGAGCAACCACTGCAGCCATCCAGTAGGGTCAAGTAAGTATTGAATTGTGCTATGTATTATTGAGCTCACACTTATGAATTTTATTGTTATTGTTGTGTGAGAACAGATTCCTCCTAAGATGGTATTTCCGAATCAGATACCACGAACTCCCAGAAATGGGATACAGCGGACCGGTCAGGAGGCCCAAGGTTCTCAACCTAATGATCAACGTGCTCTGAACCAAGAAATGAGTAGACAACAAGTACATGGCTTCCAGGTGGATCAGGCCCAGGCTAACGGGTACCGAGAGGAACAACTGAGACAGGGACTACTACCATCGGAGTTTCACTCTGTGCACACTGAGTACTCGAGTCCCAATGTGCCACCATATCATGATCGTAAAGACACCATTGAGCGGTTCCTCAGGTTGCAGCCCCCTCGGTTCAACGGGAAGGGTGACTTTGAGGATGCAGAGGAATGGATTGAGGAGATAGAACAGATATTCCTTGAGATGGATTGCGGCGAGGACCGCAAGATGATCTACGCCACAAGAAAACTGACGGCAGATGCCAGAGATTGGTGCAAGGCCACCAAGCTCACTACGTTCTCCGGCCAGGACCACATCACCTGGGGAGAATTCAAGAAGGCGTTCGAGAATCGCTACATACCTGCCTATGAAAGGGGCAGGAAGCAGAAGGAGTACCTGACACTCCAACATGGTACTATGACTATAAAGCAGTACCTTTCCAAGTTTCTGAGCCTAGAAAAGTACTCCACCTTACAGCAGTCGGAACTTGATCGAGTGAAACGTTAGGTGGATGGCCTGAAACCCAACCTCAAAGAAAGGGTAAAGGGGGGTAACTGCCAGACCCTCCAATTTGCTGAAGAATTCGCCATTTATCTAGAAGATGGTGATAAGATACCTGACAAGCAACAAAGTCAAGCACCGACCAATCAGTATCAGAACAGATATGGAAACAGAGATAGAAGGCAGGCTAGGCGAGATCCCCGTCGCAGAGATGATTGCAATCGGGGAAGACCATATACAGCGAGGAATGAGCATCAACCGCCTAGAGCACCGTGCAACTACTGCCACAGAATGCATCCCGATGAGTGCTACCAGAGAATTGGAGCGTGCCTGAACTGTGGTAAGGTGGGCCATTTCGCTAGAGACTGCAAAGAGCCGAGGCGTGCTGGACCTCCTCCGCAACATAACGACGGACCACCTAGAATGGTGCAAGGCCGAGTATACAACATGAAGCCTGCAGACGAGCAAAGGGCGAATGACACCATCCAAGGAACGCTAAAAATTGATGGTGTTCATGCTAATATTCTTTTTGATTCAGGTGCTACACATTCGTTCATTTCGGAGCAATTCGCTCCGTTATTGAGCATAAAGCCACAAGCGACTAGTTTTCCACTTGACATTGGCACACCTCTGGGGTCCATCGTTACCCAGAAGTACATCCCCATGGTGCCGGTCGAAGTGGAAGGCAAGAACTTCTCCGCAGACCTTACCATCATTCCGATCAGGGACTACGATGCGGTGTTGGGTATGGACGGGTTGTCCTACCATGACGTCTACCTACATTGCCGAGCAAAGAAGATACTGATCGGAACGCCAACTATTGTCAGAGGTACACCACTAGAGAGGGGCAAGATCCTAGTGTCAGCTTTAAAGGCACAAAATATGCTGAAGAAAGGATGCCGGGGTTTCCTGGCAAGTGTGATCAAGACAGACAGAGTTGAAATAGATCGAGATAGCATTGCTGTGGTGAAGGAGTTTTCAGACGTCTTCCCAGATGACATTTCAGGATTGCCACCACGACGGGAGATTGATTTCTGCATTGACTTGGTGCCGGGCACGACACCTATATCAAAGGCTCCTTATCGAATGGCTCCAGCAGAAATGCTAGAATTGAATACCAAATCCAGGAGTTGCTGGATAAGGGATTCATTCGACCGAGCGTTTCTCCATGGGGCGCTCCGGTATTATTTGTAAAGAAGAAGGACGGGTCGATGAGGCTGTGCATAGACTATCGGATGTTGAACAAGGTCACAATCAAGAACAAGTATCCACTACCAAGAATCGATGACATGTTCGATCAATTATCTTCGGCAAAGGTATTCTCGAAGATTGATCTTAGAAATGGCTATCATCAGCTACGAATCACTGATGATGATGTGCCGAAGACCACTTTCAGAACAAGATACGAACATTATGAGTTCTTAGTGATGCCATTTGGGCTGACCAATGCCCCCGCAGCTTTCATGGACTTGATGAATAGAGTGTTCAAGCCATACTTGGACAAATTTGTAATCGTCTTCGTCGACGACATTCTTATATATTCGTCGAGCCCAGAAGAACACGAGAAATATCTAAGAGTTGTGCTACAGACCTTACGGGAGCACAAATTGTACGCCAAATTCTCAAAATGTGAGTTTTCGTTGAAAGAGATTATGTTCCTCGGGCATATTATTAGTGAAAATAGAATATCGATAGATCCTGCAAAGGTGGAAGCAGTTGCCAACTGAGCACAACCGAAAAATGCGTCAGAGATTAGAAGCTTTCTTGGACTTGCTGGATATTACAGGAGATTCATTCAGGATTTTTCCAAAATTGCATCGCCACTAACAAACCTCACTAAGAAAGGTATCAAGTATGAATGGTCACAGAGGTGTGAAGATAGCTTTCAAGAGTTAAAGAAGAGACTGACAACAGCGCCCATTCTGATCATACCTTCAGGCCAAGGAGGTTATGTCATATATAGCGACGCATGCGGCACTGGTTTGGGATGCGTCTTGATGCAACACGGGAAGGTAATTGCATATGCATCAAGACAATTAAAGAAGCATGAGAAGAATTATTCGACGCATGATCTCGAATTAGCAGTTGTGGTCTTCGCCCTCAAAATTTGGCGACACTATTTATATGGCGAAGAGTTCGAAATCTTCACAGACCACAAGAGCTTGAAATACATCTTCTCTCAAAAAGACTTGAATATGCGTCAGAGGAGGTGGATTGAGTTTCTAAAGGATTATGAGTTTGCTATCAGCTATCATTCAGGGAAGGCAAACTCAGTTGCTGACGCACTTAATAGAAAATGGGGAGGATCACTCCTATGCCTGAGAGTGAGTCGTTGGTACATGATTGACTGCATTATCCAGGTCAGTCCAGTGACCAGCAGCGACGGTATACGAATTATGACACATCTCGGCATGCAACCCGAGCTACTATTGAAGATAGACAAAGCACAACCAAATGATAACGAGTACAACCACTTACTCAGGTTGTGCGAAAAGATTCCTACGAATTTTTTAATCACAGATGGAGTGATCAGATATAGGGGACGATTGTGGGTCCCTAAGTATGAAGCATTGAGAAGACAAGTGTTGGATGAGTGTCACAAGTCAGAATTTGCCATTCATCCTGGAAGCACGAAGATGTTCAAAGACTTGCAACGGACCTTCTAGTGGAATAATATGAAGAAGGATGTGGTTGAGTACGTTGCAAGATGCCTAGTATGCCAACAAGTGAAAGTGGAACATCAGAGACCTTACGGTGTACTAAAGAACTTGGAATCCCACAATGAAAATGAGAAAATGTGATTATGGATTTCGTCACTGGGCTTCCAAGAACTCAACAAGGCCATTATGCAATATGGGTGGTGGTGGACCATTTTAGCAAGGCAGCCCATTTCATCCCCATCAAATGGAAACAGTCTGTCGAAAGTCTGATGGACATTTATATTAAGGAGGTTATCCGACTACATGGAGTGACAGTCTCCATTGTGTCGGATAGAGATCCACGATTTACGGCCAAATTTTGGCGGAGCATACAGAGTGCTTTTGGAACAAAATTAAATTTTAGTACTGCGTTCCATCCTCAGACAAACGGGCAATCTGAACAAACGATTCAGACATTAGAAGACATGCTCCGTGCATGTGCATTGAACTGGAGTGGCAATTAGGACACGCACCTCCCACTGATCGAGTTCGCATACAATAACAGTTACCACTCCAGCATAGGCATGGCACCATTTGCAGTCATGTATGGAAGGCCTTGTCGCTCCCCCATCTGTTGGAGTGAGGTGGGAGGACGACAATTCTTATCAGATGAGTTAATGAAGCAAACCAAGGAAGATGCTGAAAAAGTTCCCCTTATTAGAGAGAGGTTGAAAACAGCATTCACAAGACAGAAAACATATGCTGACAAGGAGAGAAGAGAACAAAATTTTAAAGTAGGAGATCGAGTTATGTTAAAAATTTCTCCAATAAAAGGGGTAATGAGATTCAGCAAGAAGGGTAAGTTGAGTCCAAGGTATGTTGGCCCCTTCGAAGTACTTGCATTGATCGGAGATGCAGCTTGCAGGTTGGCGTTGCCTCTATCATATGGACACGTGCATAATGTCTTTCACGTGTCAATGTTGCGCAAGTACCAACATGATGATGCTAATGTGGTGAATATGGAGGAACCAAATTTGAATGTAGATCTGACATATGCTGAGCAGCCTATAGAAGTCTTGGAGTACCAAACTAAGCATGTGAAGAATAAAATGGTACCCATGGTGAGGGTGGCTTGGACACATCATAGAGATGAAGATGCCACATGGGAACTGGAAGAAGAAATGAGAAGAGATTTTCCAGAATTATTTAAATGAGAAAATATAATTTCTTTTATTCAAATTCGAGGACGAATTTATTTTTAAGGAGGTTATGATGTAACGACCCTAATTTTTGTCAAGATTTAATAAATAGATATTTTATTATTTTATTTTGAAAAAATATTGTTATTAATATTACTATATTTAATAATTCCAAAAATAAAATAAAATTGAGAGGAGTTTGATTAGGGATAGGATTATTCAATTAATTTCATAATTTATCTAATTAAATATTAGAATAAATAGGGAGTGATTAAAAGGATAAATTAGAGGATTTAATTTAATTGAGATTAGATAATATGGTTAGAGAATAATTAAAAATCTGTCAATACTATAAATAAGAATAGGGGGTACGAACGTTTTGGCTTCGTCTGCGTGATTTTCGGCTTCGTCTTCGGCGACGTCAGAAAACAAGGCGCGCAGGTACATAGGGGGGATTCGGCTTGGTTGTTATTGTGTCGTGATGTATTACGACGCAATTTAATTTTAAATTAGATTTGTTACGGCCGTAATTTTCTGGTCGTAATTGTTTGCTCGACACGTGATGTTTCCGGCCAAAAAGAGGGAAGAGTTTTACGGTAGTAAAGGAGGTAGAACGAGAAAGAAAATTTACGGTCGAAAGAAAAAAAAAGAGATGTGAATTTACGGCCGAGAAAAGGGTAGAGAGAGAAAGATGAAAAAAAAATTGTTTACGGCCGAAGAGTTAGGGTTTTCGACCGTAATGGAATAGAGAGGTAGAGAGAGAAAGAGGAATTATCTATTACGACCGAGAAGTTGGGAGAGAGAGAATATTAGAGAGAGAAAGGAAAAAAAGAGGGGATGGAGTTTACGGCCGTAATGGAATAGGGAGTAAAAATTTGGAGAGAGAATTAGAAAAAAAAAGGAAAATGGTGAAGTTTACGGCCGTAATGGAATAGGGGGTAAAAATTTAGAGAGAGAAAGATGTAGAAAAAAGGAGAATTGATGTTACGATCGTAATGAACAGGGAGTACACCACCGAAAGTTATTATTTATTTTTGAGTAAATTTTAATTACTGATTATTATTGTTGTTATTAATTAATTTGATGTATTAATTATATTGTTGGTGATTGATCTGCTTATATTATGATGAACTTTGATTTTGATTGTATTGTTGACCTACTTAATTTTGAGTTCAGAATTTATCTAATCAAATTGATAATTTATTTAAAGATAGACATTTTAGGTAAATAAGATAAAAGCTGAAAGCTATTGGGCACATGTTCACTGATTGCCACTAAGCCGGGACCAATTGAATTGAATCGAATTGAATGGGGCAGATAGTGTAAAAGCTATGGTTGTCCTGTGTATGACCACTCGTCCCCCACCATACATGAACCCATTGAATTGTATCGGACTTGCCGTGGCACTGATCCCCCATTGGCATGCATGAAAGTGGCATGATGTCCCTTAATTGACTGAGCGCTCCTCATTGAATTGGATAACTCCGAACATTAAAAATCGAATCGAATTGAAATTAGAATTGAAGTGAATGGAATTAAATCATGGTCATTCGGATATATTGGCATGGAGTTGGCAATTATTATTGTCCTATTGAATTGAATTGTTATTGGCCAATGACCATTGATTATTGAATTGAAAATTGTTAATTGAATATTGATCTATTAATCAGGCAATTGATAATTATTAATTGGAACAAATATTATTGATGTACATTGGTCTGTTGACCATAGCCTGATATATTATTCATATTGATAAATTGTTAATTGATTATTGTATTGACTGCTCAATCGACTCATTATTGATTTTTTTTTCGATTGAGCATATTGATTGTCTTTTAGACCCTACGTACTGAGTATTTTTATACTCATGGATATTTTCCTGTACCTAGATCCGTGCAGGTGAGAGAGCTATAGATGATGGTCCTGCAGGTGGCTACGCTCAATGACAGACAGATGTTGCACATGACATCAGATCTAGTGATTTAGTTTTATTATTTCCGCACTTATTAGAATTGTAAACTCATGGATGTTTTAGCATTTTGATTATTATGAATTATTAGTTATTATTTTTGAAAAATCTTCTGCATTGATATTTTATATTCCGCACTTTATAAATTTTATTCCGCAAAAATGTTTTATAAAAAAATTGAGTAACGCCTCTGGGACGACTCTGAGCACGTGAAAGTCACGTGGGTCTCGGGACGTTACAATTACCTAATCCAAAAAAATATAAATGATACTATATAGGAGAGTTTGATACTGAATAAATACGAAAAGACAAAAGAGTTAAAAAGAAAAAAAGAAAAGTATAATTAGAAAAGAGACTTGAGTTAGGATTTTTAATCTAATTTTGATTTATGTATGTCCCTAAAATATTTAACATAAATCAAAATAAGATTATAATTAATTAAAATTCGTATAATTAGTATCAAATCATCTCTCTTTTTCTACACAATCGTTCATCTTTTTTCTTGTGCTTCTTGACAATCGGCCATCTCTCTCCCTCAAAATTAGTGCACGAATGTAGATGCATGGTTACTATGATTGTACGTGAAAGATCTCTCCCTCAAAATTAGTGCACAAATGTAGATTCATAGATATGTACAAAATTGATATAGTATTATGACATGAGACTAAATTTTTTTAAGACATAAATGTCTCAAGAACTCGTGAAACTCAAGAGCAATTCGAATTAGCATGTTCCAAGCTCTAAGGAACCATACCAATTGTCTTTGATTAAAGACGACCCAACCGTTCTCAAGTTTTAAAATTTGACATGCAACCGTCGGGACCATTTGGTCGAAGGTGCTAACAACATATTAGGATTATGTTGAATTCCATGCGCTTGAGGTCATTTGTTCTGCTTATCTGCCACGTGTTAATTATTCATTACCCTCCGCCCCCAGCGGTCCAACCGGACCAAATGGGAGCCTCCTGGCGCATCCGTTTGTTGTCTCAACAAGGATGGCGCCCTCACATAATTCCGTGAGAGTGGAGGTGTTGGTTATATTCTCAGAACTCACACTGGACATTTTCTTTTTGTAGGCGCTACAATGCGGCCAGGGCGCTCCGTTCTGGAGATTGAGGCATGGGCAATATTATTGGGACTTTAGGCGTGTGCTGATCATGGCATCAATAGTATGCACCTTTACTCCGATTCCAAGACCCTCATTCGTATCATCAATCGACACACTCAATATCCATGGCGTATGAAAAGCATCATTATGGACATTTGGAACACTATGGAACACATCCAAACTATTCAAATTGCGCACTGCTACCGCGAGATGAATCATATTGCGGATTTTCTTGCTGTTTTTGCTCGGAACACTAACTGTGATTCCTTTTGGAATGAATGCCCTCCCCTGGAATCATTCAATTTTTGTATATGGACTCCATGAATACCACTTGAGAAATGAAAGTTTTTTGTTTTAAAAAAAGTTTTAAAATTGAGATTCTAGAGATAACCTGACTCAAGTTCCATTCAGCCATGCTTGGATTTTGTCAAAGAAATTTCTTTCAAAAGTTCACATGACAACTCGGTCCAAATTTCGAAAGAAACATTGGAAATTTTAATTGTTAATTTATATATATTATTGCCTTTAATTTATTTCACATTATAGTTATTATGATTGTTCATGAAATTATGTTTTTTTTTATTTAAATGCTCTGATTTATACATTTTGATCATGTCATTTTACATATATTGATGTGAAAATGGATTTATGTTTAAATAATTGTTATTCTTCCTAATTGATATGGTATGATAACTTATGGTGAATAAAATAAGAATTGCATAATGATAGGCATTTTTAGTAAACAAAGTATAAGAGATGAAAGCTATGAGCCATCGTGATTGACGGTTATGATGTCATTGATGATGGATAAACATTGACATATATAGTATTACGTACCATTTATAAGTGAAATTTTCTTAAATCACGATCTTTGTGATCGATTGAAAACTCCTAACTATTATTGATAATTTTTTAATTTGATAAAGTTAAAAAAGTTGAGATAAAATAACTTTGGTTGAGTCAAATCAATAATCATGACCAATTAATAATTCTGAACAATTAAAGATTATGATTGATTGATAATGGCTAAGTTGATAATTATTAGTTATGTCAAAATTGATTATGACCAACTAAATGTTTATCTTCAATAATTAATAAATTGAACATTGTTGGCTAAGCATTGTTTAAAGAGTTAATAAATGATCATTGACAAACAATTTGTTTACTATTGATTATTATTTGTGGATAATATTTTTATTTATTTATCATTGGTAAGTGTTTACATATTTTATGATATAATATGGGTAATTTATTATCAATAATTTGATAATAATTGAAATTTAGATTCTAGAGAGTTAATAATTTATAACTAACAAATATTAGGTAATTGATAATGGAATATTGATTATTAATAACTGATAATAGATAAATTGATTATTATTATTAAGTATTTACAAAGAATGATTGTTGCTCGTTATTTTATCGATAATTTTTTCGATTGATGGACCATTGATAAGTGCTTCGTGATATGTTATGTATGATTGATTGCATTGTTCTTGAATTACTTTCATGTCTTTTCTATATGGAATTTATTATCATGTGGAGGGAATAATATAGATATATTGCTAATTGCTAATTGATATTGATATGGTTAATTAAAATTGTTCATTGCTTAATTAATAAATATTACATATAGAGTTGTTAAATTGACATTTTACTTATGTCTTTTGATATAATTTCATGAAACTAAATGATAGTGCATGCATTAAAGATTTATGCATGATTCATTATGTTATATCTGGTGAACTTATGCATTGAGTGTTATATTAAGTGAATTTTTTTTATATTTGGATCTATGCAAAATTAATAAATGGTGATGATGAGGTGGCTGGTGACTTATGTGACAATAGACTTAGATATAGAAATGGATAGTGACCTAATATTTGTAAAAGGATAGTGTATAAATGAGATTGTTCATGGGTCGAATTGAACCCAACTCAATCCGATTAATTTGGTTGCGATGAGTGATACTAGTTCACATCATTTTTAAAGGTTAAATCCAATCCCTCCTATCTTAGGTCAAGCTAGGTTGGATTATCCGATCATCATTTTACTTTTTTACTTTTTATTATTTAATATAAAATATTATTTAATATTTATTTTATAGCATAAATAATTATCAAATATTTAAATATTATTTTCCACATTTAAAACATTTATTTTATATTTCTAAAATTTAAACAGAAATATAAGATTAAAGTTAAATAAAAAAAAATTAGGTCTTTGAATCAAGTTGGATTCAGTCTTTTTTTTCATTTAGCACCCGATCAGGTTAAGGTCCGATTAGGTCATCGGATTCACCGAGTCAATTCGACCCAATGAACACTCTTATGTATAAATGTGCGCCCCTAATTTACATATTATTGAATATTATGCGGTTGACTTCTGCTATGAATCAAGTTTATTATATTAAAATCTTTTATCTATATAAATATGTGTTAAATGATAAAATTCAAAGAAAGTGTGAAGTCATAGAAATACATAAATAAGGGGTCGTATGGTGCATTACCGTAATTAACAACAATTGAGATCACCACTTAAATAGATTATCACTTTTTAAATTATCAAAAAAAATCACATTATAGTCTTTGGTAAGTATTAGTAATGTAAATAATAGTTAAAACATATAGAGATCAAATTATCAAAATACTCCTAATAATTATTCTAAATTTTCATCATATAGTATTATAAATAAACAAAACAAAAAATAGAAAACTGAATATAGATAAAAGAAAATGAGACAAAATGAAGAGTTATTTCCAAAAAGATTCAAATAATGCAGAATATGAAATTTAATAATATTTCTTCATTAATAAAAATTTAAAATTAAAATTTTGAATGAATGAATATTTTGATCAAAATACATGTCAAGTAATTAGTAATCTAGAAAGTCACATCCCATGACTGCTATATAGATTATTAGTGGGATGATAATTAAGATTATCAAATAATTAAAATTATTAATAATTAATCATATTCAAACGAGATAATATGATGGGTCCTAAAAATTTTAAATAAAATAATCGATAATCTATTTAAATAACCTCAGATCAAACACCTATAAGTGTTCAAGAGAGTTTTGAGACTGTGTGTATGAGAATTAATTAAGTTGAAGTTAATCATATAAGTTGGGTCGATAATCTATAAATCGAAATATAAGCTGATTTCAGATAAGTTAATCATATAAGTTAGTCAAGTTGACCTCAGACCAAATGCCTTTAAATCGATAATATATTTAGTTGAAGTTATGTGTGAGGATACCCATTAAACCGTTAAGATCAAAATCTTAATAATCCAAGAATTGATAATTCTTAGAACTTATACGAAATATTTTACAATAATCATATAAGTTCTCTATATATGCATGGTTCGTTATCATTTTAAATATATATCACGTTTGAATTATTGCATACACAAAAAATTCTATCGAAATCTTATTCATCATAATTATATATACGATCCATCCGATGAGATTAATTTGGATATCATATCAAGCTCCTTGAATTTTTTTAAGTGATATCACTTTGCATCGATCACTTGCTTATTCCAAGATAAAATTATATTATGTGTGTGTGTAAACGTGTGCTATATATATGAGCTAGATCAAATATTTCAAAAGTTTTTGTCGTGATGACAACATTTTGCTAAACTAATGGTCCATTTGTAATGCCTCCAAAATCGCCTCTCCTGCCATGTAGGCAGTCAGGTTGACCCTAGGAACGCTACACTGCCTGCTACACTATTGACCATGACTATTCAACAATTTGTATACGTGGCATCGAATATAATAATCAAATACTCAGGAATTTTATTGCGGAAGTTGAGAAGTTAGAATATCAAAGGACACCAACATATGAGGAAGTCCATAATAAGGTGGAAAATGACAACAATATCCAATAACTCTAGACAAATGACTACATGTCCAATAACAAAGGAAAAGACCATAATAATCTTCTGATGTAGAGATGAATTATTCAAATAATGCAATTACAAACGAAAGACATTATTGAGTGCAATGAGTCATGTGCAGAAATCCTTGAGCACTGCGTTCTCCATCACTACTCTCTAGACAAGATTTTTACCTGCAAAATCCCAAATGCAAGGGCATCGAATACCCGTGAACGAAAATGTCCAGTATAATAGAATCATAGGTTATAAATTAATAATCAAAACATGCTTGAATCAATAACAGATAAGCAATGAAATACTTTGACATGGACAGATAATCTCTTTTTTCTCATTATAATCAATACTTTGGTTGCACAAAGCAATGAATCATCATAACTATACTATGTCCATGCTCTACTCTCTTCCGTAACTTTGCTTTGTCTTTACTATGTCAATCTCTGTACTTTGCTATACATTACTTTGACATACTTTGTTATACATTCCAATACATTATTTTTTCATGCTTTGTTATACTTTGCATTGCAATACTTTGCTGTGCTTTACTTTATCATGTTGTACTTTACTTTACTATGCTCTATAGTACTGTGTCATATTGTACCATGCTTTACTTTATTATGCTTTACTTTGTCATGCTTTGTTGTACTTTTACATAAGGCAATGAATCATTATGTTCATATCTTATTCTTTATTATATCCATATTATCTTCTGTAACTTTGCTTTTGTCTTTATTATACCATACTATGTACTTTGTCATACATTACTTTGACATACATTACTTTGCCATACAATTCTTTGCTATGCATTGTTGTACTTTACCATATTATATTTTATTGTACTATATTTTACTTTATCATGCTTTATCGTGCTTTACTTTACATACTTTACCATGAGTTATACTGCATCTTTTACATTACTATACAGTCATTGAAGTTCGTTGTCCTATGCGAGCTCGACTTTATTAGATTGGGATGCCAGATGTGCATCTCTGAATCTCTGATTCACGCCCTTTATAGTTGCAAGTCGGCTTCATTCGAGGCGTAAATCGCAGGGCGAAATCGGGAAGGAAATCTCTCCTCCGATTTATTGTTCATCATTATTATTTGATTTCAAATCTCTTTCCTTTCTTACTCCTCACATGTTCTGAATTTGTTTTTTTTTTCATTTAAATTATTTCCATGTTTGTGTTGATCCTTGACAGACGTTACACAATGCGTGTTCGAATTCAAATCCCTTTCCTATTTGGATCCTTCCGCACTCTAATTCTATTTATTTGATTTTGAATTGAATTTTGAATTTCCTTCCTCTTTTGGTCTTTCCTTGTCCTGAATTTAATTTGCCTTCAATTCATTTCCATATCTGTATTGATGCTTACCAGACGTTACACGATTTGTGTTCGAATCATTTCCTCTTTTGTATTCTTCTATCTTTTGATTTTGAATTAAATTTGAATTCCTTGTATTAATTGTCATTGATTTGAATTTCCTTCCTTAATTACAATTTACATTGATTATTAATTTTTTCTCATTAATGTCATTTTATTTCTTGTTTTTGAATTCATTTTCTTCTTTAAAAATTGATTTCAATTAATTTTCAATTTGAATTCCCCTATTAATAACATTGATTTCACGTTTTGATTTTTTTCATTAATTGCATTAAATTTTAATTTTGAATCATTTTTTTCTTATATGAAATTTTGCATTCGTTAAACCATTAGTTAAGATGATCAAAATTATGCATGGAACACATTCAATTATTTAGAATTTCTTGTTCCCACGCTCGGAGAAAAGTGGTCAACACATTTGATAATTGGGAGTTGTACGTCTCCAAGTCTATGCTGACACGCATTAACCTAAGAGTTAGGTCTCAGTGCATGCATGCATAGCCTTGAATTAATTGTCCTCCAACTGCCGAGAAAATTTGAACAGCACTTTCTTTTTTTTCCCTTCTTTCACTCCATCAAAGTAACCATTAATTCGTTGACAAATGATCCGATACAAACGGGTAAGAAATTTCGATAATGAATATATATATGACACATTTGGAAGTATGTAGGCAAAATTGTCAAGGTCCTGACCTGATCGTACGATTTTACTATTTCTTATTGATCCATGTTATTTTGAATATATTATGTGTAAGATCTTAATAATCACACGTTCTATCCTATATGATCTAATATAATTAATATAATTATTTAAATATTAACTATAAATATATTTATGAAAATAAAAATTAATTTAGATGAAGTTTGATATATATTTTTTATTTTAAATATGTTTTGATATAATTTTACTTAAGAATCAATAAAGAATAATTTATTGAAGTGCACTATAATATTTAAATGCAGAAAATTTATAAAATATATATATATATATTTATTATTTTTAAATTATATATTTTTTTATTAATATGTAGGATCGATCCGATTATACGATCTTTGATCTTTTGACTCTCCTTCGATCTTACGTAAGATTCCGATCATGTTTTTAGATAGTATATACTCGACCCTTTAAAATAAATTTCTAACAAAAACTAAAATTTCATACCGTGTCTAGCAACAAATCCCAATCTTTTTTTTTTTCGAATAAAGTTATCAGTATCTGAATGATTAAATTAGAACTCGTTCTCATCCGTGGTGAATCTACGGCGATAAAAGAATAAAAAAAAATATTCGTGTCTGAACAGCACTCCAATCAAACAATCCCTTGAGGCCAAAAAGTCATCAAGACTTTAATAATGATGCAATGCATGTTGTGCATCTACTCGACTCAGGCGGCAAAAAAGCTGCGAACATTTTGGAGGTGCGCCCATATGATGGATGCTACGATGGCCGTCCCAGGACTTTGGCAGGGAGAAGCAACAACACTGCGCGAAAACATACAACAAAGTGAACTGTTTAGTTTTCCTTTTACTTTCAGATCATTTCCATCTGCAACGTGGAGCAAAAGGAGGAGGAAAAGAAAAGGAGAAGGAAAAGAGGGGGCAAAGGACGAGGGATGCAGCTTTCGAGTCGGGCAGGTTGCAGTTGCAGCACACGAGTGGAGGTACCTTTTTCTTCTGCCATATATCATGGACAAAAAGGGCAGGGAGGGAGGGGGGAGAGAGAGAGATATCATAAAAAAAAAGGAGGAAAGCAAAGTCATCCATGGATGGATGGATGGATTGATTGATTGCACGAATGCAACGGTGATATCTGCAACTTGAAATTATAAATATCAGATATCTCCTCTTTACAAGATTGATTATTAGAGTAATTCTTCCAGCTTAGTTATTCTTTGAAAGCTTAAGAATGAAAAAAAAAATAAATGTGATTGGATTGAGCTTGAACAAATAATGCTTATGAGAAAAAAATAAAAGGTTAACTATTCTTTCATGTTGAAAAGAATTGTTAGCCCTTAATTTCTCAAATTTCATGAATAACTAATCTATCTTATCTTTTTTAGACTTGACTTTCGTCCATCTGGATAAAAGGTTTATTCACCTCTTATTCGTTTACCTAACAGGGGTTGAACCAAATGACAAATGCGGCAAAGTCGTTTAGCTGATCTGAGAATGAGAGATTTATGGATGACTTAAGCACATAAATGATCCACAAGGAATAATTGACAGCACTGTTCTGGAATCAGAGGAATCAGAGATGCATACATGCATCCGACACATCTTATATGTACATGTGAGTCGACTTAGATGCTGTCACAAAAAGCATGATTCGGGTATGTACGCTGGATCAACTACTTGGAAACTCTGTTCTCTAACTAAGAGAGATTTGAGTTGGGAGAAAAAAGTAGCATATACATAATTAAGCATTACACCTTCTGTCCGTGTGCTCATTAAGACAAAAATACTTACTTTTAACTCATAGCCACCAAAGATGAACATGAACTTTATCGGACCACCGCCATGAAACAGCTCACAGATCTCCTTAAATGAGTGAACATGCAGGCTTCAGGCATGAGCTGGACTGTTGAGCACTCCTATCTTGGTTGGTTTTATTTGACAGTCATTAAGCAAGAAAGCATGATACTTTGTCTTCGAGTGTAGATTCTTCTTCTCCAATGTTTGTCCAAAGCTTGAAACAGGGGCATAAAGAAACAAAATGAGTTCTGAAATGGGCTCAAGAAAGGAAGCTCAAAGACAAGTAGATTACAACAAATAATGCTCATGAAACTTATGGCACATGGGAAAGCCACCTGGTCCCCATAGTCTTTCAAAACTTGAAGAAATACAAAATCGACAGCACAATTTACTCAGAAACAATTATATGCATATGGACTCCATTTGTATCTGCACTCATCATTCATGCCGGCACTAGGCAGATCAAACAAATTCAAACAAGCAACTGTTCACTGAAAGCCAGGGGAACTTCATAATGTGGTCATCTTTTTTTTTCCCAGAAAAGGAATTTTGAAATTGTCTAATTAGCCAGCTATAAATGTTTCTAGGAACTCCATATACCTAGCATATAATATTCACCACTTTGCAATAAGCCAATTTTCCTAAGCTGATGTTTGATGTAACACTTCCCAAACCAATGGGGTTAAAGAGCAGAATACTCGAGGCTACAATGAACAGGCCAAAGAAAGGACCGGATAGAAAGGGATGGATCAGGTGAGAAAGAATAATCACAAATAGGAAGTTTGTTGATGAATGTGTGTCCATATCCTCTTTGCATTAGTACAGCATCAAGTGTTGGCAAGGATGAAATCCATGCTGGAGTTCTGGACCACAGATTTTGGCCGAACTTGTAGTTTCACATCTGATTTACCTACTCTGTGTACAAGTCTTTCACGGAGATGGATTTATTCTTCCAATATGAAATGAAAATATAAAATAGAGAATAGAAACTTTTGCGATCTAAATCAGAATTTCAATAGTAAACTAGGAAATTTGATATCCCATCTATCATAATATACGATGGAACCATCTATCAGAATATCCAAAGTGCAATATGCAAATGGTTGAAGTTATATCTATTATAAAAGACAAAAAAGTTCCAATATGTTGTCAGTGAGTTAAGGAACTCCTCAAATGAAAATAGAAATAATAATTTGAGGATATAATAAAAATATGATTTTTTTTAATACCACAATCGCCAATGGTAGATAAAGTTTGACAGAGGTTTAATTCCAGCCTTTATTCCTTCCAGATTATGATCCTCCAGCAAATTCAAAGATACCATAAAGCATAGGAGATTTATCATGCAACCAAGAAATTCTGTTGAATATTTGATACCTCTGGATAGAATAGAATGAATCAATGCATTTCTAATCGTCAATGTAAACACACAAACCTTTAATGGAGCTCACAACAATTTCAGAAGTGACAGAATAGCTTCCACATTTTTTGTATTCTAAACTGTTCTTTAATATGACAACCTAAACATTTCTTGGGAAGAAAGTGAAAATTGATCCGCAAGAAATCCACTCAATTGAAAAATTGGAATGAAAAAATGCATTATGAATTAATCACATGATGAGTAAGATATATGCTCACAAGGTCCTTGAATGATTGAGACTGACTGACTGAAGGAACATGTCTAATGATCATGTGAACATATCGAATTTCAATGTAATTTACCACTATTTCCAATGTGACTGAATATTGTTTTTCTGCGACAGAATATTTCTTTGTACTCTAAACTATTTTTTAACATATCTAAAACCTTTCTCAAAACGAGAGAGAATGATGATATGAGTTTACATGGGATTTTTTCAAATTGATTTGCTGGATGAAATTTATTGAATCGATAGGTTGGATGAACTCCGCCTATATTTTATAGCCGGTCCCAAGCCCAGATAAAGGAGGAGGGTTGTGTTAGGCCCCGACAGCCAGCATAAAATCATGTCGAACCTTATGAACATAGATCAACGAATATATTGTGTTGTTGATAGGTTGGATGAAAAATGAAGTTTTATACTATTATTCAAAGGGTTTAATGGGCTTGCATTGCATACATGATGTGAACCATTTTTTTAAACCTTAGCAAGTATACTAATGCAAAAAGAAATTATGGGCACACTTCATCATACATGTGTACAAGTACAATGGTTTAAAATGGCTTCACAATTGACCTTGTGTGCTTCACATGCTTATTAAACCCTTACATAAATCATATGATAACATAAGTCCCTTGAACATTCCAAACCTACATAGCCTGAATATATTTTAATAATCAGTGTGAACATATCAACCTTTGGTGAAGCAAACTAATTTCGATTGCCAAAGTGACTAAATAGTTTTTTTATGTATTCTAAACTATCCCATCAGACACCTTAATCATTTATTCAAAGAACAATGATATGGATCTGTCACATAATATTTTAAATATTTGCTGCAAGAAACTTTTTTAATTGACAATCTGGATGAAATATGAAGGGTTATATGATTATATAAAGCTCATGATGAGTAAGATAGATATGCTTAAGGCCCTTGAATGATTCTAAGTGACAGAATGTTCGAGTATATGCCTACTGAAGCAATGATCAGTGTAATCATAAGTTCATAACAACATCTAATGTCACTCACAACTAAATCCAAAGTGACCAAATAGTTTTTTGAAAAACAAATTCTTTTACAGCTTAAATATTTCATCAAAGGAGATGGAACAATGATATGGATTAAGGTTCCAAATTGTTTCATTTGCTCTGATGCAAGAAATTTATTTAATTGGCAAGTTGGATGAAAGTGAAGGTTTTTTTGAGGAGAGATGAAAGTGAAGGTTACCAATTATATAAACCATATGATGAGCAGGTTCTCATAGGGGCATTGAATGAGCTAAAATTAGACCCCATTCTTGTAATACAAGAAATATATTAGACAAAATTGATAATTGCAAATGCAACATAAAGATCGCTATATTACCTGGACACTTCCCACTACATTCCTAGGTATTAAGTTCAATAAAAATATCATGACCCACTAATTTTTTTTACAAAGCTAATCAGGTCACTCCTTTCGGATACATGCATAATTAGCAAACTGTCTATTTATAAATTAAAACAGTAATAATGTATTGATGTTTAAGAAGATGGACCAAATGAAATCAAGCAACTACATGGAGTCGGACTTGTATGAATAAGGCCAGAATTAAAGCTTGATACACTGCAGAATTATGTCTCGGGATTTCCTTTTCATAACTGCCTTTAGATTCCAACCAAATAATTAGGAATCACACGAAAAGTTTGATGCAAAAGTTAAGAATTACACCAAAAGTGCTTTCATAATCAATAATTCAATATTGTCAAGCACAAATGTACTCTTAATACAAAATATTTTGAATTTTAAAGTTTATGATGTCGTGAAAAGTTTGGCGAATTCATGTAAGAGATGCTGTAATAGGTATGTCTCCCCACATATGTTCTGAGATAATAAATGGATTGATCAACCAATATTTCTATCATACAATCTTTATTATTTACACTCTTTTAAGGTAGTTCTACTAGCACTGGGGCTTGATGTGCAAGATCCATACAAATATCTCAACGGGGGAATGACATGACATGCAAGGCAGTTAAAAGGTCTTATGCTTACAATAGCAACAATATCTAATTGAAGATGTGAGATGGTGATTTTGGCATTATAGGTTCTATGCTTTTAAGTTACAATAGTAGCAAAATATAATTGATGATGTGAGATGGTGATTTTGGCATTATAACATAGCTGGTGCAGAGATCTTTCCACGAGCACCAATCACTTTAGCTGTTTAGAAAGCAGGGACATATAGCAATTAACTAATGTTTGTTTAGGACAAGCAAGAAGATGGTCCATACTCGCACATTGATTTCATCACAGTCGAAAACCAAGATATAGCAAAATTGAGATGGCTGCTGTAGTGGGCGAGCTGAAATGACATAATGATTCTTGCAGGAACACATGGTAGATGGTGGAGACTGCAAACTCGTATGTCCATATATCTTTTGTCCTATGTTAACAAATTCAAAAATATTCCAATGGCTATGAAGGTACACATTTTAAGCATATCACAATTAGATACAAATCACAAGGAACAATTCTTGCTTGAGCAAATTTCTTGATATCATTTTATGGTATTATGTAGCTTGAAGGCGCTATTTCAGAATCCCAAACGTTTTGACGAAGTGATTCCAGCACATATCCAAATCTGTCTCAATATCATTTCTCAACAGCTCTATAAGCACCTTTGCATAGTAGTTTGATATATATATATATATATATATATATATATATGCATATATATATAATATTATATATATATAGAGAGAGAGAATCTTGTTTTGTTTCTTTTTCTTTAGGGTAAACTCTGTTTAGTACAGTTAAAAATTGCAGCAAAACATCAGCTTGCAAAATAAACACAGTTGCAATGATGTAGGGTGCCATTGGGGATTACATGTTCAGACCTAACGCAACCCAATCATTTTTTCGTTAAGTGATAGTGCCAGATATTGAGTTTCATGAGTTGTAACCCAGTAAGTGACCTGATTGACCATAAAATATTAATACAATTAATTAATTAATGTTAAAAAAGTTAGATACTTAAAACGTTTAATATTTCTTGGTTCTTATGATTAACCGTACATACTTTAATCATTAGGATACTTATATTTTATTCTTATAATTATTAATATATTGGAAAAACAGCCCACGCCCAATGAAAGTCCAAACCGATGAAACAAACTAGATTTTGAATCGGACGGCTCAAGGATTTTTCTTCCAACACCGCCTGACCCACTATCACCCATAGGTGCCCCATGGAAAAATGGCCACAACTGTAATTGCCTTTTGCTTAAGATAGTTATTTAATTCGACTCATGAGACTAGGAAATGAATAGTGATAATATCTGATTAAAATAGCTATTTAATTCAACTCAGAATTCCCTCCTATGAATACCCATGAGCCAACTACCCATCCCTCCTCTCATCTCCTCTCGTTTTCCTTCTTCTGCATGCTCCCCAAGCCAACAAGCAACACGTCCGGACTTCGTCTCCCTCAAGGCCTCAACCCTAGCACACGGACATCAAGGTGTAGTGACCGTGGTTGAGATGAAGGCAGACCAGCTCAGAACATGAGGAGCTTTGTGGATTTTCGCCAACATAAGGAATATAGGGGACCCTGATATATAGACCCACGTTTTACTGCCAATATGTGGTACTACTTATCTACTCTTCAGGCATTCCTAGAATAGTGACATCAAAACTAGAGCCAAAATCACACAGAAAGGCATTGGGCGCTGTGGAACTCGACCCTGTTCGCAGCAATCCTGCCCAAATCAATTGGACCTCGGCCAAGGTTCAAGACAACCTGACCAGGTTCTGAGGAACCCGACCGAGGTCATGATAGCATAGCGCAGGTTTCGAGAATCCATGACAATAGTCTTTGAGTTAGAGGTGACCCGGCTCGAGTTGATCGGACCCAGCCCAGGTTCCAACTTCTTTTTATTACAGTTTTGAATTATGGTTTTTTTAGAAGTAGTTTTGAATTATGGTTATTATGAATTGCCATTGATATTAATCTGATTTGTTTCTAAGTTGATTGTTAATTGATCTATGATCGTCTATTGTCATTTTTCTTTATTTTACTTGTTCTTGACATCTTATGCACTTACGGTATAGTCATGTGTTACACTATTTGCTTGTTATACTGCCCAATTGATGCATTATGATCATAGCATATATTAATACGAGTGATGGTTAACTTGTTAAATTTAATTAATTTTTTTTAGAAGGAAAAAGGATGAGCACCAAATTAGGGTGTCATCCAAGTATATGATGTGGAACTCATAACAACAACAACAACAAAGTCTTATCCCACTAAGTGGGGTCGGCTACATGGATCATACGACGCAATTCCGCTCTATTAGTAACCAAACCTTTCGGTATATTATTCACCAAATATATTCGTTGATCCATGTTCATAAGATTCGACAGGATTTTACGCTGGCTGTCGGGGCCTAACACAACCCTCCTCCTTTATCCGGGCTTGGGACCGGCTATAAAACATAGGCGGAGTTGTGGAACTCATAATAAATTAATTGTTAATTAATAAGATTGAAGAAGATAAGATATGATAATTTTTAAATGAAGGCCAATTGATAATTGTGGCTGATGGATAATTGATAATTGTTAAATGATTAATAATTGACTTCAAATTATTATTATCAATGATGGTTAATGGTTAGATTTCTTTTTTTTTTTTTTTGAGAAACTAACCATCAACCGTCATTCATAATAATAATTTGAAGTCCATTTAGTTGATAATTGAGATCGAATTCTTTTTTTTTTTGAAGGTAAAAAAGTTGATAAATTGAGGATTGCTATCAATAAAGAACCCAATGATTGATAACTGATAAATGATTGATTGAAATTGATGACTCTTATTCATTGATAATCATTTTTATGTTTCATGATATCCTATGGATAGTTTTTAGTTGAAGATTGACATTGATAATTGATCAATTGGATTGAGATTGGATAATAGATAATTGGTCATTGATAAATTGAAAAGTTATTCCTCTATTGATGATTGAAGATTGTAAACTGTTGATTGATGATAGATGTTTATGAATGTTTTGTTGGTGCATGACGAATATATTGTTTTATCCAATTAAATGATATTTGTTATTCTTTGTCAAATGCATGTTTGATATATTATAGTTGGGTAACTTTATATGATGAGTTGTATACACACTAGGAGTTTCTCCTCTATACTTTTTTTGAGGGGGTTCTCCTTTGTACTTAGATCCATGCAGGATGAGTAAATAGAGATGCCAGTGCTGCTGGTAGCTCATGTGACGATTGACTTGCACACGAATAGAAACATGTTAAATTATTGTTTTTTGAGAGAAATGATAAGTTATTATTGATGTATAAATGCGATTGCATAACCCACGGGTCATTAAATATTATATAGTCCACTTCCACTATGATATGATTATTGTACTAAAGTCTTTAGCTCAACAACAACAAAGCCTTATCCCACTAGGTGGGGTCGGTTACATGGATCATACGATGTCATTCCGTCGTTGATCCATGTTCATAAGATTCGACAGGATTTTATGCTGGCTGTCGGGGCCTAACACAACCCTCCTCCTTTATCCGGGCTTGGGACCGGCTATAAAATATAGGCGGAGTTTACTAAAGTCTTTAGCTCATGTAAATATATATAAGTTGACTGATCAATGTAAAAGAAACCTAGTTTTGAAATGACCTTCCGGACACATATTTCAGATGTGTGTTTCAGGGTGTTACACTTATCTAGCATTCTTCTGTTGTATAATGATGAAGTATAATAAATTGCTTAATTCTTCATGTGTACGGTATATCATTAAAGATTGTTGTAGAAGGACAAAAAATAAGATAGTAATGGCTGAAAGCAAGTAACTAATCATTAAAAGATTATCCACTGACGGATTTTCTTTTTTGAAGGGAAAAAATTTAAGGGGCCACAAAAGGAAACTATTGCAGATTAATCCTGCAAAAATGAAGTTTTACAAAAATTATGGATAAAAGGAAAATGCTAGGAGTGAGGATGTCAAAGGCTAATATGAGAATCCAACCATTTTGATCTCCATAATAAGGCTACAATATAGATGCTAGACCATAGTCAATACAAAGTCGCCACTGAAACACCTGACAGCATGCTGATATTTGGTGACAAATGATGCATGGTTTGTCATAAAGAACTTCTGGCCGGAGACAAGACCACGCTTGTCAAAGATTCCTAAATAGCATACTAATCTCCAAGCAAGGAACATGTAGAGTATAAATTCTGATACACTTCCCCTTCAGTTAAGAGTATATTTTCAATTGTCAATGCATGTCAGATGGTGAAGATTTATCTAATATTCCCTGCTAAGGAGGTGTCAATGTTGGTGTTGGCACTCAAATTACAATGAAATGATCATGTTTGTTCTGATAAAAGTAATGCTTCATGAAGAAGTTAAAAAAAAAGATGGAATAATGCATATGCAACAGATTTCAAGGATTCCACCAGGCAAGGATCAAATGTGAATTTTTTTTTTTGAAACGAGAAAGGATGACTAGCAAGAAGGTAGTCATCCAATCAAATGTGAAATTTCATTTAACATCAAATTTGTTGTTCTAATTGATTCTGTAGAAGTGAAGTATAAAGTGAAATTAGAGGGAACAAATGATAGAAAAGAATGTTTTCTCAATGCGGCTTGTTCAGCGAATGATAACTGAAACACAAAATAGAACATGCCAGAATGTCAATGCTTGTTGACTATATATGTGCACCAAAAGCGTATCAAACTTGTTGTATATGCTAACTACCTTCATAACCATCTTATGGAAATAAGTTGAATGGTGAAAGATGGGAGCTGCAATCTCTTTCCACCAGACAAGGATCAAATGTGAAATTTCATTCGACATCAAATTGTTGTTCTAATTGATTTTGTAGACGTGAAGTATAAAGTGAATGAATTACAGAGAAGAAAGGATAGCAAAGAATGTCTTCTCTATGAGGCTAATAACATTTCTCTCAGTGAATGATAACTGAGACACAAGATAGAACCTGTCAGAATGTCAATACTTGTTGGCATCTTACATGACAATGTGTATGGTCTCCCCATCAACTTCCATCACCTCTTATTTACACTAAAATCTAGAAGCAGCAAATGAAGAGTGTTTGCTGAGAACCAGACATATGTTGCTTACATGACAATGTGTGTGGTCTTCCCCTCAACTTCCATCACTTCTTATTTACACTAAAATCTAGAAGCAGCAAATGAAGAGTGTTTGCTGAGAACCAGACATATGGTCATTAGTTACTAGCAGAAACATTTCATTTACCGCAGATCAAGTTCATCTTTTATTTATCTATCGCAAGAAGAATAAACAGCTTTCGAACCAAACATATTACACGACCACTATGGCATATCAATGTCGATCTCTATAAACCAGATAGCGAGAACAGAACTACTCACTAGAGGGTTCGGATGCCACTACAACTTGCTGCTGTTTCTATTGACGAGCTGGAGTTGCATCTCCACCAATCGGCTCTGGAACTCCCCGTCACTGGCCTTGAGCATCTCCGACAGAGGCATTGTGAGCCCGTTCTCCGTCAATAGCCGGTGCCGCGGCTTGATCTTATTATTCAGGCTGAATGAGAAGTACTGCGGGAATTCCTTGAGTTCTACCAGCTCCCTCCCCATTTCCCCTACCAAGAACTCCACTTTGGGCCGAAAATTATTCTCGATGCTGTAGGTGAGCAAACCGGGAGACCGGAGCACCATGTCCCGCGTCTCCCGATCGGAGAACCCGAGGCCCTTCAGGTAGTCAAGCTTTGGAACGAGGGTGGCTTCGACACTGGAGACGAGGAGGACGGTGGTCCGGCAAGTGATGCGGTGGCGCCCCACGAAGCCGAGACGGCGGAGGAAGCGGAGTGCAGGCCGTAGCTGCTCGGGGACGGTGGAGACAAGGAGGCGGGGGCAGCGAACAACGGAGAGGCGGAGGTCAGGGAAGGGGACGGCGACGGCGCCAAGGAGGAAATCTCGGACGGGTAGGAGATCGACGTCCGGATCGCAGGTAAGAAGGCCCGGATACATCGAGAACACGCGGGCCGCGTCCGATGGGGAAAGGCCGAAGCCGGATGAGAAGAAATCGGCAGCAGGTCGGAGAGAGTCCAAGGGGATAGATCGGATGGAAGGGTTGAGGGCGAGAGCGCGAGCCGAGTCGACGCCGAGCTCGCGCTCCAGGTAGAGGAGTTTCTCCCGGAATCGAAGTCCCGCGTCGGCGGCGAGCTTCGAAGGAGAGGATACCACATTGGGTGGTAGCGGCCGGAGAGGCGCGAAGGTGAGGGGTTTCGCCGCCGCCGCCGCCGCCGCCGCCGCCGCCGGAGAGGGCGGTGGGAGATGGAAACGGATAACGCTCATATCGTTTTTCTTTCCGCTAGTGAACGCTCATATCGTTTTCGATACATAAGTAGCATGTCCGTCTCATTCGTACCTTTGGGGCAAAATGTCGGGGAAAATGTTACGTATTACGGATTGGGACCGAGTCGGCTTTTTCATTTCTCAAATTTGAATTCATGTCAATATAAAAAAAACTAAGAAAACTTTTCGCATTTAGTGTAAATTAAAATTGTTTATTATTAAATTTTAGTAAGATTAATATAATGGTTACTTTCATTAAAAATTAATTGTTATTCATTCTTAGTTTTGTCTATCATACTATTCAAAAAATAACTTCATTATTTGTAACATAATTTCAAAGTTCAAACTGAAGTTGCAGTCTTTTTCAAGTTTATGCTATAAAGGTAGATACAAGAATAGTATAAATCAATAATGATCATCTAGATAACAACACATTGTCTTTAATTATAAAATTACTTGCTATTACAGTATTATTACAGTATCACATCACATATATATTTTCTTTATCTTTTACAATACATTTTTCTGATTTACGCTATACTTATAAAATATATAGATTTTTTACTTGTTTGAGAAATAGTGCTAACGATCCAATTCGCACGATGTTAAAGAGCGCATTATTCTTAAGTTAGGAATAAATTATACCAAATGCCCTCCAACTTTGACGTTTGGTCAGCGATGTTCTCAAACTTCACTTTATAACACGAATGTTCTCCATCTTTTAATTTGTTTCACCCGATGCCCTCCTTGCCTACAGTCGGCAGTCTCCCGGTAATAAAGCTAATGTGGCGTTGATATAATATATCACTCCTGTCCACGTTAGACATTATAATAATGTGATAATATTAAAAAATAAAAAAAATCGACGGACCGCGAGCTCCGACGGGACTCTGACACGCTCCATGTGGCATTTTTTATTATTATAATGACTAACATGGACAGGAGTGATATATTATATGTTACAAAAGAGGGCATCGCTCGTCAAAGTTTGAAAGCATTTGGTGTAATTTTCTCCATAAATTAGAGGTTGGCGCATAATTCGATTATGTAGCAAGTGAGAGTTCAAAAATATTCTAAAGAACATTGCTTATCAGTTCACCCAACTTCATATTAAATATATAGATTATAACAAAAAACAAGTAAACATAGAAAGGTGAAAAAATTTTGATGTACGTCTACAAAGGAAAAAGAGGGATATGAACGAAAAAGGAATCATTGAATTTATTGTGCGCAAAATATTTGTGTTGTAATTTAGTGTGCCATTATAATTTGAACGTAGAGAAAGTGAATAATAATTTACACATAATTCCATGAAAATCAACCCAATAAGTTTATATATAAAAACTATATTGTGGAGTGATTAAAGTAAATAAATTCATAAGTTCACAAAAAAATAAGAAATATTTAAAAAATAAATGGAAATTTAAAAGAGACGAAATAACTAGTTTATAGCAATGGAATTTTTCTTAAGTAACTAAAGAAATATAAAAATATATATATATAAGGAATCACCACACTACTTAATAATATAATGAAAAGTTATATGACGGACTTGAGAGAGTCATTAGTTATTGTCTTTGTTTGGCGGGAACTTTTAGTTTCGGTTGGTTCTTCAAAATTAATTAATTTGATAAAAAAGTTTAGATTGATGTTGGGATGAAAAATATAATAATAAGAATTTTAAATTTTGATTTGATAGGTAAATTTTAATAGATGTTTGAATAAAAAGTAAGACTAAAGAATATAATTTATTATTTTATGAGATATAAAATTATGGTAAATAAAAATATATTACATATTTATTTATTGAAAATAATAATTATTAACATATACAAATATTATATGTAATTATTAATATAATTTTTTATTTTAAAAAGTTGTGTCACGGTATATTAATATTAATTTTGATTAAATATTTTATATGCTATTAATATTATAATTTATGTAAATCTTAATATTTAAATATAAAATATTTTTTATAAAAATATTTGAACATTTTAATTAATAAAATCCTATTATAATAAATATAATATTACATATAAGGTTTTACATTAATTTTATTTAATTCATATTATAATGCAATAAATATAATTATAATTTTTACATCGTTTCAGTTAATTATTATTAATTTTTATCATTTTATTATACTATAATACTAAGCAAAATAAATTTCACTAATTAATAAAATTTGTAATTATTATAACTAAATACTTTATAATTTTAATTAATAAATTTTAATAATTTATTTTGTAGTCTAAATAATAATGTATTAACAAATAAATATATGCATTAAAAATAATTAAAAGGAAAAAAGAAATAAAAAAAGGAAAAGAAAAATGGAAGTTCCTACTTTTAGCAAAATAATGAAAGTTCTTGCTTCAAGCAAGAACTAAAAAAAATTTTCTAAAATATTTAATTAAAAAATTATAACGAACGTGACGAAAAAATTTCAAAGTTTTCATCATACATTTGGCTGGATTTATTAGAACTTGGACAACTTCGAACGGCCAAATGCTGCCATTGGGTTGTGGAAGACATAAATCTCATCATCAGATTTGCACTCTTCTTATTGAATTTTGTATATAATGCTATTTTTTTTGTGACCTTGAGTAGTGCTAACATAAGGATTCTTATATAGAGGAGGTGGCGATGCATTTGAAATTTAATCGAGGAAATATAGTTAAGATATTATAGTGTTTTCTAATAATTAATTAAAATTAATTGATTAACCATAAGGAATTACAATGAGAGAGTGGGTCATAAATATTATTCCATTACAATGGAATTAGAGAATTAATTAAGAAAATGAAACTATGGTTACTATTAATTTACTATTATATAGTAAATTATAAATCATATTATTCAATTTTATTAAATTAGAGAATTTATTTACCTAAAGAGAAAAAAATGAAGAGTAGTTAATTGCTATTTAGTTATAATTTGATATTTAACCTGAAGAGAAAAAAATGAAGAATGGTTAATTGCAATTTAATTATAATTTAAGATTGAGTAATAATTATAAGTTCAGTTACGATAAAAAAAATAATTATAAAATATTTAAAAAATAAAAAATAGATATTTCTTAAAATTCTAACATATAAATCAAATCCTTATATATATATATATATATATATATATATATATATATATATATATATATACGGGTTTAATGATCGTGTGAAGCGTTTTTCGTGTGAAACGCGTGTGAAGCAACTTTAGACATACTTATGTTTATCTTTTTCGACATTTTTCTTTACTAATAATTTAAATGATCATTCATGATAAAAAAATAATTTTATAAGATTAGAAGTTATATAAAATGCTTATATTCATTATGACGGATAATAATGTACAGAAGTTCGTCAAAATTCAAAAATGATGAAAAAAATTATTGTTATAACCTCTAATAATCCTCTAAATTAAGAAAAATGTCGAAAAAAATAAATATAAATATGTCTAAAGTCGCTTCACACGAAATACGCTTCACACGCTCATTAAATCATATATATATATTATTATTGAAAGTGTCATTATTAGTTTGGAATGTTATTGTAATAGTATGATTGTCGACACAGCTTTTTAAAAAAATTATGAACGTAAGCTCGCGATTTAACGAGATGACTAAATAAATCAACGGTTCAGATCTGACTTTAGCAGCCGACGGGTTATAAATGTGGCCACAAAATGCTTGCCATTTCTTGTGCCGCCGTTGTCTTGTAGATCGAGATCCGATCTGTGTGCGTGTGTGAGAGAGAGATGGCGGACGACTTCGATGAGTACGATCCGACACCCTACGGCGGAGGGTACGACATCTTCACCGCCTTCGGCCGCCCGCTTCCTCCTTCCGAGGAGATCTGCTACCCGATATCCTCCGGTGGTGGCGGTGGCTTCGACTACCAGAGGCCTAGTTACTCCTCCGGTTCCGTCCCGTCGTCCTACGGCGGTTCTGAGGCCGAAGGCGACCGGTATGGACGCAAGCCCAAACCCCAGCCAGCATATGGCTTCCGCCCTCAACAAGAGGAGCAATATGGAGGCGGAGGCGGTGGATATGGAGGCGGTAAGAGTGATTATGGTACAGGCGAGGAGTACGGATCTGGTTATGGCAGGAAGCCGCAGTGGCAACAGCCGCAGGCGCAGGAATATGGATCCGGGTACGGCGGTGGGAGGCCGCAGAGGGAGGAAGAAGGCGGGCAAGGGTATGGATCTGGGGGTGACGGGCAAGGGTATGGTTACGGAGGGAAACCCAGCTACCAGAGGCCCTCGTACGGAGGTGGAGACGAGGAGGAGACTGGAAGGTATCAGAGGCCCTCTTATGGTCGGAATGACGAGGAGGAGGCTGGGAGGTACCAGAGGCCCTCTTATGGCAGGAATGATGAGGAGGAGACTGGAAGGTACCAGAGGCCCTCTTATGGCCGGAATGATGAGGAGGAGGCTGGGAGGTACCAGAGGCCCTCTTATGGCCGGAATGACGAAGAGGAGACTGGGAGGTACCAGAGACCCTCTTATGGCAGGAATGATGACGATGACGCAGGGAAGTACCAGAGGCCCAGCAGGTATGATGCCGGCGAAGGAGAAGGATATGGTCGCAGTACTTATGTAAGTATATCTCACACGTTTTTTCTGATGAATCCTGCTATGTGATCTTAATTCATCCAATTACTTTCCGTTTACCTTGTTACATATGCATTGTTTATAATAAGATCTGTTCATGTTTTGTTGTCTTCCCGTTGTATTTCCTTTCAGTAGGATTTGGAGAACTGTTGTTATGGTTGTCACTATATAAAGAATTTATATTTCAACTTTTGTGGGGCAATTTGATTTTAAACACGTCTTCACAAACTGGTTAAATGTATATCATATAAGATTACTTGTGACTGACCTGAAGTTATACCATAAGGAAGTCATATCTGTCAGGTATAAAACAGGTGTAACTTGGGAATTCTTAAAGAACAATATTGTGGATGGGCAGGTGTGAATGCCTAACATGTCATACTAAGAATAAGATAACCAACTAAAAATAGAAGACAGCAGAGCTCCTACATTACATTATTAATCCTCTGCCAAGTTCTGTTACATATATGCACACACGCGCACACACACACACACGCATGTATATATGTATTATAGTGTTTTGTTACATTCTTAGTAATCAGGTATAAAACAGGTGTAATTAGGGAATGCTTAGGGAACAATATTGTGGATGGGTAGTTGTGAATACTTGACATGTCATACTAAGAATAAGATAACCAAGTAAAATAGAAGACAGCAGAGCTCCTAATTACATTCTTAATACTCTGCCAATTTCTGTTACATAAAAACACACACACACACATGTATATATGTATTCTAGTGTTTTGCACGAGTACAAGTTACTATTTGAGGCCAAAAATCATCCATATATATTAAGAAGCAATGCATGAATTATATCCCATGAATGATACAATGTCTACCATAGAGTATCGGCTCATAAAATTTCAGTTATATATAGTTTGAGGATAGATATCTCAAAATTAATGTCATCAAGTGTAAGTATTAGAGTACTGTATCCATTGTATGTCTTTCCATCATTGTGTCAACTCAATAACATTTGACATGAGTCATGAGTGATTCCCCAAAAAATTGAAAAATAGTATTTAACCCAAAATTTAAATTGAAAATAATACTAGAAACATGAGATGTTCCAAGGAAGATTTCCTTGGAAATGAAAAGACAATTTTGAGGAACACATTTATGTTCATAAGATTGAACTGAGTTGAATCCTATTCCTAGCTTTTTACTTCCATGTATGGTAATTTTGAGTTGGGTTCCCTTTCAAAAAAAATTGAGATGGTGGATTCGTGGGTTAATGCTTCACTACATCAAATTTGTGCCTAATCTATGCTTACAATGTCACCGTTGTGAATCTGTATAGTTTTATTTTCCTTTTGCACTTCTATGCTACAGTTATATGTAGTGTATCACGGGTGATCACTGCATGTTGTCACATCTATGGTTTTGATTGATCACGAGAGATATGTAAAATGTCCCATGTGCTTCCAGTGATTTTTGCATTTATACAAGTTGCATGGCTTTATTTGAATATTTTCATCTTTTAAGTGTGTCTTCTAAGTTCTAATCCTTCACAAGTTTTGTGCAGTAACTAAAATAATTAATTGGTTTAAGTTCCATTGTGATATAGCAACCAAATTTAAAAGCTAACTTAATATTTCTTTTGTTATTACACATTTACCAATATGATAAGCTCATTCCTTTTCTAGGTTATGTATTAAAATTTCTGTCTGGTGATTGCCTCAATTATTCAACTCCGCCTATGTTTTATAGTCGGTCCCAAGCCCGGATAAAGGAGGAGGGTTGTGTTAGGCCCCGACAGCCAGCGTAAAACCCTGTCGAATCTCATGAACATGGATCAACGAATCGGAATGGCGTCGTATGATCCATGTAGCCGACCCCACCTAGTGGGATAAGGCTTTGTTGTTGTTGTTGTTGATTGCCTCAATTATTCAATTTGACATTAACCCGTTTCAAAAAATTTGATATTAACCACTTGCATGTAGCTTTTATCGCATTGGATGTAGCTGGAAACTATGACCTTGAAAGCATTGTGTCATATGTTTGAGACTGAGTAATCATCCTTTTGTCAGTGTACTGACACTGCATTGAGATGATCTTTGAGAAGCTTTTTTATTGGTTTTATTCTTTGGTTTCACTATGAAATCTTACCATGGTCAATATATCAATAAATATATACATGAATTTTGGTTTTGTGCTTGTGCTAAAGATACTTCTTGTGTCCTTAACTTGTTATCCAATATATGTTCATGTTTTCCTGTAATATCTTTGACAACAAATTTTATTTCTCTATTGATCAAGTAGTATAAAACCTTATATAGTATTTCAAAACAAATGGCTTCCTTTTTTTGCCCAAAACATTTCAGTCTCACAACGTCTGTTGATAGAGTGTATCTAAAAAAGTTATTCAACCGCAAACTTTCTTGTACAATTAAAAAGTGTTATTTCTTTCAAAATTTTTGTTCCATAATTTGTTCAAACTAAACAAATACAAGCCTAGCCTCATATACTGATGAGTGATGATTGTTGGAATTGAACCAATTTGCAGGACAATACATCAGATGATGAGGAAAAGAAGCAACGCCATCACAAGCATCACCATCGTAGGTATGGTGCTGATGATGAATGAACCGCAAGCGATCTTGCCTGATGCCCCCCACTCCTCCATTAGTAACTAAATAAAGGTGGGGTCCTGCTTGTTGTTGTCTGTGCGAGAGCCCTTCGTTTGTTTGTGTGTCCTCTTGTTTACGCTCAATAAGTGGATGTAATTGGTGCTTTTATTTGTCAAAACACCTGTTCTGTGATGAATCCAAACTCGAATAATATGGTGCGTTATAGCATATTTCTCTATTTTGAATGACATAACATTTGCAACTTAATGTGCATTCCTTTTTTCTCTTTTATTTTGAGTAATGAGCCGACCGAGTTCCTTGCATGTTTATGGTTGTGAATATGTGGAGCCGTTAAGCGTGTACTTCAGCAAGGAACATATATGTTAATGACCCATACATGCATTATGGCAGGCTCATTTGTATAGCCCATATATGTTAATGACCTGCGGCATTTCCTCGTATGATCTATGGATGTGGGCGGAAAAATGCATCATTGTCAGAGCATGTATCTTTCAAGATCGAATTTAATTGTTGTCAAGTGAGTTGAGATCTAAAACGATGAGATTTAGGTAAAATTGGATTAAGTTCAAACTCACCAAATTACATATGTTGCTATGAAATAAACTCCACTAGTATAATCCTTTCCTAAGAGGTGCAAAACTCTATTAACATGTTAGAATTTATTTTTTTTTCAATTATCGATACGAATCTTTCGTTGGACAAAAAAAAAAAGGCCTCGGGTTCGATCGGACTGGACAAGTGTCGCGAGGTCACAGGACCCGGTCAACCTTTTTGGCGGGACCCAACGGTTAGCCCCGTTCCGGATCCAACACTCAACCGTGACCAATGCCGCAAACAGCAGGCAAGCTTCCCCATCGCCTCGTGTCCCGCCACGTGCCCGCGGTAAATAATAATTACTTTTAACTTTTATCCCACAATGGCGTAAAAGGCAAAGTGAAAATAATGACTCTGTGTTTGCATCTCGTTCTTCGTCCTCCTCCGCTGCGGCAACCGACTGCTTTCCTTCCTTCGGCCCGGCCACATTGGCGGAGACGGCGACGGCGACGAGGCGGTGGAACGTCTCCGGTAGGAGCTATTTCTCTCTCCCGCTGATTGGATCCCGACGGCTGTCCGGTGAGCCTGCGGCGACCCACGAGGCGTCGAGGATGGTGCGGTCGTGGTATCGCCGATGCTACTACCACCACAACCAGCAGCCGCAACGGTCCGGGGTTCTGGCGGCGACGGCGGTGCTCCTGCTCCCCGTCTTCTTCCCTTCCCTCTTCGTCCCCCTCGGCCGTGCCTCCCCTTCGCTCTTCTCGGTACTTACCTTCAAACCCCTTTCTTTGATTCCTTTGGAAATCGAACGATCTCATTGCGCCCTGCAATCTATTTAGGATCGAGCTTTGCTCCATTTCTTGAAAGCGTTTTCCTTTTCTGTACAAGTAATTTGGTGCCTTCCAAAAAGTGTTAACTTTTATTATCCTCCTCATGGGATTTTGGTCGGTTTTCCTAAGGAATGGAATGCTCCCAAACCAAGGCATCTTTCTCTTCTGGAGGGCGCGTTGGAACGCGAAACTGTGAGTGGCCCTGCCATTTGTTGCTCTCCTTTCTCTGTACATACAAACATTGCAGCTTGAGTTAACTTCTCAGATTTCTTTGTTCTAGTCTAATGAGCAGCAGACAGAGCTCTGGTCCCCATTGAATCCCCAAGGATGGAAGCCCTGTACTGATGCACCTGCAGCTACTCGTAAGCTCCTTGTTATGTTGTTTTCTTTCTTAAGCAATCTGCATTTGATATCTATGATGTTTCCTTCATGAATTACTGCAATTTCTTGTGTCTAGCACCCCCTCGTGAACCCACTGGGTACATCCAGGTGTTCCTTGATGGAGGGCTCAACCAGCAAAGAATGGGAGTGAGTAGTTATGTCTTTGTGCTCATGAGACTGTTTGCCACAATAATGTGGCACATCTGTAACATTCTTTATGTTTGCTTACTTCTGTATTTTCTTTATAGATTTGTGATGCAGTTGCTGTGGCCAAAATTCTGAATGCTACACTTGTGATTCCATACCTTGAGGTCAACCCTGTTTGGAAAGACTCAAGGTACTTCTAAGAATTCATATCCGTTTACTGATATTTCTTTTTAGTACCCTGAGGTGGTACGTTTCATTTGATTAGTTTCTCTTATGCAGCTCATTTGAGGAAATCTATGATGCTGACCACTTTATTGATGTTTTGAAAGCTGATATATCAATAGCTAGAGAATTGCCTAAGGAATACTCCTGGAGTACTAGAGAGTACTATGCTGTGGCAATTAGAGCTACAAGAGTTAAGACTGCACCCTCGCATGCCTCAGCCAATTGGTATATCGAGAATGTTCTTCCTGTATTGCACAGGTTTGCAACCATGTGCTCTCTAGAATTTTTTTTTTCAGTAAAGTGCTCTCTAGAATTTTGTTTTGTGTTAAATGTCACACTTTTCATGGTGACTAGTCATTGCATTATGGCTGACATATTTGAGTGTCAAAATCATCACTACGCTTGCACTTTAGATGGTGACTAGCATTGCACCATAATTGACAATTTGACATATTAGGTCCTTGCTAATTCATGCTGTATTTCCTGCATCTGCATCCCTTCTTTGATGATTTCTGTCCCTAACAGGGCAAGTTTTGCTTTTCTTTTTGTAGTTATGGAATCGCTGCCATATCCCCCTTTTCACATCGTTTGGCTTTTGATGATCTGCCCTTGAATATTCAGCGGCTAAGGTGTAAGGTTAACTTCCAAGCACTGTCATTCGTTCCTCACATCAATGCTTTAGGAGATGCCCTGGTTAGACGGTTGAGGTATCCCATCCATTCCAATGCTGATGAATATATGCAAGAGGTAGTTAATGAGAATGTCCAGGAGACGGGAAAGTTTGTGGTGTTACACCTTCGATTTGACAAGGTATGCTTGCCATACTCATACATGATAAATATTGAAAACATTCTATGATAAATAGGTGAAAGATAGATCAATCTAGTGTCTTAACTTCTTTATTGTGGCAATATCTCCTGCTAAACTTATATATGGACATCTATGTTGTGGTCTTAATGGAAATAAAAATATTATGCCATAGATCTGAGCATACTGACAATAACATGCAGGACATGGCTGCACACTCTGCTTGTGATTTTGGTGGCGGCAAAGCTGAAAGGTTGGCATTGGCTAAATACAGGCAAACACTTTGGCAAGGCAGGGTCTTGAACTCCCAGTTTACGGATGAAGAGTTGCGAGGTCAGGGTAGATGCCCATTGACTCCAGAAGAAATAGGAATACTGATGGCAGCTTTAGGATTTGACAGCAACACTCGTCTCTATCTTGCTTCTCATAAGGTCCAAGAGTGTAACTTGTTCTATTTCCTAATTCCATTCTGAATTGGGAATCACTGACATATATATCTTATTCAGGTATATGGTAGTGAGGGAAGGATCTCCAGCCTACGCAAGCTTTTCCCGCTAATGGAGGATAAGAAGAGCCTTGCTTCTGAGGAGGAATTAGCCAAGGTGGAGGGAAAGGCATCTCTTTTAGCTGCCGTTGATTATTACGTGAGCATACACAGTGATGTGTTTATATCGGCTTCTCCAGGGAATATGCACAATGCAGTGGTAATTGTTTTAGTTCTAGATGCAACGTATAATCTTTGATGCACTACATGTTAATATATATTTTTTTTTTCCGGGTTTCAGTTGGGTTATCGAACTTATGAGAACTTAAAGACCATAAGACCAAACATGGCTTTGCTAGGACACCTGTTCCTGAATAAGAGCATGGAATGGTCGGAATTTCAACAGGCAGTCCAGGATGGCCACAAGAATAGGCAAGGGCAGATCAGGTTGAGGAAGCCTAAACAGTCCATCTTTACGTATCCAGCTCCAGATTGCATGTGTCAAGGGTGAGTAACAGAGTCGTTTTATCTTTTTTGTTAGTAATATGTGTGTGAAATGTGTTTGTGCCTTTTTTTCTTTTTGAAAGGCTGTTTTTACCATTTCTACCTTGTTTGGTACTCTGAAGGACATAATGAAGTAGATGGTGCTAGAACTGTTATGCATGAAATATGAGTAGTTCTAATACAAAGTATTGATTCATTAAGATTCGTCATAGAGATTTCAGATCAGGTTGAGGAAGCCTAAATAGTCAATCTTTACGCGTCCAGATCCAGATTGCATGTGTCAAGGGTGAGTAACAGTGTTTTTATCTTTTTTTGTTAGTAATAAGTTGTTTTATTGTTATATGTATGTGAAGATCAATATTTTTGTACCGTTTCTATCTTTCATACTCTGAAGGACATAATGAAGTAGATGGTGCTAGAATAGTTCTAATACAAAGTAGTGATTCATTATGATTCTTAGAGATTTCAGAACTGGGTGGAAAAACATGAAATTCTATGGGCTCAGCCGTCCTGCAAAATGTTCAGTCTTAAAATTTTTTTCTGAGAGGGTGTTGCAGTCTTAGATTTAGGATGGTTAGGCTGTGAACTGTGACAATCTGTACCAGTGTCCAGCCTACTACATTGGGGCTCGAAAGTTCACAGTGGAAAATGACTGTTTAATGGGAGTAAAATGTCCATGCATGTTGTCCAGAGAGAAATGAAAATCAGTCAAATTGAACTCTGTTAGGTTTGATGTTTTACAACTCATTCCCCTACGTTTCTTCCTATCTATGCGTCTATTTTCTTTCCATCTACTCCACTCTCAATTCATGTTCTGACAGCTGTGACTGCTCGTATTGATTTGTTCCAGCTTTCTTCCGAACAAATAGCTAAATGTGATTTTCTTTCTTTTTGTCTCATTTTCTGTTGGGTAAACATGCAAATTAGCAGTTCATGTAAAATAAATGAAAAAAAAACTGAAAAATACGTTCACTATATATCAGCTGATAGATGATCAGATATGCTTTATTTTTCTTTTTTCATATTTTGGTTCTTAGTCCCAATGTTATAAGACCCCGCGCGAATCCGGATTGATTAGCGGGTTAGGTCGGACCGGTTGGACCGAGTCGAATCGGATGGTTGGATCGGATAATATAAATTAATAAAAGAATAAAATAAGTTAAAGAGATTGTTATAATAATATTAATATATAATATTTTATTTAACATAAATATAAAACATAAAATAATAAAGTAAAATAAAATAATTTAGATTAAATGATATAATAAAGTAATATAAATTAAGTCATCAACATAAATAAAAAATCTTGTGAGGTAGTTATAAATAAAAAAGTATCGAAAAAATTTATTTATGTGACAAGAGAACATTGGAATATAAATTTCAAGCAATAAATAAAAAGTATCGAAAAAATTTATTTATGTGACAAGAGAACATTGGAATATAAATTTCAAGCATATATCACACACGTATATTATAATATGTCGAATTGTTTTAATATTTTTTTATGTTTCAATTTTTTTTCCAAGCAATTTTTTTTTCAAGCAATATTTTTTTTTCCAACTTCGCCTATGTTTTATAGTCGGTCCCAAGCCCGGATAAAGGAGGAGGGTTGTGTTAGGCCCCGACGGCCAGCGTAAAATCCTGTCGAATCGCATGAACATGGATCAACGAATATGGCGTCGTATGATCCTGTAGCCAACCCCACCTAGTGGGATAAGGCTTTGTTGTTGTTGTTGTTTCAATTTTTTTTCCATTTTAGAAATTGATCCCGTCGGATTGGCCAATTTGAATCCGAGTTTAATCAGATCAAAGCGGCTCAAACCGTTCATCGAGTTCCAACCGACATGTGACTCGTTTTTAAACCTCGGACATCGGTTTGACCGGTCCAATCGGTCGGGTCTGACAACACTGTTTAGTCCTAGTGGAACCGTAGTTCTTTTGGGTTTTATGTGAATAGTTAAATTGCTATATTAGTTCGAGATGTGCTTGAACGAAGTAGATGAAGGAAAAAGTAGATATGATATATTAATTTTAGTATGTGTTTATTAAAAAATAAGTATTGTAATATAGGATTTAATTTAATTAATTAATAAAAACAATTGTTTAAATTAAATTTTTATTTAACAAATTGTTAAAATATGAAAAATATTTTTTTAATAATTTATATTTAATGAAATATTAATTTTTTAATGAAATGATAAGTAATAATTAAGATAATATTAGTCCTTTTATAATAAATATATTATATTAATAAATAATTTATTTTGTGAGAAAACTATAAGAGAGAGTAAATAAGGAAAAGGAAAATAATGAAAAAATTTTGAAAAAAGGCTTGATCACGTCAACAAAAAAAATGAAAAAGGGAAATTCAGTTATAATGCTTCGGTTAGAATAGAAATTGAGATCATGTGACTTCAGTTTCCACCTCAAGTTTTGGGGCGATTCTCTCGAATGTCACATTGTTTTGCGATTCTCTCGAATGTCACATTGTTTTGCGGAATCAATTAGATAAAAAATGCTCTCAAAAGGAAATTATGTTACCTATTGATTAAAAGGTTGTGACCTACTGATACAAAATGTGGATGAGATCACGAGGAATATCTAAAAAATTATTGGAAACACTTACTATTACATTCTCGGTAGCAATGACAAATTACGAAAGAAAAAAAATATGATTATATCCGAAATAGCATGCATAATATTCTTGAGCTTTTAAGGACATCTACTTTTCAAGATAAATTACGTCAAATATTTTTCAACTTTGATTATTTTTTAGCATTATTTTTTAACTGTATTTTATAATAAGTTTGTCTTTTTCACTTATGATCGACCGTTTCTTGATTGTCGGGTCAACGTGACGCCTACACAGCATGTTCTCTCTTCATGCAAGCATCTAGTTGATGTGTCATTAAAAAAATAAAATAAATATTAAAAACATAATAATTAAAAAATAAAAATGAGGCATGTAGTGAGAGGGAAGCCCTCCTCCCCGACCACAAGTGACGTCGCGTGGGGAAAGACCCCCTCTCACTGCTAAAGGGCGTGTCACCCTTCCTCCAGCGCGGATGACGGGGTGCCCCATTTTTTACTTTTTTTAAATTATTATAGTTTTAATATTTTTTAATAATGTCACGTCGATTAAATACTCGTGTGGAGGAGAGAAAACATATCGTGTGGATGCCATGTCGATCCAGTACTATGAAAATGGCCGATCACATATGAAATAAGTTGAAAGATGCAGACAATCTTGTTAAGTTGGAGATACAAAGAGTATTTTGTGTAATTTATTGACAGTATGCAACAAAACTTTTGAATCCGCCTGTGACATTGTGAAAACCCAATATCTCTAAGGATGGGCTCTGCGTCGTACAGTGATCCAACAACAATAAACCAAAGCCCCCTCCCCCAGAGTGTGTTTCCTCCTGAATCTGCTTGCCGCTTAAGGGCATGTGTTTCCTCCTGAATGACAATCTTGGACAATCTTGGGCTACGCACTTTCGTGTGTATTTCTAGGGGTCGTTTGGAAATAAAATTGTGATTTCTCTTAAGTTTCGGTGCATAGTTGAATTGACAGACTAATTCGGATTGTGTTTGGTTGGAATAAAATTTGATAATGAGAAATAAGGTGGTTGATGTGATAGAAAAAAGTAGATGTGATGGATGAATTTTTGGTGGGTTTTAAATTAAAATATGATTATTATAATTATGAAGTATAATAATATTATTAATTAAAATAAAATTATATATATAAATTATGGGAAAATTTTTGTTTGAAAATATATTATTTAAATATAAAAATGTTTTTAAAATTAATTATATTTAATGAAACATTAAAATTTTTAATGAAATAATATTATATTAATCTATTATTAAAATTATTTTATATTTATTAAATAATTTATTTTATAAAAAATATGGTGTGAGAGAAAAGAAAAAAAAGAAAAAAAATGAATTTTGAAAAAAAAACCCATCACGTCAAAGTTAGAAGACAAAAAAAATTGGAGCGGCTCCCATCACGGTGGAACCGGGAGGATGAAATCGGGTCACGTGACCTTGGTTCCACCGCATTTGTTTCCATCCCGGAATCTAATCTCATGATAGTGTTTGACGGAATCGAACGGAAGAAGCATAATTCCTGTCTCATTTCGCAAACAAATGGGCCTATACAACAATAACAACAAAGCCTTATCCCACTAGGTGGGGTCGGCTACATGGATCATACGACGCCATTCCACTCTATTAGTATATTTGTTGATCAATGTTCATGAGATTCGACAGGATTTTACGCTGGCTGTCGAGGCCTAACACAACCCTCCTCCTTTATCCGGACTTGGGGCCGGCTATAAAGCAGACTAGAGAGCATGGCAAAGAAAACATCTAGCAGAGCAGATTCCAGTCCCTCATCAAGGAGTTGATGCGAAAACTGATGTTAACAGCGCAACAGGTGTCACCCCTGAGAACCACCACATTTCTTTGCAACCAGATAGCCCACATTATTGCAAAAATCCTCACCACACAAGGAAACTAAAAAATGTTATAAATTCTATTGTTCAAACAAATTTAGTTTTCACAAAACAAAAGCAAACACTAGAAAAAGGAAATTAAGAAAGAAACATCTGACATGATATGATTCTAAATGCAAGATTGCATGAACCAAAACTTTGCCATTAGTTTCCCTCTAAATGACCATTGGCCTACAGAGAACTCTCAAACGCTCGTCATGTAAGTAATGTCTTGCAGCGATGGCAAACTCCAGCTCCGCTGACAACATTTGTTTTGGAAAATGAATTTGGTTATACCCTTGCACAAGAATCATGCGGTTCTTAATTTAAGCAGGAACTTTACAATCAAGGCGAACAACATGCATTGACCAGGACCAAACTTTTTGTAGGAACAATTGAAAAAATGATAGGCATTTAGGGAACTATGATTACTTCCTGCACCGGTTCCTCCATGCACATGGAGCAAAGACTGGACTCCACCTAGCTTGCCTACTAAACACTTAACATGTCAACCTCCTGGAGGACAAAGAAAATGCCAACAGGTGGCAGGCAAACCTTGTGTATGGTATATGGCAATTCGTGCATAAAACAGGGTTGTGAGTCTTTTGGCAATTAAACACATGACAACACACTTAAACAAGAACATTGACTGGTTAGCCTTGAAGGAGCTAACCTTCCCACCAAGCCTTACTGTGATCAATCTTTGTCCATGAGAAGTGTTGTCATCTTTCTTTTTGGATGTAATCATCGACTCATCCTAATGCTCCTATTATATCTTAATTTCAATAAGATAGGGGCTTAAGCCCCTTCATTACGCTTGTTAGGGGGTAAATTACATGAATCGCCCTCCAACTTAGAACCAATACCTCAATGGTCCCCCAACTTCAATTTATAACTAGATTGTCCCTAAACTTTATTTTTCTTGCATGTTTAGTCCTTCTGACCGTCAATAGTTTCCCGGTTACACTATTGACATGACACAAAAAAATAATAAAATAAGATTAAAAATGAATAAAAATAAAAAATGGGCCTGAAGGGAGCAAACTCATCGGCGGGGCGACGTCCCCCTTCTCTCTCACCAGCACGTGGGGGCATTGGCACGAGTTGCAGAGGTCCCCCACCCTTTCTCTCTTCGCACGCACCGGCGACCACGTGCGTGAGAGGGGCGTCGGACCCCCCTTGCTCATTGGTAGAGGAGGCCCAACGCCCCCTTTTCCTCTCTCACGCGTGCTGGCGAGCATCAGCCCCCCTTCCGTGCGAGCCCGCCGGAGCTCATATAATCTCAATAAAGGAGCCATTGGGGCGTTGCTATACCCATTGATGAGCCGGCGCACAACTGGCCTATAATCTCAAACGGGCCTATAATTCCGCACAATTATCTTCATGCTATACCCATTGATGAGCCGGCGCACAACTGGTCTTGTCCCTGTGTCCACACAGTTATCATTTTTTTAATAAGATGATCTCTTCATTTTGACAGGATGATCATCGTCCTCTGTGATTTTTGTAAACCCGGAATAAGGAATTACATAGCCACATATACTATTCTCTCAGCTTACAACCAGTGTAAAACAAGTTTAAATAGATTAGATCAATGCACAAGAACTATGAACTAATACTTCTCCAAAAAAACTATGAACTAATATAAATAAATGAATAAATAAATTATATATATATATATATATATATTCAGAGATCTCGGTGAATGTTTCAGCTGAAAGATTGGATGATAGTGTTGTGCCATGGATCGGAGATATGCCGCAGGAGGTTCTCAAATGGCTGTCACATTGTGCTGGAACAAGAACCCCAATAATGTTAACAAGATTGCCAACCTTCCCGCTTGTGATTATGCGAACTGTCCTGCACACTTGTGTAGCTTAGTAATTTGCTTCATGTTCATGAGTCAATCGTAGTAACCTCATCAAATTAGCAAGTCAGTGACGTAGCAAGATTTTGTGGCAGTGTATAGAAATTTTCAAGTGGTTATGTGTAGCAAATGGTAATTAAAATGGCAGTTAAATAGTTACCATTTGCCAGTTCCTTCGCCTTGGCTCGACGGAGGGTGCAAACTTGAGGGGGTTGGAGATGCCGTCGGGACAACCGACCTCGTTCCGTGGCAGTTTGTACCTCTTGAAGAAGGGATCCTGGTTTATGCTTCTGGGTTTTTTGATGTCCTACCTCCTCATGAAGGAAGTGAGGAACCTCGACTCGCTCGCATGCGGCCGGAGAATGGCGAGCGGTTGAAGCCTGAGCCGTGACAGCAGCCAACTTCCGACTGGCTCAAGCGACGGCGAGCCAGAGTGGGTACTTTGATTGCTCCTGTAGGCGCTCGAGCGATCAATATATACTAGACGATGATTGATGATCTTTGTGGAACAGAAAGTTAGATGATGAGAGATTAAGGAATTTGGACGGCAAAGATTCATAATTGGGGTCATTGCATATATCTATTGCAAACAATATGATTGGCCCTGGACGAATCTTTGTAGGTCCAATAGGCACTTTTGATTATATTATACATTTCATATCTATCTATCTATCTATAATAACCATTTTCCAAGTCTTCAGAGAAGAGCCATGCAAGACAAATCCTTAATCTGTGCTCTCATTTCAGTACTTGCATTAATCTTGTGACTTAACTGCAGCAAATCTATGTTCAAGGAACGGCTTAATCATGTATTTAAATCGTTAACAAAGAAGAGGAAGAAAAATAAGAAAAGAGGAGGTTAAGGTCTCAAGAATTATAGCTGCAAGAATCAAGACGAAGGAATCAACAAGTTGATGCATTTGAGAAAAGGACAAACAAATAAGGTTGTTGAAGGCGGGAAGAAAAAAAGTGGTTTATTTCATCCCCTCAGCCAAGACGGGACTGCGAGAGTAGGAGGAATAGGACACAGGAGGAGAGAGAGTGAAAGGGAAAGCTGCTAACGGCAGCAGTGTTTTTGGATGTGGGGAAAAGACTGCATTTAACTCAATATGGTGGCATTGCAGTGAAACGTTCCCAATGCATGTGTTTGCAGCGGACACATTGAATTAATAACAGACATCTCTTCTCGTTCTCCTTTCGCATATCACAAAAAGTTGGTGGTGGTAGTTATTGCCGCCGTGACAGTTATTAACTGAAAAATCTACCATGCACCCTCAGATCTCTCCCTCTTTCTCTCTCCCGGACATGCACGAAATTAAAAGCTACTACTGTGCACTCCAACAACCTTTGTCCAGTGATTCGGTTAAAATAAATGGCATGCCTCTTCTGCTTTTGCCAACTCCTCCTACCAGATCATTAAAGCCTGGTGGCAAAGTCCTAGCTCACACATGACAGTCTCTCTCTTTCTTTCTCTCTCCACAAGCACTACAGGAGCAGAGATCAGAATCTTTTCGAATTAAATAAAAAATTGACATAACTGTAAATGATCTTTAGGTGTGTATAACTGTAAATAAACTCTATGTTTTCCTTTCTGATATACTTATTAACAACTGGACTTCACCGGCATCACAGTTATCTATGCATACTTGGAGGGAAGATGGTTTCCGGTCGCTTCTCTTTTCCAGTCCGGTCAAACTAATTTGATGCTCGATTGGCGGGAGTGAATAAAAAATCAATACTTTACAATTTACATCTAGAAAAGCACACAGTTCGCAGAGATTTCTGACCCTCCTCTGTTGAACCCCGCTGCACCTCTTGATCAGAGAGCATTCAATTGTTCAGCGGCAACTCAATTTGTTATCACAAAATTCTCCCTTTTGTCTTTTGGTTTTACCCCTGGCCCTGGTTCGATTGTGAAGTTTGATCATGCACAGCCCCTTTTTACCATGTAACTAAAGCAAGAAGTTACTGTAAAATGTGAGTTCATAAGCTGATTCAGAACTGTTTGCAGGTCAATTATTGTGAGCCCTGGTTTTAAGATCGTCTCTGGGGTTAGAAGTTAGAACAAAAGTACTGTGAACCCTGGTTTTAAGATCGTCTCTGGGGTTAGAAGTTAGAACAAAAGTATTGTGAACCCTGGTTTTAAGATCGTTTCTGCGGTTAGATGTGAGAACATTCTGATATTTACTACCAGATACTTGCATGGAAGAAAAAGACGAACTTGGCAGAAGGGAGCACCGAAAGTTGAATACTTTCACTAGATATCATCAGATTTCAAGCGAACTGAGTACAGAAATGGACAAGAGAACATCCAACACAGGTACAACTTCTATATCGACGTTTCTCAGATTGTGGTAAATCCGGACAAAAGAAAGAAATTAAAGAGGATACAAACAAAGGCAGAGCCAAAGCAGGCGGCACACCTTCCTGTCTGCCCTGCCTACACGCACGCCGGTGGTGAGTACCGGAGGGTGGAAAAGACTCCACCTCTTCCAGCATCCTGCAGCCAACAATACATCACAAAGACACAAACAAATCAAGGACGTCTATCTCTAATCACTCCCGGCCACCACGAAAAAGGGGCCAACGCCGGTGGTGGTGGGGAGTTGCTCCTACATGACATGAGAAGATGGAACAGGGGCCAAGCCTAAAATAAAGCCCCCTTCACCATCACAGACCTCTAATGCAGAAGCAGATTTGATTTAGAATGTTAAAGACATCTAACTATCTCTATTGCACGCCTTACGGGGGAACTACTTTATGTACTACTTCAACTACCACTGCTACTACGTTGCTCTGCTGCAACACTCTTCAAACTGGAAGCCTTTTCAGTGGAACTGCGCTCCGCTGTACGTCTGGCCGAACGACCATCCGGCAGGAGCCACGTTGTTGGACACGAGGGTGCGGCCATCGCTGGTGGTGACCATGAAGGAGAGGGCCTGTCCGTCGAGGTAGTTGTTGCTCTGCCAGTTCTGGCCCCAGTTCCGGGACATGGGCAGCCACCCGGTCCTGGAGCCCTTGACGGAGATAGCGTGCACGTCGCCGGCCCCTCCCACGTTGGTGATGAGCACCAGGTTGAAGTAGGAGTGGCCGTTGATGGTAAACCTGATGCCCCCTCTCTTTCTGCATGGCACCCTGCACATCCACCAAACACTTAAGATTACGCTTGGCAGAACGCATGTAGTCTACGAGGACGAATCCAACGATGTAAACCATCATCACCTTCTGTAAGCTACAGGGACGATTCCAGCCCTGTACTGTGCGATTTGCTGGAATGCAGGCTGGGAGAGGTCAAAGTGCTGCAAAGGGGGGTTGCACCAACCTCCGGCGTCGTTGGGGAGGGCGTTGTTGGGCGGGCAGAAGTTGGTGGCGGTGACCACGACGGAGCGGGGAAGGCACCATTTGGGGTCACCCACGCACCTGACCTGATAGCAAGCCCCACAGCTGAGACCATTGTTGAAAAGGGCGGTGCTCACGGCCGCCGTCTTGGTGCCGTATCCCTGGCTGTACAGGTTCCCATACCCACAAGCACCACCTGCACAGTCAATGCATCAGCTAAGGATCATAATACTACGATTACAGTAGGCAGACAATGTAGAGAGAGAGAGCAAACCGCACCCATCGTCCCAGAAGCATCACCCCCTCCGTAGAAGGTGGCGTGAGCCGCTGTCCAACCCCCGCCATGTCCAAAGCCCTTCGCAGCTGGGCAAAACAGGAGGAGGAGGCTCATCAAAACGACGCCTTTGTAGTCCATTCCCCTGCTGCAACAATAAATGTTGGAATCTTACTCAGTAACAAGCTGTTCTTTAATTAGCAGGTACAGGAATGCATGTAGCAAACGGAGAAGAGTAGAGTGATTTCTTACCCTCGGAGATTGGTAGAAGTGAGAGGAAGGCCGAGGTTTGGAGGAAGGGAGGATGGGGGGGTAGGAGGGCTCGTGGACTGTGGGGTGGCAAATGAAGTGAAGGGGGTGGTGAATAAATAAACAGAGGGAGGAGAGAGGGGCGTTTGAAACAGGGAAGGGGGAAAGCTCGATTAAATGCTTTTTTACCAACATGCAACTAACACGTACTGCACACTTTGACTACCAGCAGCGCAGCAAACGAGCAAGCAACGTGAAAGGTGTAAGGTGGTGGGCGAAACCAAACAGGGATTTTTTTTTCTTCTGTTAACTTCTCAGCTGTTTATTTCTCAGTCATTCTTTTATTAAAATAAAAACCCCATCAATCTAGTAAAAGTGGTTTAACTGGAAGATTAACATTTTAAAATGGAAGGTAACTAAAATATGAATATTTAGAATTCCAACCATTTTATTTTAAAAGAAATTGACTGCATTTTCAGTAGAGAGTTGTCTTTTTTTCCAAATTAGGGGCATTCTTTGATAACAGTTCTGAATCATTCTTTTCGACAAGAATTGACTGGTTGCTTAAACTTTTACAGCATAAGTGATATCTCAAATTTTGTCATATCTAATTGTATCCATAGGGCCCTGTTGCCATTTCTGCATTTTAATAATGGATGAATGTTCTTTTTGCATTTTTTTCTCTTTTGTGGTATATATATATCTCTCTCTCTCTCCTCGATCGGCGTCTTCTGGCTGTCCACCACCACAAGCAGAGGAAATCAGATAACATGTAAGTCAGATATGCTCCTGGTCATTCATGTTACCTACACACTGTTCACAGTGACATCTGCAAGCATATAATATGAATAATAAGCAGACACAAGTGAGATCTAACCAAACTGTGTTTGAACTTGAAGTGAAACCTCCCAATGGAAATTAAAATTGATGCCTCTCTTCGGCAACCAAGATGGGGGAATAAGGTATCCAAAGAGAAACAACAAAAATAAAAAGAAAAAGGAAGCAAGTAAGAAAATATATAAAATCAAGAACAGTGCAAGTTTCCTATTAATCACATTTACAGAAAAGTTTCTCCATTCTCCTAGGCGCAAATCAAGGACTCCATTCACAGAAATCTGGCCCTTTAAGCAAAACCAAAAGCATTTAGATCTGATCTTGCTGTATGCATCCTCTTTCTGTTCAACAGCTTCCCCTTAAATTCCTCCATGTTTATTTTTAACAGACTTATTTATTTTAACAGAAACCTCCCCCCTCATTAATTACTTGCTCCAGTCAAAAAATGCAAACACACGTATCGAAGTCTGGCTGCAGAGCTCTGCATGTTGGATGTCTTGTCTCCTTGCCTGTGGAAAAAAGTTGGAACCTTTTTTCTGCTGAGTAAAACTCGTCGATTCATTTATTACTAGAATTCAATTCCGCCTCCTACTACGCTCGTCCTGTTGTTGGCAGTACCGAGAGCACTGTAGTCTGTAGTGTAGCTTCTACTGCCATGCATGCCGTAGCTTTTGGTAAACAAAGCAAATGATCGCATGCTTTCCAATACAACAATAATATATGTAAAAACAATAGACATGAATTGCTATTTTGATTTTAATTTGTTATACAATTTTTTAAGTTTTGATTTTTTACTCACATTGTTTTTGTTATATATTATTTTTGAAGTTTTAATTTTTTATGATACAATAAAAAATAAAAAAGTAATATAAATGTATATAATAAATAAATAAATAAATAAAGACAATAACCATCTCGAAAGGGCCTCCCCTCTCCTCTTCGGCGGAGGGAACACAACACACGTAAGAAATTAAAATTTGAAGAATACTCTTTATAAATTAAAGTTAACTAATTAAATTATTATCGCACTTATAATTATAGAACAATTCGTATAATTTACTTGCTTATACTTTATACAGAAAGACGAAATGCATTTTAATCAAATTTGATTGTCACAATTCTAACAGCATTATTTCTCAGGATATGTAGAAATTAATAATTTTGAATTTAATTTTTGAAGTCATTAGTTGATAAGAAGATTACAATTCATTCCTTCGGCTTTTTATTAATTAGATAGTTCTGAATATGAGAGGTGCGGCTAGATTTATTCAACTAAATTACCTGCTGCTGCTGCCTATATTATACATTGTCATCAATTTTGCTACATATTTTTTTTCTTTGGTTAACCACATTAAGTAATACCATTAAAACATCAATAGGAGTTGAGTGAAGTGATAAACAACTCTTTCTTACTTAAGTAAAGTCTCAAGTTCAAATTCTTAAAATTGTAAAATATTTTTCTTGAAAGATAGTAGACCGACCTTTAACTTATAAATAGTGCACTCTTTAGTGTCACGTGAATTGAATCGTCAGAACCATTTTTCAAACATTGAGGGCTGAAAAAAAGTAATACCATTAATTTGATTTGAAAATTGGAGCCATACTTCTCCTTTTCATGCCAAAATCTTACTATTCCTCTGAGTCTCAATTGAAAAGCAGCAGCTAACTAGTACTACTAAATTCACTTTCTAAAATTACCAATTGGGTCAGAGACTCTTCGGCTCTTTTGCCTTGAGCATAGATTATTCAATCTCGTAGTAATTTGGCAGTGTTCCGATCTGTGATCTTACTAAGCAAATTCATAATCGATTAAAGATTTGTTCTCCGTCGAACAAAGAAATCTTTTAAATGTCAATACTTGATAATGTTAACAACGAAAGAGACGAGGTCATTTTTCCCAAAATTCAGCAGCACGATATCCTTCAATCATATACATATATATATAATTTGTTGCGTGGAGCTTTCTACCCAGAACAGATTAAGATATACTACTTAATTTTTCTGTCTCTTGGAGATATTTCGCCGTCCATTTGCTTTGTTTGTTCATACAGTTTTTAATATTCATCTCTCAGACTTGCAACTTAACCAACTAGTCTTTAGAGATCTAAAAGCCTGTGGCAGCTTCCACATGGTTGTCTCGGCTGTTTGCTCCCAACTCAAATCTATCATTATAGTGCAATATCTTATCCTGTCTGCAAAAGACATAAAACAACATCATGGTCCTCCGAAGGATGTGTGGACTCAGTTTTTGTTAGCCATTTTGCCTTTTGTCTTATGCATTGTACTTGGAACCTTCTTTCAAAAAAAGAAAAAAAAAATCATTCATCAACTTTAATGTTCAAATGTTTCCTATCCCACTTGGTGCTGTCATTTCAATTGCAATTTCATTGCGGAACTTTTTGTTACTTTTTTGCATTTGTTTATCTTTTGATGAACAACTGAAAGAAAGCAGTTCTAGAGAAATGGGCAAATTTGTGTTCCCTCAGTGCAGTAACTGGGATCTGTCTGTCAACTGATAAGTTCGACATCCAGATTCTTGAATTGATATATGTGATCATCTCAGTATTCAACGTGGAAAGAATCAAAGTGCTAATTACAGCAACATTAGAAGAAAAGTGACCAACCGGAAATGAATTTTTTTATAGCAGTTGATGGGAGGGAGGCGTGACCACAATGCTTTATTCCGTTCATGCCATCTGAAGAGGTACAGGCATGCTTTTACAGGCTTCGAGGTCCTACTTCTTCCCATCCAGCTGCATGACTTGGTCTTCTGTTCAAACTTCAAACTTGTGGCCCGGGCAGGATTTAAACTTGGAAGCGTTTGGCTCATAAGGAGTGCTATTCTGATCATGAATGTTTATTTACAAGCAATTCCGAAGACGTGAGGACTTATAAGGGAGACAGATGACAAGAATGCCTTGTTGAGGTTCAGAGAAGAAAACCCTGCTTCTGAAATCTGCTTTCCTGTATCCCTCGTAAGGTGGCACCCATCGGCAACAAATTGCTGAAGAGGATCAAGAATATTTTGAACAAATCTAAGGATGGAACCATCTGCAGTGAAAAAAAAGGATGGTGTCATCTATAAACTAATAAAAGAAAGTAGAAAGATTGAACCCAAAATGAAGTGTGTTGATGAACCATGTACCTCGAGCAGCAACATGCTCAATGAATAAGTAAAGACCCCCCGGTTTTAAAACCCTTTTCACTTCTGCACAAAAACAATTATATTCTTAATTAAAGGAAAAGCAAAAGTTTGCCAGAGTACTTAGGCAGCACTAAGAATGATCATATTGTTTATGCATGAGGAAATTAAATTGAAGTGTCATGACTCATGAGGGGAGTGCGAAGAGTTTCAGGTTGCCGTATTAGTGTGGTATGAGAATTTGTAAGAAAAGATTGAGAAAACAGATTAAGGCTCAATTTCCAAAAAAAAAAAAAAAACAAGTTCATCTTCCTTTATAATTTAAAACAAGAAAACATGTCAAAACCGAAAGCTTAGCTTTTTATTAGGTGACTAATTACAAAATATGTGAACATTTTGTGTGAGTACATTCAACTTGCAAGTTGCAAGATAGATGGCATGAGGATAGTGATGACGCATACTAGGTAATCGTAAGGCGAACGAACGATTGCAAAATTCACTAACAACCTTGAAGTCCACTAATAATATCGACTTGCAAATTGTCTGTTTCACTTGTTAACAAACAATAATTGTTTTATAATTCACCAAATTTATTCTGAAAATCATCTAAATTCACACAATAAAAGAGCACAAAGCTCAATTAAGAAGAAAATATCTTTCAATGATTTTGTTGATACTTCTGAAGTCATTACATAGAGCTTTAAAAATAGAATTTACTTCCACTAGAAAACATAAATCAATAAACAAATAAATCTTAGATAAAAAAAGAAAAGAAAATATTTTTTTAAAGGAAGAAGAAAAAGGAAATTAAAATAACTGAAATCTTAAGCTCCTAACTTTTGTTTGAGAGGTAAACTCCTAACTTGATGGGATTTATTCGACAGTAATGAACTAACTCCTAAGACTGTTAGTTTATGCAAGGTAACAAACTGACTATTAATTATATAAGACTGTTTTTCTTCCCACTCTAGAATGTTCATATAGTTTTATTTTGAGAAAAACGGTAACAATAAAGCACACCATCAAAAAAAGGAAGAAAACACAAATGGTTGACATTTCCATGCTACATCTTCATCTTCGATAGTACCACATTTTAAAGAATTGATTCATATGGTCTCAAATCATATTAAAGTATTCATATGATGCCTCGGAAATATATATTTACTGGCTCATCATTTTCTTGTCATTAATGTGCAAGACATCCTTAACAACAGAAAAAATTACTACAACATAAGAAACAAAATTGTTACCCCGTAGTGTCATTTGTACATCTTTGACGGAACATAGTACCAGAGTCCCAATCACAACATCCATTGTATTATCTTTAATGTCTAAAGCTTCTCCAACCTAAGAAATAGAAAAGATTCCAGTTCAGAAGTAATTATAGGTAGAAGAACCTTTAAAATTGCAAAATAATCATACAAGACATTTAACATAGGAATGGGAAGTTGCGTACAAAAGTAATGGACACATCACCTAGGAGCTTGATCTTGGGTAGAACTAGAATTAGGTACATCTGGCAATCTTGCATCTCCCTCGATGTCAAGCTCTTTGCATGACTCTTGAGGCAGGGCCAACACCTCAACAGAGTAGACAGTACGAGATGGGCTCTCCTTTGTATGGATCCCCACATTCTTTTGTTTTTCCTTCACTCTTAGATCTTATACACGCTTGTACATTTTTGTTGGATTTACAGTTTTTGTTGGTAGTCATCCTTACATTTCTCAAAAAAAGAAAGAAAGAAAGAAATGGACAGCATGAAATAAGATGGAAAGCATGAAATAAGATGGGGTTTAGTGATTGTGTCAAGCAGTCTATACTTGACACTCTTATAAAGACATATTCGATGTCATCTCACAGTCGCACCAGCAACTGACCTTCCAGATTGTTTGATTGTGCATCAAATGTTAAAAGAATGCATGACACTGTCAAAAGTCCACTTGACATAAACACTGAACCCAAAAAAATATTAACAATATACCATGGTCATCCTCTCTCAACATGCATCTATCTAATTATCCACAACATATTTATCACTAAGCTACATCCCATAGGCTAGACTGCTCCATAATGGACATTGTATAATACCTTCTTACAGCACCATTACTGTAACACTAACAATGACACCACTGAAAAAATATATAGTTTTTTCTACAAAAGAATGTCCTAGAAGTCCAATTGTGTCCCTCCATCAGTAGCAATACATAGATTTTCGTTGACTGTGCATGATTTACACAACATGATAGATTTAAAAGAGACTGAAAACCATCAATCAGAATAAATTATGCAACTTGCAACCTTCATATGACCAAATAATCTGACGACAAAGTAGGTACAATATGTAACAGCAAGTAAACAAATCTGATTATAATGTGGCACTGTACCCCAAGTTCAAAGCTGAAGTTTCTTGGTGCCAGCCCAGCAGATTCTGCAGCAGCCCGAGCATATTTCTCCATCTTTCTATTAGGATCCACTCCTATGACATTGACATTAGGGGCCATAGCATAGTACTTGATGTTTGGACCAGTTCCTACACCAATCTCTAATATTTTCTTATCTTGTCCTGCCACATATGTAAATAGTTTTTCTTTGTATCTTGCAATCTACACCAAGATCAAGAAAGAAAAGAATAAGACTCCTCACACAGGAGAAAACAAAGTAACTAATAGGATATATACTATATCCAATCCAATCATCCTAAAAAACATTTGGCCTATGTGATGTTTTCATCAGAAGTACAGAGCAACCAGCAATACAGTAACTTAATAGACCAGAGGGATTATTGTAATCGTCCAAGTATTTCAGTGAGTTCATTTAGTAAATAGCAACAGTGTGTAAACTTGCTTCTACTGACGATTCACAAATTGAGAGGTATATAGTGTGACGATGCACTATTAAAAGGATAATATGCGTAAGCAGAGAGGGAGACAATTGAGGAGTTGATTAGGCCCTGGAACAGACCTCAAATTCGTAGTCCTTCATTCCCTGATCCATTGCCTGGGCGTAGAACTCCTCGTACCAATCCCAACGCCGGGGATGCACCTTTTCCATCACGGCCTAACAGAAGACTAGAGACACCATGAAATAGGCAAAGAGTAGAAGCAACAAGGTAAACATCTCGACGGTGCGCGTTGTTCATTCAGTTCATTGACGCAATAACTTACAGCGGGGCCACCGGTGAGGTCGAGAGCCCCGAAGCCCGAAGCCATCGCGGGAGGCGCGGCGGCGGGCAGCTGCAGAGCCATCGCCGTCGCTGCCGAAGCTTCTAGGACGAGACGTCGCCTTCCTACGGCCGCGCAGCAGGGACAACGGCCAGCGTCCTCTCCCAAGGATTTTGGTTCCCGCCAAAGTTGGTCCGCGACCGGCGCCGCCGCCGATAGTTCTATGGACGTGCGAGGGCGGAGAGTCGAACACCATGGAGAGCAGAAGACAGGCGTCGGCCTCGCGGAGGTGGAGGGCGTTGGGGAGATGACCGGAGGCGGACGTGCGGTGGCGGTGGCTGACATGACCGCTGTTTCGAAGCATATATGACCCATTCGTGGCCGCATATCAAATGAACACGAGATTGCGAAAAACAACTGGGCCTCATCGCACTAAACACGGCCTTGTGTATTGAAGGTTTTGTTACATTGCCAACGAGCCCAAATTAAATATATATTGGCAAGGAAGGCCCATTACTACAGTCGTAATAGAAGCCCATTAACTTCTCATATAATCCGAGTCGTCGTCTCGTAAACCCTAAAATCTCGAGTTCCTCGGCCGCCGCCGGTCTTGCAGGTGTTCCTGCGACACGTCTTCCTTTATATATTCTCGTTACCCTTCGACCACAATCCAATGTTCTTCTCCTTGTTATCATTTTGCTTCTGTTTCTTACGGACATTTAGTCGTATTCTCGCCGCTTTTATTCTCCTTAGTTTTCTCCTGATAGATTACAAAGCTCGCTCCTTTGAGGCTTGCAGCAAGTGATGAGAAGCAAGACAGGGACATCAGCACTCCACTTTTTAAAATTGTGGAGGATGATGAGCTGTCTATTGATGGGAATCTCTCTGATGCGTGCTTCTGCTTGCAATGCCTGATTCATTTTTTCTCTGGTCCTCTTAGAGCTCTCGATTTCTTATTCTGTGTTAGAGATGAAAAATAGATATGGCTCGCCGATGATGCATAACCATATGCACGTATTATCAGATTACCAATGATGAATTTCCTCATTGTCACTACCACTGAGGCGATGTTTTCATTTCAAAATAGATATCTCGATATTGCAAAGAACGATTTTTTATTCGGATTTCAGGTTTCTAATTTCGTTGATAACATAATGTTTTCGTAAATCTTAATTCTTTAGTTGTTGCCTATGATGGTGTTAAATATACTACGAGTGTTCATTCACTGTGAAAAGAATTAAATCTGAGGCACGAACTTTTCTTTTCATGATAAGAAGTTCTTTTATGATTCATATCCGAATAAAGAACCCATGTAAGATCATTGTTGAACATCATAGATTTAAAACCTAGTAAATATTGTCTTTTTTGAAAAACAAACTTCGCAGTAAATGATGAGAAAACAGACAGGGACATCAGTACTTCAGTTATGAAGGATGTTGATTTGTTCTGATGGGAATCTCTCTGATGCTTAGACGTGTAATGTATCATCTTATAATACGTATCGCTGCTTTTGTTATTTCAATATACATGCATTGTGAGATTCCATCGTGTTGACTAGTTAACTGTAGTGCTCTATTTCTGTTTTCATTAAAACTATTTGTTGTCATCAAGTTAATCTATACTGTGATAATTGGTAATATTTCACATTAATATTGCTCTCTATTTTTTTGCATTTTACATAATGCCTATGATGGTGATAAATATACTTTGAGTGAGTGATCACTATGAAAATGACTTCATCTGAGGCAATATGCTCCATTTGTTTACTTTATAATGTATCGGTGTGTTCCTTACTCTTTTTATGCAACTGTTTACCTGGTCTTTGTGGTCTGTTTATCAATACTGCATCAATCGGAAGAACCTTCTTTCAATTATTATCTTATTAAAAGCAGGTAATGAAAGATATTTCTACAAGAGGGTGCATTCAAAGATGGATATAAAGATTCTTGAAGGGCGTAATTATTTTGATTGTGTCCCAGCAATGATTGTCAATATGTTTGATCTGGATGATCGCACCCTCTTCCTGCCTGTCCAGGAGGAACATAATGTTATGTTGTATTTTGATTCTGTAACATTTTGCAATAGTACCAAAGTGATGAAGAATGTGATATGTCAAAATTCTTTTGCTTAACCACTTATAACTGATTCTTATGTATTGAAATCAATGTGCATTTTTGCTTTTGTGCTTATCACTCTCCGCTGCGATGCTGCTATATATAGGCACCATGCAAATGTACAAAATCTTCTCAAAAAAATATTACTCAAGAAATTTCATTTGTAAATCAATACTATGTTCTTATGCTTTGTTTATCATGTGGAGAGGCATCGTGCATAACAAGTCTTTTCTACCTAATCGTTTTTCTTGTGATTTATCGAAACGAGGATGTTAAGATGGATGTGTGGTCATACAAGATTAGATAAAATTAGGAATGATTATATACGTGAACGAGTCGGAGTTGCTTTTATTAGTGAAAAAATGGTAGAGAATCATTTGAGATGGTTTGATTGTGTTTAAATAATCTGAAGTCTGATTAAAAGAGGGAGAAGGAGGTCAAGGCGGACACTTGGCGATGGAATGACGTCGTATAATTAGTCGATCCCACCTAGTGGGATAAGATTTTGTTATTGTACTTTGTTACACTATTCTTCGCTTTTTTGTGGTTTGTTTCATTTTTTTTGAAGAACGAATGCCTAATGATTTAAGTTATTAAGAACGGAGATCTGAGAGGCACTCTTTGTCGTAGCTTGGCTTACGTCGGGCTCCAAAGGTGCCAATGCGGACAAGTTGTATGAAGGCATATGTTTCCTATGTTCTACACTTTGTTATTTCTTCTAAATGCTTACGAGTTTTGGTCTTGTTTATTGCTGCTCACAGTTGCAAACGTTTAAAGCTTCAATCAAAGCACTCAAGTCGTTCTTGTACCCCGCTAAAGTTACATTGTTGCAGCCCATTTTATGTACACAAGATTCACAAGATGGAACCTGTAACGGATGTCTGGTCGTATTGCTCATCTTTATCTCGTGCGTACTTCTAAAGCATTGAACGGACCTGCGGTTAAATATGCTTCCTTCGTTTGCTTATCAAAAGCTGAATGACGTTTAAGAATGGACTGCAATAGCCTAAGGATGCAATCAGAATGTATTTTTGTTGTCCTCAAAGTCATGTACCCCCCCCCCCCCCCCCCCCCCCCCCCCCCCCCCCCACAAAAAAGGTTAAGTGGTGAAGGTGCGGTCCGAGTACGGAGAGCATGTGAGATGGTGATGCTTTGTTTAATCTGAGATGTCGGAAACTTGTGCATAATCAGACTTTTGTTTGCATTCCTCTGCAGTTCCGAGCCGATCGAGGCTCTTGGATTCCATTCCCCGTCATGTGTAATGAGTTATTATTACCATCTTCCAATAAAGTGTTTGCAAGAACACAGTCTTCCGGAATTTCAGTTTCTCTCTCAATCAACTCTCTGATTTGTTATGATCCTCGTCTCTCAATTAGTTTGAAGTTATCTTTGTTTGTATTGGAACACACAGTACCCATGATGTCTTTGTTTCCGTGAGACCATTGTGCAAAACTATGAACTGTGCAGGAACGTTGCTCTTCTGCAAGCCTAATAATAATAAACAAAGTTGAGCATCAGACTACTGCAGGCATGCATAAATTCCCTGCGGAGTTCAACCTAGTCATGGGCCACACAAACTTCTGCTATCACGTATGCTGCCATCCGTACAAAAAGGAGCAAGACTTGACGTAGGAGCTGATAGGGTTGGCGTCCTTGTCACAAACTTTTTCGTAGGTTTCCACTGCCATGCACCATCAAATCCGAGGCACAGACCGGAGCTCAGATGAGTTGTGGTCTTACTCTTACCCGCTCCATCCATGCAAAGTACTATGTAAACTGGAAACATAGAGGGGTTCCATCGTTATGTTGTAGTCACGCTTAACGATCTCTCTATCTCTCTCTCTCCTCTTCCCTTTTCTTTCCTCCCCTACTTCCAACAGTTTCTAAGTTCTCCCTCCCCCTTGCTCTTTCGAGCAACGTTACCTTGTGTTGGAGTAAAGATCCTCGGCACGTTACTATTCCTTGGCATCCTACCATGCAAAACATTCCATCACCAACATGAGAAAAAATGGTACCTTTTTAGTTGAAAGATCTGCCATTTTTTCCTTGCCCTTGGGGCTACATGAACAACAGTCATCTGAGATCTTGCATGTGGGAATGAGGTCACATTGCACAGCCAAGGATGACTTGCCGGCAAGCTTCATCTCCTGCTACTACTACTCTCTGCATTTTTCATGCAACCCTTCTGTACATATACATAACAACTCTATCTGTGGAATAGCAGAGGTAATGACTAGGGCCGGCAAGTCACATTTGGCTACGTATTTGCCTCCTTTTCCCATGCTAGAACGAAGATGACAACACTCTCGTTGTCCCTCCATGTTTTGTGTGGAATTGGAGAATTAACTCGTCAGGTGTGTATTGATAGGATCTGCTTTATATGCTTACCATCAACTTCTTTTCATCGTCAAAGTATAGAATTAATTATTCTCTTAAGCCAAGAACATTCTATATCTTCTCTGAGAACTGTAACATGATACTAACTTGCAACTATTGTTCATATTTTTAAGCTGTCTGGATAAAATTTTTCAATCAATGGCAAACCATGTTCCATTAACGTGAACAGTCTTTATTGCCGATCATATGAATCACTTCTATCAATTGCCCAGGAAAGCAGTTTTCGTTTACCTTTCCATTGATAATTCAGGAGAACAGAGGAACCATGCATGTGAGCCAGAAGGGGGAGAACGACATCTCAAGTGCTGAGTGGCTATTTTCTCACATCTCATGCAGTGTTCCTGCAGATGTTGACAAGGCTGATCAAACTGTTCGAAGAAGTGCAATCATGAGGGTCCTTTTAGCATGGAAAATGTGAGTATATCCATCATTGTAAAACCCAACTTACTGCAATATTATGCCCCATTCGAAAAAAAAAAAGAAACGATCATGTGCGTTATTACCATCGTAAAACTAAACCAGCACCATCGACATGTTTTCGCTCGGAGATGGTCGACAGGTCCACTGATGGAGGTACCAGGTACTCCATGACAAGATTTAGTGTAGGTACTGCATGACAAGCCTGTAGGAGGAGACACCTTGGAAAAAGAAAGAGGGCGGTGCATGTATGGCTTTAATATACAACAGCGCTGGTCGTCCTTTCAACAATCTCAAATGTAAACTGACTTTGCTTCTACTTCTAATTTGATTCCCTAACCATAAACACAAGCAGATATCAACTGTTTAATTATTAGTCAATTGTTACAAGAAACCAATCTAGTTCCAGTTACTGGATGCCCTGTGCAGTTTATTTGTTCTGATTTCAGTTGTGTATAGCTTTATGTATGGTGCCACGTAAGAGATCAAAATGCAGAATTCTTTGTTCATGATAGATTTGATATGTTGAAGTAACTTCATTTATTTTAGTCCCTTGAGATGATCAATTGGTAATTTGCAGAACTTCTATATTTAAGTTAGGCGATTTCACTCGTCGGTATATCTACTCCATTGATTGCTAAAGGCCTCACTCATAGCAAGAAACTTAATAAGCTTATTCTGAAGCCTAAGAAGTAAGAACTACAAGACTTCAACAACAATTAGGTGATTCAATATATGAACTGTCATAACAGTTTCTTTGTTAGCCTCAAAACTGTTAGCTCTTCGATCAAATAAGGTTAAAGAATGAGCTTTACTGAAACCTTCAGCACAGGGTTAATTGTTCTACAGGAAACAAGAGATCTTAACTAATTGTTTAACGATCATCCATCTAAACTTCAACAACAAGTACATGAATGAGCAAGTTAGATGCTCCCAGAACCAATTAAACCAGCAGAAGAATCAATCAGAGAGCACACCAGCTGTCGCGAGAAAGAAATGCATGATCGACATGTTCACATCAATCTCTCATAGGTACACCTCTCTACAGACAGGCAAATGATACGTCTCTGCAATTTATGATGCATACATGTGAATTGATCTATCAGCATTAACACACAAGATACAGTCTGAAGGAGGAAAGCCATAAACTTGTGCAGTAATCCGCACACTGCCTGTCTGCTGTCTAATCCTTTGGATCAAATCAAGGACTTGATGAAACAGAAGTAAAATCTTAAAGGAAATAGTAAATCGACAAACTAAGATGAAAAAGAAAAGAAAAAGAGAGAGAAGGGGGTGCGATCATCAGGATCCGTTCAGAGGGAGATGAGACCCTCTTTGATGAAGAGGCCGAACATGAGGACGAGGAGGCCGATGGTGATGCACTGCGTGGTGGAGACGAGGGTCTGGTGGTAGGCGCCCAGCGTCACCGCCGCCCCCACGCAGCCTATCAAGAATCCGCTCAGATTCCTGTTCTCCATCTATCTGTTTGATACTTGATGCCTTCCTTCGTCTTTCTCCCTTCTCCTCCTCCTCCTCCCCCTTGATCTTTCTGTTCTTTGGGAATTAAGAGGCCACGAGAGTCTCATAAATATAAAGGTCTTCCGACTCCTGATAGCTCCAAAGGGGCCAAGAAAAAGTCAGAAGTCAACTCCTCTCAAAGTCAACCTGTCTGTTTGTTGGATTCTAAGGATCCTCCAGTAGATTCAACTACCAAAAAGACCTGTGCAGAAGGCAAAAGAAGAGTTTCTTGTGCAAATTGCGTTCTAAATTTTAAAGAATGCCACACCATCATGTTTGGTCGATCGGATGGGTAATTACTAATTAGTCGGGTGACTTTCAAATTGGCTTTCTGTTTCACTCGAACATTGAAGGGCCTTGAACAAAAAATATCATAAATTTGGCTCTTTTTTTCTTTACCTTGAGATGAACTTGATAACTAATGTTAATTTATTGTGTGAAGGAAATAAATAAATCAAGAAAAGTACATTAACAAGACTTGGAGAAAAGATTGGGTGGCAGAGTAGGTGAATAATATGTATTTGACTGCCTATTGTGTAAAAATTAATACTTGGAAATGTGTCATACTGATTTCTTAGTACAATTACGCGCCCAAGCAGGCAACACAACTGATCACTTGACGAGTTGCTCTTCTTTGTCGGCAGCTTCCTCCAGCTCCCGTAAGCCGCCCACCTTCTGCTCGATCTCTTCGATGAGCTCCTCCCTCCACAACTCTGCTCTTGCGGCTTCTTCAATGTCTTCTTGCTGCATTTGATCAAAATTTTCTAGTGTCCGTGAATGAGTTATAACAAAAGTAGTACACGCTATGAACACTCGAAATTATTGTGACATTAATATATTATTATCTGATGCTGCAACTCATTTATTTCATTCAACTCTAATGGCTGAATGAGGTTTCTGATTTACCTTTTCATAGACCCAGTGCACAGTTCCATCTCCTCCGTCTTTACGGTACTCCTCACCGTCGTAGAACGGATCCTGCAAAGCATATCATATGTACAGTGATGAGTTCCATCAAAAACAAGAAGGCGAAAGCCGGATCAAAATAATTTGTCTGTTGTCTTACTTTTGTGGAACCAAAGAAACAGCATCCCCAGACCGTGAACATGATGTACATGGTGTCTGCAATGTAAGCAATGATGCGTGGTTCAAAGTCAAGCACTTTAATTAACGAGCAGGAGGAGAAGATTTATAGTTCGTCATGCTTGTTGGAACTCACAAACATTCTTCATTGCTTCGTCGCTGAGATGCCAAACAGACTTGTTGACGACGAAGTCCCTCTGGTTAGCCACATGCTCAATCATCACGGCCATGAGAGGCCAATCTGGGAGGGCGTTCACCTTCCATGAACAGGTTCCTCTCCCGCTCTTTCTGAAATTTGTGCTCTACAAATCCAAAGGCATGGCACCGAACAATGATTCGAGATATAAAGATCTTTGAACAGCAAAATGATAAAGCACTTGAGTGTTTCTGGGAACTTCATGGAATTAAAGAGTTAGGAACAGCAGCAGCAAGCTATCAATATATATGTACCTGCAACAAACCATTGTTTGGCCATGAGTACTCCCGAGGACTTGTGCGCTGTTAACATATACGAATGGTAATGATGAGAGTGCTAATTTCTGAGAAAAATTTTTGTCACAAAGGACTGTTTGTTACATGTTTGTCTGCTGATTTCGGGAACGAGTGAAACAGAGAGCTGTGCTGAGCATGCGGCTTGAGGACTGAGAAACTCATGGCTGCTGCTTCCGGAGCTGCCTACTCTTCACGCACGTAACGAAGCAGAAGAGAAAATCGTCATGTAAAGGCTTCCAAGTGCATTACGATTTGGTCCATATGTTTTCTGGATGGATGGCTGGGTTCCTGCTTGTGGATAAGGAGCTTTTGGTGTGAATTTATTCATGCTTGTCTCTTTTGGGACAGAAAAGAAAGGCTACATATAAATTTTAATAAACATTTTAGTTTAATGTATATATAATTTAATTCTCTAAAAAAACAGTCTTTTATTTCCATGTCACATAACGTAGTGGTTTACATGTATACAATTTGTAATTCTGATAAGAATTGTTTGCAGCAAAACTTGTTAATCCTCAATCACTATTCCCTGGAGATACGAATTTCAGTTTGCAGTATGGGACTTCCGTGTTCATGTTTGCTGTTCGATTCAATTTCATCATATGTAAGCAAAAATGAATTGGGCTGTATGTGCCAAGTAGTCATTTATAGCAGCAAAAGTGAGGTGGTTTATTTTGCATATAAGAAGAGCATCTAATTCATGCACCGAGCTGTCTGCTTTGCATCGCTTAATCATAAGTCCATCGATCCCTGCGTCGCTTAATCCTTGACACAAACTGTTTCTTAAGTCCAGTCGAATGATGTGCCGATTAAGATGCAAGGATTCTTGAGCAGAATAATAGATTATATAGCCACATTTATCAGCACATTCAGATCTATCTGATTTTTTTGCCAACAAATCCTTCCAATTCATCCTACAATGTACACCCAGTTCTAATGTCATATTGATGGATCGCATTGCCCTGTTATAGTATGCACCCAATGTTTCATGTCTACTCGATCAAGTTAATGCTCGAGATACTTGTATTTTAATTATTTGTGTTCTTGCTTTGCATCCAATTTATACTGTCCATTGTAATATAACAGTAGAGTTGAAGTGAATTGAACACACATTAAAAAGCATAAAATAGAGGAAACGAAAACCCAGAGGAAGTAGAGGTGGTGCAATGTGCAGCTCAACACGTAAAAAAGAAAAAAAAACAATTGCTGAATTGTAAGCAAAATAGTTTTTTTTTTTAATTCAAGAGTTGGTGATTGCATTAACGAGAGCTTCTTTATGTACAAGTTCGAATCAGATAGATCAAAAAAATGGATGCTGCTGCAAATCCAAGCCAATTCCACCAACTGAAGCTGTATTAGGTATTGTCTTCAATGCCAATTTGCTGGTGCTCTCCATGGACGAATTCATCATTACAGATCGATCAAACGCACTATCAGTTACTGCTACTCATCATAATCATCCCCTTGCTCAACTCCTGAGCTGAACTATTGCTTCATTTTAAGCCAGCAAAGCCAGCAACTCGTCCAGTGACTTGAGCGTCTTCTCATAGTAGACGTATGATTCATACACCTTCGGCGAACGCACATAGCGATCCAACTGCATGCATTCCACCAAGAAAAAAAAATATTCTCTCATCAGTTTTCTACTGTGTAGTTTCCTGTGATTTAATTCTACTACTCTATTTAAGGAGCTAAAATGCATCTTGATTGAGTTATATGCATCTATGGAGGACATTGCTACCTCTGACATGTTGTCCACCAGCTCGTTGGCTGTCTTGACGTAGGAATTGCGCCGGTCCTCCGGCACCGTGTTGATGGCGGTCTTGAGGTCGGCGTCGAGGTAGGCGGACTTGAGGCGGATGTAGAACATCACGTACCTCCACGACATGGTGTCCAGCATGTGCCGCATGTCCTGCAGCCCCTCCGCCGTCTGCCGGATCCTCGCCACCGCCTCCTCCGGAGACAGACCCGGCTGGAAGTACTTCTCCTTGATGAATGACCTCGTGCCCCAGCTCTGCACCGGCTCCGCCTGCGCCGGCGGCGGAGGGCGGCGCAGCCCGAGCATCGCCGACGCCGTCAGGACGCTCGACGCCACCGTCCACCTCCGCGACGACGTCGGCGACGATATTTTCGGCCTATCTTCTTCCACGTCCGAGGCAGGCGCCGGGGGTGACGGGCGGCGGGCCGGTTGGTGCAGCTGCCGGCGGTGGTGCTGGTGGTCGCTGCTGCCGGAGGACGAGGTTGTGGCGGTCATGTTGGCATGGCAGAGGACCATGTGCTTGGCGAAGCTGGCCATGGCGGCGGTGTGTCACTTGGAGACTGGAGTGGCAAAGAGACGGATTGAGATGAGAGAGGAGAGGGGCTTCACGTTGTTGCCACTTGCCTCCAACGAGAGGGAGATGAAGCAGTTGTCTATCATTGTGCCACGTGTCTTCTATTTATCTTCTTTGGCTAACAATTATTCTTATTTATTTATAATATTTAGAAAAAAAAACAATTACTTCCATTCCCCTTCGATCGAGCTCGATAAATAATTTATTAACTGATTTTTTTCAAAAAAAATAATTAAGGACCTGCACGTTGAATAAAAATATTCAAATCAATAATAATTAATTAGGATTTAATTAAGTAGCTTAATTTCTAAAAGACTAAACAACCCTACTCTGCTTAATTTAACTTTGACTTATAAATAATTAATTAGGATTTAATTAATCATGTTGGATCGGTCGATCGGTCATAAGGCCGACATCAACCTATGCGGATCCGTCGACCGCTCTCTTGGAACCGGTCGACCGATTCCTGTGAATGAAACAGAGCGTCGGTCATCTTTCTCGTTTCCGGCCGACTTTCGGCCGTCGGATCTCGATGATTACAACATGAAAAATATTTCTAAGGGTCTCTAGGTCACGATAGTATCATAACATGCTAAAATGATCGACATTTTATCGCCTAGGGAATTTATAAGTCTACGGTACTTTTTTCGAACAATTTTCGTCTGTCGGAGCTGCTATTGTCGATCTGCTCAAACTTCGGTCGTCTCTGGCTGGTAGAGATGCACGCCTACTCTTCGCGAATGCGTCGAAGGATCGTCGGATCATCGTTCTCCCTATCACTCGTGCGTTTGCTTCGCCGGTGCCGAAGAAGAAGAAGGAGAACAGGGGAGAGGTTCGATGGTGTGGTGGTCGAGAGAGGAGTCCAAAGGGGTGAGTAGCTCTCTCTTCACTCCTCTTATAGCCTGGCTGCCCTCTCTCTCTCGGAGGCGACGTGGGGAGAGAGAATCGGGGGAGGAGGTTACTCTCCCCCCCCCCCTCCATTCTCTTGTTTGTTCTTCTTGTTTTGTTTTCATTTTGAATTCTTGGTTGAGGGTTTTACACCGGTTGTTACATTTTGAGTGTTCAAGACTATTAATACCTCAATAGTTCGAAATCAAAACAAAAGCATAATGATAAATTTCTTTATCAAGTGATGACTTCCGGAATTAAATTTATGATTAGTAGCTCCCAGACACCAAGCAAGCTCGACTAAATTTTCACTAGATGAGTTTAGCTTGTGTAGTGAAGATGTATGACAAGGAACGAATATCGAGAGGTATGTAGCAACCCATAATGCTTTGATTTAGTTAAAGTTGACATCACATTCAATTAAAAAATTTATTAATAATGTCTTGAATTCTACATCAATTGAAATTTCATGTGGACCCAAAACATTCCGAAATAAAAAGAAAACTTGTTTGATATTATTTTTGTCAAAAGTTTGTTAAGGAATTGATTTATTTCTTTATCAAGAGATAGATATCCTAATTTTAAGAGATTAATTTTAAAAGGGAATATCTATATAAATTCTTTATGGATCCGAACATAACATATTCTCTTCTATTTTAATCAAATAAAACTTTGCTTTACATTAAATTTCTCGAATTTTCTTGCGGTGCATAATTTTTCTCGTGCAAAAATCCTAACAAAAGTCTTGATCAATTTCTTATTGTGTTGCCCACTTGACCAATTACTCAATGTGTTACCAACTTAAGTGTTGTGTATATAATATATAGACTGATTATTAGTCATTTTCTTCATCAGATTTCTTTTTTATGCATTGTTGAATTTGCTCCGCCCTCTTTAAATCCCCCTTGTGATTTTTAGTTTGAAAAAAAATAATGAATGTATATAATTTTTCAACTTAAGTCTATTTTTCATATGAACTGAAACCATCTCAATTCGAAATATATAATCAAAGTTATGGTCCAAAAACTTTATCAAAGAGTCAGAAAAACATCTTTGTTACTTGTAAATTGCACTTTAAAATGGAAAATCTCATATTATTATATGATATTTTTAATGCTCCAAAGATATTTGAAGTAAACCTTCATTCATCTAATTTAAATACCTAACATGAAGATATGAATTTTTTTTCTTACTTGTCAAGATGGCAAAACAGAGTAAGGACATCATATTGGTGGATTTTCTTAAGGCAAATAATAAAAGGATAAATTTTGATAATTTTATCTACAAACCATCAAAATTGAACATCTACAAGGGACTCAAAATTTTGATAATTGTAAGTTACTCGATTGGTAGCTGGATTGCTGGCCACATTTGTCGGGTCGAAGCAGTATCACCGTTGGAAGCAGAATTGAAGGCCATTCTGACATGCATTAACTTCATCAAGCGACAAGGATTGACATAAATAATCATAGAAACGGACCACAAATTTTCAATAGACATCCTTAACGGCATCACCAATCCAGGGCCACATCTTCGAACAATAGTCGAGGAAATCGAGAAAGAACTAGACCAAGAGCTATGAATCATGTTCTCATATGCACCAAGAGAAGCAAATACTTGTGCTGATAAATTAGCTCGCATTGTGCTTGCCACGAGAGGGGAGTCAATATTTTTAACTCTTCCGCCATTTTCTATAGCGATGATATTTTATGTGACATTAATGGGATCCAAGTGCCCGATTGTAACTTTTTATCTCCATAATTTGGCCGGTTAGCCTCGTTCATCACCAAAAAAAATGAACATCCACAAATCATTAATAGGTCAAAACTATCCAATTCAAGATTTGACATTTTGAATTGTATTGTTCACATAAAATACAATTTTTACTAAACATGATCATTGTGTTTTCAAGCGAAATGTAGAATTTATAATAAAATGTGCTTCTCATCATATCCCTCATTTCCTATCATTGTATTAGTCGAATGTTAATAATCATAGACGCTGATGAGCTTCAGACCAAAAAAAGTGCTTCTCATGTGTATCCACAATATTGGCTTGTCATCAATAACTGAAATAAGCATTTATTTGTAGAGGTTTATGGATGTACAACGCTCGTTTCAAGCTATAATTTACAATGGTTGATTGTAGCCATTGGATACAATGTAGGGTCTGAATTTTTTGGCCATTATTAGTCTCTTCCTCTTTCTTTCTCCATCTACTTTACTATCCTTTCTTTCCATCACGATCTAGGGCTGAAGGCAACACACTGAGCGGGCGAGATGATAAGCGATGGCCGGAGACAAGACAATGAGCAATGACGGGAGGCGAGACGGTGAGAAACTCTCGTATCAGCAACTTAGGGCTTCACGTTCTGATGTCTTTTTTATGACCTAGTGGATGAAGATAATATTATGTTGGATTGTATTTTTATGTGATGATTTTGACTATGTATGTTGTGATTTTGTTCTTGTTGGTTCTTCAGAAATGTAAGCTACCAAAGAGAAAAATGTGCATATCATGTGTTTGTTATTATAACATAAACAGAGTTGGTGAGAGAGATGAAATTTTGGACTTACACCATTTATGCCTTCTATGAGAAATGTGCATATCGTGTGTTTGTTATTATAACATAGAGATAGTTGGCGAGAGAGATATGTAATTTTTTACCATCGATTCATAAATCAATGATGATATTTGATAAACATCTTTTAAGATATATTTATAATGAGTTTAAATTTACCATTGATCTATACATCAATGGTAGTCCACACATGTGGACCTCATTTGGGTCCACACAATCCCCAACTCCTATGCTTTTGATTTAGGGAATATGTGGACCCAAAATGGATTCACATGTGTAGACCTACCATTAATTCATAGATCAATGGTGACATTTGATAAACATCTTTAAGATGTATTTATAATGAATTTATATTTACCATTGATCTATACATCAATGGTAGTCCACACATGTGGATCTCATTTGGGTCCACACAATCCCCAACTCCTATGCTTTGGATTTAGGGAATATGTAGACTCAAAATGGGTCTACATGTGTAGACCTTCCATTGATTCATAGATCAATGGTGATATTTAATAAACATCTTTTAAGATGTATTTATAATGAATTTATATTTAACATTGATCTATACATCAATGGTAGTTCACACATGTGGACATCATTTGGGTCCACACAATCCCCAACTCCTATGCTTTGGATTTAAGGAATATGTGGACCCAAAACGGGTCCACATGCGTAGACCTAAATATTTGATAAACATATTTTAATATTATTTATAATGAATTTATATTTATCATTGATCTATACATCAATGGTAGTCCACACATGTGAACCTCATTTGGGTCCACACAATTCCCAACTCCTATGCTTTGAATTTAGGGAATATGTGGATCCAAAATTGGTCCACATGTGTAGATCTATCATTGATTCATAGATCAATAGCGATATTTGATAAACATCTTTTAAGATGTATTTATAATGAATTTATATTTACCATTGATCTATACATCAATGGTAGTCCACACATGTGAACCTTATTTGGGTCCACACAATCCCCAACTCTTATGCTTTGGATTAGGGAATATGTGGACCCAATGTGTAGATCTACCATTGATTCATAGATCAATGGTGATATTTGATAAACATCTTTTAAGATGTATTTATAATGAATTTATATTTACCATTGATCTATACATCAATGGTAGTCCACACATGTGGGCCTTATTTGGGTCCACACAGTCCCCAACTTCATGTTTGAAAGATGTTCTTTTTGTGCAGGTGCTTAGTCCATGCAAAGATCTGAAAGTATAAATTCCTTGTTTGATGATTTTGTTAACGCTCATACCTCCTTACTAGAATTTGTTCATCAATATGATCGAGCCCTTTAGTCTCGTCGTGATGTCGAGGAACGAGAAGATTTTAAAACTTTGAACACAATTGCTAAGTTCCTTGGAGGCTCATGCAGGAAAATATATTCCTCAAAAGTTTTTAGTCATTTCCAATAAGAGTTTAAGAAGATATTAAGCTACTGGTTTAATACAATATTAGAAGATCATGAAAAAGTTCTCTACTTCATGTATTTATAAGGAAAGGAAGACATAAAAGAAATATTGTTGAGCTTAATATCGATCCAAGAATTCTAATAAAGTGTTCTTGCAAAAACTTTTAGCCGATCGAAATCTTATGTGGCCATGCATTACTTATTCTCTCACACAAAAGACTAAAAAGTTTACCTGAGCATGCATTTTTTTGTCGATGGACAATAAATGCACGTTTTACAAAGGTGTGTGTTCTTTCTACAAATGGACAAGGGAGCATAAGCCTCTTGGAACAATTGAGCTTTCATATTAACATGAGAAGAGCCACTGAAATGTGTTTGTGTTCACGTGAGCACATGGATATTGGAAATTTAGTTATTGGTGGGCTTATTGAAAAGTTGGCTAGTTTGCAAATTACGAATGGAAAAACATATAGAACAAATGTTGTTGCGTCATCCTTTGTCAACCGATAAACAATTAATATACATGATTCAAGTCATGTTAAATCAAAAGTTAAACCAAAAAAATTTAGAGGATTAAATTTGGCACTGAGATTTTTATGTCACCATCGAACAAATATACATGTAAGAAGTGTTTCAAACAAGGTCACAACACACGTACTTGTCCGTTGCTTTAGGTTATATAGTTATTTCCTTTATTTCAAGTTGTGTATCTATTACTTCAAGTTATACTTGGCCCAATTGCTAATTGATTATATTCTTTGTTTTCCAAATTTGGAAAGGAATGTTCATTCTCTTTGTGATGTCTTTAAAAACAAATCTTTAGTTGGAGGTTAGTTTAGTGCATATTAATTGTTTGATCCATAATTTTTTTCGTTTATGTGTGCTTTCCTCCTATTTTTCTTTTGTTCCAAAATAATCTAATGTAGTTTTTTCTTTTGCAGACTTTCCTCTATTTTGGGATTCACAATGTTCTAATGTAGTATCATCATTTTGGGAACATATGTGAATCGAGGAGAGAAAGAGAAAGGAATGTAATACAAGAGGCAAAACCATTTTGGATTCTGAACATTTTGCTCGTTGAAGAGCAAGAGAGAAAAGAATGTTTATTAGTTTCCTGTGAACTCTTTTTCTAAACATTTTGTTAATTGTATTAAATAAGTTTTGGGAAGAATAGACAACAATGTTATGTTTTTGTCATTGAGAAACTTAATTTGCAAAATTTGTCATTGTTATGTCAACTTTCAAATTCCACTTGAACTGTTGTGCATATTTCGCTAGTTGCTAGCAAAAGTATTGCGTGTTAGTTTCTTGCCATTGTGCATATTTCCCAAAGAAGCATATTAGTTTCATGTTGTTGTGCTTATTTGCACCATTGTCCATATTTGCTAATAGAAGTCATATTGTTAGGATGCAATGTTGTGCATATTTCACTATTCAACGAAAAAAAGTACATAAGAAAAAAACGACATTAACTTCTAAAGTAAAAATATGACTAAAAAATTGCAGTTAGGCATTATAGGTTTGCGATACAAGTTAAAGCTTTCCAAAGTATAATATAGGCTTACAATATGTTCTATGTTATCAACATGACAATTACTATCAAAATAAGAAAAAATGACATTAGTTTTCAAAGCAGTGCTTTGTCCTATTTTTGCTGAATTTGTCTTTTGTGTTGAAATTGAAGTTCAGCTTCCGACATTTCGATCTTGTTTATCAATGCTTCATTTTCAATTTCCAATCTCATAGTCTTTCGTAGCAACCCATTGATAACATCTTTATAGTGCGGTTCAATAGGTTCATCCAACCATTGAAAATATGTGCACTCTTCATTTTGCTAGACATGGGAACATGAGAAAAGATTGGTATCAAAATGAAAAAAAAACAAAACATCCATATCTTATAATTAGGACAGCCATAAAATCGCCGACCCGAATTTTGTTGTGTCCATAAAGTTTTTATTACTGCCTCTTAGTTGCAAATGCATGAGGCAATAATGTATGGATACATTTCGACATGATCTAAAATTGCAAAAAATATAGAAAATTAATTATAAAGAACATAAGGTATAAATGGTATAAGTCAAAAGTTGCAAAAAGAAAAAAAATGGACAAAAGAACAGAAGACATAAATGGTATAAGTAAAAAATTGCATCTCTCTCTTGCCAACTCTCTCTATGTTATATGGGTTATTTCCTCTGATCTCCCCTAAACTATTTGCGAATTACCACATCTAACCTCAAACTTATTTTTTGTGTATCTAAACTATCACGATTTTTCTAGTTTGATCCTTCCATCCAATTCTGTCGGCTTCTCCGTTATTTTTCATTTTTTGCATTTATGAAAAGTCCATTATACCCCTGTGTTAGTTAACTTTTACATAAAAAAATATAATAATTTTAAAAAAGAAAAAACACGAGGAGGGGGGGGGGGGGGGGGTTCACCCCCCTCCCTGCAATCTCCGACGAGGTCGTAGGGAGAGGAGTGACCACCCCACTCCCCTGCGCAGCGCCGACGAGCGCAGGGGAACGAGGGGGTCGCCGCCCCCCTCTATGTCGTCAACGACGCGGGGGGAGGCCCCCCTCTCTTTCCCGACGTCGGAGAGAGGGGGGTCGCCGCCCCCCTGCGTCATCGGCGTCGACGACGAAGGGGCGGGGTGACGACGACGAGGTCACAGGGAGGGGGGCGACCCCCCCCCCCCCCCCCCCCCCCCCCCCCCCCCGCGCCATGCCGACGAGCGCAGGGGAAGGAGGAGGGGGGGTTCACCTCCCTCCTCGTGTTTTTTTCTTTTTTTTTTAAATTATTATAATTTTTATGTAAAAGTGAACTAACACAGTGGTACAATGGACTTTTCACAAATGTGAAAAATGAAAAATAATGGAGAAGTCGACGGAATTGGACGGAAGGATCAAACTGAAAAAATCACGATAGTTTAGGTACCCAAAAAATGAAGTTCGTAATTTGGAGTTATATGTGGTAATTCGCGATAGTTTAGGCGAGGTCATTATAATAACAAATAATATGTACATTTCTCACATAAAGCATAAGAAGTTGAGGATTGTGTGGACTCAAATGAGGTCCACATGTGTGGACTACCATTGATGTATAGATCAATAGTAAATAGATGACGCTTATCATATATTTTTTTCTAACTAATGTCCATTTGAAATATTGTATTTTTGTTTTAGAAAGTCCCATCTTTCTTCGAATTCCTTGATACTAAATACATATTTAAAACAACTTGCATAATCAACTTCAAAGCCTTTTTCGCCGACATATTTTCAAGATTTACTATGGAATTCTTTTGAATATGTCATATGCAATATCTATGTCGTGTGCTCAAAAATACTTTACGGATAGCATTTCTCATTGCAATGTCTTAATCTGTAATAATAGAAGTGTAATGTTTGTTATACATACATTTCAACCATATTTCAAATAACCAAATAAAAGATTCCTCTGTCTCGTGAGCGAGTAAAGCACATCCAAATAATATTGATTGCATGTAATGATTTATTCCTGTGAAGGGCACAAACAACGTTTGAAATTTGTTTGTCCTATATGTTGTGTCAAATATCATAACATTTTCTAAAGACATATAGTTGTCTCTTGATCTAACGTCTACCTCAAAAAAACTTCTTCTAATATTATTTTCAAGTCAGTCTTTCTTTTGAAAATAAGCTATCGCATTCTTACATTGTGTACCAACATTATTTTTGGCACATGCTTCTCAAATGGTTAATACAATTTTGAGGTGTAACTAATGTGTCACCGCTATAATTTAATGTACGAGCTATCATTGATGGGCCCATTCCACATTTATCAAAACTGCTAATAGCAATTTTAGATGTATTTGACAATTTGTAATGGGAGCGTAATATTGATGCTTTAGATGAAGATAATAAATCATGTGAGTGATCCATGAATTTTTTTTTCCTCTCACTTGCTATCATGTGAAACTGCAACAAGTAAATGTGCATTACAACCTTCTCTAATATTACGTCTACGTTCCACTTCATTAGATAATTTTTTTTATTGAGAAGTTTATGCCCTTGTTTGGAACATACAAGCATACTAGATATAATTTCTTAAATTTTTTTAGATTTGTGAGAATCATACCTACGCATCGAAAACCCCACTGATTTGACATACAAGTTATAATAAATATACGCATCATCAACACTATTAGATAGCATGCCGATATGAGGTTTGTTTACTATACTTTTTCTTTCAAGAACATTGTCGTGGTGATTATGGATACCGAGCATGCAAACATCAAAATGTTAGTATGATCATATCAATTTAAAAGGGTAAGCTGATGTTGTTAGACGGTAAATGGATACTGAGCATGCAAACATTATGGTAAGCTGATGGTGTTAGACTGTAAATGGATGAGGCCCGCAGAAGAAAGAGGAATGCTAAAGTTGGGCCAGGCCTACTGCTATTAAGTTTTTTTTTATGTTTTATTTTAGTTTCTTTGTGACGTCCGTCGACGCGTCACGCGTCCAGCTGTGTACACCACGGATTCTGTTCTGGAAGCATTTTAACGGGGATGACGCGGGGGACGAGCATAGCATGAATTGTGGGGCACGTAAAAAAAAAAAAAACTCGTTCTCGAATTGGCCAAAGTTGTCCACATTTCTAGAAAGTCCTTTTTTCACTATTTTTTCTTTTTTTTTGTTTCCGTTTCCTTTTAAATTTTTAATCGTCAACGTCATTTATCCATACCCGGAAATAGCCCCCCCCCCCCCCCCCCCCCCCCCCCCCCCCCTCCATGCACATACTTCCACTATAATATTAGTACGGCAGATATTTTTCTTCCACCAAGTTAATTAATATTTAATCGATGTAACTATTTTTTTTAGTGAAGAATAGGCAATATGTGAAGCACTTTTCTTGCCATTAGATAATCGAGTTATTTTTATAAAAAAACATTTTGTCATAATTAAAAAAATAAATTACTCACCGATTGTTAAAATATTTTTATATTCGTGGAAAAAATATTTGACATAATTTAAGCCCTTTTACTAAATGAGGAATAATATATATTTTTTAGTTCGGTGTACTATTGTTTTCAATATAAAAAAACTGTTGAAAAAATGTGATATTGTAATTTTTTTTATTGATTCCGAGACATCTAAATTAATATTATTGGATGTTTTTTCTCAACTCTCAATTTTTTTGAAAAACGATTTCGACGATTAAAATCATAAATCGTGGAACGATAATAAATATGTGCGTTATCCAAGTGTTCAAGACCTATCTATTATTAAGTATAATTAATCCGATAAATTTTACCTCATGGCACCCTAGAAGAGATTCTCAATAAAATTTTCCTACTAAAAAAATTCGAAAAGACCTTAGTGAAGACCTTCTTTATCTAAAAACCTTTCTTAAGCGCAAAAAAGTATCACTTATTAGTTATCAACGATTCACCGCAAACCAGCTGGTGATATGGTCCGGCTATACATCAAAATTATTTTTAAAACTAGGAAAATCCGATTGAATCGGCTAATTGAATAACCTACTCAATCCAGTTCAATTCATATTTTGGAAAAAAATAAAAAAATGATAAAAATAAAAAAGGAAAAAAAGGAAAAAAAAAAAGAATATAAGGAAGATTAAAGAGGAGGAAATATGATATGTATAAAATTAAATAGAAATTAAAATAAAAGGTAAGTATTTAAAATTGAATAACATTAAAATAGAAAATTATTAAAGAATATAAATAAAGGAAATAAAAAGGAAAGTGTTAAAGAAAAAAGGAATAAGAATAATTTAAGATAAAATTTATTAATATGACATCTATCATCATTAAATAATAGATATTAAATTATTAATAATCTATTTATATTTATATGGTAATCATTATTAAAACTTTTAATAAATAAAAATTATGTTGTATTAATTTTTAATATTATTAATAAGTTATTAGTACAAAATCCATATAATGTACCATATAACTTATATTATATATTTATAATTATTATAAATAATATTATTTTAAATCCAGATCAATATGATCAAACGCGATCAAACTGATTTAACTGTGATCCAATAACGGTCCGATTGTTGATCCAGTTTTAAAAATATTGGTTATCAATTATCACCAAACCCAATTTTTTTCATTACTCCAATGATTTCTACTACAAGATTTTTTCAAAAAATAAATAGTGACACTAAGCTAAGTAAAATTAATAAAATATCAAGACTAGCGATCCAAGGACGATTGGTAATTTAACTAACTTGGTCAAGTCCATTAATTTAAAACACGATGTGAATAACATCCATTAAGAAAAGGGTCGCTAGCAGCACCAGAAGACACGAAAGAGGAGGAAGACCCAACTGGTAGCAGGAGACGTATCGCCATGGCCAGAGGTGGCGCCGGAGCCGGAGGGAGCGGTGGCGGTGGTCTGTTCGATCTGGAGCGGCACTTCGCCTTCTACGGGGCATACCACAGCAACCCCGTAAACGTCTTCATCCACATGCTCTTCGTCTGGCCCATCTTCTACACCGCCCTCGTCTTCTTCCAGTTCACCCCCACCTTCTTTTCCGTCCCCGGACACCTCCTCCCCCCGTTCCTCCGGTTCCTGGCTGCTGTTGACGACGGCGGCGCACTGGCCCTCAATTTCGCCTTCTTCTTCGCCCTCGCCTATTCCCTCTTCTACGTGCTCATGGACGCCAAGGCCGGCTCCCTCGCCGCCCTCCTCTGCCTCCTCTGTTGGCTCACCAGCGGATCCCTCGCCGCCCGCCTCGGCTTCTCCGTCGGTTGGAAGGTTCGTTTCCGCCTTCTCCCCTTCCCCTTTTGCATCCTCTTTCCGCCAGCAAAAGAAATAGGATCGGATTGATCGATCATTTGATTATTTAAGTTTTCTTTGTTTTCTTATGGCGACGTTCATAAATTATATGTTTTATCTTCCTTTTTCTGGGTTGATAAGTCCTTAGTTTCTGACTCCAACTTAGTATGTCTGAGAATTTAATGTACGTCGGATCAACATCTGGAACTATTCTGCATCTGCTCACTTGTGAAAAAGTTTAGGTATTGCATCCATTCTAAGTTTTCTCTGTCACAGGGTTCTGGTTATGTCTGAAAAATTGCCTAATTGCTCTGCAATTTCTGGAATGAGCAATTATGCAACGAAGGATTCCTGATTGTTTCTCTCTCTTAACAAAAAGACAGTTCAAATTTTGCACGGAATGATCATTCGATTTGAGAGGGCGTACTGGTGGAACAATCCAGACAAGAGGCTTGAAGCACGACTCTGTTTGGTTGGGGACCCATTAGAAACAGTGTTTGCTTCCTTTCTGTCACTAGGCCAACTATTTGTTGATTTGGTTGAACCACTTTGTGGTCCATCTACCATCCAATATGGAGCCCCCCTTTGGATTCATCACGGCTACCTGCCCCCGTACCATCTGCCCTTGTTCACTCACATTTCTTCCATATCGTATATATCACCCTAGTCATTTGCATTCCTTCAAATCAGGCTCCAAGAGCCGAATTTTTGTGCTTTGTTTCATGGTCCCTTTCTTGAGCATGTAAGCGGCCACAAGCATGTGCTCACACTTGAGCTGGTGATCGTTCATTCCCTGAAAACAAATGATAAATGCAGAATATAGTAGTAGTCCATACACGAAAAGAATATATTAGCAATTCAGAGGAGAAGATTGAGAGCCTCGTGATCTTAGATATTCTGTAATCCAATTATGTTGCCTGTGGGAATCATTGTATGAAGATCTCCTTGTGTTGCACTGCTCTAAAGGTACAACATCTTTTTTTTTTAAAGGAGGAGAGGATGAGAGCCATGTGCACTCATCCATATTTATTAATATAATAATATTACATCAAGATGTTGAAATAATAATTACTACACTCTTGCCCGGTCTCGTTCCCCCCTAAAAATGCATCCATTTTGTTGGCACCATATGGATCATAGGAAAGCCAATGACATTGCATGTCGACGCCTGAATACATAAACATTAAGTCCATTTCTGATGGACTCCAAAAATATCTGGCCATCCCGGACAATATAGAAAGTAATTATATCAGCTGAATTTGACCCAAAGCATGCCATACTGATATGTTTTTGTACGTTATAACCACCCATTTTCTTTTTTCTTACTGCTCATTTGGTTTCTTGAACTTGCCTGAAAGTAACACAATTTGATGACGAATAAATCTCCAATCTGATTTCTCACATTCTATTTAAGCTAAATAATTTTTCCTTCAAGTATGTTGAATTTGCAGTCGTGACAATTGCAATATCTTTTCTCGGATCTAGTTCACTATGAATTTAGGAATCTACTTTCCAAGAACGGTTTCCTGAAAGTATAAGTTTAACTTGTATATGTTATGAAAATAGTGCTAAAACAACTCCTAGTAGTCTGGTTAAGCAACTGTCCTCCGACTACTATTCAAGTGAACAGATCTTCACTGTTCATAGCTCTAGAGGTAACGGAAGCCAGTAAAGTTCAATCACAAAGACTTCTTGGTAGCCATCACTATTTTACTTAGTTTATACACTCATACCAGAGATACTAAAATGAATGGAAAAACTAAAATTTCACCGGTGGAATTTACAGTCCATATTCTCTGTCAATATCATCATGCAGGTTGTTCTGGGAGCTCAGTTATTTTGCTGGAGTATCCAATTTATAGGACACGGGGTCTTTGAGGTAAGCTTCAATATTAACAATTTTACCTCAATTAACTTTCTATGGTGGTCATTGTGACCAAATTTTGCATGTACAACAGAAGCGAGCGCCTGCCCTTTTGGACAATCTTACTCAAGCTTTCTTGATGGCACCGTTCTTTGTTCTGCTTGAGGTAATTGTTTTAGAAATTATTCGATGGCTCTGTCATGAATGGATGCTGAATATAGCTTTTCATACAGGTTCTGAATCACTTTGGATATGAGCCATATCCTGGTTTTCGTGACAATGTTCATGCAAAGATTCAGGCCGATAGGAAAGAGTGGCGGGCTGGTAAACAGAAGAAGGCGAATTAACCATATGGCATTTGTATTCTTAGATCTTGTTTCTACCATTTGGTATCATATCACAATATGCTCGAAACTTAATACAACGAAGCAATATAATATAATGTCTGAATAAGACTACATGGGTTCATTGGAAGACTAGTTGTTTGGCAAATGTACATTTTTAATTATCTGTGCAGGATCGTTTCACTTAGTTAAGTTGTCAATACCTCGTTTCAAAAAAAAAATCATGACGATTTATAGTTTCTGATTGAAATAACTAAAGGATGGATCAATCAGCTTGTTATCACATCAACGAACACCAGCCTTGGGGCAATGATTATTCATTTTATTTCCTTTCTTCCACCTTGTCAGTAGGCCAACAGCTGATGATAAATTTACTAGAAATTCATCCAACAGGTACAGGTTTAGCAAGTACAAACGTGCTTAGGGAGTGTCAATACGGCAAAAAATGCAAAGTGATAACATGATAAATGCCGCATGGTTAACAAAGTTAACGCTGAAATATGCTTCAACTATTTTAAGACTTTGGATTTCTCAAGTCCTAATGAGACTTTGGGATTTCTCAAGTCCTAATGAGGCCTTCTTTCAACCACTCTCTACTAACAATGAAAAAAAAATGTGAACACTTATTGCAGACATTTTGAATGAAAAAAAAAACCTCACATACGCATTTCCAAAGATGAGTATCTTTAAAGTCCGATATTAACATGGATTGTAATTAACTCCGCCTATATTTTATAATCGGTCCCAAATTCGAATAAAGAATGAGAATTGTGTTAGACCCCGACAGCCAACGTAAAATTCTGTCGAATTTTATGAATATGGATCAACGAATATGACGTCGTATGATCCATGTAGCCAATCTCATCTAGTAGGATAAGGCTTTGTTGTTGTTGTATTAACATGGATTGTAGTTGAAATCGACAGGTGCGTCCTCCAGCATAAGTGGAGCAAATATCCCATAATAAACCCTCTGTTTGAGACCTATCAATAAAGAAATGACATATTTCATTCGATAATCATAAAGATCTCATATTCTTTCACCTTCCATTAGGTACCTGTGACAGTTTCCACTTCGTCAGAATGTTCTCTTTTTATCATGTAATTCTAGCGACTTTTTCCTCGTCTGCTTTACATTTGACAAAGTAATAAATCACTTATTATCAGACGGATCGATCACAAAGTAGTCTCCTTGAATCTTCTCATTGCTAAATATCTCAGCTCATGGCAGTTCCTGCTTTCTAACTTCTGACACCTCATTTGTTTGTCACACACATGATTGATGACTATTTCCTGCAAATCATGTTTAAGTGATAAATAAAATTGTTTAAACATGTAAGAACAGTCTCGGCTGGAATCAAAGATGTAATATCAGGCATATATATATATATATATATATATATATATATATATATATATATATACTTCTTTTTTTGAGAAAAAGGATGACCCCAGAGTATTAGATATAGATATGTAAGTCATCGTATTGCAAAATTAAAGTTTCATACCTATAGCAACTTCACCAGCACCTGAAAATGTCAATCAATTACCACATTTGTGTGACACCGCTCAAGAGAAAAACCTGCATCCATGAAAAGAAGATAGAACTTCGGAGTTAAGAAAAGGAATGCTTCTATTATTTTGAGAAAGTTATATTCATTATGTATGATAATGGAATCAGCTAAATTCCACCTATGGCAACTTTTGCATGCCCAGGCTGAATAAAATGTCACCACATGATATGGTGCCATACCAAAAAATGTTACACGTGTGCTAAGGCTAACTCCGCCTATGTTTTATAGCCAGTCCCAAGCTCGGATAAAGGAGGAGGGTTGTGTTAGGCCCCGACAGCCAGCGTAAAATTCTGTCGAATCTTATGAACATGGATTAATGAATGAACGGAATGACGTTGTATGATCCATGTAGCCGACCTCACATAGTGGGATAAGGTTTTGTTGTTGTTGTTGTGTGCTAAGGCTGATCGCTCAAGCAAAGGGCCTATGCCTTGCACATATGACAGCTCCTTGCGTGTGCAATTATGGGTTTAACTTCTATATACCTTTTTTCCATATGATATTTTGAGCTTGCGGCCAGGTTTTGTCTTTGAATATTACTTCCCTTCATTGCTTCCCTGATCTTAAGAACATCATTCTCACTGTCCAACGAATGGACTGTGCCGAGCACATATGACAATTAGTCACCTGGGTATAACCAATTCTGGATCTGAAATTTTATCACACTCTTTTGCTATATGGCATATTGACCGAGCTGCTGCCAGGTTCTGGTTTTTTAACACTTCTTCCCATCATTGCTTCCCTGGTCTTAAGCACATCATTCCATTGTCCAGCTTTTGCATAGATCTGCGAAAGAAGAACAAAATCACTGCTGTGTTCGGGCTCAAGGTCTTCAAGATGCCTCCTTACACACTCACCCAGTTCAATATCGCCATGAACCCTGCAAGCTCCCAGCAATGTCCTCCACACCACGGCATTACACTCCATAGGCATGCTTCTTATCAATTGATAAGCTTCTTTCACAAGTCCTGCTCGCCCTAGTAGGTCTACCATCGCTCCATAATGTTTTATGTTAGGAGTAATTTTGTAGTCCCTTGTCATGTTGTCAAAGTACCTCTGACCTTCTTGTACTAAACCTCCATGGCTACAGGCACAAAGTACCCCTAGGAAAGTAATATCATTGGCTTGTTCAAGTTCACTCTCGCGCATCTTTTCAAAGAGCTTGATTGCTTCATCAGCATGCCCATGCATGGCAAGCCCTAGTAACATTGAATTCCATGAAACCACATTCCTCTCTTTCATGCCCTCAAAAATTCGTTGAGCTTTATGGATTTCTCCACACTTTGCGTACATATCAATCAAAGAGTTGGTGACTGACATGCTGTCATCCAGTTCCCAATGGTTGAGGTTAGAATGCATCCATCTGCCTAAATGCAATGCTCCAAGTTCTGAACATGCTGATAGGGCAACAACCAATGTAGCCTCATCTGGTCGACAACCAACACGCTGCATCCTGAGAAATGTTCTCAACGCTTGTCTATTGAGGCCACAATGTGTATACCCAGCAATGAGAGAGTTCCATGATACTAAGTCTATCTCAGGGGATTCTTCAAACACCTTTTTAGCAGGTTCCATGAATCGAAAGGTGCTATACATGTTTATTAGGGTGTTGGTCACATAGATGTGGGAGTCCAACCCATGCTTCAACACGCAGCAATGTATCTGCAAACCCATCTTCACTGCATTGGTCTGGGTGCAAATCTTGAGTAAGAAACAAAAGGTGAAGTTGTCTGCCACCTTACCTTGTTCCCGCATCTGTCCGTAATAGGTAAACGCCATGGTGGCTCTGTCAGTCCTCCCGAATCCTCTTATCATGGTATTCCAGAGGAAGCCATCGGGCCACCTCAGTTGGTTGAAGAGTATGGCAGCATAGTCCACAGAACCTTGCTCCGAGGTGCAACAAAAAGTGATGACCCTGCCGACAACAAAGACATGTTGTTCAAAGCCACCACAAATGATTTGGCAATGTATCTGTATCAGATCCCTCATGTTGGTACATGCTCCAAAGAGGGAAATGAGCCTCTGTTCCCTAGCAGCGAAGCTCACCATGGCAGGGTCTCGTCGGCCTGTATCAGATGCTGATGTAGTAACACATAGAGCCTGTTGTGATGGTGATGACAAGAGGAGATGAAGCACCGAGAAGTTTTTCTGAAGACATCGGAAGGAAAGCTTCTTCACCAAGTTTACAAGCATGACCGCAGTTAGAGTACTAGCACTGTTATAGAAAAAATACCTTAATTATTACTTGTTAATTTGATGAAAATAAACCTTAATTTAACAATCAATCTAACAGAAGTCTTAAGCCAGTTATGTAAAATTAAATGCCAGAACAAATTCAGATCTATATGTAGCATAAAGTAAAATGTTTGAATTATTACAAATAACGATTTGCTCTTAATTTAAATTCTTTGAAAGACATCATATTTACTAAAAGGAATGTGTAGATCAATTTAATCCTTTACAATGAATAGACAGACTACAACAAAATTCAATTAATGCTTCTTGTGTTCGAATAATGTTTTAGTACCTTGACTAAATGTTCTGCAATCACTTTTTGTACAATCGTCAGAGATCATCTGACATTGAGTATACGCTAAATCATATAGGTGGTTTAGCAGCGGTACAAGATTATGAGATGACCTAACCAAAGTAATTTTGACAACATCACTCAAAAAGAATCCTACATCAAAATATTGTTATGTATTTAGTGGGTGGAATTATCATAAAGTAAGACTTTCTGGTTTATATTCTTTTGTCATGGAGATGCTCCTTAGACACCATCCTTTCATCATCAAGTTATTGGTTTCAAACATGAGTTGTTAAATTACTTATTGTTATATGTCGTATAAATAAGAACTATGAGTTATGACGAACTGGTAATACCTAATACTTCTCTGATCCACATCATCCATTATTAACCAGATGACTGAGATACAATACAAGCTTTCTGATGAAAAGAAATGATCAGAAGAATATTCATTGGATGATCACTATCCTCCTAGTCATCCATTAAAATGAGTAAGCTAGTACATAATCTTATATACAAACCAGCATAGCCTACCTGTGTTTATCACATTACTGATACGCCATCAGCTGTTAGATACATACTGAGAGATGATTAACATAAATTTCTTTTTTTCTCAACTAGGAGGAATGCTGCTTATGGTAATGGCCTTTCAATCTGGGAAAATGCGATGGCCTTTTGATCACTCTTTGTCTTGCTCCCGGGCTCTGCTTAAGATGTAGGGTATACATATAGCTTCAGGTTGGAGGCTTCTAATTTCATAGCCTAGGAGTTCATAAGAAACATACCGACGATGTCTTTTACTACTATTCATGATACAGTCCAAACTTCAAGTCTATGTGTACCAATTCGTTATAAATCGAGCGTAGAACAGCATAAGAACAAAAGGGACAGTTCATTCTACTGTCCAGTAATTATTTGACAAGGTGCAAATAAAAATGTCGCAACATAGAATTTGGCAATCAATGTACAAGAATGTTGGGTTGCTGAAATCTCAACAAAAAAAGAGGTTATTTTTTTGTACAAGAAAGAAGGAAAAAAAACGTTTTTTTTTAGTAAGCAAGGAAAGAAAAAAGGGATTTTTCCAGTCGAAGTCGAAGCAAACATTAAACGAAATAAAAGGTTAAGCGACCAATGAGCAAGGAGAGTGGAATCATGGAAGTACAGGGGAAGGCGTACGTTGAAAACGGTGTGGAACCCGCGCTTGATGTGAAACTCGACACCGGAGAGGGATGAAAACGTCGAACGAGTAAACCAGCGTCGGAGATGAGAGGGCTCGCCGGCGGCGAGGTCGTGGGAGGTGAGGCGCGGCAGCGGTGAGGAAGGGGTGCCGGAAAGGAAGGGTGTGTCGGTGAGAGGAGTAGATAGGCGCCGCCGCGAGAAGGCAGGCGAGGCCGTGAGGGTGAGTGATGGGGATCAGCAGGAAATCTTAGAAAATTACGATATTTTGGTTATATGTTTGTTTATACTTCAATAACTGAAATGTTTGCTTGAAATCAGAATAATAGAAGAGTAAAGTAATAAAATATAAATTCACTATTTTTCATCACATAATGTATTTTATATAGAGAGAGTTAAATTATTAATTATTAAGTTAGGAGAGGAAAAACCAAAAGTATTATTGTCAAGCGACAAAAGTATTAAAAAATCACACACTTTCTATTTTTAAATAATTTATCATCCGACTTTTTTTTAACCTGTTCGATAATAAAACCAGAAAAAGATATTTCATTTTTATTGCAAAAACAAAGAATAATAATAGGTGAAATTCGATTATATGAATGATAAATTCGAAATATTAGAATATCATCATTAGTAATTTGATCTTTGTTGGCTATGATCCAAGTTTTATTATGTTGCACTACGTAAACTTAGACATTCAATTAAAATAATTTCTTTCCCTTTTTCGATTTTCAGAACGAAATTGATATGAATAAATTGTGAACAAAGTGATGACTTTGAGAGTCGAATATAAGTTATTGGATTATGAATTCAATTGTCACATTTTAACATTGCAGTGAGAGAAATATATATATATATATATATGAAATATGAGAAGCAATTTTTCACATTTTTTATTTATGTATTTTTTCATTACTAATCTAGAAGATCGATGATAATAAAAAATAAGTTTATAACATAAAGATTATAATAAAATATTATGAAAGATAGTAATATACATAAGTTCGTAAAAAACTTTAAAGATGATAATATAATTGTTGATGATGATATAAGTCACATTTTTGTTATCATCAATAATCTTCTAAACGATCAATGAAGAAATATATCAAAACATATGTGTAAAATCGTTTGACACGAAAAACGCTTCATACACTTGTTACATTCATTATAATTTTGAGCTTAAGAGGAACCTTTTTTCTTCCATTACACTAGCATGTAATAGTAAAATGTAAAAGGTATGTGGGCCCTTTTAAAACATTAAACTCTAGAGTTAGGTTAGGATTATTTATTTTTCTATTTAAACATCAAACTCCTTTTTGTTCTTTCTCTCCCCTCATTATTCTTTTCTTCACATGCCCCTAAGTTTTTTAATGACACAACTATTATCACTTCAAAAATCATTATTATCATTTCATCATAACTTATTATAACAATCTTTTATTGTGAGATAAATGGAATAATAATAGTATATTTTGAAGTGACAATAATTTCATTCTTTTTTTTCAAAAGTGGAATTAATGCAAACCAAAGAAAGGATAGGACCAAACAATTTTGAAATCAAGATATATAAGATTTTAAGCAATTTTGGATGTGGTTTTAAAATAGATTTAATGAAAAAAGTCACTTGCAATCCAATGCATATTCTAAATTTATTATATGTTTGCAAAGCTTTTCGTATTCATAGCACATTGCTCTAAGAGTTTATAGTGGGAAAATTTTGAAACTCAAGTCTATTGTTTCATACTAACTCGAATTACAAAGGACCAAACTTGGGTCAAAAACTACTCAATATGAATTTATGTGCAAAATGTAGAGGACATTGTGGTTTGTGTTTTCAAAAATACTAGTTTTTGAGACAACTTTTGGCTTGAATGTCATTAACTCGGCTCAGGTTTGACGATGTATTTTCAATCAACACGGGATGATGGATTCATATTTCCAAGCAATAGTCTGGATTGCTTGGGTGTGCTCAATCAAGGTTGTACCTAATGCTAGTCGTATTTCGAGGACTTGAGGTCGTGCGACCTAGTTGCCTACTTATTGATTAAGAACATATTTTACTTAATCTCCACTCAATAATTAGGTTATCTTTTAACTTTTAGGGTAATTGATGGACCTTCGAAGGTAAATTATTGATTAGAATTCTAGTTGGCCTAGTTGATGATTGATATCCATTTACCAATTTACCCTTGTGAAGGTAAATTATATTTGATCTAATTATGCACTCTATTTTTCTATTGACCATTGTACTTATGTTGGTAAAAAAAACTAATGAAAGACTTGTGTGATCTGATTTTCACTAAATAATTATTTGTTTGATTGTTACTCAATTGATGAATGTTATATGTAACATAGTTGGTCGTTTATAAATAGTTTATACTTCTAATCTATTATTTGATAAGTATTTTTTTCCAAAAAAGTTAAGTAGCTTAAATAGATAAAAGTTAAAATTTATGGATATCATGTGTACTGATTATATAATTTGACATTCTATTAATTTAAAGTGTTAAAATATACCCTATATGATTTTTTTAAAATATCATTAAGAGTGGCGAATACTTTCTTCACTTGCATAAGTTAAAATATACCCCTATATGAGTTAAAGAAAACTCCACTTTGAAGTTACAATAACGTCCATGACGTATGTATCTATTAACTCCACTTTGAGTTAAATAAAACTAATAATTTTTTTTATTACAAACATAACGTCCATGACGTATGTATCTATTATAATAAACACAAATTAAAAACAATACGTCATCAGTTTAATAAATGTTTATCTTTAATTCTTATCCGAATAATTTAGTTAATAAAATTTGAATAATGTTAGGTACCGATCAGTGTAGATTTTAGAAAAATAAATTAAAAAGAAAGTGCATTGAAAATTTCAACTCCATATCGATCGATGTCTTAAGCTGCACCATAACTTATTCTCAGACTTCATACTCAATTAACGCAAGTATGTATATAAAATGGAAACTCAGAGTGCAACTAAGCAAGTTGACTAATAATGTAAACCAACTGCATTTTAAAAAGATATCATATTGATAAGGATAGTTTTTTTTTTATACTAAGTCTTGCCCTACACGTTCCTTTATAATATATATACATAAAAATTATCGCCTAATTATAAATCAGAATAAAATCGTAATATTTTTTATTTTAGAATTAAAAAGCTAAACTATCACAACTCGGTGCAAATTTTTGAAATAGTTTATTTTTTTACTTTTTTTTATTCGATTGGACGCCTATGTTTTTATTATTTTCTCCTAATCATTAAAGACGGTTAAATAATGTTAAGAATTAAAATATTATGTGAAAAGAATCGAGTATGCTTCGAGTTTTTTTTTTATTTATTCTCGCGAAGTCCAAAATTAGTATCATCTGATTAATTTAAATAATTCTATATTTGAATGGGAGCGGAATGGTAACTCGTCACGGATAAAATTGAGAAGTTATGAGTTTATTATATTTTTTTGGATAGTAGTATTTGACAATGTTTTTAGAATCGGACCGGACTCATGACTGAATCGCGATTGGTGAACCGGATTTTTTAAAATAATATTATTTATAATAATTATAAAGACATAGTATAAGTTATATGATATAGTATATGAATATTATACTAATAACTTATTAAAAGTATTAAAAATATATAACATAATTTTATTAATTAAAAGTTTTATAATGATAATATAAATAGATTATTAATAATCTAATATCTACTATTAAACGATGATAGATGTTATATTAATAAATTTTATCATGAATTATTCTTATTTTTTAACACTTTTCTTTTTATTTCATTTATTTTATGCCCTTTGATAAGTTTCTATTCTAATATTATTCAATTTTAAATACTTGACTTTTATTTTAATTTTTATTTAATTGTATACATATAATACTCCATCATCTTTAAGTTTCTTTATATTCCTTTCCTTTTTTTTCTCATTTAACTATTTTTATCATTTTTTTAAATATTTTTTTTCAAAATTTGCATTGAACCGGGTTGAATCAGTTTAACCGGTCAGTTCAATCGGTTTTGCCTGATTCAATATCAAAACGGATTTTAACATCAAATTGGACCAGATCACTGGCCGGTTCGCGATTGAACCGGCCGGTCCGATCCGATTTTAACAACATTAGCATTTGAAAAGCGATATGGTTCAATCGACTTACACATTAGTCACGAGTTAGAAGATTATATAAAAACTAATTAATCTCATAAAATCGTCTCATATTACCTAATCAAATATAAATGAAAAATCTTATTTAAGTGAGGAACGACTTATCATTCCATTAGTTTTGTTATTTTTTTATTAATAGTGAATCGGACATTTTTCATTTTTTTTATTAATATTGACTCGGAACTCATGACTTGTCGTGGTTGACCAATTCTAGAGAGAGATGTTGATGTTCTTCTGATTCTACAGAACTGTGATCAGTTCTCGGAGAAACTACAGCAATATTTTCTGTACGGAATCGACAACGTGCTCCTAGTGGGCAAGAGGTCAAAAGATCAAACAATGGAGCAAACGTTGCAGCCACACTTCCACCCAACAGACGAAGACTTCATCACGCATTTCCTCGCCAAGAAGGCGGCCGACGAAGGCTTCCGGTCGCCGGCAATCCAGGAGGTGGACCAGGTGGTCGAGATGGATATTTACAAGTGCGAACCTTGGGATCTGCCTCGTAAGTTCATTATTTATTCGGTATGTCATATATATGTCTGCATCGTGCATAGATCGTCTTGCCTGGTTGCATGCATGCAGATAGCACTACAAGAAAAACACGGATTACCGACGGTTCGAACCGTCGGTAATCAGCTCGAAAACCGTCGGTAACGCAATTATCGTCGGTTTTTCAGTCGGAATCGATCCGTCCGAAAAACGCTCGACGCAAGCGAATTTGCGACGGTTGAAAAAAATTCGTCGAAAATATCGACGGTTCTGGCCATCGGAACAGTCCCCGGCGGTTCGACCCGTCGAAATTTTCCGACGATTGCAACCGTCGGAAAAGTCCCCGGCGGTTCGAACCGTCGATATTTTCGACGATTGCAACCGCCGGAAAAGGCTTCCGGCGGTCCGAGCCTTCGATATTTTCGATGGTCGCAACCGTCGGAAAAGACCGGCGGTCCGAGCCGTCGAAATTTTCTGACGGTTGCAACCGCCGGAAAAGGCCGACGGTCCGAGCCGTCGCAACTTTTCGACGGTCACAACTGTCGAAACTTTAGACGGTTGTCGCAATCGTCGATTTTTTGACGGTCGCAATCGTCACAAATAATTTTTTAAATATAAAAAAAAATTAGCGGCCGGATTCGGCCTCCTGACGGCGGATCCGGCCTCCAGGCGGCCGGATCCGGCGCCAGGCGGCCGGATCCGACGCCAGGCGGCCGGATCCGGCGCCAGGCGGCCGGATCCGGCGCCAGGCGGCCGGATCCGACGCCAGGCGGCCGGATCCGACGCCAGGCGGCCGGATCCGGCGCCAGGCGGCCGGATCCGGCGCCAGGCGGCCGGATCTGGCCGACAGCAGAGAGAGATGCCGGGGCGGAGCGGGAGAGAGAGATACGCCGGTGCGGGAGAGGGTCGCCAGCGTCCGGCGTGGGAGGGTCGCCGGCGTCCGGCGCGCGGGCGCCGGATCCTGCCTCCTGGTGGCGGATCCGACGCTAGACGGCCGGATCGGCCCGCCAGGCGGCCGATCCGGCGCTGGCGGTCGGATCCGGCCCGCCAGGCGGCGGATCCGGCCCGCCAGGCGGCCGGATTCGCCGCCAGGAGGTCGGATCCGGCCCGCCTGGAGGCCGGATCCGGCCCGCCTGGCGGCCGATTCGGCGCCAGGCGGCTGGATCCGGCCCGCCTGGCGGCCGATTCGGCGCCAGGCGGCTGGATCCGGCCCGCCTGGCGGCCGATCCGGCGCCAGGCAGCCGGATCCGGGCGCTGGAGGCCGGAACCGGCCCGCGCCGCTGGAGGCGGCCGCTTGGCGGTCGGATCCGGCCAACAACAGAGAGAGATGTCGGCGCGGAGCGGGAGAGAGAGATACGCCAGTGCGGGAGAGGGTCGCCGGCGTCCGGCGCGCGGGAGAGGCCGATCTCGCTGCGTAACCGGCGTCCGTGCTCGCGGCCGGGAGAGGGAGAGAGGAGAGGAGGGAGAGAGAAGAGGGAAAATATATAAAGGAAAAAATTTGGAAAGAAAGCGGGAAAAAGGGAAAAAAAGCGGGATAACAAAATTTTAATTACTGACGGTTTTGGCCGTCGAAAATATAAATAATAAAAAAATTTATTTTATTTAGTTATATATAATATTTATTTTTTATTTTACCGACGGTAATATTTACCGACGGTCAAAACCGTCGGTAATTACGACGGTTTGGATATCCGTCGGAAATTGCGGCGGATTTACCGACGGTTATGACCTTCGAAAATTGCGGCGAATTTTGCGACGGATGAATATCGGTCGAAAATATCGACGTTACTAATCGTCGAAAAATTAAATAATAATATAACCAATTATATAATTAATTTTTTTATTTTCGACAGTCACAACTGTCGAAAAATTCGTCGAAAAAAATTAATAATAATATTAAAAATATATAATTTAATTTTTTTATTTCCGACGGTCCTAACCGTCGGAAAAGTCGTCGGAAATTGCGACGGATGGATATCCGTCGAAAATATCGACGTTCCTAATCGTCGAAAAATTAAATAATAATATAATAAATTATATAATTAATTTTTTATTTCCGACGATCGTGACCGTCGAAAAATCCGTCGAAAAAATTTAATAATAATATAAAAAATACATAATTTAATTTTTTATTTCCGACGGTCATAACCGTCAGAAAAGTCGTCGGAAATTACGACGGATGGATATCCGTCGAAAATATCGACGTTCTTAATCGTCGAAAAATTAAATAATAATATAAATTATTTTCGACGGTCATAACCGTCAAAAAATCCGTCGGAAACGGAACCGTCGAAAAAACCGTCGCAAATAGCGACGGATTTAGAACCGTCGAAAATTATTCGTCGAAAAATCGCGATTTTCTTGTAGTGTAGAGCGGCGGACGCAACGACGGAGGAGGAGGCAAAGTGGTACTTCTTCTGCAGGAGGGATGTCCGGTCGAGGTGGACGGACTGCATGAGGACTGCGTCCGGCTATTGGCAGGCGAGGCGGAGAGATGAGGAGGTACTTGGTGCAGGAGGGAGGACGACGAGCCTCGTGATTGTTGGAACGAAGAGGACGTTGGTGTTCTTCAGAGACAGAGCCCCCCATGGCGAGAGGACCAACTGGCTGATGCATGAGTACAGATTACAAGGTGAAGGTTCCGGTCGGCGACGCTACTCAGTACGTCTATACCTCTCTTACATATATGCATGCATGTCTTCTTTACAAAATACTGATTACAAGTATGATTTCATTAATTCTTGCATGCCAATTTACTTTATCGTTTTTTTAGAATATCGAGTGGGTGATCTGCCGTGTATTCCGCGTGAGCTCGGCTGACAAGCCTGAAGAGCAATTAGCAGCCGCAGCGGCGCCCTCCTCCTCCTCCAACGACGAACTGAATGCGTCGCCTCTTGATCAGATGAACGGCATCGACCAGGGCACCGAGCAGGATATGATCAGCTCAGCGACCGGCGTTTCGCGCTGCCTTCTTTTCCAACAGGAGAGGCCGGAGAGCTGCATGTAGACGCTCAAGCAATTGGTATTAACTCACCTCTTATTGAATGAAATGTACAAGTGCATATTCCTTTTCTTAAAGGTTTAAAGGGCTGATCCTTCGTTTCATCTGATTTTTCAAACGACGTGACACCAGCTGGTTCTCTTTTTTTTTTTTTTTTGCCATCTTTTTTCATTTACTTTTTTCTTCTTTTTGCATTTATTGTATAATAAAAGACATTATTTATTATATACAAAATATTTATAAGAAAGTATTAATATAATATAATATTATTATTTCATTTAAAAATTCTAATATTTCATTAAATATAAATGTTTAAAAAATGTTTTTTATATTTAAATAATATTTTTTTACCTAATTATTTTAATACAAAATTTAAATTTATACTTTTATTTTTATTTTTTTAAAATATATATTTTATTTTTACAATGCTTATTTTTATTCAAACACTCCACTGAAATTAATATATCATATCTATCCACTTGTTTTTATCACATTTGGTTTTTCATTTGCACTTCATCCAAACACACTCCGAATTAATCTCTCAATTCAATTATTCACCTAGATACCAAATGCTTTAGGAAAATTAGTTAGCACATAAAATTTAACATGATATCAGTTCAAAGCTCATTAAGCTCCTATTAAAAATATATTTTCCTCCTCGTGTGGTGAGCTGGCCCAAACTTTTTAGATCCATGTACAATATGCTTTGTAGATAAGTAAGAAAATTAAAACATATATATTAATGTATATATAGTTGGGCCCCTAGATTAGAGACCGACTTCGTTATTGCATTGCATAAAGACAAGTGTTTGGGGAAGACAACCTATGCCTCTTCCTACGTACTCTGTGATCATAAGTTCTTCATGGCGCCTGACGCTTCGGCTGCTGTTTGGGGAAGACGACCGACCCATTGCTATATATCACATCACATGAGAAAGAAGGAAAAGAAAGAGGCGCCCGAGGTATCGGAAAGAAATAATTTGAAAACAAATTTGAAAGAAGAGCACTGTAGAATGCGAGGAATGGGAGAAATAGCACGATGTCGTCTTGAAAGGTCACTAGTTTGAAAACAAATTTGTATTTTTTTTATTATTTTTCAATTTTTAATTTTCTTACATTAAATTTATGAATCTCCTTAATTATCTACCAAAAAAAGTGAACATGTTCCATGTTGGCACCAAAAAATTTTTCAGTCTTTAATCCACCAACGATTTATTATCTCCTTAATTATACGAAGATAATATTATTTCTAGTTGGCACATGTTCTAATTTTTTTTTAAAAAAAATGAACCTCTCATGATTTGATCTCATCAAACATATATAAATTTATCAAATATTTTCATGTCACAACTGAAAATTATTAAACATGTCCGATGGCACATATTACGTCAAATATTTCTTTCACATGCACCACGACCGATATTTTTTACTACTAATATTCAACTAATTCAATCAATAGTGTACAATGTTAAAAATTAATCCACGGCTCTGAAAAAAAAAATAGTAACTTTAGCCTCATTATAATGCATAATATAACTATAACTCTATGAATGTCTTTGTTAATATACGAATCTTTGATTTATTTTTTTCCCTGTTAAATACAGAAACTTTAGTTGATGTACGTAATTAAATTTCTTGGGTTGTCTTTATTATCACTCATCTGCGAGACTAGTTCCATTCTTTGAAATTATCAATCACTATAACACAAAAATCTTATCAAACTAAGAAAATGGCACTGTGACGGTAAATCGTGAACAATGACACAAAAGGGATCAATTCACCATCTTAAGAATTACGATAGTTACAAAATCCAATTTCCAATTTATACTTTCGAACAACAATTTTTTTTCTTGATTTTTTCGAGATATTCATCTGGCAAATTGTGCGGCTTCCGTCAAATAGGAATTAATGAAGATTTAAATGGATTTTTTTTTGGTAGACTTAATGGAATTCTTTTTCACAAATTAATTGTAAAAGAATAAATTGATATAACAAGAAAGTGGGCCTGACATGGGTGCATTGAATCTCTTTGCATAGTGGGCCTTTTTCGTACTCATTGTGAATTAGTGTGATGTTTTATAATGTTAGTGATCCAATACATTTATTTGGTTAGTCTTTTCTTCAATATAATTTTTGTTTTCTGAACAAGATGCTTTATATGCTATATAAGATTGACTTGAGTTCAATAAGCTTTGGATCCGATAAAAAAAGGAAAAAAAAAAGATGAAATATATTCAGATTCGAAAAGCATCAACATTCAAAAAGGAATTGAAATGTAATGCATGATAATTATTAATTTCGTCTCTAGAAACACAAGAAATAAATTCTTTTTAGGTAGCCAGTCTAATGAGCGCATTGTCTATATGTTGAAGGTTGATCCATTATCGAGTCCAACTAATTCGATTAGGTCGTTTCACGTCGCGTATATTATTATTATTATTATTATTATTATTATTATTATTATTATTATTATTATTATTATTATTATTATTATTATTATTATTATTATTATTATTATTCAGGTTGTTCTTTCTATAGTCGATTCTTTACTGTAGCTGATTCCCTAATTGGATATTAACAATATGGTTATACTAAAAAAATGAGTATCTTGCATACTTATACATAAATAAGTCAATAAAAAATTTTCTGATGAACGATAATTAAATAATAAGTCGATCGACTTCTTACAGTGTCCCTATTAAAAAAGAGACATTTATGCGACTCTTCAACACAAATTATGTTCGCCAGCTTCGACATTCCATTCATGCAAACTCTTCGCAAGTTCATTTCTTCTACAACTTGGCTTTACAAGTTCCATAGCAGATACATTCCTGTTCCTTCGACCCACTTCTGAATGCGTGATGTTTTTGCTATTTTCTGTAGATGCGATTGCGTTGATTGGCTCTTTGTTTTTCTTTTGGGTACCTGCTATGCTTAGGGTTTCCATGTTTCGGACCATTAGCGTCCGACTAATTTAAAGTCGGAAAGATATGGTGGTAGTAATTTGTTCTCTGACTCTAAAATTTAACATTGAAATTATTAACACTCATCAAACGCTTGAAATTCAATTCTACTATCAATTGAGCCGGAATGCATCGTTTTCTTCTTTCCTAAGATACATTTCTCGGTCGGAAAAGGATTTGGATCCACTCCATTATTTTTCTTGGTATTGATTCTAAGTCTGAAGGCTTGCATATGACACAAATCCAAGCAGCATAAATGTTTATTTCCGTACCAAGTGATTCTGTAAATCAGCCTCTTCGTCTGCGGCTCCGGACCATTTGTCTCTCAATTTGTCCTTTTTCGCAACTCGTCTCTTTGTTGTCAGATTTGCAATATATCTTTGCTCTTACTCGACCAGACATTTCATTTCATATGTTGCACAACATGTGTGCCAGTGATTTATACATGATCCTCCAACTCATTGGTCTCTTATAATTATAAATTGCACTCACGCAATTTGAAGGGTTGCTGCCACTCATGATCACTCATGATTTAGTTATCCCATCTGGTGGTCTAACTACTCTTCGTGCTGATTAGATTGGTGATTTATTGGACACAAGGTAATTTATTGGACTTCCAGGAAGCAACAAACAATTGCTTAACTAAAGTATAGAGTCTACGTACAGAGTTTAGCGATGTTGTAACTTAATTAATATGGATTCAATCATTAATTCAAGAGTTTTTTTCGTTTTTGAATTGTCCACTCATAATTTGGTGTGACAACATATTTCACCACAAAACCTATCTTCCATTTTAGGAAAAAAATATTAAAATTAATTATCATTTTGTTGTTGAGATTTAATCTGATCAAAACTTTTAACTGACCGACCCAATAAGTTTGAGTGATCCGGTCGGGTCAAAATAGAAAAAAATAATTAGGACAAAAAAGTAAGTTATGTTAGAGCACACTACTTGCGTGTTCCACGGGGGCATTTTGAGACACAAGATCACATGCGATGATTAGGTGAAAGGACACTTAACCAAGTCTATTTTGAGTATGTAGCGAAAGTCTTAAGATCAAGACGACTATGCCGAGAGTCGTTCATGACAAAAGTGTTCAATGAGTCATCATGAGAGACATTAACACATTGAGACACTAATGCAAGCGATTGACCGCTTAATATCCGAAGAGGCATACGAGATCGAAATCAAGACTCGAAAGACACATTGTCAATGTCATCCTTTCAAATGGAGATGAAAGTAAAGTTGAGAGCTCTTGTCGTGACTTTTCCAACACAATTTGCTTGCCCTCAAGCGGAACATCTTCACGAGCATTCTTATGGATTAGTGAAGACCCGCAATGTCTGCTTACATTGCGAACTCTATTGGCGCTACACAAGTAACAACCTCAGATTGGACGAAGGAATAATCAATGAAGTAGGCAAGAGGAGGAAGTCCTCAGCGAGTCTCAAAATGGTGTGAACATTTTTTGTGCTGCGTGACGCTGATGAAGTAGAAGTCAAGACAAAGAAGGTGAAGTCCAACTACACAAGTGAAGTCAATACAGCAAGCGAAGACCTTGAAGAAACTCGGACAACGACGTTGGGAGCATCGCCGACTTTGATGGGGGAGAATGTCACGGGGCACTTTTTTATGACACGATGCACAAAGTCTTGCGACGTTAACGTCGCTCAACTTAAGCTTTCGTCCGCTCAGTGCAGTTCCAAAGAACACATACAATTGTCCCGCACTACGTAATATTACGGAATACCAAGTTATTTGTCCTTATGACATAATCTTGTAAGACCATACTTATAAATGACTAAGTTACTCGTAGAGCATTAGTCTTTTACATTTTCTTTTTTGTATTTTCTCTTTTGTATTGAGACTTCTTTACTTTGGTACATTAAGAATGAATTCACTAGTACCTTCCTAGGCTTATATATATATATATATATATATAATATATATATATATAATATATATATATATATATAATATATCAAGCTTTTCTAATCCTAGTGTGGCTTTGAGCATGAGCTAATCCTAGTGTGGCTTTGAGCGTGAGGTGATAATCCACATTTGTCATCCTTCTCTATGCCCTGTGGTTCCTCGGATGTCCCTTCGGATATTAAATGCTCAAGCCCTGTATTAATACCTCAATGCGCTAATGCGACGGTCCATAACTCGTTAAACACTCTCCTCATGTGATTAGTGACTTTTGATATAGTCGTATCGACTATAAAACTTTCAATGCATGCTCAAAATAGCTTGGTTAGATGCTATTTCGCCTAGTCGCCGCACTTGATCTTGTGTCCGAGAATAATCACAACATGTGCACGCACATATATATTTGTTTGAAATATATGCTTCAACTTTTTTTCGATTTTTATCATATATCGTCAATATTCTTTTATTTATAATTATATTTTTCTTCTTTTATGTCTATTCAATTGATATTTACTTTATTATATATTTGACTTTTAAATTATTTTATTTTAATTCATTATATTATTTTATTTGGTATGAATCTACAAGGAAAATTATTTAACATATTTTATTATATTTTATTAATTTATATAATTCGATTTGACCATTAAGAGCAAAAATATCAACTTCATATTTTTATTAACAAAAATGTTAAATCCTCCTAACTCATCCTCTTAATAATCCTCCTAGCACTGACAAAATTAAAATACCTCAAAAACTTGATAAATTTACAATGCATGCCATTGTGTCTTGTTAGGAGAATTTTTATGTTGATTTTTAGGAGGATATAGCAATACCTTTTATTAATTTATACACGTTAAGTTGTACGGTTTTTAGGACCTTCTCATCACTTTTGCTGATGTTTTTTTATTGAAGGATCATCCGTGTCATGGTTTTCTTTAATTCGAATGAGTTGTATTGATGTAGACATTTTTCCAAATTTTATATTTTGTAATGATAATTGATATGCATAATCCATGCATCCATATTTTACCAATACTAAGACGTATCGTTCCTCACATGATTGTGTGTGGGGTGAGATTTTACCAAAATACTTCACATCTCTTTCTCTCTCTCTCGCGAAAATAATTTATCATTGTATCAAGTACAACCATTTTTCTTGTTGTTGCTCTACATTCAACTCACATGATGTAACCCCCAAATATTACGAGTGATGCGAGGAAGGGACTTTTTTGGATGTAGAGTATTCAATGCAAGACTGATCACGTATTCAATGCTCTAAATCATGCATGAAAGATTACATCGACTTCGTCAATTAACATAAAGAAATTTTAAAGAACATATGATATTTTTATCTCCCCGTTAGTAATTGCATAATATTATTGTAAACTAAAATTGGTGGAAGTGGAACGAAATACTTTTAAATTATTGTAAACTAAAATTGGTGGAAATGGAACGACGTACTTTTAAACTAAAATTGGTGCATTCTCTGCTTGTATTTTTTTCTCTTATTTTATAAATTTTAAACCAGAAATGGTGAAAGATGTAAAAGCTTGCAAATGACTGCAAATGTAGTCTGTCTGTTCACATGTGCTGCTACATGCCTAATATATACACCACACACCTCATTGAATCAGTTGCATTTTTACATGTAAATTTGGATCAATTAACTGTGGAATTGGAATGAACTTATTATAAATAATATATTGGGTCTTGGTGGGGTGCAATCCTGCCGTAGAAGGGGGACCTATGAGAAAGCCCTCCTCTTTCTCTCTTGCTGCCATATGTCGACCATTCATAAATGTGCCATTTAGCCACTTCATCACCATCTTTTCTGATCTTTCTATTTTTCTTTCCCTTCTATTACTCCTACTTGTATATAATTTACCAAGATATATATATATATATATGATTCTGAAGCATATGATCAATTTTGATTGATACGAAAAGTAATTTACTTTTTCATTTATAGACTTGTTTTCTCTCCAAGGGTTCAAATTCCTCATAATAGTCTTACTAAAATTAGGATTAATTCATACACATTTAATTAAATTTGATATGCCTCAAGACAAACTTGCGACTGGATCCCACCTTCAAAATCTCGTGACACCTTGTATATCAAAAAATTGAAATGCTACCTACTTAAATTATAAGTAATTAAGGTGTTTGTTAAAATTATTTTTTTGGCTACCTTTGTCAAGACTCCACTTACTTTTGGAATAAATGGTAATGGAAATCAACTGCATGTATAAACCCATTTCTCCCCAAAATTACTTGTACTATTTCAAAATTATTAATGATTTCGGGTGTCTCCATATATAAAACTTTAAATAGTTTTGCACGAACTTGCATCCCTTAGCATTGAATAAAATTGGATGTATAATATAACCTCTTGAGCCCATTTTAATTCATATCATTTCCATGAGTTGAGATCACATATCATGTGTGGCTATTTTTCTTGTATGCACCTTTTATGTGTGCTTATGTGTATATATATATATATATATATATATATATATATATATATGGGCTTAATAAGGGTGTAACACCTCTTAGGTGAAATATTGTGTAGCCATCCATTTTACTTCTATGGTTCATAACAAAGTAACTCTCTTGTGTCTCATCTGCTCCTCCCCTCCGCGCCGCTGCCGCCGACACCCCATCCTACAAAAAGGAGCGAGAAGGATGAGAGGCTATTGATGTCGATTGTGTTCGTCCTTTGTCCATTCGCAGGTGGGAACCCATTCTTGAAATACACAACTCGCACACATTCATTTCCTTTCCAAAATTAATCACCAAAAGAAGAAGAAAGGACGAGGGTGGCGCTTGGAGGGGATTGTCACCGGTGGGAGCGGCACTGGCAGGGGAGAGGGAAGGTGCGCAATTGGGGCGACATTCACGGGGGAGGGAAGGGGAGGTCAATATGTGACTTAGGGCGCTCGCAGGATAGTTGGGGGTGTTTGTATGATGGCAATAGGAGGAAGGGGTCGATGCTCACGAGGGGACAAGGGGTGGCGATGGAGGAAGGGGCCGACACTCGAGGCAATTGTCGACGATAGCGTCACTCCGGGGAGAACATTGCACAAGACAGACATTGTTGACATCGATGAGAGAAGAGGGCGATCGAGATAAGAGAGAGAATGTTAAAATAATATGGACCGTGGATTTAAAATGAACGATTCAAATTGATGCGTTTGTTTCAAGATATGTTACTCCCCATTAATCCATATAAGACAACATCCATACAATATATACACAGCGTGCAATTAATTGGCTCCTGAGAATGTACTCATCTTAGTTAATTCCTGCCAGTAAAATTCTAAAATGTACCAACGCCACAACTCATAACTAATGGAAGATGATACCGTTGACTGGGTCAAAGCCTTCCATGACTCTGATCCCATTTGTGCATATATATATATATTATATATATATATATTATATTATATTATATTATATTATATTATATATATATATATACGTTACAAACCATTAATTACGTGAAACAAATATATATGCCTGCAACAGTGTTGAAATATGCACACGATTGCACCTACGCCCACATTATATGAGGACCTTATCACATGAACAATGCACGCATTACGCCAATTAATAAGAGAATAATAACTAAACGATAGATCAGTCGCATGCGATGCCATCGATAATGTCGAGACTATATAATAATATATATGTACCTCAATGAAAATAATGCACGCTGCCGTTGCAACCACGATTCATACGCATGCACATATTTAAATCTAAATATTATATATATAAATGATCCAACCATTAAGTGAAGACCCGTGTGACAGGAGAGACGATTTTGAGAGCATTACATCATATGCAATGATTAGGTGAAGAGACACTTAACTAAGTCTATTTTGAGTATGTAACGGAAGTTTTATGATCGTGACGACTATGTCAAGAGTCACTCTTATAGGCTTTCAATTACGAACATGACGATAGTGTTCAACGAGTTATCATGAGACTATGACATTAGCACGTTGAGACACTAATGCAGACAATTGAACGCTTAATATCCGGAGGGGCATACGAGATCAAAATCAAGACTCGAAAGACACATTGTCAATGTCATCCTTTCAAACGGAGATAAAAGTGAAGTTAAAAGCTCTTACCATGAATTTTCCAATACCAATCTGCTTGCCCTTAAGCGAAACATTTTCACGAGCATCCCCATGGATTAGTGAAGACCCACAACGTCTACTCACATTGCGAACTCCGCTGGCTCTGCATAAGTAATAACCTCGGATTGGACAAAGGATCAATCAATGAAGTAGACATGAGGAGAAATCTTCAGCGAGTCTCGAAATGGTGTGAACATTCTTGGTGCTGCATGACGCTGATGAAGTAGAAGTCAAGACAAAGAAGTTGAAGTCCAACTACACAAGTGAAGTCAATACAGAAGGCGAAGACCATGAAGAAACTTGGACAACGACGTTGGGAGCGTCGTCGACTTTGGTGAGGAAAATATCACTGGGCATTTTTAGCCTTGTGATGTTAACGCCACTCAACTTAAGCTTTTACTAGTTCAGTGCCGTCCCAAATAACATATACAATTATTTCGCACTACGTAATATTGCGGAGTATTAAGTTATTCGTTGTTATGACATAATCTTGTAAGATCATTTTTATGAATGACTAAGTTACTTGTAGAGCATTAGTCTTTTACATTTCCTCTTTTGTATTGAGACTCTTTTACTTATGATACATTAGGGATGAATTCACTAATACCTTCCTAGGCTTATATGTATTATATGTTTTCTCTCTCTCTCTCTCTCTATATATATATATATATGTATATGTATATATATATATATATATATATATATAATGCACACAAGCTTTTTTAATCCCACTATGGCTTTGAGCGTGAGGTGACAACCCGATCACCCTTCTATGTGCCCCGTGATTCCTCAGATGTTCCTTCAGACATTAAACGCTCAAGTAATATTGCGGAGTATTAAGTTATTCGTTGTTATGACATAATCTTGTAAGATCATTTTTATGAATGACTAAGTTACTTGTAGAGCATTAGTCTTTTACATTTCCTCTTTTGTATTGAGACTCTTTTACTTATGATACATTAGGGATGAATTCACTAATACCTTCCTAGGCTTATATGTATTATATGTTTCTCTCTCTCTCTCTCTCTCTATATATATATATATATATATATATATATATAATGCACACAAGCTTTTTTAATCCCACTATGGCTTTGAGCGTGAGGTGACAACCCGATCACCCTTCTATGTGCCCCGTGATTCCTCAGATGTTCCTTCAGACATTAAACGCTCAAGCCGTGCATTAATATCAATGTGCTAATGCCACAGTCCTATGATAACTCGTTAAACACTCTCATCATGTGATTAGTGACTCTTGACATAGTCGTGACCATAAAATTTTCGATGCATACTCAAAATAGGCTTAGCTAAATGCTCTTTCGCCTAGTCGCTGCACGTGATTTTGTGTCCAAGAATGATCAACACATGTATGCAGACATATATATTTGTTTGAAATATATGTTTCAACTTTTTTTTCGATTTTTATCATATATCATCCATATTCTTTTATTTATAATTATACATTTTTTCATCTTTTATGTAAACTATTCAATTCACATTATTTTATCATATTATTTGACTTTTAAACTATTTTATTTTAATTCATTATATTATATTTTATTTGGTATGCATCTACAAGAAAAATTATTTAACATATTTTATTATTAATTTATATTATTCGATTTGATCGTTAAGAGCAAAAATATCAACTTCATATTTTTATTTAATTTTTAGACGTTAAGTTGTACGCTTTTTAGGACCTTCTCATCACTTTTGCTGATGCCTTTTTTTTTTATTGAAGGATCATCAGTGTCGTGGTTTTCTTTAATTCGAATGAGCTGTATTGCTGTACATATTTTTTTTTAAATTTATTTTGTAATTATATTTGATATGCATAATCCATGCATCCATATTTTACCACTACTAAGACATATATCCTTCCTCACATGATTTTACCAAAATACTTCACATCTCTTTCTCTCACTCGCGAAAATAATTTATCATTGTATCAAGTACAACCATTTTTCTTGTTGTTGCTCTACATTCAACTCACATGATGTAACCCCCAAATATTACGAGTGATGCGAGGAAGGGACTTTTTTGGATGTAGAGTATTCAATGCAAGACTGATCACGTATTCAATGCTCTAAATCATGCATGAAGGATTACATCGACTTCGTCAATTAACATAAAGAAATTTTAAAGAACATATGATATTTTTATCTCCCTGTGAGTGATTGCATAATATTATTGTAAACTAAAATTGGTGGAAGTGGAACGAAATACTTTTAAATTATTGTAAACTAAAATTGGTGGAAATGGAACGACATACTTTTAAACTAAAATTGGTGCATTCTCTGCTTGTATTTTTTTCTCTTATTTTATAAATTTTAAACCAGAAATGGTGAAAGATGTAAAAGCTTGCAAATGACTGCAAATGTAGTATGTCTGTTCACATGTGCTGCTACATGCCTAATATATACACCACACACCTCATTGAATCAGTTGCATTTTTACATGTAAATTTGGATCAATTAACTGTGGAATTGGAATGAACTTATTATAAATAATATATTGGGTCTTGGTGGGGTGCAATCCTGCCGTAGAAGGGGGACCTATGAGAAAGCCCTCCTCTTTCTCTCTTGCTGCCATATGTCGACCATTCATAAATGTGCCATTTAGCCACTTCATCACCATATTTTCTGATCTTTCTATTTTTCTTTCCCTTCTATTACTCCTACTTGTATATAATTTACCTATATATATATATATATATATATATATATATATATATATGATTCTGAAGCATATGATCAATTTTGATTGATACGAAAAGTAATTTACTTTTTCATTTATAGACTTGTTTTCTCTTCAAGGGTTCAAATTCCTCATAATAGTCTTACTAAAATTAGGATTAATTCATACACATTTAATTAAATTTGATATGCCTCAAGACAAACTTGCGACTGGATCCCACCTTCAAAATCTCGTGACACCTTGTATATCAAAAAATTGAAATGCTACCTACTTAAATTATAAGTAATTAAGGTGTTTGTTAAACTTTTTTTTTTGGCTACCTTTGTCAAGACTCCACTTACTTTTGGAATAAATGGTAATGGAAATCAACTACTTGTATAAACCCATTTCTCCCCAAAATTACTTGTACTATTTCAAAATTATTAATGATTTCGGGTGTCTCCATATATAAAACTTTAAATAGTTTTGCACGAACCTGCATCCCTTAGCATTGAATAAAATTGGATGTATAATATAACCTCTTAAGCCCATTTTAATTCATATCATTTCCATGAGTTGAGATCACATATCATGTGTGGCTATTTTTCTTGTATGCATCTTATATATATATATATATATATATATATATATATATATGGGCTTAATAAGGGTGTAACACCTCTTAGGTGAAATATTGTGTAGCCATCCATTTTACTTCTATGGTTCATATCAAAGCAACTCTCTTGTATCTCATCTGCTTCCCCTCCGCGCGCTGCTGCCGCCGACACCCCATCCTACAAAAAGGAGCGAGAAGGATGAGAGGCTATTGATGTCGATTGTGTTCGTCCTTTGTCCATTCGCGGGTGGGAACCCATTCTTGAAATACACAACTCGCACACATTCATTTCCTTTCCAAAATTAATCACCAAAAGAAGAAGGGAGGACGAGGGTGGCGCTTGGAGGGGATTGTCGCCGGTGGGAGCGGCACTCGCAGGGGAGAGGGGAGGTGCGCAGTTGGGGCGACATTCACAGGGGAGGGGAGGTCAATATGTCGCAAGGGACTCAGGGCACTCGCAGGATAGTTGGGGGCGTTTGTAGGATGGCAATCGGAGAAAGGGGTCGATGCTCACGAGGGGCGGGGATGGAGGAAGGGGCCGACACTCGAGGCAATTGTCGACGATAGCGTCACTCCGGGGAGAACATTGCACAAGACAAACATTGTTGACATCGATGAGAGAGGAGGGCGATCGAGATAAGAGAGAATGTTAAAATAATATGGACCGTGGATTTAAAATGAACGACTCAAATTGATGTGTTACACAGTGTTTCAAGATATGTTACACCCCATTAATCCATATAAGACAACATCCATACAATATATACACAGCGTGCAATTAATTGGCTCATGAGAATGTACTCATCTTAGTTAATTCCTGCCAGTAAAATTCTAAAATGTACCAACGCCACAACTCATAACTAATGGAAGATGGTACCGTTGACTGGGTCAAAGCCTTCCATGACTCTGATCCTATATATATATATATATATATATATATATATATATATATATATACGTTACAAACCATTAATTACGTGAAACAAATATATATGCTTGCAACAGTGTTGAAATATGCACACGATTGTACCTACGCCCACATTATATGAGGACCTTATCACATGAACAATGCACGCATTACGCCAATTAATAAGAGAATAATAACTAAACGATAGATCAGTCGCATGCGATGCGATCGATAATGTCGAGACTATATAATAATATATATGTACCTCAATGAAAATAATGCAAGCTGCCGTTGCAACCACGATTCATACGCATGCACATATTTAAATCTAAATATTATATATATATAGAGAGAGAGATGATCCAACCATTAAGTGTACCTATAAAAAATATAAAGAAAGGAATGTTATCCATGAACCATACGAAATATTCATATATATTTTATGCATGCCCTATGAAATAAACAGATCAAGAATTTGCAGAGCTGTACCCAGACGATTTATTATGGAGCAGAAGCGGTCCTTGCTCACTGCTCAGTGAAGTCACACTCTCATCTTCATCTCTTCCTTCAATTCCTCTCGGACAGCAAGCATTTTTTGAATCTCTCTCTCTCTCTCTCTCTCTCTCTCTCTCTCTCTCTCTCTCTCCTCTCTCTCTCTCCCCCTCTCCTGTGTGTGTGTTTGTCTATGTGCATGTGTGTGTGTGGTAAAGCCGAGTGAGTAATGCGAGTTTGACTACCAGAAATGTGCCCTGCGATGGTTGATGCGCTCGCTCCGACCTGCAGCAATTACCTCGAAACATAGCAACGTGACATGTACCATTCGTGCTGAAAATTCAATAAGACATGCAGCATTTACTCCTATGCGCTCCATCGCGATAATAAATACTAGTCGCCCTACCATTGTTCCCCTTAATTAATTAGCTTATACAACTATCAAACACACACACAGAGAGACAGAGACCATGTGTAATTGCGTTTTGCATGCATGCACACACACAACAACAACAACAACAACAACAACAACTCTTCCGAGAATAAACGTTGTAGATCCAAATTCCAAAGTACTTTTTAACGGCCGAACTGCAAATGTAACTATGCATCTTCTTCTCAACCTTCTCTTAATTTTCAATGCATGCTACATAACAAGACGAGCCTGGTTTATAAATGCACTTGCACGATCAAACGTCAAAACCGCGATGCCATTTGCGATCTTGCATCTTGCATGCATGCCAATGTCGCATGACATAAGTTCTCTTACTTTTCAATGCATGCTACATAACAAGACGAGCCTGGTTTATAAATGCACTTGCACGATCAAACGTCAAAACCGCGATGCCATTTGCGATCTTGCATCTTGCATGCATGCCAATGTCGCATGACATAAGTACGTGGAGGTGGCACCGAATTTTGTTTAATGAGAGTACCAATTAATATGGCACATTAATAATGCATTATTGTTAATAGATCCTGTTAGTTAGCCTTAAACGTGATCACGGCATCAAAGGTGGCGTGGTGCACGGTTTAACTTGGCACCAAAGAGCATATGCTGCGTCTTGCGGATTTCGAGTTTTAATGAGTTCTTTTTTGCACGATGCTGACACTTGCTACCCAAAAAATTGAATCGAAGTGGTCCTAAAAACTCACTTAAATGCCCACATTAAAGACGCATCGCCACTACAATTTTCCACTTGATATGGTTTCAGGCCACCACCACACACACACACACTTGATTTCGTTGCATATCTCCTAGAAAGATCCGTCTCACACTTCAGTTTATTGTGCATGAGCTAGCTATGGCCTGCACTGATCCTTAATGCTTCTTCTACACTGAAAAAGAAATTGCATCAACTTGAACGACGGCATATAACAATTACCCAACTGTCAAGCTCACGTATAATGTCAAGAATTTCTAGGACAAAGTCTTGTCCATGCATGGGGGCATAAATGAATAGCTCATGCTGAATGGCTCACCTTTGTTAATGGCTAATCGAACCACTAAACACGAATTAGCATCGCACAACCATTATCTAACTCATTTACGCTAATAATTTTTTTAGTGATCGATGTCAAATACAATCACAGATCTCAGGCACATGCAAGGATGGTGTTGACCTCTACGTACCTTCGCGGACCATTTAATGAATTTACTTGAATGCATCACTAAATTAACATAGTAAAAATAGAAAGAAAAAGAAGATGAAGATAAAATGTGAAAGAGCAGTAAATTAAGAAGTAGGAATACCTTTTATCCGTGCGCTGGAAGACGTACGTGATAGTTCAATTGCCGGCCTGTATAATGCCATTGTCATCACGAAAATATTCACCACGAACAAGTTATAAATGGTGTGTGTGTGGCTACGTACTGTGCTAGTGTTAGCCCCCTATGGATTCCTCATCAAACCTGTAGCCCCGCACAGGAGCTCACCAATCATGTAACAGATCGTCGCTGCAACAGGAAGAAGTGAGAGAGAGAGTGTGTGTGTGTGTGAGAGAGAGAGAGAGAGAGAGAGAGAGAGAGAGAGAGAGCACGGGAGGGGCCCAGGAGATACAGGAAGGATTATGATGAGAAGTTAAGATGGGTACCCCAGTGTCTCATCCTTGGACAAAACAAGTTGATTCCTGCCCCTTTGTAGGACTATTAACAATGTATATCGTTTTTATGCCTCACTTCACTTCATCTTTTCCTGTAAAATTTCATGCATGGCATTTTCACCGCGACTCTGAGACTCTGTGCGTGACATGACACAAATTAACCGCTAGAAGGACCCAAGTGCCGGCCTCGTTTCATCTCTTTCTTTTCCGACTGATTCATTTAGCACTGCAGGCAAAGTTTTGACACAGATCCGATGTCTGGGCGTCATGGCCTGCTTTCTCCACTATCCCTGGAATGGTAAAGGCCATGGGGTTCAGCAAAGGGGCTCTGTGTTGGACGCTTGGAGCAATCAATCTTTCCAATCTCATGCATGGCTTTTAGCAAGTCAATTGGACGAGTGCATCAAATTTAATGAATGCAAACAAGAACGGCCTTGCTAACAATAGCTGCACTCTGGCCGAATTAATTAGACCACCTCCATCAGTGTTAGCAGGTCTTAGTCCTAAGAAAAGGCCAAAATAAACTCTGAAACCATAAGCGGATAAGAGAGAAGAATGTCACATCCTGCGTGGTTAAAGGCACCAAAAGACTCCAAACCCCCTCGCCCTCAGTCCATACAAAAAGGACCACTGGCTGGACTCTCCAGTTTACCAGCAAAACACCAAATGCTACTGTTACTGCGCATGGTTCCCTTCTGATTACTGATGCAACTTCGTCCACATTAAATCATAACCAAGGAAGAGATCAAACCAGGGCGATCCTGAATCGCTAATATTATGTAACACTCTGAAACATTTATCTTCTGCAGGCAGTCAGTGCGTCCTGGCAGTCCTACCAGGTGATCTTTGAACACTTTGGATTCGTAGTAGCAGTAATAGTAGTGGTAGTATTAGCAGTAGCAGTAGTACATTAGTGGTGTGGGAAAGAACCAAAACTGGTAGCACCAGAGTGCCACAACGTAGTCACTGAGTTACTGAGTTAATTACTGCCGCTGGCCTTTCTGGTTCTGCAGATAGGCAGTTGCAACAGCTGCTCCATGAGGAAAGCTTCGTTTTATTTTTTAAAATGCCGAGTGATTAGTAGTTCTGGAAGGAAGTAAATGAGGAACCTTAACCACAGGATGGGTCTCCCAGTCATGACACCTCGGCCAAATATTTAAAGCTATTCCATTTATACTGCTTACCCTTCTAACTTGCCCATCTCTCTCTCTTTCCCACCCGCTTTGGTACCCTTCCTATTTATTCTTCAATCCTTCCCTTACCCGACTCTGCCGTCTCCACAAGCTCACATTTGTCATTTTGCCAGGCATCTCTTTTCCTGCATGTTCTTTCCCACTCTTTATGCCTTCTAGGCATTCTTTTTTCTGAAGCCAAGCTGCCTGGCATCTACTTCTACAAGCAAGAAGATCCCTGATGGGCCGATCACCCTGCTGTGAAAAAATTGGTCTGAAGAAGGGCCCTTGGACGCCGGAGGAGGACCAGAAGCTCTTGGCATACATTGAAGAGCACGGCCATGGGAGCTGGAGAGCCCTGCCTGCAAAAGCTGGTGGAGTCACGGCCATTTGCTGCTAGATAATTGATCTCGTAGTTACCTGTGCCACTATTGACGAGAATTATGACCTCCTTCTGCAATTGCAGGACTGCAGAGGTGCGGAAAGAGTTGTAGGCTGAGGTGGACCAACTACCTCAGGCCGGATATCAAGAGAGGGAAATTTAGCATGCAGGAGGAGCAAACCATCATTCAGCTTCACGCACTCCTTGGGAACAGGTAAAAAGCTGGGCGATCCTCTGATTTGCACGCTTCTTGCATCGTTCAATGAAAGCAACGACCAATGTTCTTCCACAAATAATATGAATGGCTGCATATGCATACCATATGCAGGTCCTGGGAACATATTTCTGGCATCCATGCAAAACATGATAAAGTGAACAAAGAACTTAATTGTGGCATATCAATCAGTACAGATCACTTGCTCATTCACAATATCTAGGTAGCATGGATCACGTGCAGCATCCCTTCTCTGAAATCTTTCAATTGCTGCGCCTTCATGCAAGAAGAGGGTTTCATATTAAGGATTAATTCTTAGTCTTTGAGAGCCCATGTCGTGATGTTACTCAGTAATGAGATTCAAATCCATAAACTGATAATATTGGGTGGTTTTTGTCATGAAGCCAATTCTCACTATGGTATTAATTACCTGCATTATATGTCTCTTATCACATTTTGGGTCGTCCATAGTGTCAGCAATTATCACTTATTCACTAGCATGAAATTGAGGAGTAATTCTGAAACCTCAATTCTGAAAGTGAGGGTTCTGCCTGTACAGATTGACGATTTTTGAGTAAAGTGCCACTACTATATGTAGTTACATTTCTTTTCTCGTGCTGTTTTGACCAGAATTGCATCCCAATCTTCATTTCAGGTGGTCTGCCATAGCTACCCATCTGCCTAAGCGGACTGATAATGAGATAAAAAACTACTGGAATACCCACCTGAAGAAGAGACTAGCAAAGATGGGCATAGATCCTGTCACTCACAAGCCTAAGAGTGATACACTGAGCTCCGCTGATGGCCACTCCAAAAATGCTGCAAACCTCAGCCACATGGCTCAGTGGGAAAGTGCACGACTGGAGGCAGAGGCCCGCCTAGTGAGAGAATCAAAACTTCGTGTGGCATCCAGCTCATCGCCCTTCCATTCACAACAGCAAGACCGCATGCACCAGCAGCATATGGGAACATCATCACCCACATCCTCTACCACCTCAATGCCTCCAGCAGCATTGCCACCTGCAGTCCCATCTTCCTGCATCGATGTGCTTCGTGCATTGCAAGGAGTCTGGCCAGCAAAGCCTACTGTGGGCCAAGGTACAAGGATCGATCTTGAGTCTCCCACATCCACCTTGAGCTTCTCAGAGAACAACATATTGCCAGCCGTAAGCATAGGTCTTCTTGACAGCAGTAATCCCATGAGCCGCCAGCACCATCAAGGAACTGAGGATTTGGAAGCTGAAAATGCTGAGTGGAAATGCACCAGAAAGCAACCAGTTTGTGGTGCTTCATTTGAAGGCAGAGAGAAGGTAGATGCATATTCATCAGACTTCTCATTGCTGGACCCGATGGCATCTTTCTTTGGTGGAGAAGCACCATGGCTTTCAGAATCTTCCAGTAGTCTGATAGCTGGACGTTCCAGTGGGGAATTTGGTTTAGGTTTCACTGGCATGCTGCTAGATGACAACTCCAACGAGGAACAGAATTCTTCAGATGGTTGTGGTGATTCAGTTATTGCTGAGGGTGGAAGCTGCATGGAGGATGACAAGGAAGGGGAGGGAGAAAAGAGCAAGAATTACTGGAACAGCATTCTCCACTTGGTGAACTCATCTCCATCTAGCTCACCACCAGTCTTTTAGATCTGTCCATCAGATCTGCTAAGAGACAAGAGGGTTACAGTGGTCCTCCCTACCAATATCTTATATGAACATTTCTTGCACCTCTATCATTAGATGCTAGAAACTGGCTAGTTACTTCAAAAATCCTTGGTCAACTAAGTTCTCCAGCCAACTCGAGTCGACTCAGACTGGTAGAAGATTTTATGCTCTCTAGATGTGGAAAATAAGCTTATTAGAAAAACAATAATATCAATTAATCATGAAGGCATGAACTCACCTGATTATCTTTTTGTTTTCTTTCCTCTGTTACCCTTTTTTATGGTAAATATAATCATTTGTGTGGTTGACTCTATTATCTTAGTAACCTAACACCAGAAAACTAGGTAGTCATTTTTTTTTTCATTTTGGTTTTTCTGTTTTCCTAGCTATCTGTAAAATTACCTGAGCTTCTCACTTTTGTGGATAAGATCCATGTTGAATAGATTATATTAGTCAAGTATGATCCCAAAGATGTGATTTACATCAGCGAACATGACTGTTAACATTGAATATCAAAATCAAAGCTAGCTTAAGCCAGAGACAAAAATCTTATATAATCAGAACAAAGCTTGTTTCCTTTCAGATGCAATTTCCTTCTAATCTTCCTACTGAAATAACTCATTTTATCATTTCATCCCAAATCAAATGAAATATAAAGCTTCCTCTGAAAAGTGTTCGTTCATTGCATCATATGAGATGAATTTGAAGATAAAAAACTTTCTAACAGGAGAATGCCCGTCACTTGGCATTTCCATGTTTGAAGTTAGCATCAACGTTCTATGGTGAGTTCATCCATAAGAAAACTAGCATTTTTGAAAAAAAAAAACTGCTTAATGACTAATGACAACAGAAATTGTAAGGTATTACAGAATCACTTTACAACAATTAAAACAAGTGCCATATTTGAAAAATAGTTGCGCAGATCACAGAGGAATATTAATAGGAAGTGCTAAAAGAAAAAAAAACAAGGAAAATAATCAAAAGTATATCACAAATATCTGTGACATAAATGTCCCTTTTGTGTAGCAAACCAATGCAAATAATATAAGTTCATTCATTTAGCATAATCCGCTAGATGCATATGTTTCCTGATAACAAATAACATTGAAATTGATAAAATAGGTATGACAGCAAATTGAAGATATGCAATAAATTTTTTTTATAATAGTTATTTGTAAATTTCACGTCACTTCATCAATACACAAATGCACAACTCCTAGGGAAATCCATTTGTGCTCATATTTATCATTGTAGAATTGGGATCAGGCCTTAGACTCCTGATGCATGTGGAGAGCAGTTAATATGGAACAGCAGCATTTGAACCATGTATAGGTTAATTATTATACATTTATACAAGTACTTCAGACAATGGTTGGGTTGCAAACCACATATAGTGCCCTCCCCTATAATCGGAGGATTCTTGTAATTGCCATATCAACTATCTTGCTGTGGAAAGTTTATTCCCTGCTTTCTTGTTTCACATTATATGAATAATGGTCATAGAGATGTTTCAGCAAACCATCCGAACCAATATGGTAATATTCATGCAATACCTTTGGTAAAGGTGTAAAATGTTCTTGTTTTTTCCTTTCTGAGTATGGTGTAACAATCTTGCCAACCGAGGTGACAGATAAGAGATGAAACAATTTTTAGAAACAAAAGAAGAGGAACAGAGTGCAGAAGAGGTTCCGTAGGAGTAGTTATGTCTCACCATCCTCATTTAAGAGTCCTACTGTCCCTTCTTCCTGCTGTTACTGCCATAGCAAAAAGGCCAAACAAACTGGAGTGGGATTACCTCCTGACCCTCCTCTGTCCTCAGTTCCTTATTGTAAACACCACCAAGTATCTTCACTAAATGTGGCAATATGTGACCTTTGCCCATCCACAATTTTAAAAACTATATTCTTTACAGCTTGACCAAGAGTATACTGGCAGTGGAATAGCCAAACATACGAAGACTCCTACAATAATATACCATTAGCATATCCACTGATTCCTAGGAATAATGTCATATTGTCTATCTGTAGGGTTTTGAAATCTTAATAAATAGGAAAGAAAATCAATCGGAATCCATGAGTATGGATTTGTACTGGAGAATCATTAAAGATGTATCTCAAATGACTATGACAATCAGCCACGAATGCACAATGAAGTTGAATACTGAAACCATGTGGATGATCTTTAAATGTTTTTTTATTGCACATTAAGCATTTTAACGCTAAATATACCCTGGTGATATGGTATTTTATGAAAATAGTTATAGACTTATGGTTTTTTTGGCGGATAATAGTTATTTCTGTTGTTAACAAGATTGAAGTGGTTGATCACTTAAAAAATGGAATGCTGGAGGTAGCTGATATATAACCAATGTTTTTGAGACAGAAAGGAAATTCCGGCGTATCTCATCATAGCTCTAAAAAATACCTACCACCATAAAATAGAAGATGGATTCCTGATTGAGTTGCTGATACAGTTACGAGGAAGGTAAAATAAAACTATATGAAGTTCAACAAAATAATATATATGTATATATACACCAAGTTGATATGCTTGATGCCTAAAAAAGGGTGCAATCAACTTATTAAACGATAATATGGTGCACAAAAAACTACTAAAACCATGTGGACTATTCTTCAAAAGAATTTTTTTTTGTTCACTAAGCAATTTAACACTAAATATTAAAGGATGGTGAGTGAACAGGCTAAGGAAGAAGTCCTATAAACCCTGATGATCCATCGTTATTTTATGAGAACACTTATTTCTGTTACCAAAATTGAAGTAGTTGATTCCTTAAAAGATGGAAGACTGAAATCGATGATAAATAACTGACCCATTTGAGAGAAAAAGGAACTTTAGCCATTTTCTCATCATAGCTCTTGAATATACTTACCACCATGAAATCATGAAAGCACTTACCACCATAAAATAGAAGATGAATTCCTAATTGAGTTACTGATACAGCTATGAGGGAAGTCAAATAAGACTATATACAAAGTTGATATGCGAGAAGCCCAGAAAAGAAGATGAATTGCGCAATCATCTTATGAAAAGATAATATAGCGCACAAAGAAGTTGAATATTTAAACCATGTGGACTATTCTTTAAAAGATCTTTTGATTGCTCACCAAGAAATTTAACACTAAATATTAAAGGAGGGTGTACATGTTAAGGAGGAAGTCCTACAAAAATTCTTTGTTACTTTATGAGAATACTTATTCTGTTGTTACCAAGATTGAAGTGGTTGATCCCTTAGAAATGGAAGACTGGAGTTGATGGTAATAATTGATGTATTTGAGACAAAATGAAAGTTTGGGCATTTCTCAACATAGCTCTTGACGATACTTAACACGAAGCATCCATACCGACTGTGACTTAACCCCACCTGGGAGATGAAGAGTTGGGTGGGATTATTAGTGACGAAGAGTTTGAGCCATGCTATGGATACAACTGGCAACCCTTCTACACGTGCTAGGGCTGGTCTCACAATGCCCTGGAACTGGGACGTTGTCATGCTGGTGGCACAAGCGACGATGCGCCAGAATAAGCCAGACTGTAGTAAGGAAGCAAATACTTAACCCGTGAACATCCTCTTATGGAATGTCAGTGGCTCAGGGATCCAGAACCTTGGACGGCTACCACCTTGCTGGCCATCCTTTCTTGTTTCAAGAAACTAGAAAGAAATGCCGAAGACAATAGGTCTAGAATTTTAACGAGTACAGTTCTAGAGGTTGAGGTTTTGTCATATGACTTGTTTCCAGATTTAATATAGGTATACAGAACACAATGAACTAAAGAAGTACTTGGAATATGCCATGTATTTTCCAGGTCCATGAGTGTTATGACATTAAATCAATATTTAAAGCCCATGTGAGAAATAATAACCACAGCGAGGACTGAATAGAAAGACCAGAATCATAGTGCACTGTAAGAAAGTGTGCTATGTCACAAATACTAACGTTGAATATCTATGTGAAAACCAAACTTAAAAGTCATGGTACTCCAAATTATGTCTTCCAATGAAAAGAGTTGGAATGACAATATTGCCTGTACAACCATGAATACTCAATTAAACTAGTCAGTTGAATTTTTTTTCATATTCTCCTACAGAGATTAGTATCTATTGGAGGGAAGTGTGTGTGGGGGTTTCCTCCCACCTAAAATACGACCAAAGAAACATCACAATTACAGATGGACAAGAAGTAATAAAGGGTAAACGAGCATTAAAAAATATGCAGTTGAGAAGTACAATGAAGAAAACATGAAAGAAGAACAGGTAATGATGTGAAACAAGAACTTGGAATGTAAAAGTGTAGGAAAAATGTAATCAATCTTTCGTACCATATAGGTGACTCCATTTTCACTCAGAGTGGCCACACAAAAATGAAAAATTTGTGAAACTAAGAATCTCAAAGAGCTCATGATATGCTGATATTATTGGGTGAAGTTCACACCCATCTTTCAAAACTATCAAACTCTGATCCTGTGGAAATAGCCATTCCTATTCCTGTCCTCCCAAACGTACTAATTCCCTCATAGTACAGCCTCCACGCATTTGCTCCATCCATTTGAACCAGACATGGAACACCAACAGCCCATTCATCCCAACCACCTTCTTCCTTGGATGGCGACAAGATTGCTTTATCTCCACACCTTCTCCAGTCCTTCAAACCATCCAAGGATACAGCCATTCCTATACTGGTCTGGCCGTTGTGGGAAACACCTTCGTAGGCCATGATGTATGCACCGCCTTTCTGGTCCCGCACAACACTCCCATTCCTGGCTCCTGCTTCATCAAATGATCCAGCAGGTCCAGGACCAAGGATCTTCCCCAATTTGACCCACCTGATCCCATCGGACGACCTTGCAATGCCAATTGCATAGTGCCCATTTGTAGTATCGAAAGAATGATAATACATCCTTAGATCACCTTGACCATGGTAGACAACTTTTGGTGCTGCCACAAACAGGGAGTCCCACTGGCCTGCACCCCCAGTGTCAAAGAGAGCACCACTGTGGTGTTCACCTTCAATTCGTGCCCAATGCCTACCATCTTGGCTGATGGCTAATCCTGGCAATGACTTCAGGCAACAAGGGGATCCTCCTGGCGAGCTAGGGGCCAAACCGAAGGGGATCTCTATCTTATCCATGTTGGATCCTGTATAGTACAACCAGTATACAGCAGTTGAGGACCTGAGCTTGTCACTGGACCTGATGAGGACATCAGACGGTCTTATGCTCTGCCTGTCGAATACCCACCAATCAGAGCTATGACACATGACTTGGCCCAAGTCCTCCGTAGTTTTGACACCCGAAGTTCCTCTATCCCAGTAGATTCCATCCTTGGAGGATGCCAAACCTATGGAGCAGCACAGGCCATCGGGCATGGAGACACCATTATCGCTAGTCGTAGCATTAGTGGTTCCATCGTGTCCATGGTACCACATGAACCATCGATCCTCGTCGTCTCCAATGAACCTCTTGACAACCGGAGATCCGACTCCATGACTGTCAAAAGAATGCGGAGGACCAACGTCGAACACCTTCCCTACTGAGGAAGAAGAACTGGTCGAATCAGTGATAGACACAGCCGAAGACGACGACCGAGGGCAGAACCTCCTGATGTTTATGCTCTCCCGAATTCCAAGAACACGATAGAAGGAGCAGCAACAGGAGGAGGGGGAGGAGATGCGGCGACCAGTGAGAAATGGGCTCCTCCTCCCCTTCCTCCACCTCGGCGGCAGCGGCATCGTTGTCGCCACAGGGTTCCTTGATAACGATGACACTGGTGCATTTGACGACAACACCAATACAGTGCCAGCCGCCGGTGGTGACATCATTGGTTTCGTTGGCTGCCTCCCGCGAACGCGAGCAAGCAGCAACCGACCATGCGTATAGGATATGTACCCAAGTGTTACTGCTGGGACTTTTGGCGCCTTGTAACAATAAAAACGGCGAGGAAAAAAATCACTTATTGGGCCTAAGCCCGTATAATACGTTGCGGTGCGTAAGGCTTAATGACATTTAAGTGGGCTTTTGAGATCGAGGAGAGCACTCTAGTAGGGTCTGACTTCAAATATTGCATTCGTTTGAGGACCAGAAAGTAAAGTGATTTGGATATTTTCATCCAATGGCTGAGATGAAATGTATTACCCCGGTCGGGCGCCTCTCGTCCCTCCATCACTCGTTATTCCATCCACTTCGTCGCGGTAACATATTACTACTCAGAGCTCGCCGGGAAACCTACCGTCCTCTGCTCCAATCTGCACATCCATCGTCGCCGGCGACAGTCTCCTTCCGCCGTGCCGGATGCTGTAGCCGTCTCCTCCGCCTTCCTTTCTTGTCTTCTGTTGCTCATCTTCTCGTCATCTGGTGGTAGCGGCAGCAGCAGGGCATGGCATTGCTGCGCATCTTCCATGTGGTTCCTCATTCTCCTCCCAACTCCGTCGTCACCTTTCTTTCGGGCCTTCCTTCTTTCTCGCCCAGTCAATCACCCTCTCCTCCTCTGGGTAGCTTTAGCAGCTGCAGCTGCTCCAGCGGCGGCGTCCGATTAAGGAGAAGGATCGCTACTCGTGCCGTTATTGGCTCGCGTGATAAGAGCGAGTACACTTCCGTCGTCGCCCCATCAGAATCGGCTCTCCAGGACTTCTGGCGGTGGCTCTCGGAGAAAGGAGGCGTTGTCTCCTCTTCGTCGTCCGTAAAGCCCGCCGTCGTGGCCGAGGGCCTGGGTCTGGTGGCCCAGAAGGACATCGCCAGGAACGAGGTCGTCCTGGAGATTCCCAAGCGGCTATGGATCGACGCCGACACCGTCGCCGCCTCCGAGATTGGGAGCGTCTGCGGCGGCCTCAAGCCCTGGGTCTCCGTGTCACTCTTCCTCGCCAGAGAGAAGGCTTTGGGCGCTTCCTCCCCTTGGCACCCCTACCTGAACATCCTTCCGCCGGCCACTGATTCCACCATCTTCTGGTGAGTGTATCGCATCCCACTTTTGTATATTCCATCCCAAATTGGGATCCTTTAAGCGGTTCTTTCGCTGTGTGCTAATTTTTAGCGTCGTCATAATGATGCATGCTTCAGTGCAGGTCAGAAGAGGAGCTCAATGAGATCCAAGGTATTACGAAAAGGCCAAGAAGTTAGCTTTTCTGGAATTAAACCCCAGGTCATTTCGTCATTTCTTGTTCATAAATTGATGAGTCCAAAACTGCATTTGATGTTCTAATGATACTTTCTTGACTAGTAGGACAATAAAGTCGACAGAATAAAGAGAAATAAAGTTAATAACGGAAAGGTTATCATTTGAAAAAGGACGGATTCACTCTGTGGCATCATCATATGAAGCCATATTAAGAATCAAGAGTAGTATAAAAGAATCATAAAAGATAATTACTGAATTCCCTACTTGCAACAGAATGGTGGAGGTCATCAGAAGCTTTCCAACTGCCTCTGGTTGTCATCGTGACAGGAAGAGTGCTTAGATTTGGTCTGCTCAGTATGGCACACCACATCCTAGAAGACCTAAACCAAAAGCTTAAATCATGCTTTCTTCATCTATCAAATTCTTCCTATAGTTTTAAATTTTGAGGAGAAATTTCTTCCTATGTTGTTAATATATGTCGTATATGTTATCTCTCAAAGAAAATATGATGGTGTATATCGTGGAAAACACTGGATTACTTTGCTAATATGGGTTTTTCATGCTTCTGGTATTAATCATGAGTCCACTCTTTTTTTATTTAATCATTATATCATGTTCCTGTTATCTTGTCCAGGAACTCAACTGTTGAGCACAACTTTGGGTGTAAAAGAGTTTGTGCAAAGTGAATTTAACAAAGTTGAAAGGGACATTATTCTGCCAAACCAACATCTCTTCCCTTCAACTGTTAAGTGGTCTGAATTTCTTTGGGCTTTTGGGGTACTCAGGTCAAGGGCTTTTACACGTCTTCGTGGTGAAAATCTTGCTCTGGTTCCATTGGCTGATCTTGTAAGTTTTTCCACTGTTTTAATTAACATGTTCACTTTTTGTTTCTCTTAGTTTTTCTCAGTGTTATTCTCTCTATGATTTTAGTTATACGTCTGGAGCCTCATGTCTAAAGTTACCAAGCTTGAGTTTCATTTAACTTTAAGAATATTGATGCTTGGTCAGTCTGCATGCTAGTCGAACAGCCTTCAAGCTCGCTGAATACGTTCAAGTCCAATAGTGACATTTCTAGGAAAAAACATTTTAATGTTACATCAGTATTGTGACCAAATTTTGAGTTGGATAAGCAGGTGTCCAGTCCCTATTTATTTTTCCAGTTAAAGCGGAAGACCTCTTTATTTAATCATAATGTTAACATATTAACCATTTTTTCCTCAATCAGATTAACCACAGTTCCAAAATTACTTCCGAAGACTCTTCCTGGGAGGTCAAGGGAAAAGGTCTCTTTTCAAGGGAAATCATTTTTTCATTAAAAGCAGCTGATTTTGTGAAGCGTGGTGAACAGGTGCCTTTCTGTCCGATATCATTATCTTCCATTGGGGATGCATCATTGTTGATTTATGATTTGCATTAAGTGATAGATGTTTTAGCATGTTATGCATCAACAAAAGAATTGCTTTCAGGTATATATTCAGTATGACATCGCAAAAAGCAATGCTGAACTAGCATTGGATTATGGCTTTATAGAGTCAAGATCAGAGAGGAATGTGTATACTTTGACGTTGGAGATCAGTGAATCAGATCCTTTTTATGACGATAAGTTGGACATCGCAGAATCAAATGGTTTTGGTGAAACTGCATACTTCGACATCGTTCTAGGTCGTCCTCTTCCTCCAGCCATGCTTCCATATCTGCGGCTAGTAGCTCTTGGAGGCACAGATGCATTTCTCTTGGAATCAATTTTCAGAAATTCAATTTGGGGTCATCTTGAACTACCCGTGAGTCATGCCAATGAGGAAGCAATATGTCGTGTTATCCGAGATGCCTGCAAGTCTGCTTTATCCTCATACAACACTGCAATAGAAGAGGTATACTTAAGTGATTTAGACTTTGAGGCTTTTGTTGTAGTAGGAATGGCTAAAGTTACATTTATTGTGCAGTGTGATTTACCTTTCCATTCTTCTGCGTGTATCCTTATATGATTGCAATTACAGGATGAAAAACTTGCGGAAGAGAAGAATCAGGATGCAAGACTTAAAGTTGCTATTGGCATAAGAATGGCGGAAAAGCAAGTACTCCAGCAGATTGATGACACCTTTAGGGAGAGGGAGTCCGAGTTGGATGGTTTGGAATACTATCAGGAGAGAAGGCTCAGAGAGCTTGGTTTAAGTGGCGAGCAAGGTGATATCATCTTCTGGGAAACCAAATAGCATATAAGAATGCTCAGATAATGTCCTTTTCTAAATCTGAAGAATTATTTTCACAAAGTCATCAGTCATGCTTTGCGAATGAGTTTATACTTTTTTTTTCTTCTTTTTCCTTGTTGTATCTGGTTTTCTAGAGGATCATTAATGAGATACAGCTTTCTTCGGTCCTTTTGAATGGCTAGTTATTTGAGTTTGTATACCTGCCAACGAACTAGAAGCAGGAAGAAATAGAAAGTGGAGAGGAGAGAAGGGGAAACAAATGAAAAGTGGAGGAGAAATAAGAACTACAGGCTTTGTAGAATTAATATATAATTTAAATGTGTTATCATTTTTTTCTAAAAGTTTGTTATTAATAAAATATCAACATCCTCTCATCACATAATAATGGTCTAACAAACTTTTTAATAAGAGTTCTTCAACCTAGTTGATATTAAATCCATTATTCAATTTAAAAAAACTTAAATCATTAGAAATATTTAATAGTTTTTAATTAAAATTTGTGAATTAAGGCTTAGTAACTTTCTGCATAAAACAGCCCTTGACTTTGAAAACAGCTTTTTGTTTTAATCGACCTTATTAAAGCAATACAAGTAAGCAAGAGATTTAGCACCGTGGTCGACTGGATGCGCAAATGCCATGCAAATACGCAATGGTCAAGCGGCATACTTGTGCTGGTCCTTCTTCTTCCTCGTCGGCGTCCTCGTCGAGGGATCTGCAGCAGCATCTGTTCTTGATGCTTCAGGGGTGCAAGAAGAGCACGCCGCAGCTCACTCAGTTGCACGCCCAACTGGTAGTTAACGGCTTCTTCCGCAAGAACTTCCTCGTCACCAAGCTGCTTTCCATCTGCATCTCTTGCGGCAACTTCGCCCACGCGGCTCGAGCTTTCGACCAGGTCGAGGAGCGCAGCGCCACCCTCTGCAACCAGATGATCAGGGCCGCTGCCATCTCCGCCGGCGATCAAAACGCCACTGAGACCTCGATCCGCATCTACAATGAGATGCGCAGGGGAGTCATATCAGGAGAACAGCGACCCAACGGCTTCACCTACGCTTTCCTCCTCCTCAATGCTGCCTGCAGTGCCAAGGCCGCCGGGGCGCATGTCTCGAGGGTGCTCGGGGAACAACTCCATGCTCGCGTCCTTGCCGACGGCTTCTCTTCCAGCGTTTACGTCCAGACCAACCTTATAAACGTGTATGGCGCCGTTGCGTCCGCCGGTTCCGCTCGAATCTTGTTCGACGAGATGCCCCAACGGAGCATTGTTTCATGGAACTCCATGTTAGCTGCGTACCTGCGAGCTGGGGACGTGCGCTCAGCTTCCGCGTTCTTCCATGAGTTTCCTGGGAAAGACAAAGTGTCATGGACCTCCATGATTGCCGGCTGTGCACGGGCAGGCGAGTTCCGACAGGCATTGGCTGTGTATCGCGCGATGAGAACGGCCAATATCGAAGCGGATCATGTGACCGCGTTAGCAGTTCTGACCGCGTGCGCGGATTCAGGGAACTTGGAGCTCGGCCGTTGCGTCCATGCTCGCATGTTCGGAATCCTCTCACGGCAAGAAGGAGACCGAGGACATGTAGTGACCCTGAGCAATGCCCTCATCCACATGTACGTCAGATGCGGAGCTGTCGACGATTCGTTTCAGGTTTTCCAGGAGATGTACAGAAGAAACACTGCCTCGTGGACGAGCATGATCGCCGGGTTCGCGGCGCACGGCCGGAGCGACGATGCACTCAATCTCTTCGAGACCATGCAGCTCCAGGAAGCAGAAGATGAGAACCAGAGGCCCGATTGGCTGACTTACCTCGCGGTGCTGCGTGCGTGCAGCTACGCCGGCAGGATCGGCGACGCGAATCGCTACTTCGGGCGGATGAGGGCCGTCCATGGAATCAGACCAAGAATACAACACTACGGCTGCATGATCGACGCGCTCAGCAGAGCAGGGCACTTGAGCGTAGCTCGAGATCTGATTGAAACGATGCCCCTGCACGCTAATGATGCTGTCTGGGGAGCTCTCCTGTGGGGTTGCTATGCGCATGGAGATGCCAAGCTTGCGGAGCGCCTGGTGATCCACAGAGTGCTGGAACTGATCGAACCAGAGAAGGCGTCGGGGTACCTTGTGCTCGTATCAAGTGTGTATGCTTCAGTCAAGCAATGGAGTGATGTTTGCGACGTCAAGCAGAACATGTTGGGAGGAGGAATTGGTAAAGCCGCTGGACGCAGCTCAGTTCATGTATAAATTTATAATTGCAGTGAGGGAACTAGAAATTATTCATTTAGTTCATTGTCTTATGTCTTTTTTTGGCAAAAAAAAAGGATGTTGTCGATGGCAATATCTGCTTTCAGATTCATTTTTGCTATAATATAAAATTTGTATGATGAAATTCGTCGTCTTCTTTTATACGAACCTTATGAAATTGAATGGGGTTGTGGGGATGATCATTTCATCTTACTGTAGCTTATTCACTTATATCCGAATTAAAAAAAATTGACAAACCCTCCTAAACTTTATTATTTTTTGCATCATTGTTTGTGTCCAACATTGTCTTTATTGCTGACAAGATTTAATTATTTCATTTGTCTACAGTTATTTGGTTGTCGTAATTTTCAAAACCTCTTGGAATTCTTTCATATATTTATCTAAGAGGTTGTAGGGTGCATTAAAGAATTTAGATATGCGTTAATCGATCTCTTCTTTTTGTATAAAAAAAATCTTATATAATGTTACCACAATTTTGTATATTAAGTAATAATAAATTAGTTATGTGCGAATTTTATATCACCAAGTGATCGCGCACATCTTCAGCCCTCAATGTGGATACTTTGTAAAAGTTCTACTTAACTCTTCTAGAGATTGTAGTTTTGAAGTGGATTGTTAAAAGAATTTAATGGGGTGGAGGAACCCCCTCCCCCGTTCGCGTCCATCGGATGGAGATCCGACGGGCGCAGATTTCATGCGCGGTTTAAGGTGAAAACAGGCGATTCGATTCAGATTTCATGCGCAGTTCAAGGTAAAGAACGAGCGAAAATGGTGCGGCGACGACCACGGGGCGGCGACGATGATGACCACGTGCGTCGGCCACGAAACCTCGACGCGATGAGCGGCCGATCTCACAGGGCAGCAACGGCCAGATCCACCTGCAAGCGGTCATAGAGATCACGCCGCTCGCAGGCTGATCGGACGTCGGGCGGCTAAATTCGGCCACGCTGGAGATCGGCTACCAGGCGGCCAGATCCAGTCGCCCGCAGCCAGATCGATCGTCGGACGGCCAAATCCAACCGCCCGTGGTCAAATCGGCCACCCGCGATTTGATTGGCCGTCGGGCAATCAGATTTGGCCACCCCCGGTCAGATCGGCCGCTGGACGACCATATCGCGGGAGATGGGCAGGAACGAGAAAGGGAGCCGATGGAGAGGGAGAGGAAGTCTCCGCTGGAGTGATTGCCGGAGGGAGAGAGGGCTGCCAGATCCACGTGGTCATCGCCGTCGCCACCGTGGTCATCGCCGCCACTCACGAATTTGGTGAGAAAGGGTTCGGATGAAAAATCAAGCGTTTGGGATTTTTTTACCCCATGAACCAACGATTTTTTTACCCATGAACCGGCAAAAAAAAATGCGCCAGTCGTCCGACGGGCGCGGATGGGGGTTCGAGGGTTCGGAGGAGGACCCATTAAATCCTTATTAAAATTATTATTCATTTGATTAAAATTTATCATTCTACTTCTGTTTAATAAATCGAGAAAATTTTTATGACTCCTATTTTAGGTCGAAAATAAAAGAATAGCGAATAAAATTGGAAACGAGATCCCAATGACAAGATTTTATGACATCACTCCCGATTAAATTAATCGACGCAGCGTCTCCAGCTTCCTTGTCGCTCAAGTTCCGCGGCTCCTTTTATTAACTCCTCCTTTGTTTTAAACTTCTCAACTCACCAACTACCAATTCCTAGTAACCAATCGCTGCTGCTCCCGCAAGCACTCCCCGGCATTCCTCTCCGTCCTACTCGTCCCTCCAAAAACGCTCTGCAATTAATGGCGAAGAGATCGGCGAGATACGCTGTGGTAAGCTCAGCCGTTACTCCTCTTTTCGTGCTCTCGGAAGAGTAAAGCTCTTGTCTCGCCGGGTGCTTGTGGTGCCGCAGATTGATGCCTTCGCCGGCGCTCCGTTCAAGGGGAACCCGGCGGCCGTGTGCCTGCTGGAGGCGGCGGACGACCGCGGCGCGGACGGTTCGTGGATGCAGTCCGTCGCCAAGGAGTTCAACATCTCCGCGACTTGCTTCATTTCTCCCGTCGCCGCCGATTCGGAGAGCAACGCCGCCGCCGATCCGCGGTTCGACCTCCGGTGGTTCACTCCTGTTGCGGAGGTTTATCCTTTTTCTTTCGCCATCCTTTCCATTTTTTTTCTTTTATTAACTTTCTGCAATGCGTCAGTGTTGTTTATGAAGTTAAATTTGTTTATCCGATAAGTATCATATGGCATCCATATCCTTATGGATTTTAGTTTATTTTATGGCTTGAGTAAGATTCATTTTGCCACTCGTTGTTTCTTCATTTTTTCTAACATTTTGATTTTGTCAACTTCACTTGATATTAAGATCAAGAAACCTGGCGTTTTTTAAAAGAATAAAATGTATATGCAATACCAGAAAGTGTTGGATTATGAATAACATTTTTGGAACCTTTAAAATGTTATGCCCTGATTGTCGATGAAAGTGTGGGGGGAGGATTGATTAATGAAAAAAAAATACAATTTTGATAGTGTAGATTTGCATTGCATACATGTATGTTTGCATGTTCATCTATGTTTTTTTAAGCCATCAATTTGGAACTATTAAAATTTTGTTTGTATCAATGTTTTAAATATGATGAATTTAATGATAGATTAAATTCATCTTTGTTTTTACTAGATCAAATCCATATTTTTATAACTACTTTAATCCATCTTTCTAAATGATATGCGTTAGTTATATTTATTGGATGCTTTTAATATATAAATTATTATATATTTTTATTTAGTTTGTTTACACGAAGAGTATTTTGGAAAATCGATTACATTACATGTTAATCATTTTTTCCCCTAGTAACCAAGATGAGATTACCTATTTATAGTAAATAAAGAATAATTTAGTAAATGATCATTTTTGTCATATGTAATTTGAATTGCCTGTCTAATTTGAAAGATAAATGCCCCTAAATATGGACGAAAAGGATGTAGTGAAAAAAAAAATGGAAACCATTAGAAATTTACAATTTCGAGTCGAGTAAAAAAATACTTAACACTTTTAAAATTCACGGTTGTGTTATATGATAGTTGATTTTTTTTTAAAATCAACATTACTTACAAATGCTGCTTTAGAGTTCTGGCCAATCAACTTAATCACATCAAATAATAGATATCTACTGTGTGCAAAAGTGGAACTACTTTTTAACTTTCATAATTAGAGTGTATATGAGAATTAATTTTCTTTTTCTAATACTACTTCCAAAGTTAACTAACTTTTGATACCAATTATATCAACTAATGATATGAGTTCTAATGATTTGGTTCACGTGTAACTTAGCATCATCGCCATTATGTCGCACACACCTCCAATTTTACTTTTCGAATTCAAATGAGATTCAAGTATGAAAATAAATTTTTTATGAGTTCACTATAAAAATGGATCAAATTTAATACGTAAGATAATATAAGAGAATATAAATTCATTATAGAAATGGATCAATTTAATCATTCTACAATTATATGACAAGTGACAATTACTTATGTGCTTCAAATAACAAATGATTTCTTTATTTATCTTGGTTTTCTTATTATTTTGGTTCTTATTTTTCTTATACAAGTGTTCTTTTTCTTTTGTGTGTTGCACTACATTTTTAATTGTATTTACAAATGTCTAAAGATTTTTATGTATGTTGTCTTAAGCGAGTTCTTCAGCTTTTATTAAGGAATAACCATGGTATGTAGTTATTAGGGATCAACCCAGACCAATGATACTTTTGACTCATGATGTGTTCTTGTAAGGAATTTCTATGCAATTTCATGCATTCAAGAATTTTAGGCCAATCTCGTAGCAGAGTATTCTAAGACTCAAATTTATCTTGAGTACACATGATTTTTCGCACAAATTTATCTTATTATTTGATTATTTATTTTTGAAGGCTTTGATTTAGTATGTTCAAATAAGATATATAACATGAATCAATACAAAAATATATATTTCTTTGGAAAAATCTTGGCAACTCGGTCTGGGCATGATCAAATTCATGTTGGGTTCTATAGTGATGTGGACCGGATTCATGGGGACCAACAAGGGCGGATGGACCCCCCAAATTAATGGGCGCAAATAAGATTTTGTTATAATCAATCTTTTGATAATAAGATTAGAAATTTTAAAATTAAAATGTTTTGAAAAAAATAATAAAACAAACTATTATGAATCATTTAACTTTAAGAAAGCCAATTGATTATTATAATTTAAAGTTTTGTTGACCAATTAAATTCAATAGCAATTAATAAAATTTATTCCATGTAGTTTAAAATTTGGACTTCATGTAGTTATACAATTAATGATTCAAGAGAAGTTATAAAGTATAAACTCTTAAAATGTTAATTAAAATTTGTTGTAGATCATAAGAAGATAATAAATAGTTGTAAGTTTTAAAAACAACATTAATTAAAGAGTAGTGATATCTTCTTAATTTTAAAATTATTTATTTATAAAAATTACTTTTAATTTCTAAAAAATTTGGGATGTCACGTATGAAGTAATTTAAGAAAGTTCCGTCAAGGAGCCGAGTTGTGAGAAAGCAGCAAAATTCGACTTAGTTCTAGTCTCAGACTCTCAATGGTCTTCCTGCCGTCCTCCATTGCCGGACCTCCAACCTCGCCGGAGAGGTGCGGAGCTAGAGAAAAAACAGAGCCGTGAGGAAACACGCGACTTTGGACGGGTGTCGCAGGTCCAGTTGGCGAGTTTTAAGCCCATCAAAATGGCAAGCTTGTCAACGTAAAACCCAAACAGCTCGTCGGCTTCCTTGTCTCCCAAAGTTCCTATTAGCCCAAACGTTCCCACCACACACTCGGCTATTACCTATTAGTCTCCATCCTCCCTAAAACTGCCAAGACCTTCCGCGAATGGCGAAGAGATCGGTGAGGTACGCTGTGGTAAGCTCGGGCGTTCCTCCTTTTTTCTTTTCTTGTCTTGGAAGTCGAGGAGGCGATGGTATGTGAGGTTGTGAGCGTTGGTGGTGTCGCAGATAGATGCCTTCACTGATGCTCCCTTCAAAGGCAACCCGGCGGCCGTGTGCCTGCTGGACGCGGCAGAGTACTGCAACGTGGACGATTCGTGGATGCAGTCGGTCGCGACGGAGTTCAACATCTCCGAGACTTGCTTCGTTTCTCAGGTGGCCTCCGATTCGGAGAGCAATGGTGCCGCCGCCAATCCCCGGTTCAACCTTCGGTGGTTCACTCCTGTTGCAGAGGTTCTTCTTGTTTTTTGTTTTGTTTTTTTTTTGGTGTATCCTTTTCGTTCTCTTATTCATCACTGAATTTTCTGCAAATGCATCCTGCATTTGTTTATTGAAGTTATCCGTTTATCCCCAGTAAACATCAATTGATGTTACCAAAGTTGTTAGAATCGCTTTCCAAATGGCCCCGGCACGGGCAAAAAGATCGCCAATGGCGCTCTCCACCCTTATACTCTGTCGGGCTAACCGTCGAAGTGACTGCCACACAGTATTGAGTCAGCTGAGAATAGCTCGCAATGCTCCATATGCCACGTCGAGCACTCAAAAAATAAATGGGTCATGTCCTCTTCTACGCCGCCACACAACACGCCATCTGGCCCTGGACCTCGACCTCCTGTTGAGAAGCCGACCACACCGCACGAGTCAGTGGCACCGGAACTGGCCAAATGAATCTGCAATCAGTCAGTAGAGGCTGCACGTCGAGAATGACACTTGGTCAGGGCAGAGTGATGAAGGGCCAAGAACACTGTGATGTGACCTGAAAGGAGTCCAAGGCATCACTAATATATCCTGCTGTTGCTGTGGCTACCAAAATTGAGACCATAGAGTCCCTTTAAGATATTCAAGTATTCTTTAGAAGATGTTCTCATGGTTTTGATTTAAATTATTACCACATCTGCCAACTCTACTCACGACATAACAATAGACAAGATAATCCATTGTTTAAATATATCTAATTTGATTATCCGTTTTCAAAATTCTTCTGGAGTCATGTTTAGATCGCAAGATGTACATACATGTATACACTTTTGTAATAATTACTTGATATAATTAATTTGGTATAGCACTGAAGTGTTTGATTGTTATGATTTTCATATTCAGAATTATCTCTACTCATCCTAAAATTTATATATTAAAATTGGCACAAACAGAGCAGAAATGTCCCTTACAAATTTCAACATAAATGTCAAATATGCTTAAAGAACAAGCGTCAAATGTCCCTTACATAACATCTTTTCTTGAAAAAGGTTTGACTGTTACTAACTTAAGGGTAAACCAGATGACAATTTGTGGGATTGGTCATCTTCGGCAATGACAACAAGATGATATTTTTGTTAAGGCATTATCAATGGTGTGACACTCTATGACCTCTCTCTTCTTCATGCAGCGCATAAAGATAGAAGAAAGTTTTTTTTGAGGAGAAGATAGAAGAGAGTTAAAGAAGCTAAACCTAATATCACTTAGCACAAATAGAATGTGTTAGCAATGTTGCCATTCCTAAACCATTAATACGTTAGTGCTTCTTTATGTGCCGCATTGCCTTGGGAGGAAAGTTAGTCTTGTTGTTCTTTAGACCCGTCAAAAAAAGTTTGAATCCTATAAGAATGAAAGAACATCAAGTTTAGTTGAAGGATATATCTGTTAGCTTATTGATTATTTTCGATAATCCTTTTTACATGATTTTACAACCAGAGTTTGAATCGAACTAAGAAAAAAAAAATAAGAAAACAAATCAAACGGAGAAAAGAAAATTGCTCTATGAATCGTTGAATCTTATGACATATTATCTGTAACACTGACCCACCCTCGTGGCATGAACCACTAACAGTTGTAAAATTCTTGCCTTCTTTCTTGGTATGTGTGGTCAAGCTACTTTTGGCCAAGTTGCTCAGTTCTTTATTGTACAATAGAAGTTTTGACACCCACAAATTGTGTTGCAGGTTAAACTTTGTGGACATGGAACTCTGGCAGCAGCACATTTCCTTCTTACGTCCAGATTGGTAAACTCTGATGTGATTGAGTTTGTGACAAAATCTGGCCTGCTGACAGCTAAGAAAGTTCATGGGACAGAGGAAAATTTCTCTATTGAGTTAGATTTTCCAACAATTGCAGTAGTAGGATGTCGTGCTGAAGAGATGCCATCAATTCCTTTAACACTAAATGGTGCATCTATAATTAGTGTTCAGAAGACAGGCACTGATGAAGACCTTATTGTACTTATCTTTTCTCCTGTGTTGTGAGAAGTAGTTTGATTTACATGCATCACTAGAGATTTTCTTTCTTTAGCTAGTTGTTAATTTGTGTTGCTGTAACGAGGGAAATTACTTTTGTTTAAAAATCTCCATTCTTTGCATAAAGTTAATAACTATAATTTTCTTCATTGACAATTGAACAGGAAATTTATTTTATTTATTTATTATTTATTTTTTTACCAGGCTGTAATGCTGTGAAAATTTTCTTATTGTGCTTTGTTTAGAAACTTTTCTTGTTGTTCTCTTCGAGTTGTGAGCTTGCATATTTTTTTCATCTGTACTCAGATAAATGCAATTTCTTGGCAGATAGAACTTGGTTCAGGAAATGACCTGGTCGATTTACAACCAAAATTTGATGAGCTTCAGAGATGTGCTGGAAGAGGAGTTATTATAACAGCAGCAGCTCCAGCTGAATCTGGATTTGACTTTTTCACTCGTTTCTTCTGCCCAAAGTTTGGCATCAATGAGGTAATATATTCTGTTATATTACATTTCTTTCTTCTCACATAAATTATGATTTGAGCAGTGCATATGTATGTAGTGACTGAATGGATATAATATAAGCTTGTATTATTAACACTACCTCATATTCTTCCATATATGCGGAAACACACATGATTAGTTTCTAGCATTTTGTTTCAAGGATCAGTGTGGCATCAAGGTATTTGTTACGAGATATTGCTTTCAGTAGTCTATTTTCATTGTTTATATCGGGATAAGATGAGAGAATAAAGATAAAATACAACAATATTGTTTTAATAAAATGATTAATTTCTTAATAGACTCTCATAGACTATCTTATTAAGAGTGTCTTGTAAGGAATGGAGTTCTACAATAGAGAACAATTGAGAGCGGTGGAACTGAAGCTTTAAGAACAAGGATTATGGAACCACCTATGCTATCTACAACCATGTAACTATGAAAGGGTTTCAGTGGTAGAAATTAGAATCAAATTGACTACATATTTCTTGACTTGCAAACGATCAAATAGGCAAATTTTGTGTAATCCCTCTTGTTCCTTACCCTAGAAAGAGTGCTATGACCAAGAAAAAAGGTTACAACCGATAAGTAAGAAACAACTAATAATTCTTTATTTCTTCTTTGCTTTCAGCATTTTTGGATCTCTGAAATCTTGGTCACTTCCAAGCTCATGTCCGCCATTTATAAATGTTGGTTCATTTTTTAGGGTATCTCTTAATAACTTACATGTGGAAAATTTTGTTATACTAGTCATTTGGCCCCCTCTTTTTTTGTTCTGTTCTACTTCTTGCTCTGTCATATTGTAACTTTTTATATGAGAATTTTCCAGTGTTTCCTCTCACCAGTCATCCTTCAACACCTAAAGAAATTCCAACATTTCAACAATTGTATAGTTGTCTTAACATTTCAACAATTGTATGGTTAAGCTGTTTTGTTATTAGCTACAGTCAAGCTGACAAAGGAGATCTCCAATTCTTAATTATCCTAATTCTTAATTTGTGTACAAATTGTAATCATTCATCCAACAGGATCCTGTTTGTGGAAGTGCGCATTGTGCTTTGGCACCATATTGGAGCAAGAAGTTGGGGAAAAATAATTTTATTGCTTACATGGTAATAGCTCCTCCATAGTGCTTGCTGTATTCATTGGTTCCTTGGAGAATTATAGTCATACATCAATAGTTAGTCCCTCTTAATTGGCAATTGAAATAAAGAACCGTAGTGGTTGTACGGTTAGGAGACATCGAATAGTTGTGACCTTCCTGAAACTCTCAACTGTCAATTGAAACAGGCTTCACCCAGAGGTGGGAGACTTGACCTCCAATTAGATCAGGAGAACCAGCGTGTACGTATCCGCGGAGAAGCAGTTACGACAATGGTGGGGAATTTGTTAGTATAATCTCTGCTGAGCATTCTGCCTCAAAGCGCTTCAGTAGACGGAAACATGCTATTTTGTCCAACTCTCAGTAACATGATACAATGAAGAAGACTTACTTTCTGTGATTTATATTGTATTGCCTGTGTGTGCATTATGCATTCTCATGCATGTTTCTTCATGAATAAATGAACTATTATCCTAAATCATGGACGTGAATTTCGCTACTTTGAAATAAAAAAAAAGCTTCTTTTCGATAGAGAGTTGGTTTTTGGAATCTGAAATTTCAAAATTTGGATTGTATGTGGTTCTAAAAGGCACGGCTGTTTTAATTTAGTCATGCATATTAGAGAAAATAGATTTCTAAGGGCTCCTTGTTCCGTTTATAGCTAATGCTTAACTGATATGGTGACATCAAAAGGCAAACTAATTGGAGATAAAAATCTCAAGTATTGATAACATTTTATGTTTTAAAAAACATGAAAATTTTGACATAAAATACAAACTAGTGCGTCTTTTATATAAATCTTTGTAGGAGAAATGAACGTCGCCTTTTTCTTTCAAGTAAATGCCCCTTTTTTTTCTTCAAGGACCATCTAATCTACTTTAATTTGGGGAGTTCAAAAATGTAACTTTTTCTTCACATATAAGTTAACATTTTGATTGAGATGATAAATTCACAAAAAGAATCAGATAATGGAAAAGTCGCCTCTGATTACATCAATAAACTGATTCACATATGTTTTATTCTCTTAATTAACTTTCGTTATTATTATGGATTTAATAGGCAGCATGATGCTCTATACATCCGTGACCGTCAGATTGAAAGAGGTGTGGTTCATTGTAGCAAGTCGTCCGGTTCGGGGCCGGTTCAGTGTACTTTCTCTATGCACGGTCGGTTCAGCGTGCTTTCTCTGTCCTAGCACCTTCGCGTCGCCTATGGCATCTCGTCACTTTAGTCTGAGGGCATCCAGGCGAGGTGAGGCGAGCACGACAGCGGCGCCGGCTAGGGCAAGCCAGCGAGATGGTTCAATCAAAGGGCGTTGGCGAGTCAGTTGCGAGCCGTCCAAGGCCGCGCCTCGCTGTCTCGCCGCTGCCATCTTGCCGCCTCACGACTCGAGGCAAGCCGTTTGGCGACCCGGTCGTGCTCCATCCAAGTGAGGCATCACGGTAGTGGCGCCTTGTAGGGCATGAATCGAGAGATGACAAGGGTGTAGAAATTCACTAAGCCAAAGAATTCACTGAATCGGATATTGAACTGCGGCTTGCTACAATGGACCACGCCTTTTTTAATTTATCGTAAATCCAAATATTATTGCCGGAAGAGAAGGATCCATTGGTTTCCGGTAGGAAATTATTTATAATTTTTTTAAAGAAATCTTAAACATTTATGTAGGACAAAAGTTTTAAAAATATAACTTCATCATTTATATAATGCATATATCCAATGTGGTAACTCTAACCCGAGTTTCGATCCAAATTGATCGGATTATGTTAAATTGATCGAATCGAGTCGAACTAAATCGTAGAACCGAATAATATAAGTTACTATAAAAATAAAGAAATATTAAATAGTTTTTCTGCATTCTCAATGCTTTGTAAGATACATAATAAATAAAATAAATGATAATAAATTAGTTGAGTAAGTCAAATAATATAATAAAGTAAGTATCAATTAAATAATTATTATATAAAAAATAAAAAATCATAATTATAAATAAAAAATATCAATGATGAAAAATGGTAAAAAAAATTAGAGCATAAATTTCAAATATATATGCATGTAATGCGTTCTAATTATTTGAATCTTCCAAACATATCGACTAATTGAACTCAAGTTTTGATTGAGTGACTCAAATGATTTTGGCAATCCGACACTAGTTCCACTAATCGGGTCAGGCCAAATTCTATAACATGACATATAGTCCAGTAAAAGAAAGGAAAAATGTGTCTCCAAACTGTATATAACATTTTGGTAAAACATTTTTTTTTGCTGATTAAGATATTCTTGACTATCAAACACTTGAAAAAAAAAAGCAATATTTTTTTTCCTGAAAATTATTTTTTTAAGAATACTAATATATTATCAACTTTAAGCTTAATTATTATAAACAACTAATTAATTTATTACGATGCCACATCTCCAACCCTCGGTCCTCACCGCCGATTGCTCCCCTTCGTTTTCCGCATATGTTATCAGTGCCACCGCCTCATCATCCCGTCTCCACTCCGTTGCATTCGAAAACACACAAAAAATGCTTCGCCTCCTTCGCATCAAGCTCTCTCCTCCTTTCTGCTATAACATCAACAGCAACAGTACCAACTCCCTCTCCTTCCTCTCCAAACTCTCCTCCTCTTCCTACTCCAAAGTCGCCGCCGATCCCGCGACCATCGCCGCCACTGCGGCTTTCCTCGAGGACTCGTGCGGCCTCTCCTCCGATGCGGCGCTCGCCGTGGCCAAGAGCTACCCAGTCAAGTCCACCGCGAAGGCCCGCTCCTTCTTCGCTCTCCTCGAGTCCTATGGCTTCCGCCAGGCGGACATCGCCCGCGTCCTCGTCCGCGAACCCCGCATCCTGTCCATCAACCCCGAAAAGATTGCGGGGCCGAAGCTGGCGTTCCTCCAGAGCGCTGGCCTCCTCGAGCTCGTCCCGGAGAACCCCTGGATGCTGCGCCGCCGCCTGAGCACCGTTCTGGTCCCAAACTTCGAGCTCCTCCGATCCGTTCTCGGCAGCAACGACAAGGTGCTCGCCGCCCTCAAGCGCGCGCCGCGGTTGATCATTGGCAACCCCGTAAAGATCATGCTCCCGAGGATGGACGCTTTGAGGGCCCACGGGGTCATCGATCCGGTCATGATGTTGCTGCTCATGAAATATGGATTCATCTTTCTAAGGGCTCCACGATGCTTCGAGGAGGCACTTGCGACTGTCAAGGAGATGGGCATCAACCCTGCCAGCAACGTTTTCGCTCACGCCATCGGGGTGCTCGTTTATTTGACTAAGAGGCTGTGGGAGCAGAAGTTGGAGAACTACAGGAGCATGGGGTGGTCGTTGGAGCAAATTGTATATGCCTTTTCCAGGTATCCACATTGTATGTTCTCATCGATTGAGAAGGTGAAGAGGAACATGAAGTTCCTCCAAGAAGAGATGAAATGGGGGCCGGAGTATGTGTCCAAGTATCCAGTCTTTCTAGCTCTCAGCTTAGAGAAGAGGATTATTCCGAGGTGTAAAGTGATGCGATGTCTCATATCCAAGGGCTTGGTGAAAGGTTCGTTTCCTCCAAGTTGCCTCTTGATCACAAATGATGGTTTCCGAAAGAGGTACATAATCAAGTACCATGACAAGGTTCCTGAATTAGTTGCAGATCCCACACACTGTATGTTGGCTGTCTGAGGATCAAAAGAAAGTCCTGTTGACACAATGAAACTGGTCTGGATCATGATTTTATTTAATTTCCTTATGCCTAAGCAGTGATTTTATCATCTTTTGGTTTCAGGATTCATAATTTGTTCTGTTCATTTCTAGTTTAGACTGTAGGTTGTAGCACCTATTTACTAACATCATGAACTGACATGTTATTCATAAAAAATCATGAAGATGTACTTGCACGGCATGCATGTATCATCAGATAAATGTGGATGTTGTAATCATACTCTTCTGTCATATTAATGTTATTATGTTACTTCTGAACATTTTTAAGAACCATAGGTGCAAACTTGTGTAATACGTGAATGGCTCCAATGTCTTGTTTTCTGATATTATACTGTTATTCCATCTTTTGTTGCTCTCTCTTCGACAGCCTACATGACTTTCATTTCATAGTTATATATATACCTGGATGACAACCACAAACCTTGGTCATCATCCTTTTTCCTCTAAAAAAAAAATATTATACCTTGATATGTTTATACTTGTATATTCTTTTATGGCATAATATACTTGGATGGTTGTGACAATATTTTAGTCATATTCTTTTATGCTATTTTTTCATCTTAAAAAAAATTATATAACTCCAAAAGACGTTGATGGCGGATGGATTATTAGAAGAGAATGAGGCCTCCAAAAATAACAAGAGAACAACTACGTATATTGAATCTGGTCATTGGAATGATTCAGCAAGCACCAGGTATACTCATTGTTGGGAGCTGGAGACTAAGAGGAGGATGTAACTAGGGGTGCTCCTGTAAAGTCATCTAGAGTGTCTGCACAATCATAACTTGTTTTCTGCTCTAGAGGAGTAGCTCTATTACTAGGATATATATGGCCAGATATGCTTTGGGATATGATGTGATTTGCGACAAGTACATCTCTGATATATTTTTTTCCCTTGATGGCTTAAGAGGTGGGGCCATCCCGAGGATGTGCTTGGATAGATCTGTGAATGGTGGAAGACGTTTGGGTGAGCGACAAATCACACTATCAAGTCCACATGACAGATGATTGTATAATTGGTTATTTTCTTTGGACCATATGGAATCATTTACAGTTTTGGTGTAATTTTAATGTATAAATTTTGCTTGATTCAATATCATACTTCCCTTCGTCAAAGAAAGAGGGTGTTCTCAATGTTATGAGGAGTGAGGACGACATTGCACACCAAGCTTTATCTTGGTTCAGAGATTAGAAGAGCACTTGTTTTTTTAGATTAGAAGAGCATTGAACAACATTTTGAATTTAAAAAATGTATTCTTTTGCTCACTTGTACCTATTGGAAAGAAATATGTAATACACACTTTGTGCTGCATATATGTTGCATATTATCACAGCCATCACATGGATTGGATGATTGTGGTGGTTGCTACATATATATAGCATAATCATGTTGATATACGCTTTTCCTTACAATTGGATTATTATCCAAACAAGATAGTCATCCTTTGATTGTGATGGTAGATAATGTTCGGGCATCTCCAAGCATTCTGATCTAACTAAACAGTTGAATTTCCATCCTATCATTGTCAATGTCTGGATAGAAATCTGTCGCATGTCTCTTTATTCATGAGTTAACAAAATACCCAATAGAATATGACTCCTTTAGATGTATCTGAATAAACTAGAATGCCAACAGAAGTAAAAAATAAAGGGTGGATGAACATGCAACTTATGTTGCCTCCTTTTCTAAACACTTACTTTTGTGGCTATTCTGCAGACTTGGTTAGGGATGTCTTTCGCCTGCCTTTAGGTTTTATCAAATTCCTTATGATAACCAATATGTTTTGTGACCGATTGGACAATTTATTTTTCATGCATTTGCAAGCTAATGTGATGCTTCATGTTTTATGCTCAAATGTTATATGATCAGTTGTATTGCCAGATTCTGTTAGATGCTGCATGTGTGAGTTTGAGATGCTTTATGCTTCATAATCAGGTTTTGGTGGCGTTATTTATTTATTTATTTTGAACGAGGGTTGCTAGTCAAATTTTATCTTGGGTTATTTAAAATGTTAGCTTTGCTAATGGTTTCTGTTATATATGTTTGGGTTCTGTTTGTTGGCTTCTAAAGCTGTTGATCAATCTAAGTCACACAATGAAGGATGGAACTATCTTGTGTGGTGTGAATCCATTTCTCCTTGACAAATCTATAGGGTACTCTGTTTGTCACTGCTTAATCAAAGAAAAAATGTTCATTGAATAATTAATTTATGTATAACTTTTTTGAATACTTTATTGAATTTTCGTTAAATGGTGGATAGGACTGCCTTGCATTGTTTGGACAAATCTACTGCCATTTCTTAATCTATAAAATTGTCTTGCCAAACCTGGTTTAGATAACCTGTCACAGAGTTCCATTAATTAATTTGTCGTCTCTTAAATATCCTTTAAGACCCTCTTCTCATCCATGCCCTAATTGGTAATGATAAAAAAATTGTTTTGTCATCATAATTCTGTCTCTTAAATTGCCTTTAAGACCCTTTCTCATCCACGCCCTAATTGATATTATTTAAAAGAAATGTGTCAGTATCATGCTTAAGGTTGTGTGTTGCATAATCATGATGCATGCCATCTGCCCATTGTATCCCTTGCTGAAATGCTACTACTATTCTTTCTTGGCCTTTTTTTGAATGTTTTTTCTGTGTGGTTGTTGTCAATTATGGTCCTATCCATGTGGTTAAATTCTCTTGTATTCTAGGATTTTTTATGTTGTCATACTACCAGTTAATGCATTTCTGGTATATATTTCTGGTGGTTCCAAAGGCGTTTAATCTTTTGATAATTTTGCTTGGTTATTGTACCGAGTTGCTTGTTCTCAGCTATTCAATTTTCTTCTCTAAAAAAAGCTAGTCAGTTTTCAACTTTTCATATACTTGTGCCTATTTGGATCTTTATGTATTGCTTTCTTTATGTTTTTAAAATTTGTCTCAATTTTTTTCTCTTCATTTTTTTATTTTTGGAAATACCAAGGGCTATTACATGGTGACAGATTGTAAAGTTGTATATAGCTTAGCTAGATATTATAGAATGCCACAAATCCACCACATTTCAACTTTCTTGCATATTCTGCTCTTATTTGCAAGAAAAGATTTCATTTCTTCAGAAGAAAAAGCATGACTGTGGAAGGGTGCAGTCGATCCAAATTTATTGGTGAAACAATAGATAACTTTTCTTAAGTCGGATATGGTTCTCATTTACCGAGCATAATGGAAAGGAGAAAAACACTTCTGTTGCTGATCCATGCACCTTTTGATTTCTTTTATGTTATTGCTTTTGCATTGTTTTCGGGTGCATGATGTAAGTTCTATGTTTTTAGTTTGCATGATCTTGTTGATGATTGCATTGCATTGACATTTTTCCCTTCCAAGTTTTTTTTTCTTTTTGGTTTCCCACACGACCATGGGCAACTTAAATTGAAGCCTTGAGTGAAATATGCGGCTTCAAATTAATGAGTTCACGTTCTTGCAACCGTTTCAATCAAACTTTTGAGTTCAGTGTGCTCATTAGAAAATGAAACAATGCAGCTACTGTATTTTCAACAATATTGTTAGGTGAGAGTTATTTTTGTTTTCTTGTGTGGTACTTTGGTTTTATAGTTTATGTACAATATCGTTGAAATGTGTTGATAATAATTCAACAGTTAAATTATGAGATTAAGCATAGCGTGGAACAACTTTTTGCTTCACACTTATGGAACAAAAATATTATGGCTTCAATAGGATCTTAAACCTCCTCCTAACGACTTTTGGTGTCTATTCTTGATTTTGTTAATTCTTTTGTTATTTGTTATTTTTTCTATTTATAAAAAACTAAAATTTTCTTCCACAAATTGTCCTTTGTTTTAATGCTTAAAAAATATAATATTATAAAAATATTTTTATTTAAAAAAAAGGGGCCTTTGACATTACTTATTTGTAGAAATATTTTTAAGAACGTCATATTCAGAGGTACAAAACAAGCATTGTCTACTACTTCGGCGACTAAATCAATGGCTTGTTTGATTGTTTGATTTAGTTGATATGAAATAACTAATAAGTTATAATATTAATAGGTAATTTAATAATTGAAGTTTATTTTAAAAATACCCAATTATGAATTTGATAATAAAAATTCATAAATTATAATTTGTTTATTTAAATGATAAAAAGTCATTAATATTGATAACAGAGAACAAATGTGATAAAAAGTCATATTATCTTAAGAGCCAAATAATACATTCAGTTTATTTTTCTTTCACAAAAAAAATGGAATCCTTAATTTATGAGTAAAAAAAGTATTTTTTTTAGTTATCAAACAGAAATAAGAATACAAAATTATTTATAAATTATTTTGATTGACATAGACGTTGATTGAACTACGGAGTGCATTTTCGTTTATTGCACAACTTAAATACAATGAGTCGTGGTGTCACAGCTTAATCTTGAAACTTTTTAAGCGTACACCATTTTTGCTGCATAATGTACAGATACGTCTAACATAACACCAATGTTGGACATAACGGAGTGCAATTTTTCGTTTATTGCACAATTTAAATACAATGAGCCATGGTGCCATAGCTTAATCTTGAAACTTTTTAAGCCTACACCATTTTTGCTGCATAATGTACAGATAAGTCTAAACATAAATACCAATGTTGAACATGGTCAAAAGGTTAAAGGCCCTACTCTTATAAGGCACCATCTTTTGCCATGCGCAGAAATTTTGCGAGCGTGATATTTGGAAGGACCTCTTGATGCCCCAACTTCTTCTTTATCCTTGTCGCCTTTTGCAGCTTTGCATCCCTCGTTATAGAGTCGGTGATGGAAATTAAATTATAGAACTGTTGGAAGGAAAAGAAAAATAAAGGGGAACTTTGTTAGACATTAGAGGGAAGGACTCGAGAACAAAAAAAAAGCAAGCAGGCTCACGTTTTGTAAGAAAAAGAACCGTAGTTAAGTACCTATTGCACACCCAAGTGTCCACAAAATTGTTGTGGTTCGCGATATTATATTCAAGGGCAATATTTGCATATCTTATATGTAATTTACCTCGCACACACCATGCAGCAATAATCTGCAAAACGGATCCTGAACATATAGCATGAGCACTTCCCCATCTTCACTTTCTTTGATGAATGTCCTTATACGATCCTAAGGTAATTCATGAATTAGGATGCAGGAACTGGAAGACTCAAATAAGGTATAGTGTGTTTGATAGTCCAAAAGTCATGTAGGCATAATAACTTTTGATGGGGAATTCATGGAAATAACATACAAATGACAGAAGCAAGTAGAAATACGAACAATCAAATAGAATGAAGCATAGCTATCATGAAATGATATATTCATAAGAGATCGTAACATAAATGGCCAAATGGATAAGAAGACAGTGGAACGACATTAAGAATTTACCTCATAGCTCTCGATAAGTTCAGGAAGAAATCTACGGCGCATAACCTCTTTTGTTCCACGATCTACCCGGCGCCATGCATTCAATGCAATCATCTTATCAGTCTCAACATTGCCTTTTCGTTTTGCTGACACTTCTGTCAGGGATTTCAGTATGCTGACCTAATAAAAAAGAACACAACAATTTTTTGACCTGGTTTTCTACTGAAAAAACCTACTTCACAAAGTACGATGTTAAATATCAATAATCAGCAATGTCCAAGTTTTTTTTTCTGCTGCAGTAACATTTTTTATGTTTTCTTCCATAAGATATTTCATATCAACTTGCACAAATTACCCGTTATATAGACTTTCTATTGCTGCTCAGATTAATACCATCCTAGCCCACTGTTGAACTATAAAATTTACAAATTTTCATACCCATTCAGTTTAAGCAAGTTTAACAACCAAAAGATCTTTTTTTCATGTGCCAAAATAGTTCCTATTTCTTTAACTTGAACCAGAAAACAGATATAAATTGGTCACAGGGTCGATTCCATACTTTCCAGTAATACAAAGGCTAGAGATACATTTTATTTTTTACATGCCTTGCAAAGATTTAGATTGACAATCTAATTTTGCTAAGTGTCTGTAACTAAAATATCCATGACCTGCTGGCTGGATAATAAACTATGGCCGAAAATTAATTCAAATTATTTGGAATTTTGGATAACCTTACTCTTTTAGGCCCTGTTTGGATAAAAATACTGTTACTTTAGAATAATGCTTTTGTAACCCACCCTTTAATCCCACTCCTCTAATCCATCCGGGAGCACATGTTGTCACTCACACAAAGAACACAAAATCTGGAGAATTTTAAATCATTCCTCAGGGGGAAACTTCATTAATCTTTTGTCCTAAAAGTTGATCTTATTGCAACTCACCTCAACACGAATCTCCAACACAAAAAGTTCTACATAATGGACCATTTTTTATGAAAAATATCATTTTTTTATGATACAATAACAACTATATGTTATGGAAAAAATGGTATGTGCTGCACATTAACATGAAGATATGTGCCATTAGATGCGAGTCATATGACATATATTCAATTTGCACACTCAACCTCATATGTTACAATTTTCCTGAAAAACATTTTTTTAGGAGACCTGAAAAAGAATATATTCACGCGTTGTGATATAAAGATTAGGCAGACATAATATCAAAATTCCAAGATCAGTTAGTCAATCAAAAAGTCTCCATCATGAATGAGATGAAAAGACCTCAAAATCCATGTCAACGTTCCGGAATGCATCCCATTCTCTAGTGTTTGTCTTAGAAAAGGCTGATAATGGTGTATCGTCACCTGTAAAAGGAAATTACATGAGTACAAGAAATTGCAGTAGTTTGCAAACCTCAAACAATGACACATAAAATGAAGATCATTTTGCAGGACAAATCCTTACCCCATGGAGGAGGAGCAAAGAGGCCTCTGATTTCTTCCGCATTCAATCTGGGAACAAGTTCAATCAAGAAACGATCATTTAACCATCTTCGCGACCGCCTGTTACTAACCTGCAACGTCAATATCCAGGTAACAACCACATTATTCTAGAGTAAGCTCAAATAATTTTAAGTGAACTCCTACTCTGGGAGATTTTTGTGTAAATGATGTTGCCAGATATCTTAGTCTATAATCTAGTATATCTGGTATGTCTTGAAACCTTTACTTGGAAATAGGTTTTTCCATACATAGCACACGATTCAAAGATGATTTGACAACAAAAAAGTAAATTCACTCAGAAAATTTGCGACTCTCATTACTTTCTAGGACTTGAAGATTAAAACTAGTAAACGATTCATTGATAACATACTAGGAACTAAGAAGATCTATCGAATAAATTATCTTTTATGGTTTTTTTCATTCATGGAAATATGGCGTAGCATAAATTAGAACAAAACTACAACAATATGGTAATAAGAATTTTTTCTGTATAAAATTTATAAAGTTCGGCACTTTTTTTTAGAAAATAAAATTGAGCACATTACATGTTCTGAATCCTTAGATTCCTACTGTTACCTTTATATGAAATCAATCTGCCAAACAAGATGCTTTTAAACTTCGAATTTCTTACCCACTTGATTCCCATTACATTGAAGTGTCTAATTTAACCTCGTATGGAGAACATAGCAATTAAAGATAACAACAACTTAATCATCCTATAATGTCATGTTTATGTGCGCCCGAGGTCAAGTAAGGTGCAACTAAAAATCAGTACTGTCGATAAAATGGTATTTGTACCGTCTGTCCACCATTAGGTTTTGTTTATTTCTGTTAAGCCGCAGGGTAATACAAATACCCTGAGGCTGCAACTTAGTAACTTACTCTTCTCCTATATATACACATACTAAGCACAAAAACAGTACTGAAGATCCTACATTGGATAGAAAATTAGAACTCCCAAAGTAAATTAAAAAAAAACAATTATAATCGACAAACTTCCAGTGAAGGAATCATATACCTTACTGGCCAAGTTCTCCAGGATGTCCATCTTTTTCTCGATCAGCTGACCGCGGGACCTCACAACAGCATCGCCTAAATTCGGCAAAGCCAAATACATGTCACAAACAGGCTAAAAAACAACAAGTTCGCAACTGCAATTTCAGATCGACAACAAGGAATTGAAAAAGAAAGCAGAGGAGATTGAAGGTGAGATCGATTTCGCCCCCATCGTCATCCAGGGACAGGAAGGAAATCGATCGTTACATGTGAATTTGGAGATGCGAGAACGAAGGAGATCGAAACCTTTCTTTGGGTCATCAAAGATAGAACGCGCCGCGAAAACGTCCTCCTCCATGATTCCTGCCATGGAAGAAGCAGCAGCAAAATTCTTCTGCGATTCGGATTGCGATCTCTCCTTTCTCCCTCAAATGCAGACCTTTTTTCTTTTTTTCTTATTCTTCTTTCATTTGGGTGGTGGGTGATTGGAAAAGAACAGATGAATAGATGATTGCAGCAGTACTAGATTACAAAACGGCGGTGGTGATGGCTCCAACGTATGCCGCATTCTTTATATGTGGTTTTCATCATGGGCTCCACTTTTTCTAACCAATAACAAGAGTCTGAATTGTGTCTCCAGTTCTAAACATGACATCGCATCCCCGTTTTATCCTCTGGAGTTGTTTTTACTTGCTTCCACGACTTATTTGAAATATTTGACGCGCACTCTGGCGAGTAGAATTAGTCGCGACGCGGGAGTGCTGGACCACAAACATGGCCAACGCGTGGGTCCCATGGTTACGTGAGGGGTTGTCAGGTCGCGGTTAACGGAAGACGTAGCTCAAATGGGATCGTATCGGATCCGAACGGATCTGTGGGAGATTCCCATATGTGGCTCTTTTATTAATGTCTGAGATGTATCGCCGAAAATATTAATGTTATTCTCAAAATTAGGATGCAGGTAAAAACTCACACACCCGACGAATAAATCCTAAAAAATCGAGTCAAATATCAAAGTTTTGCACCATGATTAAGAAATTAATTTATTTTTTATAGAACAAATAAAATCGAAACAAAATTATTTTCTAAAATCAATTATTCAGTATAACTAAAATGTCACTGATATTTTTAGATAATATTTCATAAGTTCACTCTTTCTTTATATTATTATTATTATTATTATTATTATTATTATTATTATTATTATTATTATTATTATTATTATTATTATTATTATCATCATCATCATCATCATCATCATCATCATCATCATCATCATCATCATCATCATCATCATCATCATCATCATCATCATCATCATCATTATCATCATCATCATCATCATCTTGAATTTTTTTGTGTAATTGAATATGAACGTTATTAAGTTATTAACATATGTTGGTAGCGTTGAATCTAAATTTGTAGAATATATTAAATTGTGATGTGATAATAGAATATTTTGATATAGTTATATTGAAAAGTTAAATTTTAATTTTAATTTTTAATTTTTTATCTTTGTTAGCATGTTAGTTACTAGCGTGATTAATTTAATATTTGTAATTCATAAAATATTATATCAAACTAAAACACTGACTCGATAAAATATAAGAGTCACTTATCTCTATTTTTTCTCTTTGTAAAATTTTAAAACGATTATATTTTAAAAATCACTCAAAACCCTATCCACATTTTTGGTTTGTTATTTGTTTTTATCTTTTCCTAATATATGTTGTCATTGTTATTATTCAACTTTTCATTCAAAAGTATGTTCATCATGACTTCAAAATATGGCTACTTAATCTTTTCCATTAAAACATTCTGACTCTAAACTTTGGCTAGTTTTTTTTCATTAAAACATTGGCCTAAGAGAAATAATCACATAGTTTTTTATTGCTTAAATTAAAATATTTCAAAAATGAAAAATTAAGAGTTGGAGCTCACCTCTCTTCCTTGCCAGCATAGGAGAGAAAGGGGCCTTTTGCTCTAAAATCATTTTAAAAAAAACAAAAAGGCACCCTCTAATAAATTTTGAAATTAAATTCTAGTCTAATATTTGTAAATATATATAATTAGAATAAATATAAACATATTTAATTTTGTAACTGAGTATAAAATGTAGTACTAAAATTTTAATTTATAAAATAAAAATTCCATAATATGATAGAAAATGTTAAAGTATATAAAATTTATTATATCAATAGTCAAAAGTTAATGACTTGTGAATTAATTATATGCCTATTGATGAGTGATTATTGATTATGATTGTTTTCATGCCATTAGTATGAGGATGATTATTTTCATGTATTTTTAATAATGCATGATGATATATTATTTATGACATGAATGACATGTAAATCTTAAGCACATGTATATAAAATCGAATATGTAAACTATATATAATACTATCTACATTATATTGGATGATCTTTACATTCTTTAAGGGACTGTTTGGTTTGGGAATAAGTATCGAAATATCTTGATATTCCAGAGAATATAACCAAACACGATATAGAATAAGGATAAGTTAGTCAAACTTTATTTTCCGTAAAATCACTTAGAAAATCGTAAAACCACTACATATAATCTCATTTGAAGAATATCTTTATTCTTCTAAAATAATAGAATAGAGATATTCTATTTCTTTTTTATTTTTCTAATCATTTTTTATTTTTCATTATTTAACTATATAGTATTATATTATAATTCTTATAATAATAGTAATATTAAATGTAAATAATTTATAATAAAATATTAGGATTATAAAATATAAAATTAATTCTCGTTCAACCAAACAAGAGACAGAATAAGAATAAAGTTAAAATAGTGTATTCTTCAGAATAAAATTTGTTATTCTTTAAAAGATATTATCCAACCAAACGACCCCTAAGTGAAAAACTCTCCAATTGAATTCGTGCATGCAAGTAAATATTATAAATGGACGACAACTCAGCCCATGGTGCATGGTTGTATATGGTCCAATGTTGTAAGAATCGGATCGAACGTCGACCCAGCAATCGAACCAGTTAATTCGAATAGTCGGATTGGTTATTAATAAAATAATATAAAAATATAAACTATAATACTTACATATGTTTAACAATAATTTATGTATTTTTATATCAAAGTACACTAACATAATTAAAAAATTAATTAAAATTAAGGAATCAAATGTGACATATTTAACCATTGTTATGAGTTTTATGTGATTTTAATATATTCAATTATAATTTACAAAATTCATATTTTTCAAATTTAACTATTAATATTAATTTAAACTAGAAAAACTATTATAGTTTCTATTTTTAATTTATTTATGCAATTAATCTTTTCATATTTAGGATTTGACATTTAAAATTATTATAAATTATCTGAAAAAATATCAAAGAAAATAATTTTATAAATGAATTATGATAACCTTTGTATAATATAACTTATCATTCAAATTAATAAATGTAACACAGTGGTTTCCTCAAAATTGGTTTGAAAGGTCAAAGGTTCAAAATCCATAATCCATATAATTTCATTTTTATTTTTGAACTAAAGTTGAACCGCCCATCGGTTCATTCAATCCGCTCATGTTCTTGATCGGGTTTGAATGAACCGGGTGGGCGGGTTTAACAAGGTCTAGGCTAAAATAAAATAATGGTGTTATTATTATGTTGAGTTAGTAGACTGATGTTTTAGAGTAATATCAGTCTAAGCTTTATGCCGACATTATGTTTTTTTTTTAATTTTATATAGTCTTATGCTGAAAAAAGATGATTTTATTCTATTTTATTGTTTAAAGTTTTCGCTGCATTAATATTAAATTATTTTACTATAATTACGTAATGATGAACGGATTAACAAAACTGAAAATCTTCATAATTGCTACTAATTTTAGGGTGAATTTTCGGAGTATTAAAAATATCATTTATTCTACCGATACTTCAAATTATTAATCATAAATGCATATTTAAAATTTAACAGTAAATACAATAAATATCTTATTTACATAAATATTTCATTAACTAATACATAATGTTTAATTAAACAAATTAAGTCGACGGCACTTTTTTGAGGAAATATTTTCTTTTGATGGGCTTTTTGTACGTGTTATATTGTGACTTATTTTGATCTTTTTTTAGAAATTGGCCCAGTAGTAGTCTCTTTGCTTCAGCCCACTAAGTTTTTATGAAGCCCACCGACCGCTTCGTCCCTCCGTTCCATTCACGCGTTCTTATCGCAGGGTCAAGTGTGTGAACCACCACGTTGCGTTCATTTTGCACACCTAAATAGTTTGTACAACACGCGGAACTAATTCTTAGTCGTAATAATAATAGACATTTTATTTTAATTTCCCCGTTCAACATTACTTTAATTCATTCCAACAAACATTTAACTGCGCATTTAATTTCATACATCAAAACCTTCTTTTTAATTTGTCCAATAAATAGGACCCGAGGGTTTGTAAAATAAAGAAAAGGTCTAGATTGGTAGACCTAATTTGGTGTTAAGATCTAATGCTGTTTTTTTTATTTCCAAAAAAAGCGGAATTAATTTTTATAATACACAATAAAGAGTGCAAATATTTAGTCAAAATCAACAGATAGATTTAATTTATTAGGGGACTTGTATGAAATTACACATTCATTTAACTATTTGAAACCCAATGGTCAACATATAAATATATAGTTCAAAACTATAAACAAAGAAAAGAAATTAGACAAATATTAAAAAAAATAGATCAGAATACTCACCAAAACCGTGTTTATATATCTAATCACATTCAAACTTCGTCTTTAATGGTGCCAAAATAAGCGAAATAACTCGGAAGACAAAGAGGAGTACGGCTTGGACCGGCTCGGCCACGTCAGCGGCTTTGGGTCGGGAACGAATCTAAATGCGCACCCAATTTATACAACACGTCGGGCGCACGCAGTTCCCGATGCAATTACGAACGACAACCCACGTCACCGCGCCCATCATCCTCCTCCTCCTCTGCTATTTTGGCTTGCGAAAATAAAAGAGCTCTCTTTTTTTATTCTCGCATGTGGGGAGGAAAAAAAAAGGTTGAAGTTTTGATTCAGCGATCAATTCTGACTCCTCTTGCCGTGTCGTGTGAGGGTCTTGTATATATTGAAAAGGGTGTTTGGAGAGAGGACAGGAACTAGTCGCTGTTGGTGTTGTCGCTGTTGGTGCTGCTGCGCTTTGAAGGGGCGGCGACGTCGAGGAGGAGGGGCAATGGCCGGGAAAGTGGACTGGGAGTCTCTGACGGAGGCGACGTCGGGGGCGGTGGGGGCGCTGGTGAGCACCACCGTGCTCTACCCGCTCGACACCTGCAAGACCAAATACCAGGCCGAGGTCCGATCCCATGGCCAGCAGAAGTACAGGTATTGTACTGATTTGTTTTCCCCCTTCGGGGATCGGCTCCTTCTCTTCCGGCTCAATCGCATCCTGCTTTGATCCTGATCGCCGCGCGCTTCGATCTCGTCGTTTGATGCCGAATTTATTCGCCTATCCGTTCAGTTATTTGTTTTCTCCTTTTTTCCTTCCTTCGGCGTGAAAAAAGTTTGAATTTTTTATTTGTGAAGTTTGGGGCCTGATTCTTCTATTATTTTATGTAAAAAACTATTATTTTCCTCAAAAAGTTTTCTTTGTTATGCGGAAAAAATAATATTACGCGATCGTGATCCTTGAGATCGACGCATGAAGAATTGGAGAATTTTGATCTGGTTGGGGTTTTTCAAATTGTGTGAAGCCGTTGAGTGGGATTTAGTTGTTTTTGCGCATTTGTTTTCGAGTCCAACATGAAAGTTTGAAAAAAAAAATCTCTCTCTAAAAAGTTCGACAAAAGGGGGGTGGTTGCTTGGATTGGTGTGAGGGGCAGATCTTTTCATCTCCCATAAGATCGAGTTCTTTTTAAACCCCTGTATGGAAAGATAGGCCTTTCTTCATAATTGGACATTGGTCAATTCTTAAGGTTATTCATCACTTCATAAATAATGAACTTGCTTGTTTTTAGGCGTAATTACTGTATACAAATTTTGCTTGATAAAAGGTCAGTACATTTGTCTTCTAGACTACATTTTCTGGCACATGTCATTGCGTTGGTTCCTGAGATCTGTTCATATTTTGATATCTTGGGGATTCCAGTAATAGAATCAAGAATGAAGATGAACTGATATCCACCCGGGATAAGTTTGTTTCGGCATACTGCAGTAGGAAGTCAGCGGAACTCTAGCGATTATCGAGCTGATAAATTCTCCTCCTTCTGGAGGTTCATCAATGCCGGGGTTCTGGCAAATCCTACCATATAAAGCTCCATAAATTACACATATTATGTGTAGTACATAGAAAAGCTCTCCATGCACATAAGCCTAAAATATATCAAAGACAGAAGATAATGTCAAACCCCAATGGACAAAGTCTACCTCATTTTATTTAATTACCAACCACTTCGTCCATGTATTCTTTAAACATTGTTCTGTTTGAACATTGTGTTTGTTATTTTGAATTGGGGAGCTTTGGATACTTATGCAATTCACAAGTGTTCTGGGATGAAGATTTTAAGTTTTGTTGTAATCAGATATGTGAATCATTACCTTTAATGGCAGAGTGTTGTAAAAAACCATCCGATGGGCACATGATATTGTCAGTGATATGTCAATATGAATACTGATCCAACATAAATTTTAAAAAGCAAAAATAGTAGATATCTCTCCGCTGCTAGGGTTTTGAAATTCTTGATAGATGTGTCACTTTCAAGTCGATGGTTAGATTGGACAGGATCTCTCCATTGTTGATCAGGGATTTTATGCATTTAAAACACTCATATCTGTTGTTCAGGTGGTCCTGTAAATGCGGTAGCTTGTAAGGATGGTCCATCTATTGCTTACATGCTACTTCTGTTGTTATGAAATAACATGTTCATTACAGAAGCGCAGTGTTGAATACTGTTTGATGTCTCCTTTTTTTCGATCAATAAAGAGGCAAGACGCCTAGTTACAAACTAGAATTATAGGGTTCCGGGAATAGAAATCCCATTCATGTCTCCAAAAAGATTTTTTGCTAGGCCTGTTGGAAAGGCAATTTCTCGCTCTTCTGTAGCTGTGTTCAAGGCTAAATGCACTAGCCAATTTGCACAGATGTTAGCTTCCCTTAGCACATGAGAGCATGCACCTTCCTGATGGCGTCTACGAGCTCACGGATGTGTCTCATGGGCTTAAGTTCAAAGTTTCATTTTTTTTCCAACTCAACTACCTTATTTTAGTGAAACTACTGGAACTGAAACTTATTTACTAATGAAGATGTTCTTTACTTATTATTGCAAGTCTACACGGTCTTCATTATTTGTTATAAGTATCCTACAACTTACTAAATGTGAACGTATCGTCATAGAAAACTGTTTGCTTTACATCATTGTTTACTATGTCTGCTAGAATTTATGAATTCCTGATATAATGCATCAAAAGTTGTATGATTTACATAAATTTTAAAATATGCTCTTTCTAATATCTTCCTCAGCGATATTAAGCTGTGTCTGCTTTCTTTTTAGTCTTTGTTCTTGTTTAATGTTGGCTGCAATTAACAGAAACCTTGCTGATGTTCTGTGGGAGGCGCTTTCAAAAGGGCAAGTTACTTCGTTGTATCAAGGCCTGGGAACCAAGAACTTGCAATCCTTCATTTCTCAATTTGTTTATTTCTATAGCTATAGCTATTTAAAGCGATTTTATTTGCTAAAGAGTAAATCAAAATCAGTTGGAACTAAAGCCAACTTGGTTGTAGCTGCGGCTGCTGGTGCATGCACTGTTGTTGTCACTCAGGTATTAATATTCTTTTTCTTGTTGTATTGGTGAAATACTTCTTATAACAAGGCTTAATTTGAGATTAATATTATTTTGTTTTTGTTTCTGTGTTTTCATCCTTCCAGCCACTAGATACAGTATCTTCAAGAATGCAAACTAGTGCTTTTGGCAAGTCCAAAGGGTTATGGGAAACTCTTTCAGAAAATTGGGCTGAATCATATGATGGCCTAGGCATATCTCTTCTTTTAACAGTGAATCCTGCCATTCAGGTAATGATTTTGGTTTATTCAGTGTTCAAGCAACTATGTTCTGCCATTATATGCTTGAGTGTCATCAATTTCGAATGTCATCTTTATTTCTATAGTTTTCACTATTCCATTCTAGTTAATTGATATTCCATTCTATGTATATGTCATTGCCAATCATCTCAAGGGGTATGCATTATAGTATGGCCTTAACTTCAATATTCAGCTTCAATCCCGGTGACAAGATGAGGGAAGTCATTTGCATATTTCTTACAGACTGAACATGATGATCTATTGCTGGGGTCAGGATGAGGGTAGTCAACTAGCAATCCTGTCTTAAATAGGAGAGTGGAATTTCTCAAAAGAGTAAAAAAATAATAAAACATCAATCAATAGCCATTCTTGAGAAGGAGTCAAGCTAAACCATGTTAAGCCTTGTAGAGTACTTGCTTTATAATCCAACTAGTGGAAAATGCTCTAATAAACATTCGATTGTGATATTGTCGTGTATGTGACATTGAATAATTTAAGCTTTTCTTGTAATGAAAATAACAATCATGTATTGATTGTTAGAAAATCACATCTAGTTCCTGAGTGATTGATACAAAGTACTTTGATCTTTCAATATTCACAAATTTGTTTGATTTTCAGGTCATTGATTCACAGAATTACTGATGAAATTTACAGATCTTGTGTTTTTGAGCAGGTTTTAATAGTAACTGGATCCTAACTTCTGTTTTTATTTGATATGCACAGTATACAGTATTTGATCAGCTCAAGAATAGACTATTGAACCGGCAAAGAAGTAACACTGTATCAGGAAACGCAGAATCATCTCCAGCCGCTCTTTCTGCTTTCTCCGCATTCGTACTTGGAGCCATCTCGAAGAGCATAGCAACTGTCTTGACTTATCCAGCTATCAGGTAGCTTGGCAATTGTAATGACAAAAAAGTTTCAATGACAGAGTTTTTCTTTATGTTTGCTTCCTTTGAGCTTCTTAGTATATTATTCTTTAGTTTGGTGATTCTAATTCAGAAACCTCGCGGTCTATGCAGGTGTAAGGTCATGATTCAATCATCTGATGCAGATGACAAGTCCAAAAAGAACACCCTGGCAAAACCTCCGAAAACAATGATGGATGCCTTATCTTCCATATGGGCAAAAGAAGGGGTTCTTGGATTCTTCAAGGGTTTACAAGCTCAGATTCTGAAGACTGTTCTGAGCTCTGCCCTGCTGCTGATGATCAAGGAGAAGATTTCAAAGTTCACCTGGATTTCAATGCTGGCTCTCAGAAGATACTTGTTAGCTTCGCCGAAGAGAATGATAAAAACCAATTAAGATGCTTAAGCACTTGTGTGCAAATAAGATGGGTGGCCAATGTCGGACGTGCAACATGTTCTTGTTTTTTTGTCTCAGCAAAAGCAGTAGATTTACATCAAAAGGAAAAAAAGGGTACTCCGGATGTTTTTGTCTTGTGGCTCACCCAAACAATCATCCCTCCGAATGGGAAATACATGCAAATAATAGTCATGATGCCAGTTGAGCGTAATTTTACTGATATTGTCTGAAAACGTCATGTAGGGATTTGTGATATTGCTCACCATTAGATTTAAATAATATTTTTTCATTTGTTTTTTATTTGATTCATTTCCATTCTCCCTCATTCTTTAGGCAATTCCACTCGACTAGCATTATAAAAATTAAGAGTTATTTCCATAAAGCTCATCTAAATTATCATAATTTTTCGCATTTAATTTTAAACTACGAATTTATTTTTTTATTATTAAATTATTATAATTTTTCCACTTTAGTTCTTTTGTCTATTTTTGTTACGTTTTTTTATTATTTTTTATTTTTTTATTTATAAAAAGATTCTTTTTTTTTGTAACACATCAAATAATAAATATAAAAAAAATTGAGGGAGGGTGATTTAATTTTTTTCATAAATGATTTTTTTTGTTTATCACTTTGATCCTTTCAATAATTTTTTATTTTTTATATTTATTATTTCATATTTACGAAGGAAGAGATAATTTAGTTTTTTCATAAATGAAAAAAAAATAAAAGTACCGAAGAGTGAAAAAGTCACCATAGTTTAGGGATTAAAAAAAAATTTCATAGTTAAATTTGAATGTGAAAAATCATTATAATTTAAAGGAGATTTATAAAAATGCAATTAGCTTCTTTCAGAACTTGAAAAATCGTTAAGTCATGATCTTTAGAACTTTTCTTTACTACTAGTTAAAAGTAAACCATCCACGTGCTGCTGTATGACTGCATCCCTCAAGTTTCGTGCTCTTTTGACCTGCCGAAACCTTTTTAAATGAATTGTCCTCATTTTGTTTCTTGGCCTTGCACACGAAACAAAAAAGGGAGATGGAGAACAAGAAGGTGTTATCTGCTTACTTGGACCAGCACCAGCAACATGTCAATATGTTATCCATTTCTCACGCTGGCGACGCATTAATCCAGCTCAGATGCGCATTCACCCAAAAAAAAAAAACGTAAAAAACGAGTGTGTTCTTCAACATTTCGTATCCGTTTGGAATATTTCAATTCCACCGGCCTTTTTTAGGCTGGTTAGGGTCGGATTTTTCGATCTCAAAAAATCATTTGCTACTTTTCGGATGGGTTTTTAAAATTATAAAAATCATCTTAAAATCATTTAGATAAAAGAAAAATCTCTTTTAGCGGATTGACTTTCTGTGGTGATTTTTTTGAACCCTTATTTTAATCGAGTAGTTTTTTTAAAAAATATAATAAATTAAAATTAATATATTTAATTTTATAATTAAACCTAGGATATGGTATTAGAATTATTAAATTAAAATTTCATAATGTGATATGAACATATTAAATTATATAAAACATTATTATACCAATAATAAAAGAATGGTTGCTTAGAAATTAATTATATAAATAAAAATGGACTTCATGAACACTAAAATTTTTGTGGGTGGGACAATTTAAGCGGATCGATTTTGCTCTACTAAATAATCACTTTAAATCGTATTCAATCTTAATAGTAGTAAAATTTTCGAATTGTTCGAGTTTTTTTACACCCCTACTTTTTTCACTACTACTACTAATTATTATTATAAGAATATAATAGTAATAGAAAAATAAATAAGTTAATAAATACCTGCAAACTAATAATAATCACCATCCGCTCATAAGATGCGACCCATCCATCCACCTAATTGTGCGATCTGTTATAATAAATTATTTTACACAGTTTTCATGGTCATGTATACAAAGCCAGTTGACACAGTTTTGCATTCACATGACTTAGAATAATTTCGACTTCGAATGAGTAATAATCTTAAATAACTAAAGTTCACCAAAATGCAATTTTGTTATTTAATTAATTCAACCTGAAATATAAATATATCCATCAACATGACAAAATCTTAAATCCTCATACATTGCTACTGCTACGTAGGTGGGACAATAATTTGGCCGTTAGACATCTAAATAGTAAATACGGATCTTAGAATCGAATGGAAAACAAAATCTAATGCGCAACACAGCAGATGCTTCGAATCACAGACTCCCATATCAGATTTATTGCTGGATGGATCCCACAGACACGGGGGCACAATGGAGAGATCTCTCCTCTCTCTCTCTCTCTACCACCGCACCCAGCAGCCGACACCCGCAACGAGTGTAATGCCATGCCCGAACTTATCACAATGCGCTGTCACTTGGCACCCACCGCTGCTTGCTCTTTTGCTCCTTCTGGTCAGCTGTTGCTGCTGCTGCATAAGACATGACACATTAAAAATCATCACAGGCAACACAGACAGGAGTGTGGTAGCCTTTTCCTGTCACAGGAAATGTAGATATATAGAGAATGGGGGCCAGTAGAGGGTAACAGTAGTTTATTTTTGTGCCCACCATCAATCTACCAAGAATAATGCGCAAAATGAGGGGCATCATAAAGAGGAGTCACAGCAGGATGTGAACCAGCAAAACGAAGCATTCAGCACAAATGGCAGCAGAAGAGAGAGGTCATCCCACATTAACAGCACTGCACTGAGCAGAAAAGAGGAGGATAGGAGTTAAATGGTCATAGGTAGGCTACTTCGCTTTATGATGTTTTTCTTCCTTCTTTCTGCTTTGCAATCTAGTTTTGCTGACTTACATCTGGAGACATTTGGATGTTTGATTTGCCAGTAGAGGTTCCAAATTGATCCGGAGATTCCAGGAAAGGGAAAGTGCTCGGTCTATTTGATCTTCTCAGGTAATTTCCTCTTAATTTTTTCCTACTTCCACATGATGAACTTTAAGTATGATTTTGTTTCTACTTGGGAGAAAAATGTATGATTTGTATTCTGACGAATTTGTATGTACTGGTTCACTTCAGTTCGGTTCATGGTTTTCAGTCTCATCAACATCATAGGATCTGGTATTGCATACGAAGATATTTGGCTATATAGGGAATTCACACTTGTCACCAGCTACTTACTATTACGATAAGAATTAAACAATCGAATAATTACCTAAATGGATGAAGGGAGAACAACAATCAAAACCTTTATATGGTCTTGATATATATGTACCTGTACTTGCATCCAGATTAATGGCTACCTGTGAATGAGGGAAAATATAGCAAGAACTGTTGATAGTGCCACGTTAATAGGTTTAAACTTTTGGGACTAATTTAGAACCACGTTGCATTTCGGTTTCTTTGCATCTTATATAATGAACAGGTGATACTGGAGCCAATTTTGTTAGATCTTTTGTTTCTTCCAAAGGTTTTCACATGGTTTGGTTGCCTAAGGTCATGTTGGTGTTGGCCATTTATGGACTTAGTCTGCAAAAAAAAATATTGTTACTACCTATAGTATGATTGCTAATGTTACTACATGTTAGTTTGCAAAGCAGTATTAATTCTACCAATGTTATGAGTGCTACTGTTACTACATGCTCCACTAAAGTTAATCATCCCTCTTCGGAGGCATGTGAGAGCATGTTGTTTCCCCTTGTGACAACTAGAGGCAGTAGTGCCATTTGACCAGGAACTCTGATTGGTGAGTTAAAGCAATTGTATTGCCCAATCATAGATGTATTTGGGCTTCTTCTTACCCTTTTTCTTCGAGAGGCTCTATCCATATGTTGCCTTACTTAACAGCTTTAACTTAGTTGTATTGAGCTTTTTTCATATACGTATAAATGTGTATCGGTTCCTGTTATGATGATTATCTTCACAAAAGAACCAACTACTTGATTGATGAACTTGTGGAAGTTGAACTGTTCAAGGCTTGACATAAACATTGCTTTTTGGGGGTTCATTTCTTCAGGGTACCTATTGATTATTGGCTGAAGATGGGATCCATGATATCTGACACTGAGTTGTTCCTATCATTGGGTCTGAGTACATCATGCAAAGGGGTTCCTGAATTTCCAAGGGTATTATCTCTCCTATCTTCATACCTTGAAACAACAGTTCAGAGGAATGAAAAGTTAATAGGTTCAATGGAAATGAAAGATATGGTCACCATTTTCCATGGTTTGAGAGCACCATGTCTTAGCATAAAGAGTTACATGGAACGCATCTTCAAGTATTCTAAGTGCAGCCCTTCTTGTTTCATCCTGGCACATATATACATGGACAGATTCCTTCAAAAGCCTAACACTCATTTGACTCCCCTCAATATTCACCGACTACTAGTGACAAGTGTGGTGGTAGCGGCTAAATTCATTGATGATGCGTAAGTTATAGTTTAATCATGCTCTTTTATTACTTTCTTTTCTTTCTACAGGAAAAAAGGTTTCTTATTCAGTACAAGATAGATATTAAAGGTCTTGTTATCCATCAAGCCCAAATCTTCTGTTTCAACATTATACCATCAAGAGAAAACAGAAAAAAAAAGTGAGCATAAAATCATATTTCTGGGAGGTTTAGATGCCTTCCATGAATATTTTAATTGATTCAGTATCTTATGTTGTGCTTTATTTCAGGAAAAAAGGACACCAACTCCTAAAGAAACTGTTTGAGTTGATCGTTAGATGATATTTAGTTTCTATATTATCATGGCAGAACACTTAAGTTCACTTAGTTTGATAAGTTCTCGTGCTTAAGTTATTTTAATATAATAATAGACATGTGAAAGTGGTTGCATGTCTGTGAGTGGGTTCAACTGAAAACTTTAATGTGAAAAGACAGCTATTTTCTGGCATAATGAGTCCATTATATATCTATCATATTCTTCTTTCTTCTCAGGAACAAGCCTCATGAAAAAAAGGCAACTACTGAAGCTAGGATTCCCAGTTTTTCTGCTTTTTAAACTGAAAATAAGAACATTGTTTTTAATAGGAAAAATGAAACTGGAAAATCCAAAAGTAGATATCAGCCCACAATTAACTTTATCGAAATGGAGGAAAAAATTAATGAACTGATAAAATCAACTTGTCAAGTTTTGATCATTTCTGCACATATAGTAAGTAGGTTATGATTGCCTTCAGTCCTTCAGAGTTGCATTCTTCTTCTGCACGTCTTATTCATTGATGGCCACATTTAGTCATAATAGTTCAAATGTATATGTTTGCCCTTTAGAGGAAAGCTTTGTCTGGTACCTTAATTTTTGTTTCTTTTCTTTTATATAAGCAAAATAATTTCAACTGATCTATCTAATTGCAGATTTTTCAACAATGCCTACTATGCAAAGGTTGGAGGAATTAGCACACTGGAAATGAATAGGTTAGAAATTAACTTCTTATTCAGTCTGGAATTCAGGCTTCGAGTTGACATTGAAACATTTGGAAAGTATTGTTTACGATTGGAGAATTGTGCTAAAGAGTATCATGTCGAGCGGCCAATTAAGGCCTGCGGACTAATCGACAGGTCAAATGCCCGATCTGAAATGCCAGCAAATAACTCATCAGTGCAGTTGTAAGGCAGTCATCCTACACCATTGTTTCAATGGCGTTTGTTTGTAGTCAACATTTAATCAGACGGATAGTTTTTTTTTTACTTTCTTTTCTTTCTTCTGAGTTATTCAGGACTGTGGATTCACTGGTGTTCCATACATAGACGAGTGAAATCTTAATGCAACACATTTTGTGATATATGCAGAAGTTGCGAAATTTGAGTGTTACTTAAACATGCTCAATGATGGACTATGAGAGAGGAACTTTCTTTCTTGTGCCCTAAGCTGAACGCATGACAGAAATGACATACAAAAATGAAGTTTTATTAAAAAAAATAATGAGAATCAAATTAGAACTTTATGGCTTACTAAGAACGACAAGAAAATCCAATATGAAGAGAAATTAACCACAATCATTAACATTCCTGTGAGCAATTTCACGAGTTGCTCAAGAAAAAGAGAAAAAAAAGTGAAATGGTACGAGTACAACAATTCCCTGGGATTTTTTCAAGTAAGATTGTGAGAATTACTCCTAGATGACGGACTGCCTCCTCTTCTTGCATATTACTCGTTGAGCAAGGCCAAACCTTCCAACGAGCTCCTTGTCACGCAAGGCTTGACCAAACATCAGTGACTCTGGAAACGCGGCAGGCCTGGGTTGTTGTTGCGCCACAGAGCTGACAATTAATCTCTTCTGAACACTAAAGCACAGCTTGTTGGCCGACTGCTGTGCGCTGCCTAAGTTGCTTAAGCCGGCAGGGCTTGAGGTGAGGCGAAGCCTTGGTCGAGGAGAAGCAGCCGTCGGGATCTTCGATTTCCATATCGCCTTTGTGTGTGTAGGGCTCACGTACTTGCTACTGCTGGATGCTGCGGTGTAGGATTTTATTTTGCGGTCTGGTGTTCTTGGTGTTGAAAACGTGAATGCAGCAACAGATCTCCTTCTTGCTGGAACTCTGAGCTGAGACAACTGACCTGTGCCCGTATTCTGGTGAGGCATTTCAGATTCATGAAGCTTGGACTGTTTCCATGCACTGTTAATAGAATCGGGTATGCTGGCAATAGATGCTCTCTTGGTTGGCACAGGTCGGACTACTGGTGCCAACGATATCCGTCTTGCTCTGTTTAGAGGCTTGGTCAGGTCACCGCCTGATGTTCTGTTTATCATAACGTTCTCTTTGTTTTCAGTTGGCAATCCGGAAGCAAGACTAAACCTTTGGCGACCAGAAGGTGGCAACCGATTAGTGATTCTGCCCAAAGGAGGTCTCTCTTTAATGGGAGCAAGTGGTGGCTTGGAGAACTTGGTAGTTTCCCTAGTAGATTGTTGTTTCTTGGCATCAGCCAATTGGCTCTCGAGATCTCTAACCTGTTAATGTCAAAGAGGAATGATGTCAGCAAATGGTTTTGTTCAAAAAATGTGTTAGATAAGAGAATGCAAAAAAGACACATGGGAATGTGAATTTAATTATCAGATGGTAGTTTGTTGCATCACCTTTTGCTGGTAGTTTTTGCAATTCTGCTCAGATTCTTTGATCTGCAGACAAAGTATTAATAGATGAGATTTTCATGTGCAAAGGATAAAGCACGTGATTCACTTCAATAGAGAAATTCAATAGAGTGTCTGATGTGTTTTGGTTAGTGTTAATTAAAACAATTCAATAGAGAAATTCAATCCTCTAACCGAGTGTGTGTGTGTATATATATATATATATATATATATATATATATATATATATATATATATATATATATATATATGTATATACAATTTCTTTCTGAAGATTTCCCATATTCATGACTTGATTGCTAGCATTGACTTGTTATTCGTGATTACCTTTTCTTGAAGTGTTTTGAAAACATTCTCCCGGGAAGCATATTTAAGATGCATCAATTGTAAGCTTTCACTGAGTTTTGTTATCTCCTTCTCCTCTTGTCGTAATTTCTCTGCCTATTGATAAAGGCAAATATCAAAACATTTTACAATGTTAAGGTAATACCACCTACCAAACAGAAAGGAAGCATATCTTATACAAAAGGTGAATATACCATCTGTTTAATCTTAAAACTTTCGGCAGGATCTGCTTGCTTACGAACAGGCCCATATTCGATCCCTCTGACTCGGCTTGCAAAGTTTAAAGAGCACAAAGTTTCCCCTACGTCTGCTGAACTTGGGCTTATCTGTGCAAACATCAGAGCCTTGCAATCTCCACCTGTTAAAAAATTGAATCAAATCCAGATTAAATTGGTAGCTAGAAAGCAAGGAGAGGAGTCGTTAAGTATGGATATAAAAGGTCTTACCTAAAGAGCTCTGGAGCAAATGAGTTAACTTAGAGTTCCTACAATAGTTTGTAACAATAGTTAAGACAACAACAAACAACAACAACAACAAAGCCTTATCCCACTAGGTGGGGTCGGCTAAATGAAAAGTTAAGACACGCATAAATAAATGACAAATGGCACAGGAACTTATATGATGTCTACCTGTATGGAATGTGTGGATTTTTGGAAGCGAGCGCAGAGATACAATCTCCTAGAGCTGACAATGACTTGTTGATAAATTGTGATTCTTTCAACCTCTCTCCCTCAACTTCAGTTTTCGCAACCCGTTCACTACCAGCTAAGTCCACCAGCCACATGTGACTTCTAAGTTTCTGACCATCCACTAAATTATCACTCTTGACAGTTACCCGAACCAAACTGCAGAAAGAGGCATAAGAGGCAACATCAGTGTATGAAGGTTAATGTGAACATGTTAACACACGTCTATTTAAATGCAACAATATGACAACAGATTATCACCAATGAGAACGGCTACTGAGCTCATTGGCATTAGTTGATCCCACTGATCTATTCCTTCCTCCTGTTTTAAGCATCTCCCAAACCTCATCCACAGAGCAGACTTGAGCCTCAATCAGTCCTGGAATATCCTGAGCTCCTTCTGCTGTTTGTTTTATTTCCAGCCTGCAAACAAATCATGCATTGCATAACTGAGTCATTATCTGTTGACATCATAGACAAAACAAGTAATCAATGACAAATACAAAAGTACCAGGAGATACCTTTTTAAAGAATGATTATCTGTGCTGTCTGCCAGAAGATCTCTGATTTTCTCATTATAAACTTCCAACATGCTTACACATAGCTCATATCTCATTATAGAACTTCTCTCTTCTGCACCTCTAAACAGTTCTGCTAGTGCTCTATAGTTAACTCCCCTATTTTCTGGAGTTCCCTCCATTGTGAATGTCTTTCCAGTTCCTGTTTGCCCATATGCAAAAATACAGACATTGTAGCCATCAAGCACAGATTTCACAACTGGCACGGTCTCTGCAAAAACAGTTTCTGCATAGATCACAAGTAAATAATTAGCCATACAAAGCATAAATAATCAATCATCTAACATATTTCTGAATTTATTTTTTTAATTTATGGAAATATATTAACTAACACAGAAGATATGGATAGAAGGTTCATTACCTTGGTCATCTTTAGGTCCAAAGACATGGTCAAATTTGAATTGTTTCTTAGAAGAGTCAGAACAGATGACTTGCAGCTCCGTATCTTGTGATGGATTAAAGTCTACCACAGAAGAGCAGCCTTTGGAAATCTCCTCAGAGCTCAAAGGTCTGCACCTGCAAAAAACTCTGATGTTGCCCTTCAGCTCAATTATCTCATTGTAAAGTCGCTTTCTCTCTGCACGTTCCTCGGCAAACTTCTTTTTCAGGATCTCATACTTGGGCTCGCACTCCTCAATGCACTTCTTTCTCTGGATTTCACAGTTATCCTTAACAATAGAAAGTTCAGCCATCTTCTCCTCGTGTTTCTTTATCAGATCATTGTACTTGTTCCCTGCATGCATGCAAAACATCGGTTCATTGATTGCAGTATGAAACAATCCAAGTTATCTCATCTCTGAAATCATACCAAGAAGAATAACTGCAGATTCGAGTTCAGGACCCGGGATTCCCTTAAGAATCGGAGATGCAATGGGGCAATTCTCCTCGCCAAGTGCCTGCAAGGAAACAAAAGAAAGAAATTAGACAGTGAAGAAAAGGCAAAAACAGGATTTTCATCACACAACGACGGAGACAATCACCTGAAGTATGGGATTTGATTCTTCTATCTTAGTTTCCTGATCTGCAATTGAAAGTTACAAAAGAACACCAAACTCACAACTCGTAAGAGAATCTAATAAATCGAATGAATCAGCACAGAAAAAAAATGGGAAAACGAGATTTCGCATGAAATCTCACCATTCTCTCCGGCAGGTTGGACATCAGGCGTAGAGGATCCATCCCCTAGGGTTTCATCTTCTGAACGAATCATTACAACAAAACCCGAAAAAAAAAATCATGCAGCGCGCGTTAGAGCAACGTGAAGCGCAAAACATTCACAACTAGCAAGGTGCACCATTCAAAGTAAAGGAGCAACATGAAATAAGCACCCACTTTGGAGCTCTCCTCGGGAGAGTTCGTAGGAGTCGTCTTCCTGCACCTCCGCAAGGCGTTCCTCCGCCTCTTCTCCGACGAGCCTCGAGGGAGACGAAGGGGGTGCCGGCAGAACCCCTCCGTCCCCTTCGTGTGCGGATCGATCCGCCATGGGAGCCTCCTTAGAGCTGCTGGAAAAGAGAGCAGCGAGAGCGAGAGAGCGATGGGAGAAGTGCGCGTCCGCTCTTTCGAACGTTGCATATCATTTTTTTCCCATTTCGGTGGTATATAATAATATAAATTAAATAACGTATAACGTTGGTGGAAACGATTTGAGTTTTGAATTTGACGGACCTGATTTCTTTGACAATCGTGCGATGATGATGATGGGCCGACGAGTTCTCGTCATGGCCCAATAATGGTGTCATGTGGAAGGCCTGCTCATTTCTATTGTCCATTGGTTTGGAAGTAGAGAATAATGTTAAGGGCACTTATCCTCTCAATAAATTCGATTTGGTCGGATCGAGTCAAGTCCCTTTTGAAAGATAAATTTCATCTGAGTGATTGATAATGATTTTTTTTATTTTTTTATTTTATATTTTAATTAATATAAAAATATTATTTAATATATATTTTAAGATATAAAATAAGTTTTTTAAAATTATTTAAATACTATTTTTATATTTAAAATATTTTATTTCAATTTTTAAAGTAAATAAAGGCTTAAGTTTAAATGAAAAAAATTGGGCCATCGAAATGGGTCGAGTCAACTCGGGTTGAAAAAATTCAACATGTACCCGACCCGACTCAAGATCGGGTCAGGTCGAGTCGTCGAGTTCACCGGGTTGTAATGTACTTTTCTTATTTTATTTTGTAAAGAAAAATTATGAATGAAAAAATTAACTTATTTTTTGTTTGCTTTTGACGTAGACAAGGCAAATCAAGGCTGTTAAAATCACGAACTACCTCACAAACTCATACGAATTTATGATAGATATCCGAATAAATTTGTAGCAAAATCAGATTATAGAGTAGAATCGGTAACTTGTTAAAACCACTGAATCAATAAACTTAGTCGAACTAACTTGTAAATTCATCAGATATATCATAACCCATGTTAATAAACCCAAAAATATTATTTAACCTATTTTGAGTCATATTTTTTTCCTTATTCACCCATGTTAACTTTTACATTCTTCTTACTCTTAATCTCATCAATCATGAATTCTTCTAGGTGTTTTTCGATGTACCTTCGTACTTATGAATTGTCTAGTTCCATTTCATATTTCCTTTCATTTGGCTCCATTAACTTTATTTATCAACAAATTTGTCATCATTGTACCACCATCTCCTCATCCATAATTCATTTTATTTTCTGTAACTTAGTTGAGTTTATGTTTGTTTGAAATACCTTATACGATTAATTCTTTAGTTTTGCACTATATTATGTTTTATTTGAAAATATTTTTATTGATGTGTATTTATTTAATTTAAACTTTAAAGTGAAGAGTTACAAATGATGTATGCAACAAATGAATTATGTATATTAATATAAAAATTATTCATTAAAAAAATTGTGTATGTGTGGAATACTATACATGTTCGATTACACATCATTCTAGTTTATATTATGTTGTTAAAATATTGAGATACTAGAATTCATTTTATGTTAGATACTTTTATTATTTTTAGGATTAAACTAAAAAGGTATTTGGATTTCATTTTTATTATCTTTGGGATTACTTTTGATTATTATGTTATTATTTGACAAAGATAATAAGAACTTATTTTATATTAACATTATATTAATTATTTTGTACTCTTAATTTAATATGTACATAAATTTTACGAATTTACAAAATGAGTCTACATTTCGAGTTCATGGGAGGTCGACCGAATTTACGTGGACACTCGAAGGCTTGGAGCAAATAACTATAGAATTAATGAGAACTTAGAAATATGTGTTTGAGAATCGCAACCAAATTGGAACAAACAATGTGACGAAAACAATACTTAGTTTGATCAATGTTTAGACCTAAATCTTTGTGTTAACGAAAAATGAACATAATCTAGACATATACTTTAACTTGGACTGAAAAATAAAAATACAACTATTAATTAATTAACAGATTAATTATGTCATGAATCTAATGTTAGAAGTAAGAAATATTTAATATTTTATTTTAAGCATATAATATGTTCATTATAAAAAATTTAATATATTTATTATCTTATATACAATGGAATTGGAAAAAGAATCGAGTTAACAATAGAGGATGACTTGACCTTAATTCCATAGTCTAATTCCACTTTTTAATCAAAATCAATATGATCCACTCACTTTTTTTTTACGTGACTAACATTTTTTCTTCCAAATTTACTTTTCTTTCTTTTCTCCTTTTATTTACTCTCTCACATTCTCACATAAAATTATATATAACATATTTATTAAATAGACTAATTTAATACTATTTATTATTTTTCATTGCATACGAAAAAATTACATTTTGTTAAATATAGTTTCTTTAAAAAAAATTATTATAATTTAATAGTATATTTCTTTTAAGAAATATTTAATACAATAATTTTAATTGATATTCAATATGTATTAATTAATAAAAAAATATATAGTATATCTACAGTTCTTATACTTCATTTAAATATATTAAATTCAATCTATCACATCATCTTTTCAAATCTCGTTGTTACATTCAATTTCATTTAAACATTCATCGAACTAATTTATCGACTCAACTATTTATTAAAACTTTTATGAACCACTATTCTACTTGTTAAACACAAATAATCTCTTGAAATGAGATTAAATTTATAAAAAAATCAAAATCCTATTTTAGTCATACAAAAGCTGTAGAAAATTACCAATGATAATTATAAAATTGAAGTAATTTGGCCTAAGATAATAGAAGAAGATAACTAATAATCATAACAACTATATTTTTTTACCATTATGCATGCACATCACTCTCTCTTTAAAGTGAATTGGACAGACCATTTGACAAATTCAATAATTCATTTTTATTTTTTTAATGATTAAAGCAACGAGCTTATGAAAAATGAGCTTATACAAGGCGATGATGAGCAAACAAATATATTTAAAATCAATGGATGAGCTTAAAATTAACAAACGAGGTTAGTTGGACATTGGATCTAAATAATCCATAAAACAAATAAATAAAAAATAGATGAACAAACTTAATATTCAATTGTTGTTGAAAGAACAATAAATCTTCACTTTCAATAAATGAATTAATCATTAGTCTAACATTGAGTTAAAAACCTACTTTCACTATCAATTTTAACTCAATCCCCTTCCAAAGGAATATACAAAAAATAACATGAAAACAAATTCTAAAATAGATTTGAATGAGACTAACAAACATATGTTCCAAAAAGCTTTCACAAGTCATTTGAATTCAATTTCTTAAATGACATTATTTCATTAAAAATGTCATTCACTCATTTTTTTAATCAAAACCAATATAATCCACTAATTTTTTTGTTTGACGTTTTTTTCTTTCAAAATTTACTTTTCTTTTTTTTCTCCTTTTTTGTCTCTCTTAAATTTTTCACATAAAATATTTTATTTATTATATATAACATATTTATTACAAATAGACTAATAAAATAATTTTATTTTCATAAATAAAATTACATTTATTAAATATAATTGCTCACGAATATTTTTATTATAATTTAATAGTATATTCCTTCTTAACAAATATTAATTACAATTTATATTTAATATTTATTAATTAACAAAAATATATAATGTATTATAGTTCTTATATTTCATTCAAACGTACTAAAATTAATATGTCACATAATTTTTTTCAAATCTCATAATTACATTCAATTTCATCTAAACACTTATCAAATTAATATATCAACTCAACTATTCATTAAAAACTTTGATGAACTACTATTCTACTTGTCAAATGCAAATAATCTCATGTACTAATGATAAAATTTATAAAATTGAATTTGGCCTATGATAATAAAAGAAGATAACTAATGATCATAACGACTATCATTTTTTACCATTATGCACATTATTAAAATGAATTGGACATGCCACTTGAGAAATTTAATAAGAACATGAGAATTTTGAATATCTTATTTTTTATGATTAAAGTTTAAAATAAATATGATTAAAATGCCTTTACACCATTTGACGCGGTGGGGTTATAAAAGATGAACTTATGCAAGACAATGCTGTGCAAATAAATATTTTTAAATCCATTGAGGACCTTAAAATTAACCAACTAAGTTAGTTGGACATTCCATCTAAATGATAAAAAAAAACAAATAAATCAAAGAAAAAAATAGAGGAACAAAGTTAAGGTTCATTGTTGTTGAAAGAACATTAAATCTTTACTTTCAATATATGAATTAATCATTAGTCCCAAAAATCTTGTAAATATAATGTTGAGTGAAAAAAACTACTTTTACTCTCAATTTTAACGCAAAGGAATGCACAAAAGATAATATGAAAATCAATTCACAAGTTTAATTGGCAAAATAAATTTGAATGACATGCTAGCAAATTTATGTTTCAAAAAGCTTTCACAAGTCATTTGAATTCAATTTTTTAAATGACATTTTTTCATCATACACTATTTTTTTAGGTCACTCACATTTTTTTGTTTCAAAATTTACTTTTATTTTTTTCTCTCTTACATTTCTCACATAAAATATCTTATTTATTATATATAACATATTTATTATAAATATACTAATTTGACACCAATTATTATTTTTCATTTCATAAAAACACCATTTTGTTAAAAAAAATTATTATAATTTAATAATATATTTTTAAAACAATATGTAATACAATATTTTTAATTTATATTCAACCATTATTAATTAATAAAAAATATTGTATCTAGAATTCTTATATTTCATTCAAATGTGTTAAAATTAATCTATAGCATCAGCTTTTCAAGTATCATCATTATATTCAATATCATCTAAACACTCATCAAACTAATGTATCAACTAATATTCTTTGATGAATGACTATTCTACTTGTCAAATGTGCTCTTGAAATAAGATTAAATTTATAAAACATAAAATCATTTTATTCATACAAAAGCTTTAGAAAATTACTAGTGATAAAATTTATAAAATTAAAATAATTTGGCCTAAGATAATAAAAGAAGATAACTAATAATCATAACAACTATAATTTTTTACCATTGTGCACATCACTCTCTCTTTGAAATGAATTGGATGGACCATTTGACAAATTCAATAAGAACAAAAGAATGTTGAATATCTTATTTTTTTATTTAAGGTTGAAATGAACATAAAATGATTAAATGTGATTGAATGATTAACAATATTTCTAAATTCAATTCCTCTCATTACTTCATCAAAGAAATATTTCTTCCTAAAATAATATTGAAACGAAAAATAGAACTGTGAATGGTTTTACAAACTAAACTCATACAAATAATAAGTCCACTAAAAGTTTATAAACTAATATTTGTCTTATTAATTACCAAGATATGTTATTTATTATTGGTAAAATAGTTTTGTGAAATTTTAATGTTGACACAATTCGATCTAGAATGTTACTTTATAAATTTTAGTTATAATATTAATCTAATTATATAATAATTATTTATTTATTCTCATACTAAAGTAGTGTGCAAAAAGAAAATAGTATGTTAGAGTTTGATTTTTTAAGTTTGGGTTTGTTTGGTTGAGATAAAATATGGAGAATTCATGGGAAGAGAAAAATAGGAGAATCAGATTTGAATTTAAGTTGAAGAAGAAATAATTTAACATATGTTTCCATCTAATCATATAAATCAAGCATACAAGTATATATATAAAAGATAAAATCATATAAATAAAACTATCATTTATCATTTATTTCCTTTCATTACTTTAATGATGTCAATAAAAATAATAATTATTCATCTTTATTCTTCCATTCCCTTTTCATTTTTTACCTTCCATTTTATCTTAATGAATTTTATATCAAATAGACCGTAAAACAATATCCGAAAAATGTTAAATAAAAATTCAAACTAAGAATTTTACTATTTAGAATATCTTCACCCTAGTTCTTAATATCTCATTAGAATTTGCATTCATTGGGTCGTTTATCACTCCTAAATGTTATTGACTCATAAGTATATGAGGTGTCATTTTTCAAATTTTAATAAGGTTGGACCATTAAAAAATGTTTAGTTATGCTTAATTAATAATGTATATATAGTAATTTCATTAAAATCCAATATCAACTTAAAGTTTTTAGTGTTATTTTAATATACCTGGACTTGGCATGTGAACAAATTGGAAGTTGGAACCATTTGAGAGGTAAACTTGATCATAATTCAACTTGATTTGAGCTAAATTGAATTTTACCACAGTCATTTTTCTTTTTTTTATTCTTTTTATATTATTTAATCATTATTTTAAAGCATACAATATGTTATCTATATTAATATTTTTATCTTAAAATATTTTATTTTATTTTTTAAAGTTAAATATAAGAACTTAAATTTGAATAAAAAATAAAAAAATATTGGATCTTCGAGTAAATTGGATCAATAAGGGTTAAAAAATCTCAACTCATATCTAACTCTACTACTCATAATATTAGGATTAGATAAGATCAAATTATCGAGTTTATCGAATTGACATAATTGGATGAACACCTCTTTTTGCATCCACCCCAAAATATTATTTTGATTCAGTTCCCAAAACGACAGGTTCCTTTTGAAAGAAAGATACCAATTATTTTTTTTTCACTAGTTTTATTTGTTAGCAGTAAAATCCGATCAAACCAGATTCTAGAATAAATTTTTGATACACAAAATAACAGTATTAATTATTATTAATTTATAAACTGGAAACAAGTATAATACCGACTACGTCCATTCATACACAAAGTTTAAGCGGGTGGGCCCCATCGAGAGAGACGCCATCATGAAGTTTCTCGATCGCAGAAGGGTCGACTTTGGGGTAGAAAGCAACGTCCTCGTATTGCTTCCTCTCAATTCCATTGGCGCCGAGGGGCCGATCCGCTCGGAGCCGACTCGGAACGGAGCCGGCGGCGGGGTTGGAAGCCGACGAAAGGACGCGTATTGACATGCGGATTTGAGGGGCAAAACGGTCATTGTGGGCTTGCGATGATGGCAGCATCGTAAAAAGTGTTGATCGAAGGGGCAGTTCCAGGGATCAATGGGATGCCGCGCGGGGGGATAAACAAGTGGTAGAGGTTGGAGGAGACTTGTGAGAGATCGGAGGCGCAAATCGTCGAGCTGCGAAAGGGAGGTACTCCGTGGAGGCGACGATCCCCGGCGACGGAAAGAGGAAGAAGACGACTGAATCGACGAGAAGAGGCAGTGGTGGAGGTGACGTAGGGATTCATTCCAGTCTCCGTTACGTTACGGGGAAGGAGAGATTTTGAGAAGACCGCCGCCGCCGCCGCCGCCGCCGCAGGAGTGGAAGATAATATAATAAGGAGGACAGGGAACAAAGATCGAAAGCAGCGGAGGGAAAAAGTAGAGCAGCCGGAGGTTGCCGGATTTGAGATCCAGGTATAAGAAAAAAATCCTAGCTGTTGATTTATATATGCTTGTAGTTTGTGCCCTCTGTGCCGCTGGTGGAATCCGCTGTGGGAACCGTCGGAAAACTATCGGGTTCTTCCGCTGCTCCAGTCTCCGGGATCTTCTGGGTTTTACTTCAAAGGGATATCCGTCTTTACCTTTTTTCCCCCCGTCGTCCGCCGGGATGTAAGGAATGAAGACACAGCAGAGCCGGTTGGCCGGGGATAGGAGTGTATGTGGCCTCGATCTATGCCTGTTTATGTGGGAATTTCAAGGAAGGTGAAGGGTGATGCTGTACCCAGTCGCAGATGGCGAAAGAAGCTAGCTTTTTGCACACGACCGCTGGTTTTAGGTCATCGGAAAGGAAAGGAAAGGGATTTGCTTGCTGGATTTGGATACCTTGGTCGCCATCCTCTCTGCTATGGAGCTGCTTCCTGCCTCTCCTCCCCCACCCTCCCCCACTGGTCTAAAAGAACATGGATATGTGATACCTCGTAGTTTTTGCAAAGAGGATTGTCATAGTCGGGAAGGATGTTCCCTGGAAGGGCTAAGTTTGTCTCCACAGTTTTTGTTCTTCCTCTTGCATCAGGATCTTTATAACTTGAGGGTTTCATCTTTCCTCTCGGAACCATATAGCCTTTGATAAGCTCTGCTATTGATCTGCATATGGTCTCGTCTCTCAAGGAAATGGTTTTTGGATCTTCACTCGGGATGGCTCTGGGTTTTTCACAGGATGGGTTTTTTTCTTCTGCTTGCGTTGCAAATCGAAGCTTTATAGTTCTTTGGTTACGTTTGATTTTAGATCTGGTGATCTTCATGGAAAGGAAGAACTTTGGGAGCTTTTCATTCGAAGTTTTGTAGCATCAAGGTTGCCTTCCCTTGTCCATAGAAGGATGTAGTACTAGGGAATATAGTTGGAGAAATTTGATCTCCGGAACAGGTTAATTATAGTGCATAGTCTGGTGGAGATATGCTGCAAGGTTAAGTGGGAGAACCTCTTGCTATTTGTCTTGTGTGCATTGTTCGGCAGTGTTATTTGCCATCTCCATTTCTTTAAGTTTCTTTTTTTGGTGGAGCTGTTTGTCTGCCCTTTTCTGTATGTGATTGGGAAAAGAAGATTTATACGATGCTGCTTATGCGAAAATTTAGGCCTCAACGTTCTCGGTCTATTGTTTGACTTTTATGCCATACGTTATGCCTTCTGATTGAAGAATATCAACTTTTAAAGCACATCGAAATTGGCCTGAGTTTCTGGTTTCTAAGACTTTTCTCTTTGTTTCCCGGAGTATCACTAGGTACTTTGGATCTGCTAGATGATTACTTGATCTATTCTCTTTCACTTGGTTGGGTCATGATGAAGATGAGGAATTGTTGCCAATGTTTGATTCTCGTTTTTCACTGCTTTAGAGGACAGTCGAAAAATCCATGTTAAATATATATTTTCTGATTTGCTGAAATGTTTGGGAGCTTTCTGTTTACAAAATATAATGTCTAACAAGTGAAAAATGCTTCTTGCAGATTTTGCATTTTGTTTATGCACGGAGTTCAACCTTGGCAATCGGAAGTCATTCAAGATCGAAGTCTTGCAAGATTGTGGAAGCAGATTTGATGGCTTTGGATCTCTCATAGGAAATATACTGATTGGTGATAACTATGGGGCTTGAACTCTCAGGAGTTATAGATCCTGATTTGAACTGGAAGACAGCCACGAAGGGAAGACGCAGAGCTGTGAGACGTGCAAGGACTTCTTTCCTTGGAGAAAACAGAAAGAAATGCACTGTCAAGACTCCTATGAGTAGCAAAGATATTGCAGATAAAGAGAGCATGGGGGATGTTTCCGTCTCTGAGTCTGAGAAGGTTTCGCTTGTGATGTTTTTTTTTACAATATAAAAGTCTTAATTCTTATTAGAATTTCCTAACAATTACCTTTGCACAATCGGCAGGTTGGTGTTAGTATTCTTGGCCAACGCTTCAGTGAATCACTGAAAAGTGTTCCCATAAAGAAAAGACGGTTTCTTCTTTCTTGTTCTTCGTCACCTCTGCCCCCAGCTAGTCATTCAGATTATTCGGATGACTTTTCAAAAAGCCAGATGGATTCATTTCAGGGAACTTCAGCATGTGAGAGGAATCAAAAAAGGAGATTAACTTCAAATAAAAGATCTAATTTCAGAAATATAAATGACAAAATTTGTGATGCTGCAGATTTTTACGGTATTTCAATATTGGCTTCTGCTGCCTGCAACAGTGATACAGTTGGTGATATCATGAATGATGAAGGGCTTAATTCAAAGGACCATTCTTCGAAGGGGGAAGTCCTATCAAATCTTAGAAGTTCTGATGCAGACTCCTCATTTGAAGAAAAGGCTCAGCATATGCTCATTGCTGAGGATCTAGAGAAAAAATGCAATCTCCCTATGGAGACATGTTCTGCCATATCTGTTGAAGTTATTGATGGGCTGGCAAGTAACAAAAGCTCCATGACCTCATTGCAAGATGCGTCAGATAAAGTCAAACACCCCTCGTGTTATCCTAAACATAATTGGGACCTAAATATGGATGTGTGGGATAACAATTGTGACGAAATTGCTAATTGTCAACCACTTGCCATTGATCATGGAATTGAAAGTTCGCAAAGTGAAAGAAAGTCAGTCCGTGAAACTAGGAACAGTCAGGTGGATGCAGCTTGTGTTTCTGAGTTTGGAAGCCAAACTTTTGATGTTGTTGGCAGTCTAGTGGATAATCATGTTGCACCCTCTCAAAGTGCAAGGAAGTCAGTCCATGAAACTAGCAACAGTGAGGAGGATGGGGGTTGGGTTTCCGAGTTTGAAAATCACAATCCTGATGTTGGTGGTGGTTTAATGGATAATGACATTGCACTCAAAGCAGAGGCTGGGAAGGAACATGATATATGTAAAGCAGAGGCTGAGAAGGAACATGATATATCTACTGCGAAGTCGATAGATTCTGAAGAAGCAAAGCAATGTTCTTTTTCTTGTGGCTACCATAGTGAAGAAATAAATCAACATTTGGATGTTTCCTCTGTTTCCATGGGTTCTAACGAAGAAACCACACCTGTGAAGGATCGAAAGATTTATCTTTGTGGTGCTAAAGATGTTTCTGCCACTGATGAAGCTTTTTGCAGTCATGGAGGAAAATCTGATGTGGTCAGTAAATCAGTTCAAATGGAACCCATAACTATTGTTTCTGAAGAGAATGAACCATGTCACACTACCTCACACAAGTCACCTTTTAGCTTGGGCGAATCTGTAAGTGAGCGAGTACGGTATGGAAATGCTGATGAAAACAAAAGTACTGACAAATCTAATGTTGAGAGCAACTCTGATGATCATTTCTTGATTGATTCCTGTCAAGGGTCTCTCAACATATTAAAATCTCAGAGTGAGAGGAATCTTGACATGCTTAACTCGGACAATATTAATGACTATCCTTCTACTAATCATTTAGACAATGTAGATTCTGAAGATCTTGTTGATGGGAATGTCTGCAGGAAAACAAATGCCACATATGATATATCTGGTGAAGTTGTAACGTCTGATTATTTGGTTATTGTCCGGAAACACCATGATGATGAATCTTACAGAGTAGGCACCGATACTTGTCCATCAAGTACTGTTTGTTGTGACACTACTGAGTCACATAATAATGAAATGTTCCCTTCTGGAACAGGACATGATGGCAAATATGAAATGGGTAGACTGGATCAGAAAACTGATGATCATAAATGTGCTACATTTGATTTGTTATCTACTAACAGTGATGACAATGGTCATAACAATATGAAGGCTTGTATTCCCATGTCCCCTGGCAGAACACAATTAGATGTTGATACGGATATGGTAGATGATGCTGTAGGTGTCAAAGCGGAAAGTAACTGCCACTTGGACAGTTGTGTGAAGAACCCCGAGAATGTTGGTTTGGATGATAAACTTGGTTGCGTCTCTAAGACAAATGCAGCAAACATTTATGCCTGCCAGGCCAATCTAATGGAAAAGATCGATCTTGTAGAAGATGAATCTCAATACGAAGATGGTGAATTCAGGGAATCTGTTCTACATGGCTGGGGAGATGCAGCTGAAGAAGACGAAATTGAACATTTAGATTATGGCTCGGACTATAGAGAGAATGATGTCTTTGAACCTCCTTTTAGTGTTCCTACTGTTGATAGCACGACATGCAAAGGCGTGCAAGTTGCCACACATGACGCGCATTCAAATTCATGCAAGGACATGCAGCTTACTATTTATCAACCATTGCTTAAAGGCTCATCAATGTCGGAAGGTTTGAATTCTGCATATGGCAAGAGCGGAGCAGGTAGAACTCAGATGGATTATTTGGGACTAAATGATGGAAGGAAGTCGCATAAGGTTGATGGTGGTGCTTCTTTGTCTGATACTGTTACTGATAATATAACTGGAAACAACATTGATGATTGTAACAAGGAAACTTTAACTAGCACAAGGATGAAAATGTCAGGATGGGATCAATTGCCTGAAAGTCATAGGCACAATATAGAAAACATGTCCGATACTGGAATCACCAGTACAAAAAATCATTCTGATGGCTCCTTCGATGCTGTTGGTACCTCTGGATCTCTTATAAGGTCTTGCTCATCATTTAGGAGAGACTTATCTTCTCGAATTGAAAAACCAAGCTCATCAGACGAGGCCTGGAGATCTTATGGCAGAGTAAGCAGGTAAGTTTGATATGTGATTTCTATAGTACATAAAACTGTTATCCTTCTTGTGTGTTGGTTATACTGTTATCAACCATATCTGTTTGTTTCATGCACAGGACTGATGATCACAATGATCCAAGTGCAAAAGCTGAAGGGGATACTGGTGTTCCTAATTCAAGTGGAAGGCACGGTCCATCCCTTCGCGCACAAGGAAGGGACAGGGGTGAAAGCTGGTTTGAGCCATCCAATCATTGTGTTCCGAGAAATCATGATTCGTCTGCTTACTATAGCACACACAGGTTTTCTCAGTCTGGTTCGAGGAATGCGGCTGCAGCTGCTGTTGCAAAGGTAGAGAGTAATGGCTTTGTTGTGGCACCCGATGGCACCCTAGTCAAAGTGAGTGGTGTTGGACCTGCTGGAAGATTGCCTAGACGATCTGCTAATGATCCATTGCATGCCTCAAGACATTCTATATCTGGAAGGGGGTCCTTGAATGAGAGAAATCATACATGTGATGGTTGGAAAAGGCTTCCACGACCAAGAGAAATGAGCCCTGATAGACACTTTACCGATGATCGTGACCGGGTTGGTAGATATGATCATGAAATGGTCAGGAACCGATACCACAGACATGTGCCTGATAATGATTCTAACTTAGATTTGCTACATTTGCCAAGGAGAGGTAGGAACTTCTCTCCACCTAGAGGGAATATGCGGCTATCTCGATCTCGTTCTAGATCGACTTCTAGGTCCAGAACTCAGTCTCCTCGCCATTGGACTTCACCAAAAGGAGGAGTCCGAATGAACGGTGGCCCTGTTTTGCGCAGGCGAAGTAGATCTCCTTTAATTTTCAAGCAAGATGCCAGAATGAGAAGGATGAGGTCTCCTCATCAGCGAACTAATTATGGGGATCATCACATAATGGCTTATGGCCCAAGAATTCGTGCTTCTCTACCCCATGCTCCAAGTGGTTCAAGAAAGGAATCACCTGACCATCTCAGGGAACTTGAATACAGGCAAGACTCTGGAAGCACTGCTACCATGAGAATGTTGCGGAATCAGAGGTTTGACTCCATGGATTCACAAGGTAGGTTAAAGCCTGACGAATACTACTGCCCTCTTCCCTCAAGAAAAGCTCCCAAATATGCTGCCTTTGGTAGAGGATCTGATTTGGATAGAATACAAGATAGAAGAAGAGGACATGCGGACAAGTATGGGCCGCGGAAGCATGACATGAATAGCAGTATCAAGCGTGCTCATTATGACGTGGAAGAGAGTTTCAAGAACCGTTCTATGGGGTTTCGGCGAACAGGAAGCCCAGGGAACTTCGACAGAAGAACTCATAACCGCCTTGAAGATTCTCCTGACAAAGTTGAGGAAAAGGTGCACTTTAGATATGATGACAAATTCTCTAAACCACGTACGAGCTTCAACAACTCCTATGAGGTCCAAGAACGAGAAATCGGAGTAGCCTCTCAAGGAAGATCTTCCTGATGAACTAAATGCTTTCTTGTGGTCTGTCTTGCTTGATATCCCAAAGATGCTGAACCCAATGCATTTTTTTATTTCGGAGGGAAAGCATCTGACACTTGAGATCTCATTTCCTGCTTGTAAAAAATTTCACATCAAGTCAAAATTTTCGTTTTTGTTCTTTTTTGCAACTTGTGTTCGGTCGTATTATTTGTTTTTGGGGCCACCCAAGTGGGATATAACGTCAGAGCGTGGCTGACTGAGATATCTATTAGTTAGTTTACTTCTGAGTCTGCATGCACTCTGAATTCAATCCACCTATTGCTTGAGCGCTTTTTTTTTCTAAGTCTTTTACAGGCCTTGTATTTTTTTTCTCCTAGATTTACTAATTTGACTCCAATGTTGTGATTGCAACCCATATATATGTTTCAAGAAGGAAAAGAAAAAGATCACCTCAATTATAATTTACTCCCTAATTTCAACCTAAGAAAGAACTTGAGTTTGTCTGGCACTTTATAAAGCACTGATAAAGTGGACAACTTGGAGCATATATAATGTTAGGTCATAATTGTCCCGTTTCCTAGCACAAGTCAAAGTGTCCCGGGATTTTTTTCCGGTGAAAGAGGGAGAGGGAGGCCAAGGCGGACACTTGGCGAACTAATAGAGCAAGATCTATTGGTGAATAATATACCGAAAGGTTTGATTACTAATAGAGCGGAATGGCGTCGTATGATCCATGTAGCCGACCCCACCTAGTGGGATAAGGCTTTCTTGTTGTTGTTGTTGTTGTTGTTGCACGTTGAGTTATCTTACTTCATGTAATTTTTCCTTTTTCAACTCACTTTTGTACTTAGTTTATTTTTTAAGTATGATAATGACAGTTTTGTAATTCTGCACTCCTGAAAAGTGCACCATCTTGACTTGTTCTCCACATCACACGTCGCATATGGGCCTCACGAGCCTGCGGTATAGTAAGGGAAGACCAGCTAGTGCTCCCCCAAGCTTTGTAATCATCCCTATTTTCTCAACAAAGATTTCAAGCTTCTATAAATCTAGCATCGTGCTTCGAGCGTGGGGTGGTAACTCACAAAAGAGCGTCTCAAAAGATCAAGCGTCCCGTCGAGGTGCCCGTTCGTTTATGAACACATCCACCGAAGAAGCGGCCGCTCGGGACCGAGCGTCCCAAAAAATGTGGCATTCGAAAAGTGGCATAAGCAAGCTTCCGCAAAGCATTCAAAAGAGCTTGCCTAGATGTTGGGCATGTCTAGGCGCCGCACGGGTCATCGAGCGAAAAATGACCCTGACAAGTTGGTATCAGAGCAGCGTTTCTGGGACCGCTCAAGTTGGCGTTCGACGATCAAAGAGAAATGACGTCGAATTCAGAAATGACGCATGAATCCGTCGCACCGGAGAAGGGCCGCCCCGAGCGAGGGCGCGCCTGCTCGAAGGACGTCTTGTCCGCCTTCGAGCAACGCATCGGCCAATTCCAATTGGACGCGGACGAGATGCAAGGCCAACTCGCAATGCACGAGCGAGAGTTGGAGAAGATCGTGGATCTCGTAACGGTGCGGAATGAGATGACGTCGTTGTATACACGGATGGAGTCCATGGAGGCGACGATCATGAACATGCGGAAGACCTTGGACAATGGTCTCTCAAACATGCGGTTCGAGATGGAGTAAGAGTTTAAGACCATGCGAGAAGAACTCAAGCGACGCTATGGAGATGGGCGACGTCTCGAGATGCCCGTCCCGCATGAGGCAATGATTGATGTGCCGAAGCTGCGGCCCTACAAAGGCGAGCGGTCAACAAAGGAGATCAGTGACTTCCTCTGAAATGTCCGAAGGTACATGGAGGCCTTGGACGTGACGTCTGAAGCGAGGATGGTGAAGACTACATCATTCTACTTGCAAGATGCGACGAGTGGAACGTGGCAATGTCAAGCTCATTGAGAGGTGGGATGACTTCAAGAGGCAGCTGACGAATTACTTCTGTCTCGCCAAATCAGGATTAGAGGTCAAGATTGCGTTATTCAACATTTGCCAGAATGGCACGTTGAAGGAGTACGTGAAAGAGTTCACCGAGCTCCTCCTACAGAACTCCCAAGTGGACGAAGACACGTTGTTGACGGTCTTCATAAAGGATTTGAAGCCATGGGTTAGGACGGAGTTGGAGCGACGAAATTGTCCCAATCTCCGCTCGCTAGTCGCTGCTGTTGAGTCGCTCGTGGAGTATGTTAAAACGAGCGCTCCACTACCAAAGCCCTCGGACAAAGGCAATGGTGGAGGGAGAGAAGCCAAAGTCGCAAGGAGGTAAGCCGCACTATTAGGACAAAGGCAAGTGACAACAAGACAGGATGCCCAACAATGATAGATTCAAGAGGGACGAAAAGTCGCCAAAGCTATGCTACATTTGCAAGGGTCCACATTGGACAAGCGATTGTCCGCAAAAGACGACGGTCAACGTCATGTATTGCCCGACGAGAAGGAGAAAGAGAAGGCGTGTCTTAGTTCGATGCACATTCTCAGCGCCATCAACGCCTCGAAGGGTCCTTCATCGGCCGCTCGACTTTATGCGGACATCGAGTTGAACGGGCAAGTCTTCAACGCCCTCATTGACACGGGAGAATCGAAGTTGTTCGTGTCAGAAGTGGCCGCCAAGAAGCTGAAGCTGCCACTACAGAAGACTAATGCCACGTTCAAGACGGTGAACGCGAAGTCTATCTCGACCATAGGAATTTCTCCTAGAGTGAAAGTTCGCATCGATAAGTGGTCGGGAAGCTTCGACGTGATGGTGGCACCGATGGACGACTACGAAGTGATGGCGGACATCTCTTTTCTGCGACACATTGCTGCATGTGTCATCCCGCTCACCAACTCAATGGTCATCTTCGACCCCAAGGAACTCTACAACGTTCTCGTGAGGTCGGGAGGTGATTTCAAGCAGAAGACCTTCTTCGCCATGCAAGTGACGAAGGGGTTGCGTAGACAGGAGCACATCTTTCTGGCGACCGCCATATTGAAAGATCCGGGGCCCTTCACTCCAACATCTCCCAAAGTCTTTGAAACTCTCGAGGACTTTGCAGACATCATGCCCCCGAAGCTCCCTAAGCGGTTGCCTCCGAAGCGTGAAGTGGACCATGTCATCGATTTGGTCCTAGGATCGAAGCCCCCGCACGGAGTCCTCTATCGGCTAGTCCCTCCGGAACTCGCAGAACTTCGTAAGTAACTTACCGAATTATTGGATGCATGATACGTTCGGCCCTCGAAGTCTCCATATGGCGTCCCGGTACTCTTTTAGAAAAAGCATGATGGTTCCCTCCATGCGGGATAAGCCTTTGTTGTTGTTGGTTCCCTTCGGATGTGCATCGACTACCGGACGTTCAACAAGCTTACGGTGAAGAACAAGTACCCCATCCCCTTGATGGCGGACTTGTTCGACCAACTTGGCGATGCAAGATGGTTTACCAAGTTGGATCTTCGTTCGGGCTATTGGCAAGTCCGGATTGCGGAGGAAGATGTGCAGAACACGGCGTGCGTCATAAGATATGGCTCCTACGAGTTCCTCGTGATGCCTTTCGGCCTCATCAACGCCCCAGCGACCTTCTGCACTCTCATGAATAAGGTATTACAACTATTCCTCGACAGGTTCGTGGTTGTATACCTCGACGACATTATAATCTACAGCCGTACTTTGGAGGAGCATATCGAGCACATTCGACAAGTGTTCGAGGTGTTGCGGCAGAATGAGCTCTACGTCAAGCAGGAGAAGTGTGCCTTCGCTCAACTGGAAGTGCACTTCTTGGGACATGTCGTCGGATGTGGCAAACTGAAGATGGATGTCGCGAAGATTCGGGCCATCATGGAGTGGGAGCCGCCCAGGCGGGTTCCCGACATGCGTTCGTTCCTTGGCCTGACGAACTACTATAGACGGTTCGTCAAGGGGTATTCACATGTGATTACCCCTTTGACGAATCTCCTCCGGAAGAATGTGAAGTGGGAGTGGACGTCGACATGTCAGGAAGCGTTCGACACCCTTAAGAGGGTCATGACGGAGGAATCGGTGCTCGTTCTATTGAACCACACCAAGCCCTACGAGGTACAGACAGATGCTTCTGACTATGTCATTGGAGGAGTTCTTATGCAGGAGGGGCATTCCTACGAGAGTCGCAAACTCAACGACACGGAGCGGCGCTACGTCGTTCAGGAGAAGGAGATGACCGCGGTGATCCACTACCTTAGGACATGGCGGCACTACCTCCTCGGGACGCGATTTCACATCAAGACGGACAACGTCGCGATGAGTTACTTCGAGACGCAGAAGAAACTCTCGCCGAAGCAAGCAAGATGGCAATATTTTATGGCGGAGTTCGACTATGTCCTGGAGTACAAGCCTGACAAGACGGATGTCATTGCCGACGCGCGGAATTGGCGCCCATGAGCTCCTCTCAGGCCGACATGATCGAGAGGATCAAGAAGGGATTGGAGTCGGATCCCACGGCAAAGAACCTGTTTGAGCAAGCAAAGGAGAGAAAGACACGTCGCTTTTGGGTGGAAGATGGACTGATCTTCACCAAGGAACGTCGCATCTACGTTCCTCAGTTCGACAACTTGCGGTGCACTATCATGCAGAAGTGCCATGACTCCAAGTGGGCGGGACATCCGGGCATCCGTCGCACTTTGGCACTCATCGAGGACAACTACTTCTGGCCAAGGATGGAGGATGATGTTGAAGCTTTCGTGAAGACATGCCTTGTTTGCCAGCAAGATAAGAATCTTAATCAAGCGCCCGACGGCCTTCTGAAACCCCTGCCCATTCCAGAGCGGCCATGGAAGAATGTTTCCATGGACTTCATCACGAGCCTGCCCAAGTCTGAAGGGGCGGGTACCATCATGATGGTCGTCGATCAATTCTCCAAGTATGTCATCTTCACCGTCGGCTCCGCAAGTTGTCCTGCTACTGAAGCTGCGAAGTTATTTATGAAGCATGTAGTGAAGTATTGGGGTCTACCACAAAGCATCATCAGCGATCGGGATGGTCGATTCGTTGGCAACTTCTGGAAGGAACTGTTCAAGATGATGGGCTCCAATCTGCATTTCTCGACATCACTTCATCCTCAAATCGACGGCCAAATTGAGAGGGTGAATTGTATCTTGGAGATCTATTTGCGGCATTATGTGAGTGCCAATTAGAAGGACTGGGCGAAGCTACTCGACATCGCACAATTTTCTTACAACTTGCAGCGGAACGAGTCGACCAATCGAAGTCCCTTAGAGATAGTGACGGGGCAGCAACCTCTGATGCCCCAGGCCGTCGCCACATCTTATGGTGGCAAAGTCTCCGCCGCTCACCGCATGGCGAGGGAATGGCATGAGCAGAACGACATGGCGAGAGCATATTTACACAAGGCCTCGAAGCGCATGAAGAAGTGGGCGGACACCGGCCGATGGGACGTCAACTTTGAAGTCGGAGACTTGGTCCTTGTGAAGGTGGTCCAACATCTGCGACTAAGTGGAAAGAATCTGCACGAGGGCCTCGTTAGGCGTTACAAGTGCCCGTTCAAGATCTTGAAGAAGATAGGCAAGGTGGCCTACAATTTGGAGCTCCCGCCTCAGATGCAACAACATCACGTCTTCCACGTCAGCCTACTCAAGTCTTTCATCGAAGATGATGCAGTAAGGAGAGAAAACTCAGCAATAATAATGAGATATCAGGCTAAAAGATGAGAAAGATTGATAGAGGAACAATTAGGGTTTATGAGAAAACCACAAAAATCTATAATTTTGATAAAAGAGAGATTATGATGGCTGAAAACCCTATTGGCAGCCTTAAATACTAGGATTACAATATGTTATAAACTACTAATCAATCTCTACCCTTGATTAACCCACTTTTAATCAAGACCGTTATAACTAATCATGACCCTTATAACTAATTAAAATGTCACATTGATGACTAATAAACTAAAACACCAGTTTTAATTAAAATAACTAATTTTAAAAAAAAACTCCTGCGTCAATCTCCTCAGCTTGAAAATTTTGGCTCCTTGAAAAAAACTTGCTCCACATCAACATACATTTCGGCATCGATCTTCTTGAGCTCATCTTCATTAATCCAAGTGCTTTCAGTAGCAGGTTTACCCAACCATTTAACAAAAAATCTTCTATATCTATTACCTCTACGAGAACGGACCTCTTTGACATCCAACACATCTTCAATAACATCAGTAGAAACTTTGAGATGTTGTTCCAATTGATTTGAAACTTCAGTTGTTTCTATATCAAAGCCCTCGAAAACATACAAATATGAGACATTGAAGATAGGACTGATTTGCAAATTTGATGGAAGCTCAATGAAATAAGCATTCGAACTTATTTTCTTTAGTATCTTGCATGGTCCAAACTTCCTTGACTTGAGTTTATGATAAGTGTCCTTAGTAAACCTCTCTTGCTTCAAGTGTACAAGGACCAAGTCGTCTTCCTCAAAATCTTTAAGTCGTCGATGTTGATTGGCTGCATTGGCATAAGTTTCATTACTTGATTTCAAGGCAGCTTTTACCTCTTCATGAACTCTTTCAATGTTGTGTTGAGAGAAGATATCACTAGCTGAAAATGAAAATTCTTTCAAAATATCTTGAGCTTGAGGTGATCGGTGAGACATTTCTCTAATATGATTATCTCCAACAATTTCAGCTTCTTGACTCTCTATATTAAATTTCTCAGCACATAAAAAGCCATTAACCTTGTAGTTTTTTTATGAGCCAGCAACATGTTTTGCATCCTCCTCCATTGGATGCAAGGTGTACTTCTTTTTACCCCTATGAAAAGAATATGTGTTTGATTTAGTGTGATGCTCCATGTCATGGTCATACAACACGGTCTTCTCACAAGAATATGCCCAACATTCATAGGCACAACATCATATAAAGCTTCATCTTGAAGATTACCTCCTATAGTAAATTGTACCAAACATCGAGTAATGACAAGAATTTCATTACCTTTCTTAAGCCAACGAATTTTGTAAGGATGTGGATGTTTTTCAATAACCAATCCCAACTTCTCTACTGCATCTTTAGAAATGACATTTTTCATGCTACCACCATCTATAACTAGATCACACACCTTTCCGCCACAAAGAACACGTGTTCTGAAGATACTATGCCTTCTCCAATCTTTTTCTTCTTTAGTTATGGTAGTTAAGACACTTCGAACCGCCAATGATTCTCCTTAAACAGGAAGAACATCTATTTCTTCACTTTCATCCACATACTGATTATAAATATGCTCTGACTCTTCATATTCATCATCTTGCAACTCCACGAGATTAACTCTTCGCTGTGGACAAGCATAAGAACCATGACCATTTTCACCACAAGTGAAACAACGAATTTGTGTGTTGTTTCCTTTAAAAGTCGTAGGTGCGGAATTATTTTGTCCACCGTAACGCATTACAGCTTTCTCCTTATCATCCTTGACTGGTTCCTTGTGCAAATGTGTTATTTTTTGTATTTCCAACAGCACCAGTACCCTATTGCATAATGGCTCCTGAGCGCCCCATTAAAGGTCTACGTGCTCCATATCGTCACACTCATTTTTCTGCCAATAAAGCTTGTTGTCGAGTATCTTCAAGAGTACACACACGAGCAATAGGCATCTCATCTCTAATAAGTTGGTTAAGCCCAGCAAGATAACGAGCAGCTACTTGCTCATTTGTTTCATTCAACCCAACACGAATTGATAAGTTGTAAAACTCTAAAGTATATTCTTCAACATTCATACCTCGCTATTTTAAAGAATGAAACTTTTCATATAAATCCATTGTATAATCAGCGGGTAAGAATTGTTTTTGCAGCTTCGTCTTCATATGTTCCCAGGTGCCAATTTTCTGTTTACCTTGTCGTTCACGTTGCTCTTCAATTCTCTTCCACCATTGAAGTGTTGTCCCCTTTAATTTCAGTTTCACAAATAACACTTTTCTATTTTCTGCCATAGATTTTCACTCAAAATAATTTTTCAGACTTGTTTCCCAATCTAAATAATCTTCAGCATGCATCTTTCCATAAAAATCAGCAACTTCAATCCTAATTCCACCACTGTTCAGATCTAGGGCATGAATCAACCTATCCTCCAATCGACCTCGCACCAGATTTGTATCGGCTCCAGCTTCATGAAAGGGATTATCAAAATACCATTGATCAGTATCATCTTCCAGACTACCTTCCAGTATGTCTTGAACACCTTCCGGAATCTCCATATGGGCTGCCACACGTTCTTGTCGCTATAAGGCTTGAACACTTCACGACAAATCTTCAATCATTCGTCGAATCTCTGCCATCTCTGTTGCTGTCCAGGGTTGCCACGTCCTCGGCCTCTACCACGTCCAACCATGGTTCAAAAATAAAGAAAACCCTAATATTTTGTAGGATCTTTTGCTCTGATACTAATTTGATGCAGTACGAAGAGAAAATCAGCAAGAATAATGAGAAATCAGGTTAGAAGATGAGAAAGATTGATAGAGGAATAATTAGGATTTATGAGAAAACCACAAAAATCTATAATTTTGATAAAAGAAAGATTATGGCGGCTGAAAACCCTATTGACAGTCTTAAATACTAGGGTTACAAGAGGTTATAAACTACTAATCAATCTCCACCATTGATTAGCTCACTTTTAATCAAGACCATTATAACTAATCATGACCCTTATAACTAATTAAAAGGTCACATTGATGACTAATAAACTAAAACACCAGTTTTAATTAAAATAACTAATTTTTTTAAAAAAAGCTCCTACGTCAGAAGACCTTGAAGATCCCGGGCGTGGGGTTTCAGACCGCGCCCCGTCGGCCATCCGTCAGTAGTTTACTGATCAAATTGAAGAAGTACTCGCCGTCCGCACGAAGAATCGGAAGAATGAGTATCTTGTTCGATGGAGCGAAAGACCGGACGCCGACACAAGTTGGGAGACAGTCGAAGACCTGTGACAGTTCAAGCAGAAGATTGAAGAATTTCAAGCTGCAGCTCCAGGGACGTCGCTGACTTGAGTGGCGGAGAATGTCCCGGAGGCTTTTCCCGGGGCACGTCGAGTTATCTTACTTCATATAATTTTCCATTTTTTAACTCACTTTTGTACTTAGTTTATTTTTCAAGTGTGATAGTGGCTGTTTTGTAATTCTGCACTCCTGAAAAGTGCACCCCCTTGACTTGTCCTCCACATCACACGTCGCATATGGGTCTCACGAGCCTGCGGTATAGTAAGGGGAGATCAGCTAGTGCTCTCCCAAGCTTTGTAATCATCTCTATTTTTTCAACAAAGATTTCAAACTTCCCTAAATCTAGCACCGTGCCTCGAGCGTGGGATGGCAACCCATAAAAGAGCGTCCCAAGAGATCGAGCGTCCCACCGAGGTGCCCGTTCATTTACAAACGCCTCCACCGAAAAAGCGGCCGTTCGGGACCGAGCGTCCCAAAAATTGTGACATTCGAAAAGTGGCATAAGCAAGCTTCCGCAAAGCATTCAAAAGAGTTTGCCTAGACGTTGGACACGTCTAGACGTCGCACGGGTCATCGAGCGAAAAACGACCCCGTGACAAAAGCACTCTTGGGATGACATATTAGTCATGAACTTCATTAAAAATAATTATATTTATTATTTTTAAAATTTTACAAATTTTTAAATATCTTCTCTTATGGGTGTAAGCAAAAAACCTAAAACCCGAAAACCTAAAAAACCCACCCGATCCGACACAAAATTTTTAGGTTTTTTTTTATAAAAAAAACCTAGGTGGTTTTTAAAATTAAATAAACCACCCGAGGAGCCCGATGGAGACCTACATAATTAAAATTTTATAAAATATATATTAATATTATATTCTAAATATTTATAATATATATAAATTACTCACTAAACATATTATTTACCCTATAACATGTATAGGAAATTAATATAAGCCATAAATAGCACTATTACAATATATAACATGTGAATGTTGTTAATTTATGAAACAAAATATCTCTTCATATCATTAATAATTTTTTATATAAATATAAAATGTATAAAATAAAGGGCCCCGAAAAAATTGATAACGTTTTTTTAATTTTAAAAACCCAACCAAAATATATAGGATGGTCTTTTTTAACGAAAAAATCCACCCGACCCGCACCATTTTCATCCCTATCTTCTCTAAATAATATAATTATCATTTATATCGAGATTGTCACGATCAATTTCTGAGGCAAAATCAAGAGAGGTCCGTCGATGATCGTAAGATCTTACATTATGAATAAAAAAATATTTTTTTATAATAATAATAATATTTTGATATTTTACTCCCAATATCTACATTATATTTAATTTGTAACTTTCGTAGGCTACATAATAATGTAGAAAGTTAGAACTTAAGAGAAACTAATTATCATAATTAACAATGGTAAATCAATTTTCTCATCTGAATTATAAAAAAAGTAATAATTTTTTGTTTTCTAAATATCATTTTTTTACATAAGTTTATTAATTAATATTAGATCACTCATAAAAAATGAATGGACAAATTGAGAGGGAGAGAATGGAGAGGAATTTAACCTAATGTCTTGCTAATTTTATTCTTAATATTCTTTTTTTCATTTTTTAAAAAAATTTAATTTAAATAAATAAAATTATAATATGATAGATTAAGAAAGTTATCTCCTTTGTTGCCAATTTTTTTAATTTTAATATTCTATTTTATTAGTTTTCTCAATAAAAATAATAAAAAACAATATCACAGAATGGGTAGGATGATCCTACTGATCTTATCTTACATTTTCAATCCCCAAAGTGACATCAGATCATTTGATCACTCTTGAACTGACAACCTAGGTCTATATTTTTTTATGATATGAAATTGTGAAAAATGCGTCAAATTTAAAAACAAAACAAAAATAATTAGAAAGAATAGTTTTTTCAGAGTTATTGGACATGATCTGTTAAAATTTTCGTTATTTATTATTTTTTCAAATTATTGAATGAACAAAATGCCCTCGTGAAATTTAAAAGTTTAAAATAATACATAAAATAATTTAAAAAATAAAAAGGCATCGCCGGTGCAAAAATAAAAAAAATGATCTTTTTAGTCTTTACCGATTTTGATTCTTCTCATCGGAGCTCAAGCACGAGAAATAGCCTGCAAATACCATCACCGACATTTGAAACCACTAAGGTTATTAACCAATATTTTTAAAATTGGACCAGTCATCGAACCAGTCGGCCAACTGGGTCATGCTTCGATTGGTTCAATCGAGTTCGATCGGATTCAACCGAATTTTTATTAAAATAATATTATTTTTTACTTTAAAACATTATATTACAAATAAAAGTATAAAAGGTAAAAAAATAAAAATTTAGAAGGCAAATTCATCAATTCTAATCGTTGGTCAAACGTCTCTGGATCAATTAAGTTGACACTAGATCCACTGAATTCACCAATAACTTGGTCAGTAATGAGCTCAGGATGAATATATTGTAATGACATGAGGTTTGAGGATCTTATTAAATAGTTTTACATGGATAAAATACGAAGGTGATCATAGACTTATATATACCTATCATCTTCACCTATTAAATGGTATTTTAAATTCGTGAGAGTTAATAGATCTAAAGCGAATAATATTTTATTTTGGCCGATGGGTATTACAGAATTTCTTATAATGATATGAGGTCTCGGGATCAAGATGTCTCATTGAAATATTTAGGATAGTCAAATTATTTTTACAACTATATTATAATCTTAGGAGCACATTTGGGAATTTTGATTTACAAATATCTCCCTTTTTTTAAATAAATTAAATCATTATGTTAAGAGAACATTTTGAAGGGTTAATTCTTTAAACTTCTCATAAATTATAGTAATTTTTTACGTCTAATCTTAATATACAAACTTACTATAATGTTCTCCTAAACTATATCGCAATTTTTACTTAAAAGTATATTAATCATCATTTTAAATTAATCAAATATTAATAATTTATTTTTTACATTTTAAGAATATATATTGTTTATCATTAATTAATTTTATATTTAGTTATTTAATAATTTCATGAATAATTTCCTTTTTTATTTCCATTACTATTATCTTGCCCTCATTTTATTTTTCAAATTTATATTTTCTTTCCATATTATTTGATTTCTTGTATAAATTCATCCTACAAAATTTACTATATTATTATGTTTCCATTTTCATATTTTATTGTATAATATTCATAATAATTAAAATTTTATCATCTTGTTATTTATGTTTATGATTCTTTTTCTTTTTTTCAAATTTATCTTTATTACTATCTTTCCAATTTCATTTCAAATTCAAATTACTTTCCTTATTATTTACATCCATTTATTCTTTATAATCAAATCACTTATATTACTCTCCTTTCTATTATTTCATATTTCCTGTTATCATACACTTTCCTTCTTTTCTTTTTTTCCCATTTATTCACCTCTCTTTTATTGTTTTTGAAAAAAAACCGAATTGAACCGATTTTCCGATTCAACCCAGTTTTGGCCGAGTTGACCCGGTTCAATCTATCTTGTTTGCAAAAATGGGTTTTATATATCAATCGGATCGGACTGACGATCGGTTCGTGGTTGAACCGGTCGAACCGGCCGGTCCGGTCCAATTTTAAAAACACTATTATTAACCCTTCTCCTTGTTCTCTCTCTCCCAACTGCCGCCACTCTGGTCCGATCCTCGTGGACTCGGTCGGGCAGCTCAGCAGTTGGAATCGCCTATGCCTCCCCGTGCAACTGGACCGGCATCACTTGTGACCCCTCCTCCCTCACGATCGTCACCATCCGCCTCACGGGCTTGGGTTTCATCGGGGGATTCCTCGCCGCCTTCCGTCGTTCTGGTCGTTCTCACTGGAGAACAACAACCTCAACTTCACCGATTTTCGGGTACTTGACTTCTCCTTCAACAACCTCTTCAATAGGATAGTAGCGAGCTATGCTCGATTCCCGACGCTTCAGGTGTTGAGCTTGTTTAGCAACCTCCTCACCAGCGTCATTCCAGCCTTCTTCGTCGGCGCGCGAGCTCGCACAGGGGAGCCGACAGAAAAGGGGGGTGTCGGTGCCCCATGTGCGAGTTCGCAGGCGCGCAAGCTCGCGCCGGCCCTCTCGTGAGCTCATCGGCGCGCGAGCTCGCACACCGGTGATCTCACACATGTGGACATCGGCTCCCCCTTTTCTATCGGCCCCCTTTTCGCAAAGGGGGGCGAGCTCATGCGCCAACGAACGAACCACCTCTTCATTGTCGTCATCCTCCTCCAAATCGAGTCAAACTACCTCACGTGCTGGTCGCCAAGGCAGCCAACAATGGGAACACCGGAGAGCAGCCAACCATTGGCAATCATGTCGATCCAACGCCATCGGTTGAGGGAAGAGCATAAGGAGGCAGTTTAGACGTGAGGGCTGTTTAGTCATTCAATAATTTGAAAAAAATAATGAAAAAGTTAACAGATCTGGACGAATTGACCAAAGTGGAAAATGCGACATAGTTCAAAGGAGCTCTGCGAAAAATTTGAAAGTCGTAGATAGACACGAAAAAAAACTTCATAGTTCAAGGAGGTTAGAGGAAAAGTCCTTATTTTTTTATGTTAGACGAAAAAGTACCAACTTTCAAAATTTTCTAATAACTAAACTCATAATATTCTTCTCAAAAGTCACTACCGAGCTTGAGTTTATAAAAACTCATCGACTAAGGACAAAAAATGACAACTAATCTTGAATCTATTGAAGCAAGAATATAGATTGAACTGACCCATTCAAGGTTCAAATATTTCGGGTGCTCAATCTCACTGAGTTGAAGTGACTCAATGAAACCCTACCGCAATCAAAATCAAATTGAAATGACTGATCGAACTTATCCGACCGTCATTTGGCATCAATTCGGTCCATGCATATGTGAATCCTAACTCTATTAGATATGTCAAATCTGATGAAGAACGGATAACGATGGTTCAAAGTATCTTCAACAAAAAAAATTATTTGAAAAATAATCCCAAGATTTAAACCCTAGAGGGCCTAGACCATCTAAAGACAGTAATTGTGTGGAAGCAAGTGGTGATCAGGACGGCTAACTTTTATGTTTCTTTAGCTTTTTGTTAATATTTTGATAACAGAAAGTAAACATAAAATTAAGCCAGTTATCGAAATTTTAGAAAATAGAGAAATATAAATTTATAAATTAAAAATTTAAACCTATTAATAATGGGTTTCTTATATTTAACTAAAACTTTTAGTTATATTACTATACCTGGATATATAATATATTAATTATTAAGAAATATATGTTAATAAATACTATTTTTTTTATTCTTATATCTTTCATTATTATCCAAGATCTATTGGATCGACTATCCTAGTCAAAATTGGAAATCACCCGGCTTTTATATTTTATTTTTGCATTTTTATATATAAATATTATTACCTTTAACTTTTTAGTTGATACCTTTTATCGTTGTCGGTGACGTGATGCAGCGAAAATGAATCACACACACGCGAGAAAGAATGTTGACTGCGTTATAACTGGTCAATCTTGCGAAATTACGATCGAGTATAGAAATATTGATTAGTAAACGATTTCAAGCGAGATATTAAATTTAAATTTGTATAAATGTAGAATATTTTTATCGAAAGTCTTACTAATTATTGTAAATTATATGAGACAAAACGATTTTATCGAATTAGTTGAATTTATTGATGAGTGACGTATATTTTTTTTTAAGTCGAGGTATTTCATGTAATACTCAATGCATATGCAAATAAAGTACAAAATCATTTTTAAAATTGATATTAATATTCTAATGTTGGGTTTCGGGAATCGAACTATTTTATGGCATATTGTGTATTGTCGCAAAAATATATTGTTTTTCTTTTACTTCTTGTTTGGTGCTGATATAACATGTCTACAACTAGATTCCCATAATATTCATGAAAAAAATTCATGAGCCACTTGTGATTCGATATAATTTTTACTTAATTCAATTTGGCTTATTATTAAATAAGTCAGGCTAAAAAAATAAAAAAAATAAAGCTTATATTCTTAAATAAGGGAAAGAAGGAGAATTCGTTCCTCTCGTTTGATTAAATTTAAGTTGGAAGGAAAAGAAGAGAAAAGTTCTCTCTTTTTTCTTTCATTTCTCTCTAATGTTTCATTTCTCTTTCCCCTCAAAATTAAAATGGAAAGAAGGGGAAAGACATAATAAGTATGTTTTTCCAATTTTAATCAAATAAATTAAATATACAACTATATATGTAACACCCCCAATACAATTAAGACATTATTCACTTTGGGTACCCGCACAAATTTAAAACGTGTCTTGATAGGTGAATGAGTAACCATTCTCCTACATTCCATTCCCATCATTTCTCTTCCCACTCTTTACCTTTCCTTCCCCTTAATGAATTTTAAACCAAACAGATCCTTAGTCTCATAAATTTATCAGGCCAAGATTTGTTAATATATTATATTATATATATAATTTTAAAAAATATTTTTTCCATTTTTTTCAAAATTTAATTTTGAGTTCAATGTTATTATTTGTATTATATATTCAGAAAAAGTAAATTAGTGATATTTCTTTTATTTAGTTAATATTTATTATTTTTAATAAATAAAATTTATTATATTTAATCTATTATATTATAAAAAAATATAATTAACTTGATAGACTAACAACTAGGTTAGACATTAAAAAGTAATTAAACAAACTCAAACTAAGCTTGTGTTCTTAATTTGTTTCTATCATGCTTAAATATTTTTTATTTTACAAGAGCTTGACTTATTTAGATTCCTACTCACAAATGAAACCATCCCCAATCCATATTAGGACCAAGTACTATCATCACCTTTTTGGAAATGGATCAAATATGTATAAAACTCATACAATCAAATCATCAAAAACTATCAATGAAAGAAAAAACATCATTGTATAATAATTCATTACTACCACATTAATAATCACATGCGACAAATTTTGAGAAGACTATAATTTTTTAATGGAGTATAAAAATCGAAATAAATTCTATATCAACGTAAGGAATTGGGCCCTCAAGTAGGGGACACTGATCTCTCCTCTCCATTTTTGAAGTGACTTCAAAATCACTTCCATTTCGGATTCTATTTTTAATAGGAGAAAAATCTCTTCGATAATTTGATTGGAGATTTTCTGCGATCTTCGAGATTTTTTTATCATCCTAGGATATAAATATATTAGAGTAATCAGAAAGATTATACTATATTAAAAAAGATCTATCATATTTTATTAATATAAATGTTTGTTATAATCAAAGGGTGATTAAATTATTTATATGATAGGTTGATAATGTCTTGAATATGGACTTAGTTCTAACCTTATATGGTCCCCCTTTTTAATTAGGCGCTTCAGTAAATTTTTCTTACGGGGTCTCATTGTTCGATCAACGAGCCTGTGGGAGGTCAAGGAGGATCCCCCATGCGGGGGTTGCAATAAGGCGATTTATTTCTTATCACGAGATATGTGTCATATTTTAAGAGATTAATTAAGATTTCTAATCGATCTGTAATTTCTGTCATCTGTGAAAGGGAGTGCATATATAAACTCTCTATGGGTCCAAAGAGAAAATACTCTAATCTTGTAATCTTCTTCTGTTTCTTCCATCGAATAAAAATTTTGTGTCGCCTTAAATTTTTCGAATTTTTTCGCGATGCATAATTTCTCTCATGTATTGACCGATCGCATGTTATATATAGCAAATTCTATCCATCCAAGTGAGATCCAATGGTCACAATTTGAACCATTAACATCTCGCGATATTTTACATTTCCCCCCTTTCTTCTCGCTATATGGGCCAAGCGATCGGAGGCGGAGCAGGCATGGTGATCCGACGAGGCGATCGGACGCGACGATCTGGCGAGGCAATCGAAGGTGGAGCAGGATGGCGGTCGGAGTCGAGATGTGCAACGGGGGTGGCGCCGTTGGATGCGGAACAATCGAGAGAAAATTATATATTAATATAAAATTATCATAATTGTCTCGTTTCCTAGCACGAGTCAAAGCACTCTTGGGTTGACATATTAGTTGTGAACTACATTAACAATAATTATATTTGTTATTTTTAAAATTTTACAAAATTTTAAATATCTTCTATAAATAATATAATTATCGTCTGTATTTTTTATTATATGAAATTATGAAAATGTATGATTCGCTCGTCAAATTTAAAAACAAAACAAAAGTAGTTAAAAAGAATAGTTTTTTCAGGGTTAGTGGATGTACAACACAAGTTAAGTTTTGAGGTGAAAATAGTAGAAGAACATTCCCTCCGTCTAGCTAAACATACACCTCAACTTGCAGGCGTGGGTAAGTTTTCCTTTACTCAACATAGACCCATCATTGTCCACAACTGTTGACATGATTGATCCAATATTCGGACTTTAAATTATTACACCAACATTCATATCTAATACTACTAACTTCTGTGGATCGTAGTATATAATTTGGCTAATCAATTGTACCAATCAAATTTGATTTTATTCTAGTTCATTTTTTATGTTAGAAGAAAAAGTATCAACTTTCAACATTTTCAAATAGTTAATCTCATAATGTTCTTCTCAAAAGTCACTACTGAGTTTGAGCTTATAAAATCTCATCGAGGATAAAAAAATAACAACTAATATTGAATCTATTCAAGCAAGAATATAGCTTGAACCTACCCATTCAAGGTTCAAATATTTTGGGTGCTCAATCTCACTGAGTTGAAGTGGCTCACTTAAACCCTACCGCAATCAAAATTGAATTGAAATGACGATTGAACTTATCCGACCGCCATTTGGCGTCAAGTTGGTCCATGCATATGGGAAACCCTAACTCTATTAGATATGTCAAATCTGATCAAGGATTGGATTGAATAACGGTGGTTCAAAGTATCTTAAAAAAATAATTTGAAAAATAATGACAAGATTTAAACCCTAGACCATCTAAATATAATAAATATGTGGAAGCCACTTGGTGATCATGAAGTTAACTTTTTGTTATTCTTTTGATAACAAAAAGTAAACATAAAATCAAGTTAGTTATCAAGTCAAGTTAAATTCCACGCGTGAGGAAGAAAAGGGGGGCCGAGCTCGCGCGTCGGCAAGCTCCTATCGGCCTCCTCGCGAGCTCGCCTGCAGACTCGTGCACCCCCCTATGCGAGCTCGCACATGACGATGACATCGCCCTTCCCCCCTCCCCCCATGTGCCAGCAACGAGATCGTGGGGGCAACCCCCGGCCCGTCATGTGCGCCGATGGCAAGCGAAAGGGTTGGGCTCGTGCGCGCCAATGACGAGCGAGATGGGGGCATCGCCCTCCCATAAGCACGACCCCCTGACGATGTGGAGCGAGGGGCGTTGTCCCCATGGTGCAGTCGTCAACGATCGTAAGGCGCGATGCCCCCTGCATTTTTCTTTTTTGAAAATTTAAATTTTTTATATATTATTCTACAAGTTAAAAGGGTAACTTTGATTTTTCATAAATGAGAAAAAACAAAATTAATGGAAAAGATAATAGAAGTTGACGGAATAATTAAATTGAAAAAGTTGCGATAGTTTAGAGATAAAAAAAATAAGATTCTTAGTTTGAAATTAAATGTGAATAATCACGATAGTTTATGAATGATTTAACTCAAACATAAACATAAAGATAAAACATAACAAAACATAAGTGAACCAAATAAAATATTTTTTTATACAGAATTTATTTTATTTAAAAGACTATATTCATAATACAAGTTCAAAGAGGATTTTGGGATCATAAGACATGAATAGATTGTAATATTTGAATTAATAGATTTTAGGATCTTCGAAATTTTTTACAGATTATAAGGTCTCAATTGAGATCCCGAGTCCCGACAATATTGAATGGTCATAAAAGAAAGTAAAAAGTAATATACACAAGTAAAGATAAAAAAAAAGCACAAGTTGCATGCGGTGGGCATTGGATCCTGGACAACAAAATATTATTAATAATAAAATTCAAAAGATAACTAGCATAATTCAAACTTAAAATGATTTATAATTCTAAACCCCTAGGAAGATTTTGTAGACACCCACTTTATAAAAACTAAAAAATTGGAGCAGAGTATAATTAATCTATAAAATATAGGAAACACATGTAATTTAAATAAAATTTGAATTAGCAATATGTAATTAAATACATTTTGAATTAGCAACAGAATAGGTCCCAATTTTTTCCGGGATCCTTTGAACTCGATTAATCTTGTTGTCCGGGTACCGACCTAGCACTAAAGTGTTAGTCTAGGTGGTTGAGGTGAAAGGATGATAAGAAGAAGGGGAAATGTGGTGAATGTATTTTTCTAGTTTCGTTGAATTTAAGTTGAAAGAAAAAAAAAGAAAAGAAAGAGACTTTCCCTTTTTTTTCTTTGTAAAGAGATGGAAAAGACGAGAAAGAATTAATGACTATAAATTTTCAATTATGATTATACTAATTTAAATATAATTACTTATACAAAGGATATAATTATTTATAGAAAAAAATATTACCAAACATTTATTCTCCTCTTTTTTCTCTATTTGCTCCATTCAAATAAAATTAATAAAGTGGTTGACTAGCAAAGTTGAGTCTCATGCGTTCGCCGGTGATAGTTCATACTAGTCCAAGTTCGAGTCTTTGAGTTATTGCTATATTTTTTCAACTCCAAATTAATCGAGTGTTAATAATCTCGTATACAGAAATCCACAAACCGAGTCTGGCACAAAAAAAATTTGAATATTTCACTCCGGTTCTTGTTTTCCTTCCCTCTAATTTTTCCCTCTATTTTCTTCTCTTTTCCTTCCAAATAAAATTTGAACCAAACAGACCAAATAGAGTGTTCATTATTATTGGAGAATAAATTAATTTAATTAGACAATTATGGATAAAAAAAATAAAGCTTGCTTCCTAACAAAATAAAATAAAATGAATCCCCGTTATTTATCACTCGTTCTCATGCGGCGTAATAAAATAATATGAATGTCAAATAAAATGAATATAATGTTTCAAACATAATTGTTAGCACATCCCCGTTATTATTGCTTGCCTTGGCATTTTACATGAACATGACTTTTACAAACAAAAATAAGATAAATTATTCGTTTAATTGTTTATCTGCTACAAAACAAAAAATAAAAAATAAAAAATGATATGGAAAACATCTTATTTACTATCTAATAGTTTTATGCGTTACCATGTTAACTACCACAAAGAAAAAAATAACATAAACGTAAAATTTTGTTAATTTATGATTGATTCAATTTGATTCAAGTAAATGTTGGCATGTCGGAGGGGACGTGCCATGTAAAAAATAGGATGATCGAGGGGAAGTCGGGTTGACTTGTGAACTCGATGATCCGATTCGAATTTTTCAACTCGAGTCGACCCGACTCAATTCGAAGATTTATTTTTTTTTTTAGTTTTTAGTTTTTATTATGTATAAAAAATATTAAAATAAAATATTTTAAATGTGTAAAATAATGTATAAATATTGAATAAGTTATTTTATGTTTTTCAATAAATATTATATTAAATAATATAAAAAGTAATAAAAAAATTAAAAAAAATAATGGTCGGGTACCCGACTATCCGACGAGGTCAGGTTAGATTGGATCAAATCTCTCAACCCGTCCCGATCCGACCCGATCAAAATATGATGGGTCGGATCAAGTCGAGTTTGTGGGTCAAACCCGACTCGTGAACATCTACATTACAAATATCGGAAACATTTTTTAAAAAAAAGAATGATAAAAATATACATCTATCTATCAATAAAAAAGACCAATTTTGATAAAGTGCCACGTTGGAGAACGATTACTCTAATTCATCTTCAATTCAGCATCAAAACCAACAAGATTCTAATGAATTATTTTACATACATAAAAACAAAGTCAAATTTTGAAGCTCGAATTAAAACAAAAATAAACTACTTGCCATGCAAAGCATGGACCCTTTAACACAAGATGTTCAAAATCAAATTAAAATTTTTTATTCATAATGTTAATTAACTATATATTAGTAGCATTAATCATAAACTTTCTTTCTCGAAACGTGTCACCAGAGAAAAGTACAAACTCCGATCCGACCCACTCGTACGCGATCTCTAAGCTGTTGGGCCCCATAAGGGACAGAGGAAAGGGGGTCAACTTTTGGGTGGCAATGTTACGTTCCGCACTTTCTAGGTCCCGAGGAGCCGATCCATTCCGAGCCGACTCGGACAAAGCCGGCGGCGACGGCTGAACGGGATGACGCGTACTGAGATGCGGACCCAAGGGGGCAGAACGGTCATTTCGATTTAGGACGATGGCAGAATGGTAATAAAGTGTTGATGTTATGGGGTAGTTCGGGGCTGCCGCGCAGGGTGGGATGAACAAGTGGTGGAGAGTCTGGAGACTTCTGAGTTCCAAAGTCGGGCTGCGAAAGGGACAATCGCCGGCGAAGGGGAAGAGGAAGATGACGAGGGAACCGGCGGAGAGAGGGAGAGAGATAGAGAGTAGTGATGTTGAGGTAGGGATTGATTCAGGGCTACGCTGCGTTGCGGGGGAAGGTGAGATTTTTATAGAACGAGAAGGCCGTCCCCGTCACAAGATTGAAAGATTGCATAATAAGGAAGGATAGGAAACAAAGATCCGATGCGGCGGAGAGGAAAAAGAGAGCAGCCGGAGGTTGTCGGTTTTGAGATACAGGTACACGAAAAATCTCTGCTGTTGATTTCCATATGCTTGTAGTTCGTACCCTCTCTGCCGGCGGCCGGGGGAATCGTCGGACTGCTATCGGGTTCTTCAGCTACTGTGGTCGTTGGGAACCACCAGGCTTTACTTCAGGAAGCAGCCGTCTTGGTCTTTTTCGTTTTCCTCCTTTTGGTCTGTCAGGACATGGCGATGAAGAGATATCACGGTTGGCTGGTTACGAATGGAGTGTTTGTACCCTCAACGTATGCCTTTCTTATGTGGGATTTCGAGGCAGGTGAAGGATGATGGGTGGATGATGGATGTACCCAATCGCAGACTGACCGTTTTGCCGGCGGTCCTAGGTTTTAGGTTATTCGGAAGGAAAGGAAAGGGATTTGCTTGCTGGATTTGGATGCCTTGGTCTTCATCCTCTCTGCTCCGGCTCCCCACATGTCTAAAAGAACAAAGACAGGTGCTGCCTCTAGAGTTTTCATAATCGATGCGAGTGGCATGATCGAGAAGGATGTTCCTTGTCAGGGCTAAATCTGTCTCCACAAATTTTGTTCTCCCTCTTCAGATCAGGATCTTTGTATGTCGAGGGTTCCAACCCTGATAAGCTCTGTTGTTCATCTACATATGGATCCTGATTTACGAACTCCGCCTATGTTTTATAGCCGATCCCAAGCCCAGATAAAGGAGGAGGGTTGTGTTAGGCCCTGACAGCCAATGTAAAATCCCGTCGAATCGTATGAACATGAAAATGATGATGTTGAGATGAATGTGTGGTCATACAAGATGACCATATACGTGAACGAGTCGGAGTGGCTCCTATTAGTGAGAAAATGGTAGAGAATCGTTTGAGATGGTTTGATCATGTTCAGAGAAGATCATTAGATGCTCCAATAAGAAGAGTAGATCAAATAATCTGGAGTCCGATTAAAAGAGGGAGAGGGAGGTCAAGGCGAACAATTGGTGAACTAATAGAGCAGAATCTATTGGTGAATAATATACCGAAAGGAGCGGAACGACGTCATCTATGTAGCCGACCCCACCTAGTGAGATAAGGCTTTGTTGTTGTTGGTTATGGGATTTTCACACGATGAGTTTTTTCCCCTCAACCTGTCTTGTAGATCGAAGCTTTATGGCTTTTATGGTTACGTCTGGTTTTAGATCAGGGAATCATCATGACAAACGAAGCACTGGGACAGGTTGCCTTCCCTTTTCCGGTTAAGGATGTAATAGTAGGGAAAATGGTTGGAAGAAGTTAATTACTGTGCATAGTCTGGTGACGTTATTCTGCAAAGTTAAGTGGGAGAATCTTTTGCTATTGGTCTTTTGTGCATTGCTTTCCAGCTGGTTTTTTATTATTGTAATATGTTATGTGCTGCACTCCATTGTTTGAAGCCTTGTTTTGTTTTGAAGCTGTTTGTCTGCCCTTTGCAGATTGCCAATCGAAGTAGGAAATAAACACCATGTCTCTTATGCCAAAAATTTGGCCTCAATGTCTTTGCCTTCAACTTGACTTCTATGCCAAATATTATGCTACCTGATTCAAGAATATCAAATTTTAAAGGATGTCAAGATTGGCCTGAATTCCAAGTTTCTGAAACTGGTCTCTTTGTTCTCAGAATGTCCGTCCGAAGGGCTTTGGATCTGCTAGATGATTACTTAATCTATTCTCCTTTACTTGGGCCATGATGAAGATGAGGAATTAATATAAATGGTTGGTTCTCACTTTTTTCTGCCTTGATGAATATAGAAATGAAAATTCTTGTTAAATATGTATTCTCTGATCTTCAGAAATGGTTGGTTCCTTTCTGTAAAGAACGTATAATGTCCAAGAACTGGAAATGTTTTGTGCAGATTCCTTAGTGTGCTTGTTCAGGGGGGGTCAATCTTGGCCATCAAAAGTTGCTCAGGACCAGTCTTGTAAGAGTTCAGGAGGCAGTTTTGATGGCTCTGGACCGTGCATAGTAAATACAATGATTACTGAGAACTATGGGTCTTGAACTTTCAGGAGTTCTAGATCTTGATTTGAACTGGATGCCACAAAAGGGAGACACAAAGCTGTAGAGTTTCTAGGACTTCTTTCTTTGAAGGAAACATAAAAAGTTATGCTTTCAAGACTTCTATGAGTAGCAAAGATATATCTGATATAGAGATCGGGGGGGATGTTTCCGTCTCGGGGTCTGAGAAGGTTTTGTTTGCTAAACCTTATCATAATTTAGAAGATCTTGCTCTTATGGAATTTTCTAACAATCTCCCTTTCACTCTTATTGAATCACTGAAAAGTCTTTTTTCTTGTTCTCCATCAACTGCATCTCCATATTGCCATTCAGTTCATTCTGATGACTTTTCAATAAAGCCAGACGACTTCATTTCAGGGAACTTTAGCATATGAGAAGCATCACAATAAGAGTCTATCTTCAAATAAAATATCTACTTCTACAAAAGTAAATGACAAAGCTTGTGATGCTGCAGATTTTTCTGGTATTTCAATATTGGCTTCTGTTGCTTGTAATAGTGACATTTGTGATATCATAAACGCTGAAGAGCTGAATTTAAAGGATCATTATCCTAATGGAGACGCCTTATCAAGAACTCCAAATACTGAGACAGATTCATTATGTGAAGAAAAAAGTTCAGCATATGCTAATTTCTGAAGCTCTTTAGAGAAAATGCAATCTCCCTATAAAGACATTTTATGCTGCATCTGTTGAAAGTATTGATGCATTGACAAGTAGCAAAAGCTCTGTGGTGCAGTTTCCAGATGTTTCAGATAAATTGAAGCCTTCGTTATGTGATCCTAAACATAACTGGGACCTAAACACTGTTCTGATGGATGCGTGGAACCACAGTTGCGACAAGATTGCTAGTCGTCAGCCACTTGCCGTCGGTCATAGAGTTGAAAGTTCTCAAATTGAAAAGAAACCTGTCCGTGAAACTTGCAACAGTGATGTGGCTGCAGCTTGTGTTTCTGGATCTGAAAATCGCAATTTTGATGCTGTTGGTAGTCTAATGGATAATCATGTTGCTCAAAGCAGAGACTGAGAAGGAACATGATATTTATATTATGAAGTTGTCAGATTCTGAAGAAGGAAAACTATGCTCTGTTTCTTGTGGATATTTTAATGATGAAATGGATCAACAGTTGGGTGTTGCCATTGTTTACTTGGTGGGTTCATATCAAGAGAGCACGCCTGTGAATGACCGAAATATTTGTGGTGCTGAAAGTATTTCTTCCACTGAGAAGGCTTTTTTTAGTTTTCCAGCAACAACAACAATAACAAAGTCTTATCCCACTAGGTGGGGTCGGCTACATGGATCATACGACGCTTCGTTAATCCATGTTCATGAGATTCGACAGGGTTTTACGCTGGCTGTCGGGGCCTAACACAATCCTCCTCCTTTATCCGGGCTTGGGACTGGCTATAAAACATAGGCGGAGTTATTTGGAACATGCAACGTTACATTAGGAAAAAAAGGAAATGCGTCCAGAATTATTTGGAATTGATTTTTAACCCTTGTTATTTCAACTGAATAAAATCTTCATGTCAAACACAATTAACAAAACCCATAATATCATAAAAATTATGGATGACTACCAGCTTGCTATTCATCCTCCTAAAATATCATAAAGATTAAAGTCACATCAAATATCACCTGAAGACATTATATTTTTTAGGATGTAAAGGGAAAAAGGTTAGAATTCTCAAACAAACAACTTAGCGCATTAAAGAGAACACAAAATACACAAAAATTCTGAAGCAAAGCTTATTTGTGCATATTCACATGTGAAAAGTGTCAACTGATGGATGAGCTAAATGCACAGCTCTTCCATGATTTGGCACAAATGCTATCTATAAAGAAATGCACACTGATCACAAGCTTTACATATAAACAAGAATATAGCATTCAAATGTCAAGAAAGGATATTTTCTGAAACAGCTAAAATCACCAATGTCGAATCAAAGTCAACTCACTCTGTTGAAGCCAGCAATCAAGGATAATGGAACCCATCCTTGGTCATCCATATTTTGTCGCAGAAAGACATCTTTACATAAATTCTCAGGACTGCAGAAGATATGAAACAGCATATACTAATGTACAGCAAGATAGGCGCCTAAAGCATCTGAAACCACTACTATGCAATGCAACCAAACAATCACCTGAAATAGTAATCTATCTGCTTCAGTAACATGGCACGTTGAGCATCTATAGCCGGAATAAAGGCAAGAGGAGCTGCTGGGGGATGCGGTACAAAAGGGAAACCCCTGAAAGACTCCGGTGGTGCAACATAAATCACAGGAGAAGGCATATCAGGGTACACCACATGGTTCAGGAAGGGCGGCCTGATGAGCGGAGAAGGTGGGCCAATGAATGGAGGTGTCATTGGCGGAGGTGGCCGGATTAACGGCCGAGGCCCACGCTGCTGCATGTGAATGTCTCTGCCCCTGTGATATCCATCGTAACCACCACGCTCCTGATCACGGCGATTGCTATAGTTATTGTGATGGTGCGACCCGCCCCCGTTGTTTCCTCTCCTAAAGCCTTTGTGGTGATCGCCACCACCACTGCCTCCCCTTGATCCATGCTCCCAGTTGGAGTTCTTGCCTGCACGATCTGGTTGAGAAACCTCAGTGGGTTCGTTCATAGTTGCAGTTGGAGAGCTCGACGAAGGGACCGATTGCTGCGTTGCTCCACCATTAGGTGACGCACTACTTGTGCTACTATTACTGCCGCCGCCACGCTTGAACGATCTCTGGCGACCCACAGTAGCATTGTTTGGAGTCGAAGATGGATCCAAATTGCTCAGCTTTTGACACCAAAAACGGAAGAAACAAAAAAGAGGCAACACAACAGATTTTGATCCGCTTTTCACCATAAATAAAAACGGTCGATCTCAATAAAGAACAGGAATCACTCTTGTTTGTGGAGAGAATGCATCGTGTCACACTACCCCCCAAAAGTGACATTTAGCTTGGGTGAATCTATAAGGGAACGAGTCTCTTATAAGAATGCTGATGAAAACAAAAGTACTGACAAATCTAATTTGGAGGGCAACATTGATGAGTGATGATCATTGCTTGATTGATTCCCATTTAGGGCCTGCCAACACAATAAACCCTCAGGTTGAGAGAAATCTTGACATGCATGACTCAAACAATAATAATGACTATGCTACAACCAACCATTTGGATGACATAGCTTCTAAAGAGCCAGTTGATGGGACAAATGCCACATATGATATCTCTGATGAAGTTGTAGGTTCTGAATCTTCCGATGGATTAGTTGTTGCCCAGGAACATCATGTTGATAAATCTTACAGAGAAGGTAAACCTTCTCCATCTAGTACCTTTTGCTGTGACACTATTGTGTCATTGGACCAACACATGGTAATACTTTTTACAAATTGGGGACAGCAAATCAGAAGTCTTATGATCATAAATGTGATGTACTGTATGATGCTAAATCATTATCTACCAAAGGCGATTACAATAGCCACGATAATTTGATTGCCTGCATTTCACCCGGCACAAGGCCACTCAAAGTTGTTTCTGATATAGTAAATGATGCTATAGGTGTCAAAGTGAACAGCTCTGGATGGTGGTTCGAATAATAATCTCACTCGTACCTCTGAGACAAATTCTGTTACAATGGTGCCAACCAGGCCAATGGAATGGAAAAGATCGATCTTCTTGAAGATGATTCTGAATATAGAGTTGATGAATTTACGGAATTTGTTCTACATGGATGGGGAGATGCAGCTGAAGTATGGATTATATCTGGGAGTAAATGTTGGAAGAAAGTCACAGAGGTTTGTTGGGGATGCTTTAGTATCTGATGTCGTTGCTGTTAATATATGTGGGAACATTGATGATTGTGACAGGGAAGCTTCAACTAGCACAAGAATGAAAATCTCAGGATGGGACCAGTTACCTCAAAATCGTAGGCACCATAGAGAAAACTTGTCAGATCTCACCATTGGCAGTACAAAATGTCCTTCTGGTGGCTCCTTCGATCCTGTTGGTACCTGTGGATCTTTTATGTCTGACTCATCATATAGGAAGGGCTTGTCATCTTGGATCCAAAGACCAAGCTCCGTGGGTGAGGCTTAGAATAGAGCAGAGTAAGCAGGTAACTTTGATAAGATATCTTTATAGTATTTAAAATTTTATCCCTTTTGTCTGTTGTTTGTACGCTGTTATAGATCATTCTTTTTGTTGCATGCACAGGTATGATAATCACATTGATCTAGGTGTGAAAGCTGAAGGGGATGGTGGTGCTCCTAATTTAAGTGGGAGGTATGGGCCGTCCCTTAATGCACAAGAAAGGGACCATGGTGAAAGTTGTATTGAGCCTTCCGATAATTATGTTCCGAGAAATCGTGATTCATCTGCTTATTATGGCACACATAGGTTTTGTCAATCTGGTTTGAGGAACGCTGCTGCAGCTACTGTTGCAAAGGTAGAGAGCAATGGCTTTGTTGTGGCACCAGATGGCACCCTAGTCAAAGCTAGGAGTGTTGGACCTGCTGGCCAATTGCCTCGACGATCTGCAAATGTTCCATTGCAGGCCACAAGACATTCCCGATAATGATTTCAACTTAGATTTGTTACCGCATAGAGGGAATCTGCATCTCTCTCGAACTCGATCTCGTTCCAAATCTAGAACTCACTCTCCTTGGACTTCGTCTAAGGAGGGTAGTGGAGTTCGAATGAATGGTGGCCCTGTCTTGTGCAGGTGCAGCAGATCTCCTTTAGTTTTCAAGCAAGATACCGGAATAGGAAGGATGAAGTTTCCTCGTCAGCAACCCAATTATGAGGATCACATAATGGCTTATGGTCCAGGAATACGTTCTTCCCTATCATATGCTCCAAGTGATTCAAGGAAGGAATCACTCGACCATCTCAGAGAACTTCAATGCATGCAAGACTCAGGAAGCACTGCTACCATGAGAATGTCAAGGAATCAGAGGTTTAAATTGATGAATTCCCAGGGAAGCCTGATGAATACTTCTGTCCTCTGCCCTCAAGAAAGGTTCCAAAATTTGCTGGTTTTGGTGGAGGATCTAATCAGGATCGGATACAAGATAGAAGAAGAGGCGCCATGTCAGGTAGGAGCTGCCCCATTTGCCGCACGAGCATGACATGAATAACAGGCGTTCTCATTGTGACTTGGGATAGATTTCCAGAATTATTCTATGGGTTTCCGGCACATGAGAAGTCCGAGGAACTTCGACAGAAGAACTCATAACGACCTCAAAAATTCTCCTGTCAAAGTTAAGGAAAAGACCCGTTTTAGATATGGTGAGAGATTCTCGATACCTTGTACGAGCTTCCTGATGAAACCGAGAAACGTGACGAAGGAAGATCTTCCTGATGACCATTTGCTTTTCCTGTGGTCTGTCGAGCCTGATGTTCCAAGAGATGCTGAACCCAATGCTTTTTTTTTCTGGAGGTGAAGCATCCCACAGTTGAAATCTAACTTCCTGCTTGTAAAAATATCGAGTCAAAATTTTCCTTCTTTTTTTTTCCCATCTTGTGTTCACTCTTATTTGTTCTGAGCCTGCCTGCTCTCTGAATTCAATCCACCAAGTGTTTTGAGTTCTTTTTGTCTCACTATATACATATCTTTTTTTTTTCATCAGGAGTCATTAGTGTTCCTACTTGACTGAAATAAACAAAAATTTAATCAAGTTGGAGATTCGGGAATCAAATCCGAAAGTGGCAGTCGTTTTTGACTAGAAATCTAAACTTTTTTGTTTTTCTAGTTTCAACCTTGGGAAGAAACTTATAGTTTTAAGTTTTAACACCGGACAAGTGGCCGCCATGAACATAACGTCGCGGTAGTGGTTAGGTAATGAAGGGACCCCCACTTCTAGCACAAGTCAAAGCACAACAAAGGTTTCTACGAGTGTGAATTATTTTTTTTTTAAATACTTTGGGATGCTGCACGTAAGATCTTGTTTAGTGAGATTATAACCAATCACAGATACTTATAATTGTACATATTGATTATTAGTATTCAACCAACGGTTCAGATTTCCCGGAACTGTGTTGCTAAGGGAGGAGGAATTAAACAAACGATTTTTTTTAAAACAAAAAATTGGTTTGTCACATTAGTTGGTGTGAAAAAAATGTCACATAAATAGTAGTAGGTTTGTTTCTTTTTCGACGTTAAATATTACTGGCAATGAATCAGGTGCGTGATTTACGGTAAGTAAACAAAAAAAAGCTTATGTTATTAATGAAATTTATAAGAGTTAATAATTTGTCAAACTCAAGTTCAATTGATTATTTAATTATAAAAATTATACACGAATATAATAAATTTTTTAAAAAAATAAATATGTTATTTATAAGTCAGTCAGGTCATTTATAAATAGTCTAATATTCTTTAACTAGATAAATTTATTTTTATTGGGAGTATGCGACTTGAGACGACACATAATAGAAAAAGGTTCTAATTTTGAAATAGTATTAATCTAGGAAAAGATTAAAATTAATTCTCTTTTATTTGTTTATTTATTTTTTGTTAATCGCTTTTACTAATAACAATCACTTAATAGCACCAATCAACTCTTCTAAGTTCTAATATACGACCAAAAGCACAAAAATAGAAAAGAATATGGGCAATGCACACCACACACGCAAACAACCGGATGCCTTGCTTCGGTTGGTAGTGTCAAGAGGTAATTAGTCGATCACATGATATATATCATATATTATATTATTGTCATTGTATATAACTATAAGAAAGAAGTTTTTGTGTCTTTGCCTGTGTTCTAAGTTATCCTGCTTGACTTGTTAATCAATCAGTTCCTGGTTTAACTTTTTTATATAATGCAAACAATTTAATAAATATAAAAAAGAGCCGATCCATTGTGAACCGACTCGAGCCGGCGCCGCAGAGAGAAGAATTATAGGGGAACGCACGCGTAATGTAATGACTAAAGATACGGCTCTATGGGCATGAAGGTCATTTGGAGTGTCTATGGCAGTATCGTAAAATAGTTTGTTAGCAGGGGCAGTTCAGAGATGTAAGGATGCTGCACGAGGGATGATGAGCAAGTAGTAGAAGTCGGAGGCGGAGGATGACTTCTGAGATCATCGAAGGCACATATTGTCGAGCATTGAAAGGGGCACCCGGTGGAGGCGACGACCGCACGCAAAGGAAAGAGGAAAGCAGGGAGACGACGACCCGGACGACTAGGAGACCAGCGGCGAGAGAGACGTGGTGGTGGTGACCAAGGGAAAGGATTGATTCGTTTTTCGTCTGAGAAAGATATCTCTATCCGGTGAAGGAGGCCGTCGCCGGCGCCGTCGCGTGGGAGGAAGATAGTAATAAGGAGGATTAGAGACATAAAGGAACGGAGAGGTCAAAGGAACAGGTTTTGTGATACATGTAGACGAAAAATCCTAGCTTTTGATTTCTGTACGCATTTAGTTTGTGCTCTCGCTGCCTCCCGCTGAATCGGTCGTCGGAACCGTCGGAAAAAGATCTCGGATTCGCTGCTCCGTTCGCCGGATCCATCGGGCTTTACTCCGGGAAACGGTCGTCTTTGCCCTTTTTTCTGCCTTTCGTCCGCCGGAACACATGAAACGGAGACACAGTAGCGTCGCCCTTCTCGGATCGCAGGACAGTTGAAGGGTGACAGCTGTGCCTGCTCGCAGGCGACGGCAAAAGGAGCGAACTTTTTGCCCTCGGCCCCTGGTTTTTTGCCATCTTATAGGAAAGGGATTTGATTTGCTTGGATTTGGATGTCTTGGTCTCGATCTACTCTACTTTGGAACAGTGCTGCCTCATAGTTTTCATGATCGTTCGAAGAGAGTGGCTCTACGATTTTTGTTCTTCCTCTTTCAGCGTCGAGATATTTTTACTTGCTTTCTTCTCTGCTTTTCGAACCTTGTGGACTTTGATAAGATCTGCTGTTTATCGCTTCGGGAATAACTCTCAGACTTGGACTCTGAATGTGGCTCTGGAATTTGCACAGGGCGGGATCTTCAGCTAATTTTCTGCAGATTCAAGCTTCCTGGTTTCTTTGGTTACGTTTTTTTAGATTCGATCTTCATGGCAAGAAGCGTTTCCCCATCACCGCAGAATTTTGTAGTATCCCAGGTGGCCTACCCTTTTCTTGTTAAAGATATAAAATCGGGCAAATGGTTGAAAGAAGTTCAACTGCACAATAGGTTAATTACTGTGCATAATCTATCTCAAAAGAACAAGTACCACACATGATTTGGTGGAGGCAGGTTGCAAAATTAAGTGGGAAAACCCTTTGCCATATGTAGCCTGTGTATCACCTGTCAGTTGGTTTTGCAGCAATGTTAATGTGTTATGTGCTATTTCCATTGCTTGAACTTTTTTGTTGGAGTTGAATGTCAATGGGAGTAGAAGATATACACCATGTCTCTTACACCAAAAGGCCTAGAGGTCTGATGCAAACTCCTCAAATGTTATGCCAAGTTTTATATCTGATTGAAGAATATCAGGAATTTTAAAGCACATCAAGCTGGGCCCAAGTTTCTAGTTTCTAACACTTCTCTAATGAAAAGTTGATCTATTGTTGTTTTGCTTGAGTCATGATGAAGATGAGAAATCCTTGTCAGTGGTTGGTTTTGACTTATTGACACATAACTGAAAATTCATATTTAAATCTGTATTCTCTGATCTTTAGTAATGGCTGGTTTCTTTTCTGTATTATAAGTATAACTATATAAGGAGTGAGAATGCTTATTTCAGATTCCGCAGTGTACTTCCACAGGGGGTTCAACTTCGTCTGTCGAAACTCTCTCAGGATCAAAGTCTTACAAGTGTTGTGGAGTCAGAAATTGATAGATTTGGAGCTCTAGCTGCAAATATACTGAAAACAATGGGCCTTGAGCTTTTAGGAGTTATAGAACCTGATTTGAACTGGAAGACCGCCACGAAAGGAAGACGCAGTGCCGTGAGGCGTGCTAGAACTTCTTTCATTGGAGGATGTACTGTCAAGACTTCTATTAGCAGCAAGGATATACCAACTAAAGATAACATGGAGGATGTTTCCATCTCTGACTCTGAGAAGGTTTGTTTGTGACGCTTTTGATGATAATTAAAAGTCATTTTTCCAGAATTTTCTGTCAATTTTCTTTTTGTTTTCCACAGGTTGGTGTAAGTATTCTTGGCCAACGATTTAGTGAATCATTCAGAAGTGTTCCCATAAAGAAAAGGCGGTTTCTTCTTGCTTGTTCTCCATCACCTCCACCCCCATCTTGTCAGTTAGACTGTTCTGAAGACTTCTTGACAAGTCAAATGATTTCATCTCTAGGAATTTCAACATATGAAAAACATCGCAAAAAAAGACTAATTTCAAGAAAAAAATATAGTTTCAAGAATACCAATGTCAAAACTTGTGATACAGCAGATTTTTCTGGTATTTCAATATTGGCTGCTGCTGCCTGCAACAGTGATATAGTTGGCGATATCCTAAATGCTGGAGGGTTTAATTCAAAGGATATTTCCTCTATGGGGAATGTCCTATCAAATGCTAAAATCTCTGAACCAGTGTCATCATGTGAAGAAAAGGTTCAGCATATGCTCATTGCTGAGAATCTAGAGAGAGAATGCAATCTCCCAGTGGAGATCGGTTCCTCCACCTTATCGGTTAAAGTGATTGATGTCGAAAGGTTGCCAAGTAACAAACACTCTGTGGGTCCATCGCAAGACATTTCAGATAGAGCGAAGTCTTCCTCTTGTAATCCTAGGCTTCACTGGGACTTAAACACTGTGATGGATGCATGGGAAGAAAGTTGTGATGAGATTGTGAATTGTCAACCACTTACCACTGATCAAAAAGTTGAAGGTTCTCAAGATGAAAGGAATTCAGTCATTGACACCTGCAATAGTAAGGTCCAGACATCTTGCATTTCTGAACTTGAAGATCACAGTGTTGATACTCTTGGTAGTCAAATGGATGAGTACGTTTCCCTCAAAGCAGAGTTTGAAAAGGAGCATGATATGTCTAATAACAAGTCAGCAGATTCTGGCAAAGCAAAGCAAAGTTCTGTTTTTTGTGTCTGTGGTAATGATGAAATGGAGCAACACTTGGGCGTTGACTCTGTTTCTTTCGTGGGCCCTAATGAAAAAACAACACCTGTGAATAGCCAAAGGATCCATATTTGCAGTGCTGAAAATATTTCTTCCGCAGATGACAGGTGCTCTTGTTTAATCAAAACTACTGAGAAACTAAAGTCTGATGCAGTCGGTAAATCAGTTGAAACTGAACCCGCATCTATTGTGGTTTATGGAGAGAACTCAGCAAGTCACTCCACCACCCATAAGCGACATCACAATTTCCCTGAATCTTCAACGGATCAAAACTATGATGAGAATGTTGTTGATAATGAAAGCACTGGCAAATCTATTGTGGAGAGCAACCCTGATGATCATTGCTTGATTGATTCCCAAATGCAGCATTTCAACCTAAACCTTCATATAGAGAGGAGTCTAGACATGCATAACTCAGACAATTTCAATGCTTGTCCTTCAACTAACCACTTAGATGACAAAGCTTCTATGAAACTAGTTGATGGGAATATCTGTGCAATAAAAAAGGCAACATATGACGTATCTGATGAAGTTGTACTTTCTGATGGTTTGGTTATTGCTAGGGAACATCACACTGATGAATCTATTAGAGAAGCCAGCAGGGAACCCTGTCTGCCAAGTACTCATTGCTGTGGTGCTATTGAGTCATCTGATAATGAAATACTTGGTTCGAACACAACACATGGTGATAAACATGAAATGAGCACAGTGGGGAGGAAAGCTGTTGATAGTAGACGTTCTATGTTCTCTGATGTAAATTTAGTCTGTGCCAAAGGAGATTACAATAGTTTGAAGGCGTCTATTCCCATGTCATCAAGCACAACACCAATTAAAGTAGATGCTGATATGGTAGATGGCATCAAGGTGGAAAGTAAATGCTACTTGACCAGTTGCGAGTATGGTGGTTTGAATGATAATCTTGGTTGCACCTCTCAGAAAAATTCACCAAGGAACAATGCTGACCAGGCCAGTGCAATGGAAAATATTCATTTCCTGGAAGATGATGACTCTCAATACGAAGATGGTGAATTTAGGGGATCTATTCTACATGGTTGGGGAGATGCAGCTGAAGAAAAGGAGAATGAACATCTGGACTGTGTTTCGGACAATAAAGAGTTTGACCTTGAACCACCAAGTGTTCATCCTGTTTTGTTGCCAGTTGATGGCATGTCCTGCAACAATATGCAACTGGTTGCATGTGATGGAGCACGTTCGGCCAAGGACATGGAGCTAACTATTTTTCAACCATTGGTAAAATGCTCATCAATATCAGACCCTTCAGATGTTGAAAAAGGCAAGAGCACTGCAGGTACAACTCATATGGATTATTCTCGATACAATGGTGGAAGAAAGCCCCAGAAGTTTGTAGATGATGCTTCAGTATCAACTGATAATGTAGCTGGTTACATTAGTTATGATTGCAACAAGGAAGCTTCAGCTATCAGAAGGATGAAAATGTCTGGATGGGACCAAATTCATGCAAGTCGTAGGCATAACATGGTGTCAGATAATGAAACCGCCAGTACAGAATGTCATTTAGAAGGCTCATTTGATCCTGTTGCTGTGGTCGGATCTTCAAGGTCGGGCTCAACACTTAGGAGAGACTTATCATCTAGAATCAAGAGACTAAGCACGTCAGATAAGTCCCGAGGATCCTACTTCAGAGAAGTCAGGTAATTTTGAAAGAGCTTCCTTATGTAATATTGGAGCCGACCCCACCTAGTGGGATAAGGCTTTGTTGTTGTTTGTTGTTGTTGTTGTTCCTTATGTAATATTGGATTTTGTGACCCTTTTGTCAATTAATTGTTATATTGTTACTTATAATTTCTGTTTGTTGCATGCCCAGATCGGATGATCGCAATGATCTAAATTTGAAAGCTGAAGTTGATGTTGGTTCTCTGAATCTGAGTGGAAAGTATGGACCATCTTGCCATGCACAAGGAAGGGACGATGGTGACCTTTGGTTTGAGCCTTCCAGTCACTGTGTTCGGGGAAATCATGATCCATCTCCTTACTATGATACATCCGGCTTTGCTGAATCTGGTTCTAGGAATGCGGCTGCAGCTGCTGTTGCAAAAGTACAGAGCAATGGATTTGTTGTGGCACCTGATGGCACCATAGTCAAAGCAAGTGATGTTGGACCTGGTGGTCGATTGCATAGGCGATCTACGAATAATTCGTTGCATGCCTCACATAATTCTATATCTGGAGGGGGTTCACCGTGTAAAAGAAGGCTTCCATGTTCAAGAGAAATGAGCCCTGTTAGGCACTTTACTGGTGAGCGTGACCGGATTGGTAGATCCAATCATGAAATGGACAGGAAATATCACAGACCTGTACCTGATAATGACATTCAGTTGGATTTGCTGCATTTGCCAAGGAGAGATCAGAGCTTCTCATCTCTTAGAGCAAATGCAAGGCTATCTTCATCACATTCCAGATCTCCTTCTAGGCGGAGAACTCGTTCTCCTTGTAATTGGACTTCACCCAAGGCAAGAAGTAGACTTCGAATGGATGGTGATGTTGTTTTGCGCAGGCGCAGCAGATCTCCTTTAATTTCCAATTCTGATGCCAGAAGGAAAACAACGAGGTCTCCTTACCGGCAACCTAATTATGGGGACCGCACGGTTGCGTATGATCCAAGAATTCATGCTTCACTACCACATGCTCCATGGGATTCCAGGAAGGGATCACCATCACCTGACCATTTCAGGGAACTTAATTACAGACAAAACTCTGGAAGCACTGTTACCATGCGAATGCTAAGAAATCAGAGGTTCAACTCAATGGATTCACAAGGGAGGTTAGGGCCTGATGACTCATGCAGTCCTTTGCCATTGAGAAGGGTTCCAAATCTTGCTGGCTTTGGTAGAGGATCTCGTCAGGATGGGATACGTGATACAAGAGTGGACGGGTATGAGTTGCCCCATTTGTCGAGAAAACATGACCTGAATGCTAAGCATGCTCATTATGATGTGAAAGAGAGTTTCAAGAATAATTCTAGAGGATGTCAACGACATTTGACCAGCAAAGATGACCTGAATGCTAAGCATGCTCGTTAGGATGTGAACGAGGGTTCCCATAACAATGCTACAGGACTGTGGCGAATGGGAAACCCAAAGAACTTTGTCAGAAAGAACTAGCAACCATGTTGGAGATTTGATGGCAAAATCTCTAAGCCTAAACTTCAACTCTTGTGAAGTCCAAGAGCATGATATGGAATAGCTGCTCAAGGAAGATCTTCGTGATGACATTATGCTTTCTTGTAGTCTGCGGTGCTTGAGATTCCAAAAGTCCGGAATCAGTTGCATATTTTCTTCTGGAGGGAAAACATCTGATGCTTGTAATCCCAATTGACAAAAAATTACATCTCGAGTAAAAAATTCTTTGTTTTTTTTTCTTTCTTTGCACCTAGTGCACCCTCTGTATTTATTTCACTATTAGCCCACCTGAGTGGTATGTATCCTCAGCGGCGAGGCTGACAAACAAAATAATTAGTTTACTTATGAATCCAAGCCACATATTGTGATCTCTTCTTTTAATGTTGTACGGGCCTTGTATTTTGATATTTTTTGTGAAAGATTTTGATAATATAACTCCGAATTCAGAAGAAAAATACTTGAAGCTCTGTTTGATTGAATTTTTGTAAAAACAAAAAACAAAAGTGTTTTAAATCGACATAAATCATATTTTAAAAATATATTGAGAATGTAAAATAAATCATCGAAAAAGATTATGAAATACTGTATACATATCCGAATACTAATTCAAATACCATGTATTGCAACAACTAAAATATCTTTCGTAACTCGGCTATTTAAAATTATAATTATTATTTTATAATATAAATTTTGAAAATAATAAAATATCAAATGTATAGTCATAAAAAATATAATTAGCACTAAAGAAGTGATACAAAATATATATTTCAAAAATCAATATATATATATATATAACTCCGTCTATATTTTATAGTTGGTTCCAAGCCCGGATAAAGGAGGAGGATTGTGTTAGACCCCGACAGCCAGCATAAAATCCTGTCGAATCTTATGAACATGGATCAACGAATTGACGTCGTATGATTCATGTAGCCGACCCCACCTAGTGGGATAAGGCTTTGTTATATATATATATATATATATATATATATATATATATATATATATATATATTAAAGATGTAAGAAAATATCTATTTAAGAGTCTGATTAGACTCTAGGATCATTTTTTAATAAAGTAAAATTAATTCACAAAAATAGGATCCATAAAAAAAATAGATGCAATGAGGCTCAAGTTTTGTTTATATTTTTTAAATTTATCTTTAATTCATAAATCACATATTTTTTTCATTAATACAATAATTGGTATTATTTATATTTTCCACAAAACTCGTATTTGATATATTTAAATTTTGTATTAACTTCTATATTTTATTTAATTATATATATATATATAATGGATGTGTCTTTTTTAAAGGAAGGACATCATTTTCTTATTTTTTTTAATAATCGAATTATTTTTTTATAAATAATGTTTAATTTATTTTCATTTAAGAACTTTTAACCTAACTATATTTTTAATTTAATGAATAAAAATATAAGAAACACGGTATCTATTTCATCTATTATAAAATACTTGCGATATAGTTCCGTTTAAAAAGTATAAAAGCATATATTCAATAATAAACCCAACTACGTAAAGGAATAATATTATTACCTAATCCAACCAATTGGATCTAAATAGAGGTGTTTATTAGACTGGATAGTCCAATAGGCCGACCAGATATGATAAAGGATAAGTCCGTCTATGTCCAGTTCGAAGCCGTTCAATAAGTTATCGAGCTTGGATAGATAATAGGCCAAACATTATATTTCAGCCAATTGCTCGATATCTGATAGTTCGGTATCCGTTCATTAATTAACAAACTATCCGATAGGCCGACCGTTAATTCATTAATAATATTAGCTAATAAACTTATATAATATTTACCTAATGATAGAATATAAGTTGTTTATCTATTATGAATTTGAGTAAAAGGACAAAAAAATAAATGAGTAAAAGGACAAAAAATAAAGAAAATTATGAGAAAAGTGAAGCAAAAAATTAATGATACATTATTTATTATATTGCATTATTAATGTATCAATAAGAGAATATAAGAAAATATAGAAAAAAGAAATGCCAATTTTAAAATAAATTAAAATAATAAATTATTTTTTTAAAAAAATTATGAGCTTGTCCGATTCGTTCGCAAGCCGACCTGTCCGTTAAGACTTATTAGACCTTAACGGACCGGACAAGTTTGAAAGTCTATTAGGTGGTCCGATAATAACTCGTTAAATTAATAAGCTTGTCCGACCTGTCCGATGTCCGATCAAAACCTAATTGATCGAAACTATTAGAAGCTCGTTCGATCCATTAAACACCACTAGATATACGTGAAAGAATATTTGAGCCCAATTTCGGAACTTTGTGGATTTTAAATTATCTAATTAAGTGATTTGTATGCTTATTTCACATTGGTTTGAAATAAGTTTAAACTAATCAATTTTTATACCCATTCCCTCTCTTTAAACAACTGCCCCCTCCCTCTTAATCATTATTTAATAGGTTCAAAAATAAGATTATGAAGTAACAAAAAACTTGATCAAAATTTTTAATTCACATGTTTGATAAATGATCTTTTAAGATTTTATAAGTAAGAGAATAAAACTCTATAGAGTCTCCTAATAGTCTATAGAGAAGGTGTGATAATTTATTTTTACTACGCTCTTTCTTTTAAATTTAAAAAGTGATTAACTTCTATTCATCATGTATTTTTTATTTTAATATTAATCATTTTTTATATTACTTGTCAACATATATAAAATTTATTTTAAAATAATTAACATTCTAAAAATAATATCCAAAATAAAATATAATATGTTAGTTATTACGTATACAAGAATTAGTATAAATTTCATCATTTTGTTGTTTTCATTATTTTGAAATTATATAACTCAAGCATTTTGAAAACAAAAAATAAACAATAGTTCTTAATCATCAAATCGAGCAAAATAAGTGCAAATTTTGTCGAGAACAATAAAGTAATTTAGCAAAAGTTTTAATGAATTAAAGAAGAAATTTAAAAGGAATAAGAACATCATTAGAAAACGAATGCAAATAGAAAGAAAATGCTAATCTTACTTTTAAAAAAAGGAATTCGAATGTAAATGGAAACAAGTTTGAGATCGAGTTATGAATACAAATATTGAATGGATTAAGATTGTGAATTTAAGTTTGAGAAGGATTAAAAGTACAAATGTAAAAAATAAAAGAAAAGAAAGAAAATTTAATCATATTGGAACTAGTTATTTTAATTTCATTTGAGATCCAAATAGAAACTTAATGAATAAATGACTCCCAAATAGAATAGAATTAAGGCTTAAAAGTATTTCAGCCGTTAAATTAATAAATTATTAATTTCATTCAAATTTTAAGTGCTAAAGGTATTATTATGTTAATTGATTTTGAAACTTGAAGAAAGGGGAAAAAAGAGTATAGTTATGGATTGTAGATAAGAGATAAAAAGAAATTTGAATGAAATTGGATTAAGATGCAAAATAAGGAATTGAATTTAGAATTAATTATTAAAAATTATTATGAGAGATTAATTAAGTTAGAAATATAAATATTAAATCAGAATTTGAGGATAGATTCAATTAGAATAAAATTCCACCAAAAAAATGATAAATATAACAACGATGTTGACTTCTTCCGCACACCAAGGGTCAAACTTTTGTACAACATTCTCTCCTTCTCTCCTCTTTTTCATGTAAATCGAGCAATTAGCGATTCTCTCTTCTTTTTCATGTAAATCGAGCAAGTAGCGATTCATTTCGAAGATCCGACGTCATAGAGCATTGTCAAGTAATTTGCATGGATTCCAAAATGACACCGAGAAAACAAAGTCGGGTAAAGTTCAACGTCAGTGCAAAAACTAAACAAAGAATTCGTAGTTGATTTTCCAGTTAGCTTGAGGTACATAGATATCTCTAAATCGACATTTTTCATCGATATAGACCATCATGACTCATGTTCTATGTTTAAAATATATGAATAAATTGTGAATAAAATTAAATAGTTAATCGCATTAAAATGGGATCAAGGGTCATGTCGAAAATGCAACTCCATGAAAAACTATAGAATCTGACTCAGGTTTTGTGGTACACAATCCTGAGTTCATTAGAATCTGAGCAGAACTATAAATTGTCTGAACAAATTTCGTAGAATTCGACCTAGATTTAAAGTCGTACTACCCGAGTTTTGTAATTCGAGTGCGGCAAGATCAAATCGTTAAGAATTCGGATTGAATTCTAACTTAGCTCACTCAAATTTCGTTGATGTTAATAGATCATATTGTGATTGAATAGAAATAGGATTAAGTTCCAATCAACCTGAGTTCCGTGATGAAGGTGAGATCGCATTAATTGTTAATGAGCTCGACCCGAGTTTTTTTTCTTTTTTTTACAATTGTTTTTTATGTATATATACAGTTATTTATTTATTAATACATTATTATTCATCCTAAAAACTAAATTATTTAATTTAACATTTTTATTAATTTATTTACTATATTTTAATTAGTATTATAGTATAGTAAATTATTAATAATTAATAATTTTCTTAATATTAATTATTAATCGATTTTTACATTATATTAATTAATAATCAAGACAATTTTAATTAATATTTTATTTTATAAAAATAATATTTATTTATTTATTTTATTTATTTATTTAATCCAAATATCTACTATAACTTATTTATCAAATTAATTTTTAAAATTTTCATCATTATATTTTTCATTCAAACAACAAACATAAACTTTTCTATATAAAAGACCAGTCCTTGATAACTAATAAGAACATAAGTTCTACATCAAAACACATCCTATGAATGTGTTTTCCTCCTAAGTTCAACATGTATTTGGATAGAGTGAAAGTTGATGTGATAGATGAATTTTTAGTGAGTTTTGAATTAAGAAATTATTATATTTATAAAATATCAAAAGATTATTAATAAAAATATAATTAAAATTAATTTTTATGGGAAAAAATAGTTTAAAAATATAGTATTCAAATATAAAAAATCATTTTTAAATTAATCATAATTAATGAACTATTATATTTTTTATAAAATAATAAATACTATTATATTAATACTTTATTATAAAATATTTTATACATAATTAATAAAATATTTTATAAGGGTAAGATGTGTGAAAGAGAAAATAAGAAAATAAAAAAGAAAAACCAAATACAAAAAAGGTCACGTAAAAAAACCACCCTTACTTATCTTTTTGTGAAACAAAAGCACTAGAACCGAAATCACGTGAGACTCCTGTTCCAACTCATGGTTCTACTCAAATCGTTGTTTCTCTTGTCGTGTTTGGAGAATTAGACGAAAGCCATGCCATAATTTTAGTTTGGTTCCTCAACTAAACGCGGCCTATGGCTGCGTTTGGCAACTAGAACCACAGTTCCTTTGAGTTATTGGCTAATAATTGAATTGATAAATTAGTTCGGGGTGTGTTTGGATGGGGTGGAACGTAATGATAAGAAACAAGATTACTGATGTCATAGAAAAAGAAATAAATATGATATATTAATTTTAATGGTGTGTTTGAATAAAAATAGATATTTTAAATATGAAACATAATTTTGTTTTAAAATATAAAATAAGAGTATACATTATTTTTTATTAAAAAATTAGTTTAAAATAATATTGCTTAAATATAAAAATCATTTACTAATAATTTATATTTAATGAAATATTAAATTTCAAATGAAATATTAGATAATATTTTATTAATATTTTATTATAAATATTTTATTATAAATATTTTATATAAAATAAATAATTTCTTTTTATATAATAAATGTAAAAAGAATAAAAACTAAAAGAAAAAATATTGCAAAATAAAAAAAAGAGTTACGATAAAAGAGGAGAACCAATTGGTGGAACCAACTGGATGACAAGTGTCACGTGACGTTCCACTCTCATTTAATACGGCCTAGTTCCACCTTGAAAATCATACCACGTCACATCATTTGTAGAACAATATGGAGTTAGGGTCTGGTTTCACCTGATTCTGGTTGTCAAACAAGGCCTATATGTTTATTTATTATTGACACAATAAAAATTATTATTGAAATTCCAAATTATACTACTATGTAATATATATTTCATTTTAAAAAACATTTTCGTCCCATAGGTTCGTAATAGCCTATCAAAGGCTACTAAACTTTTATTTAAAAAATAAAAACGAACACTAATACTTTTAAGATATTGATTAATGTACCTCCATAGCATCTTTCGCTCCATACCATCTATCGCTTTCAAGATATATTGAGTGTATTTTAATTATTGATTCATTAATTAGTGAATTTGTTAAGAAATATTTAAATTTTATTATTTAAAGATATTATTTATTTGAACTATTAATCAACGAATCATCATTTAAATGTGCTCAATCCATATTTTAATTATAAAAATTATTCGAAGAATATTGATTAAACTTTTACATTTAAGAAAGCATATGTGTCCCATGTCACTCGCAAAAAGATATTTGATAATAAAAACAAATGTTTAAAAGTATCTCGGGACCGTTTAATATGAGGTAATTCAAATAGATTATCGATTATTTTATTTAAAATTATTTATAATCCATCACATTATCTCGTTTGCCTGTCACCGACTATTGATAATTTTAATTACTCCGACAACGTTAATTACCATCTCAATGGTAGTTCAGATAGCAATTGCTTGACATATATTTTGACAAAAATATTAATTTCATCAATTTTTTTTATTTTTAATATTTCATTATTAAATTAATATTACATAACTACATTTTTATTATTTAAAATATTTTATAAATAATTCTTATTTTTTTTCATTTTATTTTATTTATATTCACTTTTTTATTTGTTTATTTAGGATTTTTTTTTGTGATGGGCATACAAAATAATTTTTAGATATATTATGATAATTTTATCTTTATTTTAATCATTATTTATATTACTAATACTCGCCAAACACTATAATAATATTATAATATGATATTATTGATAATTTAAATAGTAATATTTATTTAAATGGTGATTTAAATTATGAGTTAATTAAATGCCTCTAGCATGTAGGGGTGTAAGAAAAAACCTATGCATCCGAAAAACTTAACCAAATAAAAAAAATGCAAATTTAAACTCCGATGAAAAATTAGATTAATTTTTTAGAATAATTAAAATCACCCATTTAAATTAGGGCTCATAACATAAAAAAATCGGATGGGCTCGACTCGAACCAAATATATATTTTATAAAATATTATACTTAAAATAGTATTTCAACTTTTAAATAATATTTCAAAGTTTTACATTTTTTACCCATATTTATTAGATTAAGTAATATAAGTATGCTAGTATACCACCCACGCGATGCGTGGAAAGCGATGGAAGAAAATATTACCAATTCAAATAAAAAGTAAATTTTTTTTCATCATATCTAATATATAATTTCGCATGATGTGAAAAAAATTACCGTCAATCATTTTTATACCATCAGTTGTTATTAATGAAAATTACCATTAGTTATGTACACTTTATTCATCAAGCATTTTTATACCATCAATCATTTTTTAGGTTTATTAAGCACATATAATCTATATAGCTTTTTAATCATGATACAAAAATTTTTTCTTATAAATAGTCGCTTTAAGTAATTTTTGTAAGTGTGTATAAGAGTGAAATTTCAGCAAAACAAATTTGTTAAGAAATTTATAATTGATTTAGTCATTTAGTTATAAAACTTATAATTAGTTATTTATAGCTGATTTAAAAAATAAGTGTCAAATCTACGTATGTGAACAATATTAATTTATTTTATAATTGGTTATAAATTCTTAAGAACACTTATCATTTATCATTTTATGTATTTGTCAAATGCCATAATATTTTTGTTTACTTCTTATAGTGTAATATATAAGATATAGGTATTAGTTAGTTATGATATTTTATACTTACCAATGTTTCATTTTTACATCTTCAAAGCTGAATATTTAATTCATTCATATCTAAATGTGAAATGTCTATGTATAAGTTATCCACTATTCTAATTAAATTATATAATTATCTAATTAACGAAACCACGTAAGCAACTATAATAGTTAAATAACTCATACGTCCAACGTACAATCCAATTATATTAATAACTCAGACAAATTTAAACATCAACACAGCAAAAAAATATTAAATAAACAAATAGCTTACTATTAAATTTCTGTAAATAAATAATTTCTTTACCAAAGAAACCTAGACATAATATAAATTGATGTAGGGATGCCACAATGCACAATTTGCCACCTGCGGAAACATAAGCTAGTTAAATAATCATGGCAAAAAAAAATTGACTTCATATTCTTGTGGACCATGGCAAAAAAAGACGAAAATATGAAAAAACACTATAGAATTAATTATGAAAAGCAAGTATCCTTATTTGGCCATTTCAATGTCTCATACTCATCCTATATATTCAATGCTTAAGCAACACCATCTAATTAAACCTGTGAAATAAAAAAAAAGTTGATGGATTTGGTGCAAGAGAGGAGCATAAGTGCATGATACTTATTAATCCATAAACATGCACCCCATATATTCATGTGTTGTCATCTCATTGTTGAGAGAGAAATGCATCCGTGAGACATGAATGCAAATGGAAATTAAATAATGATGAAAAGTTTTGTGTATACTAATGAGTGTGATATTCTTGGGGCACTTATAAGAGTCCAAGAAATCGATAAAAGGTAGTTATTTATTTTTTTGTAACCGCTTTGCATTACTTTTAAAATATGGAATTTCTTTTTATACCAGAATTATTATACATTCTCATGAATAATTATTAATCATGAGAATATGTAATTACATGATCAATTAACTAACTCTAATATAATTATTTTAAAAGTTACATAGTTATATAGGAACACTTGCCAACACATTGTTATGACAAATGTCCCCTTAATACTATCATCAGATGCCTAATGAGTATACCTATTGTGTTTAAAATAAAAATAATTATTATATATGAACATGTGGCACCTTCTTATGAAAAGTAATGTAAAATATTAATTCATTGTGAAATTATATACTAATTAACCCTTCAAATTACTAACTAACGGTGAAGTGGAAAAAATATAATATACTTATATAATATTTTAATTACTCATAATTACTATAATACATAGTAAATGGAGAGGCTATTACTTAATTGTTTAAATTATTAACTACTTAAAGGAATAAATTATATAATATTTTAATTTTAATTAGTTATAAACTCTACATGACATGTGTCATCGTAACAAAGTGCCAAATGTCATCTTCTCATCAAAAGTACTCTCCTTTTAATATAGTATAGATTGTTGACTGTGATAATGTGGTAGTTTAGTTTTTTTATGAATTTAGAGTTAAATATTAATTTTTTAAATATAATTTACGTCTATTATTTTTTTATTAAAAATATTATTTTAGGTTCCTAATTTGAAAAAATTAAAACCGTTTAAGTCGATTTTTTTCTAAAAAAAAAATTAAGATGATCTTGTATGCTCTAAAAAATTATTCGAAATTTAAAGATTTGATTTTTTTTCGACCTAAAAATCATCCGATCCTAATCACTCTCACGGAAAAGCCTTGTTTTTTCCGGCAAATTTTTGCATCATCGAACACTTTAAGTTTAAACCCTAAAAACGCTCAGGCGTCTGCTCCCCCTCCCCGTCTTTTCCGCGTTGTCAATCCGCTGTCCGTCCAGCCAAACTACCAGCGGCACTCGTCAAGATGAAGCGCAAATCGATGGCCGCAGAGTACGACGACGAAGACGATGACGTACAACTCGCGCCAGATGCAACCGCCGCCGGCGACGTCTGCAAGTATCTGATGGACCGCTACGCCAAGTCTTCCGCCCCGCAGCACCGCCACCTCTGCGCCTCCGCCGCCGCCATCCGCTTAATGCTCCAGGACGAGGGCCTTCCTCTCGCCCCGCCCGCTTACTTCGCCGCTGTCATCACCTCCATCCGCGACGCCGACGACCCCGACGCCTTCGGCGCCCTCGCCGCCTTCCTCTCCATTCTTGTCCCCCTTGTCCCATCCGAGTCACTTCCTCCGGCCAAGGCCAAGGACGCTGTCGTCGTCCTCGCCAGCGTGCTGAAGGATCGTGGCGGCGGGTCCACCACTGGAACGGCCCGGTCCGTCGTCAAATCTCTGGGGGCTCTGACGCTGCAGCTGGATTTGCAAGACTATGATTCCATCGATTTGCCGTTGGAGACACTGCTGACTTCTGCCCTGGACAAGCGGCCCAAGGTACATTTTGGCACTGTGCCAAATTGCTACTGTTATGTATTGCTGAAGAGAGATGTATAATGTTGTTTTAATTAAGAAGCGGCAACATAAAAACGTGAATTGACATTATGGTGCGTTTGGATTGGGAAAGAAGGGGAAGTTCTTTTCTCTCGGAATGCACAAACGTATTACAGCAGAAGTTAGGAGTTTAATAGAGGGAAATTGATGTCCCTCTTTCTCACCTTCATCTCCTCTCATTTATCTCATTTCTCTTCTCCTCTTCTTTCTGTCTACAAACACCCTTAGCCACTTTAGTTCTAAAATTGAGTTGCCATTTTAGGAATTGATTCCTCGGTATAAGCCTCATGGTTACACAATAATACATAGCTACAGTTTAGCACAAAGGACCAAGCATGGGTCATTAGGTTATTCAGAATTTCAGACCTAAAACCCTAATTTTTCTTGAATCAAAGTGATGGTTTTGGTTTGAAAATCCCAATTGTTAATTTAATGGGCAGTTGTTATTGTATGGTTATTTTTTTTGAAAGAGTATTGTATGGGCAAATTATTAATATGATGCATGTTGATCATTCTATATCCGGGAGCAAATGGTTTCTGTCTATTATTTGGTTCTTTTTTATTTTTAATATTTCATTATTAAATTAATATTACATAACTACATTTTTATTATTTAAAATATTTTATAAATAATTCTTATTTTTTTTCATTTTATTTTATTTATATTCACTTTTTTATTTGTTTATTTAGGATTTTTTTTGTGATGGGCATACAAAATAATTTTTAGATATATTATGATAATTTTATCTTTATTTTAATCATTATTTATATTACTAATACTCGCCAAACACTATAATAATATTATAATATGATATTATTGATAATTTAAATAGTAATATTTATTTAAATGGTGATTTAAATTATGAGTTAATTAAATGCCTCTAGCATGTAGGGGTGTAAGAAAAAACCTATGCATCCGAAAAACTTAACCAAATAAAAAAAATGCAAATTTAAACTCCGATGAAAAATTAGATTAATTTTTTAGAATAATTAAAATCACCCATTTAAATTAGGGCTCATAACATAAAAAAATCGGATGGGCTCGACTCGAACCAAATATATATTTTATAAAATATTATACTTAAAATAGTATTTCAACTTTTAAATAATATTTCAAAGTTTTACATTTTTTACCCATATTTATTAGATTAAGTAATATAAGTATGCTAGTATACCACCCACGCGATGCGTGGAAAGCGATGGAAGAAAATATTACCAATTCAAATAAAAAGTAAATTTTTTTTCATCATATCTAATATATAATTTCGCATGATGTGAAAAAAATTACCGTCAATCATTTTTATACCATCAGTTGTTATTAATGAAAATTACCATTAGTTATGTACACTTTATTCATCAAGCATTTTTATACCATCAATCATTTTTTAGGTTTATTAAGCACATATAATCTATATAGCTTTTTAATCATGATACAAAAATTTTTTCTTATAAATAGTCGCTTTAAGTAATTTTTGTAAGTGTGTATAAGAGTGAAATTTCAGCAAAACAAATTTGTTAAGAAATTTATAATTGATTTAGTCATTTAGTTATAAAACTTATAATTAGTTATTTATAGCTGATTTAAAAAATAAGTGTCAAATCTACGTATGTGAACAATATTAATTTATTTTATAATTGGTTATAAATTCTTAAGAACACTTATCATTTATCATTTTATGTATTTGTCAAATGCCATAATATTTTTGTTTACTTCTTATAGTGTAATATATAAGATATAGGTATTAGTTAGTTATGATATTTTATACTTACCAATGTTTCATTTTTACATCTTCAAAGCTGAATATTTAATTCATTCATATCTAAATGTGAAATGTCTATGTATAAGTTATCCACTATTCTAATTAAATTATATAATTATCTAATTAACGAAACCACGTAAGCAACTATAATAGTTAAATAACTCATACGTCCAACGTACAATCCAATTATATTAATAACTCAGACAAATTTAAACATCAACACAGCAAAAAAATATTAAATAAACAAATAGCTTACTATTAAATTTCTGTAAATAAATAATTTCTTTACCAAAGAAACCTAGACATAATATAAATTGATGTAGGGATGCCACAATGCACAATTTGCCACCTGCGGAAACATAAGCTAGTTAAATAATCATGGCAAAAAAAAATTGACTTCATATTCTTGTGGACCATGGCAAAAAAAGACGAAAATATGAAAAAACACTATAGAATTAATTATGAAAAGCAAGTATTCTTATTTGGCCATTTCAATGTCTCATACTCATCCTATATATTCAATGCTTAAGCAACACCATCTAATTAAACCTGTGAAATAAAAAAAAAGTTGATGGATTTGGTGCAAGAGAGGAGCATAAGTGCATGATACTTATTAATCCATAAACATGCACCCCATATATTCATGTGTTGTCATCTCATTGTTGAGAGAGAAATGCATCCGTGAGACATGAATGCAAATGGAAATTAAATAATGATGAAAAGTTTTGTGTATACTAATGAGTGTGATATTCTTGGGGCACTTATAAGAGTCCAAGAAATCGATAAAAGGTAGTTATTTATTTTTTTGTAACCGCTTTGCATTACTTTTAAAATATGGAATTTCTTTTTATACCAGAATTATTATACATTCTCATGAATAATTATTAATCATGAGAATATGTAATTACATGATCAATTAACTAACTCTAATATAATTATTTTAAAAGTTACATAGTTATATAGGAACACTTGCCAACACATTGTTATGACAAATGTCCCCTTAATACTATCATCAGATGCCTAATGAGTATACCTATTGTGTTTAAAATAAAAATAATTATTATATATGAACATGTGGCACCTTCTTATGAAAAGTAATGTAAAATATTAATTCATTGTGAAATTATATACTAATTAACCCTTCAAATTACTAACTAACGGTGAAGTGGAAAAAATATAATATACTTATATAATATTTTAATTACTCATAATTACTATAATACATAGTAAATGGAGAGGCTATTACTTAATTGTTTAAATTATTAACTACTTAAAGGAATAAATTATATAATATTTTAATTTTAATTAGTTATAAACTCTACATGACATGTGTCATCGTAACAAAGTGCCAAATGTCATCTTCTCATCAAAAGTACTCTCCTTTTAATATAGTATAGATTGTTGACTGTGATAATGTGGTAGTTTAGTTTTTTTATGAATTTAGAGTTAAATATTAATTTTTTAAATATAATTTACGTCTATTATTTTTTTATTAAAAATATTATTTTAGGTTCCTAATTTGAAAAAATTAAAACCGTTTAAGTCGATTTTTTTCTAAAAAAAAAATTAAGATGATCTTGTATGCTCTAAAAAATTATTCGAAATTTAAAGATTTGATTTTTTTTCGACCTAAAAATCATCCGATCCTAATCACTCTCACGGAAAAGCCTTGTTTTTTCCGGCAAATTTTTGCATCATCGAACACTTTAAGTTTAAACCCTAAAAACGCTCAGGCGTCTGCTCCCCCTCCCCGTCTTTTCCGCGTTGTCAATCCGCTGTCCGTCCAGCCAAACTACCAGCGGCACTCGTCAAGATGAAGCGCAAATCGATGGCCGCAGAGTACGACGACGAAGACGATGACGTACAACTCGCGCCAGATGCAACCGCCGCCGGCGACGTCTGCAAGTATCTGATGGACCGCTACGCCAAGTCTTCCGCCCCGCAGCACCGCCACCTCTGCGCCTCCGCCGCCGCCATCCGCTTAATGCTCCAGGACGAGGGCCTTCCTCTCGCCCCGCCCGCTTACTTCGCCGCTGTCATCACCTCCATCCGCGACGCCGACGACCCCGACGCCTTCGGCGCCCTCGCCGCCTTCCTCTCCATTCTTGTCCCCCTTGTCCCATCCGAGTCACTTCCTCCGGCCAAGGCCAAGGACGCTGTCGTCGTCCTCGCCAGCGTGCTGAAGGATCGTGGCGGCGGGTCCACCACTGGAACGGCCCGGTCCGTCGTCAAATCTCTGGGGGCTCTGACGCTGCAGCTGGATTTGCAAGACTATGATTCCATCGATTTGCCGTTGGAGACACTGCTGACTTTTGCCCTGGACAAGCGGCCCAAGGTACATTTTGGCACTGTGCCAAATTGCTACTGTTATGTATTGCTGAAGAGAGATGTATAATGTTGTTTTAATTAAGAAGCGGCAACATAAAAACGTGAATTGACATTATGGTGCGTTTGGATTGGGAAAGAAGGGGAAGTTCTTTTCTCTCGGAATGCACAAACGTATTACAGCAGAAGTTAGGAGTTTAATAGAGGGAAATTGATGTCCCTCTTTCTCACCTTCATCTCCTCTCATTTATCTCATTTCTCTTCTCCTCTTCTTTCTGTCTACAAACACCCTTAGCCACTTTAGTTCTAAAATTGAGTTGCCATTTTAGGAATTGATTCCTCGGTATAAGCCTCATGGTTACACAATAATACATAGCTACAGTTTAGCACAAAGGACCAAGCATGGGTCATTAGGTTATTCAGAATTTCAGACCTAAAACCCTAATTTTTCTTGAATCAAAGTGATGGTTTTGGTTTGAAAATCCCAATTGTTAATTTAATGGGCAGTTGTTATTGTATGGTTATTTTTTTTGAAAGAGTATTGTATGGGCAAATTATTAATATGATGCATGTTGATCATTCTATATCCGGGAGCAAATGGTTTCTGTCTATTATTTGGTTCTGGAAATATAAAGTATGCTTCTTTATCATACATTCTTGCGATAGGACTATTCATACATCTTTTTCATGATTGAAAGAATCCTGTCCATTCACCATCCTAAATTGTGCCTTCCAAAAATTGCTGATGTGTCTCTCTCAGAAAAAAATTGCTGATGTGTTCCTAGAACCATGACTCTTTGGACGCAAGAGGCCACCTGGCTGGGGTCTCTCTTATCTTGGTGTCACACCTCTATATGCATGAAAAAGGCAGATGACTGGTCCTCTTGAAATCGCCCCATATACTACATGTCACTCTTTGTACAATTGCTTTTATGGTTGCATGGATGGATCTCCATCGCCTGATTTCTTTGGAGACGTAAAAGGATGCATATTTATCATGCTAGCCATCCATGTATCCATCAGTTTTATAGGATCTGGACCAGACCAGCCAGTCGAGATGCGGCCTGGGTCTGTAACCATCCACGGGTCAGTCTCAAATCAGCTGAGTCAGGATTGGGCCGGTCAAAACCTGAGTTCGACCATCGAACTGGCCAGTTTTACTGATCATCCGATTCAAGAAATTCCTACTACAAGTAAAAAAGAGATTTTTTTTTTACATTGAACATATTCGATCCTTGATCTACAAAAGTTATAGTGACATTACCATCCACTAAGCCATTGATCATTATGTGAAACTACACTAAATCATTTATTAGTACACTTATAAGATACCAAATTTCTTTTATGTGTTTTCTTTTCTCTCAAAGGCCATTCATTTCTTGTTTATCCTTGGATAGGAGAAAAATTGACCAGCATATGAAAATAAATGTTAAATATTTAGATTTTAGCACGCCATCTCAAACTGATATAAGTAGTTAAATCTATGAATTATGAGTTTGTAGTTAATTTATATATTTGAGACCAAATAAATAAATAAGTTTTAGCAATTGTCTTGTTATTTTATTGATTAAAAACTGCTAATAATAGCATATACATTGGCATATTATATATTGAGAGGAGAAAGGACTGACCACAGAGATTGCAGTTGTCATGCATGTATATGTATAATTATGGAAATATCAACATGTACAAGTAGGAGCTCTCCAGCGGAGAGCGGCAAAAAAAGGGGTGTCCTGCCTAGCTAAAACCCCACTCTCGAAGAAGGAAAGAGGTGTGGTGTACAACATGCCAAAAGGAATGGAGGAGGATTTGTCATGATTGATCTGAAGACTGGAAACCACCTCAAAAAGCTCGACAAGGATTGGCCGCCAGATCTGTGCCCTCAATGAAGATGGTGTGTCATCCGCATACTGCAGGATTAGAACAGGGATCCCCGCAAAGCCGCTGATGAGGCCGGCTCGGCGGGATGACTGGTTGCATATGGCAAGTGTGTCTACTTCCAATAGAAAGAACACAGGGGCCAATGGGCAGACCTGATGGACCACTCTATACGGCTGGACCCAATCACCTCATGTCGTCCCATTGACTAAGACCGAGAATGAAGTGGTAGTGATACAATGCTTCATCTAGGTAATCCAAGTCTGGGGGAATTCAGGAACCTGCAGGGTATGCCAAAAGAAAGACCAATAGACCATGTAGTAGGACTTGGTGAAATCCACCTTCCAGAGGAAAGCCTCCTCCACCGTGCGATGATCTCCGATGCTATAGTGCAATTGTCGGTGATCTGCGGCCTTGGATAAAAGTTGACTGAGTTAGATGAATGAGATTTGGAAGTACCTCTTGGAGCCGATTAGCCAATACTCGAGCCACCAAGAGGTAGATGACATTGGATATGGCGATCGGCTTGAAGTTCTCCACTCATTTTGCCGGGTTGTACTTCAGTAGCAGGAACAATAGGAACCGATTGAGGTGTTCAAGTCCTCGGTTCCCACTAGTGAACTCCTAGATGACTACCATCACGTCATCTCAGTCAACTGGCTAGAACTCGTGGTAGAAGAAGACCGGTAATCCGTCCGGGCCCGGAGAAGCATCGCTGTTGAGGTTTCGTAGAGCCTCAGTGGCCTCGTCCTCGATAATGGCCTGCACAACTGTCAGTATTACGGGGAATGTCCCCAAGGGACCATCTCAAATGGCTCGGCCTCCGCTGACGGTAAGCCTCCCTGTAGTAGGAGACAATGGCCCTCCGATACTTTGGTGTTCGGAAATCTGCTGACCTTGCGCCTCGATGTGGTCAATCTGGTTCACCTCTCCGGCAAGAGCTCGTGTATCAAGTGTTGGCATCTCGTTCTGGAAACCAGGTCTGTCAGGAGCGTTGCCTCCACTTGATTTTCATCTTCCGATCCTCTAGCTGAATGGCCTCCTATGCTTGTCGATGGTAATTATTTAATTATTGATAAATATGTGTTCACAAATATTTAGACTTAATGCATATTTATACTAGTTCATTATCTTTCAGTTCGACCTTCAAGGTTAGGCTTTTTGGAGTCAACGTCCGGTTCAGGTCTTATAACATTGGTGTGTATACCATGATCAATGATTCAAAGATGTACATGTGTGAATGTGTGATCACAAAAGGTATGTGAGACAACAACACAACAAAACGAAAAAAAAGTGATACTGGATACCCACAAAAGAAAATTAACTGCCTCTCACTCTCTCATCATAATGGCTGAATGATGACAATATTCTCTATTCAACACTGCTCTCCCTAAAAAGTGTGCGCTTGCATTGGAGCCATGTGGCCCACATAACCGCAATAGACTTGATCTACGGCTGCCTCCATTCCCGGACTCCATCTACATGGGTAGCTCAGTCAATGCTATGCCCATTGGCAACCGATACATGTAGATATTTCATACAAATAAATGTCTAGAGGACCACACCCGGCTGTCCTTCTAGTGTTGTCTGGGTGGAATCCTGCAATCTGCTCCAACAATGCTAGTGGTCTTGGGCCTCTCATCCGAAAGGCCACTGTGGAATGGCGGTGTCCAGTAATCCCTTTGTGAGAAAGCTTCTATCGTACTTTGATGGTGGACTTGGAATCTGGGATCTCTATCGGACTAATCTTGCACTCCTCACACATTGGATCAGGCGGATTATGGGTACTGATGGAGATCTCTGGAGCACACTGTTGTTTGCAAGCTACGACGGAGATGTATCATGGGAATCCTACCCATGGCTTCCTAGGGGCTCCTCATGCTTTTGGCACAGCGTACCACTATCCTTCTGCTGATGAGACATTTCTAGGGTTCCTTAGCTTTGTGATAGACTCTATTCTGGGGCCATGAGTGGTTGTCAGGAGACACACTAGCCATAAAATTTCCCTAGGCTAGTAGCACTATCATTTTGTAACGGGAGCTCATTGCGGAAAATTCCTCACTGCTGCCTCCCATAGGAGTTTGGGTTGTTTCTCAGTCATTGGATAATGTCATTATCCGGATGTTGGTCAACTTTGGGCAACCTTGGAGGTGATTCTTGGACTCCATCATTCAGATTGGGGATATAGGCCGAATGGTTAGCGGACTACTTACACTTGTTTTTTTTTAAACGAGAAAGGACGACCGACAAGGTGGTAGTCGTCCAGGGTACTTACACTTCTTGGTTGGATATCAAGTTATCACCCAGACAAATCTAGAGCTTATAGTTGGGTATATCTTTCTGACTGGTAGTCCAGATAAGGGATTTACAGATGGGTGCTTCCATGTAGCACACTATTTGATGTGGTCAGAGCAGATTGCACATATCTTTGAAAAATTTTCACACCTCTCAAAGTCCAGATTTTATAGAACTCGGTGGGCACCACATATAGATACCACCTGTGCACTATGCAGGACAGCCGAGGAGAACATCACCTACTTATTTTTCGAGTGCTCCATAGCTCTTGAGGTGTGGCGCCACGCTGGGTACACAAATGTTGACACTTGACACAATAAGCATGGACGTTTTGGGAACTCCTTTAGACTGTTCAATGCCTATGGTAACCAAGGGTGGCGAATTTGATGATGGTTGTCCTCACCAATATGTGAGGGATATGGCTTTAACAGAACTGCAACATTTTAAAGGGGGAGAGGTGTTATATTGAGAACATCACACCATGTTTCTTTTTTTATTAACGTGTGGGGTTTTGGATTCAGGTGTCCACACCTCATGGGCCCGGATAAAACCTATTTTACTTCTACTTTTTCATTCACTTGTAAAGTTTATAATTTTCAAGTTTTAATACAAATTGATGGCCAAAAAATGCAGCCATCTTTCACTTCTAAAACAAAAGTGTTGACCATTATCTTTCTTCACAACCCCTCGAAAGTTTATCTTTCTTAGCAGATTTCATTATTTTGTCTGTTAATTCTTACAAGTCTTTTCTTCTTTCTCTCTCTCAAAAAGATTGTATTTTTAACTTATTAGAGATGAAGATATGAAGTATCCAAAGTGCTCTAGTAAGTTATATAATAGCAAGATCCATTGTTAATAATCTGAACCATACCATGCTACCGCCATACTAAGAGTGCTTTGCTTTGTAAAAATTTGGTCAACTAAGGTCTATAAGATGTTGACATTACTTTTCTTAAGACGATAACCAGTGCTTATCTTTTTCTAGTTATGATAGTAATTACGAGTAATGTTCCTCATGCTTCAGGTGCGTAGGTGTGCTCAAATGGGCATTGGGAAACTTTTTGAAGCTTTGAGAAACTCCAAAGTTGTTAAGAAGGCTGGCAATATTGTCTTTTCTTTGTACAAGAATTACATTTCTTCATTATCAAAGGGACTTGGCTCAGCAAAGCAGCCTAAATCAGAACATTTTGAAGCGATTCAAGTACTAATTCTTTTGAAGCTTATTGTTCAAAATCTCCCAAAGAAAATCAGGATGCAAATTCTTTCTGATCTTGGTAATCTTTTGGGTGATTGTTCTCCCTTGCTCATAAGACATATCTTGGGACTTGTTGAAGTTATACTTGAACACACAACAATCAGAGTTCTTGGAACTGAAATAGAGAACACAATTTCTGCTCTTTCATCATACATATCATCTAGCGAGAATGGTTGTGATGACACCGGTATTTCTGTGTTACTATTGTTGAGAATTTCCATGAAGAAGCTTTGTGATGCTCAACCAAGTCAATGGGTTAAGAACCTTCCTGGTATTTTCATGTCAGCTAAAGGTGTGCTTTACATTAATTTTCACCTCTCAAATTATGTTTATATTTTTCTTTTAAGATTCTGATTTGCTCTAGTTTTTTAGTGTGCTTGCTTCTTCTCCTTGTCAGAAAGATATGCATTACTTCCAACAACAACAACAACAAAGCTTTATCCCACTAGGTGGGGTCGGCTACATGGATCATACGACGCTTCGTTGATCCATGTTCATGAGATTCGACAGGGTTTTACGCTGGCTGTCGGGGCCTAACACAACCATCCTCCTTTATCCGGGCTTGGGACCGGCTATAAAACATAGGCGGAGTTATATGCATTACTTTTTAAATTTTACAACCATATATATTTCGTAATACTTATAACTAATCATTCTTATCATGATTTTTGTGATTGTGTCTATCCTTTTTAAATTTTACAAAATTTGTACCCTAAATACCTAAAGAAAAGTCCATGTTCAGAATCATAAATTATGCTTTGTTTTTGCTTCATGAAATGTATACATATTAAAATTTGTTTTCGCCTTATTAGATGTATACAACAACAACAACAACAAAGTCTTATCCCATTAGGTGGGGTCGACTACATGGATCATACGACGCCATTCCGTATTCGTTGATCCATGTTCATGAGATTCGACAGGGTTTTACGCTGGCTGTCGGGGCCTAACACAACCCTCCTCCTTTATCCGGGCTTGAGACTGGCTATAAAACATAGGCGGAGTTGCCAACTTTAATTGAACCAAAGCTTTCAAATAAATACCTCATATATCAATGTTTTTGCTAGTTAATGTCATATAAATATTCAACTAATAGGATAATCGGAAAGTCTAGATGGCCAAACTAAAGCACATCATTATTTTTTGAGGGAAAAAATAAAGCAAATAATATGACTTACTACATTCAACAATTAAGTCTTGAAAAGGCAAGCCTTCCATCATTTCTTTGGGGATACAGTGTTTGCAGAAAAGCTTTTTATAACAATGTTTTGCATCTTTCGAATAAAAGCAAAAAGAAGTTCATATACTAGTTCCACATCAACGGCCATTAGAAGACCATCTAAAATGTAGATTCACCTTTTGGTTCACCAGAGGTTCGTTAAGGAAGGGTTTGTAGCTTTATCCAGGAAGTTAAAAAAATTGCAGAACTCCAAAATGTTATTTATCAATTACTAAATTGGAATAGCATAGAGACATATAAGGCATCGACAATTCATTAATAAGTAATGTGTTTGCAAATTTTTTTTTGAGAAGATGTGTTTGCAAATTGATCTTTCTACCTTAAGCAAGAGAAGAAACCAGATGCAGAAACTATATAAAATCCATCGATACTATTATAGAGCTACGATTCTTTGATTTTATACAGCAGTCCTAGAATGGAACTGTCTTCTTTTGATTTCTTGAACTTTATTTAGGGTCAAAGGAGTATCTTAAAATTCTCATTACACACTAGTTGAAGGGTGCTTGATGTCGCAGAAACTTAATTTCTTCGGATTCCAGAGATTCTAAAATTAAAGGAATAGAAAGGTAGCGTATATTTTGCCCAGTAATTTCAGTTTTTATGGGTAAAGCTCAATCATTTCATTTAGTAAAAGATACACATTCTATGAAAATTGCTCAAGAGAAAGAAAAAAAAAGGATGAGACACCACTGGAGAATACATTCTGTGCAGGATGCTTAGATAGTTCTACTGATCCATACCAACGGCAGCCAAAGAATTTAGCAAAACCATGCAAAGAGTGGTAAAGCAGAGGTTATTGGACAGTGGAGACCCCAAGTTGTCACCTTTTTGTCAAGGAACGCTCCCAGGGCCTGGCAGAGGCCAACAGTGGTGGTTGATTTGCCCTCCCCGAGCGGCGTCGGCGTGATCCCACCTACCACGACGTAGTATCCATCCTCTGATCCCTGGAACTCGTCCAGAACCGACAGCAGCACCTTGGCCTTATTAGATGTATACATATTAAAATTTGTTTTCGCTTCATTAATATGTATACATATGAATTATGCTTTGTTTTCGCTTTATGAAATGTATACATATTAATGTATACATGTTCAAACATATGATTACAATTTTTTCAATGTATTTGCAAAAAAAACAAGGATCCACTGATTTTACAATGAATGCAAATAGACCCTCATCTTTTGGCATGATTCTATCTTTTTACCTAACGGAGGCTTCTACCTCAAATGAAAGATTTGAAATTTTTGGCCTACCGATGATCTGTTATGGTTGTGTTTATTCATTTGCTGATGTTTGGCAGGATTTCTGACTTCTGATGATAATGCTTCCGAAGATTCTGCTACTATCTTGAAAGAAATTATTGATATTGATTTTGACTGGAGGATGTTTTTTCCTACTGCAAGCCTTTCATGCAACACAACAACAGATACTCCAGAGTCAAATGCGATTATATCTCTCTGTTCAATATTTAAAGATATACTTGGGGAAAGCAATGTTCCAACTAAGAATTTGTTAGTTATTATCTCTCTCTTATTCCTCAAGCTAGGTAAGTTCAAGTTCTTTTTTAGAGGAAGTTTAAGTTCACTGTTACTGCTGTACCTCTGTCTTGTAAGCTTGATATTTCCCACATAAATTAATGAAATTTGGGCGACTACCACCTTGCTGGTCGTCCTTTTCCCTAAAAAAAGGCCTCACTCTGTTTATTCAATTGTCGTTCTGCCTCCCTGTCACAAGAGTCTAGTCATTTGTACAATACATCCATAAAGTCAACCTAGATAGGTAAAAAGATTAGTGCTAATGACTGTCAGCAGTACTATTGACAAGAACTAGACAACCTTCCAATAATTGGACAACTGAGGACTTGTGGAAGGGTTAACATGCAAAGACAAAGATTCCCAAAAGTCTCTATTAGGTTTCCAGTCTTATTGCCTTTTTTACTGAACCTTCAACCAAGAACAAGTTACTATCAGTCTTTTTTCTGGGTTCTATTAGCCTTTTTTTTATCAGTTCTATTAGTCTTTCTTTGTTCTATATTTTCTGGGTTCTATTAGTCTTTTCTGGGGTAGATCAAATAATCTGGAGTCCGATTAAAAGAGGGAGAGGGAGGCCAAGGCGGACACTTGGCGAACTAATAGAGCAAGATCTATTGGTGAATAATATACCGAAAGGTTTGGTTACTAATAGAGCGGAATGACGTCGTATGATCCATGTAGCCGACCCCACCTAGTGGGATAAGGCTTTGTTGTTGTTGTTGTCTATATTTCCTAAAATTAATGAAATCTGGATGACTAACCATACTTGCTGATCGTCCTTTCTCGTTGTGCAAAAAAGGTACTATCAACATCTTGAAGGAGGAGAACCATTAACGTTGTCCTTTAATAGGGTAAACCCCGAGAGGATTCCCTCATGGTCAACAAAGAAAGAATGTTTGGCTGGAACATTCACAAAGACCTCTGGATGACTACCATCTTGCTAGTCGTCCTTTCTCGTTTCAAAAAAAGAACATTCACAAAGAAGACAAAAAATCACCAAAAGTAATATGTGATCTTGATGAACATCTTATGGGGGGGGGGGTTGTACCCACACGGTGTACTCAAAAGATGTTACCTGCAATATTTTTAGTAAGCAGTCCACCTCTCGAGAAATTTTTGTGTAGTCAAAAGATCTCTAAAGGAAAGGCCAAGCAACAAAGTTAGTCTTCGGAAAATTCTACTTTCCATACAATTCTTTTCTCTTGCATTTGTCCCCCAAATATTGAGAGGCCATAACATAACTATGAAGTCTATGATTGACTGCCTTGAATGAACATTGATTGTACTGAGTGGTCCAGGCTGCCTTGCATCCTCTCTAGTTTATATAAGATAAAATCTTGAATAGTTCAGTCATTTAATAGTTGTTTTAATAGGTTTATACATTAGGTTTACAGAAATGAAATTATCAGGATGGGGGATGTACCCATCCTGTGTATTCAAAAGATGTTCATGCAATATTCTTATCCAAGCAATCCACCTCTCAAGAATTTTGTCAACAAAAAATATCTAAAGGAAAGGCCAAACAACAAAGTCATCGTCTTTGGAAAATTCTACCTTACTGCAGAATTATTTTCTGTTCCATTTGTTCCCAAAAATTGAGAGGCTATAGCATAATCAACTATAATTGAATGTCTTGAATGAACATTGATTGCGCTGAGTGGACCAGACTGCCAAGCGCCCCCTCTGCTGCTCGGTGATTATCATAGAAGATATAGCCAAAAACAGTTCAATCATTTAATAATGTTTTAATAGGTTTAGAGAAATGCCCTCTAGTTTATAGAAGATATAATTGAGAACAGTTCAGTCATTTAATAAATGTTTAAATAGGTTTACAGAAACGAAGTCAAGAACTCCTGGTTTACAGAAATGATCTATAAACTAGAGGGCATTTCTCTAAACCTATTAAAACATTATTAAATGATTGAACTGTTTTTGGCTATATCTTCTATGATAATCACCGAGCAGCAGGATGTACGCCTCCCCTTATTTTGTCACTCTCGAGGGCTCACCTTTTTACATGATTTCCATTTCACAGATATATCCAATACATTGCTGTATTTTACCATGCATCAAACTATCTTACCATCTTGCAAACTTGACTATAGGGCACTGGTAAATGAGGGCAAGAAGTACCAAGTTCAATTCTAAAAAAAAAGAATTGTGACTTCATTTCTTTGCTATTTCTTTCTAACAAATTCTTCACCTTACTATCATTGCTATAATAGTTAATCACATACTACCATTCATCATTCTAATAGACGAAGTCTTAACTTTCTATTGAATATGTATAGGTGATCTCTCATGTATATTCATGAAGGAACTACTACTTGAACTTTCAAGGTGGATAGTCAGAATTGACAAAGACTCGCCAGCAGTGAAACTTGTAAGCCCCAAGATTTACATATTTTTTGTTTAATGCATTGTTTTGCTCTCAACACATGTATCCAATTAACACTGGTTATCTACTTTAAGTGAAACTAACACTGATATGATTAATGCATTGTTTTGCTCTTAACACATGTATCCAATTAACACTGGTTATCTACTTTAAGTGAAACTAAGACTGATATGAGGCATTTCGTTGTGCTGGGTCATTTTTTGTTTTGGTTGGTGCGTGTAAAGATAAGAGAAGAATGGAAGCAGTCTGGGTTATATGAATCAAGAGGAAGAATATAGGTATTATTACATAATACCTTTCTTTTTTTTTTGAGAGAGAGAAAGGATGGCCACCAAGATTTGTGGTTACCATCCATGTATATATAAATGAACTGATCCATGTATATACATAATACCTTTCTTGTTTCCCAAAAAAACATATAGGTATTGTTACATAATCATAATCTAACTGGGACTAATCATAAAGATGTGCGAAGGCTAAATTTAGAGTTTAAATCCAAGATCCAAAGATGTGTGTCATCCCAGCATGAGATATTATGAAGCATTCCCATCTTTTGCTGCACTCCCTTTGAGAGCCCCCACTTGTACATGACTTTCAGTTCACAGTTATATATAGATGGATGACAACCACAACTCTGGTTGTCATCCTTTTTCTTCTAAAAAAAATTAATAGGTTAAACAACTACAATTTACAATTTATTCATTTTTAAATAAGAACTATTTTTCAAAATACTATTATATATGGATTTACAATTCAATAAATATTTCTATTTCTAATATTTTAATTGGATAAAGGATTTATCGGTCAAAGGATTTGCACTCTTTGATCGAACATTGAAATAAAATCAACATGTACTGAAGAAGAACATGGTGGATTTTGCTCTAAAAATCATCATCTATGGTTGTTAGATCAGAATCTGCAATCAGAATTTAAAGTTTTTAGGTGAAACTATATGTTAAAGTATTTTGAGATTTAGTGCTATTTATGAAGACATTAAAAAAAAATGCATGTATTTGAAAGTATTTTGAAACTGTGTGTGTGTGTTGTCAGTATGTCATTGAATTTACAAGAACCAATATATACTGAAGAGGCTTTTCTTTTGTAAGGAAATTTGGAGTACTAATTCTTTGTACAGTTAAGATTAACGTAACAGTAAAAAGGTCACCTGTATTTTCCTTGATTTTGTACAATAAAATTACTCTTCAGAAAAGAGATTTCCTAAGGGTTAATACTAAGAGAAAGCTAATCAACCATGTGTAAATATATATACGAATGAAAGGATGTGCATGTATGATAAAAAAAAGGGAAGGCTGCGAGTGGTGGGAAAATGAATCAAGAGATGCGCAAAGGTTTTGATGTGTAGATTAATGCAATGCACCAGGATGATGTTTTATACTTTCTTATCATAGATGATGCTTTTACTCTATTAGTGGTGATTGTTCCCTATAATCTGCCTTCTCTTCTGTGCAGCTACAAGAATGTATAGGCTCTGCTATAATTGCTATGGGACCAGAGAAAGTGCTGTCGCTCATACCAATCTCTCTTAATGAGGATGAGTTGACTTGTTCAAATGTTTGGTTGCTGCCGATACTAAGGAAATATATAGTTGGATCTTCATTAAGTTTCTTTCTGGAACATATTGTTCCCCTTTCAAAGTCTATTTATATTGCCTCATCGAAAGGTTCTAAGAAATTTTTTTCTCAATTTTTCTACCATGTAGTTAAAAAATAATATGACCAAGAATATTTTCAATTTTCAGTTAAGAAAAAGATTGCACAAAGACATCTACAGTCATATGCTCATGGACTCTGGGAATTGCTTCCTTCCTTCTGCCGTCATCCTTCTGACACTTGTGAAAGTTTTGGATATTTAGCTAAGTTACTGATAGTTGCTCTGGATGAAGATCCATCATTGCATCAAACCATAGCATTTAGCTTGCAGGTGCAAGTTTTTTTTAATGTGCCACAAATTCTTTTCAGAGTTAATTTCCAAACTAATATATCTCATTTGGATAACATCAATGAACATGCATCTCATTATAACTACTTATTTTCATGGTGTGTTTTGTACAGGAAATTGTGAATGGAAATAGACTTGTTATAGATGACCATGAAGTTAAAAATGATTTGGAGTTGTCAACTAGTCCCAGCATAGAAGATCCACATGTTGAGTGGAAAAGTTCGATGGCCCAATACTCCAAGAAAGCTGCATATAAGAATATTAACGCATTGGCATTCAATTCTATTGATTTAATTCAAAAGCTTTCAGATATATTCTTTGTTTCTCCTCCTGAAAAGCGTGCTTACTTGAGGGTACATTGTCTTTTATTTTGTTTATCTTACACCCCTCTTTTCGCTATGAAATATACCCTCTTTTCTTCTATGCAATGACTTACATATCTTATAGTCATTTTTCCAAAAAAAATTGTCTATAAATGCTTTATCCTTTTTGTCTATAAAAAAATTGTCAAATGATAAATCATGTAAACTGGGATCTTCTGGCATTCAATCAGAATTTTCTTTGCTCTTAAAACTGAGAAAGTAATAAGTATTGCTTCTCTTACATGATTAGTTGGTTGAATTATAGCTAGCTTGTTCCTTACTGATTGTGAGCTTGAACCTATGTTTATGCAGTTTGTGATGTAAGCCTGACATTAAGTTCTCCTAAACTACTATTGCGCAATACTGCTGATCCTGAGTACTATAAGCAACTGGGGGGGGGGCTGGGCTGCTCGCCTTCATAGAAAGGCGACTGAGCCTAGATTAGATGTTCACCCTTTTATCAAATAAAAAAGGTAAAGGGGGGTTTGGATATTCTTTCTCTAGGAATGGAAGGAACTACAAGAAAGATAGACTCCTTTTTCAAATCGTCCCATGGTTTTGAAGGGTTCTCGAGATTCAATATCGTTCCGGCATGATAAACTGAATTCCAAGAAGAGAGATTTCACAGGTCCAAATACCTGCAGAAGCCTATAACTTATCATCCAAAAGTGATAAGCAACAGAGCCTATTGGCAGCCCCTAAAAGAAGCCTATGACATCTGAGTTAAATATAAATCTAATGAGCCTAGATGCGTCCTGTCGAATCTTACGAACATGGATCAACGAATGCGGAATGGCGTCGTATGATCCATGTAGCCAACCCCACCTAGTGGGATAAGGCTTTGTTGTTGTTGTTGTTGTTGAGCCTAGATGCGTCCTGCATCATAAGAATATGCTATTTTTACATTTAATGTACCTGGATAGATAAATGATCTCCTATCCATTCTCTTTCTCTTAAAGAACAATCCAAGAATACTCATCTTGGAACATTTGTTGTCGTAAGCTAGATGTCTGCGTTAATACCAATTAGTATACCAATGAGGTTTTGTAATTGGTATTTCAAAAGTTTATTTCATCAGTCAAAGTATTTGATTTAACGATTCCACTAAATATATGCAATGTCCTATTGAAGACCATGCAAAGGATTTTTTTTTATATTCTATGGGCAGGAGGTTGAAAATTTTACTTTTGAAATACATGATTATGTTGTTAACTATGGCTTGACTTTTCTTCTAAGTCACTTAAATAACTTGAATCCATGGATACTATTTGCACTTTTGTGCCATAATGACCTGAACCTAATGGTGTTTTGGTTCTTCCCATCAATAAAAGTAATGAAAACTTAGAATTCCTTTAAAATGACTTTTTTGTTTTTTTATGATTTCATATGATTGCAGGATGCAATTGGGTCATTGGCTTCTATTGTCAGCAGCGAAGATATTTATATGTTCTTTTCTTCTTTATTAAAAAAGTTGGATGCACAAAGTGCATTGCCCACATCTTCAGAGTGCGAAGGTCTAACTCACAAAGTTGCGGAAGAGGAGGAAAAAGAAAGAACAAGTATGCAAGAGAAAAACCATGATACAAGGTAGTTTGTCATTTAGCTTCTCAGCATGTTAATCACTTTCTATAAACTGAGTATTACTTTCCTTGTTTCTCTTTATAAAGGCAATAATTTTTTGATTTTTTTGGAGGTTTATGGTTGTCATCCAGGTATATACATATCAATATAAGTTCTCCAAAAAAAAATGCATATATCAGTATAAGTGAACAACATCCCCCCCCCCCCCCCCCCCCCCCCCCCCACACACACACACACACACACACACACACACAAAAAGAAATAAAAAGATTTGGTTGCGCCGAAGTCAAATGCCCAGGCACAGCTGCCCAAAAAGCTCGTCTGCAACACTCTCGAGATACAGAGTAACAAAAAAATATGAGCCACACCCTCCTCCGCCTCTTCGCAGAATACACAAGATGTGTCAGAATGAGGCGCCCATCTCGCCCTGTAGGCTCTCGTGAGTATCCGTGAACACCACATGAGCCAAACAAAAATCTTGACTTTCAACGATACCCTGGAGCGCCATATGAGTCTGGAATCAGCAGAGACCAAGGAATCTGGAAGAAATCGGAGGTACAGGTTGCACACTAAGGAATCCGAGATCCACGCCCATCCATTGGAAGAGTCCAGTCGAAAGGGAGCAATCCTCTGATGCAATAATAGTAACTCATAAATCCTCTGATCGGACAGTGAGGAACTGAAGGCAAGAATCCATGAACCAGTGCCTGGGCTGACCTCCAACCAAGACCCATAGTCGGGGGAAGGACACTGCTAGAGTGCCACCAGATGCCAAAATGAGAAGTCCTCCCCGGATCCAAGCATGGAGCCATGAAAGGATGCACTGGGGGAACATTGTCGCAGCGCCACGCCAGAAGGAAGAGGCGTCGTGGGAGAATGGGCCTAGACTCCAAAGAGAGATTGTGGCCGTAGCAGGTGTAGAAAACCTCCCCACTGTGATCGAGCCCATGATCCGTCTCACCCACTGGGCAAGCAGTGGCTAGTTAGTGAGGCGGAAATCCCGAACACCCAGTACGCTTTGAGATGTGGGCCTGCAGATACTATGCTATACCACAAGATGAACACGCCAATCCAAGCAGGTCCTATGCTAGAAGAATATGCTCAATGCATTGACTGTTTCAAAACCTGGTTAGGCATTCGGAGAATGACGTAATATATCAGGAGCAAAGCATAATGAGATGTCCGTCATGTGATAGAAAACTGGAATTTCAGCCTTGAAGTCTGCTCCAGCCGCTCAATGACCGGGGACCACCCCCGGGATGTGATGTGGCGGTCTGATAGGGGAAGGCTCAGATAAGTGACTGACAAGGTGTCCACGGTGGTATGAAGGTCCTCCATGCATCTATGCGCATCATCAGTCACCATGCCAAAAGGAATGAAAAAAGACTTAAAATGGTTGATCCGAAGACCATCCACTCCAAAAAGCTCCAACAAAATGGCCACCCACCTAGTCTCCTATTTCGAGCCCTCGAAGAAAATATGATGTCATCCACATATTGCAACATAGGAATTAGTCCTCTGACGAAGGGGGTAAATTACACGATTAGTCCCTCAACTTTGAGTCGATTTCCAATCAGTCCCCCAACTTCAATTTGTAACCAGAAAGTCCCTCATCTTTGATTTTCTTGCACGATTAGTCCCCTTGACCGGTGATAGTAGGTTTTTCAGTTGCCTTTGCTTACGTGGCCGTCACGTGAGTCGTTTCTCTTTCATCCACATCATTCAAGTCATACACGTCATTTAACGCTACTAAACCGGGTAATTACACGGATCGTCCCCAACTTTGAGTCGATTTCTAAACGGTCCCCTAACTTCAATTTATAACTAGAACGTCCCCCCAACTTTGATTTTATTGCACGATTCATCCACTTGACCAGTAATTGGCAGTCTCTCAATTACCTTGCTGATGTGACATAATAAAATATAATAAAAAACTTTAACTTATTGACATGACACAATAAAAAATCGAGCTCGAGGGGCCTGGTGCCCCTTGTGCGAGCTCCGAGAGGGGGCCCAACGTGCCCCTATGTCGGACGAGCTGGCAGAGGGACGCCCCCCCTTTTGCTCCTCACCGCGCGCGAGGACGAAAAGGGGGGCCAGCTCCCCTATCTGCCAGCTCGTCGGTGTGCGAGTTGACAGAGGGGCGTCGACCCCCCTTTTCGTTTTCGCACGCGGCAATGAGCAAAAGGGGCGCCGCGCTCTAGTTTGCCAGCTCGCGCGCGGACGAGCTAGAAGAGGGAGGCGTCGACCTTCCTTTTCGTCCTCTCACGCGATGAGGAGCAAAAGGGGAGCCGACGATCTCCTTTGGTGAGCTCGCATAGGAGGCACCGACGAGCTCGAGTCATTTTTTATTAATTTTTATAATATTTTTATTTTTCATTATTATATTGTTTTTTATTGTGACATTTCAATAAATTAAATCTTTTATTATATTTTATTACGCCACATCAATAAGGTAATTGAGAGACTGTCTATTAGTGATCAAATGGATGAATCGTGCAATAAAATTAAAGTTGGGGGATGTTCTAGTTATATATTGAAGTTAGGGGACGTTTAGAAATCGACTCAAAGTTGAGGGACGATCCGTGTAATTACCCGGTTTAGTAGCATTAAATGACGTAGATGACTTGAATGATGTGGATGAAAGAGAAATAACTCATGTGGCGGCCATGTACGCAAGGCAACCAAAAACCTACTATCACCGGTCAAGGGGACTAATCGTGCAAGAAAATCAAAGATGAGGGACGTTCTAGTTACAAATTGAAGTTGGGGGACTGATTGAAAATTGACTCAAAGTTGAGGGACTAATCATGTAATTTACCCCTGACGAAGGCACCGAACTTGACAAGACACCTGAGCACATTTGGCGAGGCCATCAATTGCAATCGCAAAGAGCATAGGAGCGATCCTGGTGAACGCCCCTTCGAGGCTACACCAAACCCCAACCAATGTTCCATCGACCATGACCGAAAAGGAAGTCGTGGTAATGCAACACTTCATTCAGGCGACCTACAAAGAATGCCACAGTAAAGACCATGAGAGTGTCATATATTTTAGCAAAGTCCACCTTCCGTAGGAAGGCACACCGGCCAATCCTCTAGTGAGTGACGATCTCTGCGATTGTGTAGCCGGTGGCTATGGACCGGCCCTGGATGAAGGCAATTGTGTTGGTTGAATAAGATCTGGTAGCACCTCCCATAGCCAATTAGCCAATACCCGAGCCACCACAAGATAAATGGTATTGGATATGACAATTGGCCTAAAGTCCTCCACTCGCTTCTCTGGGGTACGCTTTTACGAATTAGCATGCGTTTTTGACAACATTGGCAACATGAACAAGAACCGATTGAGATGCTCAAAACCTTGGGAGCGCGGCTTCCACTGGATTTCCGCTTTCCTATCTTCAAGCCGAATGACCTGCTGAGCCTGTCTGCACTATGCCACCTTGACCTCGATGAGATGGCGTGAGTCCTCCTTGTCGAGCCGGGCAATGTTTCCCAATGGCTCAATCCTCCGCGTCTCCCAGGTTTCACGGATTTGTCTCCGCCGGTCTCGAAGGAGGTGCCACAGGCTGTGAAGCAAAGGAAATAATCTTGCCTTAAATATTTTTGCCTTTTCCTACTTGGTCATTGAGCTTCTCATTAATGTAATAATTTAGAACTCATGGGGTAACTTGTTAGATATACATCCTAGAAATATTAAGGCGAAAGTTGGATTATCATTAGTTTAATGTTAAGAATATAAAATCATAGATGTTGCTCTTCCTAAAGGCTTAAGCTTTTAGGAAAACTGGTTAGCACATCAAATTTAACATGGTATCAGAGGTCGAGGGTTCAAACCTCGTTAAGCTCTTATTAAAAAAAGTAATTTCCTCCCTCAGTTGTCCACGTGTTGGGCTTGGGCTAGACAAAAATTGTGAGCAGCCCACACGTGAGGGGGAGTGTTAAGAATATAAAATCATAGATGTTGCTTTTCCTAACGACTTAAGCTTTTAAAAAAATTGGGCAGCACATCAAATTTAACAGTTAACAATGCACCATGGTTCCTCCTTCAAGAAGTCATTTGATTATGGTTTATGTAATAATGTTTATGCTTGCATCCGTTGGGAGTGTCATGGCTGGATCACAAGTTCAGTATTGTCAGTGGCGGACACCTAGGCGAGCTCCGAGTCCCCAAAACTGTCCGGCCTCCTTCCAGGACGCAGAGACGAGGGTGTTTTACATGTCGCAGTGGTTTCTGCATTCCGCGTGCATCGAGGGGTTGGGGGAGATGGAGCCACAATGTCTAGAGTGGGGACACACTCCATGACCTCGGGGATCGACACCATGGTCCTCTCATCGAATGTGTGTGACCTCAGGAAGGTCATGGAGCAGACATCATCATTCTTCAGGAGATGAAGTTGGCAGAGTGCAGTGTGATTTGTGACTTGTGCCTTTGCATAATAAATTCTTGTTTTCATGCATATGGATGCCTACCAACATTTTAGTCATCATTTTTCTCTCTCAATAAATTATTTTTCACTAAAATAGAGCTTATTGTTATGCCATATATTTTATAATAGAGACAATAACTTGATGTACACATTAATGCATAGTAATCTTTACACTCAAATTTGGAAACATATGGCCACAACTTTGTAATGTATTCTGCAGATTTCTAATGGTTTAGATTGTACTTGATTTTTGTTAAATTTTCATTTTGAGCATTCGTTGTTGTAGGATTTTGGTTGTTGAGCTTGCAGATGCATTTGTTAAAGTTGATAACAAAGATCTCATTAACACATTGTTTAACCTTATTAGGCCATCTCTGCTGGTATTTTTCAATCCCATTTCCAATTTAATGCTATTGCAAAATTTCATTATTCATGGCTTTCAAATTTAAGTAATAACTTATTTAATTGCTGATTCCAGGCTGCAAATTCAACAAGTAAATGTGGAGAATTATGTACATTGAGTAAAATTCTTAAGGTTAGTAGATTATATGTCACTTTGAATTTTTTCCATGTTGAAGCTAAATTGCTTGTCCTTTTTTCCTACATTGTCTGTGGTGCAGGAACATAGTTGGTTTTGTCTAGCTCAAATAAATGATTTGATGGATTTGCTACATACTCTGAAGGAATCTGTAGGCCTTATGGTTGTGAAGGATCTATTATCGTGTTATGAGTTTTTGTTGATTCACTTGATAAAGGTAAAAGTTTACTTGAAAACTCGAACCTGATTTGACTATGTGAATATGAGTATATTAACTAGAACTGTTTGTCCCAAACCCACATGCCTAGTTATTATAAGGGTACAGGACTTTTAATCTTCAGGTAATCCTAACAAATACATAAGAACAATCTTCAATGAAAAGAGACAACTATCATGATATCAGCATAACACAGAAAATTAAAAAATAGTTATGGTGTTCAATGCATGTGTTCATAACACTATTTGGCTACAGAAGATTTGATTCTAGTAGGTCAGCACTATTATGGGGAGCCCTTTCTGTAGTTATTCGGGCCCAAAGGTCACTACTAGCAGCAGATGACTAAATTTTAACAATTTTGATCCCTTGGATTAAGGTTAGTTTATTTAGAGTAAAAATGATGACTAGTAAGGGGTTTGCCATCCTAGCTTCTGATTGGGGAGAGAGAGATAAGTTACACATTACTAAGAAAAAAGAGAAATGATGACAGGTAACTGTAGTGAACCAGCTGCAAGTGTACACCCCTACTCCCTTAAAAAGACCCCTCTCATGATGAAAGATATTGTCCACACACTCATTCTCCTCTGAAAACTGCAGCATTCCATTGTATCCATAGTGCCGACAGAAAGGACAGAGGATCCAACCTACTTCTTCGAGACCTGCAAGTGTGCATCTGCTGCTGGCCACTCCGCCAGTCCTGGAAGAGTGCTACAATGCATCCTCCCAGATAATGTTCCTCCGTCCAATGTCAGCCAACCTTCAAATCTGCTGACAATAGAAAAGCTGAAGAAGTGAGCAGTATCTTCAGTTGTCCCCCCTAACAGGCTGCAGCACATATTGGCACTGGGAATAATGTTATTATGACCTCTTCCTTCTCTCTAGGATCCTTAGCATCTCCTACACTTTATATTTCAACATCATCCTCCAATACTCAGTTTCAAAAAAAAAAAAAACCTTTTTTCTTCAATCTGTCAACTACTTCAAGTTTGATAGTATTTCTTTTGACTATGGTGTTCGTGCTTTTATATCCATATCATTAAACTAAAAAGATAATCAAATACAACAACAACAACAACAAAGCCTTATCCCACTAGGTGGGGTCGGCTTTTATATTCGTTGATCCATGTTCATAAGATTCGACAAGATTTTATGCTGGCTGTCGGGGCCTAACACAACCCTCCTCCTTTATTCGGGCTTGGGACCGGCTATAAAATATAGGCGGAGTTAAAAAAAAAAAGATAATCAAATAAATAACATAAATTAAAGGGACTATGAGAAGAAGGGGTCAGTAGAGCTCAACTTCTAAAATTACTAACATAAGTTTGTCGGAGTGGTTGGTGAAAGACTTGAAGTTGGATAATTGTCCCTAAAACTTACCTTTACTTTGTATTACTCTTCCCTATTTTATATCAATGGTTGATATTTTTTTAGCATTTTGGGGCCCTTTTGGTGAATTACCCAAAGCTTGCTTCATCCTTTCCGCATGGGGGAGGTCGAGATCTCTGGATGCGATGAGGTGCTAAGAACCTGCGAGCTACCAATCACCTATCTTGGACCCTCTCGATCTGACAGATTAGTGAGGCCGTCTGGCTGGCATCAAATGGTGGACAGAGGGCAATATTTGATTTCATTGGTCGCGGGGGGGGGGGGGGGGGGGGGGGGCGTGTGTGTGTGGCAATTTGATTTCATTATGATGTTTGTTGAAACAGAACTGTTTTTTTAGGACAAAAAGGATGATCACCAGGGTTGTGGTTGTCATCCATATGTACGTATGTGTGTGTGTATATATATATATGGGTTATTTCCTTAAACCTCTCCTAAACTATCATAATTTTTTGCATATAACCCCAATGTATGAACTTACCTTATGATATTTCTAAACTTTACCACATTTTTCACTTTAGTCCTTCCATATGTTGTATGATCCATGTAGCCGACCCCACCTAGTGGGATAAGGCATTGTTGTTGTTGTTGTTGTGAAAAGACTAAAGTGCCCTGTCCACGCAATAATTGAAATATATGTGCTATCTTTTAGTGTTTTAAAAAATAATGATAAATAATATAAAAAAGACCGGCGAAGAAGATGATTATTTTTGAATTTTTATATTATTCGTTATTATTATATTATTTTATTCTTTTTTAAACACTAAAAGATAGCACATATACTCTAAAAAAAAAAGATAGCACATATATTTCAATTATTACGCAGGGAGGGCACTTTAGTCTTTTCACAAATGGAAAAAATGGTAGTCATCCTTTTCCTTCTCAAAAAACAAATGGGAAAAAAAATAAAAATAACAGAAAAGTTACGGAATTAGATGGAAGGACTAAATTGAAAAATGCGTTAAAGTTTAGGGATATCGTAAGGTAAGTTCATACGTTAGGATTAGATGCAAAAAATTATAATAGTTTAGGAGAGGTTCAAGGAAATAACCCTATATATATATCTATGAAATGAGTCATGTACAAGTGTGGGCTCTCAAGGAGGGGCAAAAAATGGGAGATGTACAACAACTACCCCCAAGTCCCACTCTCGAAGAAGAAAAGAGTTGTGATGTATAATGTTCTTGACATGACAACTCTTCCCACAAAAAAATAATTCAGTTATGAGCCATATGTCCAAGGTACCGACCAAGAATGTCGCGAGCGGTAATCTCCAAGATTGGGACCGACCGCTAAGGGCCTTGAGCGACTGCCAGAATGTCTCGAACCTAGAAGGGGGGTGGGGGTGATGCTCGTGCACCAAACTGTGCCCACACCTCCTTGGCCATTGGGCACCCAAAACAATAAGTGAGCCACATCCTCCTCAGCCCTGCTGCATAGAAGGCAGGATGTACCGGTGTGGGGTGCCCATCTTACCCTATAAGCCCTAGCGAGGATCCTGTCGCACCACATAAGTCAAGCAAAGATCTTGGCTTTAAGTGGCACACGTGAACGCTAGATGAGCCTGTAATCCCCCATGTGGGCATCAGAAGTCGTGGTGTTCTCATCTGGTTATTTGTGCGGATGTCTGCTGTCCCAAGTAGGAGGGTCTCGGTGTTTTGAACCTCCAGAACATGAATTATGCTCTCCTTTTCCAGTGGGCATAAGGCTTACTATGCCCAAGTGATGGCTTGTTTCAAGAGTCTTCTCTGTTTTATATGGCAGCAGGCTTTCTGGGAGTCCACTTTTAATACCTTTGATGATATCCCCCCATTCTGGAAGTCTTTTGGTTTGATATTCTACACGACTCTGTATTTCAAACCATTAATTGTGTTATGCATCGATTCATTTTGTTTATCTTTGATTCTCGTTGTCAATATGGTTAAATATGATGTGTAGGACATGATCTTTTAACTATATTATGTGATTTATTTTTTATGTGTTAACTTTTATCATTAACTCCGCCTATGTTTTATAGCCGGTCCCAAGCCCGGATAAAGGAGGAGGGTTGTGTTAGGCCCCGACAGCCAGCGTAAAACCTTGTCGAATCTCATGAACATGGATCAACGAATGCGTCGTATGATCCATGTAGCCGACCCCACCTAGTGGGATAAGGTTTTGTTGTTATTTATTTTATAACTTTTATCATTGTCCTTCTTTAGTTGAGCATTTTATATTTTACTCTTTTTTTTTTTATTTTCATACCCCCTCAAAACTTTATCTGTTAAGATCTATAGTTCCTATTTAGAGCTATTGCAGGTTATGCTATATTTATGAAGGGATGGCTCTTGAGTTTCAGTAGTCATTCACTTCGTATTGGAACAGTTAAATTGTGAAATTTACGAGTGTGCATGGAAAACCAAACCCAGAAAGACAACTCAAGGATGTGAATACCTGCAAAAAGAAACTCTCTTCCTAAAAAAAACAGTTTGGTTACATTGTAAATACCTGGATGACAGCCACAAATTTTTTGAGTCATCTTTTCTTCTCTCTCAAAAAAACCCAATAACTCAATTGATTGCCAAAGACACTAACCTGTTGGCCACTGCACGTGGTCAGTGCTTGTTGTGAAATCCATAAAATGTCTGTCACCAAGGGATCGAGGTCTATGTGTTACATCTTCCACCATACCTCTGTGGCAATGGGGCACTCAAAGAATTTTGCTTCTTATGTTGAATATAGATTTTTTGTCATATTTTGGATATACTTTGTTGTCCTTGCAATAATTCCTGTTTATATATTTTTTAATCGTACATGCAAGAAAATTTATAGTCGGTCCCAAGCTCGGATAAAGGAGGAGGGTTGTGTTAGGTCCCGACAGCCAGCGTAAAATTCTGTCGAATCTCATGAACATGGATCAACGAATATATTAATATACCGAAAGGTTTGGTTACTAATAGAGCGGAATGACGTCGTATGATCCATGTAGCCGACCTCGCAGTGAGATAAGGCTTTGTTGTTGTTGTACATGCAAGAAAATTTATTGACTTCTAGACTTATATAATCCTGTCCATCCTTTTGCAGCATAACGAGGAGAAAGAAAATGCTAAAGCTTTCCTGATTCTCAATGAAATCATACTCGCACTTAAGGTTGTGACATTAACTTTGGGAAATTGCTGTGTAGTCATTTTATTTTACATTTTACCCAGTGTTACATGCAAGGTTTCAATTATATTTGTTGATGCAAGCTGGCTTTTAATTTAGTTAGATTGATCAAGGTCGACTTTGATATCCTTTTGTTCAATATTGGATTGGTACAATTTGTCTTGGTTTATTTTGGACCACTAAAGTGGGTATGTGAGTTGCAGGTCACTTTTATGTTTATTTTTTACCCTATAAATTCTCTTATCTCTCATGCTACATGTCCTCCTCCTCGTTGTCATGACCTGCTGTAAGTGTTTTGTATTTATTTTGTCCTGCCTCACTGCACTAATGCTGAAAGACCTTGGCCTAACAACTTTTTGTAATGGATTAAATGACATCAAACTCTCAGTTATTGTAGTACCTTGACTTATAATGATATTCTCCATTGACTCTTAATACAAAAAAGAATTTGGAGGTCATTACAATTTGCTGCAAACTTTCTCAGGGATCTTAACATTGAACGAGTTATTTTTTATTGTTCTTTGACAATTAATACTGAGTGCCGCGTATTTATAAAGATTTGGAGGTGAGGGTTATTAGATGAGCATAAGCATGTAATTGTAATGCTAATAAATATTCTTGAAGGTTTATCTTCCCGTGCATTGAGATAGCATGACTTGTTTAATTCACTTAATATTGGTATGAGGAACACTTTGAGCTAAGTGAAATGGAGAATCAAATATGTGATATGATTCTAATTTCTTAATGACCATAAGTGTTTCTCCTGCTCTATGTTGTTGGCAGTAAAAATATCACTTTATTGCATTATTCCTGTGTTGAAGTGTCACCTGTAACTCACTTATTTTCTTCTGGGTTCATAAGCAATGATGTCCGTCCTTTGTTCCTTTAAGGATCATTAGCATCTAATTTTTTTCTTATGCACCCAATTGTCAGTTTCTTTTCTTATTTGTGCTAGCTAGCTCACTTTTAAAGAGTATAAGGATGACTGAAGAAGGCTAGTCATCCATGTTTGTGTATATACACATACAGAACATTTTAGGTCTAAAAAAAAAGACTAACATTTTAGGAAATATACTTGTATGAGAAAAAGTAAAGGTATATATAGCATTGCCCCCATATAGCCAACTCAGTTGTGTACACCTACAAGAATTCTCTTGGTTTCATATATATTCAGTAGATCCATTTTCATGCCTCTTTATTCTGTGCTTCTAACTGACTTGATGAACCCAATTTAGCAGCATCACATTATGCATGATGTTGTCGGCAATCAAAGTTCGTCAGATTTATATATATATATCTCTCTCTCTCTCTATATATATAGTGCAACTTCTTATTAGAGCTAAGCATACGAGAAAGTAGGAACTTTCAGTCTAACTGCAGTTTTTCTTTCTGTGGATATGCAGTCTAAAAATGAGTCCAGAAAGCTTGCTTATGATGTCTTGTTGGCTGTAAGTTGTGGCTTGAAGAACTCGGAGTCAACTGATGGAACCTCAGATCATAAAAAGCTCATTATTATGGTGACATATAAAATCTTGGCTTCATCTAATCGGCACTGAAATTTTAGATCGTCATAATGTGTCTTTGAAAAATATTTTGTATGATTTCGTCTATTGGGAACTCTGTTTTCAATGTCTTTACTTCATCAAATCCAGGACAAGAAACAAATAGTTTTATATAGCCTAAGAAGCCGCTTCAGGAGGACCAATATTGTTGCCTAGAGAATATCTAATAATCCGATGAAAATCAACATACACCAAATGTTATTCTTATCTATGTAGATAGTAATATCCATGTCTGCCAGAAGACTAGGATTGAAAGCTTTTGTGGATGACGGCTTTAGCAGTTGTGTTAGCCATATAACTCCAGTGCAGCCGCACTTTGTTTTGGGGGCGAGCGGTGTTGCATAAAAAATAGTGCATTGTATATATTATATTCCTTTTTATGAGACAACGGGGAGATGAATAATTTCTTTTTGTGGGAATCCACTAACCACCAGCTTTTTTTTCTTAAGTTTTAATACATACTGGATGGCTACTTTAACTAGGCAAACATCCTTTCACTTCTCAAAAAGATACTAGAGAAACTTATTGAGTTTGGGAAACATAAACTCATGCGCGTAACATGTTATGTTTGCTCTATATGGCATATCTTAATATATAAGAATTGTAGTGTGAAGCATTGCCTTTATGCATGGGTACAGTACCGGTACTCAATATGGGTGCAGATATGAGGTATGCCAATTTTCGAAAATCTAAGGTATAGGGTTGTTCACATATATAATAAAAGAAATTTGAGTAGATAACAACTATAATTTATATGCACAAAATATGAACAATTCCAAAAAAAATTGAAAAAAATAAAGAGCAATATACTTATTACTTGATTAACTCCGCCTATATTTTATAGCCGGTCCCAAGCCCGGATAAAGGAGGAGGGTTGTGTTAGGCCCCGACAGCCAGCATAAAATCATGTCGAATCTTATGAACATGGATCAACGAATATGGCGTCGTATGATCCATGTAGCCGACCCCACCTAGTGGGATAAGGCTTTGTTGTTGTTGTTGTATACTTATTACTTGATTATATGTAACTTCTGTAGGTTTCTTTTATTTAAAAGTACAATATGTATGATGTGTACCTAAGTACCCAATGGGTACATGAAGCTATTTGAAGTATCCACGCCATGGCAGTATAATGCATACCAGATGAGACATAAAAAGTTGCATTTTTTAATTATTTCTTTTTAACTTTCAGGTTATGGGCTATCTTTCCAGTTCATCCCCACATATTATCAGTGGTGCAATTTCTGCACTTTCATTGCTTACGTACAACGATCCTGAGTATGCTATTGCTGTGCCAAACCTAGTACCATCTGTTTTACTTCTGCTGCGAAAGCAAACAACGGAAATTACCAAAGTGAGTTCCACTATCAATTAAGCTCTTCCATTCCGAGTTATCTGCTTTCTATCATTTGATGCCGGATATATCTTGACATATGCAGGCAGCTTTAGGCTTTGTGAAGGTTCTAGTTTCCTCCTTAAATTCAAATAGTATAATGAAACTAGTATTTGACATCATCCCTGCGATACTGCCATTGTCAACAGTCTCAAAATGGCATTTTAGGTCAAAGGCATGTCTTGCTTCCCTTTTCCCCAGTTTTCAATTCCCTTATGAATGTGACTCAGCATTTACACGAGATGACTGGATCTTTGCAGGTTTCCCTTATTCTTGAAATTCTGATTAGAAAATGTGGTTTTGATTCTATCGACATGAATGTTCCTAAAATGCACAAGGAGTTTGTTAAAGCTGTGGCTGAGGTATAGTTGCTCCATGTCTAAATTTATGATGAATTATTTATTTTTGGTGGTTGTTATATGTTTCTTTAATGTGTTTTATTATATTGTCGAGAAAACGATAATGACTTGAAACCATAGATGAATACAGTGTGAGGTTATTTTCCATGACTTATAAGTCTTAAAGTTCGTCTTTTCCTCTTTTTTATGAAGGGGAAATGGATGACTAAGTTTTTTTTATAGCCAAAACAATTTACAAGAGTATAATAAGTGATTTCACGAAAGAAGAGTGGGGTTCGATTGACAGTACTGCATTTCACGCTTCCTTTCTTCTCTGGGAGTGGAGTACATCCTTCCCCTTTTTTGACTCTCTTCTTGAGAGCTTACAATTGTACATGACACTTGCTACTACACTTATATATATATATATATATATATATATATATATATATTCGGATGACAATCGCAAGTTCTGGTTGTCATCCTTCCTTCGCTCTAAAAAAAAGTGATTTCACAAAAGTAGTATGGCTTCGAAAACTTTCTCTAAGTTTTAACTAAAATACGTGTGATGTACAATGTTCTTGATGTGGCATTTGGGCCCTTATGAAATTGGCATCATTCTCTAAATCCATGTAGCATAAAGAACTATCAGTATGGCCCATTGGAACCCTATCTTTCTTTGTATCATTAATTTCCTTAATCGGTGTAGCTCTATTGTGGCATTAGTGTTTTGAAAGGCATCAATTGAATGGTAAAATTTCATCCGTAGTGGAACTATAGAAAATGACAACAATGTGAGACGACGGATTAGAGTCCAAAGAGGTCATATCAAAGCTTCTTCTACCAACAGAGGTTCCTAGAAATCAGTGTCCTTGAGAAATTTTTTTAGTCAAACAAACACAGCCAAGTTCAAAATATAGTGGGTGCATTGGGAAGACCTAAACCTAGTTACATTATCTTAGTCCCATTACCGCTGCAATTTGAACTTGCTAGTATCCTCACGCCAACACCGATTTGGCAAAGATCTGATTGTATAGTTGGCCAAATAGGACTATTGCCAACGAATTTTTTTTTTTTGAGGAGAAAAAGGATGAGCAAAGTTAGGGTGTCATCCTTGTATATATATCACTATGATGGAAAAGTACACATGTAAGCCCTCAAGATGAGAGCAGCAAAAGGGTAAAAGGTACAAACACTAGCCAAATCCCCACTCCCGAAGAAGAAAGGAGCAGTGATGTACAATCGCCTCTAGCTGGCAAGTCTCACTACAAAAGATGATCCGATTGCGTTGAAGCCAAATAGCCCAGGCACCGGCCAAAAATGTCATCAACAAAATCTCCTGACGTCGTCCGCTGAGGGCTCGGAGAGAAAGGCATAACTCCTCCAGAGAAGTAGGGGGACCCCGGAATAAGTTCAGTCGCACCCATACCTCGTGGGCTATAGTGCAGCCAAAGAATAGATGTGCAATATCCTCCGTGTCACCACATAAAACGCACTGTGTGTCAGCCTGGGGTGCCCACCTCGTCCTATATCGCCTAGTGAGTATCCGTCCGTGCCACAAAAGCCAAGCAAAAACCTTGACTTTAAGCGGCACCTTGAGTCACCAAAAGAATCTGAAGTCTGCCTGTAAGGTGTCCGGGAACTGACAGGTCGGAAGGAAATGGAGATAAAGGCTGCGAGCAGAAAAAGTGTCAGAAACCCATAACCATCCGTCAGACCCGGAAGCGTTCGGACGGAAAGGAGCGATCTGCCGATGTAGGGCCATAAGCTCAGAAATGCGTGTCGGGGAGGGCTGTCCTGAAGGTGGGGGTCCATGCGCCGGTGCCAGGACCGCCGAACTGAGACCAAGCCTCCGCAACTATAGAGTCTGGACGTGCTGCGAGAGCCGAGAGGCGAGGAAAGGATGCCGCCAAAGAGCCCCCCCGAAAGCCAATCATGATGCCAGAATGAAAAGGACTTACCAGAGCCAAGGGAAGGAACCAAATATGGCCGAATCAAGGGAAGAAGGGCTGCGACACTCCTCTAGAAAGCATATGCACCACGTGGAAGAACAGCCCGAGAGTCCCAAGAGAGGTCCTGTCCATAACAAGTGAAAAAGACCGACTGGGTCCCATATTCCGTCCGACCCACCGGGCCAGTAAAGCCCAGTTGGTATACCGGAGATCACGGACACCGAGCCCTCCTTGAGAGGTAGGGCAGCAAGATGAATGGCCCGGTGATCTGAGGCACTTCCCTGCCAAAAGAATATACTCCGTATAGAATCCAGTCTCCTCTGAACCTGCCCAAGCATCCGAAGAACAGACATATAATAAATTGGCAAGGAAGATAAGACAGAGCGGAGCAGAATAAGACGGCCCCCTCGTGATAGCAATCTGGAACTCCTGCCCTGCAACCTGTGCTCCATCCGCTCAATAACCGGTGTCCACATACGAGATCCGATGTGATGGTCAGATAAAGGAAGACCTAAGTAAGTGATCGGCAAGGCGCATGTCGGAGTGCGAAGCTCGGATGCGCATGTGTCCTCCTCCGGGACCATGCCGAAAGAGATGAAGGATGATTTGGCATGGTTGATCTGAAGGCCGGATGCAGCTCCAAAAAGGTCCACCATGACGGCTAGACGCCTAGCCTCTTGCGTAGAGCCCTCAATGAAGAATAACATGTCATCTGCATACTGGAGAAGCGGAACAAGACTGCCAGCGAAACGCCTGAAAAGACCGGCGGTACAAGATGCTTGGGTGCATCTGGCGAGCGCATCGACCGCTAGGACAAATAGCATAGGTGCAAGGGGGCAGCCCTGACGTACCCCTCTCTGTGACTGAATCCAAGAGCTAGTGGACGAGCCATTGACCAGGATTGAGAAGGAAGCGATGGTGACACAACGCTTCATCCACTCAATCCAAGTCGTGGGGAAACCTCTGATCTGCAGGGAGTGCCACAAAAAAGACCATGAGACAAAGTCATAAGCTTTAGAAAAGTCGACCTTCCAAAGAAAGGCATGACTACAAGTCCGTCGCCAGTGTGCAATGATCTCTGCGGCCATGCCATAACTGTCGGTGATGGAACGGCCCTGGACGAAGGCTGTCTGTCTAGGATGAATGAGATCCGGAAGCACCTCACGAAGATGATTAGCCAATACCTGAGCCACCAAGAGATATATGGCATTGGATATGGCAATCGGTCTGAAATCCTCCAAACGCTCAGCCGGGTTGCGCTTCGGCAGCATGAATAGCAAGAACCGGTTGAGGCGCTCGAAACCCCGGTTCCTGCTGGTGAACTCGTGGATGACCGCCATGACGTCCTCCCGCACAACCGGCTAGAACTCCCGATAAAAGAACACTGGGAAGCCATCCGGGCCAGGGGAAGGGTCATTGTTGAGGTCGCGAAGTGCCTCAATAACCTCATCCTCAGAGAAAGCCTGCAAAAGAAGTGAAGTATGCTCGTTAGTGAGGTTGGGGATTCCCCCAGGCGACCATCTCCAAGGGGCTGGGGGTTGTCGCCTAGAGGTCTCCCAATAATATGCTGAGATGGCATCCGTGATGTGCTGCTGGCCAGAAACCTGCTGCCCCTGAACCATCAACCGGTCAATCCGATTCTGTCAGCGGCGGGAGCTCGCATAAAGGTGGAAGAATCGAGTGTTGGCATCGTCCTCGCGGAGCCAGGTCTGGCGAGAGCGCTGTCTCCACTCAGTCTCCACCTTGAGATCCTCAGAGCAAATGGCCAACTAAGCTTGTCTACACTCGGAAAGCTCTGCCTCAGTGAGGTGGCGAGAGTTCTCCACCCTGTCCAGCCTAGATATAGTCTCGAGAGCCGTAGTCCTCCGGCTCTGCCGATCCTTCCGAATCTGCCTCCAGTGACCCTGAAGGAAGGCCCGAAGCCTTGCAAGATGGGAGGCGAGGGTCCTGGCCGCGGAGTCGGAGGGAGATGCACGCTGCCACTGATCTGCTGGTGTGGTCCGAGAAAGGCCTGTCCATAGCCAGTACATCCGCGAAGTGATGGGCCTCCGCAAGCTCGAGCGATCCGAGAAAACGGTCGATCCTTGACCGGGCCGATGAGGCCGCTGTGCTCCTCCAAGTGAATCTGCAACCCGATGTGGGGAAGTCCAATAAGGACTGAGAATCAATAAAATCCCTGAACTCCTCAGCTCCGTAATCTCTTCCAGTACGGGGAAGAGGGCGATCATCCATGTCAAGTGTGACATTGAAATCACCCCCAATGTGCCATCGAGAATTGGGAAGTCGGGCCCGAACCACCCGGAGCTCCTCCCATAGTGTAGCCCGAAGGGAGCCTGAGCAAGGGCCATAGACACAAGATATGAGGTATGAGCTATCATCTGCTCGAAGTCTGAAGTGTGCCGATAAAGAAAACCTGTCCACCCAGGAGTCAGTCAACTCAAATAAGTCTCCACGCCATCCAATAATGCAACCCCCAGACCGCCTAATAGAGGCCAAGGAAATGTGGTCCGAAATGCGAGAACCTCCAATCTGAGACCAAACAGAAGAGCCACAGTCTTGAAGCTTAGTTTCTTGGAGTAAAACCACATCAACATCCCATAACTATAAGATCTGCTAAGGGTACGCCGCCTGCCGACATCACCAAGACCTCGCATGTTCCAGGTCAGCACCTTCATAATGAAACAGTCATCCCTGCCCCTACGGTGAGGTAAGAGGGCTCGGCCCTCCTCCTCCTGATATGGCTCCTTGAGATTGTCAGTAGGAGATGAAGAGGTCTGCGCACAGACAGCCGCACAGCTGAGTCTGGGCGGGACCTTCAACGGCGACGCATGTCCCGAAACCCAGCCCCGGCTGCCACCTCCCTAATCACTTCTTCAGATCTTCCTGCTAGCGGTCCAGGATCACTGGCCGCTTGATCCTGGGCCCCTGAGAAAGTCGATGACTCCTGTGAGAGCCGCTCCTGAGGTGTAACTGTTGAGGTCTGAGGCTGGATCGTTTGGGATTGTGCGGCCAAAGAAGGTTGGTCGTGGGCAGCAGGTGGCGGCGGTGTGGAGGCCGGACCAGCCGAATGCGAGTGTGGCGGTCAGGCCGGCGGCGCGGCGGTGGTAGGTTTGGGCGAAGGATGTCACAGTGGCAGAAGGGGGGTCGCCATCGGAGGGAGGGGGCAATTGGCGGTGAATTGCGGGTCGCCGGTGCTTCACACTGTTGAGGGGGAATCTTCTATAAGGGGTCGAGCGAAGGAGTAAGGAGCGGCGGTGGGTGTTGAGGGGGTTTGCTGGAGGGGTTTAGGGCTATCAAAGATGGCGGCGGATAGAGGGAGGGCGGCGGAGAGGTGGGTGGCAGACTCGCCGGACAGTGAAGGATCGCCGGCGGTGGGCTCTGAGGTTGGAAGGGGGCCAGCGTCGGTGTCGGACCAGAGGAGGGGGTGGACTGCATTTGGGATGGTTTGGCTCGACCGCGGGACCTGGGTCCGGATCGGGCTAGGGCAGAGTAAACCGGGGACCGGGTCCGGGTTTGGGCGGACCCGGTCCTAGCCCGACTTTTGCCGGGTCGGAAATTTTCCGACACGGTAGACCGGGAATCGGACCGGGTTTGCGTCCGTGAATCCGAAATCACAAAAGTGCTGGCAGGTGGCGGCCGATCCGATCCGATCGCTGGCGGCCGGATCGGCCGTCAGCTGCCAGATCCGGCGCCTGGCGGCCGGATCTGGCCGCCAGCGGTCGATGAGCGGCCGGATCCGGTTGCCTGGCGGATCCAGCGGTCGGATCTGGCCGCCAGTGGCCGATCCGCGTGGCCAGATCCGGCTGCCAGGCGGCCGGATCTAGCCGCGCCAGTGGCCGATCCGGCTGCCAGGCGACCGGATCAGGCGGCCGGATCTGGCCGCGCCAGTGGCCGATCCGGCCCCAGGCGACCGGATCTGGCCGCGCCAGTGGCCGATCCGGCCGCCCAAGCGGCCGGAGTAGAGAGAGAGAGAGAGTCAGGAGAGGGGAGGAGAGGACGGCCGGAGTCGAGGGTCACCGCCGTCGTGAGAGAGAGGGAGAGGGCGAGAGAGAGGGAGAGGGCGAGAGAGAGAGGTGGGAGAGAGAAAGAGAGATTGAAATGAGAGGTGAGAGGAGAGAGTGGGTTTATATAGCAAGTAATATCGGGTCGGGTATCTGCATTGTAGACCCGGTCCTGACCCGATACCCGGCGGGTTCTCCAGTCAAGAGACCCAGTCCCGGCCCGGATCTAATCCGGGCTGGGTTATATTCCCGGTTTTCCGGGTCGGGCCGGGCCAGGTCGACCGGGTCGACCTGGCCCGTGCTCAGCCCTAGATCGGGCCTGCATGCGACTTGTGGCGACCAGCTTTGGGTTAGGTGGATCAGTGGTGGTGTGGTTTGGGCACGATGAGTCTGGCTGCTGCTGGACAGGAGGATGTGGGCACGACAGCTGGGGGTTTTGAAATAAAGTTATTTGGCCTGACACAGTAGCTGGCTGTTGTAAAATAAAGTTATTTGGCCTGACACAGTAGCTGGCTGTTGTACTCCCTGGGTGTGCATGGTAGTACTGTGGGTGTGTCCCCTGTCCTCCGCCGGAGACGGTGAAGCTAGCCCGCCGGCGACGACTTCCGCCCATGTTAGAGCCGACCTCGAGTACTTTAACTGCAGGAGAAAACTGTTGACGCCATCGCGGAGGACAATTGAGGGGGGAATGGTTGCTGCCGGTTGTTGCTCAATCTCGACCGAAGCAGAGGAAACATCGGCGATCCCAAGGTCGGGAGGGCAACAGACAGGGGGTTGCCGAAGAGTGGGGCCACCAACAAGGCAGTTTCCGGGCGAAGAAGGTGGAGAGGAATCCCCTGGATGTCGATTGATCTGCGAACCATCGGAGGTGCCGCCAGTGCCCCTGTGTCCTCCGACCATATCCTCCATTGGACACGACCGTGAGAAGGAAGGACTGAGGGGCATGCCAGGAGGCGCTCACGCTGTTGCGGCGACCCTGGAATGATTAACCAGGAGGTGGCGTTGATGATGCTCAGGTGAAACGGTGGAACTGCTCCGATAGAAGCAATGATGGATGAACGGAGAACAGCGGGATCAGGGGGAACACCATCAGTTTCGCCAACGAGGCATGCAGGAACGCCATCGCCTGGTGCACTTCAGGTGACCGTTGAATATCAATGGCGGGTGTCAACAGTGTCAGGTTCGCCTGAACCTTCCATGCTGGGCTTGGCGGCCCTTTCGCGGGAGGACGTCGGGGGCACTGTGTGCGCCGGTGGCCCTCTCCTCTGCAGTAGAGACAGCAAATAGGACCTGAGCAGTGACGAGCGAAGTGGCCACTGCCAAGACACCTGAAGCATTGTTCCGGCGGGCGATGGTGAGGAGCTGGCCGGGAGATTGTTGTCCAGCCGTCAGGTTGGAGATTTGCCCTGCGACGCATGGCGGCAGGGATCCCTCCGCCGGCGGAGGGCCGCCGGAGGAGGTGGGGTGTGGCGCCGTCAGCAGGGGATGCTGAAGATGGGGCCACGCCTCCAGCAGGGGATGCTGGAGATGTGTTTCCGCTCCCATTCTTGCTCCTTTTCACCCTTCCAAAGTTGAAATTACAAAAGCTGGTAAAGATTATGCATCGTATATCTTTGTACAGACAATGGAGCATCAGGACCAAGATTGTCCTACTTATAAAGAAAAATATATTTTTAATGTATAAAGCTTGAGCATGTGAAACAATATGATATTCAAACCAAAACTATGTGAATGACATCAATCTTCCATTAGTGTCACTCACGGACCATAAAAGTGCTTGGCACGTTGGAAATGATGATAAGGAAACAACTCGGGCAATCTAGTATAGGAAATTTTTTGTGGAGTGGAAAAATATTTGTAATGTAGCAACAATGGTGTACTGGCGGGGATATTAGCCCTAAGTTTTTCCTCTATTCTACAATATGCTGTAACTTTCCTTTCATCAATGAAACTTTTGGATAACTACCAGCTTGCTAGTCATCCTTTCTCGTTTCAAAAAAAAAATCTCTTACTTGCAGTGAGCACCTTCGCACCAAAAACACATCTGAGGATGATTGTTAGTTGACAGAAAGGAAGCGGGCAATTGGACATTTGTGGTGTCTCAACAAGCTTATGATTACAGCTTGTTGGCACTAGCTATGGAAACTCAATTGTGATGGGAAGCCCCCATGACATAATTGTGGGCTGTTTGGAGGAAATAGTGTTAGTTTCATACTTGAACTATTAGAATCATGCTGATTTTTGTTTATCGAGTTAGATTAGTAATTTGCTATTTGATTTCTTATCAAGTTGGCTCAAATTGACTTTTCATCTAGGTTGTTTATTTCTCACCTCTAATTCATGGGTACGTAATGTTGGCATAGTAATGATATCAGAGTACATGTTGGGCGAGTAAGTATTTACCGACAATAAAGACATATGACATGGGCATATGGATTCCCTTTTAGAGAAAATCATGAAGCAGACGGAGTGGAGGATTGAGACTTCAAGATCAATGAGCTGAGTTCCTCTCAGATGCTTTAACGAACATTTAGATCTGAAGGCATCATAAAATAACTCCAATATGGATTTTGAGGAGATGGGAACTAACCTTTAGATGCTATAGTAATCATCTTCATTGCGGTTGTCAATGACATCTATGTGAGTTGGTTTCTCTTGCTTGCACCAACCTCCATAACCATCATGTGAGCCTTGCAATACATCAAAACTCTTTGAGTGGTAAAGGGCTTGCAAGTAGAATAAATGTGTTTAAAAGTGGTTGTCAATGAGCTTTGGTTCAAGTGGTACCAAGGCTGATAAGTTCCGCACCTAAAATATTTAACATTTTTGTTTGATTATTCGTGTTTTATTTTGTTTGTTACTGAGTATGATTTTTTTATTTGATGACATTTTAATTCTTATGTTGTACAATTTGAGTTCAATTATTGTGCAATCAAAGGGTAGTGCATTGTACACGTGTTACTCTTTGATTGTGCCTAGTTGTACCTAATTTTGATCGCACATTAACCTTTTTTTCTTTCTTTAAGAAAGATTGTGCATTACTTTTACTCATAACTATATTGTGTCTCCACGTACCCTATTTGTTTAGAAGTTTATGCATTCTAAAAGTATGTAATTGTATTGGTTTTGTACTTGAATTATGCAACATAGGCCGTGACAAGTTTACTTGAATTCCATGATTTTGTTGAACCAAATTTAGTTAGTTGGCTTCTCAAAGAAAAAGTTAGTTGGGTACTTGGGGTTAACCTGGGGCAGCGAATGGCTTGGGTTGGTTGGTTGGAAACGTGAATGAGGCTGGGAACTTGATGGGAGCCAAGGAGAGATGATTGAAAAATGAGAGGATGTTATTTTGTTATATCCTCATTTTTTAAAGTTATCTTGTCCTCAGACAATTTTTCTGTAGTTTTCTAATAGTAAGAACTTGCCCTTCTTGGAAGCCATTCTCAAGGATCCTGATACTTGGTTGTATCACTTGTTGAAATTATTTTATTTAATTTGATAAATCCAGCTAGATAAATATTTATACATGTTGTGGTAACACTGCGGATATTTCTCGTTCTAACCACACACTTACCAATACCCATTCTCTGCCAAAATAAAAACCCAATACTCCTGTTAAAAATATAAAATCATGGATGTTGTGCTTCCTAATGGCTTAAGCTTTTAGGATAACTAGTTAGCACATCAATTTAACATGGTATCGGAATCAGAGGTCAAGAGTTCGAACCTCGTTAAGCTCTTATTAAAAAAAATATATTTCCTCCCTTAATTGTCCACATGTTGAGTTTGGGTTAGACCAAAAATTGTCAGCTCCCACACATGAGGGGGAGTGTTAAGAATATAAAATAATTAATGTTGCAGCTTAAGCTTTTAGAAAAAAATGATTAGTAATTCCCAATATAAGAGTCAAAACACAGAGTCTCAATTGATATTATTTTCTCTGGGAATGAATACATCTGGGTTATGCTGCATATGTTTCTCTTCTTTCCTCATTTCAGGGTCGTGAGTTCAAGAGAATTTCTTCTGATGTTGCTGATTCAGAAATGCCAGTTAATTTAGCAGAAACTCCCATGAAAGGGTTTGAAATTCCATAACACATGCTCTTGTACATTTTCTTTATTTGAGTTCTCATTCCCGATGCTCAGAAGGTGATATTATATTTGCAGTTCAAGGAAGAGTGACGCCGCAAATGAAACTGTTCCACCTGCTAATAAGGATGGCTTGAAAGAAATCCCAACAGAAGATAATTCTTCTTATCCAAAAGAAAGAGCAAAGCGGCATAGAGGAAACAAGTACAATATGAATGAAATTTCTCAGCCAAGTAATAAACAAACTTTAAAATCAGGTGGAGGGAACTCTTCTAAACCTAGGAGAGCGTTTCAAGCACAGAGGAACCCATTCAAGAGCAGCAGTAATAGAAAGCCAAAATTTCCAGGGAAAAAAGGTAGCAGTAATAGAAAGCCGAAATTTTCAAGAAAAAAGGTAACAGGAAGCTGAAAGCCAATGATTGAAGAATAATAGGAAACTGACAACATGCTTACATCTTAGTTAAACAATTTGGAGCCATCTCTAGTCTGAATGATTCTAAGAATGAGAATCCAAGTGGAGTCTCGAGATCAAGCTCGGAATACAAGTGACGATCTTGAGCAGCATGTTGCATAATAGTATATGATGCAAATCTCATTCACTTGTGGGCTGGCAAAACAATGTGTCTTTGGGAATATGGAAGTGGCCTGTGAACGTGTTAAAGAATTCGTGGATTTGTTGAATATTAACATCTTTCGCTAATGGTGACAACAGATCGTCCATGGAATTGGAAATTACTGGTCATATGTAGTATCAACAGGTGCGGTCGATTAACACAAATTCATTTACTTTGGGAGCGCTACCTGCTGAACTTTCTCCACGTGATTGAGTTTTTTTTCTCTTTTGGTTAACTGGAAATCCACACTTTTTTACATGTATGTTGTTACTGATTTTGAACTGATACTTGTGGGTAGAGTTGCTTCGGGCCGATCGGAAAGTTGTATTTTCCTCTTGATAAACATTAGTTTTGTATTAACTTGAGGTGAATTATTCACATTTATTTATGCAGCATTTCATCATGGTTATTTTTTATTTCCTTGGTTGTGGTGTCGACCTAAATCCTAATTCGAGTTCATTCTTGAAATTAAAATGCATTATTTATGACCAAAATAGTCTTGGTACAAAAAATAAAGGTGGTCCGGAGGACGGTCTCCTTGCCATAAAGTATTGCGGAGGTATTAGCGATCAAAAATTGGAATTGAAAGTAAGCCACTTTGATCAGATTCACAGTAATAGCGCTTACTGTCTCAGCACCCGTCAATATCCTAGTCTTTTTATGACTAATCTTAACTAGGATCTTTGAATTAGATCAAATACATACATTAGCCATCAGGACCATGCTTCCAACTAAGAAGCACACCCTAAGAAATATCCGAACCAGTAGATGATCTTAGTAGATTGCTTGCTCTCCCTGCCTTGCTCCTCTAAAAAGTCGCTATTGTGACTTAGCAAACCCATTATGCCTACCCAAAGCTTTCTCCCTAGTTGCCCTCTTTGAGTGGAAATGTGTCATTCCACTTGTTTCATAGCCTCATAAGCAGAAATTTTACCCTAAGCTGCGATCCAAATTAGATCCCCCAAATAGGCAAGAGCTCGAAACCCAAGGATCCATGAGCTCAAATTAAGCTTCATTTGAAATAAAGATTATAGTTGCAAGGATTGGGCGCTCAAAACTTAAGTTGGGAGCATCCTACTCCCAACTTTTGGACTGTCTGATGGGGGCACGGCTGTGAGATTTTTTGTGAGTGCGATTCATCCGAGGACAAGCAGTTCACTTGTAGCGGTCCACCACAGTGGGATTTCACGAGCGCCAGTTCGCCTTAACATTTTGCTCCAAACAAATCGAGCCTTACAAAAAATGCTGGCATGCTTCACTCGTGATAGAGACGTCATCGCTGAACTTCGGTGGTATATTTTAGGTCGCCACGCAAAACACCACCGCTGAACTTCACTTGTATTGTTTTGCCTTAACAAGTTGACTTGTTTGTTGCATTCGACGCGCTCTCACGACATCTCACTACATATTGGGGTTCACTGGTTAGATGTTTAAAGAGCGCTTTCTGCGAGTTAGGGCTTTGATGCGTAAGGATGCCGATGACGAGTGAGCGACACCAAGCGAGTGGCCTGAACCGCGCGGCGAAACATTCGAGCGACGAATCCTTTTCCTGTAGTTCTTCAATGAACCACGCTCGCGAAATCTCACCGTGGCGCCCCCATCCATCCAGATAGTTGGGAGCATGATGCTTAAGTTGGGAGCACCCCTATTAAACTCTAGTTAAAAGATGGTTTCATAATTTCCATATCACAGCCACATAATGAACACCATGGATTAATAGTCGGATTAAAATACAAAATAATATCAAAAAAATAGGTAGAGCCAATTTGCACAAGAAAAAGTGTATTGTCGGGGGCATGTAAATATGTCACATTCCTCCAAGAATTTTGTCTTGAGTTCGCGGCAAAGTCCAATGCCTAATAGATAACATTGACAATTGGCAACGCAATGGATTTCCATCGCTCAAATTCACAGGTCATTTAGAGTATCACGTTGCATCCCAACACTCTATTTCTAAAGGTCATTTGTAGTTGCTTGCGACTAGCCTATGCATTTGGATGCCAGAACTCGTTAGAATTTAATTTCTCTTCATTTCTAAAGAACTAAATGATGTAACGTAATATTGGAATGCAGGTTCTAAAAAAATGGACGTACGATAAATACTGACGAACGTTAACTAAAAGTCAAAGTTCGGTGAAGCCCATCCCAAAAAAATTGGTGATGCTTTAACATAAGAACTCGGGGAATAATTCCACCAAGTTCTAGCATCCATTTGCATAAGTGTTCTGCTAAGATTCACCTATTATAGTCGGTCACACAAATCACTAATTAAAATTTCAAAAAAGTGTACACGACTAGTTGTAGTTAAGGATTTTGACAAAGGAACTTTTATCAGATGACGATAGTGCAAAAGCGTCACTGAATAAATGAAAATATAATGAAATTTGGAGGTATCAACAATGGTGACATATTTTAAATACAGGAATCAATGGCCATCCCAATAAAACGATGCACACATTATGAGATGAGACCAAGCAAAGATATATTAGTTCGATGTACACCATAATGTAAAAGATATGAAATATATATACTGTGTACAGATACCTAAAGGCGGTCCATATGTATCAAGCCCAAAATATATATACATATGGACCTTTATGTGGACAATCCAAGTAAACTAGCGGCACTTAATCGAGAGCCATCCAAAAGGTGGATGCTCGCTACAAATAAAAGAATGACTACTGACCCACCAACAAAACTCACCTCAACAAAACAAGCCCGACCACAAACAAACCGCAAGCTAGGAGGACCAGGGATAATAAGAATTGCGAAATATCGACAGGAAACCAGATGTTAAATTAACAGTGCATGCAATTGACTATCAATATGAACCAAGAACTAGGAATCGGCGTCCATTCATCTCATATACTCTCGGCAAGCGCACAGAATTAGAAAAGATCGACTTTTCTCTTCTGCATATCCTGCTTCCACTTGGGTTGCTGGTAAAATGCCTCTTTTGTCATCCCCAGAACACACTGGAACTCAGCATCGGACAAGTAGGTCTACAAGAAAAAAAAAATTAAAAGAGTAAGACTTTTAAGAAATTTTCAAGCATCTATTTCATATCTTCTTAACCAATGTACTAGAAGCAAGTAAATGACATAGACCTACCTCTCTTCGCTTGTAGTCAATGCCTCTGACTGGATTAGTTGACTTGGCTTTTAGCCGATCGTAACTAAATACGCTCTGGCCCTCACTTTCCGCCAAGTCCTCAGTTGCCTCAGGTTCTCCGCCATTGTTTTCGGAGATGGATTCAATTCCATCAAGAGCTTCCTTCACTGCTGAAATGTCAAGAGGATCACCCAACTCTGAGCCAGCTGCACTTTCTGTCTTTCCTGTATCTACAAGTAGTATGAGAAGTGTCACCAGTCTCCATTTATTAAATGAGTTCTATACATTGACTCTCAAAACAAAAGAAAAAATATATAGATCTTCCATTCACATTAAACTATTTCACATAGACATTAAGATTCAGATTGATATATAGTAACACTAGTTCACATTTTTCTCGTGTTATTTTTGAGTGGCATAGGAATCCTATGCTAAAAGTAAAAATGCTCATTCAGACGTTTCGAAGAAAATGCTCATTCAGAACTGAAAAGAAAAACCACCTTTGTATGACAAAATCCTGAGGAAAATGAAACTACCTTAGCGAAGAAAACGATACATTAAGGAACACCAAGGAATCACCATTAGAGAAAAAAAAGCTCATTAAAGTGGAAGGCTAAAGATAATACCATCAACAGCAGTGGCATCAGTGGCAGAGACAGGAGAAGGGCTTCTACTAACTTTTGTTGGAGTGGTATCAGAATCCATCTTCTTCTGTTCAGCAGTTAAGACAGAAGAAAGTGCAGCAACTGCAGCTGCTCGCTGTGACCCTTGGCTTGATCTTGATGGCTTTGGATTTGTAGTTTTGGTATTTGAAGATGGATTGAAAGCAGACGACAGTGCCGCTAATGCAGATGCACGTTGTGTCGGCCCACCATGATTAGTGTTGTTCGACTTATTGTTAGACTGCACAGAGCATAAGAAATGTTAAATCATTGAAATAGATACAGAACTTTCATAGTGAGGAAATTTGTATGTCATGCAACACTATGAAAAAAGAAAGAAAACAACGGAATTATAAAGGAGACGAAAGGCGAATCAGGTAGGACAGACATGCTTCGTGATTAGTTAATCCTGTCATGGAAGACGGCTGAAGATATGTTTTACTGTAGTGAAATGAGGTAACTGTATTGAAGAGAACAGTGATGTGTGTTACATTACATGAATTAAAGAAAAGCAGCTCATGCTAGCATATCTTAGTATGAAAAAACTTGGCATATCTAGAAATATATTAATCCAAATGTATGTTTAAGAAAGATCATCTAACTGTACTCTGCGCCCTACATGCTTTTATTCAACGACATTTTACTAGATGAGGTTCTAGCAAAGAGAAAATCCAAATTCCATATATTCTAAAAGACATCACAGTACAAACTTGATGGCAACTGCAATCTGTCAGGTGTCATTGCGAAGGATCATTCCGATTATTTGAAAAATCAGTGATGCAACAACAACAACAACAACAAAGCCTTATCCCACTAGGTGGGGTCGGCTACATGGATCATACGACGCCATTCGTTGATCCATGTTCATGCGATTCGACAAAATTTTACACTGGCTGTCGGGGCCTAACACAACCCTCCTCCTTTTATCCGGGCTTGGGACCGGCTATAAAACATAGGCGGAAATCAGTGATGCAACTTGATGAAAAAATTCTGTTGAGCCAACAGAACAAATTGATATAACTCTTTTTCAACGACCTAGTGTTCATGAACACAGAGACTTTGGTGATAAAGATCAAAGGTGAATCCATCGTCATTTACCTAAATATTATGTTACAATGTCTGTCATTATTTTCCCATAATGATCTTCAGTAACATTGCTTTAATACAGGTACCACATCAGTGCCCCACATGTATGGTATGGGTACCGAATACATGCATCAAAATTATTTCAGAAAATAAAGCATTGAAAAAACAATAAACTTTTGTTTTATTACAATACAGAACAATCATTCAAGATCTGAACAATTATAGAGTTTCTGTTATATAAAAGAATCCAATGTACACTTAAGATGTACCGAAGTTCGGGTATGTACCCAGTACAAGCACGTGAAGGGATTCAAAGTACTGACACATCATATAAGATCCTCAGCTAGTAATTGCTAACTCTATTGGCTAATCAATTTCCAATACTTAGAGCAAAGGTAGTATTCATTTAGCAAGAACGGTGACTTTTTTCTTCTTTTTTTTTCCTTTGAGAAAGAGGATTGATGATTATTTGAGTTCTATAGTAAAATCATCCAATTTATTTTCTGGAATAAAGGTAGCCATCCGATACATTAACATCAATTATGGGAAACAATACAATATGCATAAATAGCAGTAACATTACTGTTGGTTTCATAATGATAATAAGAAACAATGTTAGAGTGCATTTACCTCTGAAGCATGCATAGCCGTCCCAAACAGATACGACAATTTCTTCTGGAAAGAGTTACCTTGAACCTGTTCCAAACATTTGGTTACTAAAGCAATTACCAAGAATATGCATTATGTGCTAGAGATCTGTAAACGGGCAAACCCCACCACAATCAAAAATCCCCAGCTAGCAGGGCTGCACAGGGAAAGACACGTGTATAACAGCCTCCCCTCTTTTTTTTTGAGAGGGGAAATGCTGATCACCAACAGCCTCCCCTCTGTTGTTACAAAAAGGCTGTTTACACGACTCTAATTCACAATTAAATAGCTGAAACAAATAATAGATCAAAACGAGATCTTTTTTTTAGCAGAAAAAGGATGACTACCAAAGTTATGGTTGTCATCCAGTAATGTATATATGTGAAAGTATGAGAAAATGCACAGATGAGAGCTCTCGAAGAGAGCAGCAAAAGATGACCAAGATCACAACAGAAAAGCTAGCCAAAACCCCACTCTCTAATAAGAAATAAGATGTGGTGTACAACACGCTCAGGCTGACATCGCTCCCCACAAAAAATAATTCGGTTGCGCTGAAGCCAAATGGCCCAGGCACCGGCCAAAAAGATCACCAATGGCGCTCGCCAACTCTGTCTCTGATGCAACATGCTCCGGAAGGTCTGCCATATGGACTCTGGATCTGACAGAGAAAATGTCGCAATGGAAGTCTGTTGTCATATGCCCCGAGATGTAGGGCAATCGAAAAAGAGGTGAATGATGTCCTCGGCTGACTCGCTGCAAAAGACGCAAGAAATATCGTTGTGCGGAGCCCAACGCGCCCTATAGGTCCTTGTAAGAAGCCAACCACGCCATAAAAGCCAAGCAAAGATCTTGACTTTAAGCGGCATCCGAGTACGCCAAATGAGTCTGCAAGCCGTCCTGAAATCCTTTGGTAGTGTAGAGGAGGGAAGAAAGCGAATATAAAGGCTGCGCACCGAAAAGGACTCCGATAGCCAAACCCAACCATCTGACTTGGATTGGTCCGGACGTATCCCGACCAATCGCTGGTGAAGGGCTAGTAAGTCGGTGAAGCGCTGATCCGACAAATGTGCTCTGAAATGGGGAGACCAAGTACCGGAGCCCGACTCCCCCTCCTCAAACCAGGTGTCCGCAACCGCCGCCTCAAGGAAAGTCAAGAGGGCCCAAAGTCGGGGGAAAGCCTCATCAAGAGGGCCACTAGCTGTCTAGGCGTGCCGCCAGAAGGAGAAATCCCTCCCCGAGCCAAGGGAAGGAACCATAAGGTCTAAGACCCGCGGCGCCATGGCCGCTACATCCCGCCAGAAAGATGATGCCCCTCGGGGTAGAATGAATCTCGACTCCCATGATAGATCCCGGCCATAACAGGTATCGAACATCGAATGCCACAAACTATCCTCTGGCCCATAATCCGCCTAAGCCAACGGGCTAGAAGAGCCCAATTGGCATACCGTAAATCGCGGACCCCAAGGCCCCCGTGAGAGGCAGGCTGGCAAATACGGGTCCAATCAACCAGGTGGACGCCGCGATGATCGGGACCACGCCCTTGCCAGAAAAAACAGCTCTTAAGTGAGTCTAAACGTCTGAGAACTCGAGCTGAAAGTGGCAGGACCGACATGTAGTACGTCGGGAGGGCCGAGAGCACCGACGACCGTAGTAGAACGCCCCCGTGCGACAATAGATGTGCACTCCAACCGTGAAGTCTGTGCTCCATACGCTCAATGACTGGCGTCCAAACTCTAGAGGCAATGTGACGGTATGAAAGCGGAAGTCCCAAGTAGGTGATCGGAAGGGTGTTGCGGTGTATGAAGCTGGGATGCACACCGATGAGCCTCCGAAATCATGCCAAAGGGGATGAATGAGGACTTGGCATGATTAATCTAGAGAACAATTGTTGCACTGAAAATATCCAGAAGTATCGCGACCCGTCGAGCCTCCTGCTCTGAGCCCTCGATGAAGAAAATGGTATCGTCCGCATACTAGAGCAGGGATACGAGGCTCGTGGAGACGCCACGGAAAAGTCCCGCCTCACAGGAAGCCTGGGTGCATCTGGCGAGAGCATCAACACTAGGACAAACAACATGGGGGCCAAAGGACAACCCTGTCGAACTCCCCTCTGAGGCTGAACCCAGTCTCCAGAACGGGTCCGTTGACCAGGACCGAGAAAGAAGCGGAGGTGATGCACCGCTTCATCCAAGTGATCCAGGTCGCTGGGAAGCCTATGACATGAAGGGCATGCCAGAAGGACCAAGCAATCGTATCATAGGCCTTGGAGAAGTCAACCTTCCATAAGAAGGCCTCAGTGGTGCTCCTCCACTGGGCAGTGATCTCTGCTGCAATGGTGTAGCTGTCGGTGATGGATTTGCCCTGGATAAAGGCTGACTACGCAGGATGTATCAATACCGGAAGAACCTCACGAAGTCTATTCGCCAATACCCGAGCCACCAGAAGGTAAATGGCATTAGATAGGGCGATCGGTCTGAAGTCCTCAACCCGCTCTGCCGGGGTGCACTTCGGGAGCAGGAACAACAAGAATCGGTTGAGGCGCTCAAAGCCCCGATTCCCGTCAGTGTGAACTCCCGAATCACTGCAACAACATCATCTCGCACCAATGGCCAAAACTCCCTATAGAAGAAGACGGGAAAAGCATCGGGGCCAGGGGCTGCCTCGCTATTGAGGTCCCGGGCCTCAAAAATCTCATCCTCTGTGGTCGTCTGTAGCAGTAATGATGACTGAGTATCGCTCAGCCGAGGAATGTCACCAGGGGCCCAAAGGCTGCCGGCGAGAAGTGGAGCGAAAGTAAGAAGTGATGGAATCCCCAATGTGCTGACGGTCGGAGATCCGCTGCCCCTGTATGACTAGCTGCTCAATTCTGTTCGCCCTCCGGCGACAAAACGAGATCTTGAAAAGAGACATTGCCCAACCAACTTACAAGGCTACCTACCTTCTTTTCAAGTTCATTCATTCCCATCTTTTTTGAGGGGATCACCCATTCCCATCTTTTTTGAGGGGATCACCCATTCCCATCTTCTCAAAAGAAAAAAAAAGCTCACCCAATCCCATTCGTATATTAGTGGTCATGTGTCCACTTGCAAGTAGTTTTGCATGGAAATGGTAAATTGCCTTAAAGAGAAAAAGATGACCACCAAGATGAGCAGTCATTTAAATCTATCGATTATGTAATATACTTACATCGGGGGCCACCCTCATAAGAAGTACATGAACTCAGAACTCTCACAAACTCAACTAGTCAGTGCACAGAAATTTGTTCTCACTCAGAACTCTGTATACTATTGTGGATTCCTCCAACAGATCACAGCTCATCTCTCTTGCTCAGGCATGCCCATAACATTGTAAGAAACTTCAAGCATTTCAAGATACTGCCTGAAGAACCAAAACCAAAGTTTCACTAGTGCATGACCAAATAGACTTAATAATGTTATGTTTATAGTGTATTTTTTTAGGGAAAAGGATGACTAGAGCAATGAAGTAGTCATCCACTTGCATTAGCATCCATGGGCAAATGCACAACTGTGTAACAAAAGTTGCACAAATGTACCATTGAGAGACCATACACCAAAATATAGCTTGTGCCATACAAAAAGAGGGATACTGACATTTGCGAGGTGTCCACATGTCAATTCTAACACACCAGGAAATAAATAGCAAAGATAACCTCTTCCAGAAGAATCAAGATTTTACTAAGAAAATTCAAATGGAGCACTACATTCCATGATAAATCAGCAGATTCAAGATTGCACTAAGCAAATTCAGATGGAGCACTAAATTGCATGATATTAAAGATGGGAACGGCGAAAAAAGGGCAATTGTTAGGCCATTAATTTTAACTGCATTACATGGCATGCCACGGAAATGATTGGAGAAGTTATTTGGCAAGAAATGAAAGTAAATTTTTTTAAAAAAAAAAGAGCTGGACAGAAAATAGGGCAGACATGACCACCAACTTCAATACTCCATTCAAATGAGATGAGGTAAACATAGATGAGAAACTAAATGGAAGAAATAAGAACATGCAGATGAAGAAAAAGAGAAAGCACTTTTTTTGTTTGATCCAAGTAAAAATAAGAACACATACCATAGACTTTGCACCATCCCAAGAGAAGTACGTAGTGAAGAAACATGGCTCATTACCCTCTGTGAGCTTGTATAAGGGCACATCTGGAGACAAACCTTCTAGAGATGATGCAAGTTCTATGTATTTCTGAAAAGCAAAGGTTTTTAAGTTAGGGCATGCTTAGAATAAACAAGGAAATCATGAAAGGACCACGCTTTTTACCTGGCCAATATCAAATGCCTGCTGTTTCTCCTTTGAATCCACACAGTTTCCAACCCAAACAAAAACCTCAGCATGGGTGTCAAGTACTAGCATATCCTCAGTCAATAAATCATCTTGAGAAAAATTGAAGACTTCCGTAACCTGGAAGCAAATAAGGCAGATTATGTAGAGAAGCAAATTAGCCGACCCCACCTAGTGGGATAAGGCTTTGTTATTGTTGTATGTAGAGAAGCTGCAACATACTGAATAACAAATTATTGTAGAGTGATACCAACCTCCAGTTTTTCTGAGAATCCGCCATATTGTCGTAATTGAAGACAATACATTAAAGAAGAGAATTATTAGTTTGTAGAACACAACAGTATCAACACAAAGATAAAGCAAGGAAGATTGTGTTCGCATATTAACTACCTTTATTCAATGAAAAGGTGTACAAGTGAGGATCTCTAATTATATCTGTTGTGATTTTCTTGCTAGTAAAACTTTGCTTCCCACCAAGGGCAAACCAGAAAGCTGAACTTTCTGTTCCCTCCTTAGCATGTTTCAATGCAGCACCCGGCTGTGTAAGGAATTTATTCATTTATAAGGTTCAAACTGAAACGCTAAGCACTTTAAACTGTAATAGGTCAGATGTAGTTCCATTCTTTTTCCATTGGTAAATTCAAGATACTTTTAATATAAGTAAAAACAGTAAAACCTCTCCTAAAAAAAAAGTAAAACCAGTGAACAATGAGAACAAAAATATCTGAACTCGTTTAAAAGATTTGGTCATGCCTGGTATTTTTATATCCATGCTTTGTGTGTCCACCTATGTTTTATAGCCGGTCCCAAACCCGGATAAAGGATGAGGGTTGTGTTAGGCCCCGACAGCCAGCGTAAAATCCTGTCGAATCTCATGAACATGGATCAACGAATGGCGTCGTATGATCCATGTAGCCGACCCCACCTAGTGGGATAAGGTTTTGTTGTTGTTGTTGCTTTGTGTGTCCACATTTACATATTGATATCGACAAAGCAAAGAGTCATTCCTATCTGTTGAGTTTGATATAGAAACATAGTGATATGGCTTCAGTTCAGAATAGCTAGGTCCAGTGAGCTTAAATAAAATTGGCTGGAAGCTTGAATAAGAATCCAAAGAGAAAGTAATTTTCAGCCAAAACCTTTGCAAATGTGATGTAAACACAAACAAAAACAATGGTTATTTATCAGCCAGAGATGGATCAAAAGTAAGACCCAGAAACATCTAAATAAGGGGGAGGCAAAAAATCTGGAAGGTTTCCTTCTGTTCTATAACAAGTGCAAATTCAATGTAAGTAGCATCAAAATAAAACCATGCACCTAGGCACCTTGTTCAGTTTTGGCTTAAGTTGGATTATGGACTATGGCTTAAGGTCGGATCAGGTTTTGATTCATGTTCGCTAGAAGTCCTTGTGCCATAGTGTTCCCTAGCATTTCTGGCTCAAAATTGCCAGGTTTTTTTCCTTCTCCTTTTTCCTTCTCCTTTTTCATTCTTCCAAACCATTAAAGGCAAATACATGGGGGTGATCCTTGGACGACTACCACCTTGCTGGTCGTCCTTTCCTGTTTCAAAAAAAATACATGGGGGTAATGGTGGTGGCAGGTTCGGTGTGACAGCACTACTAACACACCCACCCACCGTGAAAAGTTTTGAAATGACCTGATGTTAGTGAACAAGGAATAGGGAGCAAAGTGCAATAAGATTTCCTTTAGAATGATGAGAGCAACAGTCAGGTCTTGATCCACGTTGTCTAGAAGTCCTTGTGTGATAATGTTCCCTGTTATTTCTGGCTCAGAACTGCCAGATTGTTCCCCTTCTTTTCTCTTTTTCATTCTTCTAAACCATTAAAGGGAGGTACATGGAGGCTGATGGTGGTGGGAAGTCCAGTGTGGTGGTGCTCCCCCCCAACACACACACGCCCAACAGACCACATACAAGCCAGCATAGGACGGCACATTATGACATGGACAAACACATGAAATAATCAAGTGCAGGGGGCTTCCAAATTGCCTATGGTTGTAGTTTTTCATTTGTTTAAAATGCACGTTGTTTTATGCTCAAAGAACATAAACCATGGGACAGCACAGAACTTTCATGAAGGCCCATAGCAGTGGGCTTCCAAATTGCCTATGGTAGCAGTTTTTCATTTGTTCAAAATGCACGTTGTTTTATGCTCAAAGAACAAAAACCACATAATTTAGTTTGGGACAGTGCAGAACTTTCATGAAGGCCCACAGCTGAATAACACAAGTCAAGCCACAGATTTTTTTTTAGGAGAAAAAGGATGACCACCAGGATTTGTGGTTGTCAAGCCACAAAATCCAATAATATTGGATATGCTTAAGATATTTAATGGGTTTGAACTGATTTAGTCAATTTTCAAGGAGGCATTGCATTAATCCACTTACCAATTAAAATGAACATTTTAAAATTTTATAGTTAGGTTCTTCAAGCTATAGGTTAAAGAGCCATTATATGAAATGTAGTTTGAAATTATCCTTTTAAATCCTAAACATATCTTCTACAAAGCAATGCTCCTAAATTAGAGGATATATCAAATTTGCTTGGCAAGGACTAGTAATCATTTATTGTTTATTAGCAGGATCACTAGTAAATCTAGTTTAACCTCTGCAAATCTTTTATTCTATCTACTTCCCAAACAGCTAAGTTTCGGTAATACCTTCATTCTTTAAAGAGATCAAAATTCAAACACATCCATTAAAAAAAGAGTCGAATACATGCTAACAGTGAATTGTTTTTCACAGGGCGTTTTAACACTGAGTTAGAGAGCATCATTTCCCACTACTTCTATCTGGTGCTTCTTCATGTGTAACTAATTATCAACCTTTCTTTCGATTTAGATGTTAAACTTATTAGATACAGTCATAAGCTGTTAACAAGTTTTATCCTCAGTTCTTTCTTTCCATACAAAAAAAAAACTTTGTTCGATTAAACTGATGAATTCCAGTTTCTTTAGAATCGGTAATGCTGAAATGTACAATTGTCTCTCTTACCAGAAATGAGTATTCAGGAGATGAAAATTAAACTAAGACAACTATTGGTTACCATATCTAGAACAATGATGATGAGATGCATCACTTATAAAACCTTTTTGGGAATCAAATATTTTGTCTAAAATATGACTACATTGAAAATTAGTGTCACTACAAGGGTATAATTCATGCTTATAATGGGGAAAGTTGACATAAATACCTTCAAGAATTCTGCAACTTTTGCTGCCCACTGCTGCTGTTCAAAAGTACTTGAATTCCCATGCCATACAAAGAGGGAATTTCCAGATTGCAGAAGGAAACAATCAGTTGAACTTAAAGATGTTGCCACCTAAAATACAAGAACATATCATTCGCACAGCACAAAATGAAAGACATAAAAGGATCACCATAAATATTTAAAATTAATGATATTTAATCTTCCACAATGTTATTATACAATCTAGAGCGTCCCTAATGAAAAATTTCGTGCGCGGCCTATATATGGATATTTTCTTAGGACTTATTAATTAGAAGATTTTATCTTATTCATTCATAACCCTTTCCTAGTCTTGCAAGTGGCAACCAATCTTTCTCTATACTAGCAGCATAGATATACAAACATGACCTTCAATGAACTGACGATGTATGAGGATTTTTTTCTTGAAGCTCGTCTATTGAACAACGCAGTCCTCATGGTTTCATGCATGACTGAACAGTCGAATAAGTTTTCATCGTGACCAAGCCATGATGAGCCTCATAATTCCCAGTTTGTAGTCGTATGACAACATTTGACAGTATTATACCCACATGATACAAAGCAACAACATAGTATGAACACCATTTGGTGAATTAGAGGCATGGTGCATACAACAAAACTTTAAACCTTGGCTTTGTGAATGTAATAGCTCTGAATTAATTGAAAATATCTTAAGCTCTCATCTTTCAATCTTAAAAATTTTAAACCTTGCCATTTCTGTTCACATAAACAGAACTTTGTCCATGAAAATTTCTTAAGCTTTCATATTTCAATTCTGATATCAGTGTTAAAATTGGTAAGCGTTCATCTACAGATTCTGAAAATGGACTACTGATATCTGGCAAGCACTGATCACCAACATAAATAGCCCAGTCAAGTGTACAATATCTTTTGGATACGAAAATTGTGGCTTCAAAAAGCACAAAGAAAATCAGTTCATTCCTAATGACGACTAGGAAGATCTGCTAATCGTCCACTAGTTTTAGAACTGTGGAGAAATGGGCATGTGACTTCATTTGACATGTCTAAAGTATACTGCAATGCTCTAGATTCTGTGTCCTATGTACATCCAGATGATATATTGTTTAGTCATCCTATTTTTATTTTCAGTCATATTGTTTAGTTATATTTTCAGTTTGTATCAATTGGGATCAAAGCCTCAAAGATTCTAATAAAAAAGCACAAAGAAGCAGCATTTATTCAGAAGAAATCAGCTATAAAATCACAAAGGAAAATTTATAAGAAGAAAAGCTGAAAGTTCATATTGGTTCAAAATTTTTTCTGTTAGCCCAAAGATGGAGATAACCAAGCTTGGAGGCTTCAACTGCTACAGAATATTATTGTTTCCTCTCAAATTACTTATTTTCTTTTCTCTGCCTTGAGGACATTTAGGAGTGTACTGATAACGTACCACCTTGTATCAGTTAGTTAAAAAAGTAGTGGGTAGTAGTAACTAACTTTGCATGTTATACATACATGCATGGTTTTTACATTTAGGGTAGCCTTTGAAATGTGTTTATCAATTATGTACTTGGAGTTTGATCCACTCCATTTGGACTATTTTATCATGGAGCTTTGACATCTCGAATAGACAAGTTATTAGTAGTGATTGTGTTTAAGATTCTTGCACCGTTACTACTACAATAGTCATCTTATTTTTATTTTCATAGTCATTGTTTAGTTATATTTTCAGTTTGTAACAGATTAACAATTTGGCAAAAGAGAAGCAAAAGAATGAATAATTGAAGAACCAACAAAATGGTGACTTTTTTTGAGGGAAGAAAGGATCCCTACCCTAGTGCCTGCCGTGTGCATTAGGACAAATGGTGGCTTGATAAGCATATTACAGTTGCAATGGCAAACACATTCTTTTTTTATGAAGAGCTAGAATATTGTGCTCTTCATGTTGCTGTCAGCATCAACGTTGTTAAGCGTAATGTTTACTCAAAGCAAATAACTGACTAAGAAACAAAAAATGCTTAATTTACATGAAAGTAATCTTCAAAACATTTTTTTAGAGGTTCTTCAAAGCAAATTTAAAAAACCAGTGAAACAACTTGTTGCACTCCCAATGTACAAAATAAGATAATAAACATACCGCGTCAACCTGGAGTACTTTATTGTTGTGAATTGATGTAGCAGACACTCGGAGTAGTGCTATGCCATCAGAAGTATAAGTTTCATCATTTGAATTCTTGTCCGCTATCATCTTTTTATAGCCAGAGCTTAGTCCACCCTGAACAAAGGACATTTTTCATCATCACAGCAACAAAACTACTTACCATTTAGGTACAAACATGAAGTAATATAACAAAAGGCTTTTCCAGTATCAGATTGAATTAATAGAAACTAAGAAAATGCCACCTTAAAAATAACCATTGGTTGAAAGAGTGCAATGAACTGTGGTGGCTCTTTCCCTTGGAAGATACGACCCTGCAGAAGGCATTAACTTGAAATTGTTGTTACTGGCTCTATGTCCTGAGTCATAATTAACATTAACAAAGTACCTGAACAGGCCTTCCTTTTAATGAATTCCACATCGTATTAGCAAGTCGAAAAGCCATCAATTGTTCATCCTGGAAAAAAGTTATCACGCTTACATTTCTTTATGAGCCTATAGTACCATTTTTTTCCAGTCAAGTTGACAGTATATACACTAATGCAATTATTTATGGATATATCATAGAAGTAGATGTTGACTTCAAGTAGTACACATCCCTATTTGCACGAAAAGATACCGAGAACACAAAAGAATACAATCAAAACTTGAATGGACGAAAGAGGGGATTAATTATGAAATGAAATAATCTTTCTTTTTTTTATGAGGAGAAGAAGGATGACAACCAGAAATAATCTTTCAGGCTTTGGTATATACCAAAAGATCATTTATTACATTTGTGATTAATCATTTGGGAAATATCTCAGCTAGTACTTCAATTTGGAATCAGCAGAAGGTGCAATTATGCACATATGAGTATATAAAAAGAGCTTAAGGTATAGATTATTCAATATAATTAACGAAATATTAAAGAATGCTTTTTAGGAGATTAACGAAATATATAAAGAATGTTTTTAATTTCATAAATGAAAGACTTGAAATAGCAAAAATCACCTGAATGCTATCTTTTCCTATCCAACAGCACAGAAGGTAGTCCTCTTTCTTCTCACCAGAATGATATGTATAAAGTACAATGTAGCAATCTCCACTGTAAAATTTTCCAATTTCCTCTTTTGGAAGTGGATTCTTGGCACTGCCATTAATACGCCAAACCTACAACATTTAGTTTCATACATTCATATGAAAAGGCACGTCCAACTTCCAATACAGATACATTCAATCTACAATGAAATCAATACAGACCTCAAGTTTTCCACCGCCTTCAAGCAAGGGAGGGACTTCCTCGTTCACTGGAGAGCCTTTTGATGCTCCCTTAACATCAACACCTTGTTGCTTTAACAAAGCTAACAAATAACAACACCAAATAACAAGATGTCACAAATTATTTAGAGATTAACCTAGAATGTATTAGCTAGTTTGCATAAATGAAGAATTCATTACACCTGCTACTTTCCCTCGCCCTTCTTCTCCACCAGAAGCTCCTGTCACAGCTCCACCACCAGCTGGCCAAGACTCAAAGTTGGATTTAAATGAATTTGTCTCGTAGCCTTGAATAACTTGGGTAATGTGTGTTGCCTTTGATCTGTTCTGATCAATGATGAAGGCCTGATACAAAACATGGTTCAATTAGCATTGCACTCCCTTCAAGAAAAAAACATCATTAATCAGGAATTGAGAAAGAAAGCCCATTTCTACCTCAGCAGCTTTGCTAGCAGCTTTTCTTTCATCTACTTGGGTAACACGACCCACCCAAACAAATATCTCAGCCCCACAATCAATTAAATAACATTTGTTGTTTTCCAACATTGCCTTTGAAAGTGTGCTCTCTTCCAATTTCAACTGACCATCATTAATGCTTAAGAAACAGAAAAAAAATTAGCATGTAACTTTTTCAGCCAGATAACTTGCAATTTTATAAGATAACAGTTGACAAGCTGCACTTGGAACGCCTTGAAATAACATGATACGGGAACCAGACAATTGACATCTAAGTAATCTAAGAATAAAAATAATGCTTAATCTATAACCAGACTATAACATTTTTCTATTGACTCTCATACAAATTAATGTAAATCTAACCCTCATTTACCTAAAAGTTAATTAAGGTGTCCACTTAAATAGGTTTTTTTTAGAAGGTGTTTTAATAGGTTTCAAATACCTTGTGCGCAAATAACAAAGAAAACTAGACAAACAAAAGGGCTACAAACCAGAGACCCATAACTAAAGGCAAAACACAATAGGTTGAAGGCCCGGAGTGAAAACGAAAGACTACAGGTTGACAGCCATAAAGAACCGATTGTCCAGCATGCATGTTTCAGTTACGACAGAAATTGCAATAGTTAATGGTTGCAACTTGTAAGTTGTGCATGTGACGCACTGGGGTTGAAGGTGGATGGCAAAGCAACGATGATGATAAGACAAAGCGAATAATTATTCTTAAATTCACTAGAGTTCTTTGAATCCACCGAAAGAATCATGAACTCACATGATAAAAATATTATGAAGTTCAATTGGGAGAAAATGATCAATGTTTTTTCAGTGAAAATTATCAATGAACTCATGAACTCACATGATAAAAATATTATGAAATTCAATTGGGAGAAAATAATCAATGTTTTTCAGTGAAAATTATCAATGTTTGATTATAGAGTGGGGATTTGGATAGTTTTTTTGCTTTTCCTTCGAAGAACCTACGTCCCTCCTAGTTCCCCCATACACAGATGTACATTTCCCATTTTCTTTTAATAAAAACAGATGGCTACCACACTTTGTATTATTTCCTCGCTCAAAAAAAAATGTCTGATTACATTCAAACCAATGATACTCACAAGGGAAAGTTTAACTCCAAGAACTAAAATAAAGAAGCAAATCAATTGTTCTCTCAAAAAAATCGATCTAAAAGAAAAAAAATAATTAATCATCCTAACTACTAAGACTCATAAAGTTATAAGACTGTGCTACAGGAGTATCCTATTTGCTCCGTAGCTTAACATGTGCTTATAGCATAATTTTTTTTCTTCAATTACAAAGGAGAACTATGCACCTAGTAGAAGAAAATAAAGTACGCCACATTGAACCCTTGACCCCTACAAGAGGAATCCAGCCCAACTGATCCATCTATGAGATGGTTGTTCATTCTAGCATAAGTTGTAAACTAACTTTGCGGCCCGTGCTCTAGAAAAGACATTAAGAGTTAAGTTTCTCTTTAAGGCTAGGAAAGAATCTTCTCAAAATAAAAAGCTAGGAAAGAATATTTTTTGGGGATGAGTTATATCATGTTGAAAACATTGTAAACCATGACTGATAGTGGAGAGTGCTCTCGATATTTCTGTTGCCTTTTTCTTATTTTCTACACTTGTACATTCTTCGGTTTTTAAGTCGTAATATATTTCTAAATGACTACCACAACACATAGACATCCTTTTCATTCTCAAAAAGAATACTACTTCAAACTAGTCATACTAGTTTAAGAAAGAATTAAACAAATGCATTTCCTAGTTTGGGATGAAAGCAAAAATACAGCAAACATTTCATAATTGAAGACAAACTTACGTATTAGATATTTCTAAGATAAGTATCTATTATGGAGACTAATTGTAAGATCTTTTACACTTGCAAATTTGTGAGACACAAAATATAAGATATTAGTAGAAAGTTATACAGCAATGTTCAAATCCATTTGCTAAAACTGGGAACATAAGATCCAACGTGTACAATATTCTAGGAAAAAAAAGTAAAAATACCACCAAGCATAATCATTTCAGCATAACTTTTTTTTGGAAATTCATCATGCAACGCCAACCATTAACTCAGTGGTTATCAAAATTATTCAACTTCAAACAACTGATTCCTACAAAACTTCCATTGTATATCATATGGCAAAGACTAATATTTGCGGAACTTTAGGCAACATATTCTTGAGTTGTGTATTAACACATTGAATCCATCATCATTACAACAGAACATTGAATCAAACTGTAAATGAAGCTGAAATAGCAGTAGAGTAATAAAGCCAAAACAATACCTGTAGAACTTTGCAGGCGTGGTTTCTAGTACAACATCATCTTCACTGGCAACTTTCTTTCCTATTGGAGCAAAACCACCGAAAAGAACCCAGAACTCACCGGAATCAGACTCTGCTTGAAGTTTCCCGTCCTCTGAAAGAATGAATGACGACTAAAAAGGTAAAGATGGAATAACAGAACACATTAACAGAAAGTAGCACTAAAAAAATAAGAGGTCTCACCAATAATTGCAACATCACATTTTCCTTCATGGTATGAGTCTTTCAAATACTGCACTACTTCCAATGCCTTGGCTCTTTCTTGAATATTTGAATTAGCACCGTTGAATTGATATATTTTATTTTCGGTGTCCAAGATAAACACGTCATCATGATTCAATGAAGAACGAGCAAAAGGAACCTGGAAAAAAAGGCTTGCAAGTCACTAGGTGAACAAAAATTTCTGTTTGAAAGAAAATAGCTTTAAAGAAATTCCATGCTAGAGTTTATGCACCTGTTTCATTCTGACAACACGTTTTCCTCTACAAACATATAGCCGAGTTTCAAACTTTTCAACTTCAGGCTTTTTGAATCCAGAAGCGAAACCTCCCTCCAAAGGAATAATGCAAGGTTTGAAGAATGATAGAAACTTTTCAGACTCAAATCCCTGAAGTTCCCTGTGTTGAACTGCACGACCTCCAAGGACGGCATCAATTTCAACTGTTTTGATTGCTGCAGTTCCGGCTTCATCCTGTGATTCACAAGTTAAATAACTAGCTTGGATATAAATCTTCTCTAAATACTTTCGAGTCAAGGAAGCATACTTGGCTCGTCTCCTTTCCTATCCAAAAGTGAATATCATATAGGTATGCACCACCTTTACCAACAGATGTCTGTATGAAGCATCATAATAGATTAAAACATGAAGAAGGCTTAGAAAACTCTACAGAGTCATCGAGTGCAGAAGTTCTAGAAAATGCTCATGAGTTGCAAATGTACAAGATCCCTGCAGGTTTGCTTTCACAAGAAAAATAACTTGTCTTTGAAGATACAACTATAGGATAACAAGATGCAATATTAAAAAACAGCATAAGAAGCCACAAGAACAATATAGTGAGCAATGACAATTAGATTATGATCAGTTAGGAAATTGCAGATGTAATAGAGAGTATTATGTTTGAAAAACCTTTGAAAGGCACGCATGTCATTTTTTTATTAGGGAAATTATAACTTGAGGCGTCAGCCGCCCAAATTGAATGTCGTGTGTTAAAAATGGAGAGCATGATGCACACATGTGCTAGTATATGAACATCACAAGACCAGGGAAAACAGCAACTTTGTACACTATAGAAGGCACAAATTGACTTTGGCAAGGCATATCAATTCATGACTACTAATATATGGTTTAACTGATTTTAAGTTACAGTTAGCATTAACATGCAATCATCGAGCACAAAGTTATTACAACTTTGCTTAATCGTTTCCTCTCTAGTTTGGAATTACAGTTTTGTGATAGTTTTCCTTTACCGATTCTCCATTCAAAATAAGTTCCAAGACACAAAACATGCAACTGCCACTTGACTTCCGTGCTAATGAGAAGTAGGAAATAATCAAGTACAAATCTTATGTCTAACAATCACGTACCACCAACATGAATATTGCTACATAGCTTATAGTTACAAAAATGCAAATTAACTGTACATATTCCCTCACCCATATGCATGATCTCCATGAGAAACCACACAGTACAAAAACAATATATGGAACAGATGTGTTAATTTTCCAGCAAGTTGAATTATGAGAAACTAACTAATCATAGAAAAAATTTAGACTATCTATTAAACAACAAAAGCAATAAAACGATTAAATCCTAAACACCTTTTTTAGGAGAAAAAGGATGACCATCTTTTATCTGCATACCATTCATTTATTCAGAATCTACACTATACATTTAACTAATTATATAAGAATCTTCACTAGCAATCACTTGTACATGACTTTTTTCTTATAGTGATATATATATATACATGGATGACAACCAAACTGCTTGTCATCCTTTTGACCCTCAAAAAAAAAAAAATAAACATCTTCACGAAACATAACATAAAATGAATGAGGGAAATAGTGTACCTGTAGAACTATGTATGAATCTCCTGTATAGAATTTTCCATGATCAGACTTTGGTAAGGGAACTGGCTGAAAGTTCTCAATCCGCCAGATCTCTGTTCCCCTGTATATTGTTAAGCACATGACAAGATGCAATAGAGAAAGAGTAACAAACTAGAGATACGAGGATCAAAAGATTAAGATTTAAGCTATATGTTTGGTGATGCACATGAAAATCATGGGCATCTTGAAGCATTTCTATGAGGATACACTTTTTGGCCAACTCCCTGAAATGCTGGATCAACATATTTTGCACTAGACATTGTCCAATCTTCTAGTAGAAGCTACAGAAAATTATTAAGTTTGCGACCTCAGAGTGGCAGTTCAAAGACTGTTGTATGATCAACAGATGTTTGCTGCAGAAAAGGGCATAGAGTCAGCACTTAATAAACAAGGACAGCAATCATACCATGAGATGGAACCATGACTTGTAAAAATCACAATAAAGGAAATTAACAGATCCATCAATGCCACTATACCTTGAAGAACCATCAAGTAGAATAATCAACCATAAATCAGACAAAAGTATACTTTCAAAAAATAAATCAGACAACAGTTCATCTCACATAAAACCAAGTTAAAAACCAGGCTAAACTAAATTCAGCACAATGATTGAAACAAGGAAATAAATTACCAACCACACACTGAATAAGTAAAATTGATTCCATCATTCGTGAATAAGTAATGGACGGCAAATATTTAGCAACCAAGAGCACTCAAGTTATGCATCAGAAGTTCAAAAGAACTCTATGGCAGAGGGGCAAAAAGCTAAACAGGTTACTATACTCCGATACGGAGAGACTGGACTATGCTATGCTTTAAACTCCTGAAGTAATAAAAATGTAACCTGCATATCCCATGCACTACTTTGTATTTACGACACTAAATCTCGTTCTTTTCAGAATAAAGCATTTGAGACATAGATTGGTCAGACTAAGTACACTTGGCAACTCCCATGTTTCGGAACATGACTATGAACACAACCCTAGAATTTTAACCTTGGTTATTATACATCTAAAATGTCTTCAATAAATAATATGTTATGATGGATTCAAGACTAAGTACACTTGGCAACTCCCATGTTTCGGAACATGACTATGAACACAACCCTAGAATTTTAACCTTGGTTATTATACATCTAAAATGTCTTCAATAAATAATATGTTATGATGGATTCAATACTCTTATCGAAAAATGAAGAACAATAATGATTGCCTATATGGCCATTCACGTTTGCTTTCATGAAATACAACTTATAACAGCAGTACTGCACAAACTAAGACGCCAATTAAAATGAGAAACCCATGATTGTTTAAGGAAAAAGAAAATAAGGGAGGCATAAAGTTTGTTGCTTCATCGGCGAATGATGCTAGGCACGCAAATCATGGAACAATCAGAGGAAGCACTAGAATTCGAGTACAAACGAAGCCAAACCGAAAAGGATCGTGCTACCCGATCGATCCCTCCATGAACCCACCAATCAAAATCCAACGGAAAGAGCACACAGATCAACCACCAAACAATTGCAACTCGACAATTCAGATCCAGACAACAAGTCATCCGATCAAACCATCGACCGCGTAAAAACAATAAGATCGACCATCCGATCAAGGAAAAAACTCCATCATCTCGTGGTGCTGCCGATTGGATATGGGGACGAGAAAACGCCACACAAACGAGGATCTGTGAAAGAAAGAAAACAACCAAACAAAAGAAAAAGGGGGCAAATATGCGATCGAAGCAGTACCTGATCGATCGATCGATCGAAGAGTGAATGCACTGAGCGGATGAGAGTTCAGACTCGGGAATTCGGAAATCGGGAGGAGCGCAGAGAGATCGGAGGAGGATGGCGATCGTGGTGGTGGAGATTGAGATGGCGGAGGAGAGAGGAGGAAGAGGAGGAGGGAGCAGAGGAAGAGGGGGGATGGCGAAGAAAAGGTGGTGGCAAAAGCGCAAGGGCGTATACTAAAAGCGAATGATTGCCCTCTTTCTTCTCACTCACCACCTGTCTCACTTTAGTTCCTCTCTCTCTCTATCTTTCTCGACCAGCCAATCTTTTCTTTCTCTCTCCTCTCCCTTCCTCTTAATTCTAATAAAAATAAAATGCACTCTTAAAAAGATGCCCTTTTATTATTCTATATATAATATAATAATTCAATAAAAAATAAAAAAAAACATACTAAATTAAATCTCAAAAAATAAGCAAGATTTTTTTGCAGTTTTAAATCTAAAATTTATTAATTTCTTCATAATACAACTTGTTTATCAGTCTTCTTTTATTTAAAATATTTTCTCCATTATTTTTGTCCCTAAAAAATGAATATCAAATTATCAACGGAATACGTAATGTAATTTTAAAAATAGGTTACCATAAAAGAGTTCAGGAGCTTAATCTATTAATAATGATAAATTAGCATAAAAGAATCTATCACAACTTTCCACTTATAGGTAAATTTATTGGGACTTCTCGTCTGGATGCTAATGGTTCGAGTTTACAATTGTGGCGATTTTTTTTTAAAACAAAAAAGAAACCATCGTTAAACCCCAAAGAGCAATAAATCTTATCTCAACATATCAAAAAAATATTAACCACTTATTTATAATAAATAAATCAATGATATGATTTTCAAAGAAAAATATATTAACGGTTTATATATCTTAAAGCTGCTAAAACTTAATTGAAAATTAGAGGTGTGTACTGCGTACGTGCGAGTTGATAAAATTTTAAGGTTAAATTTGATAAGTATGACTAATTAAGATATTAGTTCTGAATTTCCACCAATTTTATCAGAACTTTTTTACAAATCGAGTTGGACTTGTGAACAAATTTGATCTCCACTCGTGAATAAATTTAACTTGATCAGGTTTGATTAAGTTGAAGTTAAATTTATCTTTAAGTTCACACAAAAGTTAAGTTGAATTAGATTGAGTAAATCCCCTAAACTGTACCATAACATGACATGAGATTTCAAGCTTTTAGTTTTATCATTTCTTTTGATGTACGATCGTCGAACGGCGTCCTCGTTGTACAAAATTATTAAGGCATGACTAATCCGAAATCGAGATAAAAAAAAAAACATACGATATTCCCATATTCAAGTGATGACTTCAAATTTATTAACTCTCCTTCATCCTGTAACACAATTTTATTTACGGTTTTTTCATTTTTTTTTCTATTTCATATATTTTTGCACAAGAAAAATAATACATCGAAAAACAAATTGAGAGTTTAAGCTTTTTATTAAATGAGAATAAAATAATATTACAATTCAAATCTATTTCTGTTGGAATCATGGGAAGTTTATATAGGCATTTACGGTATAATTGACTCTGAATTAATTCTTTAAAATTATGACACTTTTTGTGATAAAAAAATAAATCAATTTCGAATCATATATAGAATACCCCATAATATTTTTGGCACAGTAGCTCCGCCTCCCACGCGCCCCAGCAAGGGCATCCCTCTTGACTCGAGCAGCGAGACTTTCATAGTGCGATGACACTTTTTACTTTGGGGTGTTTTAGAGACCCTATGAATTTTGAATTGGGGTAGAATTGAATCCTACAAAAAAAAACATATCTAATAGCCTCTACCATTGTCTGTTCCAACACAGGATTACTGTCAACCGTCAAATTTAGTAAATCTAAACAATGTTAAAACTTGCTAGAATCAGCTTGGTGAACATGTTTGCTAGATTATCATTTGTGCCGACTTTTTTCATGATGTGTTTGGTCCTTTCATGATGCACTTTATTATTAGCTAAATATATTGCACTTAAATTATCACAATACACTATAGTTTGATTGTATTGTAGTTCAAGATCTCCGACAAAGCATTATTTAAAGTGTCTTAGGACCAGATGAATTTTCAACTATGACATAATTTAAGGCATTATTACAAAATACTTTCTAATGGACCTTATTTTCCATTCACTCTCATAAAAAATCTCACATTGTTTTTATTTCCTCTTTCTCTCCCAACTTCCTTTTTATTTTTATTATTAACAATTTATTTTAAGTTTGAAATTTTATTTTATTTTTCTGGTTCCTCTATCTCACACATTATATTTTTCTATTTTATTTGTGTAAATTTGTCATTTATTTTTTATGTATCAACTAACTCAACCAAATAATTATGAAAGCTAAATTAACTCTATTTGTTAATTAAAATAGTAGCCTATTTGGATTAATTAAATAAAATGTTTATTATGTGTTAGAATATATTTTATACTTTATTAAATAAGTAAAGCTCAAGTATGAACCATGTGATGTTTTTCTTCACTTATCGGTCCATTCGGACTTTACATTTTTCTAAAAAAACTAGTTCACAAATGTTGTTGTGCTAAATGAAAAATCTTCTTAAGGATTTCCCCTTTGCTCTCTTAACATGTGTCACCAAATTTCCTTCTCCTATAAAAGGGTGAGGGTTTAGTCTTTTCAAGCACTTCGACGATGTTTGGTTGCAGAATAGTTAATCTAGGAGGAGAGTTACGTAACTCGTGAAGTTGAATGGATTACGATGGATTTATTTTAATCCAGCAAAAATGAAGAATACAAAAATGATGAAATACGAAGAAAATATTATTCCGACAATATTAAATATTCATCGTGAAACGTGCGATATTTGTCTCCTCTTAATCATAATCCAGCTCGTATTTGATGATATTCCGACGATTAAGATCTTATTCCATCTGTTAATCCGAAACCAAACAGTGCCTTCATAGTTCATCCTCAATGCTGAAGGTGAAGGCGAACACTTATTTTCATACGTCCTTATGTAACATGAACTATCCATTATCTTAATGTTTAAAAATAATATAAAACTAAAAAATATCTTTAACATTATTGACTTGTCAAAAAATATTTTATTTTATTTAAAACATTAAAAAAGAGAATAACTCGTGTAAAAATATTTTAATCTTTTCATAAATAAAAAATAATGAAAAAGTTTACATAATCAAATGGAACGTGTAAAGTAAAAAAATCGCGATAAAATTTAGGGATATCAGATAGTAAATTTATAGTTCAGAGTTAAAAGTAAAAGATCGCTATAGTTCAGGGGATATTTTGAAAAAAAAAAATTAATTTTAAGAGAATGTTAAAACTTGATAGGAAGCTTATTTGCAATTTAGTAATGACAATTATAAATATGTGATTCAAAATTAGATGCATACGAATTCATTATTTCATATAGTGTTTTGGGAAATAATAATTTATAATAGATAGTTGTCGAGTTGGATGATCAGTATTTTTATAAGTTATTTTTTGCATAAATATTAAAATATCTTTCAATATACTTAAATTTAAAAAAATGAATTGCATAACGCGATCTCAAAATACCTTAATTATGTCGTGGTCAACGGTAACTTTTTTTGTATTTAAGGTTAGATATTATTCACAAATGTTTATTGTTTTTATATGTTGTAAAATAACCCAACATCACCACCACGGCCAAATAGGGGGGGGGGGGGATGCCTATTGTCTCAATAATTTTATTTGCTAATAAATATTTGTTAGTGAATTAGCCAATTCGCTAATGTTTGATGGATGAATTCGGTATAATTTGTAAAAATCTGTTTGATAATTAAAAAAAAAGGTTCAATTTTGATGTTCTCTAACTCATATTGTTCCTTATTTTTACACCATCAAATCTCCATTCAACGATTCATAATTAAATCTCTCAAATAATTTATCATATTGAATGAAGATCTAATGATGAAGACGATAAAAAATAATGTGAGATAGGAACACTTAATTTTTTCTAAGTTGGGAAAGGTGCTTATTTTTTCTTAAAAAATTAAAAAATAAGTCAATTAATTGTATCATAATTAATTAATTGTTATTAATAAGTAATTTTATTTAAATGTGTTACTATTTATTTTTAAAAATAAATTTTAACTAATAAAATATTTATATCAATTTAATTTATCAATTATTTTATATCAACAAACGAGCTCGAAAAGTGTTGTAGCATTAAAATATATGATAAATATAAATAGCACAAACGAACGTAACAACACTATTGCCGTGACATTCTTAAATCGGACCAAATCGATTTTGTTCCATTGATTGTGATTGGATTGATTCAATCCAGTTTTGATCCAATTTTTATTATATAATTATATTTTTTTATTTTAAAAATATAATGGAATTAATAGCGTAATAAAATGGAAACAAATTGAATATCTATATACCAATCATCATATTTAAAAAAAAAACATAAACATTGATAATATATTTTCAAAATATATTTATTATAATATTCTTAATGAAGCATTTTTCTCATTTTTCAATTGTGTACTTATAATAATAATTTTAGTTATTGTTGTCTTTGAAATTTTTGCGAATATTTTTTACTTCAGAATTTTATTTCTCTTTTCTCATTTTTTCTCCACAAATTTCAAACTTAATTTTCTTATCATTAGTTTCCTTTTCTAATTCACATTTCAAAATTATTTCCAAATTTTTTTATACTTTATATTTTCCACCTATTCTTATACTTTTTATATAATATCCTTTAGTCAAATTTAACAAAAATTAATTTGAACCAGATAATCTCGCCGGACATATTCATTCTATCTGATTCGACCATCTGATTTTAAAAGCATTGATTTTACACGAAATTGAATGTAACTTTAACCGATCAAAATAGACTAGAACCGTCGAAATCAGCTAACACCAACCAGGTCTAGTTAATTTTTAATTTTTAACTAAACAAGATAATTAAAATTTGACACATTAATTTGCACTTCATTTAATAGTTGAAATTTGGTATCGGTATCTATTTGGGATCAATTGTAATTATTCGAATCAATGGTAATTATTGCATTAAATAATATTTAGATATACTTTCAATTAATTTTCTTATATTTTCAAGAACAATAAATTTGAAAAATGAAGTAAAGGAATAATCTCATACTACCCCATGACAAATTATTATTAGTTAATGATCAATATGGTCATCATATCAAGAGTTGTGTCTCTTAATATCAAAGGGTGCAACTCTTGAACAAAGGGTGCAACCTTTGAATAATAATAAATAGGTGTGGTATTAGAGGGACATAGAAGAACGAAATATTGCTGAATCCAGATGATCCTTAATAATTAATTATATTTTATTTTAGTTACTACAATTACACCATAATCATTAGTGTTAATAATGTTTTGAACTCTATCTCAACTGAAAATTTATATATTTTTCAAGGCATTCCGAAGTAAAAGATGTCTTTGCACTACGGAAGTCCTCGGGTCAAAATATTTAGTGTGAATTTTATTTGTGATTCAAAATTAATTTATTTTCTTATTACGAGATATGTGTTCTAGTTTTGATTAATTAATATAGAGTTTCATTCGATATGTAATTCCTATCATCTATAAAAATAGTGCCTATATAATTTCATAGATCGAGGAGAAAATAATTTGATTCGTAATCCTCTTCTACTTTCCATCTAATAAAACTTTGTATTGTCTTTAAATTTTTGCGAATTCGTTCGATGCGTAATATCTCTCCTGTAGAAATCCTAATAATTCGCTTTGACTATAATACAAGAGTTTTCAAGTCCAACATAAGCTACATTCTAAAAACATACTTGATCATATATTGTCACTATCATCATCTACTTGAATCCAATTATTCAGTGGCAAGCATAAATCATGTAGGACTTTTTCTCCCTATATCTTATTTACCACATACTTCCAAAATCAAGTTATATCATGCATGCATCTTATAGTGTGTCATTAATATAAATTGCAGCAAGTTATACGAAAGCGTAATAGATATTCTCAGACATTTATTATGTTATTTAGCACATAAATCAAAATACGCACATGGTAGATCTTTTATTATGTTGTCAAGCACAGTCCTAATTCATCACATCATGCCACTACACGTGTCTACATTAATTAAAAAATTAATTTAAAACTACATATAATAATTATACAACATGAAGAAACTAAGCATTAATCGGTAACACCAACTAAATTCGGCATTGCAAACATTCATCTCTATGATCAAAACAATGTTGAGATTTATAAATTATCATATGTAAACGGCCTAGTTCTCAAGGATTGAGATTTATATGATCACAATAAGGGTTGAGTATTGCATGATATATATATGTAATTCAAATTACAAATCAACAAGAAGGACAATCCAAACTCTTTAAACATCTTACTCTAAAAGTCTAAATAAGTCATCAATCATGCATAAAATGTATAAGAATCTAATACCCCTTAATAACTAGCACAATTATAATCTCTATTAAGCTCTAAGTATATATATTGTAATTTCTCATAAATTTTAAATCATAATTTAGATGCAAACTTTGTCATTTTTTATGTTTAGTTCGTTTTTTTGTCTTACTAGTGCAAAACCTCGCCTACACCACCTTCTTGGCCTTTAGCTCATGGACACCTAACATATAGAGAGAGAGAAGGTTGTATGAATGGAGAAGGGAGGAGGATGTGAAAGAAAACAACGAGAAAGGTGCGAGGATTGTGAATTTTGAGGAGTTCAAATAATTTTAGAATAATTAAAAGTGTCACAAAAAAGACAAGTGATGAATGAGAGACATCATTTTAACAAGTGTTGGAGGCTTTTTGTATGATGAAAATTGTGGATTAATTTTGTTCTCATTTTCTTGAAGACTAATTAATCATCCGATCTTCGTTATTTGATGTTCAATAATTTTTTTTCTTTTTTGAAGTGTTACAGATATATTCATGTTACGAAAAGGGGGAGAGAGGGATCGCTCGAAATACAGAAGAACGCGAAGAGGAAAAATGGCGGCGGCTCTTTGTTATGGAATAATGATGATTACCAGGATAGGTCTCGGTCTAAACCCCTAGGGAGTTTATATAGACACTCCCTTTGACAGATGATAGGAATTACATACGGACTAATACTCTAAATAAATCCCCTGAAAATAGGACACATATCTCGTGATAAGGAAATAAATCAAATCCGAATCACAAATAAAATACCCCTAAAATTTTTCGCTCAGGGGGCACCGCCCCCTTGCAACCCCCGCAGGGGGATCCCCCTGGATCCCCCTTGACCCCTCACAGGCTCGTTGACCGGGTAGCGAGACCCCCGTAGGGAAATTCTGCTGAAGCGCCTGACTATGTAGGGGGACCAATTGGGTTCAGATTCAATGCATTATTAACAAATCTTCACCTTGACTTGAATCATCTTCAGAGCACAAAAGCACGCAACGCCGCCGCCAGTCCCATCTTGAAGCTATTACCAAGTATTTATGTTAAGCAAGTCCAAACAATGTTGGAACTTGCCATAAGAAACAGATTTGATGAACATATCAGCTGTATTGTCTTCAGTGCCAATCTTCTTCACATTGATCCTCTTCTCAGTGTGGATGAAGTGATATTTGACATCAATGTGTTTAGTTCTTTCATGATGTACTTGATCCTTGGCTAAACATATTGCACTCAGATTGTCACAGTGCACTATAGTCTGCTCCTGATGTAATCTGAGATCTCCAACTAAGCATTTTAACCAGATGCCTTCCTTAGCAGCTTCCGTCAGTGCCATGTATTCAGCGTATGTGGTGGACAATGTAACTGATGGCTGAAGTGTAGTCTTCCAACTAATAATTGAACTGCCCAAAGTGAAGACATAGCCTGTCATAAATCGTCTTCCATCAATATCTCCAGCATAATCTGAATCTGAGTACCCTGCAACTAAATACTCTTTATCACTTTTATAGATGATGCCAATATAAGATGTTAATCTCAAATACCGAAAAATTCACTTCACTGCTTGCCAGTGCTCCTTTCCTGGATCGCTCATGAACCTGCTGACAACACTGACTGCATGAGCAATGTCTGGTCTTGTGCAAACCATGACATACATCAGACTTCCAACTGCACTAACATATGGAACCCGAGACATGTACTCCTTTTCTGCATCTGACTTTGGTGCGAAGGCAACAAAAAGATGAACATTTGCAGTTGATGAAGTATTCAAAGTCTTCGCTCCAGACATTCCAAACCTGGATAAAATATTCTCAATATAACTTTTATGAGATAAGAAGAGTTTACCCTGTGCGCGATCCCTTAGAATTTCCTTCCCCAGAATCTTCTGTGCTGCACCAAGATCTTTCATGTCGAATTCTGCACTAAGGAGCTTCTTCAGATTTTGAATGTCTGCCATGTCTCTAGCAGCAATAAGCATATCATCAACATACAAGAGCAGATAGATGGTGGAGTCGTCCTTCACCTTCTTGTGATATACACAGCAATCATAGGGACTTCGACTGAATCCCTTACTGATCATGAAGCTGTCGAACCTCTTGTACCATTATCTGGGAGACTACTTCAAGCCATACAGAGATTTCTTCAGACTGCAAACTTGATTCTCCTTTCCAGGAATGGAGAATCCCTCTGGTTGACTCATAAGAATATCTTCTTCAAGTTCTCCATGGAGGAAAGCAGTCTTCACATCTAGTTGCTCGAGCTCTAGATTCTGATGTGCTACAAGAGCAAATAGCACCCTGATAGAAGTATGTCTGACAACAGGTGAGAATATCTCATTGTAGTCCACACCTTCTTTCTGACTATAACCTTTAGCAACCAGTCGTGCTTTATATCTCGTGCCTTCAACTTCTGAAATTTCTGCTTTCTTCTTGAAGATCCATTACAGCGAACAGTCTTCTTGCCTTTAGGCAACTTGACCGGCTCCCACGTCTGATTCTTGTGAAGAGATTCCATCTCCTCACTCATAGTAGCGATCCACTGTTTAGATTCGACACATGTGATGGCATCCCTATAAGAGGACGGCTCCAGGGACTCCACCTCTTCAGCTACCTGTAGTGCATAAGCAACCATGTCCTCAAAACCATATCGCTTAGGAGGACCCACTTCTCTGCAAGGATGCATAGCAGCAATTGACTCCTCTTCAGGTTGGTCATCAGATTCTTCACCTTCTGGTTCTGCTTCTTGATGTGTTCATTCAGCATCATCCTCAGTTGGAGTGATTTCAACCTCCACCTGTTTACTGACACTCTTTTTAACATCCACCTTCAACTGAAGCATTGATGCTTCATCAAAGGTCATAATTCTGCTGTGAATGATTTTGTGTTCTGAAGGAGACCAGATTTTGTAACCCTTCACTCCTGCACCATATCCCATGAACACCCCTTCTTTGGTCCTTGGCTCCAACTTCCCTTCACTGACGTGATAGTATGCTGGACAATAAAAAACTTTCAGACAAGTATAATCAGCAGAATTCTCTGACCATACCTCAGTTGGAGTCTTGAGATCAATCGCAGTCGCCGGACTTCGATTCACCAAATAGCAAGCTGTGTTAACAGCTTCAGCCCAGAATGTCCTATTTAGGCCAGCGTTAGAGAGTATGCACCTTGCCCTCTCCAGAAGTGTCATGTTCATTCGTTCTGCAACTCCATTCTGCTGTGGAGTATCCTTGACTGTGCGATGTCTGGCAATGCCTTCATCTTTGCAGAACTGGTCAAATTCAGCAGAACAGAATTCCAAACCATTGTCAGTGCGAAGACGCTTCACTTTCTTCGACGTCTAATTTTTCACCAGAACCTTCCATGCTTGAAGGCCTTGAAGGACTCATTCTTGTGTTTCATTATGAATACCCAAGTCATCCTCGAGTAGTCATCAATCACAGATAGGAAGTACCTCGCACCTCCTAATGATGGAACACGAGAGGACCCCAACAATCGATGTGGATGTAGTCAAGTGTCGCCTTCGTCCTGTGCACTGCCTTGCCAAACTGAGACCTTCACTGTTTGTCGAAAACGCAGTGCTTGCAGAAGTTGATTTCAGATATCTTCTTCTCCCCTAGAAGACCTCGTTTGCTGAGGATATTCATCCCGTTCTGACTCATATGCCCAAGCCGCATGTGCCAGAGACTGCAGCAACGCCAGAGACTGTCTTGCCTTGTAATACATACAAGGACTTCTGTCTGACTCCCTTCAGAATCGTAGCATAATCTTTCATGACCGTGAGGATACCTCCAGCAGCATTGATCTGACACCCTTTAGAGTCGAGGACTCCAAGTGATATCAAATTCTTTTTCAGTTGCGGAACATGGCGGACATCTGTCAACGTCCTCACAAGATTATCATGAGTCCTGATCTGCACAGAATCGATCCCAACTATCTGACAGACTGCATCATTGCCCATGATGACATTTCCACCATCAATCTTCTGATAAGTTGAGAACCACTCTTTATTCGGAGTCATATGATAGGAACACCCCGAATCCAGAACCCAACTATCCGTCAGACATCCTTGATCAGAAGCAGCCATAACCAAATCATCTTCGGAATTTCCTATTTCATGTGTCACCGTAGCGACAGGGGCCTTCTTCTTCTTCGGACAATCCTTCTTCCAATGACCTGGTTCCTTACAGTAATTACAGATGTCTTTCGTAGTGATTTTCTTCTTTTTCGACTTGGATTTCTTTGAATTCGAGGACTGTCTCTTCTCTGCGGTCGATATCAAACCCGCGGCATGAGTCTCTGCAGAATTTCCAGATATCATATGCCGAAGTTCACGAGTATGGAGACTCGATCTTACTTCTTCCAGACTTATAGTTTCCTTCCCGATATTCATAAATTGAACGAAATTTTCATATGATGGAGGAAGCGAAACTAACAAAATTAGGGCAGCATCTTCATCCTCGATCTTAACATCAAGATTTTTGAGTTCCATCAACAAAGAATTTAACTGATCAAGATGTTCCTTCAGAGGGGTACCTTCCTGCATGCGAAGAGAGAACAAACGTTGCTTCAACAGCAACTTATTGGTGAGAGACTTCGTCATATATAGACTATCGAGTCTCAATCACAGACCGACCGCTTTTTTTTCATCTGCGATATCGATTATCACCTCATCCGCCAGACACAACAGGATCATCGAGTGCGCCTTCTCCTCCTATGCCGTCAAAGTTGCGAGGTCGATCTCCTTTTCTTTGTCTTTCGAGTCTTCCTCCTTTGGCTTGTTCTTCGACGCGTTTGAGAGCGGCGCCCAGACTCCTTGTTGCTTCAAAGCGTCCGCATCTTGATCTGCCACAATCCGAAACTGTTTCTGTCGTTGAACTTCTCCACGCTCACGTTGTGCGACGCCATCTCCCTGCTGATCGAGAATTGTTGACAAACCCTGAGGCTCTGATACCAGTTTGTTACGAAAAAGGGGAGAGAGGGATCGCACGAAATACAGAAGAACGCGAAGAGAAAAAACGACGGCGGCTCTTTGTTATGGAATAATGATGATTACTAGGATAGGTCTCGGTCTAGACCCCTAGGGAGTTTATATAGGCACTCTCTTTGACAGATGATAGGAATTACATACGGACTGAGACTAAATAAATCTCCTGAAAATAGGACACATATCTCGTGATAAGAAAATAAATCAAATCCGAATCACAAACAGAATACCCCTAAAATTTTTCGCTCAGGGGACGAGCCTCCTTGCAACCCCCGCAGGGGGGATCCCCCTGGATCCCCCCTTGACCCCCACAGGTTCGTTGATCGGGTAGCGAGACTCCCGTAAGAAAATTCTGCTGAAGCGCCTGACTATGTAGGGGGACCAATTGTGTTCAGATTCAAAGCATTATTAACAATTCAGGTAAAAAAGGAAAAGTAATAATAATAACGAAATGAAAGAGAAAGGAGAATATTAAATAATCAGGGGGACCCGAGGAAGGGTGGAGGAAAGAGAAACAAAGGGAGGGACCGACCAACCGCCCATGTGTGATGTGATCAACGTCGTTTTGCTCGTTGTATAATTTATTAATTTTATAAAATCCACAATGCTCATCGCTGGTTATGTCGCGGGATTGAAGCATTTGAAAGTTACTAAAGTTTTTTTAAGAACATAAAAATTAATAATAATAATAATAATAATAATAATAATAATAATAATAATAATAATAATAATAATAATAATAATAGCTACAGATAAATTTGGATGGTTCATATGTGATAAACGATTTTGCCTCTCATGTTGAAATAAATGTTTAAAAGGTTAATAATTTTGGATTCGATTTATGGACTTGGGCGCTTTGTTGTCGTTTAGTCCAATAGCAATAATGAATCCAGATACAAAAGTACAATACTTAATTGCTTTTCGAAAACAATTCGGTACAACGGCATTTGGATGCTTGAAATTTGGTTCTATTAAGTTATAAGAACTTTGTGATAGTGACGAATCCATTTGAATGATAATTCCTGTCGAGTCGGAACTTTCAACTTGATTACACATATGTTCCACTTAGTTCTCGAGGTACCGAGTCAAGTTCTTAACAATGACGAGAACTTTGAAAGTTTTAGTTGATTAGCGAATTTTTTTTGTCAAATTTTTTCGAAACTTTTATCTTTACTTAAAACTTTTGTTACGATGGACTCAAGTTCTTAAACAAACACGGCCTTAAAAATACTCACTCTAATATTGCGTTTATAAGTACTCAGGTTTAAAATGTAGGGGTGGATAGTTTTAGATAGAGTGATGAGTTTATATATATACATATATATATTCACTTATAAAAATGTATTTTAAATTCATCAAAAAATTCAAATTGAACTATATTTTGAAAAATTAAGGAGATGTTACATTTTTCGTATGAGGTGGGAATATCTTGAATGTGTATTTTTAGTTTACATGGGCCCCATATATTAGTTATTTTAGTAATGGCTCGAGAATTTATTAGTTTTTTTTTTTCGAAGTTCAACCTACCGATAATACAGAAAGTTGAAGTATGAAAAATGATCTCTCATGTACAAAATAAACGTCATACATGCAATCAATTTTTCAAGTAATGTTTTTTTCGATCTATCTTCATTCGACAAATTTCATGTTCAAATAATAACAATACGAATAAATCGTGATCAACAAATCATTTTAAAAATTAAATACGAGCTACTAATTTTCACGATCCCAAAACATAATTTGAGTTACTATTGTATATTAATTTGTGAAATAATCTGATATTGGAATTGGAATAGGGCAAAACTAAACAAAGGAAAATATTTGTACAGCCGTAAAAAAGTATATGATCTTAATTAATAATATAACGATAAAAGAAACCAATAAACTCAATTAGCATATGACAGAACCCTCCTCCCCTCCCCCAAAAAAAGGGTGAATAAAGTCAGAGTTGGGACCGGATCTCGGTCGACCTAGTTTGTTTCACATTTTTAGAAAAAGGAAACCCGGTCCCAATCGGATTCGGAATCGGGACCAGGACATTTCGATCAAACTAGGATAAAAATTAGAAATTCTCGATTGTCCCAATTTGACCATAAAAAAAAGTTTTTTAAAAATGATAAATAAAATAGTAAAAATTATATAAATATGATAACTATCAATTAAGTTATATACATATATATATATATATATGATAATATAATATAATGTATATTTAAGATATATATAAAATGAAATATAAGCTTTTATTTAAAACAAACATTATAATAATTAAAAATAATTTATAATATAATATATTTGATCGGATTGGGACTGGGTCAATCCTGACTCGGTCCCGGTCGGATGTGAAGAAAATAAGACTCTGTCCCGACATCGAGAAAAAAACTCAAAAAATTTGAATTAGTGTGATCAAAGAGATCGGATCATCCTGACTCGTGTACAGTCCTATTAATAGATGCATATGGTTATGTTTATTTATTTAATACCAAACTATCGAAAAGAGAATAAAATGAGTAACTTAAAAGAAGGGGGGAAAACAAATTGTGGAGTGGAGCCCAAATGGACGGTGGATTTGTTATTATTATAATAAGAAGAAATAAATATAGTGGTGGGAACAGATAGATAGATAGATGGCAGGCAATGTCCTCTTCCTCAAGAGCTGGCAAGTAGATATAAAGTGGAGGAGGGGAAGAGGGGGCACTTTTCTTTACTTTTGAGTTTTGTCATAGAACTAAAAGAAAAGGCCACGGCTCATGCTCATGGACATAACTCCCCACACACATTCCACGGGTGACCGCTCTATGTCGTTATTTTTAAATTTTTAGCGTAAACATCGGTCAAAAAGTTGGATTCCAAATACGTTTCGAGGCTTCTAATCAGTTCATCAGTCTCAAGTAATGTAGAATATTTTTAGTGAGAGTCTCGCATCTCGTTATTAGATACGAGATGAACTTAATCGAATTAATTGTGTTAAGGTCTCAAGTAATGTAGAATATTTTTAGTGAGAGTCTCGCATCTCGTTATTAGATACGAGATGAACTTAATCGAATTAATTGGGCTTAATAGTGGATTGAACTTTAACTTATGGACGGTTCATTCTTTAGCGTCGCACGAGTCGAAACATCGGTATCGATTAAAAAAATACGTTTGGAGACATTTGATGTATTATTATAAATTTAATTAATCGATCATTTAAATAATATTTAAAATAAATTATCACTATTTAATCTATTACTAATGTCATATTATGGTTTTTGTTATAAATACTAATAGTATAAACCAATAATTCAAATAAAATTATCAATATACTTCACAATTATTTTAAATTTTGATCGTACATTATTATATACAAACAAAGGAAAAATAATATTAAATATAAATAAAAGAAGATGAGATAATATCACGAGTTATTGGTAAAAAATAAATGAATCACATTGTTTATTAATTAAATATTTGGTTTTCTATAAATGAATCTTTCTGTCAAAATATATTTTACCCAACTAATAACCCTGAAAGTACCTCATATTTGAATTATTAGTTGGTGTAATAATAAAATTTATCAAAAAATTAAAATTTTGTAATATTTTATTATAACCGAGATAGTGCGAAGGAACTCTACTAAGTTTTTTAGATTACAAAAGATCACTTTTTGTGCATTACCAATCAAATTAATTGATATTTAGATTATCATCAAAATAAATTATCACTATTTAAATCATTAAGAAAAAATATCAAAATAGTTCAAAACAATATTTTAAATTTTGTTCTTATATATATATATATATATATATATATATATATATATAAGACGCCACAACAAAATCATGAGCTATTTATAAAATTCTAATATAAAAAGGATGGAGATGGATGATATTAGTTATTAATAAAATATTAAAAAAATTGATTGATTGAATTTTTTGTGAAAATATATTTCATTGATTTGAAAAGACACATGTCATGTCATGCTTACTATTTGAATTATCAATAATATATTACAGATAAACAATAATGTTACAGGTTATGAGTAGGAGTGTAAGAAAATTTGTCTGACCCGATAAATCATCTATCCAAACAAGTTGAAGCGAAAAAAATCGAAAATTATGGGTTAGAATGGGGCGAAATTTCAATAGAACGAAATCGACTCATTTAAACTAACAGCCATTCAAAAACATTATGCGGAACTCATGTTTTATTTATATAATCAACTCATAAGTCGCCAACTTTATATTATTACAATAATAACTTTTTATGATATTTAATATTTTTATCACATTTATGGAATCTAATTTAGCAGTTCTAAGATCTTTTTAACTATATCTTGTGTTTAGCTACAAAATTAAATATGTTTATATTAATTTAAAATTATTATATACTTTTTTAAAAAAATAATATATTGAAATAGCCATTTGAAAAGCTTGATGAATTAGAGAGTAACTTTTTTCCTAAATGATTTTAGAGTGGTACTTTTTACTTTAAAAGATCAATCCAAAAAATAAGAGGTAAATTCTTTGGACCGAAAAATCCAGTGGACCCAAATCATGCTCTTATTTAGTCGTAAAAATTTTAGATCCACGGAGGGCGATAGAGCGTTGTGGCCCGATTGGGACGGTCCCGGACAGCACCTCACCGACTGGGGAATCATGGGGACGGGCACGGTGAAGGTCTCGAGATCAGGTGGGAGGATGATGCGGTGGGGTTCGGATCGAGCGGCGGACCAGGTGGCAATTGAGGACTCCAGCGCAGCCACGAAGATGGAGAGAGATGTGATGAGGGCCTCGAGGCGCTGGAGATGGGCCTCCTAACGCTCGATGGCAGAGACAAGATCCTCGTCGGCGGAGTCACCAGAGACTAAGGGGACGACAACGAGGAGGAGAAGTAGGAGGACAAAGGTCGTCCCTTTGGCCACGGCCACCATGGAAGGGAGACCAAATCAAGCTTGGGATTTAGTGAAAGATTCTGAGATGACTTCGATGAGGAGAGATGCGGACCATCTGCATGCGGGCATCTACGGAGATGCGGACGCTGGTGGCCGCCCGCGTGTCCGTCGATGATGAGAAGGCTCTCAAAGTGGGGAGGTATTTCGTCAAAGAGGCCGAGCTAGGCCGGGCGATCGCATAGGTGAGGGAAGTGTCGGCCGGTTGCAAATGTGAGGGAAGTGGTCAGGGATAGCGCACCTTCCGATTCGATCGGACGGTGGGCGGATGACGTATGAGTGTCAGACCCCATTAAATCCTTTATTTAAAGTACCTCACACCCTTAAGGATAACATACCATGATGACTTAAGGATAACATACCGAGGACCTAAGGGTTACATTTTTTATTAAAGTAATTAATAGAGCATAGTATTTTAATTAAGTTAAAATTGTATTTAAAATGTTTGATAAAAATTTCTTTTAAGCAGAACATAGAGATTGAAAAATAAAATATTATAAGTCAGTTTCACTAATCTATAATATTTAGAGGTTGATGTGTATACATTTTTTTTAAGCACATTGTTCGTATATTTTAAATTTTTTTATTTTCTTCTTGTATTATAACATATCTTATATTTTCTACTATATGTATATTTTATCAAGTTAAGTTAAGGTGTATCATTTTATTTTACTTTAATCGTTCTTGTTTTCAATTTGTGGAAAATATTTATTTTAAGAAAAAAATGAATGTATATAAAAAACAATAAGATTACTGGTTATTATGTCATAACAAATTATACCCAATGCATAATATGAATTATACTTGTGGTTAGTTTATGTTATCTTATTTGTTATACTTAAACACTTATATTAAATATTCTAATCAAATCATTATGCGAGTCAATATATTATTGATTAATATGAATTATGATAAGTGTGTGAGCATATGTTCAGTAACTTCATAGAATCCAACACCTGAAATTGATGACAAATGACTAAGGACAAGAAAAAATAATTTTTAAAAAATATTAGAATTTAGAAAATTAAAGTTCCGGTAATTGTTCCTATATATGAAAGTATGTTAAATATGATTTTTAATATTTTTTTGTAGTCTTAGTTAGGCTAAATGATAGCACAAAATCGAAAAATCGGGAAAACGATCGATTTTATTTTTCGGACAAAAATTTAGATTTTGATTCTTTGGAAATTTATTTTCCTAAATATTTTATTTGAATCCAAATGGGGAATAGTTTCTTATTTATATGTAATGGCTTAAGTAAATGAATAAATAAAAGAAATAAAAGAAATGTCAAGCCATTTACTTCAAGGGTACTTTGAGGATTTTGTCTACAACCGACCTTAGGTCGGTTTGCTTGGTATATAAAGTGTCAATCCTCATCTTCTTATCACCTGACCATCTACCATAATCACATGAAACTCAGCTGAAGAGGGCAGCAAGAGAAGGAAGTAAAAACAAAAAGGGAAAAGGAAGAATTTCAACAACAAATCAAGAGTTTCTTGCTAGGGTTTTATCTACGTAAGTTCTCTACTCCTTTTCTATGAATTATCTCTATGAAATTTAGATGAAACTCTGTTCTTCTAAGCCTCCAAGATCTCTTACTGCTTCTATGTTCATATTCTTGTGGTGTGGATCAAACCCTAGTTCACCTACATGAAGTTTCCTCTTTGCTGGACACCAAACCCTATCTGAAAGTTGTCAACATGTTCTCAGCATCTTAGAGTGCTTAAAAAATTTTGCAATTTTTTAGGATGAACCCTAATTGAGTATACTTTCTATAGGATTTGGAATCAGTTAATTGGATTTTTTTATACAATTATTTCGGGTCGCCCGTTCCATTTTCTATGATGAATAGTCCGAATTGTAAATACTATGATAATTTAAATGTTTATTCTTAATATATGAAATTTATATGTCTTAAAGATGGTAAAGTCCTTTTTGTAATCCAAGTGTATTCACTTTTATAGACTGTACAACGAAAGTTATGAGTGTTAAAGTAAACACCACTCAATCTGTCAGAACAAAAAAGTAGAAGAGAATAGAGGTAAATCTCTGAATTTTCTGAAAACCATATATGAGTAATAAAATTATGAGATTTATATGGGTTAAACCTTGGTAGTCTAGTTTCATGGAAAATTATAATTACTTAATTATCATAAGTATTCCAGAAGTTATGAATTTTACAACTGACAATACTCAATCTATCAGCAAACTGGGTTGGTGAAGAATATGGTTGTTTTAATAAAATTTTTAGAGCCCTTATACAATATACCTTAAATGGGAAATTTTCAGAGGATTAGGCTTCGTGAAGACTGTTACGATGCAAAAATTATAATTATATTAATATCACATATTTAATTATTATTATGCATGATGTTTCTAACACCACACGTATTCCTAGTGTACTAAGGTGCACTGGAAGTAACCCATCATTGTTATAGCTCATGTTATGACCTTTGGAATGTCATTTGATTTGATTATATGTTCTATACGATAAAAGTGAGTGGATTACTTTTAGGGTGCATTCACTGCATTGCCATTCAACATTATCTAACAATGTATATTGTCTATCAGAAAGATTGTCACTTATTAAATTGCCAATAATGTACATTACATTGTTTAGTATGCATAAGTAATCTATCTGGCAATCCGTATTAGTTATTTATAAGAAAATACATATTTATGAGTTAATATATCATTTTTACTAATATACCCCTAATCAAAAGAATTATGTCTAGATATATAAATTATTTTTAACTTCATAAACTTAAATCACAAATATATATTTTCATACATAAAATTAAAATTTATAAAATAATTAATATATTTTTAAAATATGATAATAATATAGTCATAATAATTATAATATTTATTTGTTTAATTTTATAATTTACTTAAGTATTATAATTTATTCAATGTGTTTTAGAATTTATTTAAATAAAACTATAAAGGACAAATGCGGAAAGTAAAATTTAAAAGATTGCTACACAGGTGGTAATGTGGTTTGACTATCCTTCAATAGACAATCTGCATTGCCACTTCATAAGCAATATAAATTATCTAGGCAATTCAGATTATCCAATACCTTACACAAGTGAACATGATAATGTGGTGGACCTAGGTAATTTAATGCAACATTACTTGGTAATATACAAAGATTACCTCTAAAAAAATATCCCAGTAATGCAATTATATGATATGATATGGTTAATGCACGCATTATGCATCTTATCTTATCTATCATGCATTGCATTTCCTCTATCGGGATGCTATGTCTTATGCAGAAAAGATATTCTATTTTCATGGGATGATATGATATCCTACGCGATAATATATGTTCCCTTGCAGAGATGATATGATGCCTCTAGTCAGGGATGATATGTTTTCTGCAGGAAATGTACCCCATGATTTGGGATGATATGAAACCCTACGGGTTAATATGTTCCTCTGACCAATTGGTAATATGCCATGTGCATTATGCATACATGCATATATGATATGATACATGACATGACATGTTACATGATATGACATGATACATGATATGATAAGTGAAATACTATATGAAGTGAAACAAATATGTGAGACGCTATATGATATGCTAAAGATGTTATTTCATTGAGATTAATTGATGAAGTATCCTTCGTAATATGACATTTCTTCATAAGTAATAAAATGATAGTTTGTTTCCTATATTTTTTTCAAATGCTAAATTAGTTTATCTGAATTGAATAGGTGGTGACAACATAGGTTATGAGTTTTTAACTTACTGAACTGTTGTTTGCTCATAATATTGTTTTAACCCTTTTTCAGATGATGAGTAGACCAGTAGATCAGTTATGTGGCCGTGCTTGAAAATTCTCTATCGGATTAAAAGTACTTTCGAAGACTTTGTCTTTTTGTGAGGATGTGTGACTCTTGCTAATGTGTTATGTGGTGTGTAAAAGTTAAATGTTTCATAAATCTTTTAGAATGTATGAGTTTGAATTAGAGTGTGTATTTGCTATGAGTTTAAATACAAGTGGGTTGTGAATAATGATGTGATAACCTTATTTCACATGTTTCTACATGATACTATGATGCTTCCGCTATAAGAACTTGATTGATCGTATTACGTCGTGGCTTACGGATTAAACTAAGGTTTAAACCGGGGTCATGACAACTTTAATCGAAAACCCGCTGATTTGATAAGCTTCTGTTCGTACTTGATTGCAACCAAATAATATGAACTTAAAAATTATCAGAGCCACTTTTGCTCCCTAGAGCTTTGATCAATCCACGTGATTGAAAGAGAGATTATGAATTATAAGATAAGATAAAGGGTTACCATTTGTCCAAGTTAGATGGGAGTTTCTTCTTACAGATATTTTCGTCTTGCATGAGGTCATTCTGGCCGACGGGACTGACCGTGACACTGATCTCCCATTGGTCCACCATGTTCTAAATAGTGGAGATCTCTTCTAATTATGGACAAGATGAAAGAACCATGAATACGGACGATGAACATGAATAATGAACATGAACATGAATACGAAAAAGAAAGGAATGAAAAGACATGAACTATGATATGTTTATTGATTCTATACCACGATTCACTTTTATACTTCATTTATATACTTGCTCCGTGCTTATTCCGACGAAATTATCTTATGACATATACGAACTCGCACTTAGCTTTATGCTAATTGTTAAGCTTACTCACATATGTGATCCCATATGTACTTGAGATGGATGCGTGCTGAGTTAATGTGTATGCGGCGATTACAGTTCAGATGGCGTGTGCACATAATTACCCTAGAGTCTAGTTGAATTTTCCACTTTTTCATTATATTGAATTATACTTTCATTTGGATGGAACTTATCAAACTCTTATATGTCACAGTTGATGTTCTCTTTCTTTATTCGATTTCAGCTTTCGCATTTCTCATGTTTAATTTTTGTAAATCTTCCGCTTACATGTCACTCTTATTGACAACTTGTGTTAATAAAAGAGTAAAAAAAGATCAAAGAAAGTAATGATCGAAAGGATATTTCACCACATGGTGATTAATTTTGGAGCGTTACATATATTGTCATCTCGAATAACATGACTAATTATTTTAGATAGTAATGGCACATAGAGGACATTTCATCACAACAAAAAAAATTATAATTATTTAGTGATTTTGGATGAGAGATTGCTAGTCAGCAATGTGTATATTAATAAAAGTAGCACATATATCTAATCAATTTTTACTCGGGAATGCATAAAGGTTATCCCTTTAAGAAATGGCTATCTGAAATTTAATTTTGAGAACAAATTTCAATTTAACAGCTATTTGATTCGACCAACTATGCAGGAAAAAAAAAGAAGGATTTCTCTTATAACCCCTTCATAAGTCCTCTTAAGAATAAAAACACAAATTTCATTGATAACAAAGTTTCATTATCACTCACCAATATCCCCACACAACACATATTCACATGGAACAAGAGGAATAGAAATTCAGAAAGTAAATCCACGTTGATATCTCTATTTGGAAGGTGGAGTTATAAAATGATGCGACGATGGCATTATCAAGTTGAGATTCTCCATATGTGATAAGTAGATAAGTTTTGTTCACATTGTTTTTTCCGACTACCCAACTTTTGATGTGGGGCAATAAAATATCCTTAACTTTCGCTAACTTTTTGGCACTAAATTTTCAGCAAGCAAGTCCTTGCCAACGCATTCGTCCTTAATGGCATGCACCATGATCATCATCTCCACATGCTTCTCTTTTGCCTTATGTTTTTAACACCTTCCCTTTTATTATTTAACTCTAGCTACTTTTACAATCAGACTGTTATGTAATTATTAATTTTTTTTATCGATTACCCTTTTCAATGGATATAAATGATTTATCGGACATTTTGTTTGCATGGTAAATTATTAAAATTTTAAATATTAAAATATTATTGACATAATATTAAAAATGCTATTATAATAATATTAAAAGGTAAAAAAGAGGCGCCTCTCCCTCTACTTTCAACCGCCTCGCCGACGTCGGCTCGGGGGTGCCGGCTCCCCTTTTTCGCCTTTGCACGTCATGGGCGAGGTGAAAAGGGTGTGATGCCCCCTCTACGCACCGAATGATCGCATTCATTGTCATTGTGATGCACAAAGGATGATGATTAGTAAACAACTTATATTCGGTGGTGAAAAGGCACTCGGGGAAAAAAGTCAATAACCAAAGGAAAATAAAGTTTAAGGATAGTGTTAGAAAAAGAGCAAAATTAAAGGACATTTAATATATTTTAGACTAAACTCTCAATTAACATTGGCTAAGGTTATAAGATGGTCAAATTAATTTATAATTAGTTTTCAATAAAAATGAGTATTTGATAATTACTTATAAATTATGGCATCTACAATAAAAAATAACTTATAATTTCTTAAATAATAAATTGGGGATCCCAAATTATATTTTCCTATTTATAAAACATTTAATCAAGAAACTAACTCCCTATTATACCTCAAATCTTTTAAAATATTTTCATCGTATTAAAAACTTATTATCTATCGTTTTCTCTTACCATACTCCAAATGACATTAATAAAGGGCGATGGTGTTGTCTCTCTATTAGGGAAGGTATTGGTAGATCTTAAACAAGTTTAATCGGAGTGGTTATGCCCTAATACACATTATAATGAAATAAATCCACTACAGAAATAATAACACTGATTAATCAAAGGAGAAAAAAAATGTTAAGCTATACAAGAAAAAGAAAAAGTCGAATTTCACTTGTTTAAATCTACAAGGCCCGTTAATTGGGCAAAACGAAAGATGATTATGTTACCAGGCTTCAGGCCCAAAAATATAATCCAGCCGTGGAAAGGCCCATATATATGGCAGGAGCGAAAAATGAAATATATTAAAATAGTGGACCATCATTTTTATCTAAATTTACGTTAAACTGAAAATATAATAATAACTCAAAAAGTCATTTCTGATAAATAGTTAAATACCAGATATTAGAAGTTGATTAATACTGATGTGTCATCATTTTTTTATCAGCGGATCAAAAAATGAACTATTAATGCCATTATAAATTTTCTCAATCAATCAAATGAAATCATTAAGCTTTAAAATCATCTTATTACGTCATTGAAAACTAATCAACAACCATCCATAGCCACTAGATACTCGAATCACCGTTTTACAGTTGAATCTCATTTGAACACATAATTTAGATAATGCGTTACAACTTATATTTTAATTCAGCTATACTTATATATATGAAAAAATTAACGTGTTCCTTACCTCATCATGTTCGTTATCTTTTTCACCCTTAGATGTTCATCGAACTATGATAAACTATTTAATTGATTCAATCATGAAAGCTAATTTAATAATATATATATATATATATATATATATATATATATATATATATATATTACCGATGGAAATGAGCATCCGGCTTATTTCCATTAATCAGATTCCTCCAATTTTCGAAAAGCTAGTTCAAATTTATGGACAAAAAATGCAATTTGATCAAATTGATTAATACAATACGAATCGTACTAGCTATTTCCGCTATGATTTAATTAATATTCAATTCATGAAATCTGACTATTTGAAACGTTCGTAAAAGTTACTCAAAGCCAATGTAATCCATTTTTTCAGCTTATCAAACTCGTTTAGAAAAAAAAACAAATGTAAAGATGACTACATGACCTTAGAAAAAAAAAGGTGTAATTACATAATTTTTGCATAAGTCCTAGTTGGCACAGGCACGAGGGTCATGCAGTGGACACGTTGGAATTTTGCTCAATCGTCCAACACCCACATTTATTTTATCTTCCCTTTCCACGCACCAAGTTTGGAACTTATTATTGATGGCACCTCGACCTTGCCATGTGAGCCAACGGCTAGCATTTTTACGGACGTTTGGGTCTCTCACGTGGCCAAAAGCGAAAACAAAAAAATATCATATATAAGTTAAGATTCCACAAAAAAAATACTTGTAACATAATTAACTTAGGGGCTCAGTAACGTTAACAGTTGGAAGAGAGAGAGAGCTACTTGTACATTTTTGCCATATTCAAAAGCAAACAATAAAAGAAGGTATATAGATAATGAGAATATTGCAATACAATAATGAGCATGCATGCGCCCAATGTGTGGGTTGGATAGCTCCATACGCACCAGTCACCACCACCAACATAGTGCTGCATGATTATTGATGTATTATTATTATTATTATTATAAAATAGAAAAAGGTGAGCAGTGAGTGAGAGAGAGAGAAACTCGAGAGAGAGAGAGAGAGAGAGAGAGAGAGATGTTGCGGGGTCCGCATCTTTTATTGGAGGAAAAGTTATGGCGTCTTGGCTGCACGATCGATGACATGAGACGCCTCCAGCGATATTAAAACCATGCCCACGTTTTTTTTTTATCAAAAAAATAATTCTAATACCAAGAATTGAAACATATTTTACCGAACGAGTTCTTGATCGGAAGTTTTTCTTTTTTTGTAAAAGTAAATATATTTTTTATGTTTTATGTTTATAAGGAAAAAATAAATCAAAGTGATAATTAGTTTTTTTATGTGTAGCTTGCTGGTTGTTCCATGCAGTGATAAAAATATATATATGTTTCTCGGTGAATTGTAATAATTAACTTGTTTTCTGGGAATTGAACTCAACTCGCCACCATCTGCGTAGTGCCACCACCACCTTATCTCTTTTCATCCACAGGACATGGTTAAAATTGTGATCCAGGGACAAATCTGACACCGCTGACGAGGAGAGAGATAGAAATCTAACAAGAGAGAGGAAGAGAAAGCGAAAGAGACGGAGAGAGGACCAAACAAGCAAGCAAGCAAGCAAAACGAGGGTCGCCCATCCCTCCTCCTGCTCTTCTCCCGGCTTCTCAACAACTCATAAGAAGTAGAATTGCTAATCTTTCCCGGCTGTCGCCGGCGCCGGCGCCTGATCTGTCTGCATAGGTCGGCCGCCGCCTTACAGCAGCGAAACGGGAGCCGTTGATACGGTAAGAATCTCCACCTGTCTCTCGTGCGCCTTTTTTCTTCCATGTCAATTCACTCGATCACAGCACCCCACGCCACTAACTTTATGCGATTCTTACTCGTCCCTCAGGAAATGGAAGGAAGAGTGCAGGAAGAACTACCACCACCCCCAGCAGAGCCACCAGCAGCAGCAACAACAACAGGGGAGAAGGTGAAGGTGGTCGACGAGAAAGATGGAGAGAAGAAGGTGGTCGGAGAATTAGGAGATCGTGACGAAGTTGTGGTAGGAGTAGAATCGTCGCAGAAGGATGCGGCGGCGGCGGCGGCGGCGGCGACGGCGACGACGACGACGACAGTGTCGAGATTGCAGACACCGGCTCCGGTCGCCCCGATTCAGGTCATGTCGAGAGCCGTACCTCCCGGCGGAGCCACGCCGGCGTCAACCTACCAATCCATCCCAACCCCACAGGTTGCTCATAACGCCATTATTGACCCTTTTTTAATAATCTTAAGAAAAGGAGCAGAAAAGTGTTCTCGGTTCAACCACATTAATGATAACATAATATTTAATTCTCGATATCCCCGTTGTGATTCGTGTTCTTGGTTGGCTGTAGACTGCCCTGGCATCACTGAACTCGAGAGTGTACACCAATAAGATCACCCTCCTCCTGTTCACCTTCCACCTCCTCGTCGCTGGCGCCGCCGTCGTCTTCTTCTGCTACAAGGCCGTCGAGGTCTTCATCGACCCCAACACCCCCAACCGCAAGGCGCGCCGGGAGCGCCGGATACTCCGGTACTGGCTTCCGCCCATCGAGGGCGCGTCCCTCCTCAGCATCGTGCTCGCCTTCGCATGGCAGAAGGCCGTCCGCCTGTGGCCTCGGTTCATGGTCCATTTCATCCTCTGGTCCAGCTCTGGGGTCACGCTGGCCGCCGGCGTCCTGCTGCTCTGCTTCTCCCTCCCGGCCACCGACGGCCTCGGCATCGCCCTCGTCCTCTTCTCCGTCGGGACCGGCCTGTACGCTTGCTGGGTCAGCCACCGCGTTGCCTTCACGGGCAAGATCTTCGAACGGGCGCTCAAGTCGGCAACCAAATTCCAGGCCCTCAACGGCCCGGCGTACCTGATGATGGGCTTCGGCTTCATCTGGATCTCCCTCTGGTGCGTCGGGGTGATCGGGGCGCTCAACTTCTACTACCCGCCGCTCACCATCCTGTTCCTGGTTCTGAGTCTTGCGTGGACCGCCGAGGTCATGCGCAACGTGGCCAACTTGACGGTCAGCAGAGTGATCGCCCTGTACTACCTCCGGGGCATGCAGTCGAGCACCAAGTTCAGCTTCCAGCGGGCGACGTCGATCAACCTCGGCAGCGCCTGCCTCGGCTCCCTCTTCGTGCCCTCCATCGAGGCGCTCCGCATCCTTGCGCGCGGCCTCAATTTGCTCGAGGGGGAGGACGAGTTCATGTTCTCCTGCGCTCACTGCTGCCTCAGGGTCATGAATGCCGTGTTCCGCTACGGCAACAGCTGGGCGTTTGTCCATGTAATTAACCAGAATTAATGCGCTCCAATTTGATCGATCTCTTCCGTCGATTCCTTTGAGTGATTATAATTGAGATCGAATTCGTGTCGCAGATAGCGGCATACGGACGGGGATTCGTGACCGCGTCGCAGAGCACTTGGCATTTGTTCGAACGGCACGGCAACATGGAGCAGCTCGTGGACTCGGACATCACGAGCTCCTTGTGCTTCTTGTCCGGCGTCAGCAGCGGCGCTCTCGCCGCCATCTTCGCCTCGTCCATGACCTTCGTGACCCACAAGCCGTACGTCGCCACCGTCTCGCTCATCGCCTTCTTCGTCGGCTATCTCATGGTAAACATTGTTTCCCTTCCACTTTGATTATTCCTTAATTCCCAGCAGAAACAAGGACAATGTGCTCTGCGTCTTGCTTCTTGATTTGCTGATAAGACCCCCATTTGTGTGCCTGCGATCGTCGATCATGTATGCAGACGCGGATCGGCATGGCATTGCCCCACGCCTGCGTCGCGTGCTACTACGTCTGCTACGCCGAGAACCCCGGCTCAAGGCTGTTCGACAACACCATCCCCGACCGTCTCAATCTCATAAGCACCAGCCGCGACGTCGCCGTGCCCACGCCCCGCTTCCCACGTCGCGTGTCCACCACCTAGTCCATACTGAAGACCGACGCACGACTGCCCCGCCGGCCGACCGCGCGCGGTGTCGCCAGCTGGTTCAGCATCGGCGGCGGCTACGCACATGTCGCGGAGGCCGCGGGTCCCAGTACGTTTTGCGTGCGCCCGTCGAGGACGCAAGCGAGCATGTGTGTTGTTCTCCCGACACGCGCGCGCCGTGCGATGGACGGAAGCTTTGACCCGGCGGCGGCGACGACGACGACGGTGCATGCCAAGGAAATTTTGATCACTAAGGCGACAAGGAAGGCGGCGATGGAGAGATTTAATTATGTGCATAAAATTTGTGAATTGATCATTGCAATTTTGCATGGAGATTATATTTAATTATTAATCATGAGACTTTGTTCAGGAAGAACAAAAGAAAACAGATGAGCGAGAAATTAGTGGAAAAGCGTTGTGGTTTTTCTGCGAGGACTACGTAGGATCGAGTCAATGCCACCTGGGCGCGACGCGAACGTGTCAGTGGTCCGTCCGCATGGGCCCACGGCCACGTCGACGCATTGGAGCCACTTGTTAGGGGCGTATCTAACTAACGAGCAGAAGGTGGAAGAGTGCTGGGGTGGCACCGTCCGAGTGGTCCTCCTCGATCGTGCCGCGCTCATTCCAAGGCGCTGGTTGGATCGTTGGAGATCTTTTTTTTTCTGCTTCTTTTATTTTATTATTATTATTATGTTTTCCCTATTACAGAAAGGTCTACAAGAAAGAAAAAAAATTAAAATAAAGCTTTGCTGATCGAGTTCTTAATTAGCAGCAATTAATACTATTTTGGGTTTGGATGGGCTGCTTACATCACCGCAGGCGTGCAACTCAAAGTCGCCGGCTGTCAACGTCTATGTGAATTAATTATTAACACTAAGATTTTTGTTTGATAATGATAAGCACTATTTTCTTACACTTTTTTGGTAAACATTTTTTTAAAAAAAATTTCAGTTTTATTGGCATGTTTGGTAGAGGAATCAAGGCCAAAATAAGTGTTATTACTCTGAACTTTTTTTTTCATCCACTATTCTTAAAAAGATTTAATGTTTGTGCTATTTTTTTTAAGAAGGAGCATCATCATACTCCTATTAGTCACTATCCGATTCATAATGAATGATGATTTGATTAATTGAATATTTTTTATCCATCATTCATCATAAAATGAATGATGATTAATAGTAGTATGATGGTCCCTTCTTAAAATATTTAGAGGCGCACTGTATTGCAATAAAAAATTTGTTTTTCCAAAATTTAAAATTGTGAACCTACTTATTAATTTTTTTTATTTTTTCAAATTTAATCAATAAAAATAGTAATAGTTCTATACTTCTACTTGTAGTTTTGCTCATTGTTGAAAGGGAATTAATAAATATTGAAATAAGAAAAAAAGAAAATATTTAATAATTATAATTAAAATATATAATTAATTAGAGATAAGAAAACTTAACTGAAAATGGCATATAGTATCATTAGTTGACTTTTAATACCGTAATATTACTACTTCAGTTAATAAATAATATACTATTAATTGATATCGATTGATGGTCTGATAGATATACTTTACGCAGGTCCTCTCTAAAAGTCTACTATATGAAAAAATAGTTCGGATATGATCGTAGAACTTTTTGCCTTGTGTTTGTTCCTTCTTTTTAAATTTCAATATGTGATATTATTATGTACAATTTTATCTCTAAAAGTATGTATGAACTTTGAATCTTCAATCTGTGTCTGGTGGACTTATATAGTTGATTACCATTGAATTGTTAAAAATGATAAATCGCTATATATCTCATAAATGCATGAGTCAAAATACGATTATTCAACTCTTTATGTTTGGCAATAAATTATGACTACAAGTTTTGGAATATAAAATATTTCCACATATATTTTAATTGCGTAACATAAATTTTATAATTTGCGTCTCGACTTTACCAAACATGAATTGAAGTTTGAAATATTTCTTTTAAAAAATAATTATACATCGCACAGAGAACTAATTCGGTCTGAAAAATAATTATTACTTGTGCAACACTTGGAAAACCAACCACTACATACTTTTTTTTAGTTGGATTCGGACCTCACATTTTTATTCACCTACTGCGGTCAACTTTTCTTGAATTAACATGTTCTTCTTTTTTGCTTTTGAAGGTGCTTTTACTGCATAATGAGTTCCCAAACTAACTATTTTTCAACCGAAAATAGGTATGCATCTGAGACATTTTGAAGTAAAAGACATCCCGGCACTATAGGAGCTCCCATAAGTTGAGAGGTTTAGGGGATCACCCCTTACGGGAGTTGTAGGAGTGAAATCCCTTGGGTCAAAATTTATTTTTTTATCACGAGATAAATGTCTTATTTTTTTCTTCTAATAAAATTTTATGTCGCTTTAAATTTTTCGAATTTACTTACGTTGTATAATTTCTCTCGTGCTGAAATCCTAACGGCGGTCGTCTTTTTTTTTCTTTTTTCTTTTTGCTTTGGATGATGCTTGTTCAACAAAAAGTTTTTTAAAAAGCGAACAATAAATAATTAACCTGATTCGTTGTCAAAATTTTAAGAAACTAATGAAAAGTCAATAGGAAGAAGAAGAACAGAAGTGAACAAAAGTTAATGCATGTAATTAAAAGAACACGGAAATGAGCATGTACAATTAAGAAAGAAGAAATTAATACGGCAAGCAAAAATATAATGCAGGTGCATGAATGATGAAACTAAGAAAGTTCACTTAACAAAAAGGAAAAGGAGTAAATGCAATCAAATATTGAATGCACGCGAAAAGAGTGATGGAATGAAAAAGTAAAGAAATGCTCGTCAATACTTGAAAAATCACACAGGATAAAGTGGAAGAAAAAGGAAAACAACAACTACGAATAAAAGAGGAGAGAGAAAAATGAAAATAAATATGATGAGTCGAATCTGATCAAATTGATTTAATCATCATCCAATTCTCAAGCTCGTCTTTGTAGAAGTGAAAGAGCGCAATTTGGGTGTGATAATTAGACAATACTCCAACTTTTATATCTGATTAAATTAGTTTCAAATTTTATTTTTTTCTTACACCTTATTTTCTTGACTATCGATAGTAAATTTTTCGATTGCATTTTCGACATAATGCAACAAATGTAATTTAAAAAATTAATAAAAATAAGAGATGACAACTATTATTGTCCCTGGACGCTCCTTTTCCTCTCCCCTCCAACATGAGAGAGGGACCTCCCCCTCCCAGCCTTTGGGCGCATACAAAGGACTAGGGAGGAAGGGGCGGTCATCCCCTTCCCCTCTCCCCTCCTAATGCGCACAAAGATGAGGAGGACGGCGGCTGCCCTCTTTCCCTCGAAACGCATAGGACAGAGAGGGAGGGGCAACCGTCCACCTTCCTTTTCGACATCGGAGAGTAGAATTGCCCCCTCCCTTGTCTTTGCACGTGCTCAAAGGATAGAAGGGGCAATAGCCCCTTTCCTCTAACTTCTGTGAGATGCAGCAGTCTCATTGTTGTCACCACTTCTTTATTTTTTATTATTTTATTAATTTTTATTACGTTATGTCAATAAAGTAATCAAAAAATATACTATCGACAGTCCGAAGGATAGCACATGCAAAAATATAATAAAATCCAAGAATAATCTAATCACAAATTGAAAGATTATCTAATTGTCACCTTTAAAATTGAAGGACAATTCATGTAATTTACTTCCATTTGTTAAAAAATAAGTTTATATAGTACAGTTCCAAAACTTTTATGAACCAATTAATTCTAAAAAATACAGAGGACCATATTATATTGAATAATATTAACCAATAATTCTTAAACATAAAATCGTTGTCCGTCTATGAAAAATTTATCATGCTCTTCAATCAAATGTTTTAAGTCTATATAGATAAAAAACAACATATAATTATTAATTTAGAATGTAAAGAGAGAGAGAAAGGAAGCCTTTGCCCCCTCTCTCTCCACCACTCTCTTAGCTCTTCCCAAGGTCCAATCTCTTTGATGGTCCTTCTTGTTGGAAAGAGAAAAAATGAAGATTAAGATTTCGAGACACGATAAATCGTTATTTTTAGAGAATTATTTGTCCCCACATTAAGTTTACTATTGGACTTGCGATAATAATACTATCAGGATATAACGACATTACGAGTTCTCCAACTAGCAGTTGTTAAAGAACTCAATCTCTTATTCTAATAATTTGCAACGACTTGAATGTATTTTCATGTGTTATATACATAGTACTTATCATATGTTCATTGCTTCTCATCACTTTCAATTGCTTTCCATTGATAAAAAATGCAAGAAAAGAAAGGATATTTATAGGCTTGAAAGGGTACTTCACGAAGTGATGCGTTTAGTGTATTCCCGTCCAAAAGACACACCTATTAATGAAAGAGTTCACTTAATTCCTTTCCATATAAGGACACATCTATTAGTATGTGAACACATATAAGAGACACATCTTAAAATGAAATGATACATTTCTTCAAGTGTGAATATAACTCTTGAAATATAAACACCTATTCAAATATGAATATATCACTTATGAAATGATATGACTCTTCGTCTAAAAATATTCTTTCATTAATGAGATGACTCATTCACGACATTATTTCACTTATAGCACACGTGCATATGTCTTTTCATTCAATATTGTAATGAATCCTTTATTGATGAAAAGATGTGATGTTGTATTTTATACTTAACTACTTAGTATGAACACAATTTTTAATATTCACAAAGTAATATATTTAAAATTTGAAACTTTCAAATTCCAACACTTCTATGTCCTAATTTTTACAAATTTAAAATCATATGTAGTAGATTAATATATATATTTATATATTATATATATCTGAAATCTTAGATTTTATTTTGTGTGAATGGTCACCTCCGTGAAATCTTGGATATACTTCATACTTCTGATCACGGGTATCACAATTTATTATAAAAAATACAAAAAAATTGGACCAAGACAAAGTCAATAAATTAATAATAAATTTAATAGCACTCAATCATTGCATGTTATCAATAAGTTTATAAAATAATAATTTTTCCTGTAAAATAAAAAAAAGTTAGGATGATTCGAAGTTGACTTGAATTATGTAATTTTTAAATCGATATAATATGGCAAATTTTGAGTAGCAAGTATTTGAAGTAGGTTCATCGATTTATAAATAATGCTTATTTTTTTAAGCTCTTGCCCCAATACTACAAATTTTATTTGTATTTGATGTGCTGTCTTTCAGTATTATTTTTCTACAATACCGGGGGAATTGTGATATCACAAAAGAATGTACAGCTCAAGCGGAATTAATTGAACATAAAAGTGACGTTAGATATGGGGAGGGTCCCGGAGATTAATTAGATGGCGCAATCTTTGTGGTGAGAGAAAGTAACGTTATTTATTGGATACACGACATTAAACTATTTTGTCTGATTAAGAGAAATAATGACACCTTATCCCATGTTGGGCGAATATTCCTTCCTATAAAGTTCGTTTTCCTCTCTCTACTTTTAATAAATAAGATTATATATATTTATAACGAAGCAAAACTAAATAATATCAGGAAACATATGTGAATTGTATTACTTAAGGACAAAATGTGCGTCCTCCCTAATAAAAAAGGGAGGACCGTCCTCCCTCAATTCACAACCGTTGATCGCGGATCCAACGACCTGATTAATGAAGCACGGTTCAAAAAAAAATCAGAATAAATGGTTCAATTGTTGTATTACGCACAGATCCATAAAAAATGGCTAAGGGTGGGGGAACGGCGATAGGCGATCAGTGAAGGGCGAAGGGTGGCAATGTCATGCTAGGATGTGAAGGGCGGCAGCAGCAAAGGGGGAACGACGATTAGCGAAGCATGAAGGGCAGCGATTGCCGAAGCGTGGAGGGCGGCGACAGCGAAGGGGGGAACCATGATTAGCAAAGCGTGAAGAGTGGCGATCGGTGAAGTGTGGAGGGCGGTGGCAAAGAAGAGGGAACGTCGACGATCAGCGAAGCGTGAAGGGCGGTGGTGACATGAGCTAGGGTGCGAAGGGCGGCAGAGTCGTGCTAGGGCGCGAAGGGTGGCAGCTTCTCGACGAATGGCGAAGGGTGTAGGGGAAGGGGGAACGGCGATCCGTTGAAGGGCAAAGCACGACGGCATTGAGCTAGCGATCCTCGAAGGGTGGTGGTGTCGTGCCATCAAGAGACGGCGGTATCGCGGCGAAGGGCAAAAGGAGTAGGAGGATGAACAGTTTTTTTTTTCATGAGGCAATCAAACCATTTTTTTCGTCAGTTTTTTGGCTAAATCGCTCCTCATTAACACTATCGTTGGATCCATGATTAACGACTGGGGATGGCGGAGGACGTTTCTCCCTTTTTAGTTAGGGGAGGACGCACATTTTGTCCATTACTTAAAATTTAGTTTCTCGAATAAAGTTAGGGAAAAGATTATAATGATCATTGAAATATTATTTTTAATAAATATATAATAATAATTTATTTTTTAACCAAATTAAGATTGTTAAAATAAAGATTTATATTAGATTTGAGAATTATTTTACACAAAAATAAAAGTTTATACTATATTTGAGAATAAGCTCATATTTCATGACTTTTTATGCAAGAAATAAAAGTTCGGACCAAATTTATAAATTTTTATGCAATTTACTCATAAATTTTTCATCTCAACATTTTATTCATCAGGATAGTACTAGTCACCTTTGGACCGCCGAGTTAGGATTGACTGAGGAAAAACTTCGTGGTGGAGTACATCGGGAAGGGTTTCCTAAGGTATATCCTTGTCCTGTCTCTTTTCAACCCATGAAAAAATAAACGATATATTCAAAGGCTCCTCTAAGAGATTCCACTCCGCATCTTCCCCCAATACTAATTAGTTTTCCTAAATTTTATATTTCTATCCATCAAATTTGATGTGCTACTAATTTTCCTAAATTTTATATCCTTAATATTCTCCTTCACATGTGGAACAACTTTGATTTACCTCACCCCACCACTTGGACAACAAAAGGAGAAAATTTTCATTTTTAAATAAGAGCTTAATGAGGTTTGAAATACCATATTAAATTTAATGTGCTAACCAATTTTTCTAAAAGTTTAACTCATTAGCAAGAGCAACATTAATACTTTTATATTCTTAACACTATCCTTATGGGAATGCTGATCCAAAAAGAGTAAATCGGAATCACTAATCTAATATCCAAACTTCGGGACAAGATTTCTTACTGAGCTTGGTATTATTTCACCGTCGAGAAACGAAAGAGGACTTCTATCTTCGAGTTAGAGCTGTGACGTCAACTTCGTGAAAATCGTATCGGGAAAGCATGCGGTACATGAGATTTTCACCTCGTACAACTCCTCTTTTGAATATGAAAAAATGATTCATCCTCTTAACATTCACACGTGTAAAATACTCACAAAAAGTTAGATAAAATTAGAACCTATGTTATTATGAAATATTAGAAAAACTTTTAGAAGAATTATTGAGAGAATATAACATTACTCTTTGAATATGAATTAATGCTCCGAATTGAATATTAAACACTTTTTTTCTCTCCCACATACCGTTTTTGTTTTTCCATCGTATTTCAATTTTCAAGAAAAGGCCAAAGCTGTCTATTCAAAAGTCCACTTGGTCCATTATTGGGTTATATTATTTTAAACACTAATTTCCAATAGCAATTTTCTCTCTCTTATGTGCACCTTATTCTTAGTTGAACGAACCAATGAGATGTAGAGAATTTGCTCCGTGCTTTTGGTTGACATTTTTTTCATGTAGTGTTGTTATAACTGACTTGTACATTAAAATGTTTAATTGTCGTTATTATATCAGAACTATTTAAATTTGTCTAATGAAGTGTGGTATAAAAGTATATTAATTATTTTCTCGTTTATACAGAAAGCTATTCCATGCTAATTAATTTGATTTTATTTTTATCGTGGGCGAAGCGTTTTTTAATTAATTTCATTAACGAGTTTGAAATCATAATATGTTATTCCAATATTAGAAAAAAAGTTGAATGGCCCAAACAAGAACCACATTATTGTTCGACAAGCTCCGACAATATTGAGCATTTTTCCTAAATTTCAATGTATGAAAACAACAATGCGCATATTTTTTATTATATGTAAGATGTACAATATATTATATAAATATTTAACGGACAAAAACGTATTCGCATTTTTTTAGTAAAACTATGCGAATTGTAATTTTGATATATATATATATATATATGTATATATATATATATGTATATATATATATGTATATATGTGTGCATATTTATCACGTGATTTGAGCTTAAGTGATAAGGTGCAGGTCACCAGACTCACCATCACGATCTCACGTGCCCAAGAAACATATCTCAGTGACTCATCAACAGTGTGTTTTGGTCCCGTTCATTTCACCGAAAAATATAACTTATGTGCCCAAAAATATAGTTTTGATTACACATATAATTATATATATGGATATCCAATTAACCGAGGAGTATGTAACTATTTTTCTACAATATTAATTAGTACTTATTGTTCCATGCTAGGCAAGAAAATCGCCTATTCGCTACTGATAAAAGTTTTTCATATTTTTCGACTATATTTGTGATAGATAGAATAAATCTTTAGAAATATCGAAAGTCGAAAAGTCCTTTGCAGATGAAATTTTCCATTGATGAATTACTGATGGGCCTAGTTTTTAAAATTATCGACGAATTCGATAATTCCAAAAATTAGGACCGTAAGTAATTATATTTTATAATAATATATATGTAATATAATATAAGTATATGTTTAATATTTTATTATTAAAATTATTGATTGACCTATCTTTTAGAAGTATCAATGGATTTAATTTCGTCAATAATTTCGAAACATAAAGACGGTAATTACGTTTATGATTATTTATATATAGGTAATAGAATATATATATATATTTAAAGATAGGATCCAACACTCATGATTGCCAATCCATCCTCCTGCACTCGATCTGGCCACCATCCGGCTGCATCAGCCATGGTCAATCTGTCGCCTCTTCCACCGGATCATGCCAGATCCTCTTTCCTCTCTACTCCGGCGACCAACGATCCCACGACTCCGATGACGGACCTCTCTCCCCTCTCTTTCTCTATCAATGGTCGCCACTTGGAGGGTGTGCGGCCGGATCCGGTTGCCTCCCTCTCTCCCGCTTCCTCTCTCATACTCTCTCAACTACCAAAGATTGACCTCTGCCCACCAGATCTAATCACCCGACGGTCGTATTCGACTGCGAGACGTGTGAACTCGTCAGATGGTCCAACGGGTGCTCTCATCGAAACGTCCAACGGTTCTACCCGTCGGAACCTTCGATGGGTGTCTCTCCGACGGAGGTTCCGACGGTGAACTTCCCATGGAAATCTCCGACGAGTTCCTCCCGTCGGAGGTTCCGACAATGATCTTCCCATCTGAAGTTCCGAGGGATGTGTCCTTCGACAATAACAACGGATTTAAGCATTCGTCGCAAAGTCACCGACAAGCGTAGTCGGAATTTCACAAGTTTTTCGATGAATTTCGCTGTCGAAAATCGTTAAAAGTCTTATAGTGATGATTTAATGTTCCCGTACAATTAAGTTATATTAACTACTTGAGTTTATCAATTTTATTGTTGTAAACCGAGCAAAGCTTGATTTTATCATATTAATATAAAGCTCTAAACTACTTTGATTAGACTTTAGTTGCCAAACTAAAAATTCGGCTGTTAATAATATAACAAAATTTTATATTATTGATAATGCTTTGAATCTGAACTCAATTGTAATCCTATATGGTCACCCTACTTAATCAAGCGCGCTTCAGGAGATTTCCTTTACGGGGGTCTCGCCCGCTGTGGATGGTCAAGGGGGAATTTCCTGAGGGATCCCCTTGCGAGGTTGTAAGGGGGCGGATCCCTATGAGCAAAAATTTTTAGGTGTATTTTGTATGTGATTAAGAATTGATTTATTTCTTTATCACGAAATAAGTGTCATATTTTGGCGAATTAATTCAGAGTCCCAATTAATATGTAATTTCTATTATATGTTAAAGGGAGTCTTTATATAAACTCCCTAGGAGCTCAGAGAGACACATTCTTGTAATTATCATTATTTCATGACAACGAAAGTCGCCGCTTTCCGAAGACGTAATCCGATTTAGGGTGAACATCGTAAATCTCTGTGTTCTTCTGTGTTCGTACGATTTCTCTCTCTTTTTATAATATATATATTTGTAGGTACATACTTCGTTCGTTGATATCTTTAATATTATTAATTTCGATTCGCATTACAGATATCCTTTTTTAAGAGTATTTATTATTTATTAAAAATAAAAACCCGAGTTTCAAGAGGCACATGCTAAAAATTATTTATTGATTTGGGTTTTAGTTTTCGTTTTATCAAAATTTATGCGATATTATTATTTTTAATTGAGACTGTTTTTTTTCTGAAATATTCTAATCCGATTTATGATTGTTAAATTCTCAATTTTAAAAGAACTTTTTTCTATAAATTTTCACGATCAATCATCTCGAACCTTAAAATCGATAGATAACATCACCTTGATGAGTAACTATGAGTAACTTGTTAGCGTTTTATTCTAAATAAATAATTCACTCGAATAATCATGGAGTAACAAATTTTCGGAATTCGAAATAAACATAGTTTAATTAAAGCAATATTAATGTAGTCAGATGGCAAACAAAGAAAAAAAAAAGGAAACATATGATATTACCCAACGCGAATTGGTTCAACTCTTCATGGAGTTCGACCTTTTTTCTAGTTTGAAGAGATTTCAAGTTCCTAATTTATATACGGTCACATACAAAGTATATGTAAGAATACTTTAATTAGTAACCATGCTTTCAAAGTGATCGAGTTAAGTACAATAAATATAATTATGTGAGCTTATGATGATTTTAAATTGAACATTAATTTTTTAAACGTTGGCGACTCAGCAAAAACCGCGATATTTAAATCAAGAGATTTCGAAATCAATTTGTATTAATGTAATTTGTGTACTAAATTTTTTTTCTTTTCCATGTACATTAATAGATCAACAATCCTCTCTTTCTAATGGTGAAAAACGAATTATTGTGCACATTTAGATATATATGGTCCTGAGTATAGATATATTGAATATAAAATTAGCCGATTTAACACTGACTTGAGGCGATCTAAGCACCACAAATTTTATCATTTAAGCAGGGGCGGACCGAGAGTAGAAAGTGAGGGGGAGGGGGGCAAAATAGTTGAGTAAAAAAAAAAATGACAACCCATGACCTTTAGAAAGGTCACCGAGCAACTTACCACTACAAAAGAAGATATCTTATGAGGCAACACTAAATTAAATTAAGGGGGGTCAAATTCAAATTTTAGTCACAAAATTTGTATATTAATATATAGGGTTAAGAAAATTTTAAAATTTTGAGGGGAGCCAGGGCCCCCTCACCCACAACGTGGGTCAGCCCCTGCATTTCAGGGTTCAATAGTTTAAACATTATTATTTGTTGAAATTTAATAATATTAATTATGAGGTAAGCCATAAAATCATCAAATTAAATTATGGAATAACATGAAAAACTCGTAGTTTCGTTCTCACTCCAAGTTTTCGTGAGTGGCGACTGGGGCGACCTTCCAAGTTGTTGGATTTAGATTTCCACAAATTTGTTGGGCACATATATTAATTTAACGAAGTCTCTTAACGCTTATGCGTGGAATATGAAAACTATTCAATTTCTTTTGACATGGTCAATTTTTTTTTAAAAAAATCATTAAAATTCAATCCAAAGGAATACGGATATAAGAAACAGCATAATATTGCATCACGTAAGTCGAAACCCATTTAATTTAATAAGTGAAACAACTTTATAGTTTCTGATGATGGAAAAATTCGAGATCGCAAAGAGATCGCAGAAAAATAAAGGAGACACACGAATTTACTCAGGTTCATTTTTGAAATTAGGGCTACGTCCAATTTCACTATATCGTTTAGGTTTACAACCGCCACACAGATTACGTCTGAAAATAAGTTATAAATAAGCCGTCGGAGGGCGGTGCTCCCCGAACCCCCCATTTTGTTCGCACGCCAACAGCACATGTAATTGAATAATACTCAGATTCCTCTAAGCTCACGTGGGCGAATCCGGAGTAAGAAACAAGGGGCCCTGAAGTATTCACCAACTCCAACATCTGACAGTATATATATATATATATATATTGGGTATAGTGAACGTGTAAAGCGTCTTTCATGTGAAGCGCGTGTGAGACATGCTTTTATTTATTTTTTCGACATATTTCTTTATTGATAGTTTAGAGGGTCATTGGGAATAACAAATATATGATTCAAATTATTAATAATTATTTTTTTCATCATTTTTTTAATTTTGACAAGCTTCTGCGCATTATTATCCGTTATAATAGATATAATCATTTTATATAACTTATAATTTTATAAAACTATTTTTTGTTATCATGAATGATTCTTTAAATTATTAATAAAAAAATATAAAAAATGAATAAAAATATGTTTAAAGTCGCACCACACGAATATATATATATATATATATATATATAATCATTGGCACTGGAGTATATAATATTTGTAGCCCTTGACCTTCATAAGAAGAGAGATGTATTCCAATAGCTCAATTATTACTCTCGATCCTCATCATGATCATCATATATATCTAAGACAGAGACAGAGATGAGAATTTTATTCATAGATGCGACTCTGTCATGTGATAGCTATATAGGGAGAGAGAAATACACCGTCGACTTATTAACTGACTAATTAAGTAATTAAGCTAATAATTAATTAATTGCTGGAGCCTGCGTCGGCGAGGCCGAGCTCCCGGAGGTGCTCGTCGACGTCGTGGTGGTGGTCCTCGATCTTGGGTCTCTCCGGTTGCATCCAGCGGCCGTCCTGGGTCCGGACCATGCCCTTGTTCTCGTCCTGCCTCCAGTTCGGCGGCACCACCAGATCGTCCTTCAGGAAGCTGCACGACTTGTTGATCAGTGCCGGGTCTCTCCCTCCTCCCGGCGTGAACGCCTTCCCTTTCCCTTGGTGCCTGCACCCATCCATCCACTCGTTCCATGTCAACAGTTTAAATAACTAATCTTGTTATCAGCCTTCGAATTAAAGTTGAAGATGTATCACTTCGTGATTCATGCATGCTAATTCGAGTACGAACTAGGAACATAAATTGGAATCATTCATGCGTGCTCATCTTAATGTTGCACGTATAAGATATTAAGATTTTACGCTACACGTAGTTGGCCATGCAGTCTCTGTCCTCAGGCAATAATTGTATATATATATATATATATATATATATATATATATATATATATATATAGCTTGTGTAATACTTGTGCTTTTAGTGACAAATTAATTATTAATTGATGTATTAATTAATTTTTTTAAAAGCTTAAGACGTTATTAAAAACAAATTTTATATTCTTAACGAACACATTTTATGTTGCAAATAATTTTGTCAAATCGATGATGATGATGATGAAGATCTAAAGTTGACGAGGACTCACCCATCGAGGAGGTGGAGGTGCATCTCCAGGTTGTGGAAGTCGGCCGGGTTGATGGAGTCCTTCAAGAAGGGCGAGTGCCGGTGGTTGAGCTCCAACTCCACTCCGACGTGGTTGTAAGACCACGGCAGGTTGTCGGCGAGGCTGCGCACGATCCCCGGCACGATGCGCTCGTTGTTGATGAGACCGGGCACCTTCGGCACCGTGTCGTGGACGTTCACCACCCTCAGGGCCTTCACCCCCAGCGCGTCGAACCTGTCCTTCCAGTTCCCGTTCCCCACCCTCGGCCCCGCGAACGAGAACACCGCCACCGGCAATGTCCTCTCGTCGGCGGCCACGTTCACCTTCGTCTCCGCGAGGTCGTACGCGCTCAGCATAGCCAGCGCGCTCCCCAGGCTGTGACCCGTCACCGATATGCTCAGCTCCTCCCCCGCCTCCGTGTACTTCTTCACCAGCTTGCGCATCTCCGTCAGCACCTGCTCCCGGGCGGAGTACTTGCAGAACCGGCACGTCTCGTCCTTCTCCACGTACAGGTCCAGGAACCCGGACTCCACCTTGGCGTCCGCGTCCGGGCACGGGATCCCGTGCTTGTTCAGCGGCTGCAGGTAGTCCTTGAGGTCGGCCACCCACTCGAGATTCGCGATGGTGCCGCGCCACGCGACGACGATGTCCCGGCGGCCGATGCGAGCCGTGGTCTCATCGTCCGACACCGCGATGTAGCCCATCCAGTTGGCGCGCGCGCTCCACATCTTCTCCTTCAGCTTCGACTTAAGGAAGAAGTTTGGGACGTTGATGTTGGAGGTGGCGTAGAGGTAGCGGGTGACCTCGTAGCCGACGTCGGCCATGCCGAGGGACTGGAAGAACGTGCGGCGCGCGTACTTGCAGCTCCCGCAGTATCTCGAGTACTGATCGTAGTCGAATGAGTCGTAGCACGCCTGCGCGAACTCGCCGTACCGTATGATCTCGGAGCGCGTGAGCGGGTCCACGAGGTCGAGCAGGCCCTTCCAGTCGTTTTGCCGTGGATCTCCCGCCACCGCGCGGCCAGGTCAGGCGACAGGGAGAGCGACCCTGTGGCGGCTTCCCCCTCACCCCGCCCGCCCTCGAGCTTGGAGATCATGGACGACAGGGCGTCCTGTCCCTTGAAGATCGCCGACAGGGGCCGCACGAACTTCGCGGTTCGTCCGGCGCCGTCCGCGGCGTGCCGCGGCGCCGCACCGGCGAAGGGGAAGGGCTGCTCCGAGAGCATTGGCCCGGATTTATGGTGACAAGACATGAGATGCAAAGGAGGGGAGCAGTACCGGAGTTGAAGAGCCATGGCGACGTTATTATAACTCGGTTGCAGTATGTCAAATTAGTCAAGATGATCGACAAAGTCACAGATCGATGGTATGTGACTGTTGTTACTGAAGCAGTGGAGAAGTGGAGATGGAGTGGGGAGGAGAGAGGAAGTAGCTAATTGCAGTGCATGAATATGATATTGTAACAACCCACGAAAAGATAAAAAAAAAAATTGATTTCAACAAGGACAGCCAACATAAAAGCCCAATGCCATTCAAAGCTGGTAAAACAAAGCCACGAGATTGTTTTTCCCTTGCTGTCGTCCTGCGCAAGGCCAGAGCAGAAGTGTTCTTTTTGTTTTTCCTTCTAGATTGCAAGTAGGGTGAGATCTCCTCTTTCTCTTATCATCTTCGATTCTGTACTTCTCATGCCTTGCTGGAATTTCGGCAGAAGGTGGCCGCGAGGAACAGGGAGATCAAGGGAGAAACACGGGAGGGCGCTATTAATCGAATTTCCGACGAACTGAAGAACGAATTGGCCGCGAACCGAGGTGGGTGAATCGAAATCACCTTGTCTGACCTCTGAATTATCCCAATTCGTGCCCTAATCATTATGAAAAGAAAAGAATATGAATATGGTTCAAATTAACATTTTTAATTATTTGATTTCTTGAATTCTTTGATTGGTTGATTATTTGTATGCATATTTATTTCTGTTTGTTCTATTTCTGTATTATTGATTGCTATGATGTAGGATTTAGAGTAGAGCGAAAGTACATAGGGGGAATCCGTATGTTCTTTGATTATTATTTTTATTATTAGAATTACTACTGGTAGATTGAAAAAAAAGGATCGTGAGGATTTAAATAAAAAAATTAAAAAGGGGATTTCTCTGGCGCTATCTGAATTGGAGAGAGAGAAAAAAAAGGTAATACGCGAGGAAGATGATTAGATATTAGACGCCACATAAAAAAAAAGAGAAAGTCAAATAGTTTTCTATCAAATAGAAACCGAGAGAGGTGGTGAGAGAGAAAAAAAAAGGAAAAAGAATGACCATTGTTTTGGCACGCACAGAAATAAAAAAGGGACTTATGTAATATTAGAAAGAGGAAGAAAGAGGGAGTAAAAAGAAAGCCAAATCAATCCTTGATTTTTCACCCATTAGTCTCTTTTTTTTTTATATGAACATTATTGATTTTCTTATAATTCCAACATAAACTCTTTGTCTTGATTTACCTCATACCGATCATATTTCCTTCATCACATGATGCAAAGAATGACAAGATACTAAAAGTGATTAATAAGTTCAGATGAAAGATTAATGATGGGTTGCCAGTTCAAACCAAGTGCATCAAGATAAGGGTCGCTCCCTTGGTCATGGTTTGATCACCCATTGACCCGCACAAGGCCGTATCATTTGCTGGGCATACCCCAAGAATTAAAGGCACTCAAAGTCACCCTGATTGTTAATTAATAACCAAGATCAACAAGCATGTTCAAGTTCAAGTCAAGTCAAGTATGTCATGATTTCAAGTTTACTATGTATTATTGATCCTCATGATTCATGATATCGCTGATCTTATTCTTATTATGATACATGATACTGATATGTTACCTTCCACGTTCAAGTTAAGCATGATTATTAACCGTTGATTATTATATTCATATCATGCATTGTATATCATGTGGTTCCCCACTAGGCTGTAAAGCTTACGGGAGGACCTCCTTCCCTGTGTCTGATTTCCACAGAACCAGGTCAGTAACGTAGTGGAGTAGGTGTGTGGTGATGGGGCTCTGACGATAGGACAACACATGAACCATAGGGCTTTTAGAATGCTTATTAATTTTCATTTACCTTCCGCATTTTAGATTCATGATGTAGAACTTAGTTTATTTCTTAGTAATGACATAGCCACTTTTAGACTTCCGCAATTAAAGTTATAATTTATCTTTATTTCTTTTCTTCCGCTGACGTGTCTCGATTCTTGACTGAGATATGGTCAATATTATGGTCAAGTTATAGCATGTCGTAGCGTCTTCAGATTGATCTTCGCCACATGGCGGGGATCGATTTAGGGGTGTTATATTTATGGTATCAGAGCCGAAAGTTAGGACTCTCTTGACGTCCTAGTGTATAGAATAGTATAATATGATAAAAGGTTCATGTGCTATCGCCGTGCAGTCGCCACACCCTCCACCGAAAAGTAATGTAAGTCAAGTTTATGTTTAAGATAAGTTATGATTTATTGATGCATGATTTTATTGTATGAATAGAGGATAAGCATGTCACGACGATCAGAGCGTATTCAAGAGCAAATGGCCAGAGCAGACCGGAATCTGTATGAGGCATCGGAAGGCCCACTTCCTGATATGGGGGCCCAGCCGGGTCGCGGACGTGGCCGTGGCCGAAGTCGTACGCCAGGCCGCGGAAGAGGTAGAGGCCGCGCAGCTAGAGCGCCATTAGAGGAGCATGTGGATGAGTTTGCTCCACCTGAGGGTAGCCAGGCAGGAGACAGTCCACCGGCGTCAAGGCGTCGTAATCAGAGGGCACGCCATGAAGCAGTAGAAGACACCATCCAGGCTTTCCTGAAGTTGCATCCGTCTCATTATGATGGGAAGGCGGACTTTTTCAAGGCTAAAGAATGGATTGAGATTATGGATCAGATTTTTAAGCTGATGAGATGCACTGATGAACGCAAGGGCCTGTATGCCACACACATGCTTACTGGTACTGTGATGGGCTGGTGGAAGACTACAAGGGCCACCAGGTTGAGAGGGATGGAAGAAGAGGACATAGCATGGGATGAATTTAAGAAGGCCTTCATGGCGCGCTACACTCCTGAACATGACCGCATCAACAAACAAGAGGAGTTCCTGCAACTGCAACAGGGAACTATGTCTGTGGCAGATTACCACACCCAGTTCATCCAACTGGAGCAATATTGCCCGAAGCCATTTGAAGGGCGTATTAGGGCTAACAGATTCATTAATGGACTACAGCAGGCACTGAAGACTGAAGTCATGTCTGAGATTGTGAAGATCTAGAGAAGGCTGTGAGGTTGGCCACATGTATGGAAAAGGATCAAATTGAACGCAATGCCAAAGCTCCAACCAAAGTAATAGAGGAGCTCAGGCCTCAAACGGGTGATCAGCGGCCATTTAGGAGGAACGACCGTCGCGATTGTCGTTACAAGCCATACCAGCAGAGAGAAGCTCCAAGACAGGCTCAAGCTCAACCACGGCCTGCGCCAATGCAAGCACAGCCACTGAGACAACTGCCACCGCCACCACGCCAGTCACAAGTGCCACAGAAGTCTTTATGTCCTCACTGTGGCCGTCACCATGATGGAAAGTGTCGTAGACTGAGCGGCACATGCATTCAGTGTGGACAGTTCGAACATTTCATCAGAAATTGCCCACAGGCTGCCAGAGGAGGCCGAGACAATCGAGCAACAGGAGGTGCAAATTCCGTTGTGCAAGGTCGTGTGCACAACCTGGAAGCTGATGCAGCCCAAAATGACAATGATGTCATTAGAGGTACCCTCCCGATCGCCAACTTGTCTGCTATTATTTTATTTGATTCTGGGGCTACACACTCGTTTATTTCAGAGTCGTGTGCCCAAACTCTTAGTCTACCTCAGAAGCAGATTCCCCATGCTATGCGTGTGAGTACACCTATGGGTACTCTCCATGCTGCCAAGTACATCCCGAATGTACATGTCAATGTAGACAAGAAAATTTTTTCTGCAGACCTCATAGTCATCCCCATGGTGAATTATGATCTCATTTTGGGGATGGACTGACTTTCATATCACGATGCAACCTTGTAATGCAAACAGAAGAAGATCGTTATAGGGATGCAAGGCAAGCCTAAGGCAGTGATCAGAGGCACTCCATCAACAAAGAACAAAGTCATTGTCTCAGCGATCAAGGCACAGAAGTTATTACAGAAAGGATGCTGTGGGTACTTGGCTAGTGTGGTCAAGACGGATGCACCTGTCACTGAGCTCCAACAGATAGATGTGGTGCGGGAGTTCCCAGATGTGTTTCCTGAGGACACATCCGAATTACCACCGAAACGAGAAATCGACTTTAAAATAGAGCTCCTCCCTGGGACTGCACCCATCTCTAAAGCACCCTACCGCATGGCACCTGCTGAAATGCTGGAACTGAAGAAGCAGATACAGGAGCTACTGGACAAGGAATTTATCAGACCGAACGTCTCATCCTGGGACGCACCGGTCTTGTTTGTCAAGAAAAAGGACGGCTCCATGCAGCTCTGCATCGACTATAGAATGCTCAATAAAGTGACAGTGAAGAATAAGTACCCCCTGCCTCGGATAGATGACCTTTTCGATCAGCTGTCAAAAGCATCGGTGTTCTCTAAGATAGACTTACGTAGTGGCTACCACCAGTTGAAAGTGACAGAGGAGGACATACCGAAAACCACTTTTCGGTCAAGATATGGCCACTACGAGTTCTTGGTCATGCCATTTGGACTGACGAACGCTCCTGCCGCGTTCATGGATTTAATGAACAGGGTCTTCCGACCATATTTAGACCAGTTTGTTATAGTGTTCGTGGATGACATTCTGATCTATTCTTCCAGTACAGAGCAACACCGAAAACATCTCAGGATAGTATTGGAGATCCTGAGACAACACAAGCTTTATGGCAAGCTTTCAAAGTGTGAATTCTGGCTGAATGAGATCATGTTCTTGGGACACATAGTCTCCAAGAAGGGCATTGCAGTAGACCCCGCAAAAGTGGAAGCGGTGACGAATTGGACTAGGCCGAAGAATGCTTCTGAGATTCGCAGCTTCCTTGGTTTAGCGGGTTATTACAGGAGGTTTATCAGGGACTTTTCCAAGATTGCTGCACCCCTCACGAATCTCACAAAGAAGGCGGAAAATTTTATTTGGACAGATAAATGTGAGCAAAGCTTTCAGACTCTGAAGGACCGTCTGACTTCGGCACCAATTCTCACTATACCGACAGGCAGTGGAGGTTTCGTGGTCTACAGTGATGCGTGTGGAACATGATTGGGTTGTGTCCTGATGCAACACGGCAAAGTAGTGGCTTATGTTTTACGGCAGCTGAAGAAGCATGAGGTCAATTACCCTACACATGACTTGGAATTGGCGGCTGTGGTCTTTGCTCTGAAGATCTGGAGGCACTATTTGTATGGAGAGACGTTCGAGATCTTCACTGATCACAAGAGTCTCAAGTACATCTTCGATCAGAGGGATCTTAATATGAGGCAGCGACGATGGCTTGAGCTCCTCAAGGATTATGAATTTGCTATCAATTACCATCCGGGTAAAGCAAATTCAGTCGCCGATGCATTAAGTAGGAAGTGGGAAGGCTCGCTAGCTTATATGAGGCTACACAAGTACGAGATGCTGGAAGAAATTGAGCAATGATGCCCCAAGCTGGGAACAAATGGAGCTTTATGGATGATGCATCAGATGAAGCCCAGCTTAATTGACAGGATCATAACAGCTCAGAAAGTAGATCCTGAATATCAGAAGGTTCTGAAGAGGTGCCAGAATGAACCAGCAGATTTTCAGATATCTGTAGATGGAGGGATTAGATATGGGGACAGGTTGTGGATTCCCCCTGACGCTGATGTCCGACGAGAGGTACTGGATGAGTGCCACAAGTCGAAGTTCGCTATCCACCCCGGTAGCACCAAGATGTACAAGGATGTACAACGTAGATACTGGTGGCCGGACATGAAAAGAGAGATAGCAGAATATGTATCACGATGCCTGGTGTGCCAATAAGTCAAGATTGAACATCAGCGGCCATATGACAAGTTGAAGCCTTTGAAAATCCCACAATGGAAGTGGGATAAGATCACTATGGATTTCGTATCCAACTTGCCTAGGACTAAGAAGGGTCATGATGCCATATGAGTAGTCGTGGATCATTTCACAAAGGCAGCACACTTTATTCCAATCCGATGGAAGCAATCAGTGGAGAGTCTGCTAGACTTATATGTGAGAGAAGTAGTCAAACTCCATGGGATCCCAGAGTTCATAGTGTCTGATCGAGACCCAGATTCACTGCCAGATTCTGGAGGAGCATGTAGGAAGCCTTTGGCACAAGGCTCAACTTCAGTACAGCTTTCCACCCTCAGACAAATGGGCAGTCTGAGAGGACCATCCAGACACTAGAGGATATGTTAAGGGCCTGTGCACTAGATAGGCAGGGTAGCTGGGATGAGCACATTCATCTGATTGAGTTTGCTTATAACAACAGCTACCATTCTAGTATTGGTATGGCACAATTTGAAGCCCTGTATGGACGACCTTACCATTCACCTGCCCACTGGAGCGAAGTAGGCGAGGAAAAGATCATGAGTAAGGAAGAAGTGAAAGAAGCAGTGGAATATGCTGAAAAGATAGAATTGATTAAGCAAAGGATGAAGACTGCTCATGTAAGGCAAAAAAGTTATGCAGACAAAGGCAGACGAGAGCAGATCTTTCAAGCTGGGGACTAAGTTCTTCTGAAGGTATCTCCCATGAAAGGAGTCATGAGATTCAGTAAGCGAGGAAAACTCAATCCTCGCTATGTAGGCTCATTTGAGATACTTGAGCTGGTAGGCAAGGCAGCATGCAGACTGGCTCTACCCCCATCTTATGGGAGAGTGCACAATGTATTCCATGTATCCATGCTCAAGAAGTACAAGCACGATGCTGCAAATGTTCTAAAGATAGAGGAGCCAGATATAACTGCAGACTTGACCTTCGCTGAGTATCCAACGCATATAGTGGATCGCAAAGTGCAACGTCAGAAGAACAGGGATGTCCCCATGGTCAGAGTAGCTTGGCGTCATCATAACGGAGATGATGTAACATGGGAGCTCGAGTCGAAAATGCGCCAAGAATTTCCTCATCTTTTTGGTAAGCCCTCTACTTAGTGCAAAATTCGAGGACGAATTTTTTTTTAAGGGGGTAAGAATGTAACAACCAAGGAAAAAATAAAAAAAAATTGATTTCAACACGGACAGCCAACATAAAAGCCCAATGACATTCAAAGTTGGTAAAAGAAAGGAGTTTAATATCTGATCTTATCAGATATGATTAGAAGAAGAGATATATATAAGATAGGAACATAATTCTGCAAAGCCACGAGATTATTTTTCCCTTTTTTTTCCCTTGCTGTCGTCCTGCGCAAGGCCAGAGCAGAAGTGTTCTTTTTGTTTTTCCTTCTCGATTGCAAGTAGGGTGAGATCTCCTCTTTCTCCTATCATCTTTGATTCTGTACTTCTCATGCCTTGCTGGAATTTCGGCAGAAGGTGGCCGCGAGGAACAGGGAGATCAAGGTAGAAACACGGGAGGGCGCTATTAATCGAATTTCCGACGAACTGAAGAACGAATTGGTCGCGAACCGAGGTGGGTGAATCGAAATCACATTGCCTGACCTCTGAATTATCCCCATTCGTGCCCTAATCGTTATGAAAAGAAAGAAATATGAATAGGGTTCAAATTATCATTTTTAATTATTTGATTTCTTGAATTCTTTGATTGGTTGATTGTTTCTATGCATATTTATTTCTGTTTGTTCTATTTCTGTATTATTGATTGCTATGATGTACGATTTAGAGTAGAGCAAAAGTACGTAGGGGGAATCCGTATGTTCTTTGATTATTATTTTTATTATTAGAATTACTACTGGTAGATTAAAAAAAAAGGGCCGTGAGGATTTAAATAAAAAAAATTAAAAAGGGGATTTCTCGGGCGCTATCTGAATTGGAGAGAGAAAAAAAAGGTAATACGTGAAGAAGATGATTAGATATTAGACGCCCCATGAAAAAAAAAAGAGAAAGTCAAATAGCTTTCTATCAAATAGAAATCGAGAGAGGTGGTGAGAGAGAAAAAAAAAGGAAAAAGAATGGCCATTGTTTTGGCACGCACAGAAATAAAAAAGGGACTTATGTAATATTAGAAAGAGGAAGAAAGAGGGAGTAAAAAGAAAGCCAAATCAATCCTTGATTTTTCACCCATTAGTCTCTTTTTTTTTATATGAACATTATTGATTTTCTTATAATTTTAACATAAACTCTTTGTCTTGATTTACCTCATACCGATCATATTTCCTTCATCACATGATGCAAAGAATGACAAGATACTAAAAGTGATTAATAAGTTCAGATGAAAGATTAATGATGGGTTGCCAGTTCAAACCAAGTGCATCAAGATAAGGGTCGCTCCCTTGGTCATGGTTTGATCACCCATTGACCCGCACAAGGCCGTATCATTTGCTGGGCATACCCCAAGAATTAAAGGCACTCAAAGTCACCCTGATTGTTAATTAATAACCAAGATCAACAAGCATGTTCAAGTTCAAGTCAAGTCAAGTATGTCATGATTTCAAGTTTACTATGTATTATTGATCCTCATGATTCATGATATCGCTAATCTTATTCTTATTATGATCCATGATACTGATATGTTATCTTCCACGTTCAAGTTAAGCATGATTATTTACCGTTGATTATTATATTCATGTCATGCATTGTATATCATGTGGTTCCCCACTAAGCTGTAAAGTTTACGGGAGGACCTCCTCCCCTGTGTCTGATTTGCACAGGACTAGGTCAGTAACGTGGTGGAGTAAGCGTCTGGTGATGGGGCTCTGGCGATAGGACATCACATGAACCATATGGCTTTTAGAATGCTTATTAATTTTCATTTACCTTCCGCATTTTAGATTCATGATGTAGAACTTAGTTTATTTCTTAGTAATGACATAGCCACTTTTAGACTTCCGCAATTAAAGTTATAATTTATCTTTATTTCTTTTCTTCCGCTGACGTGTCTCGATTCTTGACTGAGATATGGTCAAGTTATAATATGCCGTAGCGTCTTCAGGTTGGTCTTCGCCACGTGGTGGGAATCGATTTGGAGGCGTTACAGATATCGTGTGATATTGGCGTGGAGTTTTAAGTGAGGGCAGGGTCCCTTTATATAGAGAGAACTCTATGTATATAAAAATATTATGTAGAGGAAGTTAATTATATATATTATTCGTGGTTGCATGCAATAATGCATGCGTTATTATTGTGTACGTTGAGTCGTGGCCAAATGCTAAGGACTGAGGAGGTGTGTGAAACGTGCGTGATTTACTCTTCCTCTTTTTTTTGTTTTCTTTTTTTGCATGGTGGCATGCATGCATGCCATGACCATCTGAATAGCACGAGATTGGATGGACCCATCGCCACAACAAGATGCTCAGGACTCATGGTCATGACCACACATTGCAGGGCCACCTGGATAAGATGAACTGAAGAAGGTGACATGGTCGTGATTTACCTTTATTTTTTTTAGTTGTCAGATGTGTTTGGAAGCTTGCAAATGTATTTGTACCGTTGCCTTAATTTTTATCATTTGTTTGGTATTTAGGGAGAGATCCCGAGAACCTACAAGAACACAAAAATCTATGAGATTCATTTAAATTCGAACTATGTCCTCGGACGGTGACGACTCTATTCGTTATGAAATAATAATTATTACAAGAATATAAAATAATATAATTATCATAGAGTTTATATAGACACTTTCTCTTACAAATGATAGAAATTATAGTGAAGAATGATATAAAGTTACAATTAGGTTCAGAGGTAAAAAGTTACTTTCAGATTCTTCACCATAAGTCGAAACTACGGACAGGAAATGGATTGTTTCTTTCGACACGTGAACTATAATATTTTTATATCCAAATTTAAATTATAAACTTATCCTGGTTTGTTAATATTCTTACATTAACTTTCATATAACAAGAAAGCAACTTGTTTTTAATGTACCTTTTAAATATACTCTCGTCCACAGCCATGTGCTGATGAATGAGAAGTTTTCCTTTATTTACCATCCATTCCTCAAACAAGGTGAAAAAAAAACACATTTCATTCTCTTTCCCCTCCTCTCACTTATTTAAGATGTCGTTTAGTTGATTGCCGGAGTGAAATATAATAATATTATCTGATATAATACTTGTAGAAAGGATAAATAATTACAACTATTTGTATAATAGTCTATTATTCATAAGAGGTGGAGATGAAAAAGAAATATTTTCACACTTTACATAAACTTAGGAATTGGATACTGCAAAAAGTATAGGGATGAGCAATCAGATAGACTGAATCGATAAAAAAGATTAACCGTTATCTGGATTTAAAAAACCGGTTAACCGATTTGAGTCAATCGAAAAATCGGTTTGGTGAATTCACCATTTTAATAAAAAATAAGAATATTACAAAATTCACAAAATATGAAAATATATTAAAGAATAAATTAAATGTGTAGGCAAATGAAGAGGTAAATATTAAATTTACATTTTTGCAAAATTAAATTCATGTGCATGTAATTAAATTCAAAATTTTGATTAATTATTACCGACTAAATTCAGTTAATAATTTTTTTATCCATTCATCGAATCAAAATTGAATCGGATAATTCGATTCGTTTAATATGTTAAAGATCTAGAGAAAATTTATTTACATTTTTACAAAATTATTAAGCAGACAGATATTTCTGACTACCATGAATTCTGAATATATGTAGGATTAACACCGAAAAACGTTTATAAGGCACAAAACTAGAAAGAGCCACATAAAAGAGACGGCTTCATACAATCATATTATGCCATGATATTTCGATTATTTTTTTTTCTTTTGTGGTTTAGTTTGGTTCATATTACCTTCATATATTAATTACAAGCCAATAGAGGGACGAGTACATAAAATAAAACAAATGAAAGAATTAATATACGGGTCCGTGTGGGTTCCACACCAATTGTGGTATTAATTAATGCACACATGTGATATCCATGCCCCATTGCAAATACAAAAAGATATGAACAAATTTGTGATGGCCGAGTCATGGACACAATTATTTTTTGGTACGTACAATTTTGTTGGTCAATAATTGTCATCTAACATATTTCCACCTGTACATCTCCAAATGATAGCTCATGTATCTTTGTACGTATGTGCATTTGTGACCATGCAATGTTCAAAATTATTAGCTTAATTTATGCACGTTTGAGATGAAAAAGCAAGACAGAATTAACTCTTAGCCTAGGAGTGTTCACCGGGTCGGGTCGACCCGTGAACCCGATAACCCAACACGATCCAAATCGGTTTGGATTGGGTCGGATACGGGTTGGAAAAATTCAATCCGACTTGACCCGACCCGACTCGATTGACCCAACTTTTTATTTATTTATTTTTTATTTAAACTTAAGGCTTATATTTACTTTAAAAATTTTAAAAATTTAAAATAAAATCTTTTAAGTGCAGAAATAATATTAAATACTTGTAAAACATATTTTATGGTTTTAAAATAATATTTTTTATATTAAATAAAATATAAACCAGTAAGAAAAAAATAAAAAAATAAAATTAGGTGGTCGGGCAATCCGACCACCGACCCGAACCGAACCGAGTCGGATCCAGCCCCCCAGCCCCTTAGACCCGACCCGACCCGATCCGATGAAATTTGATTGGGTCGGGTCGAATTTGTTCACGGATCGGGTCACCCCTACTGTTAGCCCTAGTGAACTATGGAAAATATAGTAAGGCCTCGTTTGGATGCGTTGGAAAAGTAAAGTAATAAAATTAAACTATAATTTTTTTTCAACTCAGTAAAACTTACAAAACAGCGTTTGAATATATATTTTTTTGGATTTAAAACTATGGTATATAGTTAAAACCATGGTAAAAAAATTATGAGGTCTTACCTATCTATTTTTTTTTCTTTAAACAACACCTTGTGAGATTAGACGGATTTGCAATCAATTCTTTATTTTTTTTATCATTACGTTGTGTAGCCAAACACCACTAGTCAAGTTTTTTTAAAAAAAAATTTAATGAACGTGTCCCTCCTTTAAATGAAAGTCATGATATCTCCCATCCTTTTATTCATCAAATTAAGAATTTATGAATCAGATTTAAAATTTTTAAATAAAAATAAATAAAATATAATTCATAAATTTTAATCCAATGGATAGAAACATATGGAACATGATGTCGGGACACTTCCATTTTTTCTTTTTTTTTAAATGTTTATAAACTATGATATGACACTTTTTAATAACTAACATACCATAATTTTTTTTTCCTTGGATAAAATACTTTTTACCCAAACATGCCCTAATAGTGGAAACATGGGAAACGTAGTACGTTGATGGAAAGAACCTTGATGTAGATGCATGCTAAAGCAGTAAAGCTGGACACGCTAATAGAAAATTACTATGATTAGCTTTTTCATATATTATTGGGTTTTTTTTCCATATTTGTATTTGAATTCAGATTTATGGAATTTAATTATTGAATTTATAATTCGAATGAAATAATAAAAATTAAGTTATGCACGTTCTTATAATTCGGTTTATTATTCCAAATTTATATGTTTAACATATTATTGAATTTTTTTCTCCAAATTTATATTTCTGTCCAAAACGTGTGCCAATTAAAGGAAAAATCTTCGGCAAAATCGAATAGAAAGTATCCCTTATTTTTTATACCACTCGCCCTGTCCTTCTTGATTTTAATTTCTTCCGGTAGTTGTAAATTAGAACTTATTGCAAAATAAAATCTATAGATATGTGTTAATAGACTTTGCGCATATATTTATAAATTTTCTTCCAGAATTTTATTCTACTAATAATTTTAGGGACCATTAATAATATAAAAAGTATTTTTACGCCATATTAAATTACAGAAAAAGTTATATCCATTATGACATTAATATTTTTAAAATAATAAACATAATTATTATTGATAGTTTGAATCACTTTAAAATTATCAATAATTCCCTAAAGTATTATTAAAAGGATATATTAAAAATAAAAAAAATATGTATAAAATATTGTTAACACATGCACAAAATTAAAAAAAAGTGACACGCTCATTGTTTTTCCATGTTATATAGATGTATAAATACATATCCATGTTCTCATTAAATAACTTGTGTCCATTTCATATTTACAAACTCAAACTTAATATAAAGATAGATTTTACATATATAAAATACACGAAAAGATGAATGGCTTATTAAAAAAATATATTTATAAATGTGACACCAGCCCACTCCATAATAATCATTCTAATAGTATATCAATTGAAAAGTCTTAATTCACCGATTTTTAAGAATTCCGAATAAATTACAAAACATCAAGGTTGTCGTTAATTATAACGCAAAAATGTTTACATAATATAAATATGATAACAATAATTTTTGTATATTATAGTAAGAAATAACATAAAGGTACAACCTGCAATAAATGTGATTGTTGTATTGAAACCAAAAAAATGTAACAAAACAAATATGAGTTACTGCCACACTTTATTTTTTTTCTCTTTTCATTCTACCCTTTGTCATTCAATAAGTAAAGGTATAATAAGAAAAGTATTATGTGTAGTAAACCAATTATTTCTTCCAATACATTGTTTTAATTTCGTGAAATTTATAAACTTCGAACTGTTTGGCTTCTTAATATTACTATTAGAATAAAATTAACTTGTTCTAAAAAATTAATAACCTTTTAAGGGACATAAATTTCGAATTGTTCGGCTTCATCATATCACTATATTAGTATTGGAATAAAATTATCGTATTATAAAAAAACAATTAACCTTTTACGGACAATTTAAATGATGAATAAATTTAAATGAGATGAAATAATATTGTGTAATAAATAAATAAATTTTATTATACCTCATATTTGATTCAAAGAGAATAAAATTTAGAAATGTAATATTCATAACTAAAACATTATGTTACAAATATTTGATATTCGTTAATATAATGTCAGAAAATCTTACTGTCACAATCTATGATTAAAAAAGAAAAAAATCTTATTAATGATGGAGATAACATTTGGAAGATTAATTATATTATCTGTACTGGGTTAAAAATAATGATTACGATAAGGAAAGGTGAGGTTTGATTGACCTGTAATTAGACTATTAAAATATCAAGATTTTTTTTTTTCAATCGAACTGTTTCTCATAATCAAAGTAATTCTACTAATGAGTGTTTGGATATAGTCAGGGACGGAGCTAGAAAAGAAAATTAGGGGTGGATATTCACCATCTTTAATTTTATTTTTTATGAATACATTGGAAGTCTCATTCCTCATAGTCAATCATGTTGTCCGTAATGACACGAAGATCTTATTTGATGTGTGAGCGTTTTTGCTCAAATGCTTAGATGTGAGTGTCTCGTGTGAAATGTTGTGGAGTAGCGTTTCATGCACTGACCAAACAGGATCTAAATCACCCTCCCCTAATCTCTTCCTATGTAAAGATATATATTATTATATTTATGAGATACAAAAATATTTATACTATAACATGTACATTTATGAAAAATATAATATATATATATCAATCATTTTGATTTCCTTTTATAACAAATCAAACTACTTAGTTAAGTATTTGAAAAATTAGTTACACATGTCTTCATCTAACTTTTTTGAAGCTAGTTATTATTATATATATTATATTAAATATAATTATATTTTTTTCCATAAAATTCAACTTGCAAGATGAACATGACAAATAAAAAAATGCATGATGAATAAAAAATATATTTTAACTGAAATATATAAAGTTTATGATTACAAAATTTTTTTCTAGAGTAAATTTATTTTCTCAATTTTATTTTTTTTATATAATTATATGTTTATACATGCATATATCGTATATGATGTCATATTTTTGCACTCTTTATATTTTGACCCCTCCAATTTTTCATTCTAACTCTGTTTTTTATCTGACTTGATGAATTGAAACTTCATTTTATAATCAAGGATTATTTTATAAACTTCTCCTAAACTATCACGATTTTTCGCATCTAATCCTAAACTACGAATTTATTTTTTTATCCCTAAACTATCACTATTATTTACTTTAGTCCTCTTGCCTACTTCTGTTACTATTATTTTTTATTTTTTCCATTTATGATAGAACTAAATTACCCCCTCCCTTCAGAAAAATAAAAAAAATCATTGAAAGAATTAAAGTGGTAAACAAAAAAACTTATCATTTATAAAAAGTCTAAATTATCTTTTTCTGGTTTTTTACATTATTTTATTTTTATATTTATTATTTGATGTGTTATGAAGAAAGAGATAATTTAGTCTTTTTATAAACAAAAAAAAATAAAAAATAATGAAAAAAGTAACAAGTGGAGAAAAGGATCAAAATAGAAAAATCATGATAATTTAGGAATATAAAAAATTAAATTTGTAATTTGATATTAGACTTAGGAAATATTTACGAAAATACGTATAACCGTATAACTCTCTTGTACTATCGGCATTGAAAGCACAAAAAAAAGTAATTTTTGAAAAAGAATAGTAGCAATTGTTCGTTCCCTTAAAACTTATTGTCGATGGAGGGGATGATTTTGATATTTCCATTGGCACCATGATGGGCACCACGAAAAAAAAGGTGGGACGTGGTCAGCAATCGGATAGAGAGAGAGAGAATGTGTGGTGGGGATCCACCGAATTATTGGAGGAGAGGGCACTGGTAGTTATTTTACTGCTAGTGAACATCCTCGCGCAAAGCACGATTAAGAATAATATTATTTTTTTTATAGTCACAATTTCTCAAAATTAAATTATACTTGAGTTTATACTTAATGGATGTAATTGTTAAATGGTATCTTACTTATTAATAACATCAATTTTAAAAATAGGAAATATTTTGAAGATGTAAAATTTGTTATAAATAGAATTATGAGAAAGCTTTCTAAAATTTGTTATAATTATATATCTTAGGATTTTTATACGAGAGATATTATGCATCAAACCAAAGTAGTACTCGAAGTTAAGAAAGAGAGTAGTATCCATCAAAAGATGTATGTTGCACCTTTCTTATGCCTTGATGGAGGGAAGGGAGGTGAACAATTAAAGATATGCCTCGATTCACTACAAAAAAGTAGTTTATTACATACGGTCCGAATCGTCGGTAATTTGGTCAAAATCGTCGAAAATGACATTTTTCTAAGGGTTTTTCGACGGATAACGTCTGTGCGAAAATGAGGCGTCACAAACGATTTGCGACGGTTATCCCTGAACACATCTTCGACGGTCCAGATGGCGGACGCGGCCGTCGAACATTGAAGATTTAAGACGGATTGAGCCATCGATATATATCGACGGTTCAAACCATCTTAAATTCATATCAACGGTTTTAGCTGTCGATTCGATAGTTGAATTTCGACGGCTCAAACTGTCGATAATGTTCGACGGTTAAAATCGTCAATTATTAGAGACGGTTAGGATCGTCTATAAGCTTGCACGGACAGTTAGAACCGTCGATAAATATCGAAAAAAATTGACGATAATTATTTTTTTTTTCCTATTTCCGACGATTCTAACCGTCGGAAACAATGAAAAAAATAAAAAATGTCAGAAATTGGCTGTCCAAACAGATAATACAATGAAAGATCCATTTGGATCATATAAGTCACCATAATATCCAATGACAACATAATATCGATATCCATCACATAGCATAACATCCATCACCACAACACATAACATCCAAACAAAATGCAACACAACACATAGTTTCCAAACACAAATGCCAAACATAAGTAAGCAACGAGATGGTCGGAGCAAAGAGATATGGTCTTTGTCACGAAGAAGATGGACACATGGGCCGAGCAAAGAGATGTGGTTTCGCCTTTCCCGTCGGATCTCAAGAACTTGAAGAATTGACATTTCGATCCACCTTTTCGCAAGGCACCACGATCATCACTGCACAACACAAAGAATCGGGAGAGGGTGAGTTAAGAGAACATTTTTGCAAAATGTCTAAAAAAACTAGGGGAAGAAAGTTAGCACCTTGTCCGAGCGCAATACAACACAAAAAACTATAAAAGTAAGTCATCCTCGTCGTCCTAGTCGTCGGCTACGCCACGCATGATGTCACGCACCAGTTTCTTCATTTCTTTTTTGGTACGACATTCACGTTGTTCGAACTCCTTCCTGATTTCCGACGTAACCTCTTGCCTGATCTCTTGCCTAATCTCCTGCCTCATCTGATCAAGAATTTGTTGCATACCTTGACCAGAGGAAGTTGAACATGAAGTAGATTTATGACCATATCCAATATCAGTAGTACCGATAGAAGAACCGAGGCCGTAAATGTGACCCTTCTTCACCCCAACGTGATCTGTCCAAAGTTGTCTTGGGGTCAGCAGTGTGAAACCCTTCTGCGTGGCTTGCGTAATATGTTCGACTTCTTTTGTTTTGTAAGACTCCTGAAGGTAGAAAAATGATAAATCATATCATGAAAAAACGAGAATGAAAATTAATTCCATCAAAAGGATAGTTAGTCTTGATAATTTTTAATATAAGATGACGTATACGAAGCTAAAATGTATACCATTGCCTAATTGTCTAAGTAATATGATATGCACAAAATGATATGCCCGTAAAAGTTACCATAATTGAATATGCAAATGACACTCAATTAATGTTGTAGGAAACTAAATATATAAGGTTGAAATTTAATGTTGAATACGCAAATGACACCCAATTAAATAGTCAAACAGTTGATCCAACCTACAAGCATATATTTTTGTTGATGTATACTATTACTTTTTAAAAGAACAGATGTGCAGTTGAACGCCAAACAAAAGCTTCCATAGGGAAATCATAACGTCATTCGTGAAATCTGAAGGAGAATGATGATTCGATATCCATAATCAATGGAGATACACGTTAAAATATGAAAAGGAAAATCAAGCAAATCTAAACATAGAACAACTAATAAAAAGATAAAAAAATGAAACTTCTTAAATTTACATTTCTCTTCTTATATATTTACTTGAAACTTTTAAAAAAAAGAAACTCTTAAATTTACATATATATGTCTCCCGAGCAAATGATGAAACCCATTCTTTATTCTTCTTTTGATGAGTTCGGAGATATACTTCGTCCTGAGTAGGTGGTCTACCCGTCTCTTTCTTTTGTAGTTAAAAATGTCAAATAAAGTATAATATTTTGTCGACACAATATTGAATGACTTTACCATTTTGTTGGCAATCGTGCTCGCGGATACACATCCGCCCGAATGCAAGCATGCTCCCTGGTCGGACTCTCGACTTATTTTCACTTTTTGGCACTTTGATTTGTACTCATCGTTGGACCACTTTAAGCCAATTGGACCGTTCTCCAACTGCTCGAGCTTCCGAAAGCATCGCGGATAATCTTTTTGAGCACCAGAATTAAAAGCCTTCCACATTTGTTCCATATTCTCGGGCTCCCACCACACATCAACCTGCATGTATATAAAAATAATTAAAGTAGTACAAAGATAAACACTAATGTCCAAGTTAGCTTCTAAGGATACTTGAAAATCATTAAATAGCATCTATTTCGTGACATAAGGAACTTCCCTCCATGTAAGTCACACATCAGTATACCTATGTTGCAACACATTAGTAACTACGGCAGTCGCGAGTTTCGACGGTATAAACCTCCAAGTATACAAAATTATAAAATACGATGGATGAATCACAAAATGAATAAGGATTCGAAATATATAAAATAACACTTACCCTAAATTCCCATCTGGCTGTAAAAATGCTTTGTGCACACGATTTGACGAAGCCTGGTCTGAGCCTTCCACGGAAACAAGAGCTCTATCGGGTTCTTTTCGACAATTGTGTCTCCACGTCCGCAATATCAATGTGAGAGGAAGGAGCCGACGGAGGAGACTGTCGTTCTATTATGCGAATGCCCGCGACTGATCTAGAAGCTGACGGAGAAGAATTATCTCTAGGGACGTCCTTCTCCTTTCCCTTATTATTTCTTTTACCAAAACGAAATATCTGCATTCAACAAAATTTAATGCAACTCAAATTTACAATAACTATAAAACTCTAATTTGACAACGTCTCGACCTGACAATGTTCGGCTATGTCTTGTATCACATCTTCAGTAATGGAATTGTACGCATAACTCGAGAACCAATTCCTAATATCTGGAGGCGCTTATAAAAAATAAACAAATTAATTCGATTAAGTGTATGCGTAAAATTGTGATCATTATTTCAAACACTCACGAGATGGAAGCGAATATGAAAATGCACCGTCCTCGTCAGGCATCCGTCGATCCGATTGATCGTCAACATGCATCCTTGTGTCGCATCAAACAAGATTCATAATGAAATATTGCAACACACCATCAATTTCTATCCTGATATGCACATTAGTCGACGATTGATGGTGAGTCATCTTGATATGCACATTGCAACACATCATCAATTTCTATCCTGCTTCTTGCCTTCGTCTTTTTTACACCCACCATTGTGCTTTTTCCCTGGTCTTCTCCGGATATAGCACATAATATACTTATTTTATAGAAGACGGAATAATGAAAGAATCAAAACGATCATAACATCTATTGTCACGTATTTCAACTATTTTAAAATTTTTGTGAACTTGCATCCCTCTCCTTTCCTTTGTATTGCAGCTGAATTATGTCTTTGATAATACCGTAGTGATAATACCGTAGTAGTCACGGTTATTTTCTCCGTCCGTGGATCCTTTGACACATACTCCACTGTTTACGATTTTCTTCCCGATCGACCAAGTTTCCGTGTGAAATTTATAACCATTCACAAAATACACCGGCCAATTTTTTACCTCTCGAGCCGGTCCCCATACCAATTTATGGAGACTAGACATCGTGCCGGTACTGAGAACCTAAAAAGAAAATGAACGTGAAGAATGGATCGTGAAGACTTCAAATTAAAAAAATATTAATTAAAAATAAAATAGGAAAAAAATAATTAACAAACATGTTAATATTGCATATGACATAAATAAAAATTAAAATAAATAAGTTGCAAAATATAATGTGAGTCATTCGGTAAAGATATATGAAATAAAAAATAAAGATAAGAATGAAAAATAAAATGGAATTAAAAGTAAAAGTAAAAGTAAAAAAAGATTATTAAAAAATACAATGAAGGTTTACTGGTTATTAGCAATATTATCAAATACTAATACGTAATCTTTATTTAATGACTTATAGAATTGGCTTCATATAATTTCACTTACATCTAAAATCATATCATGTAAACAAAAACTACTAGAAATACAAACTTTTTTAACTAGATTCTCCATTTCATTGTATATATCCAACTTTTGAGTGAAAATTTAGATCCCATTATTAGTTTAACTTATCGCTAAATCTTTCTACCAATATATTTGTATGATTATACACACACATATATAAAGAAAATAAATTGGCGAATAATCATTATAATTTGAGAATTGATCCACTATTCTCGTCTCCTGATTTTATCTCAATTTTTGGCATTATCAGTGGTTTAAAAACCAGATATTGATTTGATAATAATTTAATTAGTAAATAGCGGATAACAAAATGATGACTAGTTATTAGAGATCCATTTAGAATATTAATAAATAATTTGATAAACTTATCGGTAGAATCAATTAATGAATATAAAAGGACTTAAATTGTTATATAATAAATTATTCAATGCAAGTACTATATAAATTTTACTATGATGTATTAAGTGAAACATTTATTTCTCAATCAAATAAAATAAAATTCACAACTATTAAAATATATAAAAACTACATTTACAATTTTATATAATGTATGAATGATATGAAAATATTATTTATTAAATAATCATTTTTCCATTGCTAATAAATAAATAATTTGTAGTTAATGAATCACGAATATGACAAAGGCCTATGCAATGACGGAGTTAGGATGACAACTTAGGGGGGCCAAAGGTAGAGTATAAAAAAAAGAAAAAAATGTATATATGCATGTATATACATCTAATTAATCAAAATTTATAATAAACTAAGGAAATTTTTTATTATTCATCATGTATATTTTTTTATGTTTGTCATATTAATTTTTTATGGCTTAACTAACTAACACTACAAGAAAAACGCTGATCGGCCCAAAAATTGTCGGTAATACAATTTTCGACGGTTTTTCATATGGAATAGATCCGTCGGAAAAATGGTAATTGTAATCGTAAATCGATTTGCGACGATTGAAAAAAAATCGTCGAAAATATCGACAGTTCTAATCGTCCGAAAAGACCCGTCCGATGGTTCTAACCATTCGAAAAGTCTCAGCGGTTCCAACCGTCGAAAGTTTTCGACGGTTGTTACCGTCCGAAAAGTCCGGTGGTTCCAACCGTTGAAAGTTTTCGACGGTCAAAATCGTTGAAAGTTTTCGACGGTCGAAACCGCCGAAACTTTCGACGATCGAAACCGTCGAAACTTTCGACGATTGTCGCGACCCGACGAAACTTTCGACGATCACAAACCATCGAAAATTTTGGCGGCCGTTGCAACCGTCGATCATTCGGCGATTGCAACCGTCGCAAAGAATTTTTTAAAAATAAAAAAAATGATCCGACCATGGCCCAAATCCGGCTGTTGGCTGCTAGATCTGGCAAGCAGCGGCCAGATCCCGCCGGCGGCCCACGGCTAGATCCGGGCCTCCGCGGCCAAATTCGGCCGCCAGCGGCCGGATCGGGCGATCTGGCCCCCGCGACCAGATTCTGGCTAGAGAGAGAGGGAAAGAAGTGGAGAATGGAGAGAGAGAGAGGAGAGAGGGAAAGAAGTGGAGAATGAAGAGTGGGAAAAAATGCATGTATATATGGTAGAAAGTTGGGAAGCGGGAAAACGAAAAAAGAGCGGGGGAGAGTATTTTTAATTACCGACGACCATGACTGTCGAAAAATTAGTAATGATATATATTAATGTAATATTTAATTATTTTTAAAGTTGCCGATGGCCGAAATAGTCGGAATGTATTTAATTATAATAATAAAATATTACTTACATATATATATAATGTTTATTTTTTTAATTTAACGACAGTCTGAATCATCGGTAATATATTATATTATTATTTTTACTTATACTATATTATTTTTAAAGTTATCGACGATCGAAACCGTCGAATATTATTTAATTATAAAAATAAAATACTTATATAATATTTATTTTTTATTTTAATAAAATAAAAATACTCCTCATATTATATTATTATACATTTACCGACGGTTCCTAATCGTCGAAAAATAAAACAATAATATAAGAAATTACATAATTTATTAATTATATTTTTGACGGTTGTAACTATTGGAAATTTCGTCGAAATTTGCGACGGATGGATATCCGTCGGAAATAACGACGTTCCTAATCGTCAAAAAATAAAATAACAATATAAGAAATTATATAATTTATTATTTTCATTTCCGACGGTTGTAACTATCGGAAATTCCGTCGAAATTTGCGACGGATGGATATCTGTCGAAAATATCGACGTTCCTAATCGCCGAAAAATAAAATAATAATATAACAAATAAAATTAATTTATTATTTTTATTTTCGACGATTGTAACCGTCGAAAATTCCGTCAAAATTTGCGACGGATGGATATTCGTCGGAAATATCAAAAAATAAAATAACAATATAATAAATTACATAATTTATTATTTTCATTTCCGACAGTTGTAACCGTGAAAATCCGTCGAAAATTGTGACGGATAGATATCCGTTGAAAATATCGACGTTCCTAATCGTCGAAAAATAAAATTATAATTTATTATTTTCATTTCCGACGGTTGTAACCGTCAGAAATTACGTCGGAAATATTTCCGTCGTAAAATCCATCACAAATTACGACGGATCTTTATCCGTCAGAAAAAAGTAATTTTCTTGTAGTGTAACTTAATTTGTTATAGAAAGAAAACAAAATTATTGACATATATGTTACGCATTCATAAACACACGGAATATAATATAAATCTACTATTAATATACACATATATTCTCTAATAAATATAATAACATATCATAATTATGTTTAATTTACAAAGTCAGGAAGAATTTTATTATATATATTACTATATAAATAATATTTTGAAAAGTTAAGGGAGACCTTAATTATGTTAAGTTCAAAACATTAGGGGGGCCTTACTATATATTATATACATAATAGTAATACTTACTAGTAGTATATATAATATCCCAAAAAGTTAGGGGGGCCAAGTCCCTCCCTATTATAATGCTAGCTCCGTCCCTGGGCGTATGGCCCTCGTACGCCGCCCGCCCACTGTTCGACGAAGAGATGGCGACGATGGCGGCTGCGAGGTGACGGCAGCGGAGAGATGCTAACGGCTAGACGATGACGATTGCGAGGCGATCCGATCTCTCCCATTTCTCCTCGATCATGTGGTAGCGACGTCGGTGAGGTGAGGGCGGCCGATTTCGAGGGATCCGACGAGGGCGGTGGGCGACGATGGCGGTTATGAGGCACGAGTGGCTAGGCGACGATGATTGCGAGGTGATCCGATCTCTCCTCCTTTCTCCCTGATCCGAAGATGGCATCGTTGACGGCAACGAGGCGAGGACGACCGATTGTGAGGGATTCAACGAGGCGTGGGCAGCCGATTACGAGGGATGCGACGAGACGAGGGCTGCGATCTACGGCAACGATGGCGAGGGGAGCTACAACGATGAGGGATCGCACACGATAGAGAGAGATCAGCGATGACGGTCGGTGCTCAGGCATATGAGGCGACAACTGTTGCTGCTGTCCTCCCCCGGCAGGCAAATGTGAATCTCTTGTCCTCCCCCGGTGGCCTTGGCCTCAGCCTCCTCCTCTTCCTCTCCGCCACCCGTCTCCCTCACGATCGGCATCCCCGTCGACGAGGACTCCTCCAACTTTTTCTTCTGTCCCTTCCGCCGGTGCGCCGTCGACGTCCGCCGTTTTTGCCTCCAAAGCGATGAAAAAAAAGTGAGCAACGTCCACTATCAGATTAGATTTGACGATGGACGATGAGGTGTATGATCATATTAGATTTGACGGTGGGTGTTGAGGCCTGAGTAAGGGTACGATGGCCATTAAATCGAAATAATAACATAAGTTGAGAAAGAAATAATGTATCGTATACGGATAGGGCTGGACACGAGCTAGGCCGAGCTATGCTTCGACTTAAATAGGTCAAGCCTGTTACAAAATAAAAATATTTAAGCCTGACATATAGCCTGTAACAAGTCATGTATATAAACTTAGTCTGACTTGTTTGATTAATTTTTAATGCCTGGCCTAGCTTATTAGCCTGTTAAGCTAAACATATTTTTTGACGATCTATTAGATTAAATATAATAAATTATATTTATTAAAGAAATAATATATATGAACTAAATAAAAGAGACACCACTAATATATTTTTTCTAAACATATAATAAAAATAGCTATATTGAACTCAAAATGAAGATTTAATAGATGAATGATTAAAATTTATATATATAATATTAATAAATATTGGCCTGATAAACTATAAGGTTATGTCAATTATTAAAAGGTTAAGCCTTTTTAAGAAAATAGACTTTAATTAATATTTCAGCCTGACTTATTTTGATAATAGGCCGAGCGGAGTTAGGTCAAAAATAGGCCGAGCCACGAGTTGCTCGGCTCGGCTTATTCCAGCCTTATATACGGATAAAATCGAAAATAAATATAAATCTAACTTCTAATCATTAAACGTTAACGTAAATACATTTTATATTTTAATTTAAAATATTTTAATTTTCTTATTTATATTATTTATGAAGTAAAGAAATTTAGCATCTAAGTCACAAAATTCTACTCTAATAATTTTTTATGACCAAATAGACCATGTAGCGGATATTTTTGATGTTGATTTTACGTACTATCAAATAAAAAATTAGATTTTTTTTAAAAAAATGAGTATTGATATGTTGTGGCATGATATCTAATTTTGGTCCTTAAGGACGGTTTAGTATTGAATATGAATGAAATGATTGGTTTTCTACTACAGCAATAGATGATTCAAAAACTTCCGACAACTAATTACTATAATTATGTTTCAGTGGGTGCCTGAGGATTAGTACCTTTGAATTTTATATTTCGTTTAATTTTTTACTTCGATCTAGAATTATTCAGATGCGTTCTAAATAGTAAATACCGAGAGGCCATATGGATATAAATAAACCTTCATCTTGAATTTTTATATATATATATATATGCTAAATTTTTCAAGAATGATTTAAACTTACGTAATATAGCATTGATAAGAATACATAATATTTAAAAAAATTTAGAAAATTAAATTGTCTTCATCTTTAGCACTGTGATACTTTTTATAATATATATATATATATATTATATTTTTCAAGAATGATTTAAACTTACGTAATATATAACATTGATAAGAATACATAATATTTAAAACATTTTAGAAAATTAAATTGTCTTCATCTTTAGCACTGTGATACTTTTTATAATCCAAATAAATGATTAAATAGTAATTTATTTGGTTCCCGGGATCCCGGTGGATTTGATGAAAGGGAATGGGGTTGGGCCAATGCCCCTTGGACTCTACTTCTTTTTTTTTTAATTAAAGAAAATCTGCTTATCTATTACGGCTGCATGCAAAGTTATAAGATGCTTTTTCTTTTCGGTCGAAATTCACAAGCGTGCAAGATTATTAAGACCTCACTAATTCGATGTCCTGACGTAAGTGACATGAATAAATTCTACAAATTAAATCTGAGATTACTAATATCCAATGATCCCAAAACACAACCCTATTCTTTTTGTGCCAATCATCCTTAGTTAAGTTGTAACTTGTAAGATGCTTTATACGTTATAACTTTATTTGTCAATTTTGTTTTCTTCACACTTCTTTTGAATCCTAAATTTAAAGTATTCAAGCCTCTAGAACACAACTATTGTATAATCTTTTTTCACCATTACATGTTGTAAACATGAACAAATTATTCATTTCTGAATTTGAGATCCTGAAAGTTTCCTTTGGGCGCAACAACTGTTATGCACTTGACATACAAAAATGACACAAAGGCATTGTACAAATATCACGAATTCAGCAACGTCCCATTTTGATTGGTTTCCTGTCACTTGTATTTTATGGCGTTTTCTCTTATTGCATCCGGTGGCCAAATTAATCTGCTATAGATATCGCAACTTTCCCTTACGAATTGTTGTCTGCTCGCAGGTGCGTATCACTGGAGATCAGTGACACATGAGCTCCTGCCGTCTGCTACCGCTGGACATCCTTACAGGGGTGACGAAACCTTGCCGCTGCTTCAATCCGCTCATGAACCCAGCGCCGTTGCTGTTCTTGATTTGAAGCGAGACCCGTGTCCTGAGCGGGGACACCAGTCTCTGCACGAACTTGGACGGCGAGAAGGAGCGTCTCCGGGGCGCCACTGCTACTGCCGCCTTCGGAACCGGAGGCGGCGACCTCGTTGGCGCCGCCGCTGGAACTGCCGTTTTGGACTTGAACTGCGATCTCAGCGTCGAGGGAGGCGTCTTGATAACGAACTTGTGCGGGGGAGACTTCGTCGGCGTCCTTGTCCTGACGAGGACGGGGGACTTGAACTGCGATCTCAGGGTCGAGGGAGGCGTCTTGATCACGAACTTGTGCGGGGGAGATTTCGTCGGCGTCCTTGTCCTGACGAGGACGGGGGACTTGGTCTGGTAGAATGTATGCTTTCTGCATGATGCCGGAGGGGAGGAGGTGACGAATGCGGGGTTGGGGAACAGCACCGTGTTCTTCGCCCAGGGCCTGTGCCGAGGGGACACCCTGTCCGCCCTCACCGAAGGCCTACTAACACTGCCGCTGCTCTTGTTCTCCGTCCTGGTGATCACAGGCGAGTTCGACTTGAATCTGATGCGAGACCGAGCTCTGGCAGCTGTAGTGGGAGTGTTCTCGGAGCGAATGGTTTTTGTACGGCACTGTTTCTCCTTCTTCCGCCTTGCTTTCAGCTCCGACTGTTCATTCGGTAGCCTGTTGATCCGGCGGACGGCTACCGGAGTTTTGGGATCGACGGCGGTGGCGGTGGCGGCGTCGGAAAGCGCGGCTGCAGCCGTGACTATTTCCTTGGCGAATTGACTGGCCTGGAGGATCTCCACGACGGTCTCGCCTAGCAGCATCGCCGGCAACGACATGCGCTTCCATTCCCCTGCATCGTTTGCCTGCATTCCATCAGCGACGATTCGAGCTGACAGGTCAGAGTCGTTTTGCAGAAAAGAAGGGCCGTACCTTTCGTGCTCACTGGGAACTTGCCACTTGGAGATTTCCGAGCCGAGCTGTTTCTCATCCTGCAAGATTTTAGCAGGAAATGATCAAAACCTTTCAGGAGAACGACGACAAGAGAAGAAGAAAGCGATCGAGCCAAAATACAGACCTCAGTGATTCCTGCTTGCACCTGAGACTGGTCTTCAGATACCCTCTGGTGCTCCGGGGGCTGAGGTTGACGCCTGCCACCACCTTCCTCCCCCCCGTCACCGTGCACTGGAGCTCCTGGAGCCGAGCCATGCACTTGTCCACCTTGGACAGCGTCTCCCTCACGAGATTGGGGTTCAGAGCCGCCGCCGCCGCGGCTACGGCTGTGCCGGAGGTCTTCGTTCGCCTCACGGCTGGAGGAGTCTTGGCCACCATCCCTGCTCTGGTTTGGCTTCTCTCTCCTCTCTCTCTCCTCTCTCTCCTCCCCTGGTACTTGATATCTATGTAAGGAAACTGTTTAAAGGAGATCTAAGGGGATGGAGTTCGAAGTGGTGTTTGTGTAACGCATGGGAGGGACTTCGCAACGGTCATGTGGCCGTGGCTGCAGCCAACGGCTACTTTCTCTGGCTTCAATGCGGCCTTTAAACGGATTTTTTGTCCCCCTCTCTCTCTTTTTCTTAGACCATTAGACTTCTCGAAACGGTGGGGCCGATATAAGTTACTTTTTTCTGTACCGAACACTTTTCTCTCTCTCTCTTCATTTGTCAACATAAGTGCGAATTACAAATTTCCCCCTTTTCAATTAAGCTATATAATTATCAGCTAAGATTTTGGGATCGTGATTTTAAGTAAATTAAGAAAAAAAAGCATGAGAAATTCTTGTTAAAAAAGAACTCCATTTATTATCTTACTTTTTGTTATTATTATTATTATTATTATTATTATTATTATTATTATTATTATTATTATTATTATTATTATTATTATTATTATTATTATTATTATTATGTGATGATGCGGACGGAAGCAGATCTGATACATAATTTTATTCAATTAAAGAAGGTCTAAGAAATCATTGATAAAAAAATTGAAAAAAATGAGTGTGTAAATATGATTGTATTGCCACATAAATACATTTTCATATGTGAATGATATATATATATATACATATATATATATATATATGTATATATATATATATATATATATATAATGTAATACATTGACCAAGAGACTTATGCGGTCCTAAATCATGAATAATTTCTTAGTGACGAATCAATGTATACGTTAATGGTTTTATTTAGGGGTGTTCACCGGGTCGGTGAACCCGAGTATTTAACCCGATGGGTCGGGTCGGGTCGGGTACGGGTTGGATTTTTCCAATCCGATTTGATTCGATCCGACCCGTCAACCCGACTTTTTTATTTTTTTTTGAATTTTAAATGATTTTTTTATTTATTTTAAGCATTTTATACCATCTAAAATATTAAAAATATATAAAATAATATATTTTAAATAGAGAATAATATGTAGATATTTAAAAGAATGTTTTTTATGCTTAAAATACTTTATTTTATATTTAAAATAAACTAGTAAATATTTTTTATATTAAAAATTAAAAAGAAAAATTAAAAAAAAAAGAAAAAAGGTGGTTGGGTAACCCGACCACCCGACCCGGGCCGGGTCGGGTTGGGTCGGGTCCAGCCTAAAAAAAATTGAAACCCGACCCAACCCGACCCGACCAAACTCGGCCGAGTTGGGTCGGGTTTGTTCACGGGTCGGGTCAAACCCGACCCGTGAACACCCCTAGTTTTATTCATGAAGTTTGTCCTCATCAGAGGCTTCTCGTTGATTTGCCGTCGTCGTCCCACGAAGGTCCAGTCCACTTGTTTGCCATGCGAGCATCTCCAAGGCTCGTGATGACCCAAAAAATAATAATATATATTAATAAGAATTGGGGTAAAATGATAAATAACTTTCTTCTCTTTCTTTAAGTAAGATCAATATTTTTAAAATTGAACCGGTTGGTTAATTCGGTTAACATTCGATCGATTTAATTTCGGTTTGAATCGAATTTTTAATAAGTTAATATTATTTTTATTACTTCTTAAAATATACTACAAATAAAAATATAAAAGATAAAAATAATAGAATTAAATAATATTAATTATCATTTTAAATTAATCAAATAAGAATAAAATATTTTTTATGTTTTCAATATCATTATTTATAATAATTCCAATTTTATAATATTTTTTGTGAATAGTTTTTTATTTTGTTTATATCTTCTAAAATATATTTTATTAATTATTTTTCTATTTCATATTGTCGCACATCCTTATCAAAATCAACTTTTCTTTTTTTCCCAAATTTTCTATTTTTATGTTGTTTTTTTAATGTTTTTAAGTTTTAACAACAAAATATTCGGTTCAATCCGATTTTGACTGGGTCAATTCAGTTCAATTTGATTTTTTGCAAAAACATTTTTTTTGGCAAACCAAACCGGACTGACACTTGATTGGCGATTGAACCGATCGAATTAGTTGATCCGGTTTGGTTTTAAAAACACTGAATAAGATCTCAATTTTAAAATTTTAAAAATGTAAAATATTTTTATTGGATATCTTATTTATCATTGTTAGATATTCAACGCGGGACGACCTTATCGAATTAGTTTGACACGATAATGATCGAGTTTCAATAGATATAACCATTCACAATTGCTAGTTAAACTATATGCACTGCTTTTCAAACGTCGACAACCCCTAAAAATAATATCTATATCGATATCTCCTGTAATTTTAACTCCTCCATATTATTTTACTACTACTGTTCCCAATGTATTAATCGAAAATTTCATCTTAAACTCAAAGCTCATTGGCAATAAAAAATTTCTTTTGACTCAAGCAGTTCTATTAAATCAATGTATTTAATGAATAGTTTTTATAATTAAATTACTAATAAAAATATTTAATATATCCTTTGTAAGCATGTGAGTTTTTTTTAAAGTAATTATTTTTTTTCACTATGTCATTATATAATCATATTTGATCTTTATGTGTATTTTTTTTTGAATTGTTTGCTCGAGAATCTATTAAAGTTCATTTTACCTTAATTATCGCAGGACATTTATAATAGCCCGTTGATCAATTGAACTTTAATTTCAAAAGAAAACTTGTGATTTCAACTATAAGTGTTAATAATGCCTTTGAATCCTATTCCAATTTGAAACGAGTCTAAACTTTAAGACATTTCGAAGTAAAAGACGTCCACGCACTATAGGAATTTTATTGTTCCTTCAGCGAGCTTGTGGAGATAAGGGGGAACATAAAATAATATGATTTGTAATCTTCTTTTATTTTTCATCAAATAAAATTACGAATCGTCTTAAATTTCTTAAATTTTCTTGCTGCGCATAATTTCTCTCGTGCAGAAATCATAATAATACTAGTGGTCAAGTAATTATATACGGGTGAGAAAAATACGTATAATTAAAATTGTTTAGTCAATGATATAGATAAATAGCACATTTAAATGATGAAATTTAATCATTTATAATTTGAATCATTAACCAACGAATTAATGATTTAAATGCACTTAACATCTTTCGAAAGTGCTGTTGAAATACATTAATTCATGATTTCCACAATTCCGTCGACATCAACTATGTAACATGAACCCTAGTATTCATACGTATAATAGTCGTCTAAGCATGCGAAGGGCTATATGCATCCATCCATTTATTCCAAAGGTTCATTTTCTTGGGTTGCATAATTTCTCTAATGCAGAAATCATAACTATACATGTGGTCAAGTAATTATATACGGGTGAGAAAAATACGTATATAATTATGAAATTGTTCTCTTTTCTTACTATACAAACAATAATCTTGTTGTAATAAAATTAAATTGGATAATCGTCTAAGAATGAAACTATTGGTACTATTGTCCAATGATTGTTTTAAATCATATACTAATTTTTTCTGATTATGTTTATTTTCTTAATATATATATATATATATATATATATATATATATATATATATATATAGGAATGATAGGTGCATCCAAATCGTTGATCAAGTGATCAATGATTTAGATAAATAATACATTTAAATAATAAAAAATAATTATTTATAATTTGAATTATTAATTAATAAATTAACGATCTAAATGCGTTTAACATCTCTCCAAAGTGCTATGTAACATCAAGCCTAGTATTCATACATATAATAGTCGTCTAATCATGCGAAGGGTTATATGCATCCATCCTTTTACGCCAAAGGTTCATTTTCCTAAATAGATTTTTCTTCGGTTATTAAAATGGATATCCAATGTATCTTATTTAGATTCGATCATATTCTATTCAAAATAATTAAATATTCTGTGTCTTCATTATGTACCTCTTTATCATTTTAAAAAAAAAGTTACATTACGACTTTCAATTAGAACTTTTTTTTTACTATGAAAATATTTCATACCCTTTTGACTTATCAATGTAACCAATAAACATGCATTCCGTTGTGCCACAGGAGCATCATAATTTGCATACTCATGCTTGATTGAATGTAATATATTTTTAAAACTTTTGAAATTTGTTTCCCCCGTTTACTTATAGGAGGACAATTGACTTTAATATGACCAAAATTCTTATGAATGTAGTAGGCACTCCTTACAAAAATTGACTGGGTAAATAATTGTGCGTACATGTGTATCTGCCAAAATACGAAACAGCAAACTTTAAAAAAAATGAACATAAAATAATAATAAATTTTATCTAGTACTTTAAACTATATACTTCTTACCAAAAGAATAGAAAGTTCTATTTAGACTATCAAAGTAATGTATATCTTTTATAATAAGACATGACGTGATTTATCAAAAGAAATTCTGAACGAAAGGAATAATTAACTTGAATGAATTGTAATGCAACTTTCAGAAAAGTGTTTTTTTTTTAAAAACAATATGGCAAAAATTATTATTACAAACAATTCAGTAAAAAAATACAGTTAATATATATCGAATAAGTTTATATCAACTTGAATAATAAAAGTTTATAATAGTGATGATACTTGGCTGAAGAAAATATAATAATTAACTAATATAAAACATAAACAATTAACTAAGTTTAGTTGGAAAGATAAAAATCTTGAGGACCGTCTATGGGCTTAGCAAAAAAGATGGCAAAGGAAATTTATTGGCCGGAAGCAAGTGAAGTGTAATAGTTGGCCCAGATGAGAAAATTGTCCCTTTCTATAAAAATGAATGGACAGCTATTCAATAAAAAAATAAACTACGGTCAATATTTATCTGAAGATTACACGGCTAGGATTTAAAGTAGCAAAGTGAATCTATGGTGATGATTTAACATATAAGATTATTGTTCTGCCGTCGGGATATAATCAAATAATTTATGCCCGGTTTAGAGGCAGGTTATAGAAAAAATTCATATAAAATTTGTTACACATCGAGATTTCAATACGGATAATAAAATAATTTGCTAATGGAATTAATAAATATTAATGAATTAAAAGAGATTGTATATGTGAACGAGTCGGAGTGGCTCCTATTAATTAGAAAATGGTAGAGAATCGTTTGAGATGGTTTGGTCATGTTCAGAGAAGATCATTAGATACGTCAGTAAGAAGAGTAGATCAAATAATCTGAAGTCCGATTAAAAGAGGGAGAGGGAGGCCAAGGCGAACACTTGGCGAACTAATAGAGCAAGATCTATTGGTGAATAATATACCGAAAAGTTTGGTTACTAAAAGAGCGGAATGACGTCGTATAATCCATGTAGTCGATCCCACCTAGTGTGATAAGGCTTTGTTGTTGTTGAAGAATTTAAAATGAAATATAAATATAATTAGAAAAGAAATATGAAAAGAAGAAAAGGCCAATCTATTTAGAGAACAAGTTAGAATTTGAGTAGAATTAAAAATATAGTTAGAAAGGAAAAGAGAAAAGAAAGAAAAAATAAATACTATTGGGAATAGGAATTATAATTAGATTTATATAAATAATTTTAATTTGATTTGAGATAAAAATGTTTAATAAATATAGACTTTCAAATAAAATAAAATTTAGAGTCTCGTGGCTTAAAAATATTTTAGTCATTTAATTTAAAAATTAGATGATAAAGTATTATATAATTAAATAATTTCGAAAATTAGATAAAAGGAGGAAAGAAAAGGATAAAGTGAAAGTAGAGTTTGATTGAGATAAATTATGGAAGAGATAAATAGAAATTTGAGTATGGATGAATTTTTTATAAGCGTGATTATAAAATAATTAGTAAAATTTAGATTTAATTAAATATACATATTTAAGAGTTAATGATTGATAAAAAATAGTCCAAGGTTTAATGAGAGGCAAAAAAACTTAATTAAGAATTATAAATAGGGTAATTTTCATAAATCACCTCTAATCACGATTTTTTACATATAATCTCAAACTATGAATTTATTTTTTATAGGAAGTGAATTGGCCAATTCTTATTTTTTTATAGTTGCATAACTCTGTCCAGGTTCCTATTGGCCCGGCTCGAGTTGTGGCTTCGACGCGGCTCAGGTGCGGAATGATGGTTATAGGAAGTGCATTGCCCAATTCGGTACAAGTTCCCCTTACACTCGGGTCCGGGTTTGCCGCTGTCGAGAAGTTTTTTTTACTATTTCCAAACATGGCCTGAGTTCCATCCAAAGAGGGCCGGGTTCGGGGTGTAGAAAAGTTATTTTGAGTATTCTATTATAGATAATTATATAATTATTATGATATATTGTTCATGATCATTTTATCGCCATCTTGATCATATTGTTATCATATTTGTTCACATTACTATTACTATATTTGATTTTGATATTGATATTGATCATATTACTACATCAGATCATATTATTGATCTTATCTGACCAAATTATCATTACCATGAATTTTATTGTTATTATCACTTTCGATTGTGATATTGATATGTTGACCTTGTCATCAATGGTTCTTGATCAAATTATTATCCTACTTGATTATTTTTTCATCATATATGATGTTATCATCATCATATCTGATCATATTATTATCGTATTTGATCACATTATTATTATCTTATCTAATTGCAACATAATTATACCTGATTTCATTGTTTCAGATTGATTATAGTATTGATTAAGTAGTTTTTCTTGAGTGGATTTTGTTAGACCTAAAGTAAATTGTCAAAGATAAATGTGTTAGATAAATAAAATAAAAAATGAAAATTATTGGGTCTTCATATTTTCTAATTGTCGCTAAGTCCCTGTGCCATATTGTTATTGTATAAGACAAATAGTGAACTTAGAGATTTGATACATCATCCTTTAGGAAAATTATGATTATCTTGTGATTGGTCATTAAATCATTGTTAGTGCTATTATTGAAGGGAGACTTGTTGTGGGTTGATTCTCCATTGACCTACATGAAGGAGACATAGAGTTTTTCCCAATTAATTGAGCGCTTCATATTATATTAGATAATCTCTAAACATTAAATTGAATCGAATCGAATAGAATGAAAATGAAATTGAATTGAATCATGTTCATTCAGATATTGCAATTGACTGACATTGCCTTTGCCCATTGAACTGAATAAAAATTATCGGTCAATGACCATTAATATTGAATTAAAATTATTAAATTAAATAGTGCCATAGTGGTCAGACATCATTGATTATTGTTAATTGTTAATTGACATTGATTGGTCTTGTTGACCCATTTCCTGATCTTCCATATTGATCTATAGCTTCATGGACCTATTTTTATATTGATTCTTCGATCCAATGCTATATTGGAAATTGCTAAATTGACCAATGTCATCTTGATCAAACAATTGTTAAATTACTAATTATTATCGATCTTGATTGATCTTATGACCTAATGTATTACATTGATATTGATCCATTGCTATATTGATACATTGTTTATCATATCACATTGTTTATATGCTCAATTGGTTTATTGATTTTATTTTAAGCAGTATTGATGAATTGATCCAATTGATATTATTATTGTTTGACTAATCCTATTGATTTATTGTCATAGTTCTCTATAGTTATATTATGTTATTGCTATGTTAATCCACTAATTCATTGTTATCAATTGATATATTAATTCATTGCTATATTATTCATTGTTACATTGATCTACTGTGTATCATAGTATTATTTATTGTTCGTATGCTTTATTGATTGATCATGATTAGATCTTATGTATTGAGTATTTTTATACTCATGAATATTTCTTTGTATCTATATTCATATAAGATGAGATGATAGCGATGGTGAGATGATTGGTGACTCATCTGATGGGTGACATGCACATAAATATATGGTCCATTATTTTATAGATGTAGGGTCCATGAACTAACATGTTATTGAATATTGTATAGGATGCTTCCACTATTGTAAAAGAGTATTGTAAATTAGTCTTTCGCTATTATATACTAACAAGTTGATTGATTATAGATAAGTCAAATTGAGTGACGTCGCTGGAATAATCTTCTGAGCAGACAAAGAAAAAAATCTCGGGACACTACAAAATCTACTTGAAATTTAAAAAGTTAAGCAAATACTAAGGTCTGAGATTTTATGGAGCAATTTTTACCATTAGTTTCTCAACTTTTAATCGATCCAATTTTGATTTAAACCATTTTGGTAACAAATTAGTCTCCCAACTTATAAATTGGTAACAAAACATATCATTGTTTTTAAGTCAATTTACGGACTAGAATGTCACTGTGGCATTCGTATAACCCGAACTTAGATAAAATGGTATATGTTTATTAAAAATAATATCTAATTATTATTTTAAAAGTAAAAATAAAAAGAGAGAGGGGCTAAAAAATGTTAATTTTTTTTATAACTGACTTGAAATAAAGTAATATATAATTATTTATTTAAAATAAAATATAAAAAAATTAAAAAGAAAGAAAAAGAAGAGGAGACGTAAGGATGTTGGCATGAATTTCACATAGTGTCTAATAAATATATTTTTATTTTAGTCGAGTATGCTAAGTTAACATCTTAATAAAAAATAATATAACAAACTCATCTTTTTATACACACTTAATAAAATAAATAAATAAATAAAAATTAGAAAAGAGATCTCTCTTTATTTTCTATTTTAAAATTTTAAAATTTAATTAAACATTTATATATTATTTTGATATATATATATAGTTTGATTACCGTGCCTGTGGCATCATCCTAGTCAGCAAATTGACTTGAAAAAAAATCATCATAGGTTAAGGAACTTTTCTGCTACAATTTTATTAAAGGATTGATTTGTTACAAAACTAAGTTTGGAGATCAAAATGGGATTGAGAGAAAGTACAAAAATTACTCAGATTTTATGACAACAAATTCTGGCTAGGATACGATATATATAGTCGGGATCTTTGCATTATGTATGACAATCACAAAGGCATTTTCTGGAGCATGGTCACTTCGGAGTATTTCTCGGAGGTTTATCGTCATCCCAAAAGTGTCGAGGCCAAGCACGAAATTAAAAGGGAGAACGATAGAGAAAAAGTCAGAGACGTTCGCCTATATTTTTTTAGGACAATAAAGTAATTTGACTCAAATTTTAATGTATTAAGAGATGTTAAAGAAGAATTTGAAAGGAAATATAAGTAGAAAAGGCATACGAAGACAAAAAAAAAGGACTAATTTTACTTGAAAAAGTAATTTGAATTTGAATAGAAAATGAATTGCGATCGGATTATAAATATGATTATTAATTGGATCAAAATTATAAATTTGAGTTTTAGAAGGATTAAAAGTATGATTAGAAAAGATAAATGAAAAGAAAGAAAATTGAATTCTATTGAAAGTAGAAAGTGTAATTAGATTGAGATTAAAAATTTTAATTTGAATTGAGATTCAAAGACAAGCTCATTGGGTAAAAGACTCCTAATGAGGATAGGATTGAGAGTTTTATAGAATAAAAATATTTTTTTAAAATATTTTATTAAAATATTAGATAATATTATATCATTATATTAATTGAAAATAGATAAAAAAAAGAAATAAAAATATAGTTTGATAGGTAAATTTCACCAATGCTCTCATATATTAACGTTTTCTCAAATCAATCCTCCAACTTCACTTTGTAATTAAATTACTCTTCAACTACGAACAAATTTCATGAACTATCTTTTTTTTTCTATGATCACTCATTTCTCGATTGCGCGGTCGCATCCACGCGTTATATTTCTCTGTTATTCACGTGTGCAGGTGTCCAACATGACAAGCCATTAAAGAGTAAAAAGTATTAAATAATATAAAAAATAATATAATAATTAAAAATAAAAAAGAAGGGGCGGCACCCCTCCCTTCCACCTTCGGCGGCCTCACCGACACTAAAGGGAGGGGCCGATGTCTCTCAAATGCGAACAAGAGGGGGGGTGTCGTTCTCTTTTTTCCCTACGCGTGCCACAAAAAGGGAGCGTCGCCCTCCTTTTCTCTGTGCGCGTTGTCAGCGGTCTTAGAAATGGTGGGGTGGGGGTGGGGGCACCCTTTTTCTTGCGTGTGAAATAGGATGGGGGAGGGATGACTGTAATACCCCCAAAATCAGTCATCTTGTCACGTAGACAGTCAGATTGATCAAGGGAGCGCTACATTGCCTACTGCTTTCTTGACTTTGACCAGTCAGCATATGATCCATGTGGCGATAGAAATAATAGAGAAATAAATGATTTGTGGAAGAAATCATGGAAAAATCAAATGACATTAATAATTACAAGGTCTTTCAGGAAAAAGAAAATTTCACATATTTCGAATAATACGAGCAACTGGTCATAGATGCGACATCAAAAAGAGAGAATCATCATATCTTTTGAATACAAGAACTCATAAGTAGAATAAAGCAATAAAAGAGCGGAAATGCTATGGCATTGGATGAGTCATGTGCAGCGGTCCTTGAGCTCTATGCCCTCCAACACCTCCCTAAGCAGGATTCTCACCTGCAAAATCCCAATACAGGGGCATTGAATATCCGTGAGCTAAACGCCCAGTACACATAGATACATAGACGATAAAATGATGATCTAGTCAAGATCAATAATAGTAATAAAGGAGAATCAAAGGAACACTTGCTTTTTAACAATGATCTCAGTACCTTAATCACAGTGGATCATGGACAATACTTATCCATGTCTATGCTTTATTCATTACTATATCAATACATTACCATACTTTGCTTTTATTTTGTGTAATACTACGTCTTTTGCATTACTATAAAGTCCTTGAACTTCGTTATCCTATGCGAGCTCGACTTGATTAGGTTGGGAAGCTAAAGATGTCTCTATGTCTTTATGTAGCTAGGATTCCCATGAAAGGGGAGGTGTATGCTAAGGCATACCCTTTTCGAAATAGAGGTGAGAGAGGACCTTCAGTGGTCGTTGTAGTCCCGTAGGTTCACTATCTCCTCAACCGAGCTATCTGTCCCTCTGGCACTATATTTTGTAATCCATATATTGCTCCCATGGGAAAGAGTGCGTCAATACGTCACCCTTATTCGGAGCACCGGTGGGAGAGGACCTGTGATCTAGGAGCAGTGGTCATTAAGACCAGTAGGTACATTGTCTCCTCAGTGCAGCTACCTGCCTCTATCTATACAATGCCTTGATCTTTGCTCTCTACTCTGGGTGACACATAACTATCACATTAATTCATCTTTACTTTACTTATCTTATTTATCATCTGTGGGGTTTGAAATCATAGATCAGAAAAGGGATAAAGTCAGATCCCCTTTCTGTGGACGAGCAGGTCCGTTACTTGCTTTGCTATATTGAACATGGCCTTAAGTAGGCCAGTCGAGGATTGTGCCTGATCATAGAAATCCTGGCCACTCAAAGACATTTTCGTTTTTTTCATTAGGATATGAAATTCCTCCTATCATTGGACCGGTTGACCATTACTATAGGACCGGTCGATATTGTTGGACCGGTCGACTGATCATGACTTTGGTCGACTATTCCCTCGCGCGGAGCTGGTCGACGGTTCAGCTTGAATCGATCGGCCGATCTCTACGCGTCGGTACGTTGCGGGATCGATCGACCATTCCTCTGGAATCGGTCGACCGATCTTGCACAAATCATCTCGGCGGCATTCGTCGGATCGGTCGATTGGCCATAAGGTTGACATGAGGTGTCGAAGATCGGTTGACCGATCTTGCAAAATTGGTCGACCGATTCTTCAAATGAAATAGGGCCGCCAGTCATCTTCCTCCTTTCCAGCCGGCTTCCGATCGTCGAATTGCGACAATGTCAATGCGAAAAACATTGCTAAGAGTTTCAGAATCAATATGGAATCATAGAATGCATAGAACGATCTACATTTTATTGTCTAGGGGATTTCGACATCTACGGTACCTCTGATTGTTGTTCCTTTGATTCGTCAGCGATTCTTCCTTTGTCTGCTCCAGTATCATTCGATTTGGTCTGACGAGGAGGGTGTGGTCGATCTCCGCACACGTCGATGAAAGGCTGTTGTGCATCGGGGTTCGTCGAGCTACTGTGTGAGCCGCCCCTGTTGTCCGATGCACATGGTCGTTCGTCGCTCGCCAGAGGAAAGGAAAAGGAAGTGCAGAGGAGAGGAAGAATGAGGTGAGGCAGCCTCTCTTCACTCTCCCTTATAGCCTGGTCGCCCTCTCTCTCTTGGGAAGAAGTCATGGGGGAGCGGGGGAGAGAAAATCGGGGAAGTGGTTACTTCCCCTGATTTTTTATTCACGATCATTTTTTTTGGATTTCGAATTTGAATTTTAGTTAGAAGGAGCCGGTTGTTACAATGACACCCTTTTTTTCCCTGCGTGCTTTGGGTGACGCGAAAAAAGGGGATGATGTCACCCCTTTATCCTGTGCGCGTGTCGAGCGACGCGAAGAAAGGGGTCACATCGCCCCTTTTTCTTGTGCGCGCTAGCGACACAAAAAGGAGGGCGATGCCCCCTCCCCCTTTTCCCTGTTCACGCCAACGATGCGAAAAGAGTCGTCGTCCTCCCTCCAACGTCGTCCCTTTCACTTTTTTATGTTTATTATATTATTTTTAATATTATTGTATTATTTATATTATTTTTAATGTCTTGTCACGTAAGCAAATGATCGGTAAACCTACTATACATAGTGAAAATGATAGTTAGTGAAAGAAGTTAATAGTTAAAGAGCATCATGATTACAAAGTAAAGTTGAAGAATAAAATTGAGAAAACGGATAAAGTTGGAGGGCATTCGGTAAATTTACTCATATTTTGATTGAAAGAAGTTGTGGATAAAAATAAATAAAAAATTGAGTTGATTCTATTGTTAAATCATTTGTTATATTGTATATTTATTGATTATCATTACTTGCATTGATTGCTATTATTTATTATTATCGATTGATTCTATGATTGATTTGGTTGATGATTGAATTATTGACTCTCATGATAACATTATTTATCTTTAGATTATTATTGATAATTGGTAATTAAGAATTGAATTATTGTAAATTTATTTTGATTTATCGATATATTTTTTTATTGATTATTGTTGTCCAAATTATTAATAGCAAATATAGATATAATAGGTAAATAAGATAAAAATTGAAAACTATTGGGTATATGCCAACTGATTACGCTTTTGTGGCCGATAGATAATTGAATTGAATGTGATAAATAGGATGTACTTAAGGAATCGATACATTTAATGCTAACAAAACTATGGCTATCCATGGGATGTACTTCCTTACTATACCTAAATCTATTGAATTAATTGGCCGTGGGCCATTCTCCTAATGACTTGCATGAAAGTGGCATAATGTTCTTTTAATAAACGAGAGCTATTAAATTACGTTCGAAAAGGCTTGATGGATAACTCTAACAATGGAATTAGATTGAATTAAATTGATATTTAAATTGCGCCATAGTGACTAATGAATAATCGATTTCGCCTCGTGATCGATGGATAATTGAATTACATCATAGTGATGGATAAATTGTGATATGTGAGCCCGATAGATAAATTCATAATTGTTAAATAGGACATCATTGGCCTATGGTCAATGAATAATTGATTCAAAATAATTTTGATATTGAATTGAATTGAGATATAATTGTTAATTGATAATTATTATCGAATTGAAATGAGAATTCCTAATTTGATAATTGATTATGAAATTTGTTAATTGACAACTAATATGGCTATGACTATTGTTCATTGATAAATATTGATTTATTATTTATTATTAAATTATCATATTGACAATTGATTATTGTATTGATTGTTCAACCCAAATCTCAAGTTATCTTATTTTTAATTGAGCGTTATCTTTTATATTCATAATTTTTTTTGTATGTATGCATGATAGTAGATGACGATGGTGAAACGATTTGTGATATGTGAATAATATGTAGAATATAATTAATGTAGGTCCATAATTAACAAGTTATTGGATGATGTTTAAATTATTTTTGCTGTTATAAATTAGTCTTCTAGTTATATAACTAAGTATATTAACTAGTCAAACTAAAAAATATTTATGACGTAAAAATAACATCGTTAAGACAACTTTTGTGAATATAGAAATATTACATAAACTAAATATAAAAGGGGGTGCTTGGTATAAGGTTAAAGGTGTGGAGTGCTATTAGAAGAGACGCTAAAAATCCTATTGGCTATCAGTTTTTTCATAGAAAATAGAAAATGCAAGAACTCGTTGTTTTTGCTATTAAAAGGAACAATGATTGAGCAACTTGGTGCTTTTCATCCAAATGTGTAACACTATAACGCTCGAGATTTTTTAAAACTAAATAAAAGATATTTTATTTTATTAAATAGTGCTCAAATTGTTATTCTATTTATTTGAATTAAATAATTCTGAAAACAAAAAGGAAGAGTTAAATTAGGATAAGATTATTATGGAATTATTTAATTAATTTTACAAACTTTTAAAATTAGAATAAATTTGAAGTAGTTGAAGAGGTTAAATAAAGGATTAAGTTTGAGATGGATTATATATTATAGTTAGAGTGTAATTAAAGAGTTAAAATCCCTATAAATAGATGTTTAGGGTCGGCTAACTCTCAATCAAAATATTTTTTTCATCCTTCTTGGTGCGTGGAGTTCGTCAACGATAGAGTGCGACGACTTCTCGGACAAGCAAAGGCATGAGGTGTAAAATGACGAGACACGAGGTACAACAGGGGATGCCCATGGAAGTACGTAAGGGGATCCGTAGATTTGATTATTTCTTTTAAAGTCGATTGCGCCTGACATTGATCACACATAGCGCCATAATTGATTTCTCGTCAATTAGACGTCTTTAATTTTTGACCGAGTGAGAAAAAAATGATAATATATATGATTTGGTGTGGACTTTAGCGTCGAGAGAAGAGAAGGGAAATAAATCGAATGAGGGAGCTAAGATGAGAGGTGAAATAAGGTAGAGAATAACACAAAAAAACATTGTAGAGATCAAATCAAAAGAAAAAAAAACGATGATGAGATAGTTGACAACCAATAAAAAGAGGGGAGGAACTTTAGGGAGAATAACACAAAAAAAGATGGTGCTACATGATTACGGCCGAATGGAGTTAGAGAGAGAAGATGTCATTATTTTTTTATTTGCATTTTTTCGAAGAAGAAATTCCTCTCGGCCAATCGAGAAAAGAAATAAAAAAAGTTATGGAGTGAGAGAGAACCAGAAGTTATATTTTATTTCTTAGCATTGTTATTTATTAGTTAATATTGATTTTATTGCTATTATTATGATGTTAATATGATTTATTGATTGAAATAATTATTATTGTAATTTGATCTTATTGATGATTGTATTGTTGGCCTATTTAGTTTTTAGTCCAAATATTGTCTAACATAATTGAAAATTTACCAATGATAGACACTTTAGGTAAGCAAGATAAAAATAAAAAAATTATTGAGCTCATGTCTAATGATTGTCATTAACTCAAGACCAATTAAATTGAATTGAATTGAATGAGACAGATAGCATAAAAATCATGATTGTCCTGCGTATGTCCACTAATTCACGACCATACATGAATCTATTGAATTGAATTGGGCTTACCATGACACTAATTCCTATTGGGTTGCATGAAAGTGGTATGGAGCGTTCCTTATTGAATTGTATAACTTTGAATATTATAAATTGAATTGATTCAAATTAAAATTGAAACTGAATGGAATAGAATTTAATCATGAGCATTTGAATATATTGGCATTGTTATTGTTCAATTGAATCAAATTGTTATTGACCAATGAGATTATCGAATTAGAAATTGTTAATCGAACATTGACTTATTGATCCGATAATTGATAATTATTAATTGAAAATTATTATTGATTTATATTAGTCTTTTGATCATGACCTCATATATTGCTCATAAGGGCGGAGCTACGTGAATTCAAACTTGCAGGCACTAAAAGTGTGTATTAGTATGTTTAGTACTTACAATATACACAGGTTTGTTATTGGCTTGTTGGTTAGGTGCACTCCATCACTGACCAGGTTTGAATCTCCCTTCTGCCTTTTTTCTTGCACATTGATTTTTTTAAATCATTATATATAATTCATATCTAATTATTTACACCTAATCTTTCAAATTTGTCTTATAATATTTTTGTCTTCTATTTTTATCCAATCAATTCATTCTTTTTCTTCTAGACATTATATTTAATATTTTTATTTGTATCTTGCCTATAATCAATTATTTTTCTTAATCGAGTGGTCTAAGTACATAATTTTTTACCACTTATTTTTATAGTTAGTCTTCCAAATTTTATAAATTTATTATAATATTTTTTCTCTATTTTGCATCCAATCAACTCATTCTTTCTCTTTAAACATTATGTTTTACTATTTTATATTTATATTTTTAATTATTTATATTTATATATTACCTTTAATCATTGTATAATTAGGTAATTATGATATTATGTATGCTCATTTGATTTATAGTTATTATATATAATTGATATACATAAATAATAATATAATATTATTTTTTTAATATATTAGTATAATTAAATATTATGTTTACTATCTTATTATACTTACGAATTATTTGTTAAGTGTTAAAGTTATTTTTTAATAAATTAAGAGAAATTGTATCGATGATCTACACATGATCTCTTTTTAAATGTAGTGTTATAAATAATATTACAAATTATTATTATATTTTAATATCATAATATAAACATTTTAATTATTTGGATTCTAAAATTAATATATTTATATATATATAATGTAAAAAAAATAAAATTTATATAAGGAAGGAGACGAACTCTTCGACTATATATATAGGAACGTGAACCCACTCAAAATATTTCTGGCTCCGCCACCGATTATTCATATTGATAAATTATTATATTATTAATTGATTGGTAAATTGATTTATTGAATTGATTGTCTATCAGATCTTGATCTTACATACCGAGTATTTTTATACTTATGAATTTTTTTTCTATACTTGAATCCGTGCATGCGAGAGAGCTTTGATAGATGATAATTATGTACATGACTATGCTCAGTTATGTTGCACATAACAATCAAGTTGTCTAATTTTATTATTTTCTCATTTATTAGAATATGTTAGTATTTTAATTATCATGATTTATTAGTTAATATTAAATTATTTTCGTGCTTTATATATTTTATTTTAAAAAAATTATATTATGAAAAATTGTGTAACGTCTCCATTTTAAGTAGATGAAAATCACGTGGATATCCGTGCATTACAAACACCTTTGTTCTTGCAAAGTTCTTTGTCTCGTTAAATTATTCTTGCTGCAAGCAGAGACCTATATTGTCCATGTTTTTTTGCATTTTAGGAAGCATCCGGTTATTTTTGTTCTTCTTTTTTGCTATCATTTTTATGATAGTTATTCCTACTTGGTTCTGGGCTTCCAATGAATGGATCCTTCTGCTGTCATTCGAGCTGCTTTTATAGTCGACACTTTTTACTTTATCCGTGGATAAATAATTTATGATGCAGGTCGCCTTTACAGCTTTTATAAACGCCTTTACGTTGTCATTGGCGTCTCAATTGTGAAGCTTATGCCCGATTTGCCTATGATATCACCTTTCACTTCAGCTACAACATATAACATATCTAGATAATACATTCCATCACATGCACGAACAAATTCAATAATGTACGACAATTGTAAATTTAAAATATTCCAATAAAATTACGGATGCCGTGTGAATCAAATCCTGCTAATTAATTTATGATAAATATGGTCGTTGCAAGTAATTTTTCTGTTCAAGAGTGAGTCCCCGCATGAGGAAAATAAATGACGTCCATTGTTATTAAGATGAGTAAACTAGTGAATCTAATTTAGGTTGCTCTAGATTTGATGAAAATTCCTAAAAAAAAGTAAATTCACATTTTTTCAGAGTTTTTTTTGGAAAAATAACTTATTTCTTATATTTGAGTCCGAGTAATATACATTTTATTCTTAATTTTCTTGTATTAGCCGAAAACGAAATAATAAAATACTTTTTGAAAAAAAAAACATTTAAACTGAAATCTAAAAACACGAGTATAGATTCGGAAATATATAGGGCAATAGAAAGGAAACAGTAAAGAACATGGTCTTAACATATTGTGTATGGATCTGGCGTCATCCAATGGGAGAAGCTGTTTTGTTCCCACTCCTCACGCTCGGATAAGGGGAGGAGACTCGACTTCACCTCCACTCCCGCCCTCCTCTGCAACTCCCATCTCCATCTCCTCCTCCGCCTCCTCTCGTTCCCCCCTTCCCATGGTCACCGTTCCTGGTAACCACACCTTGGCCTCCCGCCTCCCCGCTCTCCCTCTCTCCCTCCACCCCAATCCACTCCTCCCCACCACCTCCCCGTTTCGTCGGGGCCGCTCTCCTGCTTTTGCTTGGCGCCGCCGCCGCCCGCCGACTCGGCTTCGCATCGATGCCGTCGTCGGCCCCAATTCCTCCTCTTCCAATCCTGAGCAGCAGCTGAAAACTGTTTTTCCTGGCGGGTTCAAGCGGCCGGAGATCAGGGTGCCCACGTTGGCCCTCCAGGTGAGCGTCGTCGAGCTGCTCGACGTCGAGGGCTCAGCCCAGGAGATCGACTTCGCCATCTCCAGGGGGGCCGGGATGGTTGTGCTCGACACCGGTGGCGAGAGCGGCTCCAGGCTGTATGAGGCCGCCTGCTCTTTGAAGTCGCTCGTGGGAGAACGAGCGTATTTCCTGATTGCCGAGCGCGTGGACATCGCCGCCGCCGTGGGAGCCAGCGGCGTCGTGCTTTCTGACGATGGTTAGTGCCGGAAAAGTTTTAGTGTTGATCACTCTTTTTGTCTACATTTTACTCCTCATGCAACCTTGCTGTTTGTAAGATTGATCACAGTCAGAACGCTGCCCAGTAGTCACTAGGCTGATGACGTCACATTGCTGCCTATGTGTAATCAGTGTCTAGTTTTGCTATAGTACTCAATACTACTACTTATTAAGGAGACTATCTAGCTTCCAAATTAGTCGAGTTCATATCATATGGGCACCCTTGAAACCTGCTGTGCTTGTAATTTGTTGATCACATTCAAAACTCGTCCAGAATCTGTAACATTCGCTGGATAGATAGTTTGGTAGTAGATGCGCTCAATGAAATAATGCCCCTGTGTTTCCAAGATTCCAGCATTACCTTCCCCCTAATTTAGTACCCAACATGCGTACCTTACCTAGTCCCAACCCTACACACCAACATAATTTATTGGAGCAAGAATCTCAGTTGACAGTGTCTCTCTACATAATCAGGGCCAACCTTTATTTCATTGCAAGTGTAAGGAGGATTGGACATGCATGGGTCTTGCTGGTAGCGATTGCCAAATGATGCCATCATTTTTGGGCCATGGCCAATAGAATCACTTAAAACAAGTGTGGCATGGTGGTTTAACATTTTGTTCAGTCATGTCCACTTTTATCACTGATCCCTTAATCTGAACCATCAGACCACATTGGTCTTTATTTGGAGATCTCTTCTGGATTTCATTGGTAAGTCAGTAGTCTGACAACAGTTTTTGTTTCAAGCATTTGATCTTTCTTCAATGTGCCTAGCAGGATGCATATTCTTCAGCATCCTCATTCATAGTAGAGTACTCCAAGGTGTATCCACGACTATCTATAAGTTCTTACTACTTGTTTGTGCTAGTTTCGTATATTTATTTAAAATTACCAGTGCATAAACTTTCTAATGCTTCAACAACAAAGATCCTTGTTTTGTGGTATATTGGCCTATGCATTTGTTTGCACTAGTTTCATATAATTTCGCAGGTGAAAGAAGCTTCTTATATTTGAGAAATGTTCTGAATCTAAGGAAACATCGATGTCCTAATTCCTACTTAAGTTCTTTTACATATATCTTGCATCTTACTGCTTTCTAAGATAACCTTTTTTCCTCAGTCTTATTTGCTTTATTGATTTCTTTGTAAAGCTTGATACCAACATGCTTTTATATCAGAAGGAATACAAGTACTTCAACTTACAATATTTCTTTCTTTTATTTTTTCTTTGACAGCTATCCCTGCACTTGTTGCAAGGAAAATGATGATGAATGCCAAAGCAGATTCTGTATACCTTCCACTAGTAGCAAGGATAGTGCAAGATACAAACTCCGCTATAATTGCATCGAGTTCTGAAGGAGCAGATTTTCTTATAATGACTACAAGTACTGATAATAACAGTGAAACCCTTGTGAATTTTGTAACGCAGCAAGTTAAAGTCCCAATTTTCTTCACCTTAACCAATTTACTAGGTGATTCACCTTGGGCAGTAGCATCGAAGTTGCTTGAAACAGGTGCTTGTGGAGTAGTCATGTCTTCCAAAGATACGAAATACTTGAGTGATGATGTCCTAAGAAACATATTCATTAAGGACTATTTGGCCAGTCGTTTCATGCAAGATGAATATCAAGATTTCCCCAAAAATAAGACGAATGCTTCCAGAGTCATGATTGAAGGGGAAAAGGGATTCAGTGGTTTTACAAAGTTAGATGAACGAGTGGTACAATTGATAGAAGAAGAAAAGTTATTGATACACGAAGTAGTTGCTTGTATCCAGAAGGCTGCTCCAATGGTGATCACCTAGTGTTAGATATTTGGTAGTTGAAAATACCCTCATATAATTGTACTATTTTTATGAATTTAGTCATATAGAATTAATTGTAGCGGTGTTCATTTTCCATGGCAGATGAAAGAGGTTTCTCTTCTCATTGATGCTGCATCTCGTCTCAGTGAACCATTTTTGCTGGTTATTGTGGTAAGTCAGAAATCTGAGAAATTGCACTTATGTACCCTGCATACACTTGAGTTTTAGACAATTACATAGAAAAAAACTGTGTTAAGTGTTTTGAATGGGTGGACAATTCATGACTATTGGGGATGAAAAGCAGATCAACGTCACCACCCTTAATTTGGAGCTAAGGTTTGGTTGACTTTGGTTTTTTTTGGAGAGGAGGTTGGCTTTGGTTGAGCATATTCACAAAATACTTTTCACTTTTATTAAGCTGTCTTGAACTCTTGATAATTGAAACTGGAGAGTTCATGTCTTCATTTCAAATGACTTCTATTCAGTATTGCTTTCTTCTTCCAATCATTATATATTTTGTCATTCTGTACAGGGTGAATTTAATTCAGGAAAGTCAACTGTAATTAATGCTCTTCTTGGAAGGAAGTACCTCAAGGATGGTGTAATTCCTACAACAAATGAGATAACATTACTCTCATATTCGGATGTTGAGTCTGATTATCAAAATCGTTGTGAAAGGAATCCAGATGGCCAATTCATATGCTACTTGTCTGCCCCAATACTCAGGGAGGTTAGTGTACTTATATGATTGTGCCAGCTTATCAACCAATAGTTATGTAGTTATTGACCATCATATGAGGTTAGCAGAGATGCATAAGAAGATTGGTTATCAAATAAATTGGACATGTATATTTAGATAGAGCTTCTATAATTTTTTGTTAGTGCATACTTCTTTGAATGTATGCAATGCATGACAAAAGAGATATGCTTGAGTAAAGCCACGATGTTCTCTCAATAAATAGCACAAATCATGATCTTCTGGTTGAATGTAAGTCTAAACCAACATCCACCTTTTTTTCTACATTGTTAGCCTTTTTTTCAATTCATCTTTTTTTCATTTTCCTTCAAACTCTTCACAGTCAGTGGTCTTCTAACTACATCAAGATTGTTATGATTCTGATACAAAATATTATGATCTTACGATCCTTCGAAGAGTAAACTCAATCTTACTTAGAGGATCTTGAATGTAGAAACTATATTGGATCCAAATGCACATCTTAGAATTGATACCGATAATGGTACAAATCAAATATAAAAGAATTTTGATTAGATTCGGATTGACTATTTGAACACTAAGTTTTTATACGTTATTCTCCCTCATATCAACTGTACTGTCATCCCAATTGTTCCATGTGATATTGCAAGTTCACAATTATGATGTTTTTCATCAAAATCGCCTTCTGTGTTTGCATGTATACTAGTAGTATACTTTATTTCAGGACATATTATGCTTCCATAAGGTCCAGTATTATATAATTATTATTTATAATATCTATATTAAAAAAACATCATATTGTGCGTCACAATATATATAAATATACATAAGTTTGAGAAAGTAATGAATAAATATTACTGTTTGATGGTTCATTAACTCATATTTATGTTCTCAAAAAAATTAACTCATATTTATATCTTCCCAAGATAAAGGTTAACTCATATATATAATATTTGTGAACATATATGTATTTTAAGTATTTTATATTAACTTTTTGTTGATAGAGCAGGATCTTATGATCCTGGATTAAATATTGTGATCCTTGAATCTCAAAACATCTTATGATCCTATTTTGGAAAGCAATCTTGATAACCTTGTTAAGCATCTTGGAAATCTGGAATAGAATATCTACTTATGAATATTTCTTATAGTCAAAGTTACATTTGCCAAAAGCAGATGATAATTGAAGGCTTTTTATCATGTGAAAGTGAAATGATAGGCTTTTTATCCGAAACATTGAACAATTTTATCTTAATGTTCTCAATTTTCTTTCTTACAAATTAATTACCCATAATGATTAAGTTGTGTGCTCAATTGGTTGAAATGCATAGTTTTTTGTTCATTCAGTACTCTTTATTGGAGGACAGATATAAAGGGGATAATTAGTGATTATATATTTATATTTATCTCTCTCTCTCTCTCTCTCTCTCTATATATATATATATATATAATGAAAATTGTACAGAATTTTATTGATAGCACATAGATAGAAAACGTTGGATTTATGAATGAGTGATACAAACTGAAAATACAACTAAATTAAAACTAGGATAACTATTATTAGTAGTAAAAGTGCAAGAATCTTAACACAATTACTACTAATAACTTGTCAATTCGAGATGACAAATCTCTATAAGTCCGTATGGAGTGGACCAATCTCCAATTACATAATTGATCAACACATTTCAAAAGGCTATCCTAAATGTAAAACTCATGCATGTATTTATAACATGCAAAGGTAGTTACAATAACTATAACTAAATTACAAATAAAACTACCAACTACTTTTTTAACTAGCCCTCTAATACAAAATGGTGGTATCTTATCAATGAGTTGCTCAAATATTGTATGTGGGTGTACTAGTACTGTTGTCCTTCACACTGGTGTATTAACAATTCTCCATCCGACTTAGTCATTGAATAAAAAATCCTTGTTAGTGTGGCAGTGTAGAAAGATGTTGAAAATATTTAATTGAGATTGTAGACCTGGCAGCTTTTATAATTTGATGTTATGCTTTACCACCTCAACTCGTTATAGACTAAGGGCACAATGCTTAACAATTCTATTTTTTGTATAGTTCGATTAGGTTTTCATAACTTTTATCTCTTTCAGAAGTCTGATATAAGTTCATTCATTGAACAGATGAACCTTGTTGATACACCGGGAACAAATGTTATTCTTCAAAGACAACAACGCCTTACTGAAGAGTTTGTGCCTCGGGCTGACTTGATTCTTTTTGTGATATCAGCAGACAGACCATTGACTGAGAGTGAGGTCTAGCTTGTTAGAATCATTGCAATTTGCACTTTTTGAGAACTTAGTATTACCATTGGAAAAGCAAATTTTATACAAAGTTAAAAAGCAATGCTGAACTTATCTAACATGGCCAAATTTGATGGGTAAATGACTAAAAAATTCCTAGAGTTAAATTAATCTCAAATTCATTCTTGACTGCAGATCATTTAAGAAGTTGAACTTGCTGCTGAACTGATGAATTCTGTATTATTCTGTTCCATCTGTCTATTGGTCGAACTGCCTGATAAAGATTTGCTTGTTCCCTTGTCATTGACTATCTTGCCTCAGAAAATGATATGTTATTTTCTATGTACTCTAATCATTACAACATATGGGGACAGGAATTGGTTATTTCGTCCTTAAGAAAGAGAGCCCTGATAAGGCATGATTAGTTCGTGGGCTGATACTGCTTACTAGAGTCCAATACTGACTAAAGAGCAAGAAGCTGAAGACTTGTCTTTAAAGCAGACTTTTTAAGTTTGATGGGCTTAATTCTGTTATATATAGAAGTCATGTAATTTTAGAGGTGCTTCACAAGTTTTCTCCTGGATCTGCCATGACTCATAAAAGACCTTTTGAGTTTTGACTGATGCCTCAATCACGTCTCCCATGGTTCCATAAGTAGTTGCACAGTGGACGTGAAGATTTAGCCACAAATTCATCATAAAAGCAATGCCCTAGAGACAAATTTTATATTCCAACAGAACCACTACTTCCTTCCATCCTCTTTGCCTTAAAACTCACATGATACTAGGATGTATGACACTCCTCAAAATGGTCTCACACCTCACCACATCCAGGATATCGGACATAAAAAGTCACTTTCTGTGCCTCCTACAACATAAAAAACTGAAGTACTCCCTTGAGGAGTTGCACTCGAGCTTCATCACCTGAGTCTTATGTTGGAAATTAAAGGATCTTCTTCACATGAATTGTAACCATCCTCCACCAGTTTCTGTCCCCGTCTTTCTCGTCATTGTAAATTAGTTCAGCGAATTTTGTCTGAGTGAGTGGTATTGTTGAGATGCCTTCTGACAAATCACTGCCAAGGAGGATTCTTGACAGTGCTAGGTTATAAAATGAATGTCATAGATGATATATATTTTTTATAATCTTTCATCAATAAAGAGAAAAAAAAACTTCGAACAAAAAATGTAGAATGAGGTAGAAACCAACATTGCAAGGGGAAATCTAAAGTCTGACAAAGTTGGCAATCAAATTAGAAAGAAAATAATGACAAACTAGTTTCAAGAAGAAAAGAAATTTGCCTAAAAAATGCTTCATGGTCATTAAGCAAGCCTTTGCAGATGAGAAAAATACCACCTACCTTTTCATTGGTGGCGACTTCTAGCTGCCTGTTTACTGTGCATCGCTGGTTATCTGCTGCTTCACATTTCCAATGGCAGGTCTTTGTGACCAAAAATGCATAAAAGAAAGGGTAGGTAAGATTCTAAGAGACTTCTCTCTTAGGCATGATTGAAACACAAATTATTTAACTCTGATAATAAACTCAATGCATTAAGTGGGAGTAGGGTTCTAAGTTTTTTATAACTCGATTATTATAGTTTTCCTTATGCTTTTACATGTGTGCATTTATTCATGGATGACTAGCCTTTCTTTAGGCAGCCTTTTACCCCGCCTCAATGTATAAAGTAGATTTTATTATCTCAGCTAATTGTCTTAGGCATATTGTTACACATGCATTTGTTTTATTATGTTAAGATACCTATCCATTGAATTCTTGTTTTTGGATTTTCAGGTTGACTTCCTCCAGTATGTGCAACAGTGGAAGAAAAAAGTTATATTTGTGCTTAATAAACTGGATCTTTACAGGAATGACAGTGAGGTTAGTTGGGTAAAATACTCCTTTGCTTTTTTTTCTAACTAAAAGAGTTTTTGTAATAAATCCTTCTTCAGGTAGCTATTTTGTCCACTGTCTAATTATCTTTTTTTATTCTTTTATTATTGTAGCTTCAAGAAGCAACTGAATTTGTTAGAGGTAATGCAGTTAAATTGCTGAGTACTGAAGAAGTAAAGTTGTTTCCTGTCTCTGCACGATCTGCGTTGGAGGCAAAACTTTCTTCTGCACTTTATGATGAGTCGAAATACAAAGAACTTCTGCTCAATGATCCTCGGTGGTTGAGCAGTAGATTCTATGAGCTTGAGGATTTCCTTTTTAGTTTCTTGGATGGATCAACTGAAACTGGAATGGAAAGGGTGAGGCTGAAACTTGAATCACCACTTGGAATTGTAGACCGTTTACTGTCTTCTTGTGAAAGGTTTGTGAAACAAAGATATCAAAGTGCCAATCAGGATCTGATATCAATTATGAAAGTTAGAAGCAGTGTAAATGACTATGCTTCCAGAGTTGAAAATGAAAGCCTATCATGGAGGAAGCAAGCATCGTCTTTGGTATGTCCAAGTTTCTAATTCGGTCATTACAAAAAGAAACAGATCAATTGTATTGTAGCTTTCTATTTTGAAGTCACTTGTAATCCATCATTGAAATTCAACTTCAAATATGCAGATTGGGACAGCAAAAACCCGAGCAGTGAAGCTGATGGAGTCCATCCTTCAGTTGTCCAATACTGATCTCATTTCTGTGTATGCTTTCAGAGGAGAAAAATCTGGGTCCATTGTAACCATTTCAGCTGTCCAAAATGAAATTATTGGTCCCGCCATTTCTGATGCACAGGTCTTCCTTTACCATTTTTTTTAATTTTTTCTTCTATTTTACATCATTTTATTATGCCCACTTTCAGTGGACAGCATGTATTGAAAAATAGGAACCAAACAGTGTATCACCGTAGGGTGTTCCAGGTGCCAAGTTTGAACCCTAGGATTAATAACAAGACGACAATTTTACCCTAATAATATTACTATTTATATATCAACCCTTTAACTGCAGTGCCATTCAAATGACCTCTTTGTTTTTCATACATGATTTTTACATTTGTAAAGTACGTATAACTTCATGATACAAGCCTTAATTTATTGACTAGTGGAATAAAAATGTATTTTCATTACATACTATTTTATATTATACCATTTATGAAGTACACATGAAGTGCAAGACTTAATTCTTTGCCAGATGAATATAGTTAAAACAAATTATTAATGCGACTTCAATCATTTGGTGATATGTCACAAATGCTTTTGGCACCTTTTCATTTGTAACCATTATCAATTTGATTTTATGCTTATTATGGCGTCAGGAATTACTTCGCGAGTTCTTGGCATGGCTGGAATCAACTAATACTCGCGAAGGAGAACTTTATAAAGAGCAATTTGAAAAGGAGTGGCAAGAATTAGTTGGCACAGAGCATGCATTACAACCACATACATACAAACTTCTTGGTGGTGAAGGAGAGAACCTTAGCTTAAAAGTGATGGAGAACTTCAAAGCTAGTGCTGCTGCAAAACTTTTTGAGCAGGAGATACGTGAAGTGGTAATTGCAGCTTTGAACTCTTTCATCTTGATGTTCTCCATGAAAATAATTTTCTTATTGTTTTATGTTCGCTCATGGGATAGTTGGATGCTTAGAATTGATCTTCAGGGTGAGAGATGTTACTCAAAAAATACTGTACATCCCATCTCATTTTTTGAGTGGGGAGTGGGACTGGGGATGCCATGGGGACTCGTGCCCATAGCTGTTTTTGTGCTGTTTCTCTTTTCTTCCAATTCGTTTTTTGAGTCTTTGACCTTAAACTTGTACAGCTTCTTATGAATTTTTTTATTACAAGCAGGATGGCATTAAAAAAGTCATCCTTCTATTCATAAAAAAAACATAGAATTGATATTTTCTTCACTCCAAGGCCAAGAATTCCGCAAAACCGTACCTGTTATTCCTCTAAAAAACCCTGTTATCTAGACTTAGCTGGCGTTTAGTCTGATGGATGATAAACATGTTTTCTTTTCATTTAGTTTGCAAATAACTGTTTATGTGATGTTTTACTACTTTTGTATTAATTCTTGATGCTAAAACTTTAAAGATTACTGCATGTATGTATCTAATCTTTTGTAACCGTGTTCTGCATGCTTGGCAAAAATATCTTAAGTTACATTATTCCCCAGATTATAGTAGACGATACTAATCTACACTAAAATTCTCAAAGATCCGTTCAAAGAAAATTTTTTTAGATATGAGGGTTCTGAGCCTCCATCTCATTTCTAAGGTGAATCATTTGATGTAATGTCTGGTATAAGCATGCGCCATGGTTTATGTCATATTTACTTAATTTGTCACTAAAATGGTACTTTATCTACTCATCCTACCTATCACAGGAAACATAAACTACGTAGAATGTTTACTCATCTTTTCTACAAACAGGCTTTGGGAACTTTTGGAGGCTTAGGAGCTGCTGGATTATCTGCCTCTCTTCTGACTTCTGTACTACCAACCACTCTTGAAGATCTTCTTGCTCTGGCTTTATGTTCTGCTGGCGGGTAAAGATTCATTTGAGCATTCGCTTTAGTATGAAATTTTAGAGTAAAATCCAGATAGTTTGCTTTCTACATGTTATTTCATTTATGTTCTTTGAAATTTGTATGATCCATTGTTTTTGTTTTGTTGGAAATGAGTGTGTCATATACTTAAATGTAATAGCGAAATCACTTTTTCTTTTCTGAAAATAGCTGAACTAAGATAAATCATAACTTCCTATTAAGGAATCCTCTGGGGAAACATGGATAATTGGAGATGGATAAATTTTAACTACACATGAATCCAAAAGCATCTCCTTCCTTGCTTTTCTTTCTCTCTTAAAAAAAAAAAACTTTTCTTGTTACATATGGATTAGAACATTTTCAAGAAAGAATTGGGCACACTATGGTAAAAATACTTTTTCAGATTTCTACAGTAATGTGTAAAGCATTTGTGACAATATGTTGCTGCTTCTTTAAATAAAATAATTTATTGTGCCAGTACTAAAAAAATGCTTGATCAGCTTGTAAATCTATTAAGTTGAAATTCTAGATGATACATAAGGTTATAAATGGCTATTTCTTTAAACATTTTCAATTTACTGTTCGATACACGACTATTGTAGTCTGTGGTTCAAAAGAAATCATACTATTGTAGTCGTTCAAAAGAAATCATATTCAAAGTGTTAATTAGTGATGTCAATTGTTGTGTACATAGGTTGTCAACAACTAAATTTTTTTCACCAGTTACATGAGTCCATCTTTTTTGTTGGGTATTTAATGGTGAAATATGGAGTCACATGCTTGGTGCAATAGGATTTGGTAATCAGGATTCCATGTCCAAGACAATTGTAAATTTCGATGTCCAAGACAATCGTATCGTAAAATAATTGATTTTATTTTCTTTTGATGGATAATTTATGTTATAATGTGTTATATCCAATATTATGAGTCATGTCTTTGCCAGTAGAGTCCATTATTAGAGTCTGTTGGGCATTAGGAATAAAAGATATTCTCAGATCAATTACTCAATGACATTCATAAAATGTTCACAACTGCAGGTTCGTTGCAATATCATCTTTTCCTGCTCGACGTAAAGAGGCAATAGCTAAGTTGCAGAAGGTCGCTGACACTTTGGCTAATGAAATCGAGGATGCAATGAAGAAGGACCTGCTTCTGAGCATCGAGAAACTAGATAGGTTTGTTCAAGCAGTTAGTGATCCCTATATTGAAGCAGCTCAGAACAGAATAGATCAATTAGACAAGATTCAGGCTGAATTAGAGGAAGTCGAACAGAAATTCAAAGCACTGAAATTTGAAATTCAGAACCTTCATCTTTCATAGCACTGCAGCTTTTACCGAGCCTCATCAGCTTCAGTGAAATCAATTTGATGCGCAATCTCATAATCTGTCTTGGTTTTCTGGTATGTCAGTAGAGAAGAGTTTTAAGATGTAAATTCGGCATGTTGTAACATTATTAGCCATTATCTGTACAGGATGCTAGATTGTATAGGATTGTTGCATTGCTTTCTTCTCATCCTGTCACACTAGAATTGCATTCACAGTGTCATTTGTGCATGTATTCTTTGTGTTCTTCCACCACAGTAATAAAAGTTGGTCTGCTTTTACATGACTTCCCACTCGAATGCTGGAACAAGCATCCTATAACTTAGAGCAAGTTCATATTTGTGTCTTGAGATCTAATGTTCTGGATCTTATTATTTCTTTTGTTGAATTGCGGCATGGAAGATTTCGTGTTATTTCTGAAAATACATAAATAATAAAACAGTTAAAATTTTAAAGGTTAAGTTTGGAGTTTTAAAGTTTTAGATTAGATGAAGTAAATAATGATAGTTTATGAGAAGTGGCAATGTGCTCAGTATATGTGTATATTGTTATTATAAATTCAAGTACACATCTTATCAAAAGCGGAAAAATTATATTAAATGCCCTCTAACTTTGACGTTTGCTCAGTGATACTCTTCAGCTTAACTTTGTAATATGAACGTTTTCCATCTTTTAACTCATTTCACTTCGTCCTTACCTGCGATCAGCCGAGAAACAATCACGAAATTGACGTGGCACTAACACAACATATTTTCTCCTCTCCACGTAGACATTGTAATGACATGGCAATTATTAAAAAAATAAAAAAATGCCACGACGACCCTCCTTCTTTGACCCTTCTCGGGGGGGGGGGACCCTGCCCCCCGTGAGCTCTCCTCGGAGCACACAAATAGAGGGGGTGGGCCCTGCCTGCCTCCCCCCAGTCTCGTCGAAGAGAAGAGCTCGCGGGAATGTCTACGTGGAGAGGAGAGAATATGTTGTGTCAGCGTCACGTCAACTCCGTGACCAGAAAATGGCTAATCGTAGAGGTAAGAAGGGCACCGGGTGAAACAAATTAGAGGAAGGACATTCGTGTTACAAAATAAAATTGGAGAATATCGCTGAGCAAACGTCAGAATTGAAGGACATTTGGTGTAGTTTTTCTTATCAAAAGTTAACTTTTTTTTGTCAAAATCATGAAATGCCAAAAAAAGGTGAAGGGAGACTGAATACATTTTTTTTTATTAGAAGGAAAATTGCATACATTTGAAGGAAGCACCTCAAAGGAGTCGAATAAGCTCCTTTGATCCATCCTTTCCCCTCATCAATGATTGATGTAATATATTGTCACATATATATTTATAAACGTTTCAAAATACAAATTGTACACAAATCAAATTGGCGGCAATTCAAGAAGAAGAAGACGAAGAATCAGAGGAAACACGCAGCCAACAGGTCCGCCATGGTCAGAGCTCGCTCTTTAAGTCTACCGCTCGATGCCTTCGATCTTGTCCTCGACCTCGGAGTAGAGCTGCCGGAGGCGCTCGATGTTCTCCTCCGACGTCTCCCAGTAGCCCCTGCCGCTGGCCTCCAGGAAGGTCTGCACGAGCTTGCGGAAGGAGTTGGGGTTGGAGTCCATGAGGCGCTTCAGCATGTCCTCGTCCTTGATGAAGGTGGTGTTGGCCTCCTCGTACACCCAGTTGTCCACCTGCCCGGACGTGGCGCTCCACCCCACCGTGTTCGTCAGCCGCTTCTCGATCTCACGCACCCCCTCGTACCCGCTCTTCAGCATCCCCTCGTACCACTTGGGGTTCAGCAGCTTCGTCCGCGCGTCCAGCCGCACCGTCTCCGACAGCGTCCGCACCTGCGCGTTCGCCGTCGTCGTGTCCGCGATGTACGAGCTCGGCTTCCGCCCGTCCTTGCGCAGCGTCTGCACCAGCTTCGTCGGGTCCGAGTCGAAGTAGTGGCTCACGTCCGTCAGCGATATCTCCGACGAGTCCAGGTTCTGGAACGTCGCGTCCGCCGTGCTCAGCGCCATCTCGAACACCTTCCGCTTCTCCATCATGCCCGCGCCCGGCGCGTCGCAGTCGAAGGCGAACGACTTGCGGCTCAGGTACATGTCCTGGAGCTGCTTCTCGTCGTTCCACGACGAGTTCTCCACCGCCAGGTTGATGTTGGACGAGTAGGATCCCGAGGCGTTGGAGAACACGCGGGTGGCCGCCTCGCGCATGGACACCCCCAGCTCTTCCGCTTGCTGCCTCGCGTGCTTCCGGACGTAGTTCTGGTCCTCGGGCTCGTCCAGCTCCGCCACCAGCTTCACCGCCCTGTCGAGTAGGTTCATCTGCCACATTTGCATGCGGAAATTTAGTTAGAAAACCGCACGTAGAAAAAAGTATATACGATCGAACCAATTAGAGCAGCAGGGTGGCCATGTTTCGGATACCTGATTGATGAAGAGATCACGGAAAACGCCGGAACAGTTGACGACGACGTCGATTCTCGGACGGCCGAGCTCTTCCAAGCTGACAGGCTCCACACGGTTGACGCGGCCGAACGTGTCGGCGACCGGCCTCACGCCGAGCATCCAGAGCACCTGGGCGAGGGATTCTCCATAGGTCTTGATGTTGTCAGTGCCCCAGAGCACGAGGGCGATGGTCTCCGGGTACTTCCCGCCATTGTCGGCCTTCTGCCTCTCCAGCAGGCGGTCCACGACGACCTTGGCGCTCTGCATTGCTGCAGTTGTCGGGATGGCCTGGGGGTCGAGAGCGTGGATGTTCTTCCCAGTTGGAAGGACCTTGGGGTTACGGATGGGGTCGCCGCCTGGCCCTGGCTCGACGTAGCTGCCCTCGAGCGCCTGTTTCAAGCTAGCGAGCTCGTTGTCGGCCACGACCAGCTTCAAGCACTCGCCCAAGAACTCGAATAGCGCCCTAAGCTTCTCTCTGTCCGCTCTGATGAACTTGGTGGCGGACAGGTATTGCACCCATGGCTCCACAAGGCCGAATCCGAGCATGGAGCTGAGCTTGTCAGACACGTTCACGACTTGTCCCTTGGAGTTGGTGGTCCGATTGACGAAGGCAGTAATGGCGCCGCGCGATGCCTCTGTTATCTGTCGGAGAAGCTCGACGTCGGCCAGTACTCCCTTGTCGCTGCCTCTGTATACGTCTTCAATGTTCCTACCGACGGTCTGAGCCAATATGCCGGGCAGCGAATATATGCCGTCCTCCGGTCGGTCCAGGGCCGCAATGTTCACCAGCGTGGCCACTGCTTCTATGGCCGAGGGAGGCTCGCCGATCACATGCAGACCGCAGGGCAGCAGCCGGGACTCGATCTCCATAATCTTAGAGTACACCTTCCCGACGACGAGGTCCCTCTCTTTGGCCGAGAGTTCTTCCCCTTCTTCCGGCAGGCTCACGTCCTTGTCGAGGTTGCACTGCTTGGCGGTGCTGACGATGGAGCTCACAATCTGAGGGCCGCGCCCCGTGTCCTTGAGTGACTGGTATGATGCGATCAGCTCGGCGAGCTGCTTGAGTCCCTTGTAGAGGCCGGCGTTCTCGGCCGGCGGTGTGAGGTAGCTGATGGTGTTGGCGTAGCTACGGCGCTTGGCGATGGTCGCCTCGGACGGGTTGTTGGCGGCGTAGTAGTATATGTTGGGGATGTTCCCGATAAGGCTGTCGGGGTAGCAGGCGTCGCTCATGCCGACCTGCTTCCCGGGCATGAACTCGAGAGAGCCGTGTGTGCCGAAGTGGAGGACGGCGTCCGCCTTAAAGATCTTCTCCACGAAAGAGTAGTAGGCCGCGAAGCCGTGGTGAGGGCTGGCGGACTTGGAGAAGAGAAGGCGCATGGGGTCGCCCTCGTAGCCGAACGTCGGCTGCACTCCGATGAAGACGTTGCCGTACTGCTTCCCGTAGACGAGGAGGTGCTCGCCGTCGGAGTTGAGGTTGCCGGGTGGCTTCCCCCAGCTCTCCTCCAGCGCCGAGGCGTAGGGCGTGAGGGCCTGGTACTCGCGCACGCCCATCTTGTAGGCCACGTTCAGGTTGGGGCTGCTGAACTTGGCCTCCTTGTCGTGGATCACGTCCTCGATGAGCGCCTCGGCGGAGTCTGGCAGGCCTTCGACGTCGTAGCCGTCTTTCTTGAGGTCCTTGAGGACGGAATAGATGGACGAGAAGACGTTGAGGTACGCCGCCGTTCCCACGTTGCCTTTGTCCGGCGGGAAGCTGAAGACTGTAATGGCCAATCTCTTCTCCTCCTGCATGGCACAAACACTATCCATTCAGAACTTGCGTAGTGAAGCTCCAATATGAATGCCACACAATTGAACTCCGACATCGTAATTGAATTTGGATAAGTCGCACATTCGATTTTCGAACGGAGGTCTACGAATATAACAAACCTTGTTTTTCCTCTTCAGTTCTCCCCATCTTATGGCCCTGGTGCAGAGCTGTTCCACCCTCTTGTGCAGAGCATGAGACTTCCCTGAAACCAACAGAACATGAAGTCAGTACAAAACTGATCAAACATCAAAGAGAATGACATAACAAAAAGGGAAAGATCAAATTCATAATTATATGGTTATATTAGTGGAGTGCTAATAGTTCTGAGCATAAAAGCTAACCTGTTCTAGGATCCCTGCCTGAGAACACAATGGGCTCCATCCCGCCATCCAGCTCCGGCAGGGCGACCTGCAAGGCCACCTGAATTGGGTGCAATCCGAGCGTGCTGTTGAGCCACTCCTCGGTGGTCTGGAACACCAGGGGCAGCGCCACGATGTACGGCACGTCAAGCTTCCGCAATGCTTCGATGGCCCTCGGGTGATCCTGCCGCGCCGGACCGCCCACGAGGGCGAACCCCGTGAGGGAGACGACGGCGTTGACGAAGGGTTTCTTGGTGATTGGATCGACCAGGTACTTCTCGACCGGGGCGGAGAAGTCGAGCCCGCCGGCGAAGATTGGGATCACCTTGGCGCCTCTCGCTTCCAGCTCCATGATCACGGCTACGTAGTGGCCGTCATCGCCGGTTACTATGTGGCTCCGCTGCAGCACCAACCCGATGATGGGCGCATTCCGGTCCTTCAGCTTCTGGTTCGCATCCTTCCTCGTGCCGTACCAATTCAAGTACTCCTTGGTGTCGTCGAACATGCACGGGGCCAGAGGATGCCAAATTCCGCTGTCCAGGAAAAGGACGGGGTCCGCGTACTCGACCTTGGCGCTCTTGAGCGCCGGAATGTAGGAACCGGAGATCATCTTGATGAAGTTCTGGAGATTCTCCGGCGAGCCGCCGAGCCAGAACTGAAGGCTGAGGATGTAGAGCCTGGCGTCCTGGGCCTTGTCGCTGGGCAGGTACTTGAGGACCTTGGGCAGCGTCCTGACCAGTTTGAGCATGCTGTCGGCGAACCCGGCGGACTCCTTCTTCTTCTTGAAGAGCTGGAAGAAGGGGCTCTTGGACTGGCCGAGCTGCGACATGCTGAAGGTGCCGAGCTTGTTGAGCCGCATCACCTCCGGCATGGAAGGGAACACGAGCACGGCCTCCATCCGGTCCCTCTGCTTCTCCACGGCGTCCCTCACCTTCAGCGCCAGCTCCTCGACGAAGATGAGCGACCCGATGAATATGTTGGCGTCCTCGAGGTCCTTGCAGAAGGTCTTGTAGGTCTCCTCATCGCGCAGCTCCTCAACCAGGTAGCCCACCACCTCGAACGATGCGTACTGCCGCTTGCTGTTGAGGGTCCTCACGGCGGCGGAGAGTGACGACTGATACTGCGCCTCCAGCACGACGTACACGATCTTCACCCTGGGGAGGAGGCCCTGGTCGGCGGAGTCGGGGACGATGCGGCGCACCTCGGGCTTGGTCTGCGTGAACAGCCCGTTCCCGGAGACGGCGCACCGTACCCCGCAGCCGCCGCCATTGCGCTGGGCCCGGCCGGCCTTCTTCGGCAGGAACGAGTGGAGGAACACGCTCTTCTGCGCGGCCGGCGGGAGCTGCTCCGAGCGCGCCGCGTTGGGCAGAGTGAAGGGCGTGGACACAAGCGACGACATTTGCGAGATGCTCCTCGTGTGCAGTTAACAGTAAAGTAATACTACTATATGGTTAGTTCTTGGGAACGCCCGGGCGCACCTCCGCCACTCTCTGCTGTATCTGTAATCCGTACTACTACACAACTACTACTACTACTAGTAGTAGAAGCTCTTCGGCTAAAACCAGGAAGAAGGACGAGGCGCGCGCAATGTATAGAGGTGATGAGAGCTCACGGCGGGGGAGGTGGAGCTATGTGTGGAGAAGGGCGAAGGGGGAATAGAGGCCATTAGATGCGTTCCGGTGCTGGTGGCGGAAGCTTGAGACGCGTGGCTAATGACAGGAACACCAAGAAGAGAGAGATATGGAGGGGGATATGTTCCGGGCGCAGCAGCGCATGGAAAGGCACGGGGGGGCGCGAGGACGAGGTCGTGTCGTTTTCTTTATCCGCATTGGCCACGGTGGAGGGGGGAGTTGCATTTGCAGTGTGGGGGACGCTGCTCGTGTTGGATTTGGGGTCACGCTGCATGGCCTCCCATTGGCTGGTTTGGATTGCGGGAGCTAAGAATGGGGATGGCAAGTGATTGGGGGGTTTGAATTGCCCCCTTGGATTTGTCTCCTTACTGTTTCCTTTTTGCCCTCTATTTTATTTATTTATTTATTATTTTGAGGTCATTATTTGCATATTTGGTGTTGTTTTCTATTTTTCTCTCATTTATTTCTTGTGACTGGTATGACCCCAAGGGCCCTGATATTTGTACAATGTGGGAAGATTGGTGGACGCCTTTTGAGCCTTTCATTGCTTTTTTTTTCTTTTTTGGCTTGCAGTGGACACTTGAACAGAAGATTCTGAATTCCTTGTCATTGGAAAATAAGAGATAAATAGATAGGGATTGGGATCAATTTTGAAAGCGTTGTTATGGTAAAAGAAAAAATAAAAAAAATTTATTGGTTAATTTTCATGTGCCATATTTTTGGAATAGCATTGAAGAGAGCTTGTTCTAGCCACAGAAATGCCTATTTGATGTTTTTAATTTCTTTGAGATCTTTTTATTGTAATATGGCCGTTATGTAATAAGCTCCATTATCAAAATATCTCGCATGAACAAAAAATGCGTACAATACAGCTATACTCTAGTAAAGATGCATTGTTGAGACAAGAATTTGAGTTGATAGTCAGATTTGATGCACTTTTTTTTTAAAAAATCTCCCCTTGTTGTTTTACTTGTATTTATCATAATTACATAATATAAAATTCAGAAAACTATAGAGAAATGGGCTTACAAGTTATGTAACTTGAATGAGAAATGAATGAACATTAATTGATACATAATAATTCATAGAGGATATTTAACATGCATCTTCCCTAAAGTTTTATGGAGTCATAAACAAAATTTATTTTCTATTGACAATAAATGATGTAAGTTTAGTAAAACAACTCTCATTTCAAAGGTGTGTATAAAATATCAGTATCTATCATGCACTGACACTGAAATCGCCTGATTGTAACGGTGAAAACATTACATATTGTAATCACTTGTGATGTATCATTTTGTGTTTTGGCAAAACTTACGGAGTAGAGCATTAAATATATGCTGTAAAAGTAATTGCGTAAGGTAGAAGTGATTATATTTAATCTCATCAAACTAAGATCGTGTTTGCACTTGTTAAACGTATACATTATTATCTATTGGTATTGTGATTCTAAAGCAATTTATCATTCAAAGACAAAATGATGAATTCTTTTTATAATACAGACGATTGGAATAGGTGCAATCACTTTGTTATCCTAAGTAATACTTACGTATTATAAACTAAATTACTCATGCATATCAAACAGTGTGCTATCAGTAATTTAAAGAGTAATAAACTTTTCTAAATAACAGTAATATTTTCTTGAGGGCAGAATTTTCAATAATCTCATCATCCAATAGAAATAACTTTCAACACAAAAATTTGGCTACGAATAAAGATACTTTCTCACTGCAACAAGGACATCAGTCAACATTTTGTTCCAATGATATGGGGTTTATTTGAAGAACATTTCAGGGAAAAAAATACGATTAAGAATTTAAAAGAACACCAACATATCAGAAACATACCAAGACCTATGACCGCAAGCTCAGTGGCAGAGCTTCACCAAGACAGCAAATAAATCAAAGCAAACCTGAAGATTAGGGTAATATACATCTGTAAATCCCCATCCTTACTGATGATGTTCAAATTTTCCTTCCTTTCAAATCTTCCAAGTAGCAGTCTCCTCATATTTCATTACCTTGTTCAAACGATACAACTTGGTTTACAGTCTGACAACTGAAGATCACGATGCTCCACTTTGGAAGGACAACTATGATGTAAAATAGTTGTATCTAAATGTATGTAATCATCAATATCCTTGTATTTTCTGGCACACATAAATGTAGTGAGAGTCTGGATCTTCCAGAACAAAATCTGCAGGAAGCTGTCCGTTTTCTGTTAGGTGGACTGGTTCCATAATGGACTTCGGCGTGCTGGTAACTGTGCGGCTCTCGAAACCAGGTCTGGCTGGAAAAATAACAAAATCATGCATCACCATTAGTGAAAATTAAGATAGTAAATCCCATATTCCTCCATTTTAATTAATCACATCCCAATGACAAAGAAACTTAACATATATTTACTAACTCGGAATCCTGGCTGAAATCACACGGTGAAAGCAAAATAAATCAGTGGTTGAACAAAAGAATGCTTGAATTATCAGGAATGGAGCAAGTTCCTGTATCTTCATTATTATGTGCTGTATTGTCCCGAAAACATAAACAAAAAAGGACGCACGCGAGGAGGGCCCCCCAGGAACCCAGTCATGCCGTTAGAAGGAGAAAACCTGCACGGAGCCAAGGGACGGAACCATAAAAGGACGCACGCGAGGGAGAATAGATGACACACCCCTCCAGAAATATGAAGCCCCCCTTAGGAAGAACAAATCTAGACTCCCATAGGACCTGTCCAAAGCAAATAAAGAAGACTATCCTCCATAAGCTGCCTCAATGATCCCCTCCCCCCACCAGGCTAGGAGAGCCCAATTGGTGATGCGAAGGTCGCATACTCCAAGGTCCCCCTGAGTCGTGGGCCTGCAGACAGTGTCCCATGCAACTAAGTGGACTTCTCGGCGATCAGAGTTGCACCCCTGCCAAAAGAATCTGAGTGAATCAATCCGTCTCTGTACCTGACCAAGCATCAGGAGAACCGACATGTAGTAGATGGGTAAGGCTGAGAGAACAGATCGGAGAAGAACAAGCCGACCACTCTCAAGTCGCTGAATAACTGGAGTCCATCCTCGAGAACCTATGCGCCGGTCGGAAAGTAGAAGACCCAAATAAGTGATTCGTAGGGTACTAACCGGAGTATGGAGCTCTGCCGCACAACGATCAGCGACTGTCGGGACCATGCCAAAAGGGATGAATGAAGATTTGTAACACTGGATTTCACGTTCTTGATGAGTTGGTTCTTCATGCTAGGTCTTGAGAACTTTATGCTTAAATGAATCAATAATTTTAGCTTCTTTTATACACTTCTATTCATTGAGGTCTCCTTGTTGCATTGATTAACTCGGTGAATATTAGTTACAAAACATCATTTCCTTACCTGGTTTTGTAGGATTGATTCTTCTCTTGAATGTCTAACTGAGAGGTTAACATCTCTTAATGTTCTACATGTGAGTTGAGAAGAAAGTATAACAGGTGATCTTTTTAGAAGATACACCTCATGTGATTGTAGGATTGATTCTTTTCTTGAATGTCTAACTGAGAGGTTAACATCTCTTAATGGTCTATATGTGAGCTGAGAAGATAGTATAACAGATCTTTTAGAGGATGCACCTCATGTGAACACTCAACTATGAAGTTGATGTTTTTCAGTACACTGCAATGATGTGAGAAGCTGCAATTAGCATGTTTTCAGGGATAAACATGAAATTCTAACTGTGATATTATTGGACACATTTGAATATGTTGGATAAGGAATCTGTCATCAGAATGAACAAATTATCTAATCGATAAAGTGTGATCTAATGAGAATTGATAGCACAAACTCATTCTCGGAGTTCAATACTAATTCATTCTTTACAATCCAATAGTTATATTCAGTCCTGATCAACTCCATGCTCTGTGAACTCGTTTTTCACAATTGATTCAACAATCTAACACTTATAATTAATTTGAGTTCAATACTAATTCATTCTTTACAATCCAATAGTTATATTCAGTCCTGATCAACTCCATGCTCTGTGAACTCGTTTTTCACAATTGATTCAACAATCGAACACTTATAATTAATTTATAAATTAGCTTTAAAGTTTATGACTTGTTCGTACTTCAAAATCCAAATAGTTTAGCTTATCTTGAAAAAAAAATCACTAATAGATAACCACTAATTCTAGATTTGACACCTGATGCATTATAACATAAGCCATGGATTTGCAATCGGAGGTGTGTATTAGGATTTTCTTTCAGAACTTATTATAAGTTTTGTTCACTCTTTTCATCTGTCATGCTTCTTTCACTTTGTGATACTCCAAATTATACCTTGTGGCATTGCATTAGTCTCAGACAAAATACATTCAAATATATACCCAACACACCCATTCACATCAATCCAAACATATTCCGTACACAACACCCTACACATCAAAGAAACATAGTTACTTTTGGAAGGGTGAAAATCTACTTCCTTTTCTAGGGGTAAATGGATGACTAGACTTTGCTAGACATCTAAAATTATTGATATGTAAAAAAAAATGTACAAATGTGGGAGAAGTAAAAGAATCATGGGAATGGGGATAAGAAAAAGGTATTACGCCCCAAACCTACAATAAGAATATGCACTTAGGGGTTGTTTGGCCAAGTTTATAAGTCACTCAAAGTGACTTATAAGCAATTTTGAAATTTTCTCCATGTTTGGTAACTGAAAGAAAGAGCTGATAAATACTTATTTTATCTTCTTATAAGTCAAAAAAATAAATTGGAGGCCCAGCTTATTTTGTGTAAGAAAAAAAAGTTGATCAGTTTGATAAATGTACTATTTTGTCCTTAGAATATACATATCTTTTCTTCACATATTTCTTATATTATAATATTAAGGACTTTGTGATCATTTGACTAAAATAATAACTTATAAGTTTTTTATTACCAAACACGTAACTGTTTACTTTTAAAATCAACTTCAGCCATTAAACTACTTATCAGCTATATTAGATTAGATAAGCCTAACGGTCCCTTAACGTATGATAATCTCTACATTAAGATTGTCACGATCCCGATCGGTTATGATAATTTTACAATCCTCCAAAGTGAAAATGATCTCAATCCTATCTAAAAGGATTCTAATTGTAGGATCAAATTTAGATCCAAATCTTAGTATCAATAAGATCCTGTTGGTTCTACAATAATAGCACAAATCTAATAAAAAACAAAAGATTTTGACTAAAGTAAGTTTGATTATTTCATCATTATCTCTTATACATTATTCTCACTCATGTCAACTAAAGATCATAGAATAATTCAATGTTCTGTCGTGAATTCACGACTATGACGTCTTTCAACAAAATTGAATACTACTTTTGCATGTAAACTAATATCATGGTTTAATTTTATATAATACTATCCACCTAGTGGGATAAGGCTTTGTTGTTGTTGTTGTTGTAATTTAATATAATACTATCTTGTTAAGGTTTTATAAACTCTAATTCTTTTTAATATTCATATCATAGTGTGCTCACAATGTATATAAATATAGATTGGATTTGAAAAAAGTTGGATAAATGCCAATGTTTGATGATTAACTGACTCATATATATATATATATATATACACACATATCATTTATGAATAATATATATTGTTTATGTATTGCATTAAAAAGATTTTTTTATCCATAAGGTAGAAACTTATCGTCTTCGATTCTAAAAACCCTTTACAAAAGGATCTTGATGAGTCTACATAACATGTCCCTCCACAAAAGATCAATCAACTAGGATCAAACCTTGTTAATTCGTGTGAGATGACATTGCTCTACATGGCCTCTCTTATAAAGCTACATACAGAGGACAAGTGAAAGATGTTCACGGTCCCACATGATGCACAAGTGATCTCTAAGTCAAAAAATCCCTCTCTTGTACACCTTGGTGATCATTCATATTTGTTGAGCATCCATGTCCATTAAATGAGTTTGCAATCCTTGCTAAGATCACTAGATATCCAATATATCTTATGCATACATAAAATCATGAAGCTTGATACACCACCATCATTATTAAGTTAAGTTTGTGCCTTCAAAAAGGTCATCTCACCAACATAAAAAAAGAGCCACTTGATTGGCCAACCAGAACTAAAATCATGTACCACATGATTGAAGAATGTGAATGAAGCTTCTTTATGTTATCCATAATAAGTTAGTCCAGTTACTCTCTTTCATATTGAATAGGACGTCAAAAAAGAGTTTCTCCACTAGAATGCAATATGGAACCGTGTCGCATACGTTAAGGAAACATTAGTTTCTTCTTATTCAATGTGCACCTGGGTATAATGGTAAATGCTCAAGACCAAGTTACAATTATTTTTTTCTCCTCCTTCCTGTTGAGTTTTTTCATTTTTTTTTTATAAATGATCAGCTACATAAGGGTTTTTTAAGTGAACATGTCATAGTGGATTACTCCTTTTACATTTACTTTAAAGAGTTGTGCCCTATTCATAGTATAAAGTGATATCCAAACATGATCGGAGATATCTATCTAGGACCTTTATCTCTCCATTTTGTAGAGACCTTGCACGTTTCAAGTTAAGAGTCTTCAAGATTCAAGAGGAATCAAGATTAGGATATGAAGGAATATTGTGGTAGAAATGGATGGGAAAAGGATGGCATTACAAGGGAAGTTGGGGGTGAGAAACCTATCAGTGGTATACAAGATTGCATCGTCTTTTGAGGCTGATAGAAGGAACTGACACGGAAAGGTATATGCATGTTTTCTCTTATTATTCACCAAACACTAGTGCCTCCTATTTATAATCAAAGTAGGCAATACAAGAAGGGAGAATATGCTAAAATATCTGGGATATTATCCCAGGAAATCTGGGATACTAATCATGTCTAATATTACAATGATATGGAAAGATATGAAAAGATATGCATATCATATCTCAATAGTATACATGTGAGTCAATAAGGTAAAATGTAAAGGTAGAGAGGTGGGAAACAAAAATCACAAAACCTAAAAAAGATAATTTTTTAGAAGATTGGAATATCATAACTATACTTGAGTGTTTTAAAGCAAGTAAAAAAGTGCTATTCACCTTGAAAGAGACTTGGCATTTCATGCTAAGAAAAAAACATATCAATTTAAAAAAACCTTCGTTAATATGAGACACTACTGCTTGAGACGACTTAGGGTCCCAAAAAAAGCAACACATTAGTCAATATGGTGATTACAGAGAAATTGTGGTCTCATGCAATCTCAATTAGTTTCCACAATTAGTTAAATGGTGCATGTGGCCTCTACAAAGATGGCAGGTGTTGATCCCTCATTGACTGGTCTCTCGGCAATTAAAAATTCTGCCAGCTCAGGTTCAGCTGTTCAGCTACCCGGGCCAGCCTCACACCCGGCCCGAGCTCGCACCATCTGCGGCTCACCTCCAACAGCCCCACTCATTGCACCTGACATGGTCTCACGCTGAAGCCGAACCCCACCTCACCCCCGGGTCGCGCCCCACCTGCCTCACCCTCCAGCCATTCCACCACCTCGGGTAAGGGGAGAAAATCAGCAAGAATAATGAGAAATCAGGCTAGAAGATAAGAAGGATTGATAGAAGAACAATTAGGGTTTATGAAAAAACCACAAAAATCTGTAATTTTAATAAAAGAGAGATAATGACGGTTGAAAACCCTACTGGCAGCCTTAAATACTAGGGTTACAAGAGGTTATAAACTACTAATCAATCTCCACCCTTGATTAACCCACTTTTAATCAAGACCGTTATAACTAATCATGACCCTCATAACTAATTAAAAGGTCACATGTCTATCACATGATGACTAATAAAATAAAACACCAATTTTAATTAAAATAACTAATTCAAAATAAAAGCTCCTGCTTCAATCTCCTCAGCTTGAAATTTTTGGTTCATTGGAAAAAATTTGCACCACATCAGCATACATCACGGCATCGATCTTCTTGAGCTCATCTTCATTAATCCAAGTGCTTGCAGTGGCAGGTTTACCCAACCATTTAACTAAAAATCTTCTATATCTGTTACCTCTACGAGAACTGACCTCTTTGACATCCAACACATCTTCAATAACATCAGTATAAACTTTGGGGTGTTGTTCAAATTGATTTGAAACTTCAGTCGTGTCCACATCAAAGCCCTCAAAAGCATACAAATCTGAGACATTGAAGATAAGACTGACTTGCAAATTTGATGGAAGTTCAATGAAATAAGCATTTGAACTTATTTTCTTTAGTATCTTGCAAGGTCCAAACTTCCTTGACTTGAGTTTGTGATAAGTGCCCTTAGGAAGCCTCTCTTGTCTCAAGTGTACAAGGACCAAGTCGCCTTCCTCAAAATCTTTAAGTCGCCGATGTTGATTGGCTGCATTTGCATAAGTTTCATTACTTAATTTCAGAGCAGCTTTTACCTCCTCATGCACTCTTTTAATGTGTTCAGCAAAGGCCTCTCCATCATCACTAATTCTCACATTTGGTGGCAAAGAAACTAGATCAAACACATGTTGTGGCTTCAACCCATAAGCAGCTTCAAAATGTGTCTTCTTAATTGTTCTATTAACATAATTATTATAAGCAAATTCTGCTTGCGGGAGAATCACATCCCAGCTTTTCACATGATTTCCAACAAGGCATCTTAAAAGATTTCCCAAACTCCTATTAACAACTTCAGTCTGCCCATCTGTTTGGGGGTGGCATGTGCTAGAATACTGCAGTTTTGTGCCCATTTTTCTCCACAAAGTTCTTCAGAAATGTCTTACAAACTTGACATCTCGATCTGAAACAATAGAAGATGGAATCCCATGTAGTCTCACTGCTTCTTTGAAGAACAAATCAGCAATATGAGAAGTATATGAAGTCTTCGAATAGGGGATGAAATGTGCCATTTTTGAAAATCGATCCACCACAACAAAAATCGAATCATATCCTTTTGTTGTTCTTGGTAAACCCAAGACAAAATCCATGCTTAAATGTGTCCAAGGTGTCTCTGGTATTGGCGATGGAGTATATAATCCTGTATTCGGTGAGTTGTCTTTACCAAGTTGGCAAGCTGAACATCTTCTCACCATTTTATTCACATCTTGAAACATTTTTGGCCAAAAATAACGATCTGCCACCATTGCCATTGTCTTATCTCTTCCAAAATGACCTCCTAGTCCATTCCCATGAAGTTCCTTCACAATTTGCTCTCGTAAAGAACTTTCAGGAATGCAAAGTTGATTGCCCTTAAAAAGATATCCCTCGTGTAAGCGATAAGGTAACAATTCAGACCTTCTAAGCCCTTCCAAGTCAACAAATATTTTATTGAAATATGAATCAGTTTTGTATTGATTTTTTATCTCTTCAAAATCCGTCACTTGAGTATTCATCACCAACAATAACGTGGATCGCCTACTAAGGGCATCTGCCACAACATTAGATTGTCCAGTTTTATATTTCACGGAAAAACTGAATTGCTCAAGATAAGCACTCCAGGCAGCATGTTTTTCATTCAACTTCTTTTTAGAGTTTAGGGACTTCAAAGCTTGATGATCAGAATAAACAACAAACTCTCGGTATGCCAAATAATGCTCCCAATGTTGAATAGCTCTAACTAAGGCATAAAATTCCAAATCATAAGTAGAGTATCGCCTCTTTCCATCAGATAATTTTTCACTAAAAAACTCCACAGGTTTACCTTCTTGGTTGAGAACTGCACCAATTCCAATATGAGATGCATCACATTCCACAACAAATAACTTCTCAAAATCAGGTAGAGCAAGGATAGGGGCTTCCGTCATCAGTTTTTTTATGAGTTCAGAGGCTTTTTCTGCTGCATTTGACCATCTAAAACTATTTTTCTTCAAACATTCTGAAATAGGACTCATAATAGAACTGAAATTCTTGATAAACCTCCCATAAAATGATGCCAAGCCATGAAAACTTCGAACATCCTTCATGTTTTGCGGAATAGGCCATTTCAAAATTGCGCGAACCTTCCCTAGATATGGTTTAATACCTTCAGCTGAAACAACAAAACCTAGAAACTCCACTTCGCGGGACATAAAAGTGCACTTTTTCAGGTTGATAAAAAGTTTCTCTCGCTGTAAATACTTCGAGAACTTGTCGCAGATGCACTAAGTGCTCGTTCACATCTTTGCTGTAAATTAGAATATCATCGAAATAAACGACAACAAATTTGTTTAGGAAAGGTTTCAATGCCTCAATCATTACTCGCATGAATGTACTTGGTGCATTAAAAAGGCCAAAAGGCATGACCAACCACTCAAACAACCCATCCGGTGTTTTGAACGTTGTTTTTCATTCATCTCCATCTTGTAGTCTGATTTGATGATATCCACTTTTCAAATCAATCTTCGTGTACAACTTAGAACCAGCTAGTTGATCAAGCATATCACTCAAACGGGGTATTGAAAATCTGTATTGAACAGTAATTTTATTAATGGCACGACTATCCACGCACATCCTCCATGAACCATCCTTCTTTGGTGCAAGCAAAGCTGGACAGGCACACGGACTTTTGCTTTCACTTATCAGATCCTTAGATATCAACTCTTCAACTTGTCTTTGCACCTCAGCATGTTGTTTAGGTGGCATTCTATAGGCTGGCAGATTCGGTGAAGAAGCTCCCGGAACCAAATCAATTGCATGTTGAATACTTCTCATTGGTGGCAAACCTTGCGGTAAATCTCCAGCAATCAGATCTGAAAAATCTTTCAAAATTTGCTCAACTTCAAGTGGTTGGTGGGATATTCCTCCAAGCGGCTCGCCTCCAACTATCTTGTTTGCTAACACATAAACAATCCCAACTTCTTGGCATACTAATTCAAACTTCTCAGCACACAAACAACCATTAATCTTATTATTTTTATATGAACCAGCATCTTGTGTTTCCTCCTCCATTGGATGCAAGGTGTACTTTTTGTTACCCTTATGAAAAGAATACGTGTTTGGTTTAGTGTGATGCTCCATGTCATGGTCATACAACCACGGTCTTCCCACAAGAATATGTCCAACATCCATAGGCACAACATCACATAAAGCTTCATCTTGTAGATTACCTCCCGTAGTAAATTGCACCACACATCGAGTAGTGACAGGAATTTCATTGCCCTTCTTAAGCCAACGAATTTTGTAAGGATGTGGATGTTTTTCAATAGCCAATCCCAACTTCTCTACTGCATCTTTAGAGATGACATTTTCCATGCTACCACCATCTATAACTAGATCACACACCTTCCCGCCACAAAGAACACGTGTTCTGAAGATACTATGTCTTCTCCAATCTTCTTCTTTGGTTGTGACAGTTAAGACACTTCGAACCACCAATGATTCTTCTTGAACAGGGAGAACATCTATTTCTTCACTTTCATCCACATACTGATCATAAATAGGCTTTGACTCTTCATATTCTTCATCTTGCAGCTCCACTAGATTAACTCTTCGCTGTGGACAAGCATAAGAATCATGACCCTTTTCACCACAAGTGAAATAACGAATTTGCGTGTTGTTTTCTTTAAAAGTCGTAGGTGCAGAATTATTCTGTCCGCCATAACGCATTATAGCTTTCTCCTTATCATCACTTTTATTTGCATGAGTTCCTTGACTGGTTCTTTGTGCAGATGTGTTATTCTTTGTATTTCCAACAGCACCAGAACCCTTTTGCATAATGGCTCCTGAGCGCCCCATTAAAGGTCTACGTGCTCCGTATCGCCACACTCGTTTTTCAGCCAATAAAGCTTGTTGTCGGGCATCTTCAAGAGTACACACACGAGCAATAGGCATCTCATCTCTAATAGATTAGTTAAGCCCAGCAAGATAACGAGCAGCTACTTGCTCATTTGTTTCATTCAATCCAACACGAATTGATAAATTGTAAAACTCTGAAGTATACTCTTCAACATCCATACCTCGCTGTTTCAAAGAATGAAACTTTTCATATAAATCCATTGTATAATCAGCGAGTAAGAATTGTTTTCGCAGCTTCGTCGTCATATGCTCCCAAGTGCCAATTTTCTGTTTACCTTGTTGTTCACATTGTTCTTCAATTCTCTTCCACCATTGAAGTGCTATCCCCTTTAACTTTAGCTTCACAAGTAGCACTTTTCTATTTTCTGCCATAGGTTTCCACTCAAAATAATTTTCCAGACTTGTTTCCCAATCTAAATAATCTTCAGCATGCATCTTTCCATAGAAATCAGCAACTTCAATCCTAATTCCACCACTGTTCAGATCTAGGGCATGAAGCAACTTATCCTCCAATCGACTTCGCACCAGATTTGTATCAGCTCCAGCTTCATGGAAGGGATTATCAAAATACCCTTGATCAGTATCATCCTCCACTACCTTCCAGTATGTCTGTTAGATCGTGGCCACCTTCCAGAATCTCCATATGGGCTGCCACACGTTCCTGTCGCTGTAAGGCTTGAACACTTCGCAACAAATTTCAATCATTCGTCGAATCTCTGCCATCTCTGCTTGCTGTCCAGGGTTGCCACGTCCTCGCCCTCTACCACGTCCAACCATGGTCCAAAAACAAAGAAAACCCTAATATTTTGTAGGATCTTTTGCTCTGATACCAATTTGATGCAGTAAGGGGAAAAAATCAGCAAGAATAATGAGAAATCAAAGCTAGAAGATGAGAAGGATTGATAGAGGAACAATTAGGGTTTATGAGAAAACCACAAAAATCTGTAATTTTGATAAAAGGGAGATAATGACAACTGAAAATCCTATTGGCAGCCTTAAATACTAGGGTTACAAGAGGTTATAAACTACTAATCAATCTCCACCCTTGATTAACCCACTTTTAATCAAGACCGTTATAACTAATCATGACCCTCATAACTAATTAAAAGGTCACATGTCTATCAATGACTAATAAACTAAAACACCAACTTTAATTAAAATAACTAATTCAAAATAAAAGCTCCTGCGTCACCATCAGCCACCACTGATCCCCAACACCCCGCAACATGACCTCGCCCGGCGAGCCCGCATCGACCCCACATCACCATCACCTCTCTCACCTCCAACCCCCCTTCACCACCATCCCCGCCGGCGGCCCCACCTCAACATTTCGACCCCAAACCAGCCCATCTCCTCCCGCCTCTCCTCGCCAGCCCTCACACGCATCTCCTTCAGCTTCACCTCGCTGGAGTCTGCAGGATCGGCAAACCTGCACTCCAGCCAGTGATGTCCACTTCAGCCCAGGGGAGGGCACCTGCCTGCGAGTTTATCGGCGCCACGCTCCCCCCATCGTCACAGCCTTCCACCATGGCTCTCAACCGACGATGGCCAAGGCTGGTGACACCCCCTCTCTGGCCTTTCAGTCTGTCACCATGGCTCCACCACCATGACTAGGGACCTCCCAGCCCACGATCATGCACGCAGATGACAAGGCAGAGTCAAGGACATGCAAGATGGATAGTAACCCAAGACCTGAGGCGTCAGTTGAGGAACAACATGCCATTGCTGGGAAAAATCTGAATGCAGATTCTTCACCACCTCCTAGCCACACGGAGGACATGGCAGGATCAAGGGATGTGTGATGAGTAGCAATTCAAGACCCGAGGCGTCAGCTACTCAGCTGAGAAACATTGTGCCACGGCTAGACAAAATCTGGATGCAGATCCTCCATCTCCCAGAACTCCTGCCACGTGACATGAGGCAGCTGCTGTTGGGCCCTTGTTGGCACATGTGGCTCCTAGCTCGGGACTGGGGTCCACTCATCTGGACACAAGCAGACGGTGAGGATTGACTATAATCCTGCGGCGGAGCAAGAACATGGTACAAACACGTCAGATGTGGCTGGAGACTCAGCTGCACTTGCTGATTCTGAACCCATTCTGGTATGTGACCTGGACATTGTTGCTTTGGTGGCTCAGGCTAGTGGTGTCTGGCAAAAGCACGTCCGCAACCCAATTGTCCACAAGCCGTGCGCCATCCAACTGTGGAAGGAGGTCTTGGGGTCCGCGACCTTTGAAGGATGCACAGTGCCCTCCTCAAGAAATATGTGTTTCATATTATGGGATGACCAGGGTGGCTCTTGTCAACTGTTTTCCAATGCCTATTATGGGGACCTCAATTGGGATGCAAAAGCGATGGTGAAGTCATCTTTGATATAGAATAGTGTGATGCTGTCATTTTGGTTTCATGGCCTCGAACCGCAATGTTTCTGTTGGTCTTTCTATCAAACTTTTTGTAACCCCTACTATTATTAATGAAACTTTTGGATGACTACCATCTTGCTAGTCATCCTTTTTCCTTTAAAAAAATTAGTTAATGGACTTGTCTAGTGAATTATTTAGCCTAATAATTGTATCATGTTGACTATTTAAATGTTAATCTTCAAGTGGGACATTGCTAAATATCAATTCACTCATACTATTCACGGATCAAAGTCCATGATCAATTGTTAAGGTTTGCATGAGGGCATTACCCTTGCATAAATGTGGCGGCTTGGAGCCATGGATAAGAGTATATATGTCATTTTTCTTGAAATCTATAGGTGGTCTTTTAGTCCATGTCACATTCGTATAACATATATATGAAATGGTTGTAGCATGCGTTGACTTCTAAATAGTGAAACATCTCTACAATGTCCATGGACATGAAAGATATATCTTCAAACCATGGTCTATATGTGTTTCTTATTTGTTTTCTTCTAACTTTTATGCATCATTCCCAACAACAATGGTAGGATATTAACCAATTCTCATGTTTATCTTCTTTTACGAAACAATTATAACCAATGGTGAAAGAAGCAATATCAAGTTATTATCAAGATAACTTCTCAAAAAACAAACCTCTACTACGAAACCTATAACACATTTAGAAGTCACAAATAATCCATCATAATTTTTTTTCTTTTTCTTAGAAGGCAAAGGATGACTACCAAAATTATGGTTGTCATAGATGTGTGTGTGTGACCATATAAGAAGAGCATTTATTTTAGGGGAAACTTCAAATGAACATACTGGCATGAGGCATAACACTTACATATAATATAAAGTATAATCTTCCAATTGCATCCCTGTTGTTTTATATGTGGAAGACGAGCTGATGGATCACCATAAGTTATCTGCCAGAATTGTTAGTTCTAGAATGTGTAACCAACTTGGCAACAAAATATATGTTAATATTACAAGTTGTTAGGGAGATGTACCAACATATAGATTCCTCCAGGTCTTAGAATCCTACACACCAAAACATACATTTACTCAGACATGATCAATCAGCAGTTAACAGGAATATTTTTTTAGGATTGTAAAAGCTAAACCTGTTCACTTCTCCAATCATCTGAGAAGAACTCAGTGCAGCATCCGTGCCACACTATCACCATCAAAAACATAGTTAGGGCATTGAAATATTTAAGATTGAAGTGCAGCTAACATGTAACATAAAAAGACTTACCAGTAAAGAATCCAATGTGCCTGAATTAGAAGTCAATGTTAAAATTAGTTGATTGAAATCTGCAAACTTGGAATGAACTTACTACATTAAAAAGTGAAAAGTGGAATCCGTACCTTTGTCAATAATACAATCAAATGATCCATCCTCAAAAACATCCATGTCCCTTACATCCATTTGCATGTCTATCTTTCTTAAGGACATCAATTTGGAAAACCCAAAAAAAAACAATAACAATCCTACATAATCCTTACCTAAATCATCTACATCAATATTTGATGAAGAAATACTCACTACCAGTTAGAGGATACATTCAAGTTCTGGAATATGAGCATACTTCTTTCTCATCATATCAATCACAACAAATGAGATGTCAACGTTGATTATGTTCATGTAACCGTCCTTCACCATATCTTCTGACATAACTGCAATCAGACAAAAAAATTGAATCATGCCTGAAAACCATGGAAAAACTATTTATTTATTTATTTATTTATTTATTTAAGGGTAAGAGGATGACTAGAGAAAGTTATACATGCATACACATGTATGATAAAACGGGAAAGGTTATCAGAGTGGAGAAAAAAATTATTTAACATGCAAGTTTGGATTCATCATATTCTACAAACATGTATATGATCTACACTCATATATTGGGCTTTGAATATATTGTGGCATACAAACGAACATCTAGGGTATCAACACGATTTGGTTCAACACTGGAGTTTTTTATGAGGAGATCCTATTTAGGATATCAATGATATGTAACATATTGGAACCTTCCTAGTTGCGAGAACTTAATTACAGAAACTTTGTACCACAAAAGATAGTACGTTTCTTTTAGAACGCACAAAAGATAGTATTAGTTGCACCTCCCAAGGTGGAAATAGGTGCTGATAACCAACACAAAGATTTCGGGATATTTTCAGCTCAAAGGATATTCATGAAATGTTTAATAAGCTCACTGGGAAACTGATTTTCATTTGAGCCCCCGCAATAAGATATGTTATTTATAGTTTGACTCTTTTTCATAGTGATTCAATTATCACAGAAATGGGGATCCATAAAAAGACACCTATACTGAGATCAGGATTGGCAAGGTGAGATGTGTTACGGGGCACAGGTGGCAATAGATTCCATCTGTCTTTTTCCTCTATCACACACGATTTCTTAGCTAAATCTTGTAAGATTTCTAAACTCCTTTTCAAGAAGGATCCTTCCCTTTTATCTTTGTCATATTACTTCTGAATGCAAGATTGCACACAGATTCTGTGAAATCTATTTTTTTGTTTCCCCATGAATTTGCATGCTTGTGACAATAGCGACAGAAATTTCTCAATTCTAGTCGATTGCAGAAAAAATTGCTTAATGTACAATGTGTGCAATCAGGCAGCAGAAATTGCATATTATCATAGATGGATATTCCTAAGAGGGAGTAAAGAAAGTGTGGACCCTTTGGTGGATCCGCAACTAAATCAAAATCTGACAGTATAATTTGATCTGTGATATCATTGACGGCATTAAGTAAAAAGTTTATTGCTTTTGTCTATCAAATTTCGCCATTAAACTTTAAGTCAGTGGTGACTTTACATGCTTGAATTTTTTACGTCCACATATTATTCTTCGTTCTTTTCTTTCTTAGTACAATGTGTGGGTCCATATAAAATAGAGATCACTAGCATCTCCTTGTGTTCCGAGACGTACAATGAGCTCAGCAAGTTGATATGTGTTCTTATTCCCGTAATAGTCTTATCTCCGTCAAACAAGTTTGTCGATGGAGATCACTAGTATATAGAAAGCATAGTGATAGAACAAGAAAGAAATGACATGTATCTGGCCAACAAAAAAGCTACATGCTAATTTGATTTCCATCTCTTTCATGCACAGGTCATTCAGCCTCCAAAATTTAAATTTTAGCTTCCTTTCTTCGCCGGAAGCCTACTTGAGACAATTGTTGATGGAAATCAAAGAAAAAATCAATAGTATTTTAGACAGAAAAAAAAGGAGAGAAGAAGAAAAAAATGGTACCGGCGTTCCCGCAGCCAACCATGAGGACGCGGGAGGAGGCGGGGACGAAGTGGCGGACGAAGGGGCGGAGGGCGGGGTAGCGCTGGTACCAGTCGAAGGCGGCGTTGCCATCCTCCATGTAGCGGGCGTCCCAATACATCGCATCCCCGTAGTTGTACGTGTTGCACTGCGACACGTCCCGGAACATCTCCGAATCCTCCTACTTCTACTTCTCCCCTTTTTCTTCTCTTTCTCTCTCGTCTTCTTCTCCTTCCTTCCTGCTGCTGCTGCCTCTTTTTTCTCTCCCTCCTCTCTCCTCTCCTGGGATGAGAGAGAAAGGAAATAAATTTATAGTTTTAATATCAAGATGCAGAAATTTTACATAAAATTTCCACCGGCTACCTGCAGCCGTCGCCGTCAGCGGGTTCCTTGGCCCGCCCTCACTGTCTTCTCTCTCTCTCTCAGTAGAGGAAGAAGTCTCGGAATCATCACAGCAAAAAAAAAAAAAAAGAATGAACTCTTAATTTAATATTTATGTTAAATGATATATGAGTACTGTGCCCAAAATCTGATAATAATTAAGTTTTTTATTTAATCTGACACAAAAATATTGTTAACTTTTATGTTTTAAAAACTCGTCAAAGAAATGATGTTTTCTTTACCTTTTTAGGTAAATTGTGATCCTTACTTTTTTTCTTTGAAATATCCCTTTCAAATTGTTGTATATAAAAAATGCATCCTAATTTAAGTTCCTAACACGTTTGTCTTTACGCATCCGTCTCAAAAATCAAATAAAAAAATGTAACAAATCGTTAGCCCCTTAATAAAATATTTATTATTTAGGTCCAGTGACCAACTCAGAACCTTTATATTTTAAAATAAAATTGACTTGCATAAACCTTGCTAGCTATGGTTGCTCAAGTTGATGAACATGATTTTTCTTTTGATTTTAATCACTAATTCAAAAATTCATTGGGCTTAATGAGTTTCACGAGCATCAAAATAATAATAACAATGATGCTCTTAAATTTCGATTTATAATGATTTTAAGAAGCTTAAAAATTGATAACTTGATTAAATAATTTTTTTTGGATAACCCAAATTGCTTGAAATGTGAGCAGACATTCTAGAAAATGTGAAACTAAATTGTAGCTATAACTAAGTTCTTAGTGAATAGTTGAATTAATAAATTAATTCTGAGTGTGTTTTAAACTTAATGTTGAGGAAGAGTTGATGTGATAGAAAAAAAATATGTGATTAATTAATTTTTTTTGGATTTTGAATTAAAAATAATTATAATATATATGAAGTATAATTTTAATAAATAACAAGAAATATATATATATAAATATCTTTTTATGGAAAACTTTTGTTAATAAATATATTATTTACATATAAAAACCATTTAAAAATTAACTATATTTAACAAAATATTAATTTTTTAATAAAATAATAAGTAATAAATAATATTATATCAATTTTTTATTATAAATATTTAATGAATAAATTATATTATAAGATATATGTGAGAGTGTGAAAATAAGAAAAGAAAAATAAATTTACAAAAAAAGATATCACGTTAGCCAAAAATAAAAAAAGAGAAGCATGCTACTGCTTAGTGTCACCAAAAAGTTAGAATCGGGCCCACTAGAATTAGGTCACGACCTTATTTCATTTTTTGTTCCGTCTTGAATTGTGGTTCCTCTCGTCACCTTTGAAGAATTAGATTGAAACTAGGACGCGGTTCCAATTTAGTTCCCTAATCAAACGCAATTTCAGTTTAGTTTTCCAATCATACGTGCGCGTTAAGATTCTGTTTGGCATTATTAGCGATTTAACTAGCGGATAACGAATTAACTAACGGATAGTGGGTATTATATGATGATTAGCGGTTAGATGTTGTAACAAATAAATATTTGATAAACTTAATGATAGAATTATGTGATGAATATAAAATGACATAATTAGACATATGATAAATTATTTAATTTAAGCACTATAAAAATAAATTAAATATTTATATTATAATTAAATAAAATTTTTCACAACTAAGTTTTTTTGTTAAAATATATAAAAATTTACATTGACAATATTTTTTATATAGTGCACTCATGATATAAAAGTATTAATTGTGAAATTATTTTTTATTCATTATTAACATATAAATAATTTGTAATTAATTAAGCATTATAAAAAGAAATGTAGTTAAATGATTATAAATAAAAATGAGAAAATAATAAAATAAGTTGAAAGAAATTATGTATTTGAATAAGGATAAAATTGGAAAAGTTTATAAAACGCTAATATCTAAATGCTAAACGTTAGTAGAAGTAACTTTTCACTATTTTCATATGAAACGTTAAACGCTATTTATTTTTATCATTTATCAAATGAAGGAATTAACGTTTGAATCGCTAAATACTATTTGAAACGTTAATTTTGGCGTTGCCAAATAGAACCTAAATATAATCAAGGAGTGGTTCTAGTAGCGCTATGATAGAAAACAAGTTCAAGGCAACTAAATGAATAGGAAATTCTATATAAAAATATTAAAACTAATACGGTAATAATGGTCCTTAAAATTATTAATATGCATTTAAAAATATTTAGGCCTCATTTGGCTAATTCAATATTGCATTATTTGTATTCTTATATTTTTATCTCTTTTTTTAGGACACAAGAAAAAAAATCGTATGATTTTTCTTATAGGGTGTGTTTCGCAGAGTGAGAACTATGGATTTGTAGTTCTCGCGAACTCAATGAATTGACGTCGAAGTTCGATTCAGGCGTTTGGCAAAGTTCTCATAAATAGAAAAACTTTTCGTTTGATTTGACTGGCTAATTTGATTTTGTTCTGAGGGGGCGTTTGGAGAGAGTTCCAGCGGTTAAACACGGGAGAGAAAAACTAACAACCACTAGAACATTACTGTGCGTGAAAAAAATGAAGTGTTGAGAGAGAGAAGGCAAACACAGTTTTAAGAAGCAACCACAAGAAACTAAACGCCAAGATCGCAACAATACTAAACTACAAGATGATAGAATTACAGGTATAGCAATACTCGTTGCCAATGTCAAAAATCTTGCGAACGGTGCGAATACAGCATTGCACATATGAATAGCAGTACACACATAAATAAAACCCTCCAAAAGAGGCATGAGAAAAGAAACCAATATGTGTCCCAAACATATCTTACATCCAAAACTATATAGTAAACATTGACCGGTAAAACACACAACCATCCCAAACAAGCATAAAATATACCCTGACAATGTGAGTCATAATAAGAGAGTCGAGCATCTTAAAATAGGTTACTTAACAAAAGTGAAATAAGCAACAAGTACCCCTACTAAGTAGGTTCGAGTACTAATACACTGTCCCAAACACTTGCACATCACAACATTCCAGTCTTACAAGATCACAAGAGGTCATTGCCCTTGATTCATAGACAGAGGACTCTACTTGCACACGACATAGTGTCAAATTATGAACATAGACACGAGCATTTTACCTACATCTATAAACTAAATTCAAGCATATAAAAGAATAAAAATAAAAGAGAAAAAGTTGCATGCCGCTTATAAGAGGATGAATTAATTGTCATGTAATTGCTTTATATCAAACTTGTTCAGCTTTTTATCCACCTTTGAAAAAAAATATGATAACATTCAAAATTTTTCGACACCTATCGTTATCTTATTGAAGAATGAAAATAATATCTAAAATTTGTAACTAAAATTATGATATCTAACTAAGAGATGATTTGTCACTCATTCGAACCCCACTTTTTTTCACTAGTACTGAGGAGCGTTATGCATTTTAAAAAAGAAAGAACAATTTCGTAATTTCAGTTTGATGTTTTTTGCAAAATAAATATCATGTATTAGTTATGAAATTGTATAAATTTATTGGAAGAACATAATCCGGAAGTAGTATGCCCCAAAATATGGCGGTTATGATGACTGGTTCCTCAAAGTCAATCAAAATGTGCCGGTATTTCCGTTTCACCGGCAAAAGTTGCAACGTTTGATTAGTTGTAATGCGTATGAAGAATGAAGAAATTTTGAAAAATGTGTGGAAATTAGAACACAAAAGGGGTCAAAATCATGTTCTACAGCCCCAAAAAAATGGAAGACTCGACCGCGATCCGAAAACCCTAAATCAGGAAAGCACGGATCGTGAAACTTCGTTCAAAAATCAGGCGTCTACCAAACGATCCGAAAAACCCTAAGTAGCAGGCGAGCAAACATTTTCGTGAAGATGAACAACAACGGCCGACGGCGAGCTAAATCACAAATATGAGAAATAGAAACGTCGACATACACCAAGGCCACTCGGGAAAGGCAATAAAAATGTCCGACGACAGACGTTGCGGCCAAGAAATTGACCGGCGGTAGAAATTTCAAAAGACAACGTGGAAAAATCTTCTTGACGGAAAATGAAATCAGGATATGCAATGAGCGAAAGACGCCAGTGAGAGGACTAACCTGCGACCACAATCTTTGCCATTTCGCCGTGTCGTCCGGGGTCACAGATCGGTCTTGAAGCAACCGACGGTGTGTCCTGCAGCTGCCGACGGAGAGCGAAATGCGAAGCGGATGAGAGCTGTGCATGCGGCGGGTGCGAAATGGGGAAGACATCGACCTTTTCCCAATGAGCGGCGTGGGTTTTGAGGTTGTTCGCTAGCCATCGCGAACAATCCGAAGTTCTTGCTCGCGGCGGGTGCGAAATGGGGAAGACATCGGCCTTTTCCCAATGAGCAGCGTGGGTTTCGAGGTTGTTCGCTAGCCATCGCAAACAATCCGAAGTTCTTGCCGCGAGCAAGAACTTTGGTTCGAGAACATTCATCATTGACCAGAACAAAAAATTGCGCGGGTGATGCATGCATTATTATACATGTTTTACATGCATCATTTAAATTATTTTTCATAGTTTTTACCATTGCATGCATCTATTTTCTTATTTATTTTCTTAATTTATTTTGCGTCCAAAGCTACCCATTTTTGATCTATTTTATTCTCAAGATCATCATTTTAGAGGTGCAAAGCGATCAGATCAGAATAGCACGTAAAACGGAGCACAAATAACACGTATAATTGAGTTCAGGAGAAACCCGGGCCGGGATAGCATTATACCCAGACCGGGTTGACATTAAAAACCAATTCCGAATCGAATTCTGCACGAAAAAAAAATCTGAACAGAACTCGGCCCGAGTTGGATCAGACCCGGCCCGAGTTAGTACAAATCAGCCAAACTGGCAGATCGCGTGATTTTTCGGTCGACTTTAAGTTAGATTTAAATCGCGAACTCAACTCGGAATCGAAAACGGCCGCCACCCCTATAAATATGGATGTACCACGAAGCCAAGGAGAATGCAATCTCGGAGTTTGAAGCTCTAGCCACACCAGAAATGAGAGACGAAGTTCTACTGCGCGTCACTGCAAATCAATCGAAAAAGTAGAGATTTCGTGGTTTCGGGCGATCGTTTGGAGCATAGTTTCGGCCAAGGCTTGTTCCAGAGACGTCCACCACTTCTTGGGAGTTTGATTTACAATTTTTAATCTTTATTTTATATTTTCTCCCTCGAATTTGACGTTAATTCTTCCGATTATGGATTAGTTTAGTTGTTAGAGGAAGACTACGTTTGAACCTCAGTTTTCTCTTAATATATTTTATTGTTTAGACTTCTGAGAACATGTTTATGATGTGGATTTCATGTTTAATCTGAGTTTATGAGTATCTTGCATTAATTTCATATAATTTCACATAATTTTGCAAGGGAAAATCGTCCGGATTCTTCTTTGTGAAGAACCCTGGCCGAGTTGGATAAAACCCGGGCCGGGTTGCTTCCCTAATTTCCCGATCAGACACGTTTGTGTCAGCCCCGGCCGAGTTCCTTCTGACCCGGGCCGAGTTCTATTAGTTTGATATTTTTGTTAATAAATTAGTTTTAATTGCTAATAATTATATCATTAAATGGAGGTCTGCAACTTAGCATCTTAGATAAAGTAGATTAAAGTTGATCGAGTTTTCGACGTCTTTGATTTTACTTCTATTTAAGATAATTATGTTCTCAAGTTTTTGAGTCATTTACTTTAAGCAACATTTCATATTAACGCATCATAGTTTAGAATATATTAAAGTGGATTGAGTTTTCAACGTGCTTTGATTATATTCTTTATCAGGGTAGTTAGGTCCTCAAGCTTTTGAGTCCTATACCTGTTATCCGTTTATTTTCTACAAGAAATTTATATTTAATTATTGATAATTAAGAGAATACGATAGGAATACGAAGTCTGAGTTCTAACTGTCTCTCACGTTAATTAAAGGCATCATTATCTCTAATTGTCATCAATTCGGATTACTTTTATCTCAAATCAATTCTTGTTACTTTCTCAATTAATAAACTTAAGTTAGAAAGATACGAATCTAAATTAGTCATCGTGAGTTCGACACTCTATTCACTATTTATTACTTGATACGGTCTAGTATAGTTGCTAGTATATTTGCGCTTAATTTTCACGCATCAACGAGCCCCATCTCAACTCGCGGGTGTGTTTGGCAGAATATTCAATTGTTCGGATGTTTTGTTCTCATCCAAACACACTCATAAAATATTTGGCTCATAACCCAGAACAACAAGCAATCTCAAGAATTTTTCTTTATCGTGTTCACTTCTAACCTGAAAAAAAATGAGAGGCCCACACGATTATATTTGCTGTTAATATGAGTTAGGGAGGTTGTTTTTAACTTTTTATAAATATTCCCATACCAAATAAGGTCTTGCTTACTCTTTTGGGTAAATAACTTGTCAATTTCTTTTAAAAGCATTGACCCGAATTGTAAAAGGAATTAATGTTTTATTTTCTTGACCTATTTTGTAACAACATTTATTACCACTTTCGTCTTTCTTGAACAAATTTTAATTCCTTTTTTTATGTTTTTAAAATAATGTTTTATTAAGTCAGGGGTGATTTTATTGAATAGTACTATTACTCCAAGTTATTTTCTTTGAACGGTTCCTATCGTTATCGAATTGCAAAAGTAATAATTTCAAATAAAATAATAACTTAAATTTGTAATTGAAATTCTGGTTTTATCTATTCTTTTACATCTTCCCCGGATCATTTCAGTTTCATTTCAAAAAAAAAAAATGATTGTGCTATTTTTTTAAAAAAGTAGCATCATCATATTCTTACTAATCATTGTACGTTTCATAATAGATGATTAGATAAAAAAAATTATTCAATTAATAAAATCATCAGCCATCATGTATGATGGTGCTACACCATAAAAAAATAGCACAAACGTTAAATCCATTTCATATTTAATAATAGTAATAAAATTTCACTTTGGAATATTCAAATACGCGTGAAATATAAACAGAGAATATGTTAAAATAGAAATGTCGGTGGCATAAATTTAACTTATTTACTGTAATATTTTCATATAAGATGTGATTCCTTCAAATTGAATTATTATTTACAATAAAAAAGCTTACTGATTCTTTAAACTTTAAAACGTTTAATATAATCACTTGATTGAGACCTTTGATTCCGTTCAGGATTAAATTTAATTCATTTTTTTACTGGACCAATAAGATCCCGGAAAAACAAAAATATCAATTATTAATAAAGCTATTTATTATTAAGAATTAAAATTGTGTTGACAATTAAAATTATCGCTTTCCTTTTCGAAATAATTGTGGACCGCATGATCCACGGTGTAGAATGCTGACGGCGACGAAGACGACGACGTTTGAAGCTGTTCTTTTCACTGCACTCCGCTCCACAACTTTTCTCCCCCGCACCTCGCGAACATGGAAAAATGACCGACGCTTTCTTTCTGCGCTCGCCTCCCTTTCGGCTCGAGATGGCATCCGCCCACTACGCCGCCGTCTCCATCGTGTGCTCTCCCAGGGTCGCCCCTCCGCTCCCGCCCAGAAACACTCGCCTCCGTGTCCGCTGCCATGGCCCTCAATCCTCCTCCTCCTCCTCTCCCTCCCCGCAGAACACGACCTCGACCTCCGCCGCACACGATAGCAAACCCTTTCTGGAATCGGAGGCGGCAGCTGCTCAGTCGGCAGTGTTCAGCCGCAAACTCGCCGCCGATCCGGGGGGCATCCGCGTGCGCCTCCCGACTCCCGGCCCTGAGTCCACCATCGAACGGGTGAGCAGCCCGCGCACTCACTCCTTGTGAATCTTGGCAGGGTCCGACTCGTAGCTCTGATGTCTGTTGATGGTTAATGGCTTAGATGGCTCAATGAAGGAGAGATGCTGGATCGTCTGTATCCAGAAAAAAAGAAGTATTTATCTCTATAAATTTTAACTAAACATTAGTAGATTGAAATCGGGCATAAGACTTTGAACAAGATGGAATTTTGATTGATACAAATATGAACAGGTTAAAAAAAAAGGTTCACTCCTACTGGTTATATCTTCTGGTCTCAGAAGTATATGAGAAAATGGCAAGAAGGAAAAATGATTTTAGGAAATTTCTTCACTGGATATATCATTTGCAATGAAATCCTTTCACTGTAAGTTCACTACTATTCCAGATACTCATGCATTGTAGGCATGGATTATGAACTTTGTTTAAACTCCAGAACAACATTAGTTTTAACTTCTATGTTTGGAATTTTGATTGATACAAATATGAACAGGTTAAAAAAAAGGTTCACTCGTTAAATGCCACTGGTTATATCTTCTGGTCTCAGAAGTATATGAGAAAATGGCAAGAAGGAAAAATGATTCTAGGAAAATTCTTCACTGGATATATCATTTGCAATGAAATCCTTTCACTGTAAGTTCACTAATATTCCAGATACTCATGCATTGTAGGAGCATGGATTAAAAACTTTGTTTAAACTCCAGAACAACATTAGTTTTAACTTCTATGTTTCAATCACTAGCTATTGTTATTAGGACATTCTTTGCATATAATATTAATTTGGTTACACTAAATATATGCTTCTCTTCGACTAAGGAAGAGTTAACCAAGTAATCTTGACCAGTGACGACAGCTACTTGGTGATCATTGGATAAAAGTCGTTGTTATTATCTAATTTTTTTTTTTAAAAAAAAAGTTCTAAAATACTCTTCATTTGTTTTTAAAATCTTGGCATCCGCTTAACCAGGGAATAGAAGCGGCTAGTCTAGTACTATGAATATAGTTATCTCAAATTTGGGTGCACATTGATTCTATTTCACTTCTGGTTTGTAGATAATTTTTGACTTCCGTTTCTTGGCGCTTCTAGCAGTTGGAGGTTCACTTGCTGGTTCCCTGTTGTGTTTTCTGAATGTAAGTTTTTCCATCACCGGGCATACCTTAGAAAAAAGATGAGTAATAACAAGCATTGGCCATGCTGAATTTTGTCAAATTTTTCCTAACCCGTGTTACCTTAAAAACATGATTACATAACAAGCATTAACCACGTCAGGCATTGTTCTCCTAATGGGTAACAAATGACATCCTTTTTGTCATGTTTTCACTTTCAATTGTGATTGTTCTTTCGTCTTTGTCAGGGTTGCATTTACATAATTGATGCCTACAAAGTTTATTGGACAAGTTGTGTAAAGGGGGTACACACAGGCCAGATGGTACTCAGACTAGTGGAGGCTATTGGTGAGTTGTCTGCAAGTTGAATCTCTCGAGAATTACTTATCTCGCTGACTGATGTCCTACAGTTCATCAACTTTTCCCTTACAGAAAACATGAACCACAGTAATTTTGGACTACCAACTTTACCAATGGCTTAAATATTTATCTTGACTCAAATTCAAATCAAAACCATATTCACTTATCAATATAAGATTAACTCTTATATAAAAACTTTCAGCATGATGCATGCACAAATGCATTCATGCACACATTACAACAAGTTTATAATTTTTCCATAAATTACCAGAAATCATCAATAGGAATATAAAGGGACTCAAGCGCAAAATGTTTCACCAATCAACTGAGTCACAAGCTCACAAATTAGATAGAATATTGTGAACCGGATGCTTGATAAACTATCAAGCTATAGAGCCTCAAACTCTACCATCAGCCGTTGCTAAGCAAGTGGTCTCCGGTTGCTCCAGCAAGCATGGAGGGCAGCGCAAGCAATCAGGTGGTTGAGGCTTCTGCAGTATCTCTGGTAATGCAATGGGGGAGAGAAGATGTATTCTCTGTCCTCCTTTATTTGCCACAGCAGCCTTTTTTCAAATGTTTCACTGCCAGATAACCATAATACTTATATCAAATTTAAAAATATGTACCATTTTATTTTGAAGAATTCGTGCTGCTACAGTCCTTGATATGGCATGATCCTTGTCAAATCTTTAACGGAAGAATTTCTCTAGTTTTAATGGTGCACTGCTGACGAACTTGCTGTATTGTTACATGATTCTGGTCGCGCACACACACAGTGAAGGTACAAAATATTGAATAATGCCAAGGGCGCATGTATACTTAAATAATCAATTCTTATGACTGTGAATGTCTGAATAATGTGTAGTCTGTATGTGTCTACATATAGTCACACCTGTGTGTCCGTCTATACTTAAGTATATTTACACATGAATACAAGTTTACACTCTAGTACATCACATGTTCATGTAATATTGAATGTGATCTAAACATTTATTGTTTAAGTTACTTGAGAAAGAAACAGGTGAGTATATCTGAAATGACAAATCATTAGTTAAAACTGCAATGATGCCCTCAGATGAGGGTTAGATTATTTTGACATCTGTGAACGAAGTATGGTAGAAACTAAAATGTCAGCCCATCAAGAAAGGAATAGTAAAGAAAATATAAACCAAAATATTGCATGTTACATCAGAATGCTAGCTTGGGAATGTATTAAAATTTTATTATACGCTTCTCAAAAGCATGGTTGTTTGGACCGGACCGGACCGGCCGGTCCGACCGGTCCAACCATCGACCGTCACTCTGGATGGGTTTGGTTCGACCCCAAAACCGGATTGGGATTCAGACCGCTTCGAACCGGTCAAGACCGTTCAAAACCCGTCTAAAACCGGATTGAACCGTTGAACCGGCGGTTTTGCAAGAACCGGCCAGTCCAAAAATTGAAAATATCTTGAAATAATGTGGACACTGGGTTTTGAACCCAAGACCTCCTGAAACCAACTTATGTGTATATACCATTGTACTATATTTATTTATCTGAATGCTAAGTTATTTTATATTATACAATGGTTATCATCAGTCATTTATACAATTATTTTGTTTGATAAGAAATTTTATAATATTTTAAATGTCAAAAATTAAATATGAAAAGATTAGTTACCTAATTAAATTAAAAAAATAGAAATTACAATAATCTTTCTAGTTTAAGTAAAGTTAAATTTGAGAAAATGAATTTGTAAATTGTAATTGAATATATTAAAATCACATAAAACTCATATCAATAGTTAAATATGTCACATTTGATTTTTTAATTTTAATTAAAATGATTTAATCATATGTACTTTGTTGTAGAAATATATTAATTATTGATAAGAATATATAAGTATTACAATTTATCTTTTTATATTATTTTATTAATATCCGGTCCGACCGTCCGGGTTAACCGGTTCGGTCCAACCTGACCCGGAGACTTATCTGGGTCGACGTCCGGTCCGGGTCTTACAACATTGCTCAAAAGTGAACGCTTAATCTACATTGGTATTCTTTGCAATTTAGAAGTTGTAATGATATTTTGCCTGTTTGGTCACAGATGTCTACTTGGCCGGTACAGTTATGTTAATATTTGGCATGGGCTTATATGGATTATTTATCAGCAATGCTACCCCTGGAGTGCCATCTAATATTGATCGTGCTCTAGAAGGATCTTCTTTGTTTGGGATGTTTGCTTTGAAGGTACAAAAGCATTTCTTTTGCAAATATCTGTCTATTAATCCGTGCTGTCATTAATTCAGTGCTTCTTGTCTATGTAACTTGTATATTTGGTTATGGTTGTTTGGTTTCTTACTAAGATGTTCACAACTTTGGTGAGTACATGTTCTTTTTGTACTTGATGATATATATCGTCCTTTCAGCTGAATTTGTTTTAACCTTCAATTTATTGGAAGATATCATTGCCTTCATGGAGGCATTTATCAAAGTAACTTATTTGCTTCTTGGATGCAAATATATTTTTAAGCATGTTACAACTTACAACTGTGGATATTGCTTTTTGTGGACAATCAACTCTAGTCATCCATCCTTCAAGGTTTTCTTTTATGTTCTTCCATCATTTGATGTTGTTGAATAATGTTCACAACAACATCAAAGCCTTATCCCACTAGGTGGGGTTGGCTATATGGATCATACGACGCCATTCCGCTCTCTTCCCATTCAATGTCCCAATGTTCCAAGAACCCAATCTGATTTTAGTCTCATGAACTAGCTTCTTTAACCGCCTTCGTCCATTAGAGTGCGGTAGCCCTTGCTCATTTGACACTGCATTTAGGCGAGGATGCAGCGGCTCTTGCTCTCTTATCACAGTACCCGAGCTATATAACGCGTTACTTACGGGTAACGACCTAGCATTAACACAATATATTCGTTGATCCATGTTCATGAGATTCGACAGGGTTTTACGCTGGCTGTCGGGGCCTAACACAACCCTCCTCCTTTATCCGGGCTTGGGACCGGCTATAAAATATAGGCGGAGTTTTGTTGAATAATGTTAAGAATATAAAATTAATGATCCATGTAGCCGACCCCATCTAGTGGGATAAGGCTTTGTTGTTGTTGTTGTTAATGTTGCTCTTCCGTTTTTAGAAAAACTGGTTAGCACATCAATTTTAACATGATATGAGAGCATCCTAAATTCAAACTTCGTTAAACTCTTATTAAAAAGTAATTTCTTCCCTTAGTTGTCCACGTGTTAGGCTTGGGCTAGACCAAAAAATTCTCAGCAGTCCACACGTGAGAGGAAGTGGTAAGAATATAAAATCAATGATGTTGCTCTTCTTAAAGGCTTAAGTTTTTAGGAAAATTGGTTAGCACGTCAATTTCAACAAATAACATTATTAATAATGCATTGAATCCTAAATCAATTAAAAATCCATCTGGTATCTAAAGCACTCCATAGTAAAAGGTACCCTTGCACTACAAGGGCTCCCCTGTCAGGGAGTAGGATATATTATGTTTATGATTCAGAATTGATTTATTTTCATATGACGTAATAGATTTTTAAAATTTGAGGGATTAATGTAGAGTCGTAGTAAATGAAGTATCTATATAAATTCCCTAGAACAGAAAATAAATCTAATTGTAATCAACTTCTATCCGTTGCCTTAAAATTCGGTGTGTGTTGTGTATTTTCTCTCGTGCAGAATTTCTAACAAACATATTGGCTTTCCTTGTGAATATATCCACCTTTCTAATTTGACTATACGGAGGATGACTCTGATAGGCCAAATTTTTAACGTCCCATATTTTCGATGGCCAATTTCTTCTCTTGCTACTAGGTCAACTGAAGCATGAGCAATAAATTTTCCTTCTCATCAGGTCAGCTGAGAAGCTTCTATACTCTTTGGAGATGATTCGGAAAATATTGGTGGATCTTGGAACTTGGTTGAAAAGCTATTGCATTAGCCTTCACAACCATATCTCAAATCTATTTGGAAAATTCCTGTCTTTGTAATTGGTCTAATAAATTATCTGAAAGAAAAGGTTTTAATAATTGATGTTGTCCTGACATAACATGTGATGTGGCCCTATGGATTGCTACCACAAGTGTGAACTGTATATTTACTCCTTTTTAATCAACACTGACTTCACCGTGTAAATACGAATTCCAATAATGCAGTGGTTTCTGATAATCAAATTTCTCACTTATGCAGATTTCGTTCTTTCTGTCAATCCATTCACACCAGCAATTCCTAGATACAGTTTTCTAACATTTGTGCATTTGACAACAGGCAGGAATTTAAGGGGAAAAAAGTATAGTGTTTTCTTTTTCCTGTTTTGCTGATTCTAAATCTTACAGATAATATACATTTATAGCTTCTGCGGGAACAAATTTAAAATTTGGGATGAAAAGTTGTAATTTTAGTAGTATCGTGCTAATCCTAAACCATTATTAGATAAAATGCTGACCGTCATTCTTTTTCCTTACAGGAGAGACCAAAATGGATGAAGATCAGTTCTCTTGATGAGTTAAAAACGAAGGTAGGACATGTCATTGTCATGATTCTTCTGGTCAAAATGTTCGAAAGAAGCAAAATGGTGACCATAGCTACAGGCCTGGACCTTCTTAGTTATGCCATATGTATCTTTTTATCCTCTGCCTCATTGTATATATTGCATAATCTTCATAGGCCTGAGTAAAGACTCAAAATGTTGTAGGCATTATGTAATCTATGAGATGCGACCAATGTTGGATAATATTATTATCCTTGGTCTAAGTTGTTGGTAAACATGGTTAATCCTTCGCGACAATACAATTAAATAAAAGGTCAAAAGATATAATTGATGAGTTACTGCTGTTTTCATTTTCCCTAGACTTATTCCTTGTGATTCTAATATTCTAGCATCTACCCTTCTTGCAATATCACGAGTTCACGACCAACTCAAGACCACGCCTGTTGAATTAAGATTTGACATCTCACAATGTTTTCATGCAGTGCTGTCTCATTGTGATTGTGTGTGTTCCTCTTTCTCTAGATCTATGTATGAAATTCAAAAGTCACAGAAAATGGAGCATAACCTAATGACAACTGTGTTACCAAATCGAGATAATGGAGAGGTTACATCACGTGTACCTTATAATCATGAATAATTGATAATCATCACTGGAATTCTTATTTGACTATATATATATATATATATATATATATAATGAGGTTAACGTACATTTTTTCTAATATATAAAATGGAGGTACCCCTCGTTAAAAAAAGGGACACAATGTCTCTTATTTTTTTTTATTCATTAAATTATAAATGTGTGAATGTTTTTTTTTTTATTTAAAATTTTTTATCTATGTATTTTGTATCTAATAACTCCGCCTATGTTTTATAGCCGGTCCCAAGCCCGGATAAAGGAGGAGGGTTGTGTTAGGCCCCGACAGCCAGCGTAAAACCCTGTCGAATCTCATGAACATGGATCAACGAATGAGCGGAATGACGTCGTATGATCCATGTAGCCGACCCCACCTAGTGGGATAAGGTTTTGTTGTTGTTGTATTTTGTATCTAATAAATAAGAAAATAAAAAAAACATGATGTTCCGAACAGTATTTATTAACGTAGTTTTTGGCATATAAAAAAGTAGGATATTTAGTACCGTATAGCATTTTGTTAACATCAAAACGTTACAATAAATATTTGATAACTATTTTTTTCAAAAGCAATTTAGAGATTTTAATACAAAATGTTATAAGTTACTTTTATTAGGTTACAAATTATAGAAATAGTGAATTCATATTTTATTTATATTATAGCTCATTTTAAAATAAAAATTATTAAATATCAAGCATCATATATTATTTTTATTTTAATATATCACATATTTAATTTTACCACAGCACAAATAAGAGTTTTATTTTCAAATAATCAATATTTATATTAAAATAAAAATATTACTATTCACAATAAATCTATACTATATTAAAAAGAGAATACTTTTCATGAGAAGATGACATTTGGCAAGATAACATGCTTCCATGTGTCCTTAATTTTTTTATAAATATGTTTTAAAGTATATATTATAATATTATTTAATATGTATAATAATCAAATGTGATAACCGTACAATAATATTAATATTAATAAATATGATGACATGACAAATGGATTAACTCACGTTTGACTTTGTGAATATAATAAATAATAAGATTACTTGGATAGATATTTATTGATATAAATAAAAAAATATGTTTATCTATATTTTTACTATATTAAAAAAATAGTATATTTGGAGAAATTCACACATGAAAAATTTGGAATATATATTAAACATTTGATCAATTAGTAACAATAAAATCTGCATTTAATATATATACTTCGAGTGACTATAATTATAGAGCATGGTAAAAGATGCATTTATATAGTGTCACATGTTTAATCCATGTTAATCATGAAACTGATATAAGAAAACTAAATTAGCAACTGATTGAATAATATAAAAAATATATTAGCCCACTAATTAATAACTTGGGCAGTTTCTCGAACCGCCTGCAGTTAATTAATTCAATTCCCACATTTCAAAGTGCATATAAATACCTCCAATAATATTGATCTCATGCATGATGTTCATTGCACATGCACATACATAGAGGCAATTAATCCTCCAATTCATTCATGTTGTAATGGCGTAAGGAATCTTATCCTCGATTGTTATTTATTCATTACTTCAATTAATCTCTTCTCATTAGTCGGATGGTGGTGGTCATTCGGACATGCATGCGAGACATTAGTTTGTATGGCATGCACTAATTTCCCAAATGCTGTTCGAAAAATGTCATCATGTAGTGTAGTGAAGTGATATCGAGAATGAAAGCATGTACCCCACATAAAAGCATGATTCTCTTTTGTTTGGTTTCGAGATTGAGTTAATCTCAATTGATCATAGTGCAATTTTATCTCGAAACTACTTTCTATTTTTTTATTCTCATGTTGTAGTGTATTATCATTTAGTAATATTTTGTATTATTATCTATTAGTACCATTTTTTAGGCCCATAGTCTCAACTATTGATGCACAAGTATTGACACACGTGTATATATGTATATATATCTATACATATAATATAATATAATTATATATATATGTATATTGGAGAGTTTTCCGGAATGGAAAATGCTAATTAATAATAATAATAAAACTGAACTATATCGAAAGTCATTACTACAATTTATAAAATATAAATTTTACGTTCTGTAAATTTGAGCAATACAATTTAGAACATTGAAATGGTATCACAAGATTAAGTGATATTTTTACTCATATCAGATCTTAGGTCATCTATGTTTTATGAATTATTCAATAATATTTTTTTTTTGTTTTATAAAGTATTTCTTTTATAAAGGTTATGGGATTCTTGCATGGACTCCCAAATGGTAGCAAGTTAATTTTATGTATATAATTTTTTGGTATGCATAAAATTTGGTTTTTTTTTATAATGATAAATGACTTTCTCTTTTAGAGTTTTTATTTTTTATATATATTCATAAGTAATTAGTAGAAAACAATTTGTTGCCATTTTTTTCATTTGATTTTCGCACTTATTACATGCACGTCATTTTATATAATTTTTAATGTTAATTTTATCAAATTGATAAATAATTAGTCCCACTACTATTCATAACATTTAATCAATAGATAAAATAATGAGTCGTGTAATGTGATATTTTAATAATGCATGTGACGTTGGTGATCGATGGAGTTAATACATAGCAAAGCAGAAAGAAGAGACCAAGTTTCTGCACAAGATTAATTTAACGTCAAAATATTAATACGTTAATGCTAAAATGTTACAAAATTATTTGTAATATGCATAAATTAAAATTTATAAATTATTTTGATTCATACAAAATAAATATTCTTTATAATTTTACTTTTTAATATTTCTAAAATATAGAAACATAATCTGTATTTTGTCATAAGAAAATAATTTAAAAATTATTTTGATTATATTACTTTTATATGTCTATTGTGCATTGCACATGGCACATATTTTAAAGTTACCTTTCTTTTACTGTTTAAACATGTCATTGTGATATTATTTATTTTATAAACTAATAATTATACATGTTAAAATTAAATTAATATATTTTATTTATTTTTAGAATTAATATTTATATCAATTGAAATATTTTTGGATAAAAATTTTCTAATAAATTAATATTTATATAAATTGGGAATAATTTTTTATAATAATAAATAATATTTTGATAAAATTAATCTTTAAATACAATGGATAGGAAAAAATATTCCATTATAAATATAAAATTGCCAAAATTAATTAAAGTAATGATAACTAAAAAAAATTAAAAGAATCCATTGTAATTGTTAGATAAAAAATCAACTCGGGTCATGAGGGTTTCTTGATTTCATGCATATGATATGTAGATTGATAATAACAATATATGTATCCCAACGCAATGCCTTTTGTTATAGAAAAGATAATTTTTTATTTAATTATTTACCTTAAATCTAAAACTTTATGTAGAATGATGCTAAACTCATTTTATTGATTAATTTGGTTGAATGTGTCACATGATATGCTAAAAGTAAGAAATTAAAACAAATAATTACAATTAAGCTCAATCACAAATATAGAAATAATTACATAACACTCAACGTTATTAAGGCATTTTTTTATTTTGATATGATAATTATAAAAGGCATTTGTCGCATAATAAATTAACTTATCTAATATTTTACTATTATGCACAGTATTAAAAAAATAATTTAAAATTACTCATTATGAAAATATTACGTGAACATTTATGTTATTTATGCGACATTGGTTATTGACACTGTTTCTCAGACATTCGGAACTAGCAATAAAAAAACAAATGAGATTATGGACTAAAAAATCATAATTTATATTGAAACATTCTTCTATATATTTCACAATTTATTAATTTTTAAGTTCAATTGGAATTACATATATATATTTTACAAAATAATCATTTAAATTTTATGATATATGATTATTATTTGTTTTCTCACCAAGCATCGCGTGGGTTTTATATTAGTTATTATGAATATAACGTGTATAAAAATGATCAAAACTTATATCTTATATCTATTTTTATTATTTTATACAAATACTAATTTAATCCTCACGTCTATTAAATTTATAAATAAATTATTACCGCTAATTACTAACTATTATATTCTAATTAAATCATTATATTCTAATCAAATTATTATCCTCTAATAAAATGATATCTTTGCGAAATAGAAAAAAAATGTCGGCCATTACGATCGTGCATCAAACAACCCAACTGGCCCGTTGAGAGCGTCCAAATAATTATATTTATAACTTCCGCTTTTCTCTTTTATTTTTCTAATATATAAATTATTTTGTATTATCTAAACTTATACATTTAAATCTTTTCAAAAATCAATTATCATATTTTTTATTACTCGAAAATCTTAAGCAATTAAATTAATCTCATCGGAGAAATTAGAAAAAAACCATAATAAAATTTGTAAGATTCTTCCAAATATATAACTTATAGATAGAGAAAATAACAAGATAAAAAAATCTTAACAGAATATAAAGGGGTGAGAAAATTTCCAACTAAAAAAAATAATTGGAATTATATGTTACGTATAAATACAAAATAAGTAATAGTTATCTGAAAAAAATAACTGTTTCTCAACAATAATGTTTAGATGAAATGAGAATATGAATAAATAAAATTGATATTCAGGTGGTCAATCTTTTAAAGCGTTTTATTCAACCTTTTATGACATTATTACATAAAATTAAACCTTTATTTTTTAAAAGCTCGGATCATTTATACTGTTTTGAAAATTACTGGTCATGAATATAAAAAATTAAATGATAATTCTGTAAGACTTGAATGACAAATCTTATTGTTGAAAGTAATAGAAAAATACATAATTTACAGAAATAACATGGGGAAAAATTATCTATATAAATTTAAAATTTGTCCCAAAATTCGCTCTATACAATCCATAGTTGTTTTATTTTATTTTCTTTTCTTCGGGGGTCAAAATTTATTTATGTTTTGGGAATATTAGGTCCCAAAATCCCTCTTCCCCTTCTTCGTCGCGGTCTCGGTCTCGCATTGCAACAGCAATGGGGCTCCCGTGGAGCAAAGGACGACACAGACATGACAACTACCTCCAGAACCCTTCTCCGATCTCTCCTCCCACCTCCGCAGTCTCCGCCTCCGCCGCCACCGCCGCCACCGCCACCGCCGCCACCGCCACAATATCCTCCTCCTCCTTCTCCTCATCAACACACTTTTCACCTCAATCACCGCCGGCGCTGCCGCCGCCTCTTCCTCCTCCCCAACTACAAGCGCCTTCTCCAAACCAGTACCCTTTGCCAATCCCTCCCCCGCAGCGGGCACCGCAGCCGCCGCCGCCGCCGCCGGCCTATTCCTCGCTTCCGCGTCCCAACTACTCCCATCCCTACCTGATGCCCTCCCCATCTTACTCCGCTCCTTCGTCCTATTACCAGCCGTCGCCTAGTCACTCCGTGGTCCGACATCCATATCATCCTCAGTACTACCCGCCACAACAGGGAGGGTGGTGGTATCCTCCTCCCCCTCGTGCTGCTCCTTATGCCGCCGCCTACGGTCAGCAGCAGCTGCCGCCTCCGCAGCCGCCGCCGCCATATGTCGAGCACCAGAGGGCAAAGACTGTCAAGAACGATGTTAATGTGCACAAGGACACGATTCGTCTGGTGCCCGATGAGCTGAATCCCGATCAGCTGCTGGTCACCTTCACATTTGACGCAACTGTTGATGGGAGGTGCGTACTTTTTGTATTTCTTTGTTCAAAATATCTGTACACGCAGAATTAACGAGTAGGTTCCTTCCATGGATCACTAGGTGTTAACTGTTCTGTTATTGAAACTTGTTTAATATCCATCGGATGCACTTACCAATTTTGGTTGTAATAAAGGAATATTTGGCTGAATCTTGGAAAATTTTGCAACTCATGAAATGAATTAATTTTATATGTTCATACTCCTGGATGTGGAGTTTTTTTTTAACAATAGGAATGCTTAAATTACAAATACACTAAATCTTCTGTGCAGAATTATTCTTCTGAAACGTTTATGGCTCTCGTATCATGAACTTTTTAAAGTATTTGAAATTTCTAGCAAAGATGTTTGAAGGGAGGATATAGTATGTTATTTATTTATTTATTTTTTTGAGAAAGGCATACCAAGATTTTAACATAGTGCCATATGGTAGGAGTTTTCCTTTTTTGGTTATTTGGAAGCATTCATATGACCCCATCAGAAGTTGGATAGCATTAACTATTCAGATATTTCATATGTCAACCTTTGCCTCTCAGTTGTCCACTTTACGATACTGTCATCTCCAATTGGAAGAATTTGCCAGATGAAATTGGTTGTATACACTTAAGTTTATTTGGAAAAGTCTACTTATTCTGAGGTCAGACCTAAAATGTTATGGTAAAAATCTCTGAGACTTTTATTCACAAGATTCTCTGTGTTCTCATTCTTTGTTTATATAACCATACACATTCATGCACTAAAAGTTGATCCTAAGTTTGATACTGGTAATGTGTTTGAAATTCTCAAGAAAAATAATTTACTAAGATGCCTTATAAGAATATGTCTAATTGTTTTTGTTTTCTCAATTCGATTGTGAACTTCTGAAAAATGATACTTATTTGAGAAATTTTCACAAATTATAATGATTGTTTTTATTAGTGGTGTGTTAAGATGAACATAAATGATGATACAAGTCTATGAAAAAGTTGGTTATTGTTCATTTTATAAGCTATATATTGTTCTCAAATCTCCTGCCTCTTTCTTCTTGTGCAAAGGAACAGCAATAAAATTCATATGTCATGATCATCATAACAATGATGGCTCATGTTTTTTTTTTACGGGAAAAGATGGTTTTTTTGAAACGAGAAAGGATGATTAGCAAGATGGTAGTCATCCAAAAGAGGGAAAAAGATGGTTAACCAGGATTGTTAACCTTCCAGAATCACATTATACTTAACAGCAATGTTGTCAAACACGTAAAATGGACACGACACTGAGGGCTGTGAAAAAACGTAAATCGTGAACACGTAACACGACACGGCCGATTCTACCGGATTATTTTTTTTTAATATATTAATTAGCACAAACGGTCCCAAGCCCGGATAAAGGAGGAGGGTTGTGTTAGGCCCCGACAGTCAGCGTAAAACCCTGTCGAATCTCATGAACATGGATCAACGAAGCGTCGTATGATCCATGTAGCCGACCCCACCTAGTGGGATAAGGCTTTGTTGTTGCTGTTTGTTGCTATTAATTAGCACAAACATGTATTCAGGGGCAGCAGCACTTGTGTTTCCAACTCCTGAACCCGAACCGGATGCCATTTTTGTTTACCTAAATACATGATACAATACAAGCTAATCAAACAGGGAGACCTCGATGCCTCTGCTCGCGAACACAGGGAGACCTCGGCCTCCTTGCTCGTGAGCAGGGAGACCCCGCGCCTCTCGAGAGCAGGGAAGCACAGAGAGGTGCCGAGGTCTCCATTGCTCACGCAGGGAGGGAGGGAGACAACAGGGAGCAGATTGGCGGCAAAACAAGACGGCGCCAGAAAAAGAACGGCGAGAGAGAGAGAGTGATTGAGGGAGAGAGGAGAAGGAGACTAGGAGTGTACCGATGATTCAGGCAGAAATGGCAGGCGGCAGGCGACAGCAGAGCGGCAGGCGGCAGCAGAGCGGCGAGCGGCAGGCGGCAGCAGAGCGGCGAGCGGCAGGCGGCAGCAGAACAGAGCGGCAGGCGGCAGCAAAACACGGTGGCAGACGGCTGAAAACACGGCGGCAGGCGACTGTACTACACACTGGCAGGCGTCAACAACCGCCGGCAGCAAGCGGAGGTAAGTAGGGGCCTAGGGCATCATTGAATTTTTGTCGTCCTTATGGGTTTGCAATCACGTGGTGTGACCACGTGACCCACTAAATAGGCGGCAAAAAAAAGGTGGAATCGCTGGAGACATGCGTCTCCAGTGATTCAACGCGTCAGCACACGATTCTACCGCGTGCTGGCCGGAAACGTCTCGGAGTGGAATCGAGCATATTTTTCAAAGGTGGAGTCGTAAAATCGTACGATTTTACATCCTGAGACGCGATTTTGACAACATTGCTTAACAGATCAGTAGTTACTGAGGGGTCAAAATAGAGAAACAAAAGACATTATCTTTCTTGGATCGTGCATGAGAGAATGTTCTCAGTATAGCAGTGAGGGCCCCAGAAGAATACATGGTTCTGCTGTAGCCAAATTGCCCGTAGGATGGCAAAAACCAAAGTCCTCACCCTCTGGGACCTGTAGGTGACCCCACCTGGGGTAAGCCACCTCTCTGGAAGGAGGTCCAAAATTCATCTTCAGAATCAATGCAAAGCCAACCAAATGGGTCTGGTTCCACAGATCAGTAGAGATGTCACAGCCATTGTCATGGCAGTGAATTTACTGAGACATCTAGCGGACGTTAAATAGAAGATATATAAATTTAACTCATGAACTGTATTGTTGAACTTGGTTTTAAGGTTCATGACAAAATTTGAAATAATGGCGTAGTTAAGAATGTCTTAGTAAGAAAAGTATTCTATCGTTACCTTTGTATTACCTTGGGCTGCCACTGACTGATAGGCGGATCTTTTCTCGGGACTGGGCGCCGGTTATTAGACGTGTGGAACAGCATCTGGCTGGCTGGATCTCTAGACTGTTATCCCGTGGCGGCAGACTGCACCATGTGTTGTCTGCCCTCCCAATTTACTTCATGTCCGTGCTGAAAATTCCAAAACAGGTGGAACGAAAGATTGACTCTTTGAGATTACGATTTTTGTGGCAGAATGGTTCCTCTTCCTCGCGTGGCATACACCTGGTTTCCTCGCAGCTCGCGTGTCGGCCAACTGCTGAAGGGGGCCTTGGTGTCCTTAATCTTAGCCGAATGAACACTCCCTCCTCACGAAGTGGGTCATTCAGATTATGGGCCCCTCTCAAGGGATCTGATCGGATATATTCAACATTTGTTATGGCCGCAAGTTAAATTGGGACTCAAGAGTTACTTTGATTAGAGGTGCGTCCTCATTTTGGTGAGGCATTACTGAAATCATTCCGCTGGTCAAGCATCTGTTTTCTCCTACTCTCGGATCTGGCTCCATCTTCTATTTCTGGAAAGACAACTGGTCGGGCTCGGGCCCTGCCTAGTGCGCTTTCCTCACCTGTTCCAGCTGGCTGCAAACAAGGAGGCAAGGGTGTCTGAGTGCTGGGCATCCATGGCAAATATCGGACAGGGAATGTGGTGGCCAACCTTCTCACTCCACCTCTCGGATCAGCATTTTGATGAGCTGCTGCTGCTGCTAAGGGGGATCTCCCACCTCTCCCCGATGGTGAATGCAAATGATGGCTGGCACTGGCAGAATGGGAACTTCTCTGTTCGTGAGGCATATACTTTGCTTGGGGCTGAGGATACTAATCTTTGTGAGGAGGTTCTGGTGGCCTGTAGGTTGCTGTGGCAGACCAAGGCTCCCCTTAAAATCGAAATTTTTCTTGGCTGCTGTTGCAACGCCGTCTCCTAACAAAAATGTACAGGTCAGTGGTGCAGTGATTCCGGTACCGTTTGTGTCCTTTGTGGTGAGGCTGATGAAGATTCTGCCCACCTATTCTTTGGGTGCTGCATGGCATGCAAGGTCTGGGCAACGGCTGACATCAACTGGATTGATACCACATGGGAAGGCACTTTCTGGCGGACTTTATGTAACGGCAACAGAATGACACAGGTTGTGTTTATAGGTCCAGGAGACAAAAAGCCCTTCCAATGGCATACATCTGGGCTATTTGGTCGCAGACAAATGACACCCTTTTTTGTGTGGGCGTGCTTACGTTGACAATATCAGGGACCATGTGAAAGCCATTTTTGGAGAATGGAAAATGTGCTGACTTTTTGGGCTGTCACTTCTGTCTTCTCTGTTTCTTTATTCTAACCCAGTTGTTGGGTTTTTCCGGACCTGTTTATTTTAGTATTCTGTAACTTCTCCTAAAATTAATGAAACTCTGGACGACTATCACTTTGCTGGTCGTCCTTTTCTGTTTAAAAAAAAGTGACTTCAATCCGACATGAAATTTATTGTGAAGTTTTTCTTTGTTTTGAGAGGGAGAAGGATGACTAACAATTTGGTTGTGGATCTCTTTCAAAAAAAAAAAAACAATTTGGTTGGGGATCAATATGTTATGTATACATTCTTTTTTGTCCACAATACTTTAGTACTACAACCTCAGCATAGTGTCATGCTTTTTTGTCTTTCACTATTTTTAAGACTATAATTACATTTCTGTTTTTGCGTTGTTGTGACTTGTGATTTTACATCCTTATCTTCTTACCTTGTATTGGCAGTGTGACAATCTATTATTTCGCTAAGGAAGGAGCAAATGGTATTATCTCGGCTCTATATGAAGATATCTATGAACCTAAGACTGTGAGCTTTCAAAAGGGACCTGGCCAGAAATTTGTCCAACTTTCTGGATCAGGTATTGACCTTGGTTTCTTTGAGTTGGATGAGCTTTCAAAGGTGCAACAAGGTGATGCGTATCCTTTGGTAGTTTATGCCAAAGCAGCTGAGCCATCATCACCCAAAGCTGAAACAAATGCTATCACTTCTGTTTCTTCACATGCACAAATTACGCTAGCCATAATAGAGAAGAACAATGATAATTTTCAAGTTAGAGTAATGAAACAGGTTTTGTGGATCGATGGTGAACGATATGAGCTTCAAGAGATTTTTGGCCTTGTGAGCTCAGTGGAAAATGAGGTAAATGATGGAGAAAATGATGACGAGGGAAAAGAATGTGTAATTTGTCTGACAGAACCAAAGGATACCGCTGTACTTCCTTGTAGGCACATGGTGAGCATTTCAGTGTTTTTTGTTTTTGTAGCTTCTGCCCTCATTTTTATGATTTTTTTTAAAATTTTGCTTACCCTGAAAAAGTTAATTTCTCTTGTATAAAGTATCCTGAATATCTGAAAATAGGTTCTCTGACATTATTGGTATTCTTAATCCGTATTTTGTCAATTTCGACTTCATGACATTTGTTTTCATCAGTGTATGTGCAGTGAGTGTGCAAAAGCATTAAGGCTTCAATCAAATAAATGTCCGATATGCCGCCAACCTGTTGAGAAACTTATGGAGATTAAGGTCAATTCTGGCAGATGACATTAACTATATGGCACATGTTCTTCTGGTATGACCAGCCTGCATCTTCTTCTTGTTAGTTTGCTCATGCACTGTTGTATATTTCTGTATATAAATACAACCTGTAAATAAATGGCCTTATGTGCTCTAGAATTGTAATGTTGTATTGCAGTCTTTGTATGTTTCTGAAATTACCTTGAGACCCTGAGCAATTTCAATTGTTGTACATTCACAGTTCATTACTTCTTATTGAATAAAGGATTTCCATCTGGTTATTCATTCTAGGGTGAAAAGGAATGACTGATAAAGACTGTAGCATCCTGTTCATTAGATATTTATGAACAAATGAAGTTGGTTCTTTAATCTGCATCCTTAAATAATTTTTCTTCAGACTACCATAACTCATTATGTTCTTAAAAATGCAATATCAGCCGATGACTGTTGATTGAATATTCATTCTTCTCAGAAAAAAAATCCTAAAAGAATATCGACCATGTAGATAAATCACCCACCATCAGACTTAAGCTTTTTTTTAATGTATGCAGAGACTGTTGGTGAGGTCCTATGGAAAAGAATAGAAACTTTTTTTTTTCAAGCGGGTAAAGGACTATTGCCTCAATTTGCAATCATCCACTTTTATTTACTAGAGATATATTACATGGGCAGAGAAACTAATTACATGAAAACTGATTACATTACTTTCACTGAAGATAAAACCTGCTTTCTCCCCTTTGTCTCAACATATGACATATGCCATGCAATCAACACAACATTCTCCCAATAGCTCCTCTCTGCTCTGAGTACACCCTGTTTTGCTGCGACCAAATGGTCCACAAGGTTGCAGATGTTATGCCTCTCTTTTGTTCTGACGCATAACAAATAAAATCATTGTTCTTGTCCAACCCTTCTGAATTTCCTGAAGAAAGGCAAGCTTGATGTACTGTCAACCCCAATCACAGCCCATCAGAAAGCTCTCACCACGTTGGGCATGCAAAATAGAAAATGTTGACAAGGAGAATATATTACAACCATATCTATGTCTTGTTTGAAAATCATTATTTGACTCTCATTTTTGGCTGAAATTCTCATGAGACACTACTTGTTGGAATGAACGGAGGATTTAATTTATTGTTACAAGCAGTCATTTTAGCAAACGAGGGAATTGGGCCAAGTTCGTGTCGCATGTCCAAAACATCCTCATGATAGTCCAAAGTTTGATCAATTACACTGATTCCATTTGTAGCCGGTCCCAAGCCCGGATAAAGGAAGAGGGTTGTGTTAGGCCCCGACAGCCAGCGTAAAACCCTGTCGAATCTTATGAACATGGATCAACGAATTGGTTACTAATAGAGCGGAATGACGTCGTATGATCCATGTAGCCGACCCCACCTAGTGGGATAAGGCTTTGTTGTTGTTGTTGTTGTTGTTGTTGAGGAGGGAAAGGATGACTACCATTCTGGTTGCCATCCACGTATATATATATTTCTGAAAAGGAAATGTCATGTACACAAACCTCTCCATGGGAGAGTGCCAAAAAAGGAAGAGTACAGACGCTAGACACAACCCCACTCCCGAAGAAGATAACGCATGTGGTGTATAATGCTGTCCGTCTGACACGCCCCCCCCCCACCGCCCCAAAAAAAAAAAGGCCCGGTTGCGCTGGAGCCAGATGGCCCAGGCACCGCCCAGAAAAGTTGCTCAGCGTGTCCCTCCACCTCTGTCTCTGTCTGCCGAGCCCCCTCATGGACTGTCAAAAGTCTGCATGCACTAAAGGAACACTGCCCAGAATGCTTGTCTGAGACCACACCACCCTGGCCACCCGACATGCGAAAAATAGATGATCAATGTCCTCCTCCATCTCCTCGCACAACACACAAGAAGTATCTGCGTGGGGAGCCCACTGTGCTTTGTAAACTCTAGTGAGGGTCCTCTCGCGCCTCAGAAGCCAAGCAAAAATCTTGACCTCTGTCTGAAGGTCCTCAGAATCTGTGGGAGCGGGAAGGAACCGGAGGTATAAGCTGCGCGCTGAGAAAGAGTCAGACATCCATACCCACCCGTCCACCCGGGCGGGATCAAGGCGGAAGGAGGCGATCCTCTAGTGAAGTGCCAGTAGCTCCGAAAATCGCTGGTCAGATAAGGATGAACTGAAAGTTGGAGTCCACGAGCCGGTACTCGGGCCGCCACTCTCAGACCAACAGTCGGCAACTTATGCATCGGGGTGTGTCGCTAGGGCATACAGCCTGGGGAAAGAGTCTGCCAGTGTGCCTCCAGGTAACCAGTCATGCTGCCAAAAGGAGAAGGCCACCCCCGAGCCAAGCGATGGAGTCATGAAAGGTCGCACACGAGGGAATAATGCTGCCACCCCTCTCCAGAAGGAAGAGACACCACGGGGAAGGATGAGTCTGGAGCCCCAAGATAGATCTCGACCATAGCAAGTGTAGAAAACCTCCTTCCACAAACTCTCCTCAGGCCCCATAATGCGTCCCACCCACGGGGCAAGAAGTGCCCATTTCGTGCAGCGAAGGTCTCGGACGCCCCGAAGTAGCGCAGCAAATGCTGCGCCAAGCAATAAGATGAACCCGATGGCCACATCCCTGCCAAAAGAATCTACTCTTTGCTGCGCCAAGCAATAAGATGAACCCGATGGCCACATCCCTGCCAAAAGAATCTACTCCTCAAAGAGTCAATCCGTGATAGTATCTGGGCTGGCATCTTAAGTACATACATGAAATATATTGGGAGTGATGAGAGGACGGATCTGAGTAAAGTAAGGCGTCCACCACTGGATAGAAGCCGAGAACTCCAGCCCTGAAGGCGGTGCTCCAGTCGCTTAAGGACCGGGGTACACCCTCGGGAGCCAATACGCCGATCTGATAGAGGAAGGCCCAAATATGTGATGGGCAGTGTGCCGACCGGAGTGCGCAGCTCTACCGCGCAGCACAGAGCGTCTTCTGTCACCATGCCAAAATGGATGAAAGTGGATTTGGCGTGGTTGACCACGAGGCTTGACGCCTCGCCAAAGATCTCCACCTAGGATGGCCACACGTCTAGCCTGAAGCTCCGTCCCCTCGACGAAGAAAGTGGTGTCATCCGCATACTGCAATAAAGGTACCAGACCACCGGCAAAGCCACCAAAGAGGCCAGTCCGGCATGCCTCCTGAGTGCATCTGGCAAGACCATCGACTGCTAGTGTGAAGAGCATGGGTGCAAGGGGGCAGCCCTGCCGGACTCCTCGCTGTGGCTGCACCCAGCCCCCTGCTGTGGACTCGTTGACCAAGACCGAGAAAGAAGCGGTGGTGACACACCGTTTCATCCAAGCGATCAAGGTCGTCGGAAACCTTGAGCCTGCAATGAGTGCCAAAGGACCATGAGAGGGAATCATAAGCTTTGGAAAAATCGACCTTCCAGATGAAAGCCCGGCTGCTGCTTCGTCTCCAATTTGCAAGGATCTCGGAGGCCATGGTGTAGCTGTCGGTGATGGATCGACCGTGGATGAAGGCCGACTGAGCCGGATGAATGAGGTCAGGGAGAACCTCACGGAGCCAATTCGCTAATACCCGAGCCACAATGAGATAGATGGCGTTGGATAAAGCAATCGGCCGGAAGTCCTCCACTTGCTTGTTAAGTAAATTTGTTTCATTTCCATTATTTATATTCGAGTGCTTTTTATGGATGTCTGATGTGGATTCCTTGTGAATTTTAGTTTGTTAGAAGAAAATTGGGTGGTAGTATTAGCCTGAATGTAGACTAATTTTGTCATGATTACTTTTTGTCCCCTGCTTTGCATTGTCAATGGAATGTGGTCTTATTTTCATACCCTAGATTCCAACAGAAAAGTTTTCTTATGTTGGCATAGCACAGTTTTCAATTAAACATGGGTCGCCAATGAACGTGAATAATATGTGACAATCATGATATATTCCATAAGACACGAAGCATTGATTACATGTTCCGATGCTTGTTATGCAAATGTTATCCCAACATACATTGAGGTGCCATCTATCAAAAACTTTTGGGATTTATTCCCCATTTTTTGACATTGATTATGAAAAATTGCAATATGTCATATACGTGAATGTATCAAATTATATCCCTTCTTGCTCATGAAAGATATAAAGAAGCACAAAAAGATGTGCTTACCAAAAAAATGTATTTGACATGTTAGAAAGTAACCCATTCAAAATACTTCTAATCCTGAAGGGCTTTAGTGTGTTGCCCCTTGTGTACAACGATTGGATTAGGATTTTTCTTTTTTCTGTTATGGAGAGAAGGGAGTTGTTCCTTTGTTTCTATGGATGAGAAGTCCCACCACAGGCTTCTCCCATTCAGTAGGGATGGGGTGTGCCTCCTAGGTTCCCTTCTGCAAGAGGTATGCATTGAGGGGTGCTCCCTCACTGGTCGAGGAGAGGGAAGGAGAGGAGAAAGGAGAAAGATTCAGGGGCTAGACATTGGTGTTATGATGAGCAACTTTATTGTTGATCATCACGAGTGAAATTGTCAAATCACATAGATCGATTCAAAGCAGAAGCGCAATCAATTCAAACATAAAAATAAAACAATCAATTCAAAGGATTAGCACCAATTGTTCGCACATTTGTCTCTTCTAAATGATGAGTAGCTTCAATGGGTATATTGTGGCTTATTTGGAAACCATGAAATGAATGTATAATAGTTTGCGTGGGGAGAGCTTGGTGAATGCGTTGAATTGCTTGTACATGATAGATGTATAAGTTCAACATATCAATAAAGTGGGTGGTCGAAGAATAGTCAATGAAGAGATCCCCTGAAAGCCACCAACGCTTGGAAGGAAATCCAAGTCGGATCATCCTTTCATTAACTCTAAGTTCCGAAAAAGTAGTATATGGAATAAAATTTTAATGAATGAAATTTATCCTCAATCCAATGGGCAAACCTTTAAATAAAAAAAATTAATTTCATCCAGATTTGGACTCTTTTAACAGTTTTAGATGTAGCCTAGAACTCCTAACTAAAATAGAAACAACAACAACAACAACAACAACAAAGTCTTATCCCACTAGGTGGGGTTAGCTACATGGATCATACGAATTCGTTGATCCATGTTCATGAGATTCGACAGGATTTTACGCTGGCTGTCGGGGCTTAACACAACCCTCCTTTATCCGGGCTTGGGACCGGCTATAAACATAGGCGGAGTTATGCAACAAACAACAATACAACAACAACAAAGCCTTATCCCACTAGGTGGGGTCGGCTATGCAACAAACAACAATGCACAAAAAAAAAGTATGAAACTCTTCCATGAAGGAATTCAATCTCAAACTATAATTAGACATACATGGAGGATAATGCTTGATGTCTCTAACATAAGAGACCTTCCACAATGTGGAGGATGACACCGTTCTCATGATGTCTCTAACATAATATAGACAAGGCATGACACTCTTTTGCTTGACTTGCAAACCTAATTGAAATGGAACTGTCATATGAATAAATATGGATATCAGGCTTCTTCGACGTGAACGGATCCTCACCAGAGCATATAGAGCGCGATGGGTTGCACAGTTGGACACCTCCTGTGTTTTATGTGGGGTGATGGAGGAGGATGTGTCAAAAAACATTTATTTTTTGGATGTAGGGTATCCCGAGAGGTGTGGTCCCAGACGAGCATCGTTGATATGATTTCGCCAGCTGCCGATGGTTTCTGGCAGGCTATGCGGGGATTGGGCAGACAGAGACAGAGATGGAGAGCCTCCATGACGACCTTTTTGGCCGGTGCCTGGGCCATTTGGCTTCAGAGCAACCAGATTATTTTTTGTGGCGAGAGATGTCGGATTGATTGTATTGTGCATCACATTTTGTGTTTACTACGGGATTGGGGTTTTGGATAGTGCTTTGCACCTTTTGTATGCTTCACTTTAGCCACTCTCCACTGGAGAGTGCGTCACCACATGTATATGATCTTACTTCATAGTGATCTATATATATACGGATGACAACCAAAATGGTCCGTCATCCTTTTTCTCCTCAAAAAAAAAAAAATGGATATCAGGCAGAGGGTCTGATATCCTTCTTACCTTAAAAAAAATCAAATAGAACTGTTACCTCATGTCGATCTGAACTTCAATATATACAATGTCACCTTGAAGTATATCAATTAACTTCATCATGCATGATCTTGATCTTATGATCCTATCTTTTGATTCTTCAATTAATCCATCTTCGTATAATTGCACTTGGATTGGCATTGATTCCAACTCTGAATTCACTTCATTTGATGGTTTCCCCCTTGATAATATCCTCATGTGCTTCATAAAATATTAGCTAGTTCGATCAATATTGTCTCATCCTCATAATCCATCAGCAGATATTCTCCTTCATCTTCTCTCAAAAAAAATTATTCTCCTTCATCTGGATAAATAATAATCCCTTCAAGTTCTTTGCTTCTAATGCCCACTACCAAGTCTTGTGGCAAGCACCCTTGATTCGATATTGTTCCTTTGGATTGAAGACGGGCTTGATCTGTAACCTGTTGTTCTGGAAAGTTTGTCAAAGCAGTAGTCATTCTACTATCTTTTTCTTCAATGTTTGGTGTCAATTGGTATCCCCGATGATCTAAACTTCCTTTGATACCAATTGACACAGCAGAACAAACAACAAAGATTGAGAATCAAGATCTCAAAAAAGATTGAGAATCAAGAACGCAAAAAAATCAGGTTCATAGAAAATAACTTAAAACAGACAAATGATGATGGTTCAAGTTGATAATAGTCAATGAAGAGATTGCCAATATTATCCTCCTAGACTCTTAAGTTACGAAAATTTCTTTATATGAAATAAAGTTTTATTGCATCAAATCTATATTCAACCTTTCAATAAACAAACCTTTATATAGGTTTCCATAAGGTTCGCCTAAAAAAAGGTTTCCATAAGGTTAATTTCACCTTCTTCTAAAAAAAACTTAATTTCACCTAGACTAGTCCTACATCACGTTAACTATTTCATAGTAATTCATCTAGAGTCTCATTAACTTATTTTACATCAGGAACATTAAAGTAATCTACATATCTAGCTCTTATAGGAACTTGATTTAATTAATATCCATTCCATAACATTGTTTCAGTTGTTTCTGATAATTTAATCCCAGAAAAGTTTTACTTATTAATATTATTGCGACATCATCATTTAATTACTTTACAATTACTCCACTAGGTGTTCATCAACAACAACAACAACAACAAAGCCTTATCCCACTAGGTGGGGTCGGCTACATGGATCATCATGATTTAAAAATTAATAACCTTTAACCAAATCAAATATAATTAAATTTATTAATTGCATTATGCTAAGTTAATATTCACTGACATCTGACACTTGTATTTTAGCACAAGTTATCAATTAAGTATGCTACCCGATCCTAACTTCAATAGCTAAATTGTATTCATGTACAGTTACAACAGACATGAATTTACAGTAGTCCGAGCAAATTCACAGCCGGTATTCTTTTGAGGAAAGTTCTCAATGCCATCAGAGGCCAGGCCAAAGATGATATTGCAGAGCCATTGACAGGAAAGCTGTTCCATTTTCCAGTTACCAGGTTTCTTCTTTGTTTTCTAAAACACCAGGTCCTGAAACCAAGTTTAAATAACCAAGCTTTGTCAAACTTAAAGTACGTACCAAAATCTTGTCCTTCATTAGATTTCCACATCAGGATGTGGTCGGAAAAAGTCATTCCAAAGCTGACACCTCTGATGACTGAAATGCCTCCAATAAACCTACTGAACCCAAAAATTTGCCAATGCAAAATTGATGTGAAGAGGATGCCATGCAGCACTAAGTAAATCTGCAGTTGGTCACAGGGATGTTTGCTAGCTCAAGGTCATCTATTAAGTCTCTGAAGGTTTCCAGTGAGTCAGGGAAAGTGGACCTGATTTGTCTTATCTCATGCCAAATTTTGGACCACTATTTTCAGCATTAGGTCCATAACACAGAATATCATGAGCTTCTTGTCATCAAACCACCTAGTTCAGCATTATAGTTGCCACAAAACAACTATCTTTGAATCTAGAAGCTCGAAATATTTGTCTCTCCAACTGATTAGACAGAGCTGGTAACTCCAAGAATCTGGAGAGCCACGAACCACCGATCTGGTGTTAATTTGTGTCCAAGTTTTTTTCTTCACGAAAAGAATATAATTTCTCATACCACACTTTCCTCAATTATGTGGCAGCATCATTATTTTTTCTCAGCTCCCTGAAACCAGGTTTAGGCAACCTCAAACTGCCCATAAGTGGTTGCGCCCTCCTTTTTGCACACGCTCCAATGAAAAAAACTTCGACTCCGATGGACACTTCCCCGCCTTCTGGTGACTCAGCTTTTACGAACCAACCATTCTAGGTCAATGACGTCTTATTCTCAGCATATGCTCCCATCATCAGAATCCTTTCTTGAGAGCTCGTCGTCGAACTCATTTAGACCTCCATGAAACTTAGTAGTATCGCTCAATACCTTCATCCCCGCCCATACATCTTCCGGATCATCCTCTATACATATTTTGTGGCTCTCTTTGAAGAAATTTCAAATATTTCTACAGCTTGTACCAATACTTTGATCTCAATTAGCTAATTTTATTATTTACCTAAGTCTTATTATTTTTTTCCCTTTTTCTTGCAATGATTTGGTTGACATCAACAATGTTATTGTTGGTTGACTTGTTATCTTATTATCCTATCCTGATGTTAATTGTTGAAGATTCATTATCGAGGTTCAAAAGTTTCTTTAATTTGACCATTCTTTTTCTTTTGGGTCGATCTCTTCATACTTTTTGTTTTGGGAATTGCATCAGTGAAGTTAACTCATTTTCCCTCATGTCCAATTGGTATCAACAACTTCATAGCAGAACATAGTTTGCTCTGCTTGTAGTTATCTTAGTTTATCTCCAAACATTAATGGACGCCCTACCTAACCATGAGAGGGCATTAACTCATTTTCCTTCATGTCCAATCGGTATCAGTGTGATTACAACTTCATAACAGAACATACTTAGTTTGCTCTGCTTGTAGTTATCTTAGTTTATCTTCAGACGTAAATGGAAGCCCCACTGAACAATGAGAGGGCATGCTGTGAATGTGGGGAGGTGGGAATCAGAGCAAGAGTTTCTCTTGGAGCACTTGGAAGCAGGGGAAAAGAAAGAAGTGAGCAAATGAAAAAATACAATGTAGTTAAAAAGATATAAAAATAACGACATGATGATTGTCCCGATCTACGTAAGTGCCACATGCATAGTTAAAGTAATTTAAGACACAAGCTATGTAAATATTGCCAGAAGTTGAATGACTCTTTTCTTTTTGTTGGGAAAAAAATTATTTTTGCATATACCCATATGGTATGTAATGCTCCTTTCTATCTAACGATGGTATTTGAATTTGTTTGAACCACGACCACAGTAAAAGCATTCAAATTGTAGCAAGTATGTTTTTTATTTTTCTCAAATATCTTGATCCATAAACATTTTTTACTAAATTGACAAATTTGTTGGCATTCTGAACCTTATCCATAATCTTCCATAACCTAGATGCGGGAGTATCTTCCCATGCAAGCTATTGAATGTGTATAATTTGAATTTTGCCATAGCAATACTTGTATTGTCATGGGGAAGAAGAAAAGTGAACAGCAAAAGTTGGTTCTATATTACCTACTCTAGATTATACAATGTGTATCTCTATTATGGATGATCAGGTTAAAAACAAATGGGAGCGCTTGGCTTGCAGTTGTTTTTATTCTGATTCATGGAATGCCCTTATTTGTTAGATTTTTATTCTTGATGTATTTGATGAACGGGGGAGGCTTTTCTTCAATTTGTGACTGCCAGCAGGGCTGCAGAGTTGTTCACTTGTATATGTTTCATTAAACCAAAGTAGTTTTTTTCTGCCCCCATTAGCATTTCATGATGTTATGATGAATAGTAAATGGTGCAACTTAATATTGAAAGAGGAGAGTCCTCGGTCCCTATTACTCAGTAAAGATCAAAGTGGAAAGACTAAGTTGTACATCTCCATCCCACAATCTTGGCAGCAACTAATCGAACTATTGTTGGATGGTATTGGTTTTTTTGAGGAAAAATGTGTTGGATTGAACTGGAGGGTTGCCCTCCCAGAAAGCAATCAGAAATTGGTAAGCTTCGTAACTTAGCCAAAAGAAAAAAAAATTATGGGTGGATTTCAACGACGTCAACATGATGTTACTGGTTATACACTTCTGGGATTAGCTGTTGTTTATCTTGTGCCGGAGTTGATTCACACCTCTCTCAATTTGTTTGCCTATGTTTCTACTCTGCAGAGCAGTTCATGGAGTGAAGGTTATCACAGTGATGATATATATGTCCCTATGTCATATCTGTTTGTATGATATTCTACATAAGACCATAGAGTTTATAATTTCAGCTGATCTTTCTCCATGGGAATACATACACAAGATGTTCACATGCCACAGTCCGTGGCATTACATTTTACTGGATACAACCTACAATTTTGGGTGCTTCTTATCGTTTGCCCGTTCTCGTTTACATTTTTTCTTTTTTTTTTTAAGTCATCACTGAAGTCTTCTTTGCTTCTATCATTGCATGTTACTTAACATGTCCTGGAATCCTATAGTAATTGAGAAATAGGCATTTTGATGAAGTTCATGCCTTCGTTTAGTAACAAAGCCTTTGAAAAAGAAGGAAATAACTGCATTACTTGAACGCTGAGTTTTGCAGAAAGCAAGGCAGAGAGAACCAACCAAAAAAGAGGCGGTCAAGATTCAAGGGTGATTCTTTTCCTCTCAAATTGATCAGCTTTCGTCTATTCGTCCCTCTTTCCATCTAGAGAGCTGCCGGCCCAAAAGAACTTTGATTCAAAGCTTGTCCCAAAGTGATACTTAGTCAAAACACTGTAATCTCAACAGTGAGGCTTCTCTTGCTATGACAACTAGTGAGGATAAAAATTGCTTCAGAATGGGTTGCCTCTTCAACAGTTTATGCCTTATGAGACCTGCTAACGTTTTCTTCATCTTTTCAGCTAAAAAGGAGTTACATAAACCTTGAATAAATGATGAACCATAAACAAAAAAAAAATCATACAAACTCGATTGTCAATTAATGTCTCATTGCACTGCAATATTTTCTTTAGATTCCAAACCCTTTAGGAGGATTATATGCACACCCATATATATGAATATAAATTGTATATGGCATAAGTACTGCTGGGCTCTGTTTTAACTAGGGGTCGCCATATATACGTAAAGCAGAGGAGAAGCAAAAGGACAAGCTTGCAGTCATAGTGGCAGTTGTAAACATCAGTAGGAAGCGTTGATCGAAGACAAAGGCTGAAAGGCGCGTCCCACTCTTTTTGTTTTTGTATCATGGGGACAACTGACTAAAGTGAGTCCTGGTCAAACCACATTGGAACGACCGTCTGCCAATCTCTCCCCAGGTTTCCAAACGGTCACAACTTTTTCGTCCGTCCCTCCCTCCCTCCCTCAGTCCCCTCCTCCACCACCACCAACGCCACTCCCCCCATCAGTTTGATTTTTGAAACAACATTGACGTTGTGCATGCAGTATATGTATGTACAGACAAGATCCCTGGCGCCATCCTCTCAATCAATGCTGCATTCTGTTGCCTGCGGGCAGCCTGTTCACCTCTGTACTCACTTGAACAACCACCTCCCTCCATAAGGGGGGAGCGGGAGAGAGCCTACAGACGACTGTGCAGAGTTTACAAAAAAAAAAAAGTTCAATGGACAAATCTTTTTTTATTAATATTATTGCCCTATAGTCCCAGCTTTCCTGGAGAGATGATCCCAGACCATTTTGCTTTGCTCGTCACCGCAACAGCATCGAAGACGGAAAAGCTTAGACTCGCTCCTGGCTGTCCTGTCATGGAAACTAATGTCCGAGCACAGCAACAGCTGCTTGAGGTCGTCTCTTGACAGCTTCCAATTTGGCTTCTCACCTCTCACCAGTCTGTCCGCTTTTGCCGGCCTGTTTGGACGACAGACGTGGCAGCCGCCGTGGCCCGCAGCGCCTGTCGTGTCGAACGACAAAGGGATATGGTGCCTGGCTTCGAGTCACCCGCTGCTGGTGCTGCTGCATGCTGCTTTTGCATTCCTCTCTGCTTGGTGCCTGCAGATGTTGCTGCGCCAGGTCTGATCATACATGATTAAAGGAGCTAATGACTTTGCTTTTGCTGTTCTCTTACATCGCCACAAACAAGGGGGGAAAAAAGGTTCTCTTCTCCATGGAGTTCTTCTGGCCACTATGAGTATCATATATAATGAAATATAAAAAAATTGGTAACGAGGAAGAACTTATACATGTTTGGTAAGATATTAATGTTCCTGAAGATGCTCAAAAGATTGCTAAGGCTAATTCAACTCAAGACGAAGACAGCATAAATGTTCGATTATCTAAAACCGCTCTGTCTTTGCATTTCTCCTACGCGTGCTAACGGCAACCACGTACTATCAGATGTATTATGGTTCTCATACTGTGTCAAGCAATTGATCATCTGGTAAATGTATATTGCTTGTGTATGTATAATATTATTTATTCTCTTAACATGGTTAATTTCTTTTCCAGTGTAAAGCAATTACACTTGATAAGATCCAGTCTTTATTTACCTATGGACTTGGATCGAATTTGGATGGAAGACCACAAATGGAATGGTGCCTGCAAGACCACAGATGTTCTTACAAACTGAACTGTTGGGAATATCTTGCCTAAGAGGCAAGAGGCAAGCCCAAAATGAACTTAGTGAACAAAAGGACAGGACCAAACTAAAGGGAAAGAATAAAAGAGAAAGATGACAGTCTTCTTTGATTTACATGCATGTCATAACTCGGTGGTGTGACACTTTAATTTTCAGGAGGCGTCAAAGGACACAGGAAGATACACACATATCTGTATGTACATAGCACATGGATTGGAGGTTTCAAAGGACTTGGAGACAAACATATAACTGGAGGAAACAAAACCAGACATAAAAAGCAATGGATAGGAAGAACGTTACATAAATTTTGAAGCCCGGGCAACATATACAATGGTTGTACTTGTGATGTTTGTGATTCCTTGTACGCATTAAAAGCATAAGCCCTACACACAATAAATATCACCGTAGCTTTGCATATAAAAGCATCTCTGCTTGTAAAGTCCTCTCTCCTAGTGCTTCACAATTATGCAGGTTTCCAAAATATAAAAGCACAAGTAGTCCTGGTGAACCTAAATAGATTAATCAGGTATAATTCGTCAAAGGAAAATACAAAGATGACCATGAGAGTTTTCTTATTTCTTTTTAGTCAGTTGCTAATTTTTTTTTCTCTTTATTGTTTGTGAACTGAAAAATGGAAATCCTAACACTTTTGTTTTACAAGGCTCAACTGATACTGATCAAATTTTCTTAAAGAAGGAAAATGTGAATGGGCCGTTTAAGATGGATTGTTTATCAATGATGCCAAAAGAACAAAGTTGTTAAAAAAAGATCTAATAATTCTTTCAAAGGTCTTTGTTTTTTCTCCAAAGCTCCAACACTGTAACGTATGAAGCAAAAGTAGTAGTACCAGTGTTGGCTGGCTACCTGCTCGTACTCTTTTCCTGCTGCTGCGTAGTTCAAACCCCCCCAACCATGGAGCAGCCTTGAAGCACAAGCAGACGATAGCCACAAGACAAAAATGGAGACAAAGTTTGAGCAAACCAAACCCCCCTCCCCCGCGCGCATGTCAGAGATTCTTCTGCATGCATGTATATGCTGCCCCTCTCTCTCTCTCTCTCTCTCTCCTGCTGCTGCTGCTGTTGCTGCTGAAGTCGACCCTTAATTTATTCTGGCTTAATTTCCTCATCCAGCTGCCTTGTATGCCTCCTTCCACTTGTTCGTCTCGATCTGTCCAAAGGTCCCTCACTCACAAGCTTAATAATTATGCAAGTAATTGAGTGCTCGCGGGCATCGTTCATATTATTTTGATTCCCTTGCTGTTGCACGTCAACAAATACATAATGCATTGCGCAAAAGTATGTATGAGGTCTCACTCCACAGTCCACACTCCGCAGCCCATTCTGTGTGTCTTTGTCTAGATCTCAAGAACAGACGTGCGTAATGAGTAAGCACGAAGTGAATAATGTCGTGTGTGCGAAGTAGAGAGAGAGAGATATGGAGAGCTGGGCACACAGAGTTTGGCGGCTATATCTGTGTCACCATTCGGTATCGACCTAAGTTGAAAACAAAAAAATTATGCCCATGAGTCCATGATTCCTGCTCGCCTGCCGGCTACCTGTCCGCAGAGCCTTGATCACCTCAGCATGCATGCATGCAAACACGATCGTCTCACAACTCTTCTGCGATTCCCCACGCTCTGCACGGACGCCCAGACTTTGGATGGCGCCGTCGAGCTGGACGGATGGCGCGACGTGCCCCCCGTACCGGTGGCAGTGGAGCGCGCGGCTCCTCCCTCTTTGCCTACTGCAGTTTTTGAGGTTGGGGTCCATATGAATACTATTGGACTCAAGATCAAAGGAGAACAAAAAAAAAAAGTTATCATGCTCAGATGCTGCATGTGCTTCGTCGTCGAGCGTCTTTGTTTTCATTTCCAGGCCAAGTCCATTAATTTCTGGATCACCGACTGATCATGCAGCAACTGGTGCCATACATAAGAGGTTGATGGAGTGTTTGCCGATTAGTATCAATTTATCTACCCATCTAATTGATGAGTTTGCAGTAGTATCATCAATTTGTTCTGTAATTAATCAAGTCAAAAGGACAATGTGGTCGTTGCCATTTGCAGAGCAGAGCAGAGCAGAGGCATGCACTTTGGACATTATGATAAGCAATTGCAGCCGCATCTCGGGTCCATTTGGTACAGGGACTAGACACAGTGCACCTCCGTTCCCCAACCCAACCAGAGGGCCGGGCGACTGCTTTTTAATTAAATACGTTGCTCCTTCCACGGGGATGGTCCAAGGGAAGAGTTTGACTGGAGGGAACGGGATGGGAGATGTGTCTGTAATCTGTATGGTCTCTTAGTTTTTTTTTCCCCTTTTTCTTCTGCACCAGGACAGCAGTACCAGTAGGTGCTGCTGCAGCTGCTGTTGCTGCTGCAGCGTGCATGGCATGGAAGGGCGCGCCGGCCAGCCAAAGAAGTCATGCATTTGATGAATTCATTGCCGCTGCTGCGACTTGCATGCATGAATTGCATTGCATTGCGCTGCATTGCATCTGCATGGACTTCCCCCCGACTTCTTACTTGTATGTAGGCCTGTGAGACTGTGTCTGTAATCTGTATCTGTCTGTCAGAGAAATCAAATGCAATGAAGAAAAAGAGAAGGAAAAAAAAACAGATAAGAATTGCAGTGTTTGAATGGGAATGGAGAGAGATTCTTGGCAGCGTTCAGCCTCAGAGTCAAAAGAAACAGGTCGTCTGTGGCTTGGCGTTTAATTTCCATACAATTGGCATGCAACTATGGGCAACATACTGAATGCAAGATTCACTTCTTCATCTTCTTCTCCTGATATTAAGCATCAATTAAACTCTGACTAGCTAGGGATTTATTTTCTTTCATCTTATTTCTTACTTATGGAATGCAACATATTTTTATTTTTGCATTTTTATTTGGGTTAATTCCTAAAATTTTATACGATTTTTCATGTCTAATTTACTATAAGATATCACAATTTTTTACTTTAATTCATCCATCATATTCTATTAACTTTTCTATTTTTTAAATTTTTTCATATTTATAAAAAGACTAAACTATCCTTTCAAGAGCTATCTTCATTTTAGTTAAAAAGAATAAAATAATACATAATATAAATAATATAAAAACTAAAAGTATTAATAAAAGAGGAAGTGTTTTGTTTTTTTCCTTATTTATTATCTATTATTATTTTTTAAATATTAGCTTGCGATAATTAATTTAGTCTTTACATAAATAAAAAAATAAAAAATGGAATAGAATCAAATGAATAAATTAAAATAAAAAATCGCAATATAATATTAAAAAATATTTTATACTAAATTCACACGAAAATAACCATATTTTTAAAGAAATTAACCATTTTTATTTCTTTTAGAGGTTCAAAAAGTAGTTGAAAGTATTGCTGACTCTTGGCAATTGGAATCCCAAAATTTTCACATGGCCCGTCCTTCCATCATCCTCTCCCATGTTGACCATCGTCCTTCAAAATTTGTGTAAAAAAAATTGCCTTCAAGATTCCCTGATGTCCATATTTATTTATTTATTTGTTTAAGAAAAAGACAACTGCAGCTCTTGTGTTTATATCATACTTTATTTAAATAAATGTCAACAGTGTATGTATAAAAAAATATAAATTGATCCTTAATACATGGATTAAGCAGTTCCTGAAAAATATGGACTTTTGGCTTGGGCCAACATTGTCATTTTATTATCAATCAAATCATATCCAGTTGCATGATTTTTTAGCGAATTCTTGGTGCATGTGAAGCGGTACCGATGATTTAATTTACGTGACGTTAATAATTATATATATTATTCATAAGTTGCGGGATGGATCCATCGTTGAATTCAATTAATTCGAAAGTTCACATCGTGTCACGTACTTGACAATGGTGTGACTCTCGACGGATATTTTTTAACAAGAATTTAAATTTAAGAATTTTCTTAAACAAGGAAGAACCGTTTATGGTTCTACCTCGATTATTAATGTTGCATGTTGTTGGTGAGAAAATATAATCCATTAGAACTAATTTTTCTTTTGTTTAAAAGGTCAAGAAATAATTCTTTTGGGAGTAACCAATAAGTTGTCGACAACTAATTAAACAAACAGAAAGCTGAGCACTCGTAAAAGAAAATAATTGACAATGACATTTAATTTGCAAGCTCTCATAAAAGTGAATGAATTATTGATTAGCAAGCTTATCACAATCTCACTTGAACTTTTTTTTTCTCATTTGTTTATATATGTATATTATGTTCACGTCAATTATAGCTAGTAGCTATGAATGGAACATGCATAGCTTGCTGTGTGTTCCTGATGGCTTGTTGGCGAAGTGACAGTGTCAGATTAATTATTCTTGTCAAGGTCACATGAAACATGGAAGCAGAAGCCACAACTTTTCTGTGCATCAGTTAATGCTGCAGATGCCTTTTCTTATTTCTTTCTCGCAACTCACAACTCACAACTCTCTCTCTCTCACTCATGACTCAACCCAAAAGGGAGATCGAAATTTGAACCATATATATATATATATAAACATATGTGTATGTTTTAAAATAATTAGTTAATTAAGTAATTAAGATGATATCTTGTAATTAATCACGATTTAAGGATGCATTATGCAGCGAGAGGACAAAGTGTAATTCACGAGAAACATGCAGCCATTCCACGGAATCACACTTGAACGCAATTACCCAAAAGTAAAAGCGCGTGGGAGCATTCAAACAAAGCGTGAATGCACAGTGCCGGATTGGATTGCCCACGAGGGAATTTTATATCATCAATCACTTTGATTATAATAATAATAATAATAATTTATTATTGTAATTATGTTGCTTAGCTTAGGGAAGATCATTATCAATTTAATCATGTACTACCCACGCAGTACTAAGATCAATATATCTTAACTCTTTAGTTCCCCCCGTGCACATTTTAGATTTATAAGTTTAATGTATTTGGAGTTCCATTTTTGCATGTATGAGATTTAAATAATTGTATGACTCTTTATGATTATTTTTTTCATGAAAAATGTAAATTAAGTTTGTAAGTTAAAATCGATGAAACATTAACTAAGATTAGTTGGCACAGTGGATTAATAAGAGTTGTGTCCCAAATGATTTATTGGGTGTTAATAATCACATGTTCGAACCTTGAAATCATTATTTTGATTAGTGAATACATATTTATTACTCTTTTACCTTAATTTTGAATTAGTCATATATTAATAATTTTGAACATTCAAGACCTCTTGTAAACTCGGGGCAAATAAAAAAAAATTGACGAACGATGGAATTAATTATGTTGCTAATAATTTTAGTAGTTGAAAATTCAATAAAAAGAAATTGAGTTCAAGGGGATGTTAGGTTTTCACGATCTTTTTTTAAAAAAAAAACTTTTAAGATGAAGAATTTTGAAACTAAGGATTCAAACAAGATTATTAGTATTTGGATCACTAAACTTAATGTCGAAAAAAATATAACTACTTTTGTTGAAAAAAAATAAAATAAAAAATAAGATGAAGAGGAACAATTAATTGATTGAGATGTTTCTAACGTGCTTGATATCTATATTGAAATGAGTAAATTATTTCTTTTGAAAACTTATTGTAAACAAGAGAATTATGTACGCATGAATTAGGCTCATATCCATAAAATAACGGATCTTTTGTGATATGGAAAAGCGCCCGGATTAAAGTCAAATTAATAATTTTAAAATTAAAATTTAAACTATTAATTTTACCATTTAATTAATTATGTCAATCAAATTCGATTGTTAATATATATTTGAAAGAAAGTGTTTTCCGGGGAATGAATTATTTTTTATGGGAGATTGACATTTTTCAAAGTTATTAAAAAAATAAAATTGAACCTTATCTATTAATGTTATCACAAGATTATCATTCAAAAGGTGACAAGTTGCTAGGCAAGCAACATTTGCAAGGGGATTGGCAAATTCTTGTGGACAGCAACGAATATATTTAGAGTCGTGTGGTTCGCGAATATACAGCGGAATATGACTTTATTCGATCGTTTTTACCAAACGACGCATGAAATAGAAATAAGCGTCGACAGCGAATGCATGGAGCTCATTAAGTGTTTAATCTTATCGAATGTGTGTTTTCCAGATTGAGGTATTAGACGAAAGCGATCGAATATGGGATATTCGACGACAACAAGTTATTTGCCATCAACTTATTCCACGACGAACCAAACGACACCCAAAATAGAACAGGATGACATCAATTGTCGTATCGCGTGCGTTGCCTATTCTGTCGAATATATGACCTTATTCCATCTGTCATATTCGCGAATTAAATAACACTTTAGAAAACAAAAAATATGATGGGAAATGTCAAAGTTGGTATATCATAGTTCAAATGACTTTGTTCCCCAAAAAAAGTCAATTGTATATATATAATAAAGAGATATATATAATAGTATTTTCCATATATATGAAATTAAATAATAATACAGTATTAGTTATAATGATGGCATACCACCACGTATGAAAAGAATAGACTCCTCATGTCTTGAGAGATATAGACCTCTCCTTGTTCCAATGGAATGGAAGTAGGGAGAGATTGAGCATAGATAAGTGTGTGTGTGACTGATGACATGAATTAAAGAATTGGCCGTCTCGATCTCTTTTCTTTTACTCCTTCCACCAATTGTTCTTCTTCTGCTAGTACTTCTGAGTATGTTGTACTTATGTTGTATCTATCAAATGTCACATACATCTATCTATCTCTCTAATCCCTCTCTCTCTACATCTCTATCTATCTACCTATGTGTATACTTTTTATTGGAGGGCTTAAATAAATCTCTCTCCAAAATGTAAAAGAACGTTACTTACGCATGCATATGGAGGGAGGGGACGACGGGTGGATTGGACCCCATGATGTACATTTGGATTGGACGTTTCAGATCAGTGTCCCATCCACCAGCCGCGTCTGATGGAATTATTACTTTCTACTGTTACAACATCTCTTTTTCTCTCTCTCTCTCTCTCCATTGCGTGATGATGTTATATATTTCCTTTTCGCAATAACGAAGAGTTCAATTATTTGGCATTGTTTATCTGTCAATGTAGGTTACATTCAAGGTCAAATTTATTGAACCAACCGAGTAATGAATAATCAAGATCGATGAGTGATATATATTGAAGGGAGAGAGAGAGACATCTATTTATATATATAATATATATAAAAGAAAGGATTTGATTCCTCTGCCGTACGTGCATATCCCGTCGGCATGGCCGCATATCGGTGTTGGGGTGGATGCCGTTTTGTGATCCCATTCGGTGGACACAACACAACACAAACACATTTATGATTTTACATTTTGTTGGGAAGTGGTGCATGCCAGAAATTGGATTCGGATCTCATCCTCGCTCTAAGTCTTAAGCCACCGCCACCACCGTCAAAATTACAAATATTAGAGTTATTTTTTAAAATGTATTATTATTATTATTATTTTTTAAGCCAAAAGATATATCATGCATTAATACGAATCTTGTCCTGCTACAATATATACGGAGGATCTCCAAAGGGGGGAGGTGCTCTCAAAAAGTGTCATTATTCGAACGACAACAAAAAAGCGCTAAGTTATGAGCTACAATATTAGAGGTTCTGCTACAATGTAAAATTTTGTAATCTTCAAAAAAAAGTAGAAGAACTAAGATATCATCGATTAGTTTCAGGGATCGCCAAGGGGACACAGATTTGCGATTCAAAATATTCGCCAATTGTAGTGAATCAATTTTGACAATTAACCGCTGGATACCCAATTTAGCCCCCATTTTGATTCCTTCGATAATCCCCCAAGCTTCTAAATCCAGCACTGTGTGTCCATATCGACATAGAGCACCTGCAGCAATAAACGAAGAATCGTGCGATCGAATAATAAAACTAGCGCCTCCTGGCTCATTGTATCTAGTGAAACCACCGTCCGAGTTGAGTTTCATCCACCCCCCATGGGGGGGCTCCCACCGGGTCGGAGAATGACCGTGGGGGTAAGGTTCCTCAGGTACATGGCTATTAATATATTCATTATAACATGCCAGAATTCTCTGCCAGACAACCATGACGGTTGCCCCCTTAGAGCGAAAAATAATGTCATTTTTGGCAACCCAGATGCCCCATAAAGTGAAAACTATAATAGACATCAATTTTAGCCTTGAGTCAGCACTCAGATTCTGCCCCTCTGATAGCCAAGAACCAGAGTGCCAAGAAAGAAAGAAATCAAAGGTAAAGTTGAGTTCAGACTACAAGAACAACCATAATTGCATGAAAAAAGGGCATGAGAAAAATAAATGAGCAACTGATTCCGAGTTATGACCACAAAGCTTGCATATTTTTTTGAATCTAAGAACTTATGTCAGGATTTTTATCGCATTTTTCACTTTAATCCTTTCATTTGATTTTATTAATTTTTTTATTATTTATACTATTTTCCATTTATAGAAAAAATAAAACACCCTTCGATGAATTCTTCTATCTTTTAATGTTAAAAATAATATTAAAAGTTTAAAAAATATAAAAAAATCATTTTATTATTATGTATTAATACCCTCCCATCGGTAGAAGTTTTATATTTTTGTTATTTATATTATTTTCAATATTAAAAATGAGAAGAATTCATGGAAGGGTATTTTAGTATTTTTATAAATGAAAAAATAAAAAATAATGGAAAAGTTAACAGAATCATACGGAAATAACTTAAGTAAAAAATGCGATAAAAATTTAGAAATATCACAAGATAAGTTTATATTTTGAGATTATATTAAAAAAAGCACGATAATTTATGGAGGTTTAAAATAATAACCCAAAATGTTATGATGAACATATGTGTAATAAGTGCTATTAAGTCATAAATATGATGAACATTTTGAGGCAAAACTTCTTTTTGTGTAGCCAATAATCTCATGCTACTTTTATTTATTATTGTCTTATTTGCTAACAATAATTTGAACTAATCACCACACATGTATGCCTAAAATTGAACTAATGAATCTTACTTAGTGCATATCATCAATCGCAAAGTAAAATGTCCTTTCACATAGATTTTCGTTGATAAATATAATTTGTCATTTAAAACATATCATTTATGTCTTATGTTACATTTTTTTTAAAGATAGTAATGTATTATCAATATTTTTAGAAGTTTAGTCTTACGGATTTAGAACAAAAGAAATATTATATTCTAGATGAATAATAGCTCACCAGCAAATTTGTTTGGTAACCCAAACAATTTAAAGCATTATTGTCTAAAAAATGTAGGTAGAGAAATATGAATCCAATTGCCATTATCTTACCCTCCATTTCTTCTAAATGGAGAAGAAGGCTAATAGTAACCATCCCTATGTTGTCATTGTTATTTTACATTTATTATAAAAGGAAACAAATTCTTTTATGCTTCATTTGTTTTATTAAGATAAATGTTATGGAGGATCATGAGCTAAAAAAAATATAGTAGGGTAACATCAATCTAAAGTTAGTGTTTTTATAAGAGAATGAATATTTATATTATTATCTTTCTTAAGGTGAACAAATTATTTAGGGCAACTGTGTGGAATTATTGGAGCACATAAAAAAATGTTTTCATTTCATGCTTGGAAAAAAAAACTCAACTACCAGCTTGAGTGAGCTTGTTAAGTGCAACTTAATGAATTAAATAATTATTTTATTTCCTATTTCCCACATGCCAACGAATGAATTTAACATGCATCAATTTTGACAAAGACTTAAATGCTCAACTGCACTGCAAAACTTTCCTCAACCCCTAAATAAAATAGTGAATTTACTGTTGGTGCACATTCAATTGCTACAAATACAATGTGCTTGCCAACTTTTATGAACTGTTTGTTTGATTAAAATTAGCTTCAATCTTCATGACCAATCATGATAATCACTATTTTCTCTACCAAACTTTTTATGCACCACTTTCATTAAAATAGATTTACAATACTTCAAATGGCAAATTAAAAGAAATTCCTAGATTATGTTATCTACTTAATGAAGGATTTCAAGCTTAATAGAGGACGAGCTTCCAAGCACTATAATTGCAAATCTTTGAATAAGAGCATTATTTAGATCTATTTATAAGAAACATAAAGTAAGAAACATAATGTACAACTAAAATTAAGTACAACTACTGTGCACATGGTTAACTAAAATAAATACATTTTGTAATATATATATATATATATATAATGGTAATGAATTGTGCTATTTTATACATTTTAATTGGCATCTTATGAGAATATTGAATAGCATTGTTTCATTTTTTATCATGTTTGTAATATTAGAAAGCTTAAAATCCAACGAATATATATATATTATAACAATTTTATGTTACAATGAACTTACGTCCACATGAGGGAAGGTACACCAAAGGAGTAAAGAGGAAGCCTTGATTTATTTTAGCATTTGTTGGTACAGCGCCGTAGTGTATCTAATCAATGCCACCAGTACAAATTATGTCAAAAGTTTTGGGGACTCGAGCTGCATAGAGGAGAGGGAAAGAGGGTGGAAAAGATTGAAGCAACCAATGCCAAATTAAAAAAAACATTAGAAAAAACTTTTTTATACATTGATATTTTTTATCCCTTTCTTTAAAAAATTAAAAATAATCAAACAAATCCAGAGGCTAAGGGGATCATCATCATTCCAATTAGCTTTACTCCCAAAACCAAGCTAAAGCATCTCGCTATCCCCCCTCTCTCTCACACACACCCCTCTCCTCCTCCACACTTTTTTTTATCGAGTGATTAACTTTTTCTTTCTGTTTTCCATGGAACAGGTGGGGTTCTAAAGAGAGAGAGTGAGACAAAGTTTACATGAGTTTGAGGGTTAAGAACAAATAGTTTTACCAAAGAAAAGTAAAAGATGAGGCAGCTCCCATCCCTAAACCCTAAAACCCCCTTTCTTCCCCCAAATCAGGATCCACGGGCTCACACAAATCTCCAACCTACTCCAAACCTTCCTCCACTCCTCCCCACCCCAAACCCTCCTATCACTTCTGATCGACAGATCTCCTGTTCAGACATTGTGAAGCGACGTCAGCACCAGCCTGAGAATACGATGAGCTGGCCGCTGGGATCTATCACGCCAAACCAACTCCGAACTTTGAAGGCATCCATTACTGAGGAAATCACCATTTCCCTTGAGGACACTGCAACGCGTTCGGAAAAGCTTCAACTCTGTCTCCTGGGTCGCATTTTCGGCCCTCAAAGATCCACTGTTATGCTTCTGAAGGATCTCGTTCCGCGTTGGAAACTCTCGGGCTCTCTACAGGTTCAAGAGATGGGTAATGGATTCAATATGCTCTTATTTTCTAACCCTGGTGACAGGTTGATGGTTCTCACTGGCACGCCATGGTTAGTCCAAGGCACCTCCTTTCACGTTGCCCAAGCAAGGCCCTTCTTCAAGCCCCTCGAAGATCAGCTCGCCTCCGCCCCAGTCTGGATCCATTTTCCTGGCATCCCCTAGGAACTAGGAACCAAGCAATCACTCATTCGCTTGGCAAACGTCTTTGGTCGCTTCCTCAAGGTCGACGATAGTTCGGCGAATGCAAGATGTTGTATTGAGTTGGATCTGGCAAGACCTTTGAAACAGGGAGTATGGGTTAATCTACCAGATAACACTAAGTTTTTTCAACATGTTACTTACGAAAACCTCCCACTGTTCTGCTTCAGGTGCGGGATGGTCGGCCATCGACTGGAGGCATGCTCCGCGGTCGGGATTGGAAATCGGGAGTTGGTTGGAGGATCGAGTTCCTCGGTGCTGCTTTTCGGACCCTGGATGAAAGCCTTTGGTGGAGGTTGGCGGCCAAACTTGGTAACCCCTCCGACGGCTAGATCCCACCGGGAGCAGGCGCCGGCGACCCGATCTGCGACCCCTCGCTTCGCAAACCCTGCCTGTGAAGCTACACCGTCTGATGCGATCGACTCTTCGGATTGTCTGCCACGTGGCCAGATGCCGATCGTTGCCATAATCTCTCGAACATCCCATTGCGTGCAAGCTGACACGCATCATACTGACCGCCCACGTGGGTCTGACATCCCGATAGATCACTCTCTTCTGTCGTCGGATCTTCAGGCAACGGTCGATTACGCCTCATCTAATCTACACCCATCTGATAATCTCGACCGTCTGATACATATTACGAAACCTCCAGATCTTCACCCACGTGTCCAGGTTTTTCCTCAAACCCCCCTTTCACAGACGAATGTTGCCGAACCATCCTCATCTCCTCCCCCTACTTGTCATGGAAACCCTAATCTGGATGGCGTACCTGCTATCCAGATCTGCAACAACCACTCCCTTGCTACAGCCCCATCGCCTCCACCACAGTGTTGTCAATCGCCCTCATACATCCCCGGACCCCTTCGCCCTCTGCGTCATGCTACGCCACCATCATTACCGGCTGGTGATCATAACCATGAAGCATTAGTAAATCATGTGACTAATCTGTTTTCTACAGCTCATAGGCCAGTACCCCCAGAACCCCTATCGCACTGCGAATCAGAGGTGGAGCCGGAAGACACTGATATCATTCCTTTCCCCAGATCGGTGACGAAAAAAGACCGGATAGAGTGCAGACTTGAACCTTCGAGGAGCCTAGAACCTAAAATACAACTGAGGGGCAAACGGGCGGCTCCCCAAAAAGGTAAGACAAAATCTCGCAATGTCTCTAACACTAATGATAAATCTTCGAATGTGCAGGCAAAAAGGAATGCTTCCACTGTTAGGCCAGCAACGCTGGACCTCAACACATGAAGATCATGTGTTGAAATTGTCGGGGGGCCATGCGCAGTCGTGTCCGGGATCACCTTGCCGACTTAATCAGAGAACATAAATCAGACTTCCTTGTTTTGCAGGAAACACACACTACAATTGAATCTGCTCCTACTTTTGTCCGCCGTCTTGGTAAGAATTGGTCCTATCTCACTGCTCCGGGCACTTCTTCCTCCGGTGGAATAATTTTAACATGGCAAAACTCTAATACTACTAAGGTAACGCAAATTGCTTCCTCTTCACAGCTATTGCATACGGTTATAACCTTTGACTCTTTTACTTTCTTCCTCACATGCGTGTATGCAAGTACTTCACCTAATATTAGAGCGAACCTATGGCAAGAATTAGCTAGCATTAATACTATGGATTTTCCTTGGGCGTTAATGGAGGATTTTAACTCTTACCTGCAACCTACTGATAAAAAAGGTGGTCGATCTTTTGTACTCACTAGATCTATCCAAAAACTTAGATATCTCATGGACAATCAAGGGCTTATTGACACTCCTATCACTGGAGTCCAATACACATGGTGTAATAATAGAAAGGGCTGGCCAGAATTTGGTGTAGACTTGATAGACTCCTCATTAACTCTCACTGGATTCTTAAATTCCCATCTTTAACACTCTGCTCCTTACCTCGGCGTTCATCTGATCACAACCCTATATTCTTTAATTCCAATTCCAGAAGAAGGAAACCTCAACAATTTAAATATGAAGCCTTCTTGCTAGAATACCCTGAAGCAAAATAGATTGTTACTGATATTTGTAACAAAAGAAGACCCAATTCATCTATACATAATACACTAAAGGAGGTGAAACATAAAACACTACAATGCAACAAACAACAATTAGGAAACCTCGAAACCAAAGCTGTTGATCTTAAAAATCAAATCACTGCTCTTGAACTTAAGGATGAGTCCACTGGCCTTAATGATCATGATTTAGGCAAGCTCAGATCCCTTTATCATTTACATGCAGCTATACTGAGACAAATTACACTAAAGTGGTGGTCAAAATCAAGAAAAAAATGGATAAAGGATGGTGACAAGAACACCAAATTCTTTCATTTAAGCTCAATGATTAGATACAAGAACAACTTAATCCAATCACTCCAATCTGATACAGAAAACAAGCTTGATAATGATAATGACATCATGAATGTCTTCATTGACCACTATAGCAACATCTGGAAACACAACACTGATCCTCAAATTCCTCTCTCATCTTGGCCTTCTCTTCCTACAATTGATAATACTTGGAGAGATCAATTATCGACCCCTGTTACAGATGAAGAAATTCTCAATAGTTTGTGGTCCTTGGCTCCTGGGAAAGCCCCGGAGCCGGTTGGGTTTACTTTAGAATTTTATAAATCCAATTGGGAAACCATTGACCCTGATATTTTTGCTGAAATAAAAAAATTCTTCAACGCTAAGATATTACCTAAGGAGTGGACCCTCACATCATTAATTTTCATTCCAAAAAAGTCTAATCCCAGCAAAGTCACTGACTTCAGACCTATTGCACTTTGCAACATCATATATAGAGTAATATCCAAGATCCTTGCTCTCAGACTAAAACCAACACTAAATAGTGTTATTGACCAGTGCCAATCTGCATTTCTGCCAGGCAGGTCAATTCAGGATAACATTTTACTCAGTCAAGAAATTACTCATTCCATGAATTGTGGCAAAAGGAAGACTATGATCATTAAGGCTGACATGCATAAGGCTTTTGATAGAATTAGCTGGCATGCAATCAAAATCACCTTGACATGTATGAACTTTCCCGCAATTTTTATTGATTGGATTATGGCTTGCGTCACTTCCCCTTCCTTCTCTTGTCATATTAATGGCATGCCATCCCTATATTTTAAGAGCTATTGTGGTATCAGATAGGGAGATCCCCTCTCCCCATACCTTTTTATCACTATTATCTAAGTGCTGACCACCTTGATGAACAATGCTGTGCTTAATTCTGAACTAATCCCTTTCTCATTAAATAATTTCTCTCTCAACCATATGCTTTATGCTGATGATCTACTGATTACTGTTGCTGCCAATATCAAAAACTGCAAATGCCTAAAAGCCATATTGAAGTTATATTATAATCTCACAAACCAGATGATTAACCCACTTAAATATGAAGTTTACATACACGATCTCTAAATAGTAGAAGAAAACAAAATATTATTGATACTCTTAGTATTGTCCAGGGCCATCTTCCTTATAGTTACCTTGGTGCCTTAATTTCCAACAAGTATATCACTATCTCTCAACAGCATGCTCTTCTGGATAAAACAAGTACTCGTATAAATGGTTGGAAGGCTAAAATGCTAAACATGCCTGGTAGGATTGTTTTGATTAACTCTGTTATAAATACTATTCCAAATTATGCTATGTGTGCAATGTACATTGCAGATGGCCTTCTCATGGCCTTAGAGAAGCAAGCGAGGGGTTTTCTGTGGAATAATAACAGGAATGGCAAAGGACCTCATTTAGTTGCTTGGAACATTACTCAAAGATCACGGTAGGATGGTGGACTGGGTATTAGAAATTTATATCATGTCAGAACTGCTTTGTTAGCTAAACGTATACTTAGTCTTCTGAATTGTGAACAAAGTCCTTGGGCAAACTTAATACATGCTAAATATGATAGTATTCACCTCTGGTCACATGTTAACAACAACAAACTAGTTTCTTGGTGTTGGAAGCTTATCCTTAAGATTGAGTAGGAGATCAAGTTTGTCCTTGAAAAACACATAGGTAATGGATGTTCAACGAGTATTATAAATGACCCATGGGTGTTCTGTATACCTCTACTCTTCAAGCCTACTTATATTAATATGGATATACCACTTGAGAATATGATGGTTAGTGATCTTATCTCTAATAATGGACATTGGAATATGCATTTGTTATCAATGTGTTTTGGTCCTTCTTTGGTTACTTTCATTTCAAGCATTTTTCTTTCACCTTTTGCCAATGATGATAAGTGGTTTTGGATCCATGATCCACTTGGGAAAGCCTCTGCCAAATCTATTTATTATTCCTTGTGCCGCAAACATGAACCACCCTAGTTCGGAAGGCCTATCTGGAACCAAGTTTGGAAACTCAGAATTCCCCAGAAGATAAAAATCTTTTTATGGAAACTCCTGCATCACAGGCTTCCAACACTTGCTTGGCTTGCAAATTTTAATCCTAATCAAAATCCTTTATGTTCCTGTGGACTTTATTCAGAAGATATTCATCACCTTTTCTTTGACTGCAATGAGTCTCGAAATCTCTGGAATCTTCTCCAGTCTAAGCTGAATTACAATTTCCAATCATTCCATTCTTGGTATAGTGGGGACTGGATTTTTGAGGGGTCTACCTTCGATCTTAAATCTAGAAATACCCTTCTTTCTCTTATTGCCTTCTCTCTTTGGGCAATCTGGAAGAAAAGAAATGAGTTCCATTTTGGTTCCAAACGGGCAACCACTAAGGCTCTTTGGACTCGTGTTTTGGCTTGGTACTCGAAATATGAAAACTACCACAATTCTAAGGCTCAGCATCACACATGTAATTTCTTCCGTCCCCTGGACATTCCCCTTGTCCAATGGGAGCCCCCGCCCAGCCCCTGGGTCAAGATTATCTCCGATGGCTCATTCTGCCGGCGGACCTTAACAGGTGGTGTGGGGTTTATTATCCGAGACGCTAATGCAACTTTCATTTCTGCAGAGATGTCGAACCATCATCTTACGAACGCTCTTCAAGCTGAGGCTCTTGCTGCGCTTCTTGGTCTGCGCACTTGCTGGCAGCAGGGTTTCCGACAAATCATCCTCGAATCCGATTCTTCTATTCTTGTTGACATCATCAACGGCAAGCTGGAGGCTCCTTGGCGTATCTGGACAATTATGATGGAGATTCATCACCTTATTATCACTTTTTGCACACATAAAATGTATTCATTGTCCCAGAGTTTGTAACCAAGCCGCTAATTATCTTGCTAAGCAGGCTAGATCCATCACACATGATGTTTTTTGAATTGTAAACCCTCCGTCGGGTTTGCATACAATTCTGTACAATGACCAGTTTGGTCTTCCAGTTTAATATATTGAAGTTTTGGTAAAAAAAAAAGAATATGTATAGTGATTCCTCTCACCTTTCTCGCTCCTCTCACCTCAAATTTTATTCCCTTCCCCCCTCCTTCCCCCTTTAGGGGTAGTAGGTCCTGTGTGTGTCTTGTGTGCTCACCTCATATATATTATTTCTCATCCTCCCAAGGATTAATGTTAGAGAAAACAAAGAAATAGTTAGGCAGGTCAGGGCAGGGGCATCCACATGTAGCTAGGCATTTTGATAGAATTTCAACGTCAGATTTTGCAACCAGTTGATGCATAAAGAATGCAGCCAACTTGATGCACTCAAATCCATCATCACTGTCCTCATTCCTCCTGTCAAGGATTCAGCACAGCCATGCAGCAGCAGCATTCTTCTTCTTCATCATCATCATATTCTTGATGTAGACAATGGCAAATTCCAAAGGAAGCAATTAACCTAACATTTGCATTTATTATAACTATTATTGTTATTATTATTCCTTAACTTGATAGATACACATATTGAGATAGTAAAATATAACAGACAGAGAGAGAGAAAGAGATATGCATCCCAAGCTCTCTGGCCTTACATTAGAGAGGAACAAGTAAATCTAACTCCATTACAGGGTCCTATAGAGAAGAACACCGAACACCGTCTGAGATCTATGGATGAACTATAAATATGACATTTCACCAAATTCACTTGCAGTTGGAGAGAGACAGAGAATAAAGTTTGATCTTAAATTTGATCCCTTGATGAAACTATCAAACAAAACAAGGTAAAAGGAATACCAAGTTACCCAATTTCTTTTCTTTTTTTCCGCATGTATATGCAGCAGAAGCAGAAGCGGCAGCAGTCAGCAACAGGCATCACGAGCTCACCTTTCACATAATTGAGCAGCTGCTGGTGTTCTCATCACTGAAGAAGGATGTGTATGGATCAGAATGATACGGCATGGGCGGCGGCGGCATGTTGTACATCTGAATGGGCGGGCGAGCATAACCCATCATGGCCGGCTGGTAGGCATGATCTTGGGCATTCATCATCATCATCCTCTGTTGCTGCTGCTGTTGCTGTTGTTGCTGCAGCATTGCAGCCATGTACTGCCTCTGGTATGGATTGGCAGCAGCGGCCGCGGCCATCATCTCCGGTGGCGGCGCCATCATGCCTCCCGGAAAGCACCCGGGTCGAGGACCGCCGGCAGGAAGGCCTTGAACGGCTGCCGCGGCCGGAATATTCGCCATCGGGCCCATGGGTCCGGCCTGCATGCCGCCCATCTGAGGATGCCCCATGCCCATTCCAGGAAATGCTTGGCCCATCATGTTGGGATTGATCATGGCGTGGCCCCCGCCACCCATGTCGTTCTTGCCATGGCCGTTCTTAGCTCCATTACCAGGTGGTGGGTTGGTGCTGTTGTTAATGCTGCCATGGTTCACACCTCCTTGGCCATTACTAGTGCCCTTGTTACTGTTGCCACCATTCTTACCATCTTGTGGTACGCCACCACCACCACCACCTTTAGTGGCAGATTTACCTCCACCAGCGCCGCCGGCCGCACAGTGATTTTGGTTCCCGGCGCCCCCCTTCTTGCCGCCACCTCCATTCGCATTCTTCGGCTCGTTGTTGTTGCACATACCTTTGTTCTGAACAGGGACTTGGCCACCCTTATTAGCATTTCCGCCGACTCCTCCTCCGCCCTTCTTGTCAGTGGCAGCACTCACGGTCGGCGCTGCATTAATGGGCTTGCTGCTGATCTTGATGTTCTTGAAATCGTCGTCGAAGTCGGCGTCGAAGCAGTCCATGTCATCGAAGTCGTCGTCTTCATCGTCGTAATCGTCGAAGTCGTCGTCGTCTTCGTCGTCGTCGAAGCAGTCCATATCGTTGCAGCCTTTAGGCGGCAAGGCGAAGCCCCCCACGGGCTTCTGATCCTTATGCGGCGGCGGCATTTTGAAGTCCTTGAACTGTGGCAGCTGGAGGTCCTTGAACCCCTTCATCTGCTGCAGCTGAAGGAGCTGCTGCTGCTGCTGGGGGGTCAGCTGCGGTTGCTGAACCTTCGCGCCTGCGTTGCCGCCACCGACGTTGCCGCTCTTCTGAGGCGGCTTGCCATTGTCCTTCTGCTGCGGCTGCGGCTGCGGCTGGGGCTGCTGCTGTCCTTTCCCGTTCTGCGCTTGCGTCTTCTGGGGCTGGCCGTTGTTGCCATTGTTGGCAGTGTTTTGTGCCCCCTTTGGAGCCAATAGCTCCGCATGCTTCCCAGCCTTGGTGAGCTTTTTTATGAGAGTTGCAGGATCAGCAATGCCTGAAACAGTCACCTTCCCCTGTTCTGCATCTATGCTGATGGTGTACACCCCTGATAACAAAACCGAAGAAAACAAGGCAGACAAAAAAGGAAAAATAGAAACAGAGATCAGAAACGATATCACAAGAGATCAAAACATTCACAAATTACTAGAACTCTAGTAGAAGATGAAAATAAAAATGAAGAAAAAGCTAAACTTTGTTAAAAGCAGGCAGTATGCCTTTGTGAACTGGTATTCGGAAGGTAGATTACCTTCAATTTTCTGAAGCAGTTTCTTGACCTTCTTCTTGCATCCATCACAGTGTATGTACACTTTAAGAATGCAGGTCTGTAGAGCGGATCATGCAAGAAAAAAACACCACAAAAAATAGAAAAATCACTCACTTCGAACCTCAACAGCAAATTCTAATTACCGCATAAAATATGACATACTACAGGAAAATGGCTTTTTTTATGGAAGATCTTTAGTTTGAAAGAACCAAGGAAGAAGGCGGACGTGTGAGAGAGAAAGAGAGAGGGGAGAGAGGGATGAAACCTGTATCTTCAGGAACTTGATGTCTTCCTCCTTACTCATTCCTTCTCTCAAACTTCAGAAGAACAAGGAAAAGGCCTGAAAGAACTTGCTGCTTATGCAAGCCAAGAATGCAGTCCCTATGTGATACCAGGGACAATAATAAGAGGACAAGCCAAAGAACAAGATCAGAGAGAAGGCATCAAAAAGGAAGATTTCTTCTCTTTTGTGAGCATTCCATTCCAAAGAAGAGGAGAGAGAGAGAAAGAAAGTGAAGAGAAAGAGAGTGTGAGAGAGTGAGGTAAATGGTTTTAGATTTGCACAGGGATTTCAAGAAGGTTGCTGGTCCCTAAAATAACCCCAGGCTCTCAAGTACTTATAATAAAAAGAGAGAGAGAGTGTGACAGGGTGGGGTTTTGGGGGTGTTGATCCTCATGCATCTGACTGAGTTTAATGCTATGAGTCCACTCCAGGTCTTACTATCTATTGGTTTCAAACTGCAGCCCCAAAGAGATCACTGCAATTAGACCCTAACCCTTACTATTAGTGAAGCTACATCATATGCTTTCATTAGTTTAGTTTCAAATATCAATTCTTAGTATTCAGAATGTGGCATGATTAGTTTGATGTGAAAATTTAACTTTTGCAATAATAACACTTTTGAAATCAGATAACCTAATCTCTATCTTATCGGTTTTTACCGTTATCGCACGAACGATCATTTGTCGGTTCCAACTTTCATGACAATTCCAATCATTAAGCAATTCTTAGTATTCAGACATTTAATGTGGCATGATTAGTTTGAGCCGAAAACGTCAAAAATATACTTTTTTTACAAGGATAACACTTTTGTAAATTATATCACCGAATCTCATCTTAATGGATTTTATCGTTATCGCACGGACGATCATTTGTCGGTTCAAACTTCCAATAGCATATTCTAAGCATTAAGAAAGGGTTTACACATGTAACAAAGGGCAAACATCTTAAAGGATGGATTCCAACAACAATTAATGGGTTCTTCTTACTAATCCAATTTCAAAAGTGGAACTTTGCATGTTTATGAATGCAATAATAACAATAATAAATGATCGATCCAATTGGTGTCAAGTTGAGCTGCAATAAGAAAAGATTAACAGAATGTTCCTAAAAAGAAATTCTTAACTCTATTTTCTCATAAAATAGACACTCTTTGAGCATTTATTCACTATTAACTAAGGGATTTAGATAGATAACAAATGACATCTATCATTAAAAGGGTGCCAGAATTTTCAATCTCAACTTATCCACTGCACTTCTCTGCTATAATTATGTAACCAAGATGCATGCATCTGTGTAACAGAAACACTTTTGGGGCTTGGAAGGTTGTGTGCCTTCATCAGTTTAACTTTAAAGATCAGTTCTTAGAATTAGAAATTTAATGTGGAATGATTAATATTGTCCGAAATGAAAACGTTAAAAATGAACTTTTGAAATAAGATCACGTAATCTCATCTAACCGGTCTCAACCCGTTATCGCACGGGCGATCATTTGTCGGTTCGAACTTCTATTGACAACTTCTTATTATTATATAGGGTTTATACATATAACATTAAAAAATGGCAAACTTCATTGAAAATTTTCAATAATAACTAATGGATTCTAACTAAACGAATTTCAAAAGTCGAAGTTTCAAATTATCGGAACACAAACATAGGTAATTGATTCGATCGGTGTTAGGTTGCGTTCCAATAACAAAATATTCAAGGAATCTTTGATATAAAGAAAAAAGAAGTTTAACTCTCTAATGTTATCAAATTTAAAAAAAAAATCTTGGTCCATTTATTCATCATTAACCAAGGGCTTTGGATAGATAACAACTGGAATCATCATTAAAGGGGTGCCAGAGCTTTCTATCTCAACTTATCACTAACACTTGTCTGCTGTTATAATTGATGGTGGAGGTTCATTTGTCTGTTAATTTAAGCAAGCAAGATGCATGCATCTTTGTAACAGAAACACTTTTGGGTCTTGGAAGGTTGCTGTGCATAGCAAACTTAATTTGGCCACTGACAAATAAATGTGGGGATGCTCCAAATGTCTAATTTGCAGCACATATATGGTTACTTCCAACCACTACTTTTTTGTTGCCATTCCGCTGTTTATCGTCTGATTCAAGTTTCAGAAACAAAAGCATTTATTGCGGTCAGACGACTGTTTCAGAAGTGGTAAGATTGCTGTCCTGATAATGTTCTTTGCTAAACCTTTTCCCTGTTGGAGATTAAGATTTGGAACCACAATTAAAGTGCTAGTCTGTTATTGTTCATCTTACCAGCTGAACTCGTTGATGGCAGATCTTAAGCCATGAATCTCTCTTTTGACAATTTCAATACGCATCATCATCATGTTCTTATGGAGGGGCATATGAGGTCCAATCAGACATTCATTGATTTAATATCACAAGTCATTTTGTTCTTCCTAAACGTGATGCATGACAGAGGCCTAAAAAGTTGAATTTGGCCACACAAGTTTGAGTGGGAGAACAAAGTGATTGGAACTGGAGGTTAAGATATACCTAACCCCAAAAAAAGAAACACTAGTGAAGGAGATATACATATGTCACTTAGAACAGTCTCTCCAAATTGATGAGCACCAGCATATGATCTAATCATCATGCTCGGAGATGGCCATCATTCTGGTGGACAAAAGCAGGATATGAGAGATTGGCAGATATATCCACACTAAGAACTCTTTAATTGGTCATCATTATGTGAAGATATAATTACACGAAGCCTTCTAGTTCTTGCAACAATTAATTCTTTTACTATTAAGATTTCCCCTATTATCTTTTCTTCTTCATGTTCTTCCCCCCTTTTTGTGTCCATGTTTTAACTTTCTTTAATTTCTTCTTGCCCCCTCTTTATAAAGGCTACACTTTTTGCCATGCAGAGAGTAGAAAAAAAAAACTCATTCAGCAAACAGAGCGTTTGTTCCTTGTAAAAATAAATAAAAAATAAAAAAAAATGCAGGTCCAACAGCATTATAATTTCCTGAATGGTTCAGAAAGCAGACATGATGATATCACTACGTTGCGTTTTGTATAATCTGTTTTTTTTTGCCTTGGTTGAAATTATATATCATGATGTGCCTGATCTTGGCATCATGAATTCTTCATCTGCAAACTTTATTTCATGCTAAAACACGCATCTATATGATCACCATTCCTTGCATGCTATATATATATATACATATATATATATATATATATATATATATATATATATATATATATATATATATATATATATATATATACGCACAAATAATATTGTTCCCAAGTTCACATAGCATTTATGCATAATGCTTGTGTGTTCATATAGATAATAAACCTTGTTGGCTGGTATACATAATCAGACCAATATATATCATATTAATTTTACAATAGTAGCATGATAAGTGTGAATCTCCCCTTAATGTAAAGCACATGTTAAATGTAGTAAATCATAAATCACAGTTTTCTTTCTCTTCACTTGTTATTTAACAAGAACAATTAAATTGTAACTAAATAGTATGCACAGGAACCTCATCAAAAGAAATCAAGGAGTTTATAGCCAAAATCAGTAATACACGTTTCAAATATTAATATTAATATAAATAATTTCGAAATAAGAATAATTATTAATTTCTCAAACCATTTTAAAAATTAAAATTTATACATAAATAAAACAAAATTTTTAGGAAAAAAAATCAATGTATATAGAGTCATTCAGATATCTAGATCACTCAACTTCAATTATCCATACTTTGAATCCATTCAGGTAAATATTTTAAATGCGTATTAAATCTTAATGATTTAGTGTATCTACAAAGTATTATATATTTTGCAAAAATACTGAACAATTTTTTTTACGACTGAGAATATTTTGTACATTAAATTCTAAATATAAATGCACACAATATTTATTTTTTAATCATATAATAACCAGTAAAAGTAAAAAAAATATATGCTCCAAACTTGTTAACGACCCAAGTTTAACTTGGGCTGACAACTTTCTTCGGGCCCATCTCACCAATAACCTGTTAGGTGGGCTAATACTCGGGCCAAGTGTCGGACTTCACCCCTACATAACTTGACAGAGTTACAATACTGGACCAGGCTTTCTACACCAAGCAAAGCCGCAGATTGGGCCTCCAGGCCCTCAAAAAATAAACGGGCTCTGTAATATGCCGGATAAAAAAAAATCGCCCTTAGAATAAAAAGTGATCCGAATAAATTGAGATTGCACACCGAAACAAACAACAAAATAAAGAACATTAATTTCATCTTAAGTTATAAATTAAGAGTAAAAAGTGTTTTTTTATTCCTGGAAAAATTTTATTAAGTTTAATGAATTCACGCCGAGACAAGAGCGTCAATTTAGAACACTTTGGTTTTTCACTCAATAGGCAGTTGTCGAATTAATTATTTGGTTACAGATGCACTTCTAGTCTTCTTCTATTGATAATTGGGAATAAAATTGGAATTTTTAAAGTAACTCGAAGGGATTATGCCGCTTCAAATTTCAATGGATCTCAATTATAATTAATCCTCCTTCCGTTAGTTTGATGATAATAATTAAATCTCCAAAGCACATATGCAAATGTACGTGCAGTTAAACAACTTTAATTGATACCTTTAGTTAATTAAAGACCTCAAAATTTATCGAATAAATCATTTCGTAAGTTTCCTTCGTTTGCAAACATTCCATTATTGCAGCAATTAATTCTTCCGTGGGTTAAGTTTTTATTGAACCCACGACCCGAGTGAAACGAGCTCCCCGCGCCCTGCATGCATTTTTCCACCTATAAATAGAGAGCTCCCCTCCCCGGACACTCATCACACACAAAACGCAAACAACACGTCCACCAGCAGCGCGCAGAGCCGATTACCCGAGCGAGCGAATCACAAGATGAATCACCGGACGGCCTGCACCGCCGCAGCGATCGTCATCGCCGCCGTTCTCGCGCTGGCCGCGGCGCCTTCTCTGGCATCGGCCGGGACACCGCCGGCGTATCAGAATCCGAAGTACAAGCCGACGAAACCTTTCCCGGGAGGGATCAAATACGGCGACAACATCGACATCAAGAAGATAGCCCGGACGCCGAATCGATTCAACCTCGTGAAGCCGGGGGAGAGGGACGAGCTGATATCGATGTGCTGGGCGTACCTGGGGCACATGTGGATCATCCGGGAGATCAAGGAGTGGTTCATCCACCGCGTGACCCCCAGCGACCTGGCCTGCTCCGGGATCATGCACACCCACAAGGACTGCTTCCCGGAGATGTTCTACATCTGGCCGTTCGTGAAGGAGCAGAACGCTTTCAACCTGCTCAAGCACTGCCACGTCTACCACCACTACAAGGGGGAGGCCACGCCCGGATGGCACGGCCCGCGACAGCCCTTCGGCAACGTCCTCCCCGTTCCTCCGCGTAAAGGTGGGAAGAAGAATGGAAAAGGAGGCAAGGGAAAGAACCACTCATGAATGAAAAGCTCTCTCCTAAATGTGTTTCTTTTTTATAATATTTATTATGCTCAATGTTTTCAGAATCGGACCGACGATCGAACCGGACTCATCACTGGGTCGCAATTGAATCGGTCGGACCGGGTTCGACCGGATTGAACCGGATTTTATTAAAATAATATTATTTATAATAATTATAAAGATATAGTATAAGTTATATGATATAGTATATGAATATTATACTAATGACTAATTAAAAATATTAAAAAATAATATAACATATTTTTTATTAATTAAAAGTTTTATAATGATAATATAAATAGATTATTAATAATTTAATATCTACTATTTAATGATGATAGATGTTATATTAATAAATTTTATCTTAAATTATTCTTATTTCTTTTTTTGTTAACACTTTTCTTTTTATTTTCTTTATTTTATGCCTTTAATAAGTTTCTACTCTAATATTATTCAATTTCAAATACTTACCTTTTTTATTTTAATTCCTATTTAATTGTATACATATGATATTCTCTCATCTTTAAATTTTCTTATATTTCTTTCCTTTTTTCTCATTTAACTTTCCTATTTTTATCATTTTTTAAATTTTTTTTTCAAAATCTGCATTGAATCAATTCAACCAGCCCGGTTCAACCGATTTTGCCCGATTCAATGCCAAAATGATTTTAAAAGCTTAATTGGACCGGATCACCGGCCGGTTCGCGATTGAACCAGTTGAACCGACTGGTCCGGTCCGGTTTTAATAATATTGATTGTGCGTGATGACCGCATGAACGCAAGCTTGTGAGATGAATAATTGGATACAAAAATAAGATAATCATGTGACCTGAGATTAATTATTTTACCCCGAATTTAAAATGTTTATATTTATATATATACATATTTTATGAATAATTGAGATTATTAAATAAATAATTTGAATGCAGAAAATCTTACGTATACTTTTCGCTCGCTGTAAATGCACGATAAGTGCATGCATGCACACGTCGCTTGTAAGGCGAATAATTGATACGAAATAAGAGTTGCTTACTAATACTATATATTCTTTATATACGTCTTTTTTTCTTGCACTTTTATGCGCTATTATAAATCAAACCTCTCGATGTCTATGACGTTTGGTTAAAAATAACGTTGGTGGTAATATATATAACTAGTTTAACTAACTCGCGCTTCGCGTAATTTAAATATATTTAATAAATAAGTTTAAATATATAAATAAACTATAATTTTATTTTTTATTATAATTCGTAATATATAAGTACTATTTTTTTAAGCTTACACTATATCTTAAAATTTGAACAAAAATAAATATTAATTAAGTTTATATTTTAAAATATTTAAGATGGTTATAAAAATATTATATCTTTCTTAATATTATAATAAATATTGTTTTACGTTCTTGTACGTGTACTAAAAAATATATTACAATTTTGTTATCGATAATAAATATTTCATCAAAAATAATATCGTATATTTATAAGAAAATTATATATATATATTTCAAATCCTACTCTAAATACTGATTAAAGGTGATATGATTAATACATGTGATTTAAAATTAAAAAAATAATTATGACTCTTCATATCCACTTGTTAAGTAGATATAAGATATATGCCCTTTTAAATTTAAAAATAATTATGACTTGTCATAATTAACTAAAAGTAAATAATATACTTAAGTTATCATATTTTTTATTAAATAAATTTATGCATGAAGCCAAAGGGAATTAATTTTAAAAGAGGATAAAAAAGAAAATAAGAATAGATGAAGGATAAAGAATCAACTTGTATTTTATGAAAAATTTAATCATGATGTTAAATTTAATACATATTAATTAAGGATATATATATGTATTACTATTTATTATTATAAATATAAAGGGTCAATATAATGAAATATAAAGAGACAATGTTTAATAAGTGAATATTTAATCATGATATGTGATTAAGATAAACCAAAGGTCATATCATTAATATATGTGATCTTTCAAATTCAAAATAATTATGCCTCTTTTTATTAATAAAAAAATATGGAGTCAAGTATATATAAAATATGTGACTTTTGAAATTAAAAAATAATTAATAGATTTAAGTTATTATAATTAATAGATTTAAATTCCCATAATGCATGAAGTCACTAAATAATTTCAAAGTTTTCTCGTGCTTCATGCAATTTAAATATATTTTAAAATATAAGTTTAAATATATAATTGAAATATAATTTTATTTTTAAAATGATTTGAATATTTAGTTACTATTTTCTAACATATAAAATATTTATAAATATATCATAATTTGAACTATGAAAATGTGAATTAAGTTTGTATTTTAAAATATTTAATATCACTATAAAAATATTACATCTACTATTATAATAAGTATTATATTCTATTCATGTATGTATGTTACACAAATATATTAAATTTTTTTATAAACAATTAATAAATATTTTATTTGAAATAATATGATATATTTATAAGAAATTGATATTGACTTTTTCAAATTATAATACGGATTTAGATAAAGTATAATTAATATCATTTTTATTTATACAAATTTATATTAATATAATCCTAATTGCTTACAAAATAAGTGATTTTGAATCTAATGAAATGTATTCTATTATATTATTTCAGCCTTGTATTTTAATTCCACGTTTAAAGTTTTATCTCAAATGACTTTTATTGCTTTAAGTAGTAAATGCAAAAGTTATTAATGAACTTGATCAGCAACCTTCAACTCCCCCCATGCGTCGCCCAGTAGGAGGTTTCCGGGCTCGACAGCGCTGGTGGCAGAAGTCCACGATGGAGACGAGCTGGCAGTAGTAGTGGCAGGCGAGGTCCTCTCGCGTCCGCGGACCAGCTCCATGGCGAAGTAAGGAGTGGCCATGACTTCCTGGAGTTCCACGATGTTTGGGTGGCAGACCATCCGCATGACCGTAACCTCCCACTTCACCTGCTCCTCCATGCTGACCCGCAGCACATTCTCCTTGCGCCACCACCTTCATTTCCACGCTGGCGCCACCACGCAAGTCCCATGCAAGGTAGACCTTGCTCCATGTGCCATGGCCCAGGAAGCCCCCCAATTCCTATACTGCCGCCCGCAGGACACCCTTCCCTTCCGGCGGCGCTTCCACCTCCATTTTGCTTCTTTTATGTGATACTGTTTTATCTACTTTATGTTCTTGCTTTTTTCGAGCTCTTTAATGGCGATGCGGAAGCCAAGGATCGTAAAACGGGATAAAGAGATGAGGACGACCTGTCTTCGTAGCTTCGACCGGTGTGCGGCTTGCACTTGCCGGCGAATTCAGGGCTCGATCTCCTCATCGTGCTGCATTCCTTGAGGAGGAGCGAGCACGTGACAGTACAGTTGAAGCCTTGGAGGAGTGATCTCGGGCGTTCGACCAATTTTTAGCTATAAGCGGCAGACACGCTGAGGATGTGATTGTGCTAAAGCGCATTTTTCAAGCCTCAGGTGAAGTAATAGCGGGTGCCATGTTCAAATTCTCGCCCTCTTTATCACGCCATTTGCACGCATGAATTCCTTGCTCCAGAAATAATACAAGTATACAACAACATATACATAAAAAAAATTATGTTGATAAATTGTCAAAACTCAAAATAACGGACATAACAATAGTCAATGACTTATTATAACACCAAAGAGTTAAAAAATTTGTGTAAAAATGATAAATTTAAATAACAAATAATTACAATTCACTCATTTTTATTAATAAGAGGAATTGTTAGTCCAAAATTGTGATACCTAGTATGTTTTTTCCTCGAATTTCAATGTAAGTACCATTGACAAATTAAATGATAGAAGAATGAGTCTGAGAGTGAACAACATAATGCATGTTTATGCTAATGATCACTACTACATCAATTTATTACCACATGGTCGTCAAATAGTGCTTTATTAGCAAGTGTTTGATGCTAACATAGTAGAAAACAAAATTACTTATCAAAGTTGAAATATGAAAGAAACCTGATAAGCACCCATTACCTATCAGCTGGCGAAGTACCAGGAAAGGTGCTTGCACGGGCTTGAGCAGAAAGCAAAGGAGTTCAATTCCATGAAGAAATCATGGTCTACTAAAGCAAAAGTTGTGTTTGTGCACCAACAAAGCATGAGGGCTTAATTATTTTGCTACAGGTACCATGAGTATATTGCACCAAATGAGAACCATGCATGTAGCTGAACAACTACCAGATTCAGAAAAAAAAAAAACGGAACACAAACATAACCTGCAGGTCAGACCACCAGGCTCCTAACCCTGTGGTAGTTGCGCACCTTCAACCCTTGAGAGGGCCCGGCAGCAGGACATCATCCTGTCGAACTGGTCGTCTGTCATGACTGCGTACTCCAGCTCGAGGTCTAAGAGTCGCCGGAGGCCGACAAACCTGGGCGGGATCGTCAATCTGCACATGAGCAGCTTGAGCACGTGGATGGTGAGCTCCCTGACGGCGCCATCCACAGGGTTTCGGTCATGCACCGTGGGAGATTGACGAAGAGGGTGCAACTCTTCCTAATGGCCGATCTTAGGAAGTTGCTTGGAAAACGTCGCGGGAGGTGAGCAGGAGGTCCAGGAGGGGGAGAAATGCCGTGCCAGCGCTTGGAGAAGACGACGGTGAAGGCCGCCATCTTTAAACTCATGCAAAGGAGGCCCTCTTGATCCCCTAGTCTTCCTCATGGCAGGGATTAACATGCTTTCTATAAATAGATATATGATTGGCACTTAAAAAAAAGAATTGGAATGTAGTGCGTCCATGTTTGGTGGCACTTAAATAATTTTGGCGTTCAATAAATGTAGGAAATACGTTTATTTAATGAAAGAAAGTAGTCTTAGAGCCTTGTATATAATAAATAAAATGGTCATATGAAGTGTTAGAAGTTTGCTGCGGATGTGCAACATTGAGACCACTTCATATTCCGGATGGAAAAGAGAGGAAAAAAAATACAAATAACAAAAAATTGAGAAAAAAGGTAGATACCAATGCTGAATGGAGAGCAATTTGTAACTCCTTCTTGTACATTGGTTTTATATAAATATAAAATATTTGAAACATAACTTGTAATTGTCCAAAATACAAGTTTACTTTAATTGTATATATCATATGGGAGAGAATTAATGTTAGACTAGTAAATAAATTATTTCCAGGAGTTAAATATCTTCTCCAACTTTTTACCACTTTTGCTCAATTAGAAATGCTGTTTTCGGTTCCGCCACAACAGAAAAGAAGGGCATGAAAAATTTTCACCCTTTGATCATTTATTATTATGCAATAAGAAGGAATTAAGTAACATGAATTGATTATATATATATTTAACCTCGCGGAACGTTTGTACGTCACTTATTAAAAAACACCCATCTCTTGATTTAAAAAAGTAAAACCACTGACTCAGACAAAAAAAGAGCTCGATGTCCTGCTGTACATGATAGGCGATGGGCTGTTTCTGCTGACGTAAATGACAGGCGACGATCGACCGAGCGAGGACTGAGAGTTCATTGGACCGCCGACGGAGAATTCTCGGATTGAGAGCGATCTGAGTTCCTCGGACTGTCGGCACTGGCAGTGGAAGGCTTGTCCCGAGATTCGCCGTCTAGGCCCGACGGGGCAAGGAATCGCGCGAGTCCGTGTCCGGACTGGAGGGTTTTACATGAAGATGGTTCTCCATGGCCTCCCAGGACAGAGAGCTGGGGGCTGACCAAAACCGAAGGAGGCCTGAGCTCATTTTTTATTTAGGGGAGAGCACCGGTCGGTTCGGTTAATTAACCGATCAGATAATTCGGTTAATTGACCGAATCGACCGAAAAAAATTTAACCATTATCCGGACCGAACCGATTTTTTCAGTTCGGTTCGGTGAATTCACCGTTTTAATCGAAATTAAAAAATATTTTAAAATATTATTATAAAATTAACAAAATTTGAAAATATATTAAAGTAAAGATTAAATACGTATCCAAAATTAAAATCAAAGATTAAATTTGAACATGATAATAAGATACAAATCATTCAATAGTTAGGATACACATCGAATTAAACAAAAATACATAAAATCATATACACATAACAAGTTTTTACAAAAAAAAATAATTAAAAATATATAATAATTATTATTATCGGTTAATTCATGTTTTAACCAAAATTTTGGTTAATTAACCGTAACTGTCCAATTGATTTCGGTTAACAATTTTTTTATCCATTAACCGAACCGAAATCTAATCGGATAATTCGGTTCGGTTAATCGGTTAAAATTACGGTCGGTTAACCAACGATTACGATTAATCGAATAACCGTGCTCAGCCCTATTTTTATTGTTGATGCAGTTTCTCTTGTTGTTGGCGGCATCGGAGGATGTCAGACATGGCGGCTTCTTCTTTATGCTGGCCGCCATAGAAGGGCAATGGTGGTGAGTACGAAAGGTTCAGATCTTCAGCGTCGGATATTCGTACATCACTATCAGATTTTTCTTTGTCTTCCTACTCTACTATTGGAAATAATTGCTGCATCTAAGTTTTAATGACATACAACATTATATTTTGATGATACAAATCTCGAAAGATTAAAATTAAAATGTTGAAAAATTTTAAAGAAAAAAAGAATAACTTTATGCACTATAATTTGATTAAATAATTAACTATGATCTTATTAGATTTAGGATTAATCATAAATATAAAAAATATAGAGAATTCTATTAGCTTTCCATAAAATAAAAAATCATCTCATTTAGATAACTGTGCAAAAAGTTATGCTTAAAATAATGTAGGACGGTCGACCAGCCGACTGGAAAATCAATCGACCGATTTGAAATATCAGTCGACCGGTCCAGAACACAGGTCGACCGGTTAGTGCTGAAAAATGCCCAATTTCAACAAACAGAATGTCAAAACTGTACCGGTCGAGGTATCGATCAATTGGTCCAGAACACAAGTCGATCGGACTATGTAGAATTCGTCAACGGTCATATTTTTTATAAAAGAAAGTGTACCGGTCCATATGTGCGGTCGACCGGCCTCCGAGTCAAATGACATAGACTTAAATTGGATAGATAAGATCACAACGTTACACCGTGTTTCACATAAAAGGTGTTTCATCTCCGTTAAGCCCATATACATATACATACACACACACACACACACATATATATATATATATATATATATATAAGAGATTAATGGAGTTGTAACACCCCTCATGTGTAATATTGTGTAAAGTCTAAATCTAAATCATGGGATGCAGCACGGACAGCCTCTGCGATCGCCTCTGCCATGCTGCTAATCTTGTTGTTGTTGTAGATGCTATCTACGATTGTCGAAGGCAGCACACATGAAAGAGAAGAGAAAGAACGCTCGAGAGAGTAGAGGACAAGGAAGATGGGGCTGCCGGCCGATGGAGGGAAAGATGAGGGGAAGAGGATGGGAGGTCGACGGGGGTGGCAGTCGTAGGGGAAAGGGAAGGGGAAAGGGTCACATGTGAGAGGGCGACGGTGATCGGAGGGGAGGTGCACTACAAGAAATATGACATCTAGTGACGCAAGAAGACGTCACTAAAGCGGCGCTAAATCGTGGCTAAAAATCATAACCACACTTTAGCATCAATATGGTGTCACAAAGCTGAGATGCTAACATTCAATAGTTGTTAGAGTTGCCATGGCACCACAAACACTTGCGGCACTATTAGCATCATACGTTCGCTACTCCAATGTTATCATGATGCAAAAAGTCGCATTGTGAAAAAATAAGATGTGTCACATCGACCTAGCGCGGCGCTGGTGTGGTCGACGCTAGCGCGACGCCATGTTGACGCTAAATCAGATGCTAATATGGTGCTAAGACAATTTCTAATAGAATTTGTTTCGCAGAATGTGGCGCTACTTAGACGCTAAGGCGTTGCTAAATCTTGGCGCTATGTAGACACCAATGCGACGTTAAATGAACTCTAAATTGATGTCGTATTGAGTCTCTATGGTAATGCTAAACAAGACGACGCTAAGGGGACGCGAAGTACGATATGTTTTAGATGGCGCCCAACCCAATTGAGTCGCTAATGAGACGCTAAGGAGGCGCTAATTAGTAATTATTTTGTCCCATTAGACTCATATTCTTCTTCCCTTTCCTCTTCTTACAATTTATAACGTGTGTATATAATTCATTCTTGACATTGATCACAATGATCTAAGCATTCGTAACTGATGCACGAAAAATCATACATTAATTTAGGCCATTTAATTTGCATATTCAGAATATTTTGTGGTTAAGAAAAGAGAGAATTAAATTATTTTTTTATAAAATTTCTTTAAGATTTGATTTCTATCTAAGTTTGAATAATTTTATTGTAGGAAATAAAAAACTCAAGAAATAAGACCGACAAAAGGAGAAAACAGAGCTCAAAGAACTTGTCACGGCTTGTGCCCCATTGACTCAGAGTCGTGCTGCTACAAGCCGAGGCAAACGGGCACTGTCATGGTCGTGCCCCAGTATGTGATGCGTGTAAAATTGATAGCAAACTCTAGCAAGTGTATTAGTCGTTCAAGTAATAAAGTGAATGAGTAAAGTTATCGTTCCCACGAGGACGGTTAATAATTTAAATTTTATTTTAACCTTGTTAATTGAGAAATTAAGAAAATATATGATTTCAAATGTGAATAAACGGGAGAAATAATGATTTGATGATTAAGACACTTAATTGTCACCACTAAAATGTAATGAATTTTATCAATTTAGAATTAGTTGAATCAATAATAAAGTGAATTCCCAAAATTAGTTAACCAATGTTTCATGCCTTAACTACTATCTTATGAATAATTAGAATAAATCATTCCTTTCAATTTTTAAATTATCTGACATAAAATGCATTAAAATGGAATTAATATTAATTACTTTCTCAAATCACCTTAATAACTACACAAATTAGGTCTTTTTCGAGTTTCATAATTGCAGAATGCAATAATTAATATCAATCCCTAGAAACTATTATAAAAACAATTACTTCTTCTCAGCAATCAAATTATAAATCATGTAATCAAAGAAAAACATTAAATATGAAATTGCAATGCTATTAAAGATTCATATCAAAATAATATTAAGAAAGACTCCAAAACACAGATAGGGTTCAACTATAATTTATATATATATATATATATATATATATATATATATATATATATTGCTGATGCATTCAATTGTTAACTCTCAACCGTTTTTTTTCAAGTTTAGAATTTTGTGTAACTTCCACCTTCCATTTCTTTTTCTCTTTCGTGTAACTCTCCCCATCTAATTAATGCACAAATTTACTTAATGCTAATTTATATATTATATTCTTATAGTTATATAAAGCTGAACAATTTCAAAGTATCACAAGTTAGTCTTGCTAATTATCGTTTTTTACATTTTTTATATTTTTTGCTGAATTCACTATTTAACCTTTTTTTTAACTATTACATTATTGCTTAACATTACATTAATGCCGAGTCCACTACCACATGTTTACTACATTTATTGAGTCACTTTATATTCCAAAATAATGCTCAAACTTTTCATATTCGGGATGTTGAATTTACTACATTCAAATACTTCCTACATAGTCGAACGTCCACTTGCCGAGATGCTTACCTTTCATTTTTCTATTTTTCTTTTTCTTCTTCACCTCTCTCTCTCTTCCTCCCTCTCTATCTCTCTGATCATATTGGAGAAGAAGAAGAATTCTCTTCCTCGTTGGACGTCTACGTCGATCATGCCTGAAACATCCACAACATATACATATACACCAACCAGGACGTCCACGCCAAGTTCTCCCTGACTGCAGCCCTGAAGAGGCCGTCTCCACCCAGATCGTCGTCGACGATGGCAAGAACCCGCAGTTCGAGGAGCACCTCAAGGTCAAGGTGACGCGGCCCGACGCGGTCCTCAAGTGCGAGATTCGAATGCTGAGCAAGGTCCAAAACTACATGGAGGATCAGCTCCTCAGGTTCGCCCTCATGCCGCTCTCCCTGGTCGCCGACGGCGGCGATTTGATGCAGGACTTCACGGCTCTCCTCCACCGACCTCTTCCATTTCCCCACAGGCAGCGTGCGACTCACCCTGTCACTTGACGCCTCTTCCCATGTCGAGCCTTCCAAAGGCGCCTTCACCGCCCCCAATTGTAGGTCTTCGATCAGCTCTGAGGTCGTCATATTGGACCCAACCGTCGACTACAAAGCAATATAGTTTCCTGATATCAACGTCGCCCAGGAGAACCAGAAGATGGTTTCGGAGTACTTTGACATGGCTGCAACGTACGGCGATGCCTCCTCTACCTGCAGGGAAATCATCTTATTGATGTGCTAATCATTTTTCTTAAAATCTTAAATAGGGAAGAGCAACATCATTAATTTTATATTATTAATTCTCTCATTCACGTGTGGCTACTGATAATTTTTGGTCTATTCCAAGTTCTACACGTGGACAACAAAGAGAGAAAATTATTTTTTAATAAGAAAATTATTTTGAACCTCTAGCTTGCTAACCATTTTTTTAAAAGTTTAATCAGTTAAAAAATAATATTATTAATTTTATATTCTTAACAAATCAAAAGAACGGGGACCGCTGTCGCCTGGCGCCTGCCAATTCCTCCACCTCGAAGATCCCATTGCGGACCACGACATGAGCAACGGTAGCTTGGACTCTCCTGACGGCAGTATGCATAACACTAGGCCATTCAACGTTTCACCTCCATCAGCCTCAGCGACAACAAGGCCTCCGCCAATAGGGCTGGAAATAAGTCGAGCCGTTCGTGAGCAACTCGTGGCTCGACCTATTTTTGGCCTAGCTCGACTCGGCCTATTATCAAAATAAGCCATGCTAAAATATTAAATAAAGCCTATTTTCTTAAAGAGGCTTAGTCTCTTAATAATTGACCTAACCTTATAGCTTATCAGGCCAAAATTTATTAATATATTATATTATAATTTTTAATCCTTCATCTTTTAAATCTTCAATTTTGAGTTCAATATTACTATTTTTATTGTATGTTTAGAAAAAATATATTAGTGGTGTCTCTTTTATTTATTTCGTATCTATTATTTCTTTAATAAATAAGATTTATTATATTTAATCTAGTATATCATAAAAAAAATATTTAGCTTAACATGCTAATAAGTTAGGCCGGGCATTAAAAGTTAATCAAACAAGTCAGTCTAAGTTTATATTCATGACTTGTCACAGACTATAGACCAGTCTTAAATACTTTTATTTTGTAACAGGCTTGACCTATTTAAGTGGAAGCCTAGCTCATATCCAGTCCTATCCGCCAACTCCTCGGACAAAAAGAACTTGTGCAATGAGACCCACCACCACTCTACGCCTAGCAATCTCGCTCTCTTCGGACTACTTCAGCAAATCAACGAGTAAAATCACCACCACCACAACGGAACTTTGGTCTCGTGGTTTGGGTTGGGGCGCACGGTTGCTGAGCCAGTCCGAGATCGCTCACGCCGCCGGGGTCCGCCTCCGCTGTCCCACAATGGCCCCGCCCCTCGGAAAGAGAGAGAGGGGGTGGTAAGTAGAGTGAGGGGGAAGGCAGCATGATATATAATGGTTGGCGGAGGATGGGGGGGGGGGGGGGGGGGGCGAGCACGGGAGGTTTGTATCGTTTCTGCTACTATGCTTGCACGCGATGATTTAATATCATCATTTATTTATCTTTAGATCTATTCGATTACAAGTAATTCACGTTTATACTAAAATAAACGGGCTGCTATCACTATTCTCTTTTGTAAATTCTTATTAAAATGTTATAATAAAGTATATCTTAAACGTCATTGTTTTCTCATGGCTAGAACGCTGAGATAAATGGACTAAAAGATAACAAATTGGTGAAAAGTAACTATGTTTGTCTCACTTTTTTTTTTCAAAACACTACAACAAATTTAAACTTTTGTGACGTCTATTAGACCTTATCAAATATCAATTAAACGTCACGAAAACTATTTCGTGATGTATAATAAACGTCACCTTGCAAACGTAATATAAACCGTGTTACAAAAAATTCATTTTGACATCTATCAAATAGCCGTCACCAAAATAACAAACATCACCCAAGCTTATCTTTTCAGTGACATTTAAACGTCACAAAATGTAAAACTTTAGTAACAATTAAACGTCACTAAAGTTTAGATTTATCAACTTCAAAACATATGAAAATGTCACAAATTAAATTTATTAGTGATGTTTAAATGTCACAAAAATAATTATTTGATAACATATAAATGTTACTAAAAGATCTTTTTAGATGTCACAAAATATTTTCAATACCACTTCAAGTTGAATTAATTTCAAATAGAATGTTATGTTAAAAGTTTGATAACAAAATACAAATTAAACATTACTCATGAATCTCATTTAAAAAAACTCTTAAACGTATATCAAGAATACTAAAAAATAAGAAATTTAATCTGTTACAATCCAAGTTTCAGTAGCCTACTATTTATGCATAGATGAAATTAAAAGTTGCTTTGTCCAACTACACTTTGGCACCAAGTTTCATTGCTATCCAAGTACAAAGATCCACCCCTTGACAATTGCACTTCTTCACCACTTCAGCATAGTTGAAATCAAAACTTGCAAATCATGAAACTTGATTCATTCCAATTGTCATCCAGATGTAGGCATCAACTTGCAAATCAAAACCTGCACTGGACGAAGCATTCCAATAAAGAAGGTATCAAATGTGGGTGTTTTGTGGTGGTTCAAGATTAGGATTCTTGTCTCTCTAGTATCTATCTTGCATTGCAAGGAAAAAACAAAACAAGAAAATAACACATAAAAGATAGATGCGGGAAATGAAAGCCACCAACTTTCATCCTAAACCACAACAAATATAAAGAGACAAGTGTATCATTGTTAAGAATTTATAAGCAAAAAAAAAGTGTCAAATATAAAATAAAATAAGTGTTAAGAATTTATTAGCATTGAGAAATTGAAATCATTGTTAAGAATTTATAAGCAAAATAAGCCCTTAGTTGTCTTTGTAATGCCTTGCAAGGAAAAAAAAGATGTCCCTATTTCTGAACATCTATTTTCTTGACTTCTAAAGTGTTGAGAGTAGTAGTTTCCTGTGCATTTTACCTATCTGATTAATTCTTCTAGCTGTTGATTAATCTTTTTACCTCAAATTTAGTCTTTTTTCTTTTCTTCTTTTCTTCTTTCCTGATCTGTACCTACAAGGGCGTCAATCAAGAGAAAATTAGTTCACATTTTTTGACCAATTATTGTCTCCATCAATATAATACTGTACTGAAATAAAAGGTTATTTATTTCTTTCTCTAGGATAAGGATCATCTACTTCAACATATATCTCAAGGAAGCAACATCTGCTCTGTGCCTTCCCTAAGTGTCGTACTGTATTGACAACATTCAAGAATGAAACTCTACCATCATGCAACTGGATTTAGATTATGCCTGTGAGCACAGATCATCATGCAACTGGCATTCTGATATGCAACATGAAACATGCATTAGTGAATATTGATTTTACTTGTTTCTTGCTTCCTTTTTTTTTATTGGATTTTTCTTAAGCTTGTTTGGAATTCTTTTAGTACCAGCAGTCTGCTGCAAATGGAGTTTTCAAATATGGCACAGTACTGGCACTCCCTTTGCCATGGCATTTTCAAATGCCACTCCAGCTTGTCCAGCACACATTATAATGGCATGCAAATGGAGTTTTACCACATTGTTCATAATAATATGAGGTTTCAGTACCTTCGTTGTTGAACCCTGTACAAGAGCTTCCTCCTCTTTGCTTTTATCACTTATCACTTCATGTGTGGTAGGGTCTTCATCCTTTAATATCTGTTAATTGCAGAATAAAAATGATAACATAAAGTAAAATTTTAAGAAAAAAATAATCGCAAATGACAAATTGCACGAGTATTGCTTCATTACGTCAGCAGAATTAGAAGATGCCTCATCCCTTATCTCTTCAAGATGACGATTGGCCTCGGAAGCATCAATTTGGTCATCAGAAACATGTTTTCACATAAGCCGTCCAGTCTGGAATTGCTGTAAGCAGCAGAATTCTAGCTAAGAGAAAATAACAATGCATGATTGGGGGGGAATAGGAATAGGAATAGAATCTATACTTGATGTTGATGAGCAGCTTTACTATTTCACCTCTTGTGTGCAATGTATCTGTATGAGGACCGTACGTTAAACTGAATGTTATTTGAAACTTTGGAGAGAGCAGCAGCTATAATTCATGAGTCCAGAAGGAGCAGCGACATCTGAAATGTGACTTTCTTTCTCAGAGGTCGAACTGACAAACTTGGTTTGAAGGTTTTTTTGAACGCATGGTTACTAAAAATAAAAAACTGGATCATGGTTACTAATTATGCATAGATGAAATGTTCCTGGCATTTTGATTGCTCCTATTTTTTGACAATGAAATAAATCTAACAACAGGAAGGAAAGATGGACTCCACCAAGCTGCAGATGCAAAAAAATAAGATGGAGGAAATAACGATGGGAAGGTGTACTTGCAGATGGGAAGGTGTGGCAGCGACCAGATGGCGAATGTGCAGACACGGGCAAATCCACCCACAAGCAGCGAGCAGATGGCGAAGGTGCGGCGATGAGCGAATCCACCCCGCAGCGAGAAGATGGCGAGCGATGAGCGAATCCACCCCGCAGCGAGAAGATTGCGAGCGATGAGCGAATCCACCCTGCAGCGAGCAGATGGCGAAGATACGGCGATGAGCGAATCCACCCCCGGCAAGCAGATGGCAAATTAGGTGAGAGGGATGAATTAGGTGAGTAGATCTCTTCTCACGGTGAGAGGGATGAAGGTGCGGCAGCAAATCTGAAAGAAGCAGAGGGATGAAGACAAAGTAGGGTATGAAAATTTAATTACAAGTCTCCAAATTGAATAGATTTGATCCAACGACTGACATAGCTTTTAACTATTATGTAGTTATTTATATTTTTAGACGTCACTAATATATTTTTTTAGTGACATTTATGATATGTTACCAACATTTCTAATATTACGTGACGTTTATGTTTTTTTTAAATGTCATAAAAGATCAAAATTGGTGTAGTGAAAATAAATCTGTAAGAAAATTTTTGGAACAGCAATGCATTTTTGTTGTGTAAGCAAGAATATTTTCGATGTATATTATATATGTTATATTTATATTTATAAATATCGATGTTTTTATTTAAAGTGTTTGAAGAACTTCCTGGAGATACATTTATGTTAACAAAATTCATCATTTTGTTTTATTTCGAAGGCCACACGTTTCTCATGTCCAGTAGAAAATAAATTATAAAGATAGCTTCTGCATGTTTCTCATTATTTTATAGTTTGTGATAATCTAATTCAGCTCCTGATGAGAAATAAATACATTAAAAATTTCATTGTCTACATCAATATAACGAGTTAATGTATTAATGATCGATGAGGTGTATATATACAGGACACCATGGCCCATTAATTCCTGACATATCAGCAAATATTAACAATTCACTTTTGTGTCTTCACGTTACCAATCTAAACATATATTGTATGTATTTTACTACGTCAGAGAAAATGAACATTCTTTCAACTTGATGAGCCTACTACCAATTCACTATTTCATTGTGCCTACAACAAGAAGGGATGAGAGTTTTAAAAATATTTCTTTCGTTAAAAGAGTTACATTTATCTTTGGGTGAATATTTAGCATAAATGATTCTTGATTCTTCCCATTTCACCCTTCTTCTTATTTTTTTATGTGATTATTTTTTCTTTCATATTTTTTCATCATTAAAGGAAAGTACCCAATAAAGTTAAAGGAAAATTCTATCGTACTGCTATAAGGCCAGCAGTGTTATATGGTAGTGAATGTTGGGCTATGAAGGGACAACATGAATGTAAAGTGGGGGTAGCCGAAATGAGGATGTTGAGATGGATGTGTGGTCATACAAGATTAGATAAGATTAGGAATGACCATATACGTGAACGAGTCGGAGTGGCTCCTATTAGTGAGAAAATGGTAGAGAATCGTTTGAGATGGTTTGGTCATGTTCAGAGAAGACCATTAGATGCGCCAGTAAGAAGAGTAGATCAAATAATCTGGAGTCCGATTAAAAGAGGGAGAGGGAGGCCAAGGCGGACACTTGGCGAACTAATAGAGCAAGATCTATTGGTGAATAATATACCGAAAGGTTTGGTTACTAATAGAGCGGAATGACGTCGTATGATCCATGTAGCCGACCCCACCTAGTGGGATAAGGCTTTGTTGTTGTTGTTGTTGTATTTTTTCATCATTATCTCAACACCATATTATTCTCATTGTTATTTATTGATATTTTAACAACTAATTATATACATAATTTTATGCATCAAGGCCTCTTTTTCTTACTATTATTTATATTTTTATAATTATTATTCCAATATTATATTAATTATTGTACTTAATTATCTGTATTTCCACTTGATATTGTCATTATTAAATATCATATCAATTATTTGCATCATTTAATTCTTGATATCAATACTTGATATTCTCTTTATTAACTTGTGCATTAAAATTCTAATATTACAAATTACATATTGACTCTTCTTATTCCAATAAATGTTTTCTTTATAATAATATATAAATGCATCCTTAACTAATGTGCATTAAATTTAACATCATGATTAAATTTTGAAAAATTATAAATTTGTCTTTATAATTTATTATATTTTTAATCCTAAAATATAATAGTATATAACTGCATTTTTATGTGTATTAAAATTTTAACACCATAATTACATTTTCATAAATTGCATATTGATTCTTGATATTTCATTATATTTATTAAAATAATACTTAAGACTTTTCAATTACAATAATACTTATTATAATGTTATGAAAGACATAATATTTGTATAGCCATCTTAAATATTTTAAAAATATAAACTTAATTAACATTTATCTTAATCCAAATTGTCAGATACTTATAAATATATTATATGTTAAAAAAATATATAAGTATTATAAATCTTAATAAAATATAATGTATAATTAAATTTATATTTTTTATTTAAAATATAGTCTCAATTGTCCCCGAGGCTGACTATGTGTGGTGCATCGTCCTCATTTTCGGTGCTCTACCTGCGGCCCTCACCTTCTACTAACGACTAAAATTGCCCGAGACAACAAGGTAGATACACCGCACTGATCGACAAGAACGCGAACCAAGCAGGGTGTTGTAGGTCGAACTCGATGAGGATGCCGAAAGGTTGGAGCGGATTAAGGAGTTCCTCTGTCGGCCTCCACCTCCTCGCTGCCACCACCATCTGGTTCTTCTTGGACATCGTCTTCTACAGCCAGAATCTCTTCCGGAAGGACATATTTAACGTTGTGAGGTGGATCCCCAATATCGCGACGATGAACACCATCGAGAAGGTGTTCAATATCGTGTGCGCTCAAACCCTCATCACGCTTTATGGCAGTGTGCCTGGATATTGGTTCACGGTCACCTTCAATCCTTCATCGAGTACATGGGCCACTTTTGGATTTAGGTCATACCATTAGGGCTGAACACGAGCTAGGCGAGTTAGGCTTCCACTTAAATAGGTCAAGTCTGTTATAAAATAAAAGTATTTAAGTCTGACCTATAGCCTGTGACAAGTCATGAATATAAACATAATTTGGCTTGTTTTATTAACTTTTAATGTCTGGCCTAACTTATTAGCCTATTAAGCTAAATAATTTTTTTGATGATATACTAGATTAAATATAATAAATCTAGAAATAATAGATACGAAATAAATAAAAGAGACATTACTAATATATTTTTTCTAAACATATAATAAAAATAGTAATATTGAACTCAAAATTGAAAATTTAAAAGTTGAAGGATTAAAAATTATAATATAATATATTAATAAATCTTGGCCTGATAAGTTATAAGGCTAGACCAATTATTAAGAGGCTAAGCCTCTTTAAGAAAATAAGTTTTATTTAATATTTCAGTGTAATTTATTTTGATAATAGGTCGAGCCGAATTAGATAAAAAATAGATCGAGTCACTAGTTACTCACGAACTATTCAACTTATTTCCAACCCTAATGACCATTTTATGTTGACCTTGGCCATACCGAACCACCACTAACCACGCGAGGCAACCACTTCGCTTTCGTGGTGATGTACGACCTTTGTGCTGCCCATGTAAATCTTCCCTGCCAGGCTGCGATCCACTTGTCATGGCATCTCCGGCCTTCGGCAAGGTCGGAGCCATCATTGGCGCCTTTCAGTTATTTTTTTATTCATTTTATTTTTTTCCCCTAACTCTCTATCTCCATAACATATTTACAACTGATATAAATCATTTACGAACAAACTATTATCAAGCTTAAACATGAGAAGATTGTTAGTAAGTCGTCTGATGATTTATTTTTATTACTTATAATTATAATTATAAATCATTGATTCTATATTAAGACCAGGCATGATCAACAATTTATTAACCTTCAACCATCAATATATATATATATATATATATATATACGTATACATACATATGATATACATATATAAATATATATATATATATGTATGTGTTTCATGGATTTAATGATTTAAATATAAATATATAATTCAGAGGATAAGAATCAACCTCAAGCCACCAATTATCCCTATCTTTTTTATTTTTCTAATTTTATAAAATTAGACTTTTTCACAATAAAAAATAGAGTAAATTGTATAAAAAAACCTCAACTTTCGATTTATTCTCAAATCTAGCATGAACTTTTATTTTTTGCGTAAAAAGTCACGAACTTTGATTTTGTTCTCAAATTTAGCCTAAACTTATATTTTTGCATAAAAAGTCATGAACCTTAATTTAAGTCTCAAATATAACCTAAAGTTTTATTTTTAAAATTTTAAAATTAGTTGTAAATGTAGCCTATTATTGTATTATTATTAAAAATAATAATTCAGTGATTATTAATAGACAAGTCATAAAAAAATAAAAGATTAAAAATTAAAAGAATTTTGACAAGTTTAATAGTAAGTTAGTTTAAATTTTTAGCCTAATGTATTAGATACTTTAAAACGACTAAAAAATAGTCTAATTATAAAATAGGTTAAAAATTTAAACTAACTTGCTATCAAAGTTGTACAAAATGTTTTAATTTTTAATCTTTTATTTTTTTAATGACTTGTCTATGAAATGATCACTGAATTATTATTTTTAATAATAATACAATAATAGGCTACATTTATAACTAATTTTAAAATTTTAAAAATAAAAGTTTAGGTTAGATTTGAGACTTAAAATAAATTTTCATGACTTTTTACATAAAAAAATAAAAGTTTGGGTTAAATTTGAGAATAAAAATTGAGGTTTTTTTATGCAATTCACCCTAAAAAATATGTTTAATAAAAATAAAATATATACCTACTGAATTTTTTAAAATATTTTTTGTTTTCAAAAATATTATCTTAAATTAGTTTTAAAAAAATTATAATTGCGCAAAGCACCAAATAATTTCTTGTCTTATATTTTTTGCTCACATGGGGTTATTAATTTTTAAACTTAGAATATATTTTTGTATATGCTATATGTGTTTTTATCGTGAGAGATAAATATATTTTTGTCTAATATTTGACATATAATTAATGTCATCACACATTTATTAATTGCGCGAAGCGCAATGGTTTCCCTAATGAAAGAATAAATCTGAGAATAACAACATCAAATCTAATATAAAACAGTAAAAAAAGAAAACAAAGAATTCTTGCAGCCACCGTGCACGTACTCTCTCGAGTTTTCGACAGAACTTCACTATTGTTCTCGCTCTTTTCCTCTTTGTAGGCTTCAAATGTATGCTCTAGGATGCTTTTCTAGGTCATCTTCTGCCTCCTTTTATAAGTTTTCTCGTCCCCAAATTTATTCGAAAAGTGGATAAAATTTGACTCCAAAATGTCTAACCATCCTTCGTCACGGCCATGACAGAGACCATGTATCTGGCTTCATCATGATCACGACCATGATATCATGAGGCACGACCATGAACCAGCCTGGAACGACCGTGACAGTGGCTTTTAATGACCCTTTCTTCGACTTGTATAGGCACGGCCGCGACCAAGTGTAGCACGGCCATGACAAAGGTTGTTTTCATGTTTTCAGCAGCATTTTGATTTCCTGCAATGACATTATCCAAACTTAGGTAGAAATCAAATCATAAAAAAATTTTAAAAATAATTTAATTCTCTATTTTCTTAGACACAAAATGGTCCTAAAATTCAAATTAAATGAACTAAAATAATGGATGATTTTTCATGCATCAGTATGTCACGGTCGTGCCCTCAATCACGACCGTGTTGGAATGTTTCACGATTGTGAGAGCGAGTTGCCAGACATCATCTCGGTCAAGACTGTGATTGTGCATGTCACGACAGTGATGATGAGCATTTAAGCGGATTGAATGTGAATTTTATCCACTCTTTGGATAAAATTTCGATTTCTTCCTTTGAGAGACGAGAAAATCTATAAAAGGGGATAGAAGAGGACCTAGAAAAGCATCAATGGAGCAAGATTTGAAGCCTAAAAAGAAGAGAAGCGCGAGAATAATAACGAAGCTCTACCAAAAACTCGAGAGAACACATGCACAACGGTGCAAGAGTTCTTCATTTTCTTTTCCTACTCTTTTATATTATATTTGATGTTATTATTCCGTATATTTATTTTTTCATTAAGGTCATCTTAGTTGAACTCTATTTGTGTTTTGGAGTCTTTATTAATATTAGTTTAGTTTGAATATTTAATAGCATGGAAATTTCGCTTTTAATGCTTTTTTTTATTCCATGATTTATGATTTGATTGCTATCTAAGAAGAAGTAATTATTTTCATAATAGTTTCTAGGATTGATTTTGTTTATTGCATGCCACAATTATGGAAATCGAAAGAGACCTAATTTGTGTAGTTATTAAGGTGACTTGAGAAAGTCCTTAATATTAATTTTATTTTAATGCATCTTATGATTAATTAGATAAGTTAAAATTTGAGAGGATTAATTTTTTCTAATTATTCTTAAGATAGTAGTTAAAGTCTAAAGCATTAGTTAACTAATTTTGGAAATTCACTTTATTATTTATTAAACTAATTCTAAGTTGAGAAGTTCTATTACATTTTAGTGGCGATAATTAGATGCTCTAATAATCAAATCCTTATTTATCCAAGTGATCATTTTATTTATTTCATTATTTTATTTTATACATTCTTGAAAACAAAATTTTTCTTAATTTTTTAATTAATAAGGTTAAAATAGAATTTAAATTATTATTTTATTACTCTACTCATTCACTTTATTACTTGAATGACTAGTGCACTTGCTAGCGTTTGCTATTAATTTTACACGCATCAATAACAATAAGTAATAAAGAGTAATGCATATAAAAACTAATAAACAACACAAAACTGTTAATAACATAACAAAATCATATGAAACATCACCATAGGTATCAAAAGTCTCTATCCTAAATTGTTATCGTTATTATTCCTGACATTCGACACTGATGTACTCGGTCCTTGACCTTATGGGGACTGAGTCTGTAGCTGGAGAATGCTCTAAATTGTTTGCAAAATGGGAGCCAGATGCTGAAGAAACTGGTGAGAAAACTGCTTTCACTATTAGAAAAATGCGGATTACCGACGGTCCGGACCGTCGGTAATCAGCCCGAAAACCGTCGGTAACGCAATTACCGACGGTTTTTCAGTCGGAATCGATTCGTCGAAAAAACGCTCGTCGCAAACGGATTTGCGATGGTTGAAAAAATTCGTCGAAAATATCGACGGTTCTGACCGTCGGAACAGTCCCCGACGGTTCGACCCGTCGAAATTTTCCGACGGTTGCAATCGCCGAAAAAGTCCCCGGCGGTTCGAACCGTCGATATTTCCGACGGTTGCAACCGCCGGAAAAGGCCGGCGGTCCGAACCGTCGGTATTTCCGACGGTTGCAACCGCCGGAAAAGGCCGACGGTTCGAGCCGTCGAAATTTCCGACGGTTGCAACCGCCAGAAAAGGCCGGCGGTTCGAGCCGTCGCAACTTTTCGACGGTCGCAACTGTCGAAACTTTGGACGGGAGTCACAACCGTCGATCTTTTGACGGTCGCAACCGTCGCAAATAATGTTTTAAATATAAAAAAAATTAGCGGCCGGATCCGGCCGTCTGGCGTTCGGATCCGGCCGCTGGAGGGACGTTCGGATCCCACGGTCGGATCCGACCGACAGCAGAGAGAGAGAGAGAGACGCCGGCGCGGAGCGGGAGAGAGAGAGATACGCCGGCGCGGGAGAGGGTCGCCGGTGCGGGAGAGGGTCGTCGGCGTCCGGCGTGGGAGGGTCGCCGGCGTCCGGCGCGTGGGAGAGGGTGCTCGCGGCCGGGAGAGAGAGAGAGAGGAGAGGAGGGAGAGAGAGAGAGGAGTGGAGGGAGGAGGGAGAGAGAGAAGAGGGAGGAGGAATATATATAAAGGGAAAAAGTGGAAAGAAAGCGGGAAAAGGGAAAAAAAGCGGGATAACAAAATTTTAATTACCGACGGTTTCGGCCGTCGAAAACGTAAATATTAAATATTTTTATAATTACCGACGGTTGTGACCATCGAAAATATATTTAGTTATATATAATATTTATTTTTTATTTTACCAACGGTTTGAATCGTCGGTAATAATTACCGACGGTCAAAACCGTCGGTAATTGCGACGGTTTGGACCGTCGCTAGTTATATTAATAAAATACTCTTATATATGATATTATTATACATTTACTGACGGTTACGACCTTCGGAAATTGCGGCGGATTTTGCGACGGATGGATATCCGTCGAAAATATCGACGTTCCTAATCGTCGAAAAATTAAATAATAATATAATAAATTATATAATTAATTTTTTTATTTCCGACGGTCGTGACCATCAGAAAATCCATCAAAAAAATTAAATAATAATATTAAAAATATATAATTTAATTTTTTATTTCCGACGGTCGTAACCGTTGGAAAAGTCGTCGAAAATTGCGACGGATGGATATCCGTCGAAAATATCGACGTTCCTAATCATCAAAAAATTAAATAATAATATAATAAATTATATAATTATTTTTTTTATTTCTGACGATCGTGACCGTCAGAAAATCCGTCGAAATAATTTAATAATAATATTAAAAATATATACTTTAATTTTTTTATTTCCGACGGTCGTAACTGTTGGAAAAGTCGACTGAAATTACGACGGATGGATATCCGTCGAAAATATCGACGTTCCTAATTGTCAAAAAATTAAATAATAATATAAATTATTTCCGACGGTCAGAACCATCGAAAAATCCGTCGGAAATGGAACCGTCGAAAAATTCGTTGCAAATTGCGACGGATTTAGAACCGTCAGAAATTATTCGTCGGAAAATCACGATTTTCTTGTAGTGTTTGAGATAAGTCCCTAATGCAATGTTGTCAGGGCCGGATTGGACCGGCCGGACCGACCGCTGACCGATCACTATTGCGGCCCATCTGAAGTCCAAAAATCGGACTTCAATTTGAACCGAATTGAACGGGTCAAACCAATAAAAAACCGATCAAAATCAGTAAGAACCGGCCAAAATTATTAAAGTATTTTTGGAGAAAGTCCATTTTTTGGTTCAACCAAAATTTTTTATTAAAATTTCTTTTACCAAGAGATAATTTGATAAAAAAATATTATTATAAATTTGAAAAATATCCAAAAAGGGCTTTCTCCAAAAATATTCATATTGGCTCATTAGTCTCCTCCTTTATTTATAGTTGTTCATTTACTCTCACTTTGTTACTACTATCAATGTGAGAGTTTTTTTATACACTCACTTGTTCTTTTTCCCTTCATTTAGTGTTGAATTTATTAAACTTTAAGCTTTAACTTATGAATTATGATTTTATTCATTTTTTTAATATCATAAATGTATATTGTAATATAAATTAATTATATATTTATTATATTAATATAATATTTATCATATTAGATAAATTAGTTATGAATGAATGGTGCAAACTATACTATGCTTAGTATAATATAATAATAAATGGTGCAAACTATACTATGCTTAGTATAATATAATAATATATATACACAAGTTTAAATTTCTTTAATTTAGTATGTAATAACTCAAATTAAATAGTTAACTATGAATTATACTATATAGTTCTTTATAAAATATATAATCTTGTCATAATATTTTTGAGAAAAATACGTATTTGTTGCTCCTAACATAAAAAAATGAAAATATGAAATACAAAAAGAATTAACCAACAAAAAATTTGTATATAATAATCAAATTCAATTATTTTAATTTATTAAGTGTATAGTAATTTTAATATCAAATCTTAAAATTAATTATACATTTATGAGTGTTATTTTTTTTGTATAATTACATTTTGGCATCATATATATATATAATCAAAATATCATAGCTTGATTTACTATATCATAATAAATATAATAATTTTTATTATTATCCGGTCCGATCGGTTCGATCTGAAATGGACACTTTTTCGGGTCATCGTCCGGTCCGGTCCTAATAACATTGCCCTGATGTTCAGCTCGGGTGCGGCAAATGAAATTGGGGTAGATGGATCGCTTGCATATCCTCCATTCCTCCTATGAACCTGAGCGGTTGTTTCTACTCAAGTATCATCCTCGTATTATACCAGGCACCTCCTGACAAACAACAACATCCTCTGCAAAGTAGAAAAATTATATAACCATATAAACATTAAAAATCATATAAATTATATAATATTAAAATTCATATAATCATATTAAAATATTACATAACATTAAAAATATGAATCATTTATAAAAATACGATATCTAATGGTTGAGTACTAGGATAATCTCCGTACTTCTCGACCATCTTCTCATTATATGCATCCTAAAAAATTTAATCAATGCACATTTGAAAAATCCTTTACAATAATGTGAACCAAATGAACATGTCATGAGATATACACTCATTTATAATGTCACGGTAGCATCGAGAAGACGCCAACGTAGCGTCGAGAAGACGCCAACATGGTGTCGCATTTTTTTCTAACGCTAGTGCGACGCTAAAGAGAGGCAAAAGCGAGGCTAGCTGCGTCGCGTGTGTTCCGATGCTAAGGCGACACTGTTGCATCACTAATGACATTGCTTTAGCGTCGCCTATTTTGAGACATTAATTCGTGTCGCTATTATGCAAATTTATTATAGTGACAGCGAGGATGAGGGGAAGGGAGGAGGAGGTCAGGCATCACACACATGAGAGAGAAGAGAGAGAGAGAGAAAATGCTTATTTGGATCGTAGATTAAAAATAGAGGACCGAGATTAGGCCGCTGGACACACACACATACTCTCATGATAAAGTAATAAAAAGACTTCTGTTCTAAAGTGACATAAATGAACAATAACTTGTTAATTTATAAAAGGTGTTATTTTATAAAGAAACAATAACACCCTAAAGTTAATTTTATTATTGAGGTAACATAAATGAAACATCCATGTTCACTTCCTCATGCGTGAATTATAAATTGAGATATAGTCATTCCTGAACTCCTCACACCCAAACATAAGATTCAATATATACACACGAACAACAAAAAAAACCCGAACACATATCCAGTGAAGATGAATCACCGGACGGCCTGCACCGCCGCAGCGATCGTTATCGCCGCCGTTCTCGCGCTGGCCGCAGCGCCTTCTCTGGCATCGGCCGGGACACCGCCGGCGTATCAGAATCCAAAGTACAAGCCGACGAAACCTTTCCCGGGAGGGATCAAATACGGCGACAACATCGACATCAAGAAGATAGCCCGGACGCCGAATCGATTCAACCTCGTGAAGCCGGGGGAGAGGGACGAGCTGATATCGATGTGCTGGGCGTACCTGGGGCACATGTGGATCATCCGGGAGATCAAGGAGTGGTTCATCCACCGCGTGACCCCCAGCGACCTGGCCTGCTCCGGGATCATGCACACCCACAAGGACTGCTTCCCGGAGATGTTCTACATCTGGCCGTTCGTGAAGGAGCAGAACGCTTTCAACCTGCTCAAGCACTGCCACGTCTACCATCACTACAAGGGGGAGGCCACGCCCGGATGGCACGGCCCGCGACAGCCCTTCGGCAACGTCCTCCCCGTTCCTCCGCGTAAAGGTGGGAAGAAGAATGGAAAAGGAGGCAAGGGAAAGAACCACTCATGAATGAAAAGCTTCTCTCCTCAACGTGTTTCTTTTTTTTTTTTCTTTTGACAGGGAGTTGATCATATGTATTGTGCATGATAACTGCTGGACCATGAACACAAGCTTGTGAGATGAATAATTGAATACAAAATAAGATAATTATGTGAACTGAGATTAATTATATTACCCCAGATTTAAAATGTTTATATATATATACATGTTTTATGAATAATTGAGATTATTAAATAAATAATTTGAATGCAGAAAATTTTACGTAAACTTCTCGCTCGCTATATCTTTGGAGCAAATTAAAACTATATATTTAATTAACATTAGTTCGGCAATATATATTTGGGTTACATAACATTATATATTTGGGCACGCTTGTGCAAAGGGATAGATGACTTGTGTATATGATCCTCAAGGATCCTTAAGTTACGAATTGAAACTTTAAGCATTTGGGAAATGTGTAAGGCCAATGCCTAATATATGCTTGACTCATTCAAGAATTTGTAAAAAAAATAAAGGAAAAAGAAAAAGAAAGCCAACCCACAATTTGTTGCTTATGAGAAAAAAATAACAAAAGTGGGTTCGAGTTATTTATTACATTTAGAAAATGGACTGATTTATTGTCTTATTAAACCATATATTATTATTATCTTTAAAAATCTTCAACCTACATGAGTGCAAACATGGGGCTCCATGGTAGTGTTCCTATTGACTCTCTAAATTTTGTGCCTCATAGTAGTATATTAAACTATTAATCTATTTGTAATAAAACACTTATGTAATAATTTTTATTATCATTATAATATTAATTTTGTGTTTTCTATTCGAAGCATTGTAAATGAAAATAAGTTGTTTACTACTTGATCCGAAATATGATTAAAATTACTCTATTAGCTCTAACAGCAAAAGAGTTAGTATCAACGAATGTGACGCTTAAAAAGTACCCTCTTGCATTGGAGCTATCTAAACTATATTTCCTCTTTGATTTTACAATTAACTTTGATTGTTCAATTTATATTTATCAATTTCGACAACTAAGATAATTCCTTGTATAATTTCTGATAAGATAATTCCGACAAGTAAGATCACTTAACATGATCAATACCTGCAAAATTGGAATGCATAAAAATTGATGATAGCACAAATGAATGATATTTATTAATATAAATTAATCAACTTTATCAAATATCAATTATCAAGTAGTTTAAAAAATGAAATGATTAGCACATAAGAGCTCATTCTATCGAAGAGTGGAGTACTTTTTGAACCGAATAAACTTAGTCAAATATATTCGGACGCTGACGTATTTAATTCCTTCTTTAGTTAGGTACTCTTGCTCTTATTCATATTAAAAATTAGTGTTCCCCAGAGTCCTTTTGAATTCCATATAAAGAACCTCATCAGTGCTAGGAAATTACAAATATTTCCTAATCTTCCATCAATCCTTTGCATTTTCCATCAATCGTTTGGTGACAAAGATAACTTTCTTCTTACCATAATTTATTAATCCAAAAGTCTATTCAATGGCCTTTATCCATCATCCAATAGTATTAAAGTCATCAAACTTATTGAACTGAGGCAGTTTGAGTTTCAAAAACTCCTGGATGGTGCTCTTCTTCATCACAATCTCATTCTGTTGATGCCATTTACTGTAGCGTAGTCTTACTTAACAACTCCCATGTTAACTTGACCTAGTTCACGGTATTACTCCCTTACGTCCACCTAGTTTTGTGGCTCAACTTGGTCATGAGTAGAAATCATCTACAATTGCAACATAAGTACATTACAGTAAAACAATATATGTCATAAAAGTGAATGAGACTTAATTTCTACGTGATAGTCGTTTGTGATGGTTTTCACGGCTACATTTGAACTAAGGAATACATACGAATACTGACTACAATGCCCTCAATGTTCACCCCCATTGTCATGTGTCATTTAGACTACTTTTAGGAGGGCAACACTACCCAATAATGCTTCTTTTAGGATTTGATTAGACAACATAGAAAATATTAAATAACAAAATATACAACAACAACAATAAAGCCTTATCCCACTAGGTGGGGTCGGCTACATGGATCATACGACGTCATTTTGCTCTATTAGTAATCAAATCTTTCGGTATATTATTCAACAATAGATCTTGCTCTATTAATTCACCAAGTGTCCGCCTTGGCCTCTGTCTGATCTACTCTTCTTACTGACATAACATGACCAAACCATCTCAAACGAAATAACAAAATATAACATTATTAAATAAATTTTGGAAGACAAACAACTAACTTTCAAATATGTCCTTCCAAATTTTAACAAAAAGCTAATGATAATATCCAAATATCAAGATAATATTAAGGACTCCTAATGAGTTGGTTTCATATGCAAACTCCAACATCATCACCAATATTACTATTCCACATGCCTCCATTAGATCTAATGGATCATATACTTTTAGGATTCAAATGTAAAAAAAAATCTATATGCTCAGTAGCAATAGAAATTAATAAACTTTATCAAATAACACTTGCCATGTAACAAGTGACAAGTGGTCAAATAACCAAATATCAAATAATCAAATGATCAAGTAGATCGATTGGAAGTAACAAGTGCTTTAATTAAATGCAAGTGTTTTTTTTTATTTAGCGAGTACAATTGTTCCTTCTTATTTGATTTGTATGATCTTTTTTCCAAGTACAATAGCAATTGGAACAAATACGTGTGCTGGGCTAATCGAGCTCAACATATTTTATTATGGATTGTCATGATACTTTCATATCTTTAGATCATTGATGGATCAAGTTAAGATCAAGAGACACTTTTGACTCAACAAATTGCATGACACTTCCAAAGCGAAATTTCTTTAATCATAACAAGTAACAAGGAAGAAGTATATGCCTCCATAAGTAGGGCTATTAACCCAACAAGTAACAAATGATAACTAACACATGTGATGAATCCACATTTTATGACTTTTATCCGATGACTTATTTATCTATATTTATAAGTTTTCAACATTACATGATCAAGTACAAGAGCAAAAATGACTCAACTTGAGTCAGGTGATTTCAGAACTCGGAGTAGGTTTATAGAAGCTTGCTCAGACTTCGAACTGAATTCTTTTGGTACTTTTTTAGACAATATGGGCCCAATTTCCTACAACTTGAGTTGGATACTCGTCAAAATGCAGTTAGACTCAGTGGGTTCTTGTTAGCACCCTCTCTCGGCTAATAGTGTTGACAACCCTAAATCAGGTATCCAAGGGTGGATAAACACAATATCACATTCTCTTCTAACAGCGGAATCTAGACCAAGTGATTCGATAACTCGAGTCGCATAACCTATCTTACAACCAATCCCTAATGGAATCCGAGCCTGATTCATCTAGTGTTCAAACCAAGTCACAAACAATTGAGTACCATGTGGTGGGATTCCTACAAAATCCAAGTCCAGTTCATGCAGCTCACATATGGTGGTGTCTAGGCCTCAGCAAACTTGGGACCGGGTCCGAGTCTGTGGACCCGGTCCCGACCCGAATTATGCCGGGAAAAGGCGAGATCCGATCGATTCTAAGAAAGGCAGTCATTTCGGTGACTAGTGTCGTGATCCGATACCGGCGGCCACGATGCAGAGCTTGGCGGCTGGATCGGCTCACCCGGTGGTAGATTCGGCCATTTTTTTACGGAGATTATTTTTTTTGTTTTTCTTTTCTCTCACACATTTCTCTTACAAAATAAATTATTTAATAAATATAAAATGATTTTAACGGTAGATTAATATAATATTATTTCATTAAAAAATTTAATATTTTATTAAATATAATTAATTCTAAAAACAAATTTTAATATTTAAATAATATTTTTTAACAAAACATTTCCATATTTTTTTTATTTTAATTAATAATAAAATTATACTTTATAATTATAATAATTATTTTTAATTTAAAATCCATAAAAAAATTCATCCATCAAATCAACTTTTTCTCTCTCTATTTTCTCATCATTACATTCCACTTCATCTAAACACACATCAAACTAATTTATTAATTTAACTATTCATCAAGAATTTAGGAGGAACTACGTTATATTTTCAAAGGGAGGAGCCCGATAGTTGTACAATTGTCATGAGAAAATAGAAAAACACTCATGGCATTTCTGATATTTAAGGCTCACTTTCCATGAACAATTCGTGTGCACACTTCAAAGAGGATGAAACAATCGCGCAAAGAGAGAGTAGATCTAGAGGAGAGAGGGAACTTAGTGGTGGATGGGTGGGGGTCCATTAAAGTTTTAAATGGACAAACTAAGTTTAATTGGTTTAAGAGTTAATTATCTTAATCCAACTTAATTAACTTATCTTGTTTTTGTTTTCTTTCTTTCTTTTAACCCTACTTTCCCCAACTCTAATTATCTCTTAATTACTAATACTTTTGGATTACAGTAATTAATATTATTTTATTTCATGAATTTTTAAACTTAAGATCCTTAATTTAATAATTATTGTTAGTTTTTTTATAACATAAACTTATGATTAAGTTAGATTCAAATTCAAATTTTAATCGTTAGTCTTAATCTAATTCTATTTTTTCTACTAATACTTTTCTTTTTTTCCCTCTCTCTCTATCTAATTATATATTTTTATTTTCTTTCAAACTTTAATCATCCCTTTCAAATTATTAATTTTCTAATTTATTTAATTACATAAATAACGTTTTTTAATAAAAAATTTCGGGTTAAACCCTAACATTGAGCCGGCAATTGAAATAGTTGGGTAGATAACATTAATTATGTACGTTATGTTTGGGCATGCTTGTACAAAGGGATAGATGACCTGAGTGTCACATATTGAAACGTATGAGCAGTTGAAAAAATGTGTCAGGCCAATGTCCTAATATGCTTGACTCACTAGAGAAATTGCAAAAAAGAGAAAAAAGAAAGTCAGACCACAAACGCATTTCTTACAAGAAAAATTATAACGCCCCCAAAATCGCTCCTCTTGTCACGTAGTCAGTCAGGTTGACTCCGGGAGCGCTACACTGGTTACTACACTATTGACCATGATCATTCAACAAAATGCACACGTGACATCAATGTTATAATAAAAATTTAATCCAAGACTTTAATCGGAAGTTGGAATATCAAAGGAACATAGTCGATCAATGCATCCTATAATAAGATGAGAAAAGACCCAACTTTAGCAAGTTCAACATTTAGGAAAAGTTCGATAAGAGGAATCATATGATGTCTATGAATAACAAGGCCAATCATCAAACTGAATGCAATTAAGGATGCTTGATGATATAAATAGTCATGTGCAGCATCCTCCAAGTTCTGAGCACACCCACCCTCATTGAGCAGAACTCTCATCTGCAAAATCCCAATGCAGGAAAATCGAATACTCGTGAGTAAAAAGTCCAGTACAATAGAATTATAGATGATGAAATAATAATCAATGATAATTGTGTAACAAATAAGCAATTAGCAATAATATCATTGTCTTCTATACTTTGATCAATATGTGTTGCTTTAACTATATCAATGTCTATACTTTATTCCTTACCATGACCATGCCTTATCTTTACGATACTTTACCTTGAACTTTACTGATCCTTGCATTGACTTGACCATACTACATTCCATACTTTACTATACAATGTTCCGTACTTTACTATATTATGCTTTACTTTACATTTCTTTACTGTGAGTTACATTACGTCTTTTACATTACTATGATGTCTTTAAAATTTGTTATCCTATGCGAGCTCGACTTTATTAGATTAGGATGTCAGATGTGTCTCTCTGAATCTGTAAAGCCAGTAAGCCAATATTGGGAATGGGATGTGACAATGCATCACTCATTTCGGAATGCAGGTGGGAGAGAACTCGCACCCCAAGAACAGTGGTCATTTAAGAATCTGTAGATTCACTGTCTCCTCAGCTAACTACCAGTCCCTCTGGCTCAGTACTCTCTATTCTTTGGGGGAAGGAGTGTGACAATACATCACCCTTCTTCGAAATACAGGTGGGAGAGGGCCTGTGATATTAGGAACATTGATCATTTAAGAACCTTCAAGTTCGCTGTCTCCTCAGCTAACTACCTGCCCCTCTCTATACTATACTTAGATCTTTGTTCCGTACTTTGGGGTGGCACATAGTAATCCCGTAGCTTTATCTTTACTTCACTTATCTTTATTTATCATGATGTCTATGAATCAAAACCTAATGAGCATTAATATCTTTACAATAGGACTCGACCAGTTATTAGTGAACTGGTTCGAATCTCCAGTTAGGGTTCTAGAGCCGGACTCAGATCGAGGTCGGAGTCTAAATAGGACCATATCAATACTTCTATATCAGGACCTATTCCATGTCATTCTATGGCTTCGGATTGGTTGAACCAGTCAATCCGAACCAGTAGTTTTGACTGAACCGAACGGTTCGAACTGACTGTATGATTGGATCGGTCGACCGTTCTCTGGATCGGTCGATCGTTTCTCTTGATTCGGTTGAACCGAACCGGCTGACTTGAACTGGTCGACCATTCTATAGTACCGGTCGACCAGCCCTCTTGGATCGTTCGGCATTCTTCTTTGTCGGTAGTCTGTCGGACCGGTCGACCGTGCACATATGGCCGATCGATCGATGACTTCTGTGCATCTATGGATCGGTCGACCATTCTGGATGATCGGTCGATCGGTCAAGAGATCACGATGTCACACACCGCGCGCTGAATCGGTCGACCGTCCGACAGATCGATCGATCGATCGAGAGATCGGACGTGTCAGGGTGATAACTGGATCGATCGACCGCTCCTATGGGACCGATCGACTGATCAGCGACCCGGCAGCACAACTTGCATGCCGGATCGGTCGACTATTCCACGAATCAGTCGACCGATTCTCTCGATAAAATAGGGCCATCGGCCTTCTCTTTCAATTCCGGCCGGCCTCTGGCCATCGGATCGCAACGACATTAATACAAAAAATGAAGCCTAGGCACTTGTGATCATAATAGAATCTTAGTTCGCATCAGTCGATCAACATTTCATCATCTAGGGATTTTAAAATGCTAAGATACCTTTTTTCGATTGATTTGAGTTCACCGATGTTTCTCACGTTGTTCGTCCAGTCGCCGATCATCCTTGGTCGGAGAGAGGGTTCGCTTGACTCCTGCGCACGTCGAGGAAGGGTTGGTCGATCGTCAGGGGTGTTGTCGGCTCACCTGTCGTCGAGCTCTGTTCGTCCGTCGCGCGTACGCCAATCGCCGGAGCCGAAGGAGAAATAGAGCGGAGCGGTGCGGTGGCGGTCGGCAGCTATCCAAGGGGCGCGAGGGCTCCCTCCCTCGCCCCCTATATAGTCCCGGCCGACCTTTCGTCGGCCGGATTGGAAACAGCCGCGATAAGGGGAGAGGTTCCGTTTCTTCTCTTTCGTTTTTCTTTTTTTCTTTTGAATCATTTCCTTAATTGGAATTTAGGTACGTTACAAAAATAATAAAAGTGGGTTTGAGTTATTTATTAAATGTGGAAAATGAACTGATTTATTGGATTATTGAACCATATATAAATTGTTTAAAGCAAATTTTTTTATAAACAAATTATAAAGTAAATTTATAGGCATATGAATAAAATCATATAATACAAATATTAACTATACAATCCAACCTTATAAAAAAAATCGGACCAATTGTGAAGAAGTCATGAGGGGATAAATTTCAAAGGTGAGTTTCTTTCTTTCCACTTGACATGAGTGAGCTAAGGGGATGCCTTTTATATATTTTTTAAGAAAAGTAAATTTCATTCAACGATTGAAATAGAGGAGGTTATCCTCATACAAAATGCGAGAGAGCCCCAAGAGGTGGGACTCCCTTCCAAAAATGATCGCCAACAGGCAATCCAGCAAAATTAGCCTTATAGTCTGTTGCGCGATTAATTTCGCGGTATGCATGTTTCAAATTCCATGAATAAAAATTAGCAACTAACAATCGAAGGTCAACGATAATGTTCCTGATCCGCCAAGGAGCTCCCAAGGACAATTTGCACCAAAGTTTGGGTGAATTAATCATCCCCCAACTTTAGGCCAATATCTTAATGGTCCTCAATTTTAATTTGTAAGTAGATTGTCTCCAAACTTTATTTTTCTTGCACACTTAAGCTCTTTGTCCGATAATAAGTGATTTTTCGATTATATTATTGACATGACACAATAGAAAATTAATAAAAATATATTATAAAAATAAAAAAAGTGGGGGCTGACGCCCCCGGTGCGAGCTCGCCACCGGAGGGCGCCGATCGAGTTCGCGCCCCGACCGGCGCCTCAGCTAGCATAGGGGGCATGCCCCTCTTTTTTTATTATTTTTATAATATTATTATTATTTATTATGTCGCATCAGTAATATAATTGAGAAATTGCTTGTTATCGATCGGAGGACGAGGCGTGCAGGAAAAATAAAGTTCGGAGATAATCTAGTTATAAATTGAAATTAAGAGATCGTTGAGATATCGATCCATGTAATTTACTCCCAAAATTTCATAATCCGTTTCAATGTGAATGTCCCGAAAGCCCAACTAGTGCACACACTTAGATGCCAACAAAAACGCCCCAGGTCTCCAGTTCAATAATGGAATCAACATCACGCTTGAGAGCCTGCAGCAATAAACATACCATCGGTGGAGCGAAGAACAAAACCCGCTCCCCTTGCCGTCGTTGGTGAGCGATCTGTCTGAGTTAATTTTAACTTGTCTGTGTGGCGGGGACTCCCACCGGACCGAATCGAGTTATGGGAGAAAGTTGTCTCCCGCCTTCTCCTAGACTACCTAGACTGCCGGAGTGGTTTCCTGTTGGACATGAAAATGGATGCCAACCCCAAATGCCCCCATAAATAGAACGACAGGAGTGAGATCAAATTTTCCCTTGATCCACAGTCAAGAACCACGCCCTCGTGCAGCCAAGACCTGGACTCCTAGGAAATCGATAGCTCAAAAGAAAAATTAAGCTCGACTTGAGCAAGGTTCCATAATTGGTGTGTAACAGAGTAGTGGAAGAAAAGATGTGACGTAGTTTTTACCACATAGTGAACATGAAGGGTTTAGTAGAGAATTAAATGACTGATTATATCCAAAGTGGGAACACGGCCATGAACAAGTTTCCAGATAAAACAATGCAACTTGGGAAACAAAATTACCTTCCAAACATGGTGCCAAAGTGGCCGTCCAGACTCATGCATCGGCGTACTTTTATGAAAACCTTTTGCACGTTAGTTGTGACTCTTTTGCGTATTAGATAGGTGATAAATTTAATGTTGTGGTCAGTGCATCAATTCTCTCATGTTACATATTTTATTGTCTTAAAGTTCAGTGTCAGGGCATTGCTTATCTTATGAAATTCGATTATTGTTCTTTTTATCAGTTAAATTATTGGGAAATGGTAAGAATTTGCTATTGAGCAAATGAATTTACTCTTTAATTTACACTTCTGAAATTATCTACTATAATATAAATCCCGATTATATTTGTATCTTTCTTGACGCATTAAATATTTTTGGAGCTTATAATTATGCTATGCTATATAATTTTAATGAAAATGAAAAGAGGGCTAGTGGAGCCCCAACAATTAGTACAAAAATGAAATGAAAAAGAGAGCTAGTTGAGCTCCAACAATTAAAGTGAAAATATAAAGTACCATCTGGAACATTGGTGTGTCCGGGTGATTAGATCCGTAGGGGATTCTTGCCTGACGACCTAAGGGCATCTGCTCTGGGGTCGAAAGCCCATTACATGGATCACTTTGTGCAATATGGATGATTACTAAATTGTTAAGTGATGAGAAAAAAATGTGAAATAATAATAGTATGAAAATAAGCTCATTAAAGATTTGTGGTTCAATATTGATACTCTTATGAGATGGATGAATATTGTATGTAAATAATGTAGGGAGGACGGTTAAAGGTTGAGAATTTTGTAAGGCTGGGCTTGGTTTGAGAAAAGATACCCTGATGATGGCTATGTAAAAAGGCAATAGGAGAAAAGTATTAGATATTGCGATGGAGCGAGGGCTTGTTTGACAAAATTGCTTGAGGACAAGCAAAATATCTAGTTTGAGGGAGTTTGATGCAATCGGCCAGGGGTGATGACGACTAATGCGCCAATAAATAGAATTGGCATTCGCAATTCCATGTTGGTAGTCCAACCAAATCCACGAGTCATCATTGACACTCAAGGGTAGTCCATGTTGGTAGTCTTCTCAAGTTCTTAGATTCAAAGAATAGGTTGCAAGTCCTAGTGATGCATGCAAAATACAACATATTTTAGATTATTATTTTAGTTAATTTTTCTGTAATTTGATCATGACATGCATCATTTTAGACCATTTTTTAGTCATAATTATGGATTTATCGATTTTAATTATTAATTCTCTGAATATTTTAATTGTGAATGGATTTACTTAATTTTTATAATTATTTTACAAGCAAGCCGAATTAACAGATGGATTGATCGTAAACCACATTATTTGACCGTGATGATCACAGCCAGCCAGGGCATAAAAGTAATATGTCTGACTTCTTTTGGGGTAAAAGAAATGACGTAAAGATAAAATGAGTTATCATTTTGGCCGAGATTTGCATAAATGACTTATTGTTTTGGCCGAGATTTGAAGAAAGGATCTACCGTTTTGGGCGTAAAGACAAGAAGAACTCATCCTTTTGGCCAAGATTTGAAGAAGGTGTAAAGATAAGAAGAGTCTACCGTTTTGGGCGTAATGACAAGAAGAACTCATCGTTTTGGCCAAAATTGACTGTTTATCGTTTTGGGCATAATGAAAAGGAGTAAAGATAAGAATTGTTTATCGTTTTGGTCGAGATTCCAAGAAAGGGGTAAAGATAAGAAAAGTATATCGTTTTGGGGTAAAGATAAGAGGAGTTTATCTTTTTGGGCATAATAGTTAATAGAACATATCTTTTTGGCCGAGACCGTATCGACTTAAATTCAGCTGTACAATTTATGCCCGTGATCAACCCAAAGGCCCGTCCGCACCTATAAATAGAGGAAGATGCCATCGTCTCAACTCATGCTCTGAAGTTCAGATTTCTTCCACAGTTGCATCGAGAGTATGTAGGCTTCGACCGAAAGGAGAGAGGTGCGACGGCCGTAAGTCCCCCGACTATCTGCCCAGATTCGAGATCTCTATTTTGGGTGTAATTCTTCCAATTTTTATAATTTGTATTTTATTATCTCTCCAGAATTTTTAGGATGAACTCCATATTTTTAGGATTATTATTTTAGGAGATTATTAATTGAAGGGAATGTTTGGACCCTATTTTATTTGTTTTAATCTTTTCTGATCAATTATTAATTGTGCTTAATATTTTTATGATAGTTAATTGAATTTCTGAATTAGGCTATATCAGTTTGTGGAGTGTTTAATTTCAGAATTCATTATACTAATTTTAATTGATTTTATATGAATTAATAATTAACATAAATTTGATAACTAATGTGTGGAGAATCAAATTTGTGTGGTCTATTAATCTATATCAGTTTGTGGAGTGATTAATAGTCTAGATAATTCAAATTAATGCATCTTAATTTTAATATGATTTGAGGGTACCAGTCGTGGAGACTTCAATTCTTATTAATTAAGATAGTTCTATATGATTAGGTTGAGGGATGCTAGTCACGGAGACCATAAGTTAATCATATTAGGTTACTTTAGGGAGACTCTAATTCATCTTTAAAGATTAAATTTATCTTTTATGGTTCAAATATTTATCCTGATATATTTTCATCCTAAGGCCTAGCTTCAACACAACTATCTTATCTTTATCTTATTTTCTTTATTTTATTTTATAAAACTCATTTTCAAAATACATGTTTTTCCTCTCTTATTAATTTATAAATTTAGATATTTTATTAATAATATTTCTCGTAGGTTCGACACTCTTACTCTTATTTACTATATTATTTGAGCGACTAGTGCACTTGCTAGCGATTTTATTTTGCTACATCATTTTACGCATCAAGTTTTTGGCCCGTTGTCGGGGAATATTTTATTAATTAATTTCTGATTTTTATGAATTATTAGGAGATGTAAATAAATTGTAAATATGTACTATTTGTTTTAATTATTTTTATTTTTTTGTGAATAAACTAACATTTTTCTTTTGTAGATAAAGGTCATGACATTTTTAAATTTATTGATTTTCGGCTTAAATTCTGACGCCGATTGGATTTTTCAGATTACGTGGACTTATGATTTTACGACTGCGATTTATTTTGTCGGCTTTACTGGTTTTACGGCCTCACAATGTATCGATTCTATTTTTTAAACTTTCAATTTTGCGGCCGTAATTCTAACTTTTGTTTTGCGCTTTGATTAATGATCGTATTGGATTTCAAATCGATTTGATTTAATTGTGTCTTGCGGCCGTAAAGTTTTAATCCTCCGAACGTCTAATCGTTTCGACTTGAACTTCGAGAAAAAAAATGTTTACGCCCGCAAAAGATTCCGTTTAACCGATAAAGTTTTATCTTTATATTTTGCGACTGGCAATTTTTATCTGAGGTTTACGGCCGAAATTTCACTTTAGCAATGACGATTGAATTGATTTGTTTCTCTTTCATATTGGATTGATTAAGCATTCGATTAATGCATGGTTTTGCGGCCGATATTTATTTTCTTAATCTTGTTCTGTGGCCGACATGTTTTTATTTTATGAACCTTTGCTTTTACGTCACCATACAACCTTGCTTCGGCCGGTTTATTTGTGGGTTATGTTTTACCCCTTTTTGGATCACCTTTTGACTTAATTCACATTGGTTTAATGTCTGATTTACGCCTAATATGAATTTTATTTTTATTTTTATTTTGGCCGTAATGTTTATTTGTCGCCTTAACGTTTCAACTAGCTGATACAACTTTTGTCTCGGCCGAGACGTGGATAGCTTTCTGTTTGGCGGTCAATAAATCGAATTGTCGACATCATTTTGGTTCTTATGCGAGAGTGTGTTTACAGGGATTTATTTAATTATCTTTCGGCCGAGATGATTAATTTTTCGCCGTGCTTACACCTTATCTGATTTTGGGGATTATCCGATAGTATAAATTTATATAATTATTTTTGGATACGGTTTGAGGACTCTATGGTTTGAAAATTTTACGTCTCTTGCGATTAATTTTCTTTAAACATTTTGGTGTTATTTTTTATTCGTGAAATTTATTGAACTTGACAAATTTCGAATAATTTATTATGAAATTTTGTCTTTATTCTGATATGCATGGAATTTCATTTCAGTCGAACAATTCATATTGAATTTTCTTTCATATTTTCGACTCATTTTGTATATCATGAAAATAATCTTTATCAACAAGTTAAATCTTTATTGATTAATTGTGACTCTTTATCTGCATGTATTATATATATATATTTATTTATTTTTCTATTTTTGACAATTAGTTGTTGCATGTATTATTGAGGATCTAATCACAACTAATTTAATTCTCTGGATATATTTCACACCTTCTGATCTGATGTTTAATTTCTTTTTATCTGATACTTGGTTGTTGCAGAAAATATTTGACAATTTTATCACAACAATTCTCTATTCTCCTAGTTTCTAAATTAAGTTATTTTTTTAAATTTTTATTTAATTAGTTAGTTGATTGTCATTTTAATTAATTTAGTAGTTTATCTGTTAGTTATTTAGGGAGTCATCTAATCAATATTTCTTTTTGTGCATGGAGCGGAATTCGGCTAATCATTTTCTTCGGATACGTCGATCGAGCGATGCATGAATTAACACGTCAGGCATGACCTCGGACATGACAAGGCGAGACGCATAGCAGGCCGTAAAAATTAGAAAATTTACGCCGAGCACCACCTGACATTGACACGAAATGACTTGTCAAGGCAGCTATTACGCCTGCGTAAATGCCACTTGTTCTTCTTACGACCGAGCTGCCACACAAACACTTCGGACAGATAAGGTGAAACGACAAGACATTGCCGCCGTCAGCCCCGTTCCCATTACGGTCGAGCTGCCACATCGCCCTAACTGAGCACGGACGTGAGAAGGCGCCAAACTCCATGCCAGGATCCAGACATGACAAGGCGAAACGGACGAATCGCCTTGGAAATTGGCCAAGCTCTTACGACATGACTCTTTACTGCGCGCCATCACGCCGGAACAGGTATTACCCCCGAAGTTTCATATATAAAATTTTACCCCTTCTCGTGTTTTGCAGATCACGCATCGCTCCAATGCTCCCCCTGTTCCTTACGGCCGAGCTTCCACACCGCGGACCGGAGCCGACCCCTTACCTGGACGAGCGCCGAACACCACTGCTCCCTTACTCTCTCTGACAATTGTACCGCCAAGCCGCCTTTCTTCCTTACGGCCGAAGTGTCTCCGCCCTTTCCTCCTTACGGCCGAAGTCTCACGTCGTCTCCGCTGCTCTCGTTCCCGGACGAGAGCCGACGTCGTCACCGCCGCTCCCTTACGCCCAAAAGCATCCGTTACGCCCTCTTCGCACCGCCACCAGGTTCCTTACGGCCGCAAACACCACGATCATCAACTCCGGCCGAGGTTCCTCATCGACTTATAGCTTTACGGCCGACACTCCAGCATTTATTACGGCCGAGACGCTTCCTCAACTGAACGAGCTCTCTTCACAGCTCTCATCCTTAAGGTCGAGACTTCAGCTGACTCACCACCGACTTCGAGCTCTTCATCGAATTACGGCCGACACTCTGACATATACTACGCCCAAAATTTCAGCCGTTAAGTCCACCGAGCTGGCACCTTTTCTTTGTGATCTCTATTCCGATCAAAATATATGGAGGGGACATCGCGAACGACGACATCCAAATGCTCAGCCGGTCCCACAGCCCTCACAACTAATCTCCTACCCTGGAGACTATTATTGGACTAAGCCAGAGTATCAAGCTCGATATGAACGGATGTCTGAGATTCGAATTCATGCCACCAGATTTTCGGATACCGAATTGCTCAGGGAGTATAATTTAGTTGCAGATATTCATCTATTATTTTCTCAAATTGGACTCTCTGACTTTGTGCTTTCCTGGTGGCCAACTTATGAAGTACTAATTATGGAATTTCTCTCATCCTTGGAGGTATTTAATTTAGATGGCATGAATTATGATCAACCAAGAATTTCATTCAAACTTTTTGGGCGACCCTTTACTCTCACTCTAGGAGAGATTAATAATATTTATGGATTCCCCAACCATGGATCTCCTTTTGTACCTGCTGACTTTAATGCTGAAACTTTTTGGAAACAGATAACAGAAGAAGACCAATTGGTTTGGAACACAGCTAAAGATAGCTCAATTCAGAATCCTATTCTGCGCTACGTCCATCGCATGCTAAGCAACACCTTAAGTGGACGTAGTGATAATGATGGTGCCGTCTCAGAGGAAGAGTTATACCTCATCTACAACATGCTCCACAGAACTCCTGTTAATGTGGGTGCCTTCATCATTCGTCGATTCCAACGCTACACTACTCATCGTGGTGGTAGCATTAACATGGACACCCTTCTCACACTTATTGCTCAGCACTTACAACTTGACTTGGATGATCTTGAAGCTGTGCCAGGAAACATCCACTTCACTCGTAGGACCATTCATGCTATGGGTCTCGTGAAGACCAACAACTCAGGGATCAAAGTTTTTATTTTTAAAGGCCACAATCAGGAGGTGCCTTGCTCAGATCGAGATACTTTTACGTCAATTAATCCAAATAATTGGCTCCCTTTTAGGCAGGTTGCGACTCCATTAATCTCATCTGTAGGACCATCTGTCCCAGTTGATCAGCCAAACCAGGATGAAGCCTTCTCCTAGTTTGATTCTACTGATTATGCGGCGGCTCAATAGTACTTTCAGCAGCCACAAGTCTTCCAGGCTGTATCACCGGCAGCTTCCCGACATGAGGCATCTGCCCTTTCACCCTATATGCCGGTGCCTTCTCCGATTCCATCTCCAGCACAAGAGAGCTCTTCAGATTCCTCCTTCATACCGGCCACTCCTTATGAGGAACGCGATCCGATAAAAGTATCTGCCCATTTACAGGAATCTATGCGGAATCACTATATAGCACCAGAGCCTACTTTCACTTCAGCCCCAGAGCAGACTTACTATATGCCTCTGCCACCACTTCAGCCCCAGAGCAGACTTACTATCTGCCTCCGCCACCTCAGCCTGACTATGCTTCCATGCAAAACTTATGGGAATCAATGTACGATAAGCAACTTCGTTAGGCAGGGGAGTTTCATGCTTTTTAGGAAGAGCAACTTCGTCAAGCCGGAGAACTGCACACTATTCAAGAAGAACAACATCGACAGGCCCAAGAGTTGACCAACATTCGAGCTGACTTTAGAAATATGGATGATCGTCAGGGTCGCTTCGAATCTCTCAAGAATCAGCATGTTCGCATGACGAGGCACATCCATGAGTATCATATGCGCCAAGGACATCTCTGCTACCACCCACCATCGTCACCCCACAGACAGTAAATCCGGTTGTGTCTTTTCTCTTTTCTTTATTTTCATTTCTTTATTTTTTCCTTTATATTGAGTATGTATCACTTTCCCTTGCTGGCTTAATACTGAGGACAGTGTCTGGTTCAAGTTTGGGGGAGTTTGCATTTCATGCATTGTATTTTCCCTTATTTTTCTTTTTATTTGCTTATGTTTGCATGCATTTCTAAAAATCCAAAAATAATGATGAAAAATTGAAAAATTTCCCAAAAATACCATTGCATGTATTTATTTTTGCTACCATCGTACTAACTCTTGTCTTACTATTTTAATTATCTTTAAGTAAACGTTTAAAGACATGTTGTTAACTAATAAAATTTGAATGTTTTTCTTTCTTATCACTGCTATTTCAGTATTGAACTTATGGACTATGTACCTATGCTAAGTAGAATTATGAATGTCTAGACGATAAAATCATATTCATGCCTTTTTATTTTTCTGTTAAGTCTTGAGAGTAATAGTTTTTTTAGTGACCATATTAAGTACTTTTTGAGCTTAAAAAAAAGAGAATAAAAAGAAGGGTTAGTTAAACCCCAACAAAAAAAAGAATAAAATTATGTTTATGCTTGACGACCTAAGGGCAACTGCTCTGGGATCCGTCGATCGAAAGCCTGCTACAAGGACCATCTTGTGGAACATGGAGAAGCACAGAAGTACTGAATCATAGCTAAGTTCGAACTCTTCATTCAGAACCTTGGTTGTTCGGACAAGTAAACTCGAGGGGTGCCTTATCACCTGTTGCCTTAAGGCCATCTGGTCTGGGAGTCATCAATCTAAAGCCCGCTTGAAGATTAGAACTTTTAAAATGATTGAAAATAAAAGGGAAAAAAGAAAGAAAATAAAAAGTTTTAAGCTCAATTAGTACTTATGTGTTCAATATTAATGCTATTATTTGAGAGACTATTTATTTTTCTACAAGGCTGAATTTGATATTGTTTAAGTTTGTGTAGCATTCAGAACTTCTACGAAGTTAATTGCATGGAAAGTGGTAAGATACTGAGTAGTGGGTGTGCAGAAGAATTGTGTGAGAAAATTAGTCAGTTGATAATATGGAAGCTATGATGAAACCTTTGTTCTTGAGCCTTGCTTTGAAATTTTGCTTGAGAACAAGCAAGACTTTAAGCTTGGGAGAGTTTGATGTATGCAAAATACAACATATTTTAGATTATTATTTTAGTTAATTTTTCTATAATTTGATCATGACATACATCATTTTAGACCATTTTTTACTCATAAATCCATATTTATCTATTTTAATTATTAATCCTCTAAATATTTTAATTGTGGATGAATTTACTTAATTTTTATAATTTTTTTACAGGCAAGCTAAATTAACAGATGGATCGGCCGTAAACCACATTATTTGGCCGTGATGATCATAGCCAGCCAGGGCGTAAAAGTAATATGTCTGACTTCTTTTGGGGGTAAAAGAAATGACGTAAAGATAAAATGATCATCGTCTTGGCTGAGATTTGCAGAAATGACTTATCATTTTGGCCGAGATTTGAAGAAAGGATCTATCGTTTTGGGCGTAATGACAAGAAGAACCCATCGTTTTGGCCGAGATTCGAAGAAGGTGTAAAGATAAGAAGAGTCTACTGTTTTGGACGTAATGACAAGAAGAACTCATCATTTTGGCCAAAATCGAAGAACTCATCGTTTTGGACATAATGAAAAGGAGTAAAGATAAGAATTATTTATCATTTTGGTCGAGATTCCAAGAAAGGGGTAAAGATAAGAAAAGTCTATCGTTTTGGGGGTAAAGATAAGAGGAGTTTATCTTTTTGGGCGTAATAGTTAAAAGAACATATCTTTTTGGCCGAGACTGTGTCGACTTAAATCCAACCGTATCATTTATGCCCGTAATCAATCCAAAGACCCGTCCGCACCTATAAATAGAGGAAGATACCATCGTCTCAACTTGTACTTTGAAGTTCAGGTTTCTTCCACAGTTGCGTCGAGAGTCTGCAGGCTTCGACCGAAAGGAAAGAGGTGCGACGGCTGAAAGTCCGAGAGGCTGTCCGACTGTCTGTTCAAAATTTAGATCTCTATTTTGGGTGTAATTCTTTCAATTTTTATAATTTATATTTTATTATATCTCCAAAATTTTTAGGATGAACTCCATGTTTTTAGAATTATTATTTTAGGAGATTATTAATTGAAGGGAATGTTTGGACCCTATTTTATTTATTTTAATCTTTTTTGATCAATTATTAATTGTGCTTAATACTTTTATGTTAGTTAATTGAATTTCTGAATTAGGCTATATCAGTTTGTGGAGTGTTTAATTTCAGAATTCATTATACTAATTTTAATTGATTTTATATGAATTAATAATTGACATAAATTTGATAACTAGTGTGTGGAGAATCAAATTTGTGTGGTCTATTAATTTATACCAGTTTGTAGAGTGATTAATAGTCTAGATAATCCAAATTAATGCATATTAATTTTAATTTGATTTGAGGGTACCAGTCGTGGAGACTTTAATTCTTATTAATTTAAGATAGTTCTATATGATTAGGTTGAAGGATGCCAGTCGTGGAGACCACAAGTTAATCATGTTAGATTACTTTAGGGAGACTCTAATCCATCTTTAAAGATTAAATTTATCTTTTATGGTTCAAATATTTATCATGATATATTTTCATCCTAAGGCCTAACTTCAACACCACTATCTTATCTTTATCTTATTTTCTTTATTTTATTTTATAAAACTCATTTTCAAAATACATGTTTTCCTCTCTTATTAATTTATAAATTCAGATATTTTATTAATAATATTTCTCGTGGGTTCGACACTCTTACTCCTATTTACTATATTACTTGAGCGACTAGTGCACTTGCTAGCGATTTTATTTTACTACATCATTTTACGCATCACCTAGCATGATCGACTCTGTTTTTTTATAGGGCCTTTAGTTTCCAAGTGGTTTGGGAACAAACGAAAACTTTTTTCATGTGAAATAAGGTAAATTTGGAGTCCCGTTGGTTCTGAAAAATTTGCCTTGTAAATCTTCGAGATTTCTGGCCTAATTAGGACATACAATAGGAGTTGGAGTCCTTGTACATGAAGAATTCTTTCGAAAATATGAGTGTGTCGAATTAGGTACCTGCCATGCCTCCTGAATCGAATTTAACGACCAAATTAGAGTTGAAGGTGAAAATTTCCTTGCCTTCACGGGGCGTGAGAAGGATTTCACGGTCATGATTCAGGCGATATCTTCTTTGATCGTGCAGTTTGTGTTCTTTCACGGCCCGTAACAACCTGCTAACGGACTGTGAGCTTGAGCTTAAGTTCCTTGGTCATTCTGTGATACCCGTGAACAATTTGTGGCGCCCCGTTAAAGATAGATCTTGAAATTCTTTAAGAGAGTAATGACCCGTGAAGAGTAACTCACAACCCGTTAGTCAATGATAGTTGATTCTGAGCCTTCTGTGATGTCCGTGAGGTCAATTTAATGACCGGTAATATCTTTGTCCCAGAAAGCTTGAATACTTAACGGCTTGTTAGTTCATTCTCATGGCCCGTAATAATTTTCTCATATCCGACTCGTTGTAGGAGCCATGAGATTGCGTGATCCGTGAGACATCCACTGTAACGGCTGTGAGGAAGTTGTCACGGCCCGTAAGTTCTCTGCAGGTAAAAATAATTGACGTTTGATTCGTGAAATGCAATAATTGGCGTGAGATTTGACTTTCATGGCCCATGATGAGTGCTTAATGATCTGTGTATAGTCCTTCGTTCGAGTGCTTCTGCCAGAGCCATGAAGACGGGCATTTGAGGCGTGAGTCAGTGTCTTACAGCTCATGAGATAATTGTCACAGCCTATGAGATTCATTTCTTCTGTGCAGCCTCTTCTGGAAGCGTCGTGAACAACAGAGTGCGGGGCGTGAGGCGAACCTTTAACGACCATTATAAATCTATAATAGCCCGTGAAGAGGGCTAATTGATATTTTCAGAAGCTGTTTGGATTCCGTTTTACGTTATTCTTCTTTTCTTTTATTCCTCCGTCATTTTTATTCGTAATTTTTGAAAAATCACACCAACTAAAGGTAAATGGCTACTTCAAAGAATTCAAAGAAATAAATGTAAAAGTACATGCATGCTATGAGCAAATTATACGAAATAAACATAAATGTAAGTATAATTATATATTGTAAAATGCATGTATCAATGCTTGATTGATATATTATTCTATCTTTAGTGATTTGGATCCTTTAGTTTTATTTTTCTGTGAGACAATTGTAATAGCTTTAATCGTTAAAGGTAAACTATTAAACATTATTTTGGTAATTGATTATAGTTCAGTTTTCTTTACAATATGCATGCTATTATTAATACTTTTTCAAAGATTAATTGCCTTCTATAGTTAGTTATTATCCTTGTAGGAGTAGTTAGTTTGATTGTCTAATTTCTGTGGAATTGATTCTTGACTTTTAAGTCCAAGTATTGCATGTCACGTATGATCCATGATGGAATATTAGTTGTGCGGTCTATTAATCATTATCATGTATAGGTGATAATAGTTTAGAGCCTACATTTTAACGCATTTTAATATCATGTTTGATTAGATTATGATCCATGACAGAGTAGCCTTAATCCAATTTGAATTAAAATGGGTTGATTGATCTTAGACGAGAATTAGTAATTTGAGTAGATTATAATCCATCTTAGAAACTAACTTGTAATATTTGGTCAATTCAGTTTGTCTATAATTTTTTTTATCATCCTAAGCCCTATGCATTAGTAGATTAGATTAGATTAGATTAATTTAGTTTTATTTTTTACTTTTCTGTAATTTTATTTTCTGCACATCTTTAAAAAGAAGGGTAGGAGATCCTCCTTAAAAAGAAGTTTTGTCCCATCTGCTATAGCTTGAAGAATTCCTAAAGGACCCGCAAACTCAGGTCCAATACGCTGTTGTATCGCTGCAGATATTTCTCTTTCTAACCACACAATTACCAGTACCCCTATTGTAATTCCCAATATAAGAGTCAAAATGGGTACAAAAATCCAAATGAGTCCATAGACTTCTTTTAAGGATTCCGATGTAAAAAAAGAATTGATAGTTTGTACTTCTGTCGTATCAATTATCATTTTAACGGTCAACTTCCCCCATAATAATATCTATACTACCTAGTATCATCATGATATCAGCCAATTTCATTCTTTTAACTAACTGAGAAAGAATTTGCAAATTGATAAAACCTGGTGGGCGAATTTTCCATCTCCAAGGGAAAACACTATTATCGCCTATCAAATAAATTCCTAATTCTCCCTTTGGGGCTTCTACTCTCACATAAAGTTCTTGTTTTGACAATTCAAAATTTGGGGAAGGTTTTTTACTAATAAATCTATATTCAAAATCATTCCATTTGGAATTTTTTTCTCTATCAAAGCGTCGAACTTCCAAATTTTCATAGGGTCCTCCGGGAATTCCTTCTAGAGTCTGTTGAGTAATTTTTATGGATTCTCTCATTTCACCGATTCGTACTAAATAACGAGCTAATGAATCTCCTTCTTTTTGCCATTGGACTTCCCAATCAAATTCATTGTAACACTCATAATCATCAATTTTACGAAGATCCCATTCAATTCCGGAACCTTGTAACATTGGTCCTGATAAACCCCAATTTATTGCTTCTTCCCCACCAATAACGCCCACTCCCTCAACTCGTTCCAAAAAAATGGGATTTCGCGTAATAAGTTTTTGATATTCAACAATTCCTGTTAAAAAATAATCGCAAAAATACAAACATTTATCTATCCAGCCATAAGGTAGATCAGCAGCTACTCCTTCGATGCGGAAATAATTATGCATCATTCGCATACCAGTGGCGGCTTCGAATAGATCATATATCAATTCCTTCTCTGAAAATATAGAAAAAGGGAGTTTGCGAACCGATATCCGCCATAAAGGGTCCAAGCCATAATAAATGAGAAGCTATACGGCTCAGCTCGAGCATAATTACTCTGATATAGCTGGCTCTTTTAGGTACTTGAACATTTTCCAATTGCTCTGGCGCATTTACCGTTATTGCTTCCGTGAACATAGTAGCTAAATAATCCCAGCGTGTTACATATTAATTAAAACTTTCTAACTATAACTCATAATAATGGGAAGTAATTATAACGGCGGCTTCTTTTTTCCTTTGTAATAATATAAACTTTGTAATAATATAAAAAATATCTCCACTCTTTCCTAAAAAATGAAAACTGGAGTCTAGTGGAAAAAGCCCTTTATCGGATTTGAACCGATGACTTACGCCTTACCATGGCGTTACTCTACCACTGAGTTAAAAGGGCTCTTTTATTGAATTCATTAATTATCCATTTTCTATTATGAGTTTATTGCATAATAGATGTATATATCTATTATATGTACATAATATATACATACATCGGGGTTGGTTGATTTAGAACCAAAAATTTGGATTTACTCCCAAAACAAAAGTAAAAAAAAAGCAAAGTATGTATATTTTTATTTTATTTTGATAAAAAAATAATGTAGTGAATTTTTTTAAGACCTATCCACCTGTTTACCCTTTTTTTACCAACCCATCAAAACTAGATTTATTTGATTGATACATGTACCAATCTGACATACACATAGATTCAAAAGATTTTCTTAAATCGTGTGATGAGGGGGAGGAGGATTCATACCCTGAACCGAATTCTTGTAAATAAAAAAGAAAATTTCTATCATTTTTGAGTCTTCTGACTTAGGGTAGTTGATAACCAGATTTTATCTGAACAATGAATGAAGCAAGGAGTTTTTATTAATGAATAAAAATGAAAGAAAAGAAATTAAGTGAAGTAAGGTTTTACCCCCTTTCCGGTCTGTTGTTGGACCAATCATTACCTGAACTGAAGAAATCATTATCTGAACTGAAGAAATCCTATACCTCCTTTGATTATATATTTCATTTTAGATATATTCGTTATAGAATAGTACGTATGATTCATTCATGAACCGTACTAAAAAAAATTATATGAAATCATAACACAAAAAAGTAGAAAATAGTCTTCAAATCTAGTCATAGCATTAGATTATATTGACAATTCCAAAAAACTGCTCATACTATCATCATAGTATGATGATGGTCGGGCGGATATGCCCCTATCGTCTAGTGGTTCAGGACATCTCTCTTTCAAGGAGGCAGCGGGGATTCGACTTCCCCTGGGGTACGGTACTACGAAAGGAAGTTGATCATGGGTTATCAATAAACCTAGAAAAATTTCTTCCTGGGTCGATGCCCGAGCGGTTAATGGGGACGGACTGTAAATTCGTTGGCGATATATCTACGCTAGTTCAAATCCAGCTCGGCCCAATAATTCGCGCGCTCCATAAATATGATAGAACTTATTTGTCCTCCAGGAAAAAAGAAACGCCTGATCCGTAAAAAGAAAAGGAATCCTTTTTTCTCTATCCATGTTCTCTTATTTGTTCTTTCCTATCTTTCTAACGGTCTAGATTCATGATCCTTGATTAAATTAAGTTAAGGATCATGAAAGGAAAAATGGAGATTTTTTTTCATTGAACGGTTGATTAATCATTTTTTTGGCAAAAAAAAAAAGAACCATCGGTTACTAGTAATCTGTGTCAATCTCACTATAGTCGATATCCATGTAGATAGGATATTAGTCAATATATCATTCGTGTCTTTGTTAAAACATGACGAATAGAATATTTTTCTAAAATCATTAAGAATATATATGCAATACACCTCACTGGGATTGTAGTTCAATTGGTCAGAGCACCACCCTGTCAAGGCGGAAGCTGTGAGTTCGAGCCCTGTCAGTCCCGAATTTAATATCCCATGAATTGAGAAATTCATTTTTTCCTTTTGCGTGAAAAGGGATAGGTAGAAAGATCTTATCCCCAGCAGGGGATCCTTTTTCTTTTGTTTTTCATTTTAGATTTATCATCAAAAAAATATGAGAATTTCATATTTTTCCGCTAGTTAAGGGATATATATATTGGTATAATCGGCGGTGAGGGATATTAGTATATTCAGCATTTTAAGAGATACTCGTCTTACTTTCTTTTTCAATTTTTTTATCCATGAAATGGAATACCTATATTTTTACCGGCAGTACATATATAAATTGTATTCGTTTATTGTACGATATACAATAAACTTAACCTTGACAAAGTACTTGTCGAGGTAAATAAATGACAACCCCTTCCAGTTCCTACTTTCTTTGTTTATGTATCCTCAATGATTAATTGGAAACAATCTATCCTATCTCATTCTTATTCAAGTTGCACACTGAATTTTTGATATATGGCTTCCTTCCAGCTTCAATCGAAGAAAGAGATACTAATCAAATAAAGAAAAAACCAAGCAATGCCCCTTAGAAAATTTGTGGGAACATTCTATTCGACTATTAGATCTTTTCCTTTTATATTTAACCTGCCCTTTTCCATTTTTCTTTTTACTTCTACTTATTCTTTGAATACGTGTGTGATCTATAGAATACTAGTTATATAATAAATACTACATAATTGTATGTATTAAGTAGAAAGTATAACGAATCAAGAAGGTAGTTTATGGGGAAAAAGTAGAAAAGGATGAAAAATTCAATGGAATTCCTGATCCAATAACGAATTCCATTTCGGATTTCGTATGGATAAAAGATCCTCATATGTTATACTATTCAATTCTCGACGATGAATCGATTTGATAGAGCAGATATTGTTATTCATAATATAGATCAGATTTTGTATCATTAGAATACAATTCATCCCATTGAATTTAGAGTTACAGGAATCAAATTTCTCATCTCTATGGGATTAGATCCCGAGTTATTGCAAAGTAAAGTAAAAAACCATGAGATTATGGAAGTCAATATTCTTGCATTTATTGCTATTGCACTGTTCATTCTAGTTCCTACTGCTTTCTTACTTATAATCTATGTAAAAACAGTCAGTCAAAATGATTAATTTGACTGAAACTTGAATTATTAGGTCTTGTCAATGATTGAAGAAATGAAAGAAAAGGATTCAAACTTCAAGTATTAAATGAAATGGCCTGGATGGAATCATAAGTTTTTGAGATAATATATGGTAGAAAGTAGAAAGAACTCTATATAATTCTTTCTATCACACTATCTAGTAGTTAGAGTATTATATTATCATATAAATATATCTTGATAGAAAGTTGTATTGTATCTAGATATAGGCTTTAGTTATATAACTAAAGCCTATATCTAGATCAATTTACAACATTTATGTATATAGATTAAATGTATATCTAAATAGTAGATTGAACATAGTAGTCCAATTTGATTTCTTTTTTCGGTACATCCACTTGTATTTGTATGGATTTCGATCACTCCAAAATCGAAGACTAACTCTTTTAATTCCTAGCTTTCTTAGAATTTTTTCATATGGATAAAGTCCAGCATCTTTCAAAAGAATCAATGGAGGAAAAATGGATTAGTATGGACATATACTAATATACTATTTTAGTATCTATGATTATATTATAACTAACTATATAAATAACTATAAAATAAATAACTATAAAATAAATAACTATAAAAAATAAAAAAGATAAAAAATGAAACTAAAGAATCTTTTTCTTTTTTAGATCTACCTTCCCAAGAAGTCATCGCATTGTTTGAACTATTAACAGATGATTCGCGAAGTTCTATGAGAACTTCTTCAGATTTTGAAAAAGTAGATTAGTAAAGCGGACCCCCCTATGTTTTCTATTTAAATATGATATGAGATGAGTTAAAAAAAATAGAAAAAATTTTTTAGGAGTCTAAAACAAAGGTTAAATGAATAAATACGCGATATGTGGATCGCTCAACGGAAAGGATCTCAATTTTTTATGTGTTTGTGTAGAACCTTTTCAGTAGAAAGTCTGTATTGTCGTAATCTAATACCAGAACAACTTTCCCTTAAAATAAAGAAAGAGGGAAACAAATAAAGAAAACCGTGGAATTGGGTTTTTTCCTTGTAACATCCAAAATTCTGTTATGTTAAGAGTTGGTTTATTTTATCAAAATAGAAAAATAGAATATATATATATATATATAGTAAGTAGTAAGAATTCGGTTGGATTGGAAAATATTTCCTATCATGCATAGATTTGAGTTTCAAAATACAATTAGACTAGAGTAATTATTCATTGTTTGATTGAATGCTTTTTACTTTTCTTATTACTCTTTTTTTTTCTTATTCATTACTGTATTCCAGTAAAGTTTTGAAACAAGGAGAAACATTCTTTTTATTTTTTAAGTTTCACAAAACGATCAATTAAACAATTGATACAATTCGATTATTCAATTAATTAGTAGTACCCCTAGAGTCCACTTCTTCCCCATACTAAGAGCGAAAGGGAAAATGTAAAGACTACCATTAAAGCAGCCCAAGCAAGACTTACTATATCCATATTATGTCTCCTATTTCTATGAAGGAATTATTCCATTATTGATCAATAATCATAGTGGAATCAATGGTGCAGAGTCAAAATGGAATTCTGACTTAAGTTTATTTATGAATAAATCAAATGAATCCACTTCTAAGAAGTTCCTATATTCTAAGATTTCTGGTAGAAGCAAAAAGCATCAAACACAAATATGATACACACACTTTCTTCCGAAATGAAATTGAAATAGAAAAGGAATGCTCTTAATAGAACATGTAGGAATAGTAAGACCTATTGTTTGTTTTGTTACCACTACTACATAAATAAGCAAAGACATCAAAATATACTATTAAGATAGATAACTATCTATTAGTTACCTATACAACACCCCTATTTCCAATTCCCTTACTCTTATTCTATGGGGCAAGAATTCGTCGAATTCCCAAAAATTTTTTGTTGATTAGGCGACACCCAGATTTGAACTGGGGATAAAGGATTTGCAGTCCCCCGCCTTACCACTTGGCCATGTCGCCAAATCCGATTGATCCAAAATGGATAAAAATAGTAACTATCCAAATTTGATTTTGAATTCTTTCTTTTTTTATTGCAGCCAGTTTTTAGATTTTTTTCTCTTTGATTGATTATATGTTAAAACATACACTGTTTAAAAATTCCTCTTGTCTGTCTATTCTCTTTTCAAGAGAAAAAAAAAATTTTGGTTCCAATTCAGGGAAAATTGGAACCATTAACTATAATTACTCTGAATTAATTAGTGAAGGGTTCTTCAATTAATTTCTATCTCAAATTGTTGTGTTTCTTTAATGGCATAACAAAATCAATCCAATTTCTTTATGATTAATTAGTATCAGTATTAATTTTATTGAATAATTAATCTTTTTCAATTTTAACTATAACAATCAATTATAACAACATATATAACAATCAATTATAACAACATATATGTGTATATGTAAATCCAAGAACAGAGATTGTTACACGGATATCGAGTCGAGTCTCTCTCTGGTGTACATATGCCTATTCTTATAGAATATCGTCGTGATTTCATTTTTCATTGAATATATCGAATAGAAGAAGTCGGAATTATGATATAGTGCAATCTGACTTCTGTTGCCCCAAGTGAAATTAAGATAAAAGATGTGATATGCAGATAGATAAGCTATATCGGCATGAATTCAATTCAATAAACTTTTTTTTATTTAATACTACTCCTTTTTTTATTTCGCAATTCAATTCTATAAAATCGACTAGCAAAAAAAGAATCCGGTAATTTGTTTTTGAACATGAAATGAGTTGTGCTGGAAACTCTACACTACTCTTGATTTTCTGTCTTTATCTCATTCATAGGGATTCGATTTCTAATTCAGACTGAATCCATTTTTTGGTAACCAATGGATCATAATATCATAATAATAGGCAGAAAAGAAATTAGATCAATTTTGATATTCTATACAAGATTCCATAAGTGTTTCAGTGACAGATTTTTTCCAGAAATGCTTTATCAATTGATTTCCAGTTGTACCTATCACAAATTCGAACTTGCGTCGAAAATAAAATGTTCTTTATTCCTCTGTTTCATCTCCATTTGTACGTATGAAATACATACATATATGGATATGGAGTTGGTTAAAATTTCATGTAATTCAGTAAACAGAATATACATTCCATCATTGCTAAATCGAGCCGCATGGTTCGATGAATAGTGAGCCAATAATGGGATTTTTTTGATAAAAAAACTTAAAGATTAAGATGCTCCGGAATGATGGAAATGAGGGAATGTCCACAATACCTGGATTTAGTCAAATCCAATTTGAGGGATTTTGTAGGTTTATTAATGAAGGATTAAGGGAAGAATTTCATAAGTTTCCAAAAATTGAGGATACAGATCAAGAAATTTAATTTAATTTATTTGTCGAAAGATATCAATTGGTAGAACCTTTAATAAAAGAAAGAGATGTTGTGTATGAATCACTCACATATTCTTCTGAATTATATGTACCCGCGGGATTAATTTGGAAAACCGGTAGAGATATGCAAGAACAAACCGTTTTTATTGGAAACATTCCTCTAATGAATTCCCTGGGAACCTCTATAGTAAATGGAATATACAGAATTGTAATCAATCAAATATTGCAAAGTCCCGGTATTTACTACCGTTCAGAATTGGACCATAACGGAATTTCTGTCTATACCAGCACTATAATATCAGATTGGGGAGGAAGATCAGAATTAGAAATTGATAGAAAGGCAAGGATATGGGCCTGTGTGAGTAGGAAACAAAAAATATCTATTCTAGTTCTATCATCAGCTATGGGTTTGAATCTAAGAGAAATTCTAGATAATGTTTGTTACCCTGAAATTTTCTTGTCTTTCCTGAATGATAAAGAGAAAAAAAAGATTGGGTCAAAGGAAAATGCTATTTTAGAGTTTTATCAACAATTTGCTTGTGTAGGCGGAGATCCGGTATTTTCTGAGTCTTTATGTAAGGAATTACAAAAAAAATTCAACAAAGATGTGAATTAGGAAGAATTGGTCGCCGAAATATTAATCGGAGATTGAATCTTGATATACCTCAGAACAATACGTTTTTGTTACCGCGAGATGTATTGGCTGCTGCGGATCATTTGATCGGAATGAAATTTGGAATGGGTACACTTGACGATATGAATCACTTGAAAAATAAACGTATTCATTAAAAAGAAGTAAGCTTATGAAATTTGTTTAGATATAAGTAAGTTAATTCCTCGTGGGTTTGACACTCTGCTCTTACACTTTATTACTTGAACGATTAGTGCACTTGCTAACATTTAATTATTACCAATTCTTGCATCAGTTACCGTTTACAAGTGACTAAATTCTTTTGGCCGCACCTAAGCTGCCTGCATATTTGGAAAGTTGGATTCTATTCTAGTTGTTTAGGTGCAAAACCCTACTAGGACCCAGAATTCCAAAGAAATGAGGGGGAAAATTTCTCGAGAGATCTATGAACACCAACAGATATAAAAACTGAGTTAAGGGAGTAGACCGAAATTGAATAAAATAGAATTAATTAAGGTGATTCTACGTGGTTGGCTCAGTAATTTGTCCTTCCAATCGGATAATTTGGTCATGATTTTGTCAATAATGGCCCCCTAATAATAAGGGGACACGTACTTGTGTGATATTGAAACTCCCTAATAACCGAAGGGAAAAGTTTCAGATTTAATGCCTAACTTATCACAAATAATTCTGCGCCTACGACAATTCAAAGTTGTAGGGTAGGGAAAAATATCTCTGACTTAGCAGCATTGACTCCCTGGTTTGTAAGGATGTTGTAAAGCTTAAGATATTATTTAATTTATTACAATTATCCTTGTTAGCAACTAAATAGTCAGCATACATTTAATACTATTGTTAATAGACTATTGGTTTAACAAATATGACAATACTTGAGAAATCAGAATGAAAAGGTAGGAAGACAACTGTAAAAATATTCCAAAGCAATGCCATTGATAACATAAATCCAAGTGATAAATTTATCTAGAAATTTCATAAATAACATCACACGGCTTTATCCATATCAACTTTTAGAAGAATTTTTTTGACCTTTTTGAATAGAATGAGCAAGTTCTTATGCAATGAAGATGTTATCCTGAATAGTTCTATCCGATATAAAAGCAGACTTGACGGGGTCGATTAGCGATGATAGAATACATCACGAGATAACCACACATTTGCCCAACAAGGACAATGGCGATTGTAGAGACGGGGATGGGAAAGGGGTCCGAGGTTATGATTGGTGATATGGTCAGAGGGTGGGGAGGCATGATGACTAGGTCCCTATCTTCGATTGGGGGGGGGGCATCAATGGTCATTTGGCATATTCTAGATGTGCATATGGATATGCGCAAAAATAGCTAAGGGGATGCCTATGTAAACATGCTGGGAGATTCTCTCTTGTAACCCATTCATTCATATGGATGATGAGTTATAGGCTCGTTTTAGGTTTAAGTTAATTTTATGTTTTATCTCATATTACCGAACTTTGATGTCGAGTCGAATCATGTATGACATATAGCATTTTGACTCACGAACTTTGCAAAAACCTAGTTATATTTATGTATCAAGTGGAATGCTTGATTGGGTAATTGTGTTATATTCTATGAGTGCCCATGAGTTAGATTATGATGTCCCGAATACTATGTTTTGGAGGATTAAATCTAGGAAAACCAACCTGTTACAATGAAATTAACAAGGTTCTTTTACGTTATATTGTCCTCGGGGTCGGGTCGACGATCACGTAGCAGAACTTCGACACAATGTTCACAATCCAAGTACAATGCACTTCAAGCAAGAACAACACGACAAGATGATCACCTGCAGCCAGCACAGGAAATACCACAACAATAACATGCCATGCCTTAATCAGTGCATATATATATATATATATATATATATATATATATATATATATATATATATAGCAAAGAATGAGCAGTTAACACAACTGCACACGTATGCAAATTCGTATAACTATGACTTTGCCATTTGAATAGGAAATGAATGGTTATGGACCCATTATGGGCGTCATGTGTTCAACAATCTCCCACTCGCACATAATGGATCATATGCCATTATATTTCTATGAATGGTTGTATGTAGTAAATGGATCGTACGACCCACGAATACATTTACAACATAATATGAGAGAACTGTGACTTGTTAGGGATACACAATCACTTAACCACTTGAGAGCATATACTATGATACATAGAGTTCAACCAACTTGAGAGCAAAGACTATAATTCATTAAGAATTCATAGTCGCTCAATCAATATGCGAGCCAGACTATATTATCGTATAGTCGCTCAAGCAATCATGTTACTCATTTTTCCTTAGAGGCACCTTACTTACATAGCTTAGACGATTCACATCTAACTCCACAATTACACAATTTTATATGTATACTTTATAGTTGGCCAACAACATATAAAATTTACACAATCTTTCTCTCATCCTCATATTTCTTGATTTTAAGTCAGCTACTTTTCTAGACATGGCTCGATCGGTCGCATACAATTTTAGCCTTTGAGTACCTCGCTAAAGTAGCAACACCGACCTATTACCTTAAAATATAGTCAAGAGTCTAAGGGCAATCTCCGAACTTATTCAGTCCTTAAAGACTCACACATATGACGAAGACTTGATAAACTATTCGTCATGTCTTAGGGCCGACTTAGCATATTTGGTGATACACTCAAGTATTATGGTGAAAACTCCCACCGAAGGAGTTGTATGCCTTTACTCAATAACACCGACTTAAGTCCTCTCACTAGTCGTCCAAAATTTTGGCGCCTTAAATGAGGTCTCATATTTGGCTCCCTTTGTCAAGTCACACAGAGTTTAAGTAAACTCGTGCTCGAATCCTTCCGAACAAATCAGGATAATTTTAGATCGTATTATGAATCTAAACCGTTTCTTCTCTGCTTCATATACTCTAAGCACTAGAGGCAATTATCCGTGTTATATGATAATCTCGTGCTTAACTGACATACTCTACTTGTGTATAACAACTCACAATAATTTAAATAAAGAAATGAAATACTTTCATTTTAAAAAATAAGTGTTTAAATACAATTAGGATTGTGTAATCCTATAGTTTTTACATGTCTAATGAGTACATTCCTTGGAATATGCTTCATAAATGAGTTAGTCACATTTTTATTTGTAGACATATTGAATCATGATCTTTTTCTAAACATTTTCATTTATGCTTCCCTTTATAGTGATATTTCTCATCTTTGACATATGCAATGATTATCATAGTATAGATTAGTCTTTGAAGCATATGCAGAAAGACTTTGTTGCCTAACGGCCTTCTTTTGCGACTTTGGTATATGCCATAAATTCAGTTTTTGATAATGCTATGCAATCTTGCTTCTTGCTGCTGCACGTCACATCATCATTGCTAAGTAGGAAGACATAATCGGAGGTGGACTTGCGTTCATCAACATCGCCAGTCCAATCAACATCTATATATCCGACTAACTTTACACTTCCTCTTGATAGAATAGTGCGTAGTCAACTGTTCTCTTCAAATATCTGAGAATCCTTTTGACAGCCTTTCAATGTTGGCATCTTGGATTAGATTGATGTCGACCAACTAGACCAATGGCATGACATATGTCGAGTCGAGTACACAACATAACGTACATGATACTTCCGACTGCGCTGACATAAGGAACAGAGATCATAGCACTCTTTTCTTTTGAAGTCTTTGGATACATGTTAAGACTTAAAGCTTCACCTTTCACTACAAGAGTATTAATGTGTTTGCAAATATTCATTCAAAAATGTTCGAGAACCTTTTTTATATAGGTTTCTTGCGAAAGAGCAACGAATATCTTTGAACGATCTCGATGAATTTTTACTCCAAGTAGATATGCTACTTCACCTATGTCTATCTCAAAGATAGAGAACAATCATTGTTTAATAGTATTTATATACTCCTTATTATTCTTAACTAACAAGATATCGTCAATATACAGAGTTAGAAACACAAACTTATCTTTGGAGCCAAATATATACACACAGTGGTCTTCATCAATCATAAAAAATCTGAAAGGAATTATTGATCGATGGAACTTCAAATACCACTGTCTATATTATTGTTTTAGTCTGTATATGGACTGTCCCAATTTACATACTTTGCGCTTTTGACCTTTTACAATGAAGCCTTTAGGTTGCTTCATGTAAATTTCTTCATTTAGAAAATTCATTTTTACATCCATTTGATGTAGTTCTAAATTCATATGAGCAATTATAGTCAGGATTAAGCGAATTGAAGAAAATCCTACAATTGGTGCAAAAGTTTCATCATAATCTATACCCTCCTTTTGGGTATATCCTTGTGCAATAAGGTGAGCTTTATATCTTTCTATGGATCCATCCGCACCACGTTTGACCTTGAGAATCCATTTACTCCCTATTGGTCTTCTATTGTGTGGGAGATCAACCAAATTACAAACTTGATTATCTTTCATAGACTTCATTTCTTCTTTTATTGTTTTCATCAATTCTTTCTTCGTAGGACATGAGAGAGCCCCTTCAATTATTTTAGGTTCATGTTCATCTTTTGGATCAACTATAAAAGCTTCCCCCTCTATCTCAAAATGACGACGTGAAATACTTTTTCGATTAGTCTGACATATTGAACATTTTGGTATATCTCGTTTTTGAGTTGGTGATAATTCTTTTCCTCTCGGATCAATATTTTGAGGTAAGGAGACATACTTCTCAATAGATTGATCCATTTGAGGAGTCAACTTATGATCTTCCTCCTCTTCGAGGTGAAGATCTTTATCTATTTAGTCGTACTTAGGAAAATCATCTTCTAAGAATGTAAATCTCTACTTTCTATCTTTGTTATAGTTTCATCATCCTTTTCACCTAAGAAAACTGTTACGAAAAGAGGGAGAGAGGGATCGCACGAAATACAAAAGAACACGAAGAGGAAAAATGGCGGCGGCTCTTTGTTATGGAATAATGATGATTACAAGGATAGGTCTCGGTCTAGACTCCTAGCGAGACCCCCGTAGGGGAATTCTGCTGAAGCGCCTGACTATGTAGGGGGACCAATTGGGTTCAGATTCAAGGCATTATTAACAAAAACATATCATTTGAAGGTCTCAGAATATCTTATAAAGATACATTTTTTTCTTCTAGGATCTAACTTTCCATACTTATGAGAAGTATGAAATACATAGGCTGCGCACCTTAGCGTCGCAAATAATTAAATTCAAACTTATGGCATGTCCAGAGTTCATAAGGAGTGAAATCTACAGACCTTGATGACACAAGATTCAAGATATAGACTGTAGTTAACAAGGAATCACCCTAAAAGGAGATAGAAAGATTCACTTGCGTCATAGATCGAACCATATCAAGTAGAGTCCGATTTCTTCTTTCTACAACACCATTTTATTGCAGAATTCTAGGAATTGTTAGTTGTCTAACAATCCCTTTGTCATCACATAACTCTTTAAAAAAATTAGATAAATATTCACGATCATGATTTGTACGCAAGACTTTAATCTTGTGATCCAATTGATTATCAAACATATGCAATAATTTTTTTTAAAATACTCTAATGCTTCAGATTTATGTGTGATTTAATAAATCACACCATATCGTGAATAATCATTTATAAAAGTGATGAAGTAAAAGAAACCATGTCTCGCCTTACCAAATTTCTAAGGAAGAATTTGCATGTTTACCTACTTCAAATGGTTTTTTAGTTGCTTTACCAGCAAGACAATCTTCACACGTGGATAGAATTACTTTAACGAAATTTCCTAAAAGCCCTTATTTAGCTAATCTATTCATACGATCTTGCCCAATATGCCCAAGTCCGGCATGCCAAGTTTTGACATCAATATTTTTATTAGAAAATATTATTAATGAACAATTAGAATTTTGAAAATCTTTAGATATTTCAAGAACATAAAAATCATTATGCTTATAAACAGTACAAATACAAACATCATTCAACATCACATCAATATAACTTGAACCAACTATTAGTACATAACCAAGTTCATCTAAATAAGATACTAAAATTAAATTTTCAAAAATTCGAAGCGTAGAGGACATCATGGAGATATAGGACACATCCTTCACATGTACCAATGCCACTCGTGCATTGTTGCCATCATAAATCCACTTGGTTCTGGCATTGAATCGACGAAAATTCACAAAGGCATCGCGCTCCTTCGCTATGTGGTAGGTTGCTCCTGAGTCTACAATCCATGAAGGATGAAAGTCAGCAACTAAAGCACAATTAGAAACATAAACATAAACGAAAGTTTGTTCAGAAAAGTATACCTATATTTTCTTTTTGGGCTCAGTGCACTCATGAGCAGAATGTCCTCGCTTGTGGCAACTGTAACATCTAACTTTGCTTTTATCAAACTTTCCACCGCACTTATCACATTTGTGCTATTTTGATGTTATCGTTATGAACTAAGTTCAAAATCATTTATTTTCAACATGTTGGATGGGAACGAATGACCATCTGCACTTGTTGGTCATCAGTAAGTGGAACACCTGCAATTTTTGTTCAAAATCACTTTTCAACTCACGAATTATGTTCGATAATTCACGCAAATGCTGCCGCATGTTATGATTTGGGCGCATAAATCGAACTTAAGATTAAGTAACATTAATTTCGTAGTTGATATACTGGCAGCATCCCACATGGTTTTGGTAGTCTCATTCACCTCATATTCACACATTAAGAAATTGTCCATACTGCTCAACAACGTAATGCAAGCTCTTTTGTCTTTCTTTTTTTAAGCATTATAAGCGTCCAAATTCCTTCTATATTGAGGTGTAACGTCAAATTCTGGTTCAAGCATGGTGTATTTTATGCATTAAATGACTTCCTTTTCTTCGAGGATGTATTGTACCTTCTTATGCCAGATGTCATAGTTGTCACCATTCAACTTGTCACTTTTGTTCAATTCAATAATTATTTGCTCGATTGCCATTTAGTATAAGATCATATTAAAAAAAATAAATGAGTGTTAGAACGTTATACACAAGTCTTCTTGTCGTATATATTCCCAAAAATAATAAAATGATAATATTTTAGGATAGTGACATCGAGATGGTAGCAAAGCTCCCACTCATCTCCCAATATTCAAAAAAAAAAACATTACCAAGTTATTAAAATCAATATAATTTCGTCAAGGTGTTATTCTAGTAATTTTGAAAAAAAATGAACATTCAAAATTATTTAAAATATATAATGTTATTAACATATCATTTTAAAAAATTTCGGCCAGACAACAGAGTTATGTGATGGGGACTCTTCCTTGTCTATGCAAGGTACCAATTAGGAAACCAACATGTAACGCCCCCAAATTGACCCCGGCCACATGGCGAAGATCAACTTGGAGACGCTACGACATACTATGACTTTGACCATAATATGACCATATCTCAGTAAAAAAATCGAGACATGTCAGCGGAAGAAAGAAAATAAAGAAATTAAGCAAAAAGGATAACTTTAATTTGCGGAAGTTTAAAAGTGGCTATATCATTTCTAAAAAATAAAGTGAATTTTACATCATGAATCTATAATGCAAAAAGTGAAGAAAAACTAATAGACAATCTAAAAAGCCCTGTGGTTTAAGTGTTGTCTTGTCGCCAGAGCTTCGTCACCACACCTACTCCACTTCGTCACTAACCTGGTCCTGTGGAAATCAAACACAAGGGAGGAGGTCCTCCCATAAGCTATACAGCCTAGTGGAGAACCACATGATATACAATGCATAACATGAAAGGAATAATCAGAAATAATGAATCATGCTTGACTTGAACTTGGAAGGATAACATGGCAGCATCATATATCATAATAAGAAGTAATTAAGAGAATATCATAATTCATGAAAATCAATGATGCATAGTAACTTGAAATAATGGCATACTTATAAATCATGTCGATAACTTGACTTGACTTATTCATGCTTCTTGATCTTGATTTATTATTAGAAATCAGTGTGACTTTAAGTGCCTTTAGTTCTTGAGGTATGCCGAGCAAACGATATGGCCTTGTGCGGGTCAGTGGGTGATCAAACTATGGCCAAGGGAGCTACCATTGTCTTGCTGCACTTGTCTTGGACTGACAACCCATGATTAATCTTCCATCTGAACTTATTAATCACATCTTTGTTCTTTGCTCAATGAATACGATAAGATCAATAAGAGATGAATCAATAAAAGAATAAATCTTGAAAATAAGGGAAGGATCTTTGTGGGGTCAGAAAAATAGGATCAACTATATATAGGTAATATTCAGATTAAAACATGAAATAATTAACAAATCTAATAAAAAGGGTTCTTGGAAATCGATCGACCGATTCTGCGAAACGGTCGATCGATCGGCTTCGGGTCGGTTGACCGGTTTGTTAAAATCGGTCGACCGATGGGTTGACTCCGGCTAATTGGATCGGTCGATCCGTTCAGTTGAACAGTCGACCGGTGGGCAGGGATCGATCGATCGATGGATAGAGATCGGTCGACCGGTCATTATGTAAAGGAATCGACTGTAGGTCAAAATATCGGTCGACCGGTTGCTGGCAATGCCTACGGGCCGGTCGATCGGTCGACGTCCAGAAAAGTTGTAGGACTCGATTTTTCTTAAAAATTTCTTGCATCAACTCATCCTAATATAGTTCCTAACTCCTAACAATCAATCAAACATAATTGAACAGAAAGAATTAGTTCAAACAATAAGAAATCAGGGATCAAACAATTCAAACAACAAATCAAATAACCAAACAATAACTTTGGAAAACCTTCTTCTTATTCTCTTTTGTTTCATAAACGATTAAGGCATGGATTAGAACAATTCAGAGGTCATGTAAGGTGATTTCAGTTCACCCACCTCTGTTCGCAATTAATCCCTCTTTTGTTCGTCGAAAAATTGATCAATGGCGCCCCCTATTTCCTACGCTCTCTGCCCCTGCTCTTCCTCTCTTTCGCTGCCTGCAATCCAATTGGTGCAGAGGGAGACATGAGGGAAAACAAAATGATTAGATTGGGAGAGAAAGGAGACCCTGCCTACCCTTGCACCAAGAACAACGAGAGGATTGCTCCTGCTTCTGCTCACGCACGAGGGGGACGAGAGAAAGGCCAAAACAAGGAGAGAGAGGTCGTGAGGTTTTGAGAGAAAAGGGGTTTAACAAAATTCGGTTTTATCTTATATAAATCTCCTCTCCTAATCTGATTTAATGAGATCAGATTTAATCCCCTTAATCCCCTTCCTTTCCTAACTTTGATTGGGATATGGATTTTTATCCCTTTCCCAGTCGTGCGGTCCATCACGTTTTCTTTTCCTCTTTTTTTTATCCTTTCTTTGTTGGTTGTTACACAACACTCCTTCGTCTCGACACCAAAATAATTGAAAAAATATTATCGTGTCACGTGAACATAGTAATATTTAGAGATTGCATTAACTATACCTAGGTAAGTCCACAAAGAAAGATGGTACTAAATTTTCTACTTATAATATCTTTTCAGTACTTGCTTAGACATGCACATGTCACGCACAACTCAATAAAATTACTACCGTGACCAAATATAATTTAAATGCTTTAATCCTATTTAAACAACCTATGTTTGTTTCATTATATAAATATTTAACTTAGGTCCAATTTATTGAATTCCCAAGTTCATCAAACATGTCATATTCCTAATTTTCACATTTATGCATAACACAATCATATCATAAAAAGAATTATGAATTACAAATCATAGAAATAATTAACAAGTCATTTATGACATAATGAAATTATTTGTTACATTCTTTTAACATAATACTAGTGTAAGCCCCGTGGGATGCACGGGAGCATAATAAATTGATCATTTAAAAGTTTAAAACTGATACTAATGGTACAAAAAAGTTATGCAACTATAAAAAATATTATAATGTCTTAATATAAATTTCAATTTTTTTTTGTTTATATAGTTGTGACATAATTTGTTATTTGTCTATCATCATCATAGGACATAATTTTAAGACTTTTTTTATTTGTCACCTATGAAATAATTTGTTTTCATGTGTAAACACTTGTTTTTTAAAAAATAATCTCACATGAGATGATAAACGCAGTCTCCTTGACCTCATGCCATTCTTTCCCATAAAACAGAGTGCACAATGTGGCATGAAGCAATGGACATTGTGATTCCTTAATCAACCCTGATGGGAACCTCCTTGTGTGTGTTAGGTAATGAGTTGTCTGGAAGTGGGGTTGGGACTAGAATTGGAGCATATCAATATGCTGCAGATGTGATAACTCTAAGATCAGTCATCAATGAGATCTACCAAGGTTTCCCGAGTAAGCCATTGGTACTGGCACCAGGGGGCTTCTTCGATGCTGGTTGGTTCAGTGAGCTTATCCGTAAAACAAAGCCCAAGTCTTTGGATGTAAGCACCCACCACATATATAATCTTGGTCCAGGTATGTCTCCACAATGTAGTTTGGATAATTACCTTCCGATCGGAAGAGTTTCTAAGTGTTTACAAAAAATGTGCTTCGTAGGTGTTGATCAGCACTTGACTGAAAAGATTCTTGATCCTTCATACCTTGATGGTGAAGCAAATACATTCAGGAATCTCCAAGGAATTTTAAACAGTGCTGGAACTTCAACCACAGCTTGGGTTGGTGAAGCAGGAGGAGCTTACAACAGCGGTCACCATCTTGTGACCGACTCATTCGTATTCAGCTTTTGGTGAGCATGCAATTATTTAAGTTTAAATATTATGCCACAAAAAAATATTCTACAGAAAACTTGAATATAAGATACCTTATTTAATGAAATAGAAATCATTTATATCCTAGTTTTATTTATTGCCAATTGTTATCAATGAAAGAAAATAAAAATGAAAAAAACCTCTACTAAATAATTCATAGATAACTCATTAGGAAATACTCGTTTGAGATTCAAATATAGAAAATTGTGACTATAGTTGTAAAAACATAAGTGAAAATAATAATTACTTGTGAAAGCAATGTCAAAAATATGATTTCAAAGATGATGTAGAAAAATTATCGATAAATATTGTTTAAAAAAAAAAGATAAAGATGTATAAATTAAGTAAAAAAATGACTATGTTTCTTTCTATTCTCCTTTTAGTTATGTCTTTTCATTGTTAGAACTAATAACAATTATTAAGGATTTTATATATTAGGTAGATAATGATAAATTTTTTTCATTTATAGTAGTTGAATAATTTGTTACAAAAAAATCTTTCATTTATTATAGTTAAATAATTTACTATTAGTTCATTAGAATATCTTAATTAATTAACAAATTATTAGTAAAAATAATAAAATATTTAAGTTTAGTTGAATACTTTGTTATTAACTAATTACATATCAATTTATAACGAACTATCTAATAATAATAAAATTATTATGAAACCTAGTTACTTGTTATTCCAAAATGATTGATATATTAAGTCCTCTATTTCCTTTATAGAATAACAAAAAATGACTATATACAACTAAAAATATTTATTAAGAATAATATATATATGACTATAAATATTATTAGAATTAAAATGTATTATTCTTTCATATATTATTGATTTCGATTACTAAAAAATCTTTTATTTATAGTAGTTAAAATTTTTGTTATTAACCTATTATACAATAAAAAATTATGAATCCTATTTGTTTGGTATTATAAAATTGTTGATATACATGAGTCTTCTATCTTCTTAATTTTTATAGAATAATAACTTGATAACAGTAAAAAATAACTATACAAAACTAAAAAATCTTAACATAAATAATATATTATTATAAATAATATTAGAAAAAAATATATTATTTATTTCATATATTATTGACTATCATATCATTCTTTATAGAAAAAAACTTTCATTTATAGCAGTTGAAAATTTTGTTATTAATTCATTAGAATATCTTAATAAATTAACAAATTATTAATAATAGTAATAACATAATTAGTAAGTTTGGTTGAATATTTTGTTATTAGTTGATTGCATATCTTATATTGATTTACAAAGACATATCCAATAACAATAAACTGATTATGAATCTAAGTTGTTTAATATTTTAAAATGATTCATATACTTAATTTTTTTCTTTTATCACCTTAATAGAATGACAACTTGACAACAATAAAATATAATTATATACAATTGAAAATTCTAAGCATAAATAATATATTATTACCACAAAATTATATCATCTACTTCATATATTATTGGTTAGATAAAAAAACTTTTATTTATAGTAATTGAATAATTTGTTTAACTTCTACTTATTTACTTATTTATTTTATTATCAATCTCATATCTCTGAATTAAATTCTAATTATTGATATTAATTGACTTAATACAAATAGATAACTAGCATATTTGTAAATCTACACTTTTTTTATAGTCTATTCCGTCTCTTTTCATATTATAAGCTTTAAATGTGGGACTAAATTAAACAACTCCAATTACCCTTATTCAAGTTATAATTAATTTTGAACCAATTACGTTTAATTATTTATTTTAATAATACACTTCATTATTCATCATATCAAAACTAATTTCAAAAGAAAAAATCATGAGGGAGTAATATGTATCATTATCTATTCTTTCTTTTAATAGTATACATATAATATTATTAATTATACCAACATATTATTAATCACCAATGAAATATTTTTTATCATGAATCAACCTAATCAATTGCACATGGTTTCTTTTATAAATCTATTTAATTGTTTTCATGAAATTAATATAAAATGTGAAATTAAATTAGAATGTATATTATTAAAATTTAAAATATTTATAAATTTATAACTTAAAATATAAATAAACAACATTATATATTTTCATAACTAAATTTTTAATATCATGATTCTATTTTAACAATTACAACAAAAAAATATGTCTCAAATTTTATTCATATCATATCTTAACATTTGTTTATATATAAGATGTAGATATAAATTATCATAATAATATAATTTAAAAATTAATCATATTTATATTAATCACTAATAAATATCATCATCATTTTATCATCGAAAAAATAAATAGCATAATTAGAATAGGGAGATGCAAGTTTTTAACTCGAGATATATATGAGAACTTATTTTTTTTAAATATATCATTATATATATATATTTATTTAAAATTTAATATTTTTATTAGATATAGAGAAATTATATATATGTATATATGTGTATGTGTGTATGTTCTTTTATCGTGCACGTACTCTTTTCACTCAAAGAAAGCATCAAATATGTTAATGAAAACTGAAAGCGCCCTTATTTATAGCTACAAATATATTATTTTAAAAATTGGATAAATAAAAATATGTGTTTTTAGCAACTAACTTTTGAGTATTTATATATTTAAAATATTATCATTTTATACTTGAATTCTTGAGAGCTCATATATATATATATATATTATTGTTACTCATTATAACAAATATAATTTAACCTTTTATCATTTTAAAATATAATAATAGATGAATTTGTGAGAGTTGTCATTTGACAAATTTTAACTTTGCTTTTATATAAATATATATAATCTTGTTAATTACACATAAAATATTATTATGATATATATATATATATATTAATGATTATTATAAATTAATTTATTTATTATTATCTATCATAGCTAACATACTTTACCATTTTTCCTTTAAAAACCAAATTTAGTGACACATAACTTAATGTGAGTGATACTCGCATATTCTATCTTTTCTTTTATATAGATATATAAATATGGATATAAATTAATTATATTTGTGTTAACTTTAACAAAAAAATTGTTAGCATTAAATGATGTTATACTTATTAAATTTATTAATATTTTATTTTAATGAATATTAGTTCATTATAATTGTTATCATAATATTATAATTAAAATGTTGATGATTCTTTTATTAATTGTCAATATATATATATATATATATATTATTAGATCTAAGCTTTTGACTCAAGCATCTTTATATATTATAGCTTTTGAATAATTTGTTATTATTTTATTAGAATATCTCAATTAATTAATAAACTATTAATAGTAATAACAAAATGATCAAGTTTTGTTTAATATTTTTTTTAACTCGTTGCATATCTTATATCAATTTATAACAAACTATTCAATAAGGATAAAATGAATACAAAACATAGTTATTAAATGATTGATATATGTAAGTCTTCTATTTCATTGATAGAATAACAACTTGATAAAAAAAATTATATATAACTAAAACTTATTAACATAAATAATATATGATTATAAATATTATTAACAAAAAAATATATATGTAAACAAAGATATAGATATAGTTATCATAACAAATTTTTAATAATAATAACAAAATTATTAAGTTTGATTGACTATTTTGTTATTAGGTGATTACGTATTCGATATCAGTTTTATAACGAATTATGACATATAAATATACATATAATAAATTAACAAACTATTAATAATAATAATAACATAATGATTAAGTTTGATTTGTTATTTTATTATTAGTTCGTTAAAATATGAGTTTATAACAAACTATTCAATAATACTAAAATGGTTGAGAATCATAGTTGTTAAATAATTGATATAAATAAGTATTCTTTTTCCTTAATAGAATAATAATATTATAACAATAAAAAATAACTATATACAACTAAAACTTATTAGTAGAAATAATATATGTGTATGAATATTATTAACACAATATTTTTTATATACATATGATAATAAATTAACTATTAATAATAATAACAAAATGATTAAGTTTTATTGACTATTTTATTATTAGGTGATTACGTATTTATAAGGAACTATGGCATATAGATATACATATAATAGTAAATTAACAAAATAATAATAATAATAATAGCATAATTATTACGCTTGATTGATTATTTTATTATTAGTTGATTACATATCCTATATCAGTTTATAACAAACTATTCAATATAAAATATTTGTTATATGTAAACTTTCTATCACTTGACACAATAATAACATGATTACAACAAAAAATAACTATATACAACTTAAAAAATTATTAGTGAAAATAATATATGATTATAAATAACAAAAAAGTATATCATTTATTTCATATATTGTTTGTTATATAGAAAAAATGTTTAATTTATAATAGTTGAATAATGCCTTTAACTTGTGTTTATATTCATTAGAGTATGAAATGCATGTTGTTAACTCCAACTTCATATCATGACATAATATTTTGATTCGCACATAATTTTTACCATCAAAGAAGACATCAAGTATGCAAATAAAAACTGAAAACCCCTCATGCCATTTAGCAATTTTTCTTAGACAAAAATAAATTACATATAAATAATTTTTCATATAACATTTTTTTGGACGAAAAGAAATTATATATAAGTAATTTTTTTATCACGCACAGACCTATATTTATAGGCCCGCACGTATTATTTGCCTTCAAAGAAGGCATACCTATATTTGTAGGCCCGCATGTATTATTTGCCTTCAAAGAAGACGTTGAGTATGAAAATGAACATTGAAAGTTCCTCTATTTATAGTTACAAATATAGAATTTCAAATTATAAATAATAACATTGTATATTTTTAATAACCAACTTTTAAATATCTATGTTTGTATAATGAAAATATTACTTTTATATATTCAATTTATGAGAGCATGACACGTGACACTTTCGACTTCTGCTTTTATATATAGATAGATATGTATGATAATAAGCATGGCTATTATTAATTGATACATTTATATAAAATGTAAAAAACAAAGTCACATGCTTATAAGACATATGTGTATAACATAAGGCATTTAAATAATTAAAATATCAATTTTCATAAAAATTGAAAATTCAAACATGCCTTAATTACATATATGTAATGAAAATATTCATACAAAAAAAAATAATTTTGTCATATCTTACATATATTATTGATTACAAAATTTCTTGACAAAATAAAAAATGCAATATCATGTGAAAATACATTCGTTACATAAAAATATTTTCTTAAAAAAAGAAAAAAATATTATTTATAAGTTCCATATTATAAAATAAACATAAAAAATAATATTGTGCACGAATTTTTTTCACATATATAAAATAACATAACGTAATATAATTATGTTCATAACATAATATCAAAACATATTACAATATATATATATATATATATATATATATATATATATATATATGACATATTTAAATTTTGCACACATGAGATATCAAGAAATGTCCATAATCATGCCATATAGATTTCATATAAAAAAACATATGTCACATTATAACATGTCACAAAATATCTAATATGCATAATAATTACCAAAATTAATTAAAATGCATAATATATGTCATGGATCATCATTAGTATTTCTGAAAATTTTATAGAATTTTTTGGAGCATAAAAAAACATTTTTAATTTTAATACCTTTTTTCAAATTTTCTCTAATAGGCTATAATTTCAAAAAAAAAAATATAACTGTTCATGATGGGCTGCTTTGCAGCCCAAGCCTGCACGCTGAGCGCAGCAGCAGCGGGGCCTTGGCCCCCGCTGCGTGCGTACTGCGCGGCAGCAGTCAGGGCCCAGACCCCCGCCCTTCTGTGCTGTAGGCAGCGCTGCGGGCCTCAGGCCTGTGCGCTGCGCTACAGTGCGCGGCGCAGCGGGCCAGAAGCCCGTGCGTCTTCGCCAACAGCGCGCTGAGCTGCGGGCCTTAAGCCCGCGCACAGTGCGTTCAACAATAGTGCCGCATGGCACCGTCACGTTCAGAATTGAATAAATATGAATAACAAAAAAGATTAATTTTTTTCTTTAGTTATGATCATATAATAAAAGATTCAGAAAACATAATTTTTTGCACAATTTTGTATTTAAAAAAATAACGAAAAGAATCATTTTGAGCTCTGATACCAATAGAAGAATTAAATCTAAGAAATTCAATCTGTTAAAGTGGAATTAACAAAATCTTTTTACTTTGTATTGTCCTCGAGATCGGATCTACAATTACATAATGGAACTTCGACGCACTACAGTATTCACAATCCAAGTACAATGCTCCAAGCAGGAACAACACGTCAAGATGATCATGTTTAAACTAAGTTTTCTGTCGTACGTAATATTAAATTTGATTGTCTATCTTAATATGTTTCCGCTGTATTGGACTAAAAAAATCGGACCTAATTTTGAGGACCTTACTTGACAGTTGACCCTCTCCCCGTAAAGATTGAAGAATAGTTGCCCTTTTTTATCACTATTTTAATAAATTTTTATATTTGTTTATTTTTTATTAACTTCTAATTTTAAACAAGGTTGCCATATAGATTATATATTGATGAACAATACCATTGTAGATTAAAAGGATGTAATAAGTAGTAGCTGGAGTGCCAATTAACTACAAAACTAAAATTTAAATATCAAATTAGAAAAGAGAGTGGAATTCGAGAATTATTGTTAAAATTTAGTTGAGTTCGAACTTGATTTTTCTTCACTTTTTGGAAGTCTTTGCGATGAGGCAGGAAAAAGGAACAAAAAAAAAGTTGAATTTATTGAGTAGTAGTTTGTTTGTACAAGGGTAAAACACGTAGACGAGCAAACATACCGGCAGCAGTTGATATGCAAAAACGATCTATGATCAATATTTAAATAATTATTGAAGTCCGAAAATACGATGCCTAATTGGACAGAGACATCACATAAAAAAATTACTTGCAATTTATATTGGATTATTAAACATGTAGCCCTAATTTATACGAGGGGCACTTGTGAATTGTCTTTAATATAATATCAAAGCTGGATCATTCTAACTAATTACGGTTGGCACAATTGATTATTGGAGTCTTAGTAGTCCCAAGTTTAATTTTTAAAATTTTAAGTTGATCAGGGTATATTATTTTTACTTACGATGGTCCTAGACACCGATTAGTCATTGACCATAACAAAAAAACCTACATCATTCTTTGTCTTTCCGGTAATCTCATAATGAAACCTTTACATGGATGGTCTCTTTAGATCATGTTTCTTCACAATGGATCATTATTCCTGGTGCAGTATGAATGTCTTGAGGCTGACCGTGGAATGAAGTTGAAGAACAATAAGGAACGTTTGGTTGTAGATAAAATTGAGAAGAGTAAATTAAAAGAATATCATATTTTGAAAAAAAATAAAAATATTATTATTTGATTTGAAGAAAATAAATTTTAAAATATAATATTTTTTATTTAAAATGTTTTATTATACATAATTGGTTTTCAATATAATAATAAAATATTTAAAAAATAATATATGATTATATATTTTTTTTAAAATACAGTATGATTGGAAAGTTGAGAAGATAAAGAATAACTATATTCTTCTATTTTGGAAGAATACATTTATTTTTTTATGAATTAAAAATGACGATTTCACATCTGATAAGGTGATTTCGTAATTTTAGAAGTTTGACTAAAATAACTCTATTATACTTAGGATTTGACTATGTTATCAAAATATTGAGACATCCGATCTTTATTCCGCGACCAAACGTACGGTCCAATAAATTGCCAATGTGTGGACTCATACTATTATTTTTGCCACTTCTCTTTTCATTACTCCCTTTCCTTATTTTCTCTTCCCATGGACGCCTGTGGTGGGGTTGCAGGGGATAACAAGTTAACAACGAAGGTGTGAACTAATCAACCAGTATAACTAGATGGTCAACGGTCAAGAGAAAAAAATTATTTTGTATTGAGTTTGGTGGCACACATGAAAATTAATTAAATTAACTATTAATTTATTTCTATTCTAGTCAATTTACTTAACAATTTCGGTTCTTTTTATTTAGGTAAATGACACTTATGATATTTTTAATTGCATTAAAAAATTATCACAGAAGAATAATAATTAGATTAATTAACCATTATCTAAAGGACTCAGTTGGGAGCACCCTGCTCTCAAACTTTGAGCCATCAAATCGATCATCAAGGGATGAGATCGTGGCTGTGTTTACACTCGTCCGATTCACAATCGACGGCTCAGATACGTGCATGTTTTTCCATTTTTCCCCATCAACCTAACGCACGCACACATGCTTCTCATTTTCACCTTTTCTCTTCTCTCTCCTCGCCGACTTGCCTTCGCGATCTGTCGACGTTACCCTCGCCAATCCTCGCCTTCTCTCTCCTCGACTCCTCGCGGGGGCAGCATCGACGTGCGGATCGTGAAAGGGGTGGGGTCGGTGAGGGTTCCCTGGTGCGACGACTGTGGTGCGGACCTCGCGGTGAGGAGAGAGAAGACGAGGAGTCGTGGGGGCGGCGTCGACGTGTGGATCGCGAAGGGGGTGGGGTTGGTGAGGGTTCCCTGGCGCAGCGACGACGGTGCTGACCTCGCGGCGAGGAGAGAGAAGGTGTAGAGTCACAGAGGCGGCATCAGTGTGCGGATTGCGGGGGCGGCGTCGACGTGCAAATCGCGAAAGGGGCAGGGTCGGTGAGGGTTCCCCAATGCGGCGGCAGCGGTGCAAACCTCACGACGAGGAGTCGCGGGGAGGCGTCGGCAGATCGCGATGGCAGTCGACAAGAGTAAAAATGAGGTGTGTGTGTGCGTACATTAGGATTGATGGGAAAAAATGGAAGAAAACACATGTACCTAAGGCGTGGATCGTGAATCGGACGGGCATAAACACGGCCCGATCTCAGCCCTTGATGATATTCGACGCCTCACATTTTGGGAGCATGGTGCTTTTGGGATCACCCTATTAAATCCTTATCTAAATTAATTAATCTCAATGCCTGTCTAGCTTAATAGGCTCCTAGTCATAATTACAAATCATTAATAAAATGTTAATATCATTTAAGTAATATTTAATTAAGTTAATTTTTTAAAAGAAAAATTGTTGGAAATTACACGGCCTCTCCCTGAGTCCCTGGTCACTCACGACAACTCCTTTTGAAACTATACTCGCTTTTTTTTATGTTTTTTCGATTAATTTATAATAGGGTTTCCATGTGGAATAATCTATTGTGGATTAAAACAATAATAAATTAGTACTTGGAGGATTGATTAGTTATAAATTAAAATTAGAAGAGAAAATTAATAAAAAAACATAAAATTCGAAGATTAATGTTGAAATTTAACCACGTGGAACATGTTTTTCTTTACTTCAATTTCTTAGAACTCGTAGTGATGAAGTATAAGAAACAAAAAAAAAAAAATATTACAAGTACCAATTTTCTTAAATCTTAAGTCCGAAGTCTAACTAATTCACTGTGCAGACAACAAAAAGAGAAAATATATATTAATAAAAGCTTAACTAAATTTGAATGATCAATTTATCTAAAAACTTAAATCATTAACAAAAGTAACATCATTTATTTTATATTCTTAATACTCCTCCTCTCACATCTATCTACTTCAATTCATTACGTGGATAACAAAAATAGAAAAATACATTTTAACCTCTAACATTGATATCAAGTTCAATTTGATGTGTGAACCAATTTTCTTAAAAAAAAACTTAATTCATTAGAAAAATTAATATAATTTATTTTATATTCTTAACATAAATATACCGGGGCTTGATAGGGAAGAACTATTCATGATCGATATTTAAATAGTTACTGAAGCTTCTAATAAATATGATGCCTAGTTGGACAAAAACGTAGAGACAAATCATAACCTGCAATTTGTATTAGGTTGCAAAACTTGGGGCCCCTAATTGATAGTGTCAATTAATGTGTGAAACAAAAGGGAACAAGGGAGACGTATTCTAGGAGAAAGATGAGAGATCAAAACATTAGGACATGCATAGTTAATTAGGACATGTTTAAGTTGCCCTCTTTTGACAAAAAAATTTCAACCATCTTTTGACAAAATGTTATAAGGACATGTTTTTTTTTTTCCTTCAAACAAAAGAACGCTGAACGTAGCGATTTTAACATGTTGTCTGACCATTTTTTCCGTATTGTGATTGAAAAACTAGATAATAATGATTAACAAGCGGACAACACATTTCAAAATAGTATTGGACAAGCTAAATCGAAGCTATACTTTAGCCTGATTTATTTGATTAATTTTTAATGTCTTACCTAATTTATTAGCTTATCAAGTCAAATATATATTTTTATGATATACTAGATTAAATTTTATTTATTAAAAAATAGTAAATATAAACTAAATAAAAGAGATATCACTAATGTACTTTTTCTAAACATATAACAAAAATAATGGTATTGAACACAAAATTTAAAAATTAAAACATGAAAGAATATTTCTATTTTTTAAAAATTATATAAAAAATATAATATATTAATAAATTTTGACCTGATAAGTTATAAGACTAAGCTAGCTATTAAGGATTTGTTTGGCAAATAACTAATGGAGGGATGAGGCGGGGTGGCGTGGTGAGTGATGGGGTGGTGAAGTGTGGTGTGTCATTAGAAAATTCATATTTGGATAATAAATTATATAAAATATGAGGTAGGGTAATGAAGATTTTATTTGTATAAAAGTCATTTTTATCCTTCATTATATATTTAAAGTATTTATAATTATAATTAGGGATGAGCATGAACCGAAATAACCTGGTCGCCCTCGCCCGCATTGGCCCGGATTTTTCGAATTTTTTTCCACCCAATGGATAATTGGGTCAGGACCGAATCTCATTTCTTTGAGACCCGGCAGGGTCGGATCAGGACCGAATCCGAATTTTACATCCCGATCCGGTTGAATATATTATATTAGTATTAAATTATTCTTAAATAGTATTTATATTTATTTTGAATAAAATTTCATATTTACTAAAAAATCATTCCTACCCTTTAAAAAAATGATAGATAAATATGTATTCATATTAGAAAAAAATAATATATCGATGAGTGTGAGAGAGAGGGGGTTTAATTTGGTAAGAAAAGAAATAATTTCAATTGGTAATAAAAAAGGAAAATATGCTAATTTGATTTAAAATAACTTATTCCTTCTCATTCCACTAATTTGATGGAATAAAAAATATGATGTTTGAAGGACTTAACTATTCCACCCATCCCTCTTAACTTAAATAAAAAATATAATCAAACATGATTTAACTAATTTTATTCTCTCATATTCCACCCCTTCCTTTCATATTTTGAAGGATTCAACGTCTATTCAAAAGAACAAAAATATATAGGATTAACCTTATAACAATAGAACATATTAAACAAGAATACAAGTCCAAATAGAAGCAAAATTTAATCGATAGCATAGTCCAAAAATCAAAATCTACCGCATAGTTGGAAATAAAACATGATGAAACCACAAATTACAAACTCAAAAAATTTAAGAAGGTAAAAAATAACATTGTTTAAAAAAAGTATAGAAGATCCACCAATTATTGATAGTTCTGGTAGTTAATCAAATTTTATGACTAATTATTCGAATCGGTCGAACTGACTCAGTTAATAAAAATAGTAATTGAAATTCGATTAGTTGGAATAAAAGATTCATGAGATCGGTCAAAATGATATGATCATGCTCGCCCACATCTTGCACGTGCATGAAGGCAAACTTGGTCAACGACTGGCTCTGACGAGTTGTCTGCTGACGATTCGTTTTTTACTTTTTATGCATATGGGTATGGGTGATACATATATGTTTGGTATGTCCATTACTTCCACCACGGCAATACTATCACTACTTCTTCTTAGTCTTCCTGGTTAATTTAATTAAGGTGCCATGGCTGTTGAAGCAATTGTTGGCCCCATCGTGGAGGCGGTTGTGAGCTTGGCAGCAGACGCCATTGCAGGACGACTCCGAGTTGCATGGGGTTTGGAAGGGGGGTTGCGGAAACTGCAGAGGCTTCTGCTACGGATTCAGTCCGTGCTCGCAGACGCAGAGGAGAAGCAGACCGTGGACGCTGCTGTGAGGATGTGGCTCAATGCACTGAAGAAGGTGGCCTACGAGGCCGAGGACGTCCTCGATGAACTCAACTACGAGACCCTGCGCGACAAGGCAGCAGAGGTGGCGCCGGGTAACAAGACACTATGCAGCGGCAAGGTACGCGACTTCTTTTCTTCTCATAACCCATTATTCATTCGACTGAGGATGGGGCGCAAACTGAGCAATTGCCTAGAAGAGATTAACAAACTTGCAGACGAGAGTACAAAGTTCAATTTCAGCAACGATGATCAATCGCATCATGAAACTGCTGCTCCTGTTATCGATGAAACGTGCTCCTTCGTCGAGGAATCACAAGTCGTGGGCAGGCGCGGACAGAAAGATGAGATAGTGGAATTGTTAATCAACGAGGTACGTCACAATGCTGGGAATGTTGCAGTGCTTCCGATAGTTGGTATGGGAGGCCTTGGTAAGACTACCTTGGCTCAATTGATCTATAACGACACGCGAGTTGTGGCCTATTTCGAACTGAGGGCATGGGTTTATGTTTCTGATCCATGGGATGCCAAAAAAATCATTCAAGAAATTTTAAGCTTGGCCGGAAGAAACTGTGAGTCGTCTAGCATGGAAGGTCTACATCTTGCCTTTAAGGAGACACTGGCACAAAAAAGATTTGTGATTGTGTTGGATGATGTTTGGGAAGAAGATCCCACTAAATGGGGTACCTTGAAAGGCCTTATAAACTGCGGCCGCAAAGGAAGCACCGTTATCGTGACCACCCGTAGTGATCGCGTGTCGGAGATAACAGGAACTCTCAAAAGTTATCCTCTGCCATATTTGTCGGAGGATGAATCATGGGATCTGTTTAGCAAAAGAGCATTTGCCCCCGGATTTGAAAAGCCCAAAGAACTTGTTGAGATCGGGAAGGCCATAGCTAACAAGTGTAAAGGGTTGCCCCTTGCACTTAGGATGCTAGGAAGCTTATTGTACATGAAAACAGAAAGAAGCCAGTGGTTGAAGATCAAGGAGAGTGACATATGGAACACTGAAACTGAATCTGGTATATTACCTGCACTACGACTGAGCTATAAGCACCTGCCTTTGCACTCCAAGCGATGCTTTGCCTTTTGTGCCATATTTCCAAAAGATTATGAGATAGACAAAGAGATGTTGATCAACATGTGGATGGCTCATGGTTTTATTCCCTCTCATGGTAGAACATTAGAAATCAAAGGGAATGAGATTTTTAACCAGCTAGTTCAAAGGTCATTTTTTCAAGATCTTAAAGAAGAAATGATGCACGGAACAATTAGGATGCATGATCTCATACATGATCTTGCACTATCTATCGCAGGAAATGATTGTGTTGGAGCACAAGGAAAACCATCTGAGGTTGCAGTGATAAAGGATGCATATCATTTGTTCCTTTCTGTCGAGCGTGAATTCGACATAAAACACATGTTGAAAGTCTCCCCATTCCTCCGCACGGTGCTGTCCACCATGGATACTTGGTTAACAGAGGAAAACATTAAGATGAATGTTTCAGGTTCGACCTTTTTAAGAGTTTTAGTATTACGTGCTCAGAGGCTTAGACTACCCTCTTCCATGAAACATCTGCGACACCTACGATATTTGCAACTATGGATGCGTGAACTATCGGAATTACCTGAATCCATATGCGCATTGCTCAACTTGCAGACGTTGGACCTTTCTGGGTGTGTGGAATTGCGCCGACTACCTAAGAGGATGCGATGCATGTTTAGCCTCAGACATCTCTATCTGGATGGCTGCTATAGCCTGGAGGAAATGGCGCCAGGTATGGGACGAATGACCAACTTGCAGGCCCTAACTCGATACGTCGTGGGTGAAGAATCTGAAAGGGGCATAGGGGAGCTAAAAGGGCTGCACCTTTCATCCCGATTAGTCCTCAGGAATCTGGGATCTGTGAAGGATGCCAAAGAGGCCAGAGAGGTGAATCTGCATTCCAAAAATCTGGTCTTTTTAGCACTCGATTGGACAAGTGGACCACGACGACTACCAGTAGGAGAAGGAAGAGGAAGAGGAGGAATAAGTAACGTAGAGCAAGTGCTGGAAGAACTGAAGCCTCCATGCTGTCTAAAGTTCTTGGAAATATGGGGCTATGCAGGATTAAAGTTCCCTACGTGGATGGCAGACAGGCTGCTGCTCCAACACTTGGTACAACTTAATTTATATGACTGCACAGGATTACATTGGCTTCCACCACTTTGGCAGTTGAGTTCTCTTGAGGTGCTCTACTTAAGGCACATGGATAATCTCAAGTGTATCATCTCTGACGGCGCAGCAGCAGGAGGCACAACCGTGCAAACATTTCCGTCGCTGAAGAAATTGGAGCTAACTAATCTTGGGAGCTTGGTGGGATGGTGGGAGAACAAAGTTGCCCCACTGCGAGAAGCCATGGCAAATTGCTTCCCAGCACTCCATCATTTGGTCATAGCAAAGTGTCCAGAGATGGCCGGCTCACTGTCAGTAGCCCCGCGCTTGAAATCGTTAATGCTAAATGATTGCATGAAGATACAGCTGGGTTCAATCAACGCTTTGACCTCGTTGGTTTCTCTTAATATTGCGACATATCAGAAGGAACTAGTCGTCGGTCCAGCACATGCACATGATCCCGTTGATTCCTTTCTACCCCATGAAACACTGGCCTTGGGGCATCTCCACTGCCTCGAAGAATTATCCATTCGTAGCCCTCGGAAGCTGCCGTTGGTGTGGGGGCTTGAGGATGGGAAGGAAGAAGAAGGACCTGGTAACTCATCTCTTAAACGGCTGATGCTGTGCCAATGCGACTGGATATTCTCGTCGCCTAGATGTTATGGTCTTTGGACAGGTATGACCTCCCTCGAGCGTCTGAGCATATCAGACTGCCATGCTCTGCCTTCTGATCAGGTGTTTCAGATCTTGAAGTCGCTTATACATTTGGAGATTAAGAAGTGTACGAAGCTGAAATCTTTAGCATTGAACGGCCTCACTGCTCTCCGCAGTTTGGAACTTGAAGGCTGCACTGATCTCACGTCGGTGTTGCCGGAACGAGTAGTGCTGCCCGCCCTGGAAGAGTTGATCGTCGTGGAGTGTCCGCGACTTGAACAGAAATGCGCAAGAGGAGGAGAATATTGGAGCCTCATCGCCAACATACCCAGCTGTCTGATCACTGGCTTCCATTGAAGATTAATTTTATCATTTTTCTCCTCATTTTTTCTTCTTTTTTATAACTTTTGAAATTTAGACATTTTTCTGTCAAGTTAATAATACGTTCTTTTTTTTTTCTTAACACAAATGTGTGTATCTACTAAATTTATAATTAGGGGCGCTTAATTACCGCTCAACACCAATCTCAGTTGGCCATTAAAATGTATGTATACATATACGCACTTAAAAAATGTGTGAAGCCTATGTCCTAATATGCTTGACTCACTCAAGAAAATGCAAAAATAGAGAAAGAAAAATAAAGCCAAGCCACAAAGTCATCACTTACGAGAAAAATAATACAAGTGAGTTCGAGTTATTTATCTAATGATGCGACAAAGACTCAACGCAGTGTGGCTCATAACAGAAAATTGCACATGTCATAAACAAGTCAATAGTTCAAAGTTATTCTTAAGTTTTATGTTATATGTTATCAAACTTTGATATGGAGTCCAATCATATATGACCTATGAGTGACTCGTAAACCTACTTATATTCATTCGTTATCTTAATCAAATTCACTATTTTAACTAATAAAATAAGTTAATATATAATTATTTTATGAATTTAATAAGAAAAATCAATGTTTTACATTGGACGAATTGAATCTTCTACCCATGCATTTTTTTCCTCAAATTATTGTCATGAATCTTTCTTGGGTGGCTGCAATTTTATATTCTAGATTTGAAAATCTTGGCGGTGGGACACCCCATGAAATGAAAGGACGTAGTTAATTAAATTTAAGAGTATTAAGACATGCTTTACTTACGCTCTTTTGACCGAAAAAAATGAAAATATTCAAACCATCTTTTGTCAATGTTTTCTTTTAACAAAAGAACGATGAAGAGTTGGAAAGTCAGAACATGGCGATTTTAAAATTATTTGGCTTTTTTTTATATTGTGGTTGAAACTCGAAATGATAATGGATTAACAAGCGGACAAACAAAGAAGTCACATCCCGAAAGCACCATCCAACCTAATTAAGAATTAATCAGGATTAAATGTTAAGCCTTTTTAACTAAAGCATTTACTCGATTTGGAGGATTCATTCTCAAAGAATAAAAATACATGTTATAAAAATATCATAAAAGTTATATAACAATTGAAACATATTAAACCAGAATACAAGTTCAAATAGAAGCAAAATTTAAGCCATACCATAATCAAAAAATCAAAATCTACGTACAATTGGAAATAAATCACGATGAGATCACAAATTATAAACTCAAAAAAAAATTTAAGAAGTTAAAAATAATATCGTTTATAAAAGTATCGAAGATTCACCAATAAAAAGTAAAGGTGCAATGAAAAAGGAAAAAAAAAGAATGCAAAAACTACATATGACAAAATTTTAATTAATTTTCGATTATTAATAATTATGGTTGTAAATCAAAATTTCTGTCAAATTATTCGAATCAATAGATTCAGATAATAAAAATAATGATTGAATTCGATTGATGTAATGAAAACTTCGTCAGATCGATTAAATTGAGTTTGTATATAGGGTTTAATTCATATGCTACCAACTTGAGTTGGGAGCATCATGCTACCAAGATGGCGACTATTTACTTTTTCATCAAGGGTTCACATTGTGCGTTCGATCGTCGCCATCCGATTCGATCTCAACGGCACCCTAACTTAACCCTTTTCTTCTTTCATCTTCTCTCTTCCTCGCTGACCCTAATCCATCTTCTGCACGCCGATGCCCCCTTGAGCCCGACGGCCTCCGCGATGACCTCTCTCCTGTCCATGCCGGATATCGTCCCTCTCGACGTCTTCGCGCACGCCAAGCTCCGCCGCCGTCGTGCACCGCCACCGCCGAGCTCGCCGATCTGCTCCCTCCGCCGCCTCGTAGGTCACCGCCGTCTTCCCTGGTTCGCCGCCGCTTCAGTCCTCACAGGTCGGCGCCGCTTTCGCTTCAGTCCTTGTAGGTCATCGCCATCATCGATTTCTCCGCGACCCCTCTTCCCCGCCGTCTCAACTACTGAGGGCCGTTGCGTGAGATCCATTGCTACCTAAGATTCATCGTCGACGCCGTTGCTGCCTCCACCGCGGCCGCTGCCTGAGATCCATCACCGACGCTGCCTTACAATTCATCGTTGTCACCTCGCTTGCCATAGTTGTGGCCTCCCGATCCCTCGCCATCGCCACTGCTCACGATCCATCGCCGTTGCCGCCTCGCTCGTCACAGTCGTGGCCTCTCGATCCCTCGCCGCCGTCGCCTCGTTCGGCACAACCGCAGCCTCCCAATCCCTAGCTGCCTCCCTTCTCAATCACCACAATCGCGGCCTCCCGATCTCTCGCCGTCGCCGTCGCCGTTGCCTCACAGTCCCTCAGCCATCGAGAACACTCGCCATTGTCGAATGTTGCTTGCTGAATGTAGTTTCTTGCCGAATTTCTCAATTTCGATGATGTAATACAAATTTGTTGTAATTTCGAGTGATGATGTACTACAAATATCACACCCCCGATTTAAATCGTGATTTAAACTGGAGTTCGCGACTAATTACAAACGATCAAATAAAATTTAGAGAGATTGCAGAAACGTGGTGTCATTTAAATTTTTTTTTTTGTAACATAAGAATAAAAACATCATTAAACAAATTATATAACTTATGATGATCATTCAGAACAAACTTACTTCCTTAAGTTTTACATTTCACAAAATGTCTTTGCCTTCTTACAAAATAATACATATGAATTATACATAATTAAACCCCTCGACATCCTAATAAAAGGATACGAGAGACATACTTTTTCTCATCTTACCACCAAGGGTGTTTGAACCCTTCTAAGTTTATCACTTTGCACGATCCCCAAACAGCTATATTAATTTGAAAAATATTAAAAACAACAAAGTGAGCTAAAATAGTTCAGTAAGTTAATAACTCATAAGCTATGTGCTACCATCTAATTAATTCGGAGAGACATAAAAATACAAGCATTAATCATAATATCAAAATCAATATTTTCATACATTTAATAAATACATATATAACATTCCAATCGAAATCATCACATCCAATTTACAATCATAATCATTTAAACATATCAAACATGTGTATACAATGCAACACTATCATATGTATGCACGGATCACCAACTAGCCAGTGGTCGATAGGTGGACTCTAGAGGTGGCTCCCATCATGATCAACGTTGTAGCACTTAGTTACATACTACCTCATTCCTTTCGGAGAATAAATCATATAGCAATAGGTGGACTCTAAAGGTGGCCCCTACGAATTCTAGAAGTGGCTCCCATCACGACTACTCACGATGTGACACTTAGCTCCGCATGACACAGCTCCAGTCTATCTCATCCTATTATTGGAGAACAGAATGATGTATTGGACTCTAAAGGTGGCTCCCATTATGATCAGCGATGTAGCACTTAGTTCCAACCATCACATATGCAGATGCAAGAGATGCAGATGTATGATTCATCATCTAACAATTTCATGTCAAAAATCAAAGGATTAACAATATCTTGTAACTCAAATATCAGAAAATGAATCATGTCGAACACTGATTCAAATGGAATAGGATTGCATTTTATTAAATCAATCCTTAACATACCACATGCTTTTCAATTGTACCATCACTCAATCAATTATTTCAAACGGAACAAGATTGCGCTTCTTATAATCCATTCATATCATATCACATATGTTTTTCAAATGTACAATCATACATATATACTTTTCATAGTTGCATTTCTCGAAATCAATTCATAACCTATCCAAAACATATTTAATACATATAATAATCGATGTCACACTAAATTCAAAAGATGTGAAAACATAGAGTAGGAGAAATCAACTTACCTATAAAAGTTACTAAAATGTTTTTCCTTTCCTTTTTTACTACTTTACTCTTCTACTCCTATATAATAATAATAACAAACACATCACTTCTATAATCTGATCAGAAGCTTATCACGCATGAAACACAATTAATTGAAGAGGTACATGACCCTTGAGTATTTACTCAACTTAAGTAACTATTTATTACAAGAGTTAGCCTACTATTAAGACCGATTGTATACACAATGAAAGAAAATTCGTATATGCTTGAATTGATAATCAAATTGTTCGTTCCAATTTTTCTTACTTTCTGCTTATTAATACCTTAATCTATAAAGCTTTCAAATCTTATTTCATTGTGGTTTGTTTACAGAAAAATTAAGATTCAGCTTAACTTTCAGAGTATTTCTTTGTTATGATAGACTGAATGACCTTAATTGTACTATTTATATAAAATAAGAAACATGTCATATTTGAGTAACTTAAATTTTGTATAAACATAGACTTCAAAAGTTGCAACTCATAAAATTTCTTGAATCTATATCTATCTCTACTGATCATAATAAATTTAACAAATACTAGCACAATCTGCCCTATATTTCATCCTGACAGACTAAGTGAGGCTTGGTAAAATATTTATAACTTTTCCTACAAATATCATTTTCGAGTGATTATAATTTTAATGAAACCTAACCTCAGTGTCTATAGCACCTTAATTTATCAGATAATTCCATGGCATATTGGATTTTATCCATAATTTAGAAAATCGGATAACAGTTTCAGAAGACAAAGTGCTAGTACCTTAAAGATAAGCACATAACGTTTTCTACATAAATCATATTATCTTGATTCCAAGGCTCAACGAAAATACACTAAGAGGGGATAAATCAGAGTAATTTTCATAATTTTTAGACCATCTGAAGGTATGAAATTATGTAGCTAAAATTCGGGAACCAATTGAACATGGCTACAGTTAATTTTGCTCATGAAGAACATGAGTTTTGCCCCATGGTTAGCTAAAATTCGAAAGTGAATGAGATGGAAAAGATTCAGAGAAACCCTAATTAGGAAGGTATGAAATTAAAATTAAAAGAATATAAAGTATGAACTCACCACATGCCAAAATTCTAATTCCCCTTCTCTTCTTTCAAATTCCTTCACTAGAAGCACATGATCCTTTTGTTCCTCTTGGATTTTCGGATGGGGCAAGTGAGGAGGTGAAAAGATGTGTTAGATCATGTAGAGGGTAAAGATAAGGCATGTGGAAACTAACCTTAGGTCGGCCAAATATAGAGATAAATAATTGCCTTTGGTATTGAGCTTATTTACATCTAATGCCATTTAAGTAAATACTGCATTTATTTAAGACATTACATGTAAATAAGGAACTACCCTCCATTTGGATTCAAATAAAATATTTATAAAAATAAATAATCAAGGAATCAAAATCTAAATTTTTATCCGAAGAACAAAAATCACAAATTCGCAGATTTTCGATTTTGCATCTATGTTTTACCCATGTAAAACACCTCCTAAAAATTATTAAAAATCACATCTATAATTCTTTATATATAGGAATAATTACTGGGACTTTAATTTTCTCAATTCTAATATTTTCAAAGATCATGTTTTCCATGCCTTGGATAAATTTTTATCAAATTTCAGCGATCTAACATTATGAGTTATAACTCATGCCTTAACACATATATCAATTTTCTTATCAATACTATGATATAATATTAACCCATGTGATTACATGTGAATTAAATTTGGGATATTACAATAAATTTGTTGTAATTTCGAGTGATGATATATTACAAATTTATTGTAATTTCGAGTTGATGTCGGAATTTCGAATGATTAGCTTACAGTTGGTTAATGTTATGTTTATGCATCCATGGGATGATGTTTCAAGAGTTTAAGACAAATGAAATAGAATTCAAGTTTAAGACAAATGAAATGGATTTCACCCACATTGCTAATGATAATGAGAAGTCCATTTTGCTTTCGACAATCATCTTCAAGTACGTATACAAGAATCGAACCACATTAAAGTGCAAGTGCATACAAATTCTCTGAAACAAATTTAGAAAGTTATCATTAAGGAAAAAATATTTGTCCCCCCTACTTAAGTAGGGGGGACCGTCCCCCCTTGCGCGCGGCCGTTCGATGCACATCAGACGGCCGCGCACGGACAAATTGCCCCTGCCGTGCGCGGCCGTCCGATTCACATCGGACGGCCATGCATAGACGCCATTTTAATAACATTAGGGGAGGTTCGTGGGCGGTTCAGCGCGGCCAGTTTAAAAGGAAAAAATCGGCGGTTTGGCTCGGGCCGGGGTATAAAAGCAGTGTTGCGTAGGGTTATCCTTTTTCCCACTTGTTCTCTCTCTCGTTGCGCAATGGACGCCTCTCCTTTTCTCTCTCTCTCCGCGTGTGCCGTCGACCATGAGCGACCCCGCCGCTCCCCAGCCGCGACGTCCCCACCCACACCCTTGAGAAGATCTGTGCAGCACCGACCTCGAGCGACCCCACCGCGCCCGCCCACCGCCCCCTGACCAGATCTGTGCGCCGCCGACATCGAGCGACCCCGTCGCAACATCCCCCCTCGAGCGACCCCGCCACAATGACCCCGCCGTGACGTCCCCCACCCAGAAGATCCGCGCCCGCCCGCAGCTGACCTTGAGTGACACCGCCACGCCTGCCCGCCGTCCCCCCCACCAGATCTCGTCGCCCCCAGGACGCCACCACACACTGCCGGCACCAAAGCTTTTTGTTAATCCATGTAATTAATTGTTAATCACTATGTAATTAGTTAATCCATATTTTGTACTCAAAGAACACTCCTTAGCTTTTCTTTTGTACTCTGATGCGCATTAGGAAGGATAAGTGCAGTAGTCTTTTTTGCCTTCCAGATTTCGCACTTAAGTTACTTTTCTAAAGTAACTTTATTAGTTATTTGCTCCGGATTTCGCAATTAAGTTACTTTTCTAAAGTAACTTTATTAATTATTTGCTCCATAATAATCCTTGCACTCAACGTTCTTTTTACTCCAGTTTAGCATATTTTAAGAACCACAATAATGAATAAAGGAATTAGGAATTTTTCAGTTGCAAGAAAGAATCGTACTGTCATCAGAAGATTTTAAGAAGGAATTCGGATTTATCCGATACAATAGCACGAAATATAGATGCCATCATCGACTGTCATCCTACGATACAATCTCATTAGAATCTAACACTAAACAATCCATGTATCTAACACTAAATCCATGTCACTAAACCAACTAAATTCGGTTCATAATACATACATCAGTCCTACGATGCAATGCCACTGAATCAACAAAATTAAATCTACAATGCCACTAAATCAACAAAATTAAATCTACAGAATGAATGGAACAATCGGTATGAGGGGGCGGCGGCGTGCGGTGGGGTCACGGTGTGCGACGTTTGGCGGGGTCAAGGCGTGTGTTGTGTGGCGGCGCTCGGTGGCCGGCGGTCGAGCTCGGCGGCGACGGGGCGGCGCTCGGCGTGCTCGCAGCATGAGGGGGCGGCGGGGTGGCAGCGTGTGGCGGCGCTTGGCGTGTGGGGTCGGCGGTGGCGAGGGGTCGTGGGAGGTCGTCGCGGAGTTCGACAGCACTACTGTAGGGGTGATAGGAGGTCGGCGGCGCTCGGCGGGCTCGAGGCGGGTTCCTTGAGGTCAGGATGGTGTGGATATGCTTGCCGACGGTTGGATCAGGCCCTCTCACGCGCAGATTTGGTCGACGGTCGGCGAAGGGCGAGATTCGATGCTCGAGGTCGCCATGGAGGTCGCCGCTGTGCAGCGGGGAGCGGTCTGTCGCAGTCGTCCGCCGCGCCGTAGGGAAGAGAACAGCCGTCTCTACAGTCGTTCGCCGCGTCGTGTGAAGAGAGAATAGTCATCTCCGTAGTTGTCCGCCACACGCGGGGGAGAGGAGAGGAGAGCGGGGGAGAGGCATCCGCGACGCGAGGGGAGAGAGAGAGAGAGAGAGAGCAAGGGATAGAACGAAAAAACCCTAGGCACAGACTTTATATGCCAGCCCGAGCCGAACCGCCAATTTTTTTCCGAACCGGCCACGCTGAACCGCTCGCGAACCTCCCCTTTGTTATTAAAACTGCGTCTATGCAAGGCTGTCTGATGCGAATCGGACGGCCGTGCACAGCAGGGGCAATTTGTCTGTGCGTGGCCACCCGATGTGCATTAGACGACCGCTCGCAGGGGGACGGTCCCCCCTACTTAAGTAGGGGGATAAACATTTTTTTCCTATCATTAATTTAGGCAAGTGGGGCAGGCGGCGATGAGTGGCGACGAGTGGGGCATGCGGCGGCAGGCGGCGGGGGCTTCGAGGGCGAGATCGACTGTCGAGGGCGTCGAGGGTGGATGGCGAAGGGGGCGGGGCCAATCGCCAAGCGAGGTCGAGGGTCGTGGGCGGTGGGGTGGGGAAGGTCGGCGGTGGTGGGCGAGGCCAGCAATGGCAGGCGAGGTCGAGGGTCACGGCGATGGATGACGAGGCGGCAGTGGCGGCGATGGATGACGAGGCGGCAGTGGCGGCGATGGATTGCGAGGTGGCGGCTGCGTCGATGGATTGCGAGAGCTTCTCGAGCGAGATCGAAGAGTGCCCGGTGGCGGTGAGGGGTTCTCACGGCGGAGCTCAACGACCGTTGGATTCACGTGCAGATATGGTCATCGCGTAAGTCGGCGGGGGTCACGGGAGGTCGCCAATGGTTGGATCTGGCCCCCTCACGTGCAGGTCTGGTCAGTGGCGGAGCTCGATGGGGTCGCGGAGGTCGGCGGTGTCATGGATCTGCGCAGATGGCGGCGCCGCGGGTCTGCGCAGAGTCAACGGCGCGACGGCAAGTCTCGCGAAGGCAGAAGCGGAAGCGGCGGAGATTGAAGCATGGCGACGTGCGGAGAGAGAAGAGGAAAGGAGGAGGGCGGTGAGCGCGGCGGTGACGAGGAATCTTCGCTCGGAGAAGGAGCTAGTGTGCAGATCATGAGGGCGACTGATCGCAAGAGAAGAAAGAAGGGGGAAAAGGGTTTGGATCGTGTGTAGGTTAAGAAAAAGAAAGGAAAAAAATCACGCTGATATGAGCCATTGAGATCGAATCGGATGACGATGATCGGACGCACGATTTGAACCCTTGATGAAAAAGTAAACGGTCGCGATCTTGGTAGCATGATGCTCCCGTAGCATATGAATTAAACCCTTGTATGTATATATATCCATTAGTTCACCTGGGCAATACCATCACTACAACTTCCTACTCTTCCTCGTGGAGTCAAGATGCCATGGCTGGCGAAGCAATTGTTGGTGTCATCGTGGAGAGGCTTGAGAGCTCGGCCATTGATGGGCAACTCCGAGCTGCATGGGGCTTGAAAGAGAACTTGGAGAAACTGCAGAGGATTCTGCAAGGGATTCAGCGCGTGCTTGCAGACGCAAAGGAGAGGCAGGCCGTGGAGCCAGCTGTGAGGATGTGGCTCAGTGCACTGAAGAAGGTGGCCTACGAGGCCGAGGACGTCCTCAATGACATCAGTGAGATTTTTAAAAAGGAGGGGTATTCTAGTCTTTTTGCAGGCAAAAAAAAAAAGAAAAAAAATATATACATGGAAAGGTGGAGAGAGAAGACGTCTTCCTCTCCCCACCTCCCGAGTGCTACAGTGCAGGTTAGAGGCAGCAGCGGCTGCCTTCTTCCGACCACCGGATCTCCGTCATCCATTTTTTTCCACCAAGAACGTTTTATGAAACTCTTTGACCCCCGAATTACCAAATTATCGGTATGACAAGAAATCTTTTATAAGGAAGGAATCAAAACAATTCTTTGGAATGATTCGATGGATTTACATGGTTTCATTCCCTATCTTTTTTACTAGAAATATCCAACAATTTATATCTTACTCCATGTTTCAGCTGTAGCATATTGTTCCATGGAGCTAAGGTCCAACAAAAACTCTGTTATAGCCATTTCTGTACATTCAATGTACTCTACTTATAGCTTCCTTGTTCGTATACATTCAATGTACTCTACGGATAGAGGAATACATAGAGTTGAACATAGTAAAATAAGAAATTGAAAGATTTCGTTGAAATTGTTTGTTTGGACTTTTGGTAAAAGTTATGTCTTGGTCCGAGTGACCTTTATTTTTCGCGTGTGAGATACCGTTGGAAAGAGGACGATGAGGCGAACATTTTGACATATGGTATGAGATAATCGGTCCACTGTAGGTGACGTAGTGAGGGCCGAATACGAAAAAGGGGGAAACTTCTCCGGCGATCGATTTCGGCTTCGATTCGCGCCGATCTTTCTCCCGGTGAGTGGTGCATCATTCTTGGGTCGATTAAGTTCATTTTAAGGGGTTGTAAATGTGTTTGTTCTCCCAATCTTGTAGATGGCCGAGATTGGGGTTTTTCGGCAACCTTTTCGACAATTTTTCGGGCGAGTTCGATGAGGGATTTCGGTCGTGTTCACCACGACATCCTGGTAGGTGTACACACAAGGGAGAGACGTATTGGGTTGCTGTCCGTAAAATATTTAATCATAAATTACTTGTAGGTTCATCGATATTTCCGATGACTCGTCCTCAATGTGTATTGGTAAGCGAATGAAAATGCACAATAAATTTGATTTCATATATGAAATTAATTTTTAATTAATTTTATTATGTTACTAATGAAGAATGTGACGTTCGGCGTTCGACGGATGTGATTTTGATTTAGAGAGCGGGAGGGCCTCGTTTGTTGTGGTAAGGATATAATTGGTGGTTGAAACTATTCATAAGACTTGATTTTATAAATTGATAAGAATTAATTATAGTGTCTATTTCAAATTATTATATGCTTAATTAGATATGATAGGTGGATGTCCGTTGAGATTTGAGTAGGGTGCTATTAGTTGACAATTTCTTTTTCCCTATCAGTAAGCATGCTAAAAATCTATAGTGATGATCCATTTATGAAAATTAGTTTATATGATAGTTATAGTTCATTAATTATGAACTTAGGTAAGAAAATAATAAATTATAACTCTAGGTACCAAGTTGTCATTAGGAAGGATTATTATGAAGTGATTAATGAATTAAAAGATAAATGATATCTAAAAGTTATAAATGTCTTAAATGATAAGATTATGTTCCTAAACAAAGCTTAAATGGATGTAATATGTGTTTCTCTCCTTTGAACAGATTCGGAGGGAAGGTAGTTGAAACTTGAGGAATCCAAGGTGAGGGAACGTACCTCAAATGATATTAATTACTTAACTCTTCGGAGTGGTAAGTCTCATCTGATGTGGGGCAGATTTTCGAGATCGTTTTCTTCATGCATAATCATACTTATTTGTGTGCTTCATATGTGTGTCATAATATGAACTGTGATGTTTTATTATGAATTTTGGAAGCCTATCGATTTTGATAAAAGTTTCTATTGTTCTCCTAAATAAAAAAATTGATTTTGAAATGAAATATTTTAGCGTGATGACTTCAAGCTTCAAACCTTCACCTTGAATATGCATTCATGCATCATATGCACTTAATGTAAAAACCCACATCAGGCGGAATATTTTCATCTCGGATGATTGGTCAACTTCGGGTAGACCGATTGGGGTCCGGTTTGCTCTGTGTCAACATAATAACACGATGAGCAAGTTCTAACACCCTGTGTCGATATAGTGACACGAAGGATGGAATTAGAACAACCATCATGTGGCTATACAGTGACACAATAGATGAAATGAGGAAAGAAAAGTAACAAGTTCTGTGTCGATATAGTGACATGAAGAGCGATTCAACGTCCTGTGGCAATATAGTGACATAAGGGACGGAATTAAAATAACCACCATGTGGTGATACAGTGACACGAGGGATGGGTGAAGAAGCACTCGTTTGATGAGTGGTATGGATATTCGTGTTTGATGATGATTCTCCAATTTATATTATATATATGTGATTTCACCATGCATGTGCACACCTGTCATTCATTTTGTATGTTCATTATGTGAATGAGTTCCCTTTTGAAGAAGAGAGGATTTTGAATATTTCTTGAAAATAAAGATGTTGATTTCCGCAATGATTTTAATATTTGAGGTAATTGTTTTAACTCACTGAGCTTAATCCATGCTCACCCCTTCTTTTTTTAATGTTTACAAGAAAGGAATACATATACTGCATGTTTGTTTGGAAATGAGTATTGATTCAAAAGGGATAGTGTGTGCGATTCCATGGGAGCGTATTTGGCTCAATGTTGTTCCTTTGATACTTATCATTTTTTTTAAACTGACTATTATGATTTTATTTATCTTATAACACCGCCTGGTTTTGGGTTGTGACCCATAATTTATTATTGATATAAATTGATTGATGAGAGTTGAGGCTTCATAATTTATGGATGAGATGATATGTGCGAGTCCCTATCATGGAATTAGATAAGGGCTTGACCCTTAATGGATTTTGGCAAGCATTCAATTATTTTGTTCGTGTAATAGTTTTGAGACGAAACTCGTATGTTCATATAATTCAGAATTTTTGGACTTGAGTCCCATATTAGTTGATAATTATAAACGGTCAGCGATGCATATTAAATTTTATAAATTACTCGTGAAGCGAAATATTATGGATAAATATTGTATTTGACGCATGAACGAATTTATGCATATGTCATGTCAAAATTTTTGAAAATTTTCAGAGTTAATTTATTTTTGAAACGTTGATTTCCGTTGAAGATTTGAATTTGAATTTAAATAATTGATTTTTTTATTTCACCCCTTGTAACGTCAAAATGAGTGAAAGGACGTCACAGCTATACTTAAGAGGCATGGATAATCTCAAGTATATCATCTCTGAGGGCGCAGCAGCAGGCAGCACAACGGTGCAAACATTTCCGCGGCTGAGGAACTTGGAGCTAACTAAGCTTGGGAGCTTGGAGGGATGGTGGGAGAACAAAATTGCCCCACAGCAAGAAGCCATGGGAAATTGCTTCCCAGCTCTTGTTGATTTGGAAATAAGATGTTGTCCAGAGATGGCCAGTTCACTACCATTAGCCCCGTGCCTGAAACATTTAAGTTTTAACAGTACAAAATTGCAAGAAGATACCGCTGGGTTCAATCCACGCTTTGACCTCATTGGTTTTCCTTGGTATTGGGAAATCTGAGGATGAATCATCCACGGTCGGCCTCGGTTCAGTCGACTCTTCAGCACACGCACATGACCCCGTAGATTCCTTTCTACATTTGCGGCACCTCCAATGCCTTGAAAGATTATCCATTAGTGGCCCTTCGGAGCTATCGTCGGTGCGGTGGCATGAGGATGAGATGGAAGAAGGCTCTGGCCACTTGTCCATTGAAGTCTTACATCTCTACAATTGCCATTGGATATTCTCGTTGCCTAGATATTATGGGTTTTGGACACGTGTGACCTCCCTCGAGTATCTAAGAATAGTATATTGCAATGATCTGGTCGCTCTGCCTTGTCAGGTGCTTCAGGGATTGAAGTCCCTGATAAGTTTATATATTGACGGTTGTCCAAGACTGGCGTGTTTAGAGATGGACGACCTCACTGCTCTCCGCAGTTTGAGTCTCTATGACTGCACTGATCTCACGTCATTGTTGCCTGAACGAGTTGTGCTGCTCGCCCTCCAAGTGTTGAGAGTTGTGGAGTGTCCGGAACTTGAAAAGAAATGCTCAAGAGGAGGCGAATATTGGACCCTCATCTCCAACATACCCAAGCTTGAGATCAAAGCTACGCTGTAATTCCAAATGTACCACTCAAGATTAATTTGTCATTTTTCTCCTCAACTTTTCTTCTTCTTTTTTTCTAGAACTTTTAAATTTAGACATTGGGCAGCCTCACGGCTCTCCGAAGTTGGAGGCTTGAAGGATGCACTGATCTCACGTCCTTGTTGCCCTAGTTAGCGCACTCAACCCAATCTGTGTAATCACAGCAGCAGAGAAGGATGATATCTAAATTCACCATTCAAGATTGATCTGTCATTTTTCTCCCCCGATTTTTCTTCTTTTTAATAACTTTTAAATTTGGAAATATTTTCTGTCAAGCTAATAATAGGGTTCTTTGTTTCATACAAATATGTGTACCAACTAATTTCGTGAATCTATTGCTTTTTTTTTCTCAACGATTTCAAAGTTGTTTTGCCTTTCTATGTCGTGAGTTGTGACGAAATGATTAGTAGGCAGATATTGATCCAATTTTCCCCCTAATTAATTAAAATGACATTAACTAGAATGACATCTCAACCCACTACCCCTCTCTCATGGGCATTTCGTTGATTGTCTTTCAATAAAATAAAATACAAAATACTCATTGCATGAGGCTGACGTTCATAAAAGAGTAAAAAAAAAAACAAATTTACAAAAAATCCTAGATGACAAATTTATCCTATTTATCTCATATTACATACTACTGAAAATACCTATGCTTTCATCCCAAATGAGAGAACACGATCGCTACTCAATATTTTCCACTTAATCTTTTCCAGATAGCAAGCTCATTGTATACATATCATTTTGCGGTGAGTCCAAAACCTATAAAAACTAGACTTACATAGATTGATTCTGTGTAAAATTCATAATTTTTGAACAGTTTTTTACATTCAATTAATAGCATGCAACTTTCAGTTATACAAGAAGTGTTAGAACAAAGTTGTTAATCCCTAGATAATTATATTTTGATGATACAAACTTCAAAAGATTGGAGTTATATTTAAAATGTCGAAAAAGTTTAAATAGAAATGAGTGACTTCATGCACTAAACTTTCAATTAATATTTGTCTATGTTCACATGAGATTTATATTAAGAGGTGAATATAAAAGTTATATATAACTTTCTTATCCTTGTATAAAATTAAGAATCACCTCGTTGGGATAACCACATAAAACGTTATGTTTAAACAAGTGAACTTTGAAAAGTTCAAATTGAATTTGATATTTTTATGTACTAAACTTGTACTTAATATTTGAGTATTCCATCATGAGATTTGGATAAAGAGATTAATATAAAAATTATATATAATCCTCTTATCTTTTCATAGAATTAGGAATCACCTCATTTGTACAACCGTATCAAAAGTTATACAAAAAATAGTGAAGATCGATAAGTTCTATTCGAAGTTGATAATTTTATGTACTGAACTTTCATTAAATATTTGATTACTTTGTCAACTGATTTGGGTAAGAGGTGAGCATGAAAATTGTAAATAAAACTGTTAGATTTTCATAGAATTAAATATCATCTCATTTGGATATTGGTATGAAAAATTATGTATAAAAGAGTAAATATAAAAAATGTTTCATTTGAAATGGACAACCTTGTGTACTAAAGTTTGAATTAATATTAGAATATGATCTCATTATATTTTGGATGAATGGTGAACATAAAATTGTAGAGAATTCTGTTATATTTTCATAGAATAAAAAATGAACTCATTTGGATACTTGTATGAAAAGTTATGTATAAATGAATAAGGTCTATAAAGTTTAATTTGAAATTGACAACTTTATACACTGAACTTTGATTGAATATTTGACTATGATATCATTGGATTTTAGATGAATGATGAATATAAAAGTTGTAGATAATTTTGTTATCTTTTCATAGAATTAAATATCATCTCATTTGAATAATTGTGCAAAAAAGTTATGTATAAAAGAGTGCAGGTCTATCAAGTTGTCAATGACAAAACGGTCGATCGATACACTAACGATCGACCGTTATGGGTAAAAAAGGATGAACGGTTTAGAACGGACGACCGAAGGTGCTGTCGGAACGACTGCTAATCACAGTGAATAAAGATATTTCTAAAACGGACGACCGAAATATTAACAGTCGACCGTTATGGGAGCAAAGGCAACAACAACGGCTAAAATCCTTCTACGGACTACCATTAACGGATAACTGCGCAGAAAAGGCAAGTGCAACGACTAGTTAATATTCAAAATGGTCGACCGTTATCTAAAATGGTCGACCGTTATAGAGCTGACAGCGCAATCTTTTGAATTACTTTACAACGGCCAAATTTTCAAGAGAAGCCTATAAAATGGATCCAAAAAATTAAAGGAAGATCATCCAAGCAAGGCAAATCATTCTAAAAGCTTCCTTCAAGTCCAAAGCATTTCTTTGAGCCTAATCTTGCCTTCCCTCTTCTAGTTTCTAAGTGTAAACATTCTTTGTAAGAAGAGAGAATTTGAGGGAATTCTTGTGTTTTTGTTTAGAGAGTTTGAGAGCTCCTTGTAAGAAGAGGTGTGTCTTACCTCTTGAGCAAAGAAGAAGATATTGTGGTGTAAAAAGTGTTATTCTCTCCCTACAAGAAAAGAGAAAGCTAGTGAATCTCCGACGGTCTCGAGGTCGGGAAGTCGGAGCGGAGACGTAGGCCAAGGTGTGGCCGAACCTCGTCAACAAATCACCGTGCATCTCGAGTTTATCTTTCTCTCTCTTCTTCCAACTCTATTATGCATGTGATTTGATTGCTATTGTGTTGGTTTAAATATTAACGAATAGATTTTAAGCTTCCGCGACAATTTTCGTAAAATCAGTATTTTCGATTTAAATACCAATTCACCTCCCTCCTCTTGGTGCTTTGTGATCCTACAATTGGTATCAGAGCAAAATTGCTCTTATTTTAAAGATTTAACCATCTTTTAGAGCATGGCATTATTTTTGGAAGAAGGTTATTCTATTTTCGACCCACCAAGTTTTAAAGACCATTCTTTTTCTTCTTGAAAAATTAGAATGAAAGCTTATATTTGTTCTATTGATTTTGATATGTAGGAAGTTTTGGAAAATGGTTTTGCAAAGCCAAAGAAAATTATAAATGGTGTTTCTATTGATCTTCCATTTTTTGAATATGACGATTTTCAAATGTCGATCGAAAAACTTGACTACAATGTTAAAAATGTCTTTTATTCATCTTTAGATTATTATGGTATGAATCTTATTTCTAAATGCTCCACTTCTCATGAGATTTGGCGAGTTTTTTTAAATAATTATGAAGGGAGTGACTTTGACAAAAATGACACATCGTATGTGGACAATGAAGAAAATGATAGTTTTACATTCATGATATTCAAAGATGAAGTATTATGCTTAATAGAAAAAAGTGAGGATAATAAGGTAACGTCAACTTCATCTTCTTCTTCTAGTGATAGTGATAGTGATAGTGATGATGATGTTGATATTGTTCTTAATGTTCATAAAGAATTTTCATATCTTATTCAAAAACATCTTTCTCTTAGAAAGAAAAATGAAACATTAATGAATGAGTATATTGCTTTGAAAAATGAGTTTGAAATTTTGAAAGAAGAAAGAAATTCTTGTTTAGTTCAAAATGAAACATTAATGAATGGTTTTCATATTATGAAAAATGATTTTAAAATTTTAAAAAATGAAAAGAATGCATGCTTAATTGAAAATGAAACTTTGATAAAGAAAATTGATTCACTCTTCTTGGAAATTAAAAATTATGAAGTTTTGAAGGTAGAAAACTCAAAGTTGATTATATTACAAAATGAATCACAAAAGAAAATAACTTATTTACAAAATGCTTCACATGATAAAAGTGCTATGCCTTTGAAACATATTAGGAATGTTCAAAAGCCTAGTAAAATGTTTGCAAACTCTAATGATTATAGAAAGGAAATGAACTTGAAGAAAAATGTCAAAAATACAAAAGGATATTATTTGAAATATTCTTATTCTTCAAAACCAAAGCATGCCAATGATTATTATTTGAAGAATAAACATTATTATGATCGATCTTTTAATGTTAAACATTTTTATACTTCTAATTATGATTATTCAAAGTTAAAATATGATCATAATCATTGTGTTATACCATATATTATTTGTCATTATTGTAATGCTCATGGTCATTATTCATTTGAATGTCAAATTAAAAAATCAATTAATATGGGCATGAAATTGATGTGAATTCCTAAAGGAACCAAAATTAATCATGTTGGACCCAAACAAGTTTGGGTACCAAAATGCAAATAATTTTTATTTGTATGTGTGCTTCATAAGGAATGAGAAGAATGATTCAAGCAAAGTGAAGGCACACACTTTTTGGTAAAAGTATCATTGAAGTAAAATTTTTTTGTGTGCACATATTATGACATATCATATTTAAAAATGAGTATTTAATGTGTCATTTCTTAATCATTATTATACACAAGCTCAAATGCATAAAAGCTTTAAAATTTTTATGTTGACAAAAAATTATGATACTTTCTATGATTAAGTGTGGATGTGCATTTTGATTTGATATACAAAACTTTTGATGATTTTGTGACTTGAACTAAATATCTATTTTATGAAAGTTGTATTTTATTTTGATGATAAATACTTGTATATAAAATTAAGATGATCTTACTTTTACTCATAAAGATCTTCTGTAACGCCCCGAGACCCACGTGACTTTCACGTGCTCAGAGTCGTCCCAGAGGCGCTACTCAATTTTCTATAAAATATTTTTGCGGAATATAAACAATAATTGCGGAAGACTTTTTCAATAATAACAACTAATAATCCATTATATTCAAAATAATTAAAATATTAATAAGTTCACAATTCTAATAAATGCGGAAATAATAAACTAGACAACTCAATCTAGAACATGTGCAACATCTGTCTATCACTGAGCATAGCCACCTGCAGGATCATCCTCTATCGAAGTACTCTCACCTGCACGGATCCAGGTACAGGAAATATCCATGAGTATAAAAAAATACTCAGTACGTAGGGTCTAAAAGACAATCAATATGCTCAATCGAAAATAAGATAAAATCAATAATGAGTCGATTGAGCAGTCAATACAATAATCAATTAACAATTTATCAATATGAACAATATATCAGGCTATGGTCAACAGACCAATGTAAATCAATAACCATTGTTCCAATTAATACTTATCAATTGCCTGATTAATAAATCAATATTCAATTAACAATTTCCAATTCAATAATCAATGGTCATTGGCCAATAACGATTCAATTCAATAGGGCAATAGTAATTGCCAACTCCATGCCAATATATCCAAATGACCATGATTTAATTCTATTTACTGCAATTCCAATTTCAATTCAATTCAATTCGATTCGATTTTCAATGTTCGGAGTTATCCAATTCAATGAGGAGCGCTCAGTCAATTAAGGGACACCATGCCACTTTTATGCAGGCCAGTGGGGGATCAGTGCCACGGCAAGCCCAATACGATTCAATGGGTTCGTGTATGGTGGGGGACGAGTGACCATACACAGGACAGCCATAGTTTTTACACTATCTGCCCCATTCAATTCAATTCAATTCAATTGGTCCCGGCTTAGTGGCAATCAGTGAACATGGGCCCAGTAGCTTTCAGCTTTTATCTTGTTTACCTAAAATGTCTATCTTTAAATAAATTATCAATGAAGTAAATTCTGAACTCCAAACTAAGTAGGTCAACAATACAATCAAAATCAAAGTTCATCATAGTATAAACAAATCAATCACCAACAATATCATTGATACATCAAATTAATTAATAACAACGATAATAATCAGTAATTAAAATTTACTCAAAAATAAATAATAACTCTAGGTGGTACTCTCTGTTCATTACGGCCGTAACATCATTTTTCTTTCTCTCTCCATCTTCTCTGATTTTTACGACCGTAAATTCTCTCTCCAAATTTTTACCCCCTATTTCATTACTGCCATAAACTTTTACACCCTATTCTATTACCCCTTTTCTGTTACGGCCATCAACTTTTACACCCTATTCTATTATCCCCTTTCTGTTACGGTCATCAAATTTTACACCCTATTCTATTACCCCCTTTCTGTTACGGCCATCAAATTTTACACCCTTTCCGTTACGGCCATCAAATTTTTACACCCTTTCCGTTACGGCCATCAAATTTTTACACCCTTTCCGTTACGGCCATCAAATTTTTACACCCTTTCCGTTACGGCCATCAAATTTTTACACCCTATTCTATTACGGCCATCAAATTTTTACACCCTTTTTATGTTACGGCCATCTCGTTACGGCCTATCCCGTTACGGCCGTAAAACTCTACTCTTTGGCCGTAACACTTTTTTTTATTTCATTTACGACCAATCTATCTCCCCTTTTCTCTCTCTTCTTTTCTCTCTCTCTCCCAACTTCTCGGCCGTAAAACCTCGTCTCCATTTTTTTTTCTTTTAATTCCCTTACGGCCAATCCATCTCTCCTTTCTCTCTCCAAATTCTCAGATTTTTACGACCGTAAAAATCATCTGTTACGGTCGACATCTATTACGGCCGACATCTATTACGGCCGACATCTATTACGGCCGACATCTTCTCTCTCTATCTTTTCTATTTCATTACGGCCGAAAACCTAACTCTTCGGTCGTAACATTATTTTTTTTTCTTTTACGGGCGTAAACGCTCATTCTCTATTTACCCGTAAAACTCTTCCCTCGTTTCGGCCGAGAACATCACGTGTCGACAAATAATTACGACCAGAAAATTACGGCCGTGACAAAACTAATTTAAAACCAAATTGCGTCGTAAAACATCATGACACAATAACAACCAATCAGAATCCCCCCTACGTACCTCGTAGCCGTTCGACGTTGAATCATGCCTTGCCATGCCTCTGCCGTCGGACACCAAGAACCCATAGAAAAGAAAACTCTTTTGACGATCGACTCTAAAGATTTATTTATAGGGCTCTTAAATCTTTATCTCCAATTCATCTATAACTTACAATCCTAATCAAATTTAATCTTTTAATTAATCCCTTTTAAAAATTTTGATTTGTTTTAATAATTAAATAATTCCGAATTTAAATAAATATCCCATAATACACTTTTATCCTTAATTAAACTCCTCCCCTATTTTCCTTTATTTTCGGAATTATTTATTATAATAATATTAATGGTCATTTTTCTCAAAATAAATAATAAAATATTATTTTTCTAACTCTCAAAAATTGGGGTCGTTACATCTAAGACATTTGGGTTTATCTTGATAATTTTAAATATTTGTGAGGAGTGCATAATGATGATATTTTGAATTTAATTTTGTGCAATAATTATTTGAGATTTAAATTTATTTACTAGTTATCATAATTTTTACACAAGACTATGATTATTTTTTTTTAAAAAGTAAATTCTTGTGCATAATTGGACCATTCTATTTTGAAGATGATTATGTCTACATATGCTTAACCCTTAAAAATGTGAGCAAGTATAATTGATTATGCTATTACTAGCTTTTATTTAGACATTTGATGCATTATAATTTTAAAATTAAAAATGACTTATAAATTTGGAATTTAAGCATAAGAACAACTTTTTGAAAACAAAGTTAGAGAGAGTTTTAAATTTTGATATCATAATTTCTTTTGACTTGTGATAATGTACTTGAAAAATATCTTTTCTCATATGTTAAATAAAGTAAACTATATGCATATCTTAATCTATTGCCACATCTATTGTAATTGTCATTATGATTTGACAAAAAAAATGATATATGTGATCATCTTTGATAAATATTTTATATAAAATATTTGAGAATCATTTATGCAAAGTTAAGTTGAATACAAATTTAAGAAATATTTTGGACATCATTATGCTTACTTTTATGAATCTATACATGTTCATGATAATGCTTGAAATATAATTTCTATTTGTTATGTATATAAATTTCATGATCATCATTTTCTTTTATGCGAAGTTGAAGAAACTAATCATGGTGAAATGAAATTATTTCTAACAAGATATGTGACTAACAACCTTGGACCCAAACAAATTTGGGTACCAAAATTCAAATGATCTTTTACTTGTATGTTTGCGTCACATGAAAAGAAAAATGAAAATAAAGTTGAAATGAGATGGACACCTAAGGTTTCCGATAAAAGTATTTTGTGTATAAAAATGAAAATTTGAACTTATTTTAATGTGATGCATATTTATGCTTTGGATTTGTCTATTTATTATCATAAAGATAAACATTGAAAAAATATTATGATTTTTATGCATACAAAAATTATCTTGTTTATCTAATCTTGTAAATGCCTATATTACTCATTTTGATTAAATATGCTTAAAGATTATGATCATTGCTAAGTTGACATTTTTGGACTATCATGCTAATTCAATGTGAAAATCATATTTGATGAAATAAGAGCATTTGCATACATGATTCTTCACATTCAAAATATGTTGCTTATGGTATTAAGCATGTATAATTGATTTATATGAACCTTGCGTACTTTTTTGCATCTTGATATTTGTGATTCAATATAGTTATAAGATGTCTATAATTTTGAAGTATAAAAGAATTATATTTTTATGAGTAAAAAAATATTAAATGGCTTTGTTGGATTGAAATTTGATTATCACATGTTTTTTTGTTGATGACACTTGATGTTTTAATATATTGAATTAAGAATTGAATATCTTTTGAATATTTAGAAATGCAAATTTATAAAAAAAATTATTAATTAATATATAATATCTTATTATTGACTTGTGGTAATATATGCTTGCAAAATTTATGTTGTTCACATATCAAGATGATTATATGCCTATTTTTCCTCTTGCCATGTTTATTATCATGACTATTTTTGGCAAAAAGAAAAGACATATAAAAATATGAATGTTAAGTCTTCTAAACTTGAATAACTTTTTGTTTAGCTATAAAGAATACTTCATATTTATAATAAACATGTTTGACACAATATTTATATGACTCTTATGTTATGAGCTTTATGTGCATGGACATATTATGAATTTTGACTTATCATTTATACATGCACATTATGATGTGGAATAAGATGATTGATCATATTGGTGTTCCATTTGAAAATTATTGCATAAGACATCTAATTGCTAAACTCTATGCTTATGCACATATTTGAAATGAATCATATCACTATAGAAATCATATACATCTTCTATTAAAGTTGATTTGTATGCTCATCTTTGTAAAATACTTTGACATGCATTTTATTTTTTCATATTTGAAATTATCATGTCATGTAATGAAAGTTATTTCTCTCATTCATAGTTTGAAATAGTTACTTTAAGAAAGAGGGAGCATATATAAGACTAAACTTTAAATACCTTTTAGTTTCATTTTTTATCACCAATTTTGATTATTATCTTGTGACAAAGAAAGAAAAGGAGAAATGGATTTGAGTGAGTGCAAACACAAATTTTATGGTAAATGTATTGTTTAAACTTGGATATACTTTTGTGTTACAATTATTTGTGCTTGTCTATTAGTAATCATAATTTGTGCACAAACTTATGCTCATTGGAAAATCAACTTTTGGGTGTATGTTTGACTTTGAAAATGCTTATGCTATTTATCATGCTTAGTCGTTAAAATTTGTGAGTATATATATTTATTTAGTCATCTACTAGTTCTTGATGCTTTGTAAAATTGAAATTGAAAGAAGTTTTAGTTAAAATTTGAGAAAATTTTAAAATATCATATACATCACTTGTATTTTTCTTGGTAAATGAACTCTTGTTCTATAAGATTAATGTGTATTAATTTATATGATCATGATTTGTTATCATTTGAGTAGCCTTATATCATATGACACATGACTATCTATGAAATTTGAAATGATATGGTATCATTTGAAATATTTATGTTATATCATGAAAAATATCAAATATATAAGTTATATGAGCATGGATTTACATTTTTATCATTTGAAAAATTATTTTATTATCATATCTTAGTACAAATCCTTTAATTTTCAAATCTTTATGTTATGAAAATTAAATTTTGACTCATTATTCACAATGTTATATTGTTATTGGTTCCTTCAAAGAAAAGATAAACATATAAAGAATTAAAGTAACATAGAAAAAGAGAGAAATTTGATCATAATGATAGGGGGAGCTTGTTCAAAAGTTCGAAAGATTATTTTCTCCCTTCACTTTGAATATTGTTTTGTTACCATATATCTTTATTGTCAAATCCTTAATTATTTGATATAATTCAGTTTAGATTTGACATATCATTGTTGTCTCAAAGTTTTATGCAATATTTTAATTCCTTATATGATATTTTGAGACATATTATTCATAAATCCTAAATAAATTTGATTTCATTTTTACCTCTATGAACCGGTCATAAACTTAGGGGGAGCTATTTTTGCCTATTCCATATATTGTTACTTATATGGAAAAAGGGGGAGAAATATATTGTAAGGAGGATGACATGATTATGGGAAATTTATATATTGTTTCTTATATATTTCATGTGCAAATTATTTTTTGATGAAACAAAAGGGGGAGAAATATAGGAGAAATATGATAAAAATATAAAGAGAATTTTATATAGATGTGGACCTCCTAAATATAACTTTATAAGAAAAGTACCTTATAATTAAGAGAAGAGGAAGAAATATAAGAAATATGATAAAAAAGATTACATAAGAGAAATATATATAAACCCCTGATTTATTATGTGGACCTCTTGAATATAACTCTATATGAAAAGTACCTTACAATTAAGACTTATGTGCATATCTACTATTGTAAGGAAAGTTTAGTTTTAAGGGGAGTGAAATTTCGATTTTGATATATTTTCCTTCCCAATTTATATACTTTTCATATTTCTCGGTTTGTCTTCATAAAAAAGGAGGAAATTATTGGAACAAAGTTGTTAATCCCTAGATAATTATATTTTGATGATACAAACCTCAAAAGATTGGAGTTATATTTAAAATGTCGAAAAAGTTTAAATAGAAATGAGTGACTTCATGCACTAAACTTTCAATTAATATTTGTCTATGTTCACATGAGATTTATATTAAGAGGTGAATATAAAAGTTATATATAACTTTCTTATCCTTGTATAAAATTAAGAATCACCTCGTTGGGATAACCACATAAAACGTTATGTTTAAACAAGTGAACTTTGAAAAGTTCAAATTGAATTTGATATTTTTATGTACTAAACTTGTACTTAATATTTGAGTATTCCATCATGAGATTTGGATAAAGAGATTAATATAAAAATTATATATAATCCTCTTATCTTTTCATAGAATTAGGAATCACCTCATTTGTACAACCGTATCAAAAGTTATACAAAAAATAGTGAAGATCGATAAGTTCTATTCGAAGTTGATAATTTTATGTACTGAACTTTCATTAAATATTTGATTACTTTGTCAATTGATTTGAGATAAGTGGTGAGCATGAAAATTGTAAATAAAACTGTTAGATTTTCATAGAATCAAATATCATCTCATTTGGATACTGGTATGAAAAGTTATGTATAAAAGAGTAAATATCTAAAATATTTCATTTGAAATGGACAACCTTGTGTACTAAAGTTTGAATTAATATTAGACTATGATCTCATTAGATTTTGGATGAATGGTGAACATAAAATTGTAGAGAATTTTATTATATTTTCATAGAATAAAAAATGAACTCATTTGGATACTTGTATGAAAAGTTATGTATAAATGAGTAAGGTCTATAAAGTTTAATTTGAAATTGACAACTTTATGCACTGAACTTTAATTGAATATTTGACTATGATCTCATTGGATTTTAGATGAATGATGAATAACAAAAGTTGTAGATAATTTTGTTCCATAGAATTAAATATCATCTCCTTTGGATAATTGTGCAAAAAGTTATGTATAAAAGAGTGCAGGTCTATCAGGCTGTCAATGATAAAACGATCGACCGATACACCAACGGTCGACCGTTATGAGTAAAAAAGGATGAACGGTTTAGAACAGATGATCGAAGGTGCTGTCGGAACGACCGCTAATCACAGTGAATAAAGACATTTCTAAAACGGACGACCAAAATATTAACGGTCGACTGTTATGGGAGAAAAGGCAACAACAATGGCTAAAATCCTTCTACGGACTACCATTAACGAATAACTGCGCAGAAAAGACAAGTGCAACGACTAGTTACTATTCAAAACGGTCGACCGTTATAGAGCTGACAGCACAATCTTTTTGAATTACTTTACAATGGCCAAATTTTCAAGAGAAGCCTATAAAAAAGATCCAAAAGATTGAAGAAAGATCATCCAAGCAAGGCAAATTATTCTAAAAGCTTCCTTCAAGTCAAAGCATTTCTTTGAGCCTAATCTTGCAAATCATCCCTTCCCTCTTCTAGTTTCTAAATGTAAACATTCTTTGTAAGAAGAGAGAATTTGAGGGAATTCTTGTGTTTTTATTTAGAGAGTTTGAGAGCTCATTGTAAGAAGAGGTGTGTCTTATCTCTTGAGCAAAGAAAAAGGTATTGTGGTGTAAAAAGTGTTATTCTCTTCCTACAAGAAAAGTGAAAGCTAGTGAATCTCCGACGGTCTCGAGGTCGGAAAGTTGGAGCAGGGACGTAGGCCAAGGTGTGGCCGAACCTCGTCAACAAACCACCGTGCATCTCGAGTTTATCTTTCTCTCTCTTCTTCCTACTCTATTATGCATGTGATTTGATTGCTATTGTGTTGGTTTAAATATTAACGAATAGATTTTAAGCTTCCGCGATGATTTTCGTAAAATCGGTATTTTTGATTTAAACACCAATTCACCCCCCCCCCCCCCTCTTGGTGCTTTGTGATCCTACAAGAAGCAACACACAAATGTTCAATTGAGAACTTATTTGATTATATTTGATAACTTAAAATCAATATACTATTATTACTCTTGTGAAGCTTGATCAATCAAAAATTTTTTTAAAACATAATTGTTCAATGATTTAAGACAATAAAATCTCAAAAGATCCGCCCTACATATCTTACTATAAATCTACTGAAAATAACATCAAATCTAATATAAAAATTAAGGAAAAAATAAAGAACTCTTGCAGCCACTGTGCACGTACTCTCTCAATAGAACTTGACTATTGTTCTTGTACTTCTAATATTAGACTTCAAATTTATGCACGTACTCTCTCAATAGAACTTGACTATTGTTCTTGTACTTCTAATATTAGACTTCAAATTTATGCTTTAGGGATGATTTTTTAGATCCTTTTCTGTTCCTTTTTTTTCTCATCCCAAAAAAAAAATCAAAATTTTATTCAAAAAGGGGTAGAATTGGTTCTGAAACGCCCGCCATCATGGTCATGAAAAGATCCGTCACGACTATGACTGGGACTATATTTCAGTATTTTTACTTCAACACACGGTCACGATCGTGAAGTCGGTGGGACGGCCGTCTAATGGCACGACCGTAACAATATGAAGCATCACCATTACAATTGAAGTTCTGATGTTTTTTCACGATAAGAAGGCACGACCCTGTCATCTATGGGCACTAGCGTGATCATAGCTTCTTACTGATTTTCATTTGTTTCGGCTATTTTCTTAGTCATTTTAATTTTCTACAATAAAATTATCTAAAATTAATTATTTAATATTTAATTAAGCTAATTATTTTAAAATTAAAATTGTTAGCTATTATGCCGTTGCTCTCTTCCCTCTCTCCTCTGGTCACTCATGATGGAGGGGTGGCTAGGGTTACAACTCCTTTAAGAAACTATTATTCTTTTTTATTCTTTATTATTTTTTAAAGTTTTTATTAATTTTGAATTTAATATGGTTGGTGCGTAAATTATTAATAGATGAAACAGGATCAAAGATTGATTAGTTATAAATTAAAATTGAAGTAGCCAATTAAGAAAGAATGTGAAGTTAAATTTTATTGTTGAAATTTATCCGAGATCGAACATGATTTCCTTTACTTCAATTTTTAGAATTCTTTGTGATGAAGCAATGTAGTAGTTGTTTGTTTGTATGAGGGAAAAACGCGTAAAATGAACAAACATAGTGGCGATAGGTATGCATTCTGAATCAGGAGAACACCCATGACATGGCGGTTCATGATTCATCAGGTAAACTTCATCCTTAGTAAGTATGGACCTCTTCATACCTGGGACATGTGTCCTTCTACGCCAGAACTTCCATGACATGGCGGTTCATGATTCATCAGGTTATTCCAAATATCAGGAATGAATTCATTAAGCAAATTGGAAATGGCATTCATACATCCATTATGTATGACCCCTGGATTTTTTGTACCCCTCTGATATGGATGCCTACCTATGTAAATATGGATATCTCTAAGGAGCACCTTACGGTGGCACACCTACTATCTAATAACAATTGGAACATATCTATCCTATCACTTCTCTTTGTCCACGACCTCTGCGACAAGATTACTCGTACTTTTATTTCTTCTTCAGCCTATGATGATGCATGGGTTTGGAAACAGGATTCCCTTGGAATTGCAAATGTTAAATCAGTATATAGTTCCCTCTCCTGCTATGTGCCCGCGTTGGCACCGGCCGGATGGCAGCCTTGGTCTAGTGTGTGGCAGATCCCGATATTACCTAAGGTGCGTATGTTCATATGAAGCTCTTGCATGACAGGCTTCCCACTATGGATGTTATTAAGAGGTTTAATCCTGCTGTTGATCCTACATGCAAGCTATGTGGTTTGGCTCCTGAGGATATCACCCATCTATTTTTTCATTGTTCAATGGCACATCAAATTTGGGACAAGCTGCAGGCGGAGTTAAATTATACATGTGAACATATCAATAGTTGGAAAAGAGGAAATTGGCTCAATGAAAGTGCATGTTTGGATCAACAGTTTAGGAAAATGCTTATCTCTTTAATCGCGCTTTGCCTTCATAATATCTGGGATTTGCAAAATAATGTGCACTTCCGATCTAGGCATGCAACCGCCGGTGTCATTTGGTCGAAGGTGCTTGCAGCATACCAGGATTTTGCTGAATCCCATGCGCTTGAGGCTATCTGCTCGACTTAACCACCGCGTGTTCATCATAATACTTTACCTTCCACACGCCCCCAGTGGTCCATCCGGACTAGGTGGGAGCCTCCTGCCACTTCCGCCTATTGTCTCAACACGGATGGCGCTCTCATAGATTCCTGTGAGAAAGGATGTGTTGGTTATATCTTACGAACTCACTCTGGGCTTTTTCATTTTTTAGGCACTACAATTCGTTCAGCTAACTCGGCTCTAGAGAATGAGGCAAGGGCAGTATTGCTGGGACTTCAGGCGTGCCTTGCACACGGTATCTCCAATGTGCACCTGTACTCGGATTCGGAGGTCCTAATTTGCACCATAAATCGGCAAAGTCGTTACCCTTGGCGCATAAAAGGCATCATTTTGGATATTTGGGACATGATGGCTCGCATACAAACTGTTCATGCATCGCATTGTTATCGCGAGTATAATCGCGCAGCTGATTTTCTTACTGTTTTTGCTAGGAACACGAATTATGATTCCTTTTGGGACGACTGCCCTCCCCCAGGCATCGTCCAGTTTTTGTATACAGACTCTTTGAATACCACTTAAGGAATGCATGTTTTATTTTTTTTTAAAAGAACGATTCATGATGCATATTTAAATAGTTATTGAATTCTAGAAGTATGATGCCTAGTTGCCTTGTCGGACAGATACTTCATAGAAAAAATAACTTGCAATTTGTATTGAGCTGCCAACTCTGTTGCCCCTAATTGATAGTGGCACTGTGAAACAAAAAACAAAATAAAATCTTTTGTCAGTGTTATCAAGTTACAACTTACAAGTTCTTTTTTAAAACAAAAGAAAGCTGAAAAGTTGGAAAGTGGGAAACATGGGGATTGTAAAATTGTTTTGTCATTTTATATTGTGGTTGAAACTCGAAATAATAATGATTTAACAAGCGGACAAACAAAGAAGTCACATCCCGAGAGCACCACCCAACCTAATTAAGAATTAATTCTGATTAAGTGTTAAGTCTGTTATTAATTAAAGAACTGATTCGATTTGAAGGATTCATCGTCTATCCAAAAAAACAAAAATATATGATGAAAATATGGTGTAACAATAATTATTTCCTGAAAGTCGTTGAAGGGGGACGAGTAACAATATTCTTCGTAAACACATTTTTTTATTAGGTCATTCGGTTTTCAAATTTTGACCTAGTTATGTGAGAATATGTATTTCATATATCTAAATGTCATATACAATAATCAATACATAACATATATATTTTAAAAATATTTTTTAAAATAACATATATAACATTATGTCTTAATTATGGTCATGACCAAGTGGCCACGTCCACATCAGGACTTGGTCATGATCATGAACCCCATATTTTCAGGTGTGACCAAGTCTCTTACTTTTATCTTATTTTCTACCCCTCGTTCATGGTCGTGCCTGTGTCAATCACATCCCTCTTGGTTCCACCATAGTTGTGACAGTATAGTCACGTGCATGATTACGAGCCGGCGCTTTACCCAATTTTCATTCTTTCACTCATGGTCGGGACTATGTCGGTCATCGTCATGCCTAACTTTGTCATGGCCCTAACATATTTTCAACATGTTTGATCTTGGTTCGTTCACGACTGTTTTAGGGCATTGCACGACCGTGCTAACGTTCTTAAAACTAGATCTTTTATCTGAAAATACATGTTTTTGATATGAAATTAAGGGGAAAACATATACATCATTGATAACACATAAAAAACATGGATCATAGACATATAAACATATTTATACCTTGTTGGGACGATATCAATTGTGAACACATATAATTTAGGATTTTCCCTAAAATCATACAAAATAATATATCTAAGTCATGAAACATAATGTAATAACATATCATCACCTAAAATATATAGATCTAATTACATCTGAAATATATAGATCTAATTAATATGTTTATGCAACCATCAATCATAATCTAGTATGAAAACAATGTGTACTCAAACTCTTACTCCATCACACAAAATCATTGAGAGAGGAGAAATAGATTTTTATTCTCTTTACATATCTTGACCGTAATCTTATGTTATTCTTCTTTTCCTTCCTCAAGTCATAGCCATTATGTGTCCAGATAGAGAAAAAAATTAATAAGAGAAGGTGTGAGCTTTATATAGGGAGACATAAAGATTTTGATCCAAAAGACCTATATGCCCCTTTTAATTACTACTTTAATTTTTTATATTACATTATTTTTTATTAATTTTTAATATGATTTCCATATAGATTATTAATTAATTGATGAACCATCTCTTCTAGATTAAAAGGGTGAAATAAGTTGGTGGTTAGAGTACCACTTAATTATAACCTAAAATTTAAATATCAAATTAGAAAAGAGAGAAAATTTTGAGAACCGTTGTTAAAATATATCTGACATCGAACCTGATTTTTCTTCAATTTTAGAATTCTTCGCTGGAGCAGAAAAAGGGAATAAAAAAAGTTTGAATTTGTCTAGCATAGTTTGTTTGTATGAGGGGAAAAGGTGTAGATGAGCAAACATATTGGCGGTTGATAAGAACCATCCATGATGCATATTTAAATAGTTATTAAGTCTCGAATAAATAGGATAAATTACACCAAATACCTTCAAACTTTAAGGTTTGCTCAGTTATATCCTCAAACTTCATTTTGTAACACAAATGCCCTTCATCTTTTAACGCGTTTCACTCAATGCCCTCTTTACCCAGTTTTCTGGTTTTTTGTCGACGTGCCATCTCCTCTCTCCTCCACGCAAATAGTCATCTGACGTGGCATGCTCTGATGTGGCACATAAAATTACATAAATGCCCTCCAACTTTAAGATTTGTTCAGCAATACTCTCCAACTTCACTTTGTAATACAAATGTCCTTCATCTTTTAATACATTTCACTCGGTGCCCTCTTTACTTAAGATAGTCGATTTTTCTATTTTTCATCGACGTGACGTCCACGTGGCCATCTCCTCTCTCCTCCATGCAAATATCCGTCCGACGTGGCATGCTCCGACATGACACGTAAAATTATACCAAATGTCCTCCAACTTTAAAGTTTGCTCACCAAATGCACATAAAATTACGTCAATTTGGACAAAAATGACGGCCAACGAACGCGAAAGGTGAACGATGAAGGAGACAAACGACAAAGGAGAGCGAACGGCGAATGAGTGTGAATGGTGAAGGAGTTTCACACGAACGACGGCAAAGAGGAAAATAAGAAAATAATTTAACAGTGAGTGAGTCAACTTACGGTAAATATGTGGTGTCACGTCGGAGCATGTCATGTCGGACGGATATTTGCATGGAGGAGAGAGGAGATGGCCACGTGAACGTTACGTCGACGAAAAATTAGAAAACCGACAGTCCCAAGTAAAGAGGCACTGGGTGAATTATATTAAAAGATGAAGGGCATTTGTGTTACAAAGTGAAGTTGCCTTAAAGTTGGACGGCATTTGTGTAATTTTATATGTCACGTCGGACGACTATTTGCATAGAGGAGATAGGAGATGGTCACGTGGACGCCACGTCGACGAAAAATCGGAAAATTGACTATCTCGGGTAAAGAAGGCATCGGGTGAAATACGTTAAAGTGAAGTTGGAAGATATCACTGAGCAAACCTTAAAATTGAAGGACATTTGGTGTAATTTATTCCATTCCGAATAAATATGATGCCTAGTTGGACAATGACTTTACAGACTTTTAAATACGATTTATACTGGGCTGCCGAGTCTGTGGCCCCTAATTGATAGTGGCAACCCTGTGAAACAACAAGAAAATAAAAAAGAGAGACATATTCCGATCCATGATATGGTTGCATATAAATTATAAGTGGTTAATGCACATATTTACAAAACTCTGTTTCACACATTGATATAGAGCATTTATTTTTATTATTTAATTAATTTAATCATTATAATTTATAATTAAATTAAACATATATTTCTTAGCTGAAGTAATCTATACTATATTAAAAGAAAAGTACTTTGCATCTGGAAGTGATATTTGGCATCATAATATGTTGTCATGTGTTCTTAAAAAAACTTTTTTTTACAAAAAATATATTTGAAAGAATACTAATTAGAAGGTGTAATCATCTAACTAACAATCAATTAATATTTATAATCATTAGAATTTGTAACCGTGTAACTAATAAAATCTAATCATTATTTAAAAATAATTGATATGAGAGTTAGTTATAATTTTAATGTGTAAAATGTTTTTAATGATTAATATGAAAGTTAATTATAAGATTTTATTGAACATATAATTACATAATTTTATTGGAGTACTGGATAATAATTATCCATGAGAAGTATAATAATTATGATATAAAAATAAATTTCATATTATAAGTAAATAATTAAAAACAAAAAACTACAAAGCAGTTCCACAAAAATCAACAACTACCTTTATGCAGTTTAAAATTAGTGGATGCAAACTTGGACTCTTATAAGTACTCCAAGAAGATCACACTCAGTAGTGTACACAAAACATTTCATCATTATTTAATTTACATTTGCATTCATCTCTCACGGATGCATTTATCTCTCAACAATGAGATGATAAAATAATATCTGCACATGAATATAGGGATGCATGATTATGGATTGATAAGTAGTTAAGTACCATGCACTTATGCTCCTCTCTTCACAAAGTTTGTCAACTTTTTTATTCCTCAGGTTTAAGTAGATGGTGTTACTTAAACACTGAATATATAGGATGAGCATGAGACATGGAAATGACCAAATAATTATGCTTTCTTCTCATAATTAATTTTATAGTGTTTTTTTCTTTCTTTCTTTCTTTCTTTTTTTGCCATGATCCAAGTCTATTTGCCATGATTTTGCAAGTTTTTTGCCATGCTTTCTTCTCACAACTAGCTTATGTTTTTGCAGGTGGCAAATTGTGTATTGCGGCATCCCTGCATCAATTTACATTATGTTTAGGTTTCTTTGGTAAAATAAATTATTTATTCATAGAAATTTAAAAGTAAGTCATTGATGTATTTAGTATATATACTTTTTGTTGTCTTTATGTTTATCACATTGTTTTATAAATTTATTTAAGTAATTAATATAATTGGATTGTCCAACGTTTTAGTTACTTTGTTTGTAAACTACTTGAGTGCCTTAATTTTATAAGTTCACGAACTCTTGGATACGAACTCTTATTTAGAAACTATCAAAGTTGTAATATGTGTTAATAGACAAAATACATAATTGTTACCTTAAAATGTTTATTTCAGTGTGTTATTTTCTTTTTTTATTAGATGTATGCCACATTCTTTTATAACTTTTTGTATATTATCCATGTAATTAGATTGTCATATATTAAAACATTTTAACGTATCATTGTTGGGCATTATTTATTTATTAAATTAGTAAATATGTACTAAAATTTAACTAGCATTTTCTTTTGAGAAATGATCTAAGATAAATCTGTTTATAGTCTTCATTTATTGTGATATACATTCTTCTAATTTTTTAAACTATCAAAATATAAGTCCATTTTATAAAAGAAATTAATTATTTTGGAAAATATATGTTCAAATAAAATCTAAAAAGTGTGAAGTTGTTTCCATATACTTCAGAGCGTCAGGTATATTGTGTTCGAGCTTTAGGAATCCAATTGTTTTGTTTTTAATCATTATCTCTCCTTATAATAATTATATAAATGGTGAATAAATCAATCTATTAAAGCTTAACTTTAAAATTATTCAATGATTAAAAATATCAGTAATTATATAATTTTATTAGAGTATTTGATACAATTATCCATAACCGACCACGATTACAAAATATGATAATTATACATTACATTATATTATCTATATGGTTATAGTAACTATTTACTTTAATTCTAATTAATTATAACATTAAATGATTTAAATAATTAGATAACTATTATAGTTGGTTACGAGGTTTCAATAATTAGATAATTATATAATTTAATTAGAGTATGGATAATTTATCCATAATTTTTATATATTTAGTTACGAATGAATTAAACATTCAGCTTTGAAGATGTAAAAATGATACGTTGGTGTATGAAATAATTTGAACTAATGGTGGTACAATGATAAAATGTTGCATGTTGTCACAATATATTTAATACACAAACAATTATTTTTCAAAATCAGTTATAAAATATCATAACTATATAATAACTACATCTTCTATATTATACTACATAGAGAGAAGTAAACAAGAATATGATAAGTGCACATATAAGAGTTCACATGTAATTGAACAAAACAATTAAACCAATATGAAGAATATAAAAGAAAGCAGGAAAAGTTGCGAGGGTATATTTTCGTCTCCTTGATAAAAATTTCAACATATGTGACTACTTGGTAAAAAGAAATGTTTTCATTTAATATATTTTTATTACAAGTGCATGTAACTTATACAAGTAATTTTACTTTTAACTTATATAAGTAATTTTATATTATTATTATTATTATTATTATTATTATTATTAGAAGTTGTTTGGTCGAAGAACTATTATCCAACAAACAAGGGTTATTTTCTACGACATTTGTTATCGCATATATATAGACTTAATTCTTATTTTGTATTTTGGTGAAAAGATAGTGATTTTTTACATAAATGAAAAAGTTAATTATAAAATTCTTATCTATTTAAGTCCTTTTAAAAAGAATAATAAGTTATACCTAAGATGTGTAATTTAGCTTTCTAAATGACATTTGAACAAGTTTAACTAATTTATGGTATGAAAATATTATGTGCTACTTTTTAACCAATTGCCCATAATTTTGATTAAGGAAAAATATAATTAAAGGATAAACATGTTTATTATATATTTCTTGAGAATATAAAATTTGTTAAAATTAAAACTTGATTATTTAAATGGAATATATAATTATAACTAATATATATATATAATATTTAGTATCGTCCATACATCGTACCAGGTACATATACTATTTAATGTGGTCAATTAATTTTGAAATAATTTATTAAAATAAATAATAATAATATTCATGTTATTGGTTCAATAAATTATGATTTTGCGCACCATTATATTTTTTGTCCTTGAAGTTATGGTTATATTTTTTTATAATGGATTTGGTGATGAACAAATTTGTTTGGTAAAATTTCACTATTATGCACACTTACAAAAATAGCTTAAAGCACATATTTCTTAGAATAAAAATATTATATCATGATTAAAAATCTATATAGATGATATAATGTGATTGATAAACATACAAAAATATACGAATAAAATGTAGATAGCTATTGGCAATTTTCATTAATAATTATTTATGGTATAAAAATGTTTGGATGAAATTTATTTTTAAATGATAATTCAGACAATATAATATCTGGAAGTATACAATACTAAAAGAATTACAGCTATAACATATGAAGGGTTATCTTGATTTATTTACATTATAATATTTTTTTAATAATTAGTCATATTTTTTAGGGCACCGCGCATCGCGCGGGATCTTACAGTAGTATATATTTATTAGATTAATTTAATAAAAAAATATATGATCTGAGTAAAAAATTATGACCATTAAATTAATCATATTTTTAAAAATATCTTGATTACAATCATCGATTGATGCATGACCATTAAATTAAATTATCTTAATATTAATCACATTTATTATTTAACTAATAAATAAATAATATGTAATTATTTTATTAATCTAATAACTAAAATTAATATTTTACACTCATTTTACATTGCTCTATGTATACATTTAGCAGAGGAGGGAGTAGAGTGCGAATGTGACCCCCTCGTCATTGTCATTCGCAAAGAGCACGACGAAGAGGCACTTGAGGAGCAAGATGAGCGTGAGCGTCCAGAAGACGAAAGAGAGCACCTTGAGACGTTCAGCATACAGTGGCTACATGCTCATAGTGTCGTAGAGGACCCCAACTTCTAGCAATTAATCCTAGTTTTGAACAATTCTAGTAACGGGAAATAATTGAATAGTTTTCGTAACCGAAAAAGAATTTCTTAATGGTAATTTAATATATTAAATTGGATAAAATAATAAAATTTATGAGATAGTGGGTGAGATTTAATATTGAGATAGTGGGATGAGAAAAAAAGTTACTCGGGTGTCTTCATGGAAAATTAGAGGATATAATTATTAGGAAAAAAAATTAAATATTCCCTATCTCATCTTGTTTCTTATTGTCTTTACCATCATATTTTCATCCAACGATGATAAATTATTTGAGAAATTCAATCATGGACTATTGAATAAGATCTGATGGTGGAGACCATAGGAACAAGGTGAGATAGGGAACATCAAAATTGAACCCATTATTATTATTTGCTTTTTTATTTGAGAAATTCAATCATGGACTATTGAATAAGATCTGATGGTGGAGACCATAGGAACAAGGTGAGATAGGGAACATCAAAATTGAACCCATTATTATTATTTGCTTTCAATTGAAGGGAGATGAATCATCTAGGTAAATTATAGGGATCGTCTCTCAACTTTGAATCATTATCTTAATAGTCCCTCAATTTCAATTTGTAACTATAATGTCCTCCTACTTTGATTTTCTTTCGTACTTCGTCCACTTGGCCGCTGATAGTTACTTTCCTGATCACTTTGCTTACGTGGCCATCACACACATTATTTCTTTTTCATCCACATCATTTAATAAAATAATATTAATATATAATAAAATAATATTAAAAATAAAAAAAATGAAAAGGAGGGCCGATGCCCCCCTTCTCCATCGACGTCGGGCGGGGGGTCGGCGCCCCCCTTTCTCCCTTGCGATCGGGTATGGGGAAAGGAGGCGCCGACCCTCGTTTTCTGCTTTGTCGAGCGAAGGGGCAGAAAAGGGGCGCCAATGCCCCCTTTTCTCCCTCACTCGCGACCGGCGAAGCAGTAAAAGTGGGGCTAGCCCTTTGCCACCATTTGCCGGCATGGGACGTCGGACTACATCGCCATCGATGCACAAATGTCACACAGGGGTGGCCGATCCTGCCGGTGATGGTCGCGATGCACGAGGGGCCCTCTCTGTGCAAGATCGTCACGCAGATGACCATCGTCGCCTCTACTCGAATGTCGGGTGAGTGTGGAAGATCTTTCCACTGGACAACAATGGACAAGGATACACTTCTCCATGGGCCAGTTGCCCATCGCCGACATGGGACGCCGGATTACATTATCGTAGTTGCGCAAAGGTCGTGCCGGCGTGACCGATCCTATCGTTGGTTGCCGCAGGCTGGCCGCTATCGCTGGAGGATGATCGGCCGCCTTTGTGCGATAGTCAAGCAGTTCGACCGCGGGTTGATGAGTCACCACTGCCATTTGATGATCATCACTGGTGAACATTAGGCGTCAATCTCTTTGCCGCCTCAGACTCAAATCGGATAGGGCGCCTCTGTGCATGAATGGCCACTGGTGCACGAATGGTCGCCACCGTCCTGTGCGATGGTCGCCACCATTGATTGCCTAATGCCACTCAATCGTCGGGCTTCGTAGGTTGGCGAATGTCACCGAAGCCCGATTGTCGTGCATGCGCGTAGGATTGCGAGGGAGAAAGGGGGGCGTTAGCCCCTTTTCATTTTTTATTTTTATTTTTAATATTATTTTTATAAATGACGTGGTTGAAAGAGAAATGGTGCGTGTGGCGACCACTTAAGCAAAGTGACCGGAAAATTCATTATCAACGATTAAGTGGACGAAACGTGCATACATTTTAATTACAAATTAAAGTTGAAGAAAAGATACTGACTCAGAGTTGATAATTACTTGAAACATCTACGTTAAAAAATGTGCACATTAGATGGCCAGACGGGAGTTCCATGAAAGACAAAAAAAAACGTGTAGGGGAAGTTATACAACGGTGATGAGGTACACGGAAGTTAAGAAAAATGGATGGCAACCGAAAAGAATAGTACTCGGAAAAAAAATATCTAATGCACCAACGTAAGCCTTTCCAATGCATATATATATATATATATATATATATATATATATGAAAGTCTTAACGGTGGGACATGTCCATGAAATGAAAAGATATAATTAATTAAGACATATATAAATATATATGAAAGTCTTTAACGGTGGGACATGTCCATGAAATGAAAAGATATAATTAATTAAGACATGTTTAGTTGGAGGACTAAACGAGCGTCCGCCACATTTTAATGGGATGGATGCTCGATGGTAAGTGTTAGACGTACGCCCATAATGGGCCATGGAGCTTGGCCCAAAGTTCATTTCACATGCAGTTGCATAACTCCTCTCAACGTGTGATTACGTAAACCATATCCTAAACTTTATAAATAGAGTTAGAATCCTGCATGAGTGAAAATGGTGATATACTGTGATATCATTCTTGTCGAAATTTGTTGAATTCTGTGTAGGTACTTGAATTGTGATAGTGCGTCGGATTTTCGCAGTGATCATCATCCGTCCTTGAATACAAAAATACAACGTAAAAGAATCTTATTAATTCCACTGTAATAGATTAATTTTTCTATATTAAAACATTCAATTGATATCAGAGCCAAAATGATTCTTTTCGTTGAATTTTTTTTGTTTATAAGATTGTGCAAAAATTATGTTTTTTGCACCTTTGATTATATGACCATAACCAAAGAACAAAATATTAAACTTTTTATTATCCATCATGTACTAATTTCAACAGAAATTTTAGTACAGAATTTTAATATATTTTCTCCCATAATTTTTCAAAGAAAAAAAATATTCTACGTGAACAGTGCATGCTGTTCTATGTGAACAGTGCCGCGTGGCACTGTTCTGTTGCACGCGCTGCGCTGGACTGCGCGCGGGCTTCAGGCCTACGGCACAGCGCGCTGTTGCAGCGCTGCACTACGAGCGGGCTTCAGGCCCGCGGCGCAGCGCGCTGTTGCATGCACTGCGCACGGGCCTGAGGCCTGCAGTGCAGCGCGCGGTGGGCAGGCCACATGGGGGCCACAGGCCCACTGTCCCTGCAGGTTATCTGCAGCCCAGTACGAAAATTTAATTTTTTTTTTAAAATTATAGTGTATTAGGGAAATTTTGGGAAAATTATATTAAAATTAAAAATTATTTGTTTTATGATCCAGAAAATTCTCTGAAATTGTATTGATGATTCATGACATATAATATGCATTTTTAGTTAATTTTCGTAATTATTATGCATATTAGAAATTTTGTTAATATAACATATTTTTTATATGAAATGTCTTGCACGTGATTATGTTATGATAATTTGAAAATTTACAAAAATTTTCTTGAAATCTATATGACATAATTATGAACATTTCTTGATATGTCATGTGACAAATTTAAAATGTGTCATGTATATATTGTAATATGTTTTGATATTATGTTATGAACATGATAATATTACGTTATGTTATATGTGAAAATAAAATATTTTGTGCACAATATTATTTTTAAAAGTTCATTTTATGATATGGAACTTATAAATAATAAATTTTCTTTTGTAAGAAAATTTTTGGAAGTGCATATATATATATTTGTTACCAAAATTAGTTTTTGATGTAACAAATGTATTTTCACATGATATTGCATTTTTTTGTGTTAAAATTATGCAATCAATAATATATGTATGATATGACAACATTATTTTTGTTGTATGAATATTTTCACTACATATATGTAATTAAGGCATGTGTGACAAATAATTTTTAATTTCTATGAAAATTGATATTTTAATTATTTAAATGCCTTGTGTTATACATATATGTCTTATAAGCATGTGACTTTATTTTTTCCATTTTATGAAAATGTTTGAATTAATAATAACCATGCTTATTATCATGCATATATTATGTTAAAAGCATGTGACAAATAATTTCATTGTGTGATAAATGAATTGTATAATTATTTGTATGCTTTGTAATTCATAATATTTTTGTGCTATGTTTGTGTTATGCATAAAAATACCAATTATAAATGTGACATGTTTCATGAACTTAGGAATTTAATAAATTGGACCTAAGTTAATTATTTCCATAACAAAACATAGGTAGTCCAAATAGGACTATGGCATTTAAATTATATGATGGTCGCGGTAGTAATTTTTATTGAGTGGTGTGTGACATGTACATATAAAGTACCGAAATGAGATTGTAAATGGGAAATTTAGTACACTCTTTCTCTATGAACTTACCTAGTGTACAGTTGACGCAGTCTCTAAATGTTACTATGTTCACGTGACATGATAACATTTTTTCAATTATTTTGGTGTCGAGCGAAGGGGTGATGGTTCCCTAATTGACACCTTGCAAAGACAAGGAAGAGCCCCCATCACAGAACTCTGTTTGTCTGGCCGAAATTTTTTGAAAATGATATGTTAATCACATTATATATTTTAAATGATTTTGAATATTCATTTTTCTAAAATTACTAGAATAGTACATTGGCGCAATTATATTATTTTTAATAACTTGATAATGTTTTTGGAACAGTGAGAGATGAGTGGGAGCTTTGCTACCATCTCGATGTCACTACCCTCAAATATTATGTTTTTATTATTTTTTGAAATATATGCGATGAGAAGACTTGCGTATAACGTTCTAACACTCATTTATTTTTTAACATGATCTTAGACTAAAATGGCAACCAAGCAAATAATTGCTGAACTGAATAAAGGCGACAAGTTGAATGGTGACAATTATGACATCTGGCATAGGAAAGTATAATACATCCTCGAAGAAGAGGAAGTTATTAAATGCATCAAAAACACCATGCCTGAACCAGAATTTTGCGTTACATTTCAACACAAAAGGAATTTGGACGCTTACAATGCATGAAAAAAGAAAGACAAAAGAGCTCGTATTACGTTGTTGAGCAGCATGGACAATTTCTTAATGTGTGAGTACGAGGTGCATGAAATTGCTAAAACCATGTGGGATGCCCTTCATGAGAAATTTGCTAGTGTATCAACCACGAAATTAAGATTACTTAATCTTAAGTTCGATTCCTACCGTATGCGCCCAAATTACACCATGCGACAGCATTTGCGTGAATTATCGAACATGATTCGTGAGTTGAAGAGTGCCGGTGTTCTTCTTACTGATGAACAACAAGTGCAGACTGTCATTCGTTCCCTTCCAGCACGTTGGGAACAAATGGTTTTGAACTTAGCTCATAACGATAACATCAAAATGTTTAGTAATGTTGCACACCATCTGGAACTGAAAGAAGAGCGCCTTGAGGCAACTAAATCTTTCGGTCAAGCATATGTTGCTGAATCTAGTGCGAAAGGTGAAAGTAAAAGTTCAAAACGGAAAAGACCGCACAATAAGAAGGGTAAAAACAAGACTGAAAACAAAGGAAAAAACCAGCGCAAACGTGGTAAGCGCGGTGGGAAGTTTGATAAAAGTAAAGTTAAGTGTTACAACTATCACAAGAGTGGACACTTCGCTCGTGAGTGCACTGAGCCGAAGAAGAAAATACAGGTATACTTTTCTGAACAAACTTTCGTTTATTTTTCTAGCTGTGCATTAGTCGCTGACTCTCATCCTTCGTGGATTGTAGACTCAGGAGCAACTGACTACATAGCGAAGGAACCCGACGCCTTTGTGGATTTTCGTCGATTCAGTGCTGGAACCAAGTGGATTTACGTTGGCAACAACGCACGTGTGGAGGTTAAAGGCATTTTTATATGTAAATTGGACCTTTGCGAAGGACGTGTCATATACCTCCATGATGTCCTCTACGCTCCGGATTTTCGACGGAATTTAATTTCAGTGTCTCGTTTAGATGAACTTGGTTATGTAATAACATTTGGTTCAAGTTGTATTGATTTGATGTTAGACAATATTTGTATTTGTACTACATACAAGCATAATGGTTTTTATATTATTGAAATCTCTCAAGATTTTTAAAATTTTAGTTCTTCATTTGTATCATTTTCTGATAAAAATGTTGATGTCAAAACTTGGCATGCCAGACTTGGGCATATTGGACAAGATCGTATGAATCGACTAACTAGATAAAGCCTTTTAGGCAATCTCGCTAAAAGTGATTCAGCCCACGTGTGAAAATTGCCTTGCTGGTAAAGCAATTAGAAAATCATTTGGAGTAGGCAAACATGCTGAATCTTCCTTAGAAATAATCCATTCTGATATCTGTGGTCTTATGAATGTTAAGGCTAGATATGGTTTCTCTTATTTCATCACTTTTATCGATGATTATTCATGCTATGGTGTGGTCTATTTAATCACCCATAAATTTGAGGCATTAGAGTGTTTCAAACGATTCTTGCATATGGCCGAGAATCAATTGGACCACAAAGTTAAAGTCTTGCGTACAGATCGTGGGCGTGAATATTTATCTGACCTTTTTAGAGAATTATATGATGAAAAAGGTATTGTTAGGCAACTAACAATTACTAGAACTTCGCAACAAAATGGTGTTGTAGAAAGACGAAACCGGACTCTACTTGATATGGTCCGATCAATGATGGCGCAAGCGAATCTCCCTATTTTTTTCTGGGGTGATTCCTTGTTGATTGTAGCCTATATATTGAATCGAGTTCCATCAAAGTCTATAGATTTCACTCCTTATGAACTCTGGACAGGCCGAAAGCCTGAATTTAGCTATTTACGCCCCTGGGGGTGCGCAGCCTATGTACTTCATACTTCTCATAAGTATGGAAAATTGAGTCCTCGAGGAAAAAAGTGTATCTTTATAAGATATTCTGAGACCTCCAAAGGATATATTTTCATAGGTGAAAAGGATGATGGAACTGTGACAGAGATCGAAAGTAGAGATGCTACATTCTTAGAAGAAGATTTTTCTAAGCAAGGAGAAATAGATAAAGATCTTCACCTCGAGAAGGAAGAAGATCATGAGTTGACTCATCCAATGGATCAATCTACTGAGGAGTATGTCTCCTTACCTCAGAATCCTGATCCAAGTGGGAGAGAATCATCGCCAACTTAAGAACAAGATATACTCGAATGTTCAATACGTCGGACTAATCGGAAAAGTATCCCACGTCGTCGTTTTGAGATTGAGGGGGAAGCTTTTATAGTTGGTCCGAAAGATGAACATGAGCCTAAAACAATTGAGGAGGCTCTCTCGTGCCCTGCGAATGAAGAATGGATGAAAGCGATGGTAGAAGAAATGAAGTCAATAAAAGATAACCAGGTTTGGAATTTGGTTGATCTCCCACCCGATAGAAGACCAATAGGGAATAAATGAGTTCTCAAGGTCAAACGTGGTGCGGATGGATCCATAGAAAGATATAAAGCTCGCCTTGTTGCATAAGGATATACCCAAAAAAGGGTATAGATTATGATGAAACTTTTGCACCCGTTGCAAGATTTTCTTCAATTCGTTTAATCCTAGCTATAGTTGCTCATATGAATTTAGAACTACATCAAATGGATGTAAAGACAACTTTTCTAAATGGAGAACTAGACGAAGAAATTTACATGAAGCAACCTAAAGGCTTTATTGCAAAAGGTCAAGAGCGCAAAGTATGTAAATTGTGACGGCCCATATACGAACTAAAATAATCATCTAGGCAGTGGTTTCATCGATCAATAATTTCTTTTGAATTTTTTATGATTGATGAAGACCACTGTGTGTATATATGTGGCTCCAAAGATAAGTTTGCATTTCTAACTCTATATATTGACGATATCTTGCTAGCTGGGAATAATAATGAGTATATAAATACAATTAAGCAATGGTTGTCCTCTATCTTTGAAATGAAGGACATGGGTGAAGCAACATATATACTTGGAGTAAAAATTCATCGAGATTGTTCAAAGAGATTCATTGCTCTTTCGTAAGAAACCTATATCAAAAAGGTTCTCGAACGTTTTCGAATGAATAACTGCAAATCCATTGATACTCCTGTGGCGAAAGGTGAAGTTTTAAGTCTTAATATGTGTCCCAAGACTTCAGAAGAAAAGAGTGCTATGGCCTCTGTTCCTTATGCCAACACAGTCGGTATGATGTACATCATGTACTCGACCCGATATATATCATGCCATTGGTCTGGTTAGTCGATATCAGTCTAATCCTGGACACCAATATTGGAAGGCTGTCAAAAGGATTCTCAGATACTTGAAGGGAACCGTTGACTACTCACTATGCTATCAAAGAGGAAGCCTAAAGTTAGCCGGATATACGGATGCTGATTGGACTGGCGATATTGATGAACGCAAGTCCACCTCCGATTACGTCTTCCTGCTTAGCAATGGCCCTGTGACGTGGAGCAGTAAGAAGCAAGATTGCATAGCATTGTCAACAATGGAAGCAGAATTCGTGGCGTATACCGAAGCTGCAAAAGAAGACCTTTGATTAGGCAAATTCCTTCGTCGTCTGAGATTAGCTGATAATGCTTCAAAGACTAACCTATATTGTGATAATCAAGCTTCCATTGCATATGTTAAAGATGAGAAATATAAAGGGAAGCATATCGACACTAAGTACAAATTTGTACGAAATGAAGATGTTCAGAAAAGGATCATGATTCAATATGTGTCTACACATCAGAATGTGGCTGACCCATTTACGAAGCCTATTCTGAGAGATGTATTTATTAGACATATAAAAGCTATAGGATTACGTAATCCTAATTGTACTTAAACATTTTATTTTTAATGAAAGTATTCATTTCCTTTGTTTAAGTTATTATGAGTTGTTATACACAAGTAGAGTATGTCAGTCAGGCACGAGATTATCAAATCACACGGATAATCGCCTCTGGCGCTTAAAGTATAGCGAGCGGAGAAGAAATGATTTAAAATTATGAAATGATTTAAAACCGCCCTGATTCGTTCGGGAAGTCTTGAACATGAGTTTACTACAACTCCGTGTGACCTGACAAGGGGAGCCAGATATGAGGCCTCATTTAAGGCGCCAAAATTTTGGGCGACTAGTGGGATGACTCAGGTCAGGCGCCATAGATTGGTGACTGGACTTAAGTCTGTGCGGTGTTATTGAGCAATGGCTCCTTCAGTGGGAGTCTCCACCGCAATACTTGAGTGTATTATCAAGTATGCTAAGTCGACCCTAAGACGTGATGAATAGTCGAGTCTTCGTCACATGTGTGAGTCTTTAAGGACTGAACAAGTCCGGAGATTGCCTTTAGACTCTTGACTATATTTCAAAGTGATATGTTAGTGTTGCTACTTTAACGAGGTACTCAAAGGCTAAAATTGTATATGGCCCGTCGAGTCGCGTCTAGAAAAGCAGCTGACTTGGAATCAAGAAATATGAAGGCGAGAGAAAGATTCACTGGTGCTGCATAAAATTTATATGTTGTTGGCCAACTATAAAGTATACATATAAAATTGAGTAACCACGGAGTTGGACGTAAGTCGTCTAAGCTGTGCAAGCAAGATGATTCTAAGGCAAAGGGAGTAAAATGATTGCTTGAGCGACTGTATGAGAATATGGTTCTGGCTCGCATATTGATTGAGCGACTTTTGTAGTCTTGGCTTTCAAGTTAGTTGAACACTATGTAACCCTAACAGGTCATAGTATATGCTCTCAAGTGGTTGAGTAATTGTGTATCCCTAACAGGTCACAGTTCTCTCGTATTACGTTGTGAATGTACTCGTGGGTCGCACGATTCATTTACTATTCACATATATTCACAAAAATAAGATACGACATATGACCCATTATGTGCGAGTGAGAGAATGTTAGACGTACGCCCATAATGGGCCATGGAGCTTGGCCCAAAGTTCATTTCACATGCAGTTGCATAACTCCTCTCAATGTGTGGTTACGTAAACCGTATCCTAAACTCTATAAATAGAGTTAGAATCATGCATGAGTGAAAATGGTGATGTATTGTGGTATCATTCTTGTCGAAATTATGTTGAATTCTGTGCATGTACTTGAATTGTGATAGTGCGTCGGCTTTCCGGAGCGATCGTCGTCCGTCCTCGAATAAAAAAAATACAACGTAAAGGAATCTTATTAATTCTGCTGTAATAGGTTGGTTTTTCTATATTAAAACCTTCAGTAAGACATTGGATGCTCGATCGATGGTAAGGACCAAAATTTGGGTTTGGCCGCCGGTTCAACAGGTAAACCAAATCCCCCCTGCGCACAGTGGGGACTCCTACGTTTCCTCACCCCCGGCCGTCCTCGCCCTCACCACTATCACCATCATCCCTTATGCCCTTGCCCTTGCTCATCAGTCACCACACTAGACCTCGTCGCTCCCTCCTATTCTTGGCAAGAATTTTTTTTCTCCGGCCGCCGAACACCTTGCCGCTGATTGGAGGTGGAAATAAGGACTCCGTTGACCTTAGTCGTCTCCTATTTCTTCGCCTGGCTCACCGTAACACCCACAGGTGGAGCGGAGGCCCATTTGCTTACTTTTGCCACCTACTTGCCCAATCGACCTCGTCGTCCCCTCTGTCGTTGCCGCCCTAGGATCTCGCTCGCCGTCATCATTGTCCCGACCTCCTCGCCCTCGCTCATCCTCCTGGCTGACAAGGGAGTGACACCCTCGCTCACCCTCCTTGCTGGCAAGGGAATGGTGCCCTCACTCACCATCCTCGCCGACAAGGGAGTCACACTCTCATCGCCCTTGTCATCATTTTTTTTTTTTGGAAACCGCCCGAATTTTCCTTGTACCTATTAAAACGTGAACTGAACTGTCAAGATGAATTGCGCAATTTTCTTCTTACGTCCGTCGTGTATCGGTCGTGTGGTAGGAAGGAATTTTCACCTATTTTATAAGTCCTTAGTTGCACTCTTTTGACCAAAAAAAGAAGGCTGAAAATTTGGAAAGTCGGAACATGGCCATTTAAAAATTGTTTGGCGTTTTTTATATTGTGGTTGAAACTAGAAATGATAATGAATTAACAAGCGGACAAACAAACAAGTCACATCGCGAAAGCACCATCCAACCTAACTAAGAATTAATCAGGATTAAATGTTAAGCCTTTTTAACTAAGGAATTGATTCGATTTGAAGGATTCATCGTCTATCCAAAAGAATAAAAATACATTTAATAAAACACCATTAAACTTGTATAACAATTGTAACGCATTAAACAAGATTACAAGTTCAAATATAAGCAACATTTAAGCCATAACGTAATTCAAAAATCAAAACCTACATACAGTTGGAAATAAATCACGATTAAAGCACAAATTACAAAATCATTAAGAAGGTAAAAATAATATTGTTTATAAAAGTATCGAAGATTCAGCAATAAAAAGTAAAGGTGCATTCTGTCTAGTTATTCGAATCAATAGATTCAGATAATACAATAATGATTGAATTCGATTGATGGAATAAAAAATTCGTCAGATCGATTAAATTGAGTTCATTTTGTGTATATATGTCCATTACTTCCACCACGGCAATACTATCACTACTTCCTACTCTTCCTGGTTAATTTAAGGAGCCATGGCTGTTGAAAGGATGCATATCATTTGTTCTTTTCTGGTGCGAGTGAATTCAGCATAAATAATGTGTTGAAAGCTTCCCCGTACCTCCGCACAGTGCTGTCCACCATGGACCCTCGGTTAACAGAGAAAAACATTGACATGAACGTTTCAGGATCGACCTTTTTAAGAGTTCTATCATTACGCGCTCAGAGCTTTGGACTATTGTCTTCCATGAAGTATCTACAGCATCTACGTTATCTGCAACTATGGACTCAAGCACTATCGGAATTGCCTGAGTCCATATGCACACTGCTCAACTTGCAGACGTTGGATCTTTCTGGATGTGTGGGATTGCGCCGACTACCTAAGAGGATGCGATGCATGATTAGCCTCAGACATCTCTATCTTGATGGTTGCTATAACCTGGAGGAAATGGCGCCGGGTATGGGACGAATGTCCAACTTGCAAGCCCTAACTCTGTACATCGTGGGTGAAGAATCTGCAGGAAGTGGCATAGGAGAGCTAAAAGGTCTGCACCTTTCATCCCGATTAAAGCTCAGAAATCTGGGTAATGTGAAGGATGCCAGAGAGGTGAATTTGCATTCCAAAGATCTATCTTTTTTAGCATTTGATTGGACAATTGGACCGCGACAACTAGTAGTAGGAGAAGGAGGAGGAAGTCGAGGAGGTGGTAGAGGAGGAGGAATAAGTAATGATGAGCAAGTGCTGGAAGAACTGAAGCCACACGATTGTCTAAAGTTCTTGGAAATATGGAGCTACGAAGGATTAAAGTTTCCTACGTGGATGGCAGACAAGAAGCTGCTCCGACACTTGGTAGAACTTAGTTTATATGACTGCACAGGATTACATCGACTTCCACCACTTTGGCAGTTGACTTCTCTTGAGGTGCTCTTTATAATGCACCTGGATAATCTCAAGTATATCATCTCGGACGACGCAGCCGCAGACGGCACAACCGTGCAAACATTTCCTTCGCTGAAGAAATTGGAGCTAATTAATCTTCGGAGGCTGGAGGGATGGTGGGAGAACAAAATTGACCCACTGCAAGAAGACACTGCAAATTGCTTCCCAGCTCTTGATTATTTGAGCATATCAATGTGTCCAGAGATGGCCAGCTCACTACCATTAGCACCATGCCTGAAATCGTTATCGTTAATTAATTGCAAAAAGATACCTCTGGGTTCAATCAACGCTTTGACCTCCTTGGTTTCTCTTGATATTGAGACGCATTCAATCGACGCTTCAGCACATGTGCATGATCCCGTTGATTCCTTTCTACCCTATGAAACAGTGGCTTTGAGGCACCTCCAATGCCTTGAAGAATTATCCATTGGCGGCCCTGACGAGCTAACGTTGGTGTGGGGGCATGACGATGCCAATGAAGAAGAGGGATCTGGCCACTCGTGCATTAAAGACCTGAATCTCTTCCAATGCGATTGGATATTCTCGTCGTCCAGATGTCATGGGTTTTGGACAAGCATGGCCTCCCTGGAAAGTCTGAGCATAACAAGTTGTGATGCTCTGATCGCTCTGCCTCGTCAGGTGCTTCAGGGCTTGACGTCCCTGAAACGATTGGAGATTGAGGGGTGTCACAACATGACCGCTGAGCTATCAGGTGCCCATACCGTGGACGCCTGCCTTCTGTCGCAGCTCGAAGAGATGTCGTTCCTCGACGTAGCACTGGAAACTGTGCCGCGGATTTGGGGTCCATCTCTCAAGAAATTGAGCGTTCTTGACTGCGAGAACTTTGTGTCGCTGGCAGCATCAGAACAAGACCTCGGACGCCTCACATCTCTTGACGCTCTATGTATTCGCGGGTGTCCAGGACTGACATCTTTAGTACTGGACGGCCTCATTGCTCTCGACAGTTTGGAACTTGCAGACTGCAGTGATCTCACGTCGGTGTCCCCGGCACGAGCGGTGCTGCCCAACCTTCAAGAGTTGAGTGTTTGGGGGTGTCCGCAACTTGAAAAAAAGTGCGCAATGGGAGGCGAATACTGGAGCCTCATCTCGAACGTACCCAGCTGTGTGATCAATGGTAAACTCTTACGAGTTTAGCAAAAAAATCGAGTCAACTCTAAGTGGAAGCAGACTTTGTGGTAAACTCGGATAGACTCTGGTATAGTCGAATAAATTCGGGTAAACTCGATAGACTCTAAAGATAAAATCGTCAAATACAAAAGTTAGGCATTCAACCAAGATTTAAAAATTAGAATACTTTATGTTTTAATTTATCTAACTCACTACTTTAGTAATTTGATATATAACTTTGAACTTTTTACGCTTCAATGTATATTATATCGACTTATATATTGTACTTATAGAGTATAATGAATTGTTAAAAATAATGAATGATTATGCAATTCAACATGAGCGAGTTAAAATATGACCAATGAATTCATTACATTTGGAATTAACATATAAAAATTATTTTTCACAAATATTTTATAACATATGATATTAAATATATACATAAAATCATATACATAAACTATATGATTTTATGTCTCGAGTTTATGGGATGTAAAACGAGTTAACATAAACTCTCGGGTTTGAAAACCTTGATTACAAATAAAATTGAAGATTAATATGTCATTTTTCTTCAGAATTTTTCTTTTGTAACTTTTAAATTTAGACATTTTAATAATTCGTTCTTTTTTTTAACACAAATATGTGTAACAAATAATTTTACGAATATATAGCTTCTTTTTAAATTTTGTTAGCGACATCAGCATCGTCAACAACAACGATGGTCATCGAGCTCGAAGGAGTTGCAGAATCATCCTTCATATCTCTTTTTTTTGTAACAGTAATTAGTTTTAATACTGATTTAAATCGCTTCATGTCGGTTCATTGTTACTACAAACAGGTTTATAACGTGTGGTTTAGTTCTAATCTTTTGATCATTTGAATAGAAAACTTGTTCCATTAAATTTTTTTTCTCTTTTCTTCCTCTGCTTCTTCTTCCTCTTCCCCTTCGTCCACTTCCGATCATCTACCTCCGGCAACCATGCGAGGTCCACATTTTGACAAGTTTGACCATTTCAAAGTTGTTTCTCTCTTCTGTGTTGTGGCGGAAATGAACCCGACCAATGAAGACAACTTTGACATTAATAGGTAGATATAAAAATTCATTTTTTAATAATAATGAACATTAAGATTTTTAATGAAATTATAAGTAATAAATAATACTACATTAATCCTTTGTAAAATATATTTATATTTAATAAATAAATTATTTTTATAAGAGAAGGGTTTGAAAGAGAAAATAAAGAAAGAAAAAAAAGAATAAACAAAATTGAGAAAAAAGTGTCATCACCTCAACCCCAAAAATTGAAAAAAAAAAAGATGAAATCAGAATGTGGGATCTAAGGGTCACGCGACAAATTTCAATTGTCTAATTTCATTTATTTTGATCAAAATAATGATGTATTAGGATAGGATAAGAACAAATTTATCTCTATTTTTTTAAATACTAGCTTGGGTCTACGGAAGATTTTCGATATCTTACGTTGTCCGATTAATTGAGAGTAAAAAATAGAATAATTAATTTATTTGATCAAAATGATGACTTCAAGACTTAAATTTGAGCCAATAGCATCCGTCTTTTTTTTACAATTATTAATTTGAAGCTCAAATATTTATAAAATTAGCCTTTGAGAACAAAGAATAAGATCATATTCTCAAAGTTGTCCTACCAAACAGCCATTTATGTTTCATCGAACTTATTTCAAAGGAGTATAAAAAGGGACTAAACTCGAACCCCCCCCCCCCCCCCCCCCCCCCCCCCCCACCCCCCACCCCCATTTAGATAAGGGGCCACGGAAAGGAGGCCCATCATGCTGCTGCTGCTTGGGGACTTCTACATCTGTTTCCATTGCTATTTTCTGAAGATTTATGTTACATATGAACTTTAGTACTAATTTTCTAATGTATAATTAGTCCAAATTCAGAATGTTTCGTTAATCAATCCAAAGATCTGCTAGATTTTGTTTTAATGATCATGTGCATTTGGCTTCTTCTTTCATTATTGTATACTATCTTTTGAATGCTTATTGGATTAAATGGTTATAAGCAATAAAAAAATGATGACATATATGTACTTTCACAAACATCTTAATGCTTCAGATCATTAAACCTTTTTAATTATTTTGTTGTGAGTAATAATTGCTATTGGTGTCGAACAAAGTTCCTTGGTGTGCATCTTTTTATTTTGTATATTGTTTAATAAGTCTACCATAGATTTTGTTGTCTTCTTTATTATATTTTGGCGAGGACTCGACTTTGTGTCATGCACCACAACAATTTCACATAGTTTGCCAGCCATGACATCTACTTTCTTAATCACTGAAGGTTTAATTCCTTGTGACCTTAAAAAAACTCGTGTTTTATATTGTTAGGTTCTGATTTAATGTCACTGTCGTCATGTTACTGCCAGTGTAAAAATACATTATATTCATCATGGTATTTCATGAACATTATGTAATGCAACTATAGTAAAATGTAACTTATTGCAAGTATTGGTTATCTTTTACAGGATGAGTCATCATTGATTTGGTTATCAAGTGGCAAGGAAAAGATATTGAAGCTATCTGCAGTTTCAAAAATCATTCGAGGTCAAAAAACGGTATGTTGTTTCATGTTCACACAGAATCTACATTGACTTGATTCCTCTATTTCACTCTTCTGTTTTAGACATTCATGATTAATGCCTACATCTGCACCCATGAATCTCGCTAGTATACTAACCAATGCCTTTACTTCTCAGCCTATTTTTCAGCCACATCTGCACCCAGAGAAGGAAAATATTTCCTTTTCACTGATATATGATAATGGAAATCAGTCTCTTGATCTGGTCAGTGTAATTACGCCATCATTTCGTACTTCCTCTGTGAAAATATTCTTGCTGATCATGTTTGTTCTATTGTTATTGATTTCTTAGATATGCAAGGATAAATTTGAGGCAGAGGTGTGGTTCAAAGGATTGATCAGTCCTTCCTTCTCCACTCGGAGGAAAAAAATCCACTTGGTCTTTTAATACACAACATTAATTTGTAATTCCACAAATTTCATGGCCCATTAATCTCATTAACGTATGGTAACACCTTCGTACGTGTCGTGAGCATTCCATGTGTTTATTCAATTTAACCAACAATTGATGGAATGATTTCCATGAGTTTTTTCTTTGGTGAGTTGTATTGATTAGAAACATTCAATAAGTTTCTTTTATAAAGAACAATAACACCCTAAATTTAATTTTACTATTGAAGTAAGATAAATGAAACGCCCATGTTCCACTCCTCATGCATGAACTATAAATAGAGAGTCATTCCTGAACTCCTCACATCCAAACATAAGATTCACATATACACACAACAAAAAAAAACCCGAACACATATCCAGTGAAGATGAATCACCGGACGGCCTGCACCGCCGCAGCGATCGTCATCGCCGCCGTTCTCACGCTGGCCGCGGCGCCTTCTCTGGCATCGGCCGGGACACCGCCGGCGTATCAGAATCCGAAGTACAAGCCGACGAAACCTTTCCCGGGAGGGATCAAATACGGCGACAACATCGACATCAAGAAGATAGCCCGGACGCCGAATCGATTCAACCTCGTGAAGCCGGGGGAGAGGGACGAGCTGATATCGATGTGCTGGGCGTACCTGGGGCACATGTGGATCATCCGGGAGATCAAGGAGTGGTTCATCCACCGCGTGACCCCCAGCGACCTGGCCTGCTCCGGGATCATGCACACCCACAAGGACTGCTTCCCGGAGATGTTCTACATCTGGCCGTTCGTGAAGGAGCAGAACGCCTTCAACCTGCTCAAGCACTGCCACGTCTACCATCACTACAAGGGGGAGGCCACGCCCGGATGGCACGGCCCGCGACAGCCCTTCGGCAACGTCCTCCCCGTTCCTCCGCGTAAAGGTGGGAAGAAGAATGGAATAGGAGGCAAGGGAAAGAACCACTCATGAATGAAAAGCCTCTCTCTTAAACGTGTTTCTTTTTTTTTTTCTTTTGACAGGGAGTTGACAATATGCATTGTGCATGATAACTGCTGGATCATGCATGCATGAACGCAAGCTTGTGACATGAATAATTGAATACAAAAATAAGATAATTATGTGAGTTGTGATTAATTATTTTACCCCAGATTTAAAATGCTTATATATATATATATATATATACATGTTTTATGAATAATTGAGATTATTAAATAAATAATTTGAATGCAAAAAATCTTACGTAAACTTCTCGATCGCTCGCTGTATCTTTGGAGCAAAACTATATATTTAACATTAGTTCGGCAATATATAGTTGGGTTACATAAACTTTTCTTCTCGCTCGCTGTAAATGACACGACAAGTGCATGCATGCATACGTCGCTTGTAATACGAATAATTGATACGAAATAAGAGTTACTTACTAATAGTCTAATACTATATATTCTTTATATACGTTTTTTTTCTTGCACTTTTATGCGCTATTATAAATCTAACCTCTCGATGTCTATGACGTTTGGTTAAAAATAACGTTGGTGGTAATATATATAATATTTGAAACATAACTTGTAATTTGTGGAAAAAGTGTAAGTTAAAAAAAATATATTTTACTTGTGTTATGATATATATATATCATACGGGGGACCAATGTTGTTAGGATCGGACCGAACGACGATCCGAAAAAGTGTCCGTTTCAAGTCGAACCGGTCGGTCGGACCGGATAGTAATAAAATATTATATTTAATATGATAATAGTAAATTAAGCTATGATATTTCAATTATATAAGTATATGTATGATATCAAAATGTATTATTCAAACGAAAAATAATAATCATAAATAATAAATAATAAGTTTATAATTAATTTTAAGATTTGATTTTAAAATTATACACTTAATAAATTAAAATATTATGAATTTGATTATTATATACAAATTTTCTATTGATTATTTTTTTTATGTATTTCATATCTTTATTTTTTTATGTTAGAAGCAAAAATTACATATTTTTTTCAAAATATTAAGACAAGATTGTATATTCTATAAATGAATACATGGTATAATGAGTGGTTAACTATTTAATTTGACTTATTATATACTAAATTAAAAAAATTTAAAGTTGTGTATATATAATATTATACTATACTAAGTACATTATAGCATTGTTGTGTATTATACATATAAGAAAGAAGTGTGCACTATTCATTCATAATTAATTTATCTAATATGATAAATATTATATTAATATAATAAATATATAATTAATTTATATTATAATATACATTGATGATATTAAAAAATAAAATAAGATCATGAATTAAAGCTCAAAGTAAATTTAAAACTAAATGAAGAGAAAAAGAACAAGTGAGTGCACAAAGATAGTTCCACATTGCTAATAGTAGCAAAGTGAGAGTCAATGGACATTTATAAATGAAGGAGGAGACTAATTGACCAATATGAATGTTTATGGAGAAAGTCCATTTTTGAATATTTTCTAAATTTATAGTAATAATTCTTATCAAATCATCTCATAATAAAAAAATAAAAAAAATTGATTGATCCAAAAATGCGGTTCAACCCGGTTCAATCCGGTTTTGACCAATTTTAATCGATTTTGACCGATTTGATCCGGTTCAATCCGGTCCAAATGGAGGTCCGATTTTGGAGCTCCAAATGGGCCGGATTGGTGACCGGTCAGCGGTCGGTCCGGTCCGGTCCGGCCATGACAACACTGCGGGGGACAACTATTGTTAGAATAGTAGATTATTTCCGGGAGTTAAATATTTTCTCCAATTTTATACGACTTTTAGCCACAAGAAAGGCATGAAAAATTTCCACCCCTTAATCATTTATTATCATGCAACAAGAAGGAAATAACATGCATTGATTTAATAAATACTCATGATAAAGTAATAAAAAGGCTTCTGTCCTAATTATTAACTAATCTAACGTCTTTAGTATTTTCTTCTTACGGATTATCTTCCTGATCGGAGCGATTCAAGAGATGTAGTGTACGTAGTTTGGATCAAGATCGAGTAAATGTATGATAGTGTAATAAAATTGTTCATATCACATACTCGATTGTTATATTTATGATGTAGTTGTATATGTATGAAGTTTATTATGAAAAGAATTATTTACATGTCTTGAATGTGGCAATATATATTACAAAAAACAGTTTAAGAAAAAAAAACAGAGGTGAAGATGTCTCTTTTTCGAAAAAAAAAATGACACTGATGCCAATGTATATGATCTCATTACCAAATAAAATCCAGGGATGCACACCGTCACTAGTCCTCTTGCCTTGATATTGGATGCATTTTGTGTACTTTTTGTGTTGTCATTTGTTGCACATCGCCACTTATTTAAGTTCGGCGATAAAAAAAATTTATTTCATACATATATTTCATAGATATATACAAATTAAATAATATGGATACAGCATCCGTAAATTATTGTACCATAAAATAAAACAACTTAATATCAACTTAATTTCTATCTCATGGAAAACTACAACAACTCGTACTAAACAGCGATGATTTTGATCTATGCCTTATCAGGTACAAATACAATGATCAGAATGGTGCTTAGAGGTTGATTTCCCATACATTATAATATAAAAACTAATTTATTACAGAATAAAGTTTGTAAGACAAAAATTAAAAATAATACAAAGTCCAGAGACTTATATATGGCGGAGATAATGAGAACGAAATCAGTAAAATTCTTTCCCATGCCTGAAATAATTGTTATATACATATGTACATATTTATATTATTAATGTCTATAATATAATATATATCTCTTCCAATTATTTAAAATATTTATAATATAACATTATATTACTAATGACTATAATCATATATATTAATACATATAATTAATATCAATACATATGATATTATTAATTTTTAATAATAATATTGTATATATAAATATTCATAATAAATTATATTATTTTAATTCTTGACAGATAATTCCTTCGAAACTACCGACAAATTTTGAATTCTTCGATAATTTTGAAAGTGTTATCCTTCAGTAAATAAAATAATAATTTAATAATAGAAAAATTATATTATATTACATATATATTATTATAAATATAATTATCGATGGATTTAGCTTTTGGAATTTTTGATGGATTTAAATCCTTCGATAGTTTCAAAGGTTGTACCTGATAAGGATGTTTTGACCTTCGATAATTCGAGAGAATTTTTCTATCCATCGCAACTGCCGTCGAAAAATACGAAAGATTCGCGTCCTTCAAAAAATTATGTCCGTCGTAAATTAGCCATTTTCTTGTAGTGCATTGTAAAAAATATCTCTAAAAAATTATCAATATCAAATAAGTGATATGTTAATAATGTTAGAACTAACAAAAGGTTCCTCCAAAAACAAAGGGTAAATTACACATATGGTCTCTCAACTTTAGGTTAATATCTTAACGGTCTCATAATTTCAATTTATAACTCGACTGTTCTCGAACTTTATTTTTTTTTACATGCATGACTGGTAATAGCCGACTTTTGGGTTATATTAATTACGTGTCACAATTTATAACTCGACTGTTCTCGAACTTTATTATTTTTTTACATGCATGGTATTGGTTATATTAATTACGCGTCAAAAGGCCGACATGCGAGCTCACGGCCACTGGCGAGCTCGCACATGAGGTTGCCAGCCCCCCTCCCCTCCCCATCTTCTTCGTGTGCAGTGAGGAAGAAAGAGGGTGACGCCCCCTTGTTTGAGCTCGATGGCAAGTGAGCTTGCACGTCGACGAGGAAGAAAAGGGGTCCGCCGCCCTCATGCGAGCTCACACATGGGGTGCCGCCCTTGTGTGAACTCGCACAGGCACCCATCATTTTTTTTATTTTTTATATTATTTTTTATTAATTTTATAATATTATATTATGCCGCTTCATCAATATAATCGAAAAATTGACATGTGTATAAGAAAAATAAAATTCGAAAACAATCTAATTACAAAATGAAGCTAGAGCACCATTAAGATATTAACATAACGTCAGACAATCATATGTGAAATTTACCCCCAAAACAAATATTATAATATATGCCCGTGGGTGAAGCATTTAATTAGACTTTTCTTTGATTTGAAAGATATGGTGAGAGTCAATACTTTGTTCCCAATTTTTCAATTAAACAATTTTGTTTAGCTTGTGGATCCCATAGACAATTGTCACGAGGACAAAATTTATGAGGTTATTCAATATAACGATATAATCAAATCTATGAAAATTGGATGAGGTTATCCAACGGATTACCCCCTTATTCCAGTCATTTTAACCATATGAGTATTTTTTTATCACATGAGCCCAGCTACATTAAATGCAGGAACAAGAAATTAAAGTTTTGATACTCTAAGCGGGTTAAGGAAGTGGGAGAAAATCATGAATTAAAGTATATTAATCCAGGAACAAAAAGATTGGAACCAAATAGTTGAAAAATGATCCAAATTAAATTGTCATAATCATTCGACTAAAAAAATATATAATTGGCTAATATTTTTTTCTCAAAAATGTTACCTTATGAAAAAATAAATTTTATTAAATTATTTTCCTTGTTAAATTGATTTTTTTTAATTTGACTTCTGACGTATTGATAGGTCTCTCGGTTATACTTCTTGTTTATTCCAAGTTATTTAACTAGAATAAATCTAGGTTATACTTCTTGACCCACCCTTCGCAGTTGGACTAGGCCGCCCAAATGAAGATGTATTTTTCTGGTGTCATCGTCCATGTGGAAAATCTGATAAGTGCTATCTAGTTTGAACTCTTGTATATCATATGCATAAATTTACCGAATAACTTTCCCACCGCTGTCGTTTAGTTTCACTTTATAATTATATTGCCCTCTATTATTTTAATTTATTTCACTAAATATCATTTCGATCAGAAATAATTAAGTTTCTAGTCGTTGCGCTGACGTGTCATCTTATTTTAAAATAAAAAATTTAAAAAAAAGAAAAGAGGGGGGACACCTCTCTTTTCCGCCCGACGCTGCTGGCTGGTGCTAAGGCAGCCGGAGGGAGAGGGGAAGGGGGTCTTCCCCTCTCCTCTCTGGCATTGGAGAGGAGGGGGGAGGGGGTTGGCGCCCCTCTTCCTAATCTGCGTGCTCTGCACGCAAAGGGGAGAGGGCCGATGAGGAGGGGGTCACGAGCGGAGTGTCACTCCTGCCCACTGAAGGGCGTGCCCCGAGCGGGCGTGCCATGCGCGCGAGGAGGCGGACGTGGCCAGGGTGATTCCTACTCCTAGTAGGAATAGGAGTCGTCCAACACTCCGAAGGTCCGACGATGAGGGAGGAGTTTCTGGAGATGAAGACTTGAACTCCTATCGTGAGTAGGAGGACGAGCGCGTGGAGAAGTGCAGGATCAGAAGGATTCCTACTCCTAATAGGAATAGGAATTCGGACCTTCCTAGGTCGAGTAGGACTTAGGCGCGGACGAAGCTTCCTTCTGGATCGAGGGTCACTTGGAGATGAAATCCTAATCATAGGAGGACTGAAGATGGGGAGAGGCCACAGGAAAACAGTCCTAGTCCTAGTAGGACTAGGACTTGTCCCGGCGGGCGCACCCGGGGCGCGCCCCGGACATGGCAGGGCGCCAGGAGGGCGGCCTGACCAGTTTGCCTTCAAGATGGACTTTGAAGGAGTGCTGGCCGAATTCTTCTAGGACTCCAAGGTTGCTGGATTTCTACTCCTACTCCAAGGAGGTTTTTCTAGAGAATGGCTTGCATGCCTAATAGGATTAGATCCTTAACTTAGACTAGGAGTTGTTTCTCTTGGGCACTATAAAAGGACATATAATCAAGACTTGTAGGACCATCCTGGACAATCTGAGATTGCTCAATAATATTTTCTAGTTTTCCTCTAAACTCTTAGCCTCCCTCTCTTCTTCATGGGTGGGTGTTTCGTTGTGCATCCGGGGCGTGTACGGCCGGGGTCCAAGACACGTCCAAACGAGGGCTGATCGGCGACCGAGCAGGGTTTGTCGAGCCGCACGTCTAGTGTTTTATATCCGAAGCGTAAGGGCGTGACAACGTGGTATCAGAGCTTAGGTTCCGACTATGTCAGGAGAAGAAGGTGCTTCGAGCAAAGGCCGTTCGATGGAAGCTGAGGACACAACCCGGGGTCGAGTCCAAGGTGCGGACGTTGGGGAAAAGAAAAAGAATACGCGAGCAAAGTCCAGAGATCCCGGCAACCATATTGAGAAGAATATGGAGGCGCTGAAATGAAGTCTTCAGGAAACGGACGAGGCGGTCCGTATCTTGAAAGCCGCGGCAGGAGAACACAGCTTGACACTGGAGCAAGGAGGAGCCTTACACCAGGAGCTGTCCAGCCGCGTTGCAGCCATAGAGGAGGCTATGGATGCAAGGTGGAAGGCCATGGAGACACATTTGTTGCTGCTCAAAGGTCTTCTCTTCGATGCAGGAGGGCTGCGATCGAAGACCCCGGTGCCCAAGTTCTTGGGACCGGAACCGAAGAAATATGATGGTGCGCGGGAGGCGACGACCATCGATAATTTTCTTTGGTGTCTTGAAAAGGGTTTCAAGACGAGCAAGATCGTGGTCGAGAAGGACCAGATCGACATGGCCGTGCGCTACCTGGTGGATGGTGCACTCTTGTGGTGGCGTCGGATGGAGGAAGGAGACGAGACTCCGATAGAGTCTTGGGCAGACTTCAAGGTGGAATTGAAGAAGCAATTCTACCCCGGCAATGCACAAGAAGTGGCTATGAACAAGCTGACCTCTCTCAAGCAAACGGGTTCCGTGACGGAATATATCGAAAAGTTCCAACCGCTTATGTTGGAGATGCCCGGGAGCATGGAGGAGTCGACATGGTTGTTCTTCTTCCTGTGGGGGTTGAAATCATGGGCGGCTCAGGAGTTGAGACGTCAGAGGATAACGACCATGAACGGAGCATTGGTCGCTGCTGAAGCTTTGGTGGAGTTTTTAGCAAACCGGAATCCTGGCGCAAGTGCTAAGGATCAGGGCAAGTCCAAGAAGGACGAAGCCCGAGCAGGTGGCAAGAAGAACGATAAGCAAGAGGAGAAGGCGACGACATCGAAGGGAGATGCCAAGAAGACGGTCAGATGCTTCCTCTGTGGAGGGCCGCACTACACGAGGGAGTGCGACATGAAGAAGGGGCTCTCGACCATGGTATCTACCGTGGACACCGAGCAAGGCGCTGCCAACATGGGGTCTATAATGGCGCTGACGACTGCTGCCGCAACGCTCCCGACAAAGGAAGTGAAGAAGACCGTGAAGGGCCTGATGTTCGTGGAGGTCGCAGTGAATGGTCACACTTCGACCGCTCTGGTTGATACTGGAGCCACGCACAATTTCATGGATTCAAGGGAAGCGGCACGACTTGGCATACGGTATGTCAAGGAGCCAGGCCTGATCAAGACCGTGAACGCGGCCTCCCAGCCAATCCTTGGTACGGCCAAGGATATCCGCGCGAAGGAGGGGGAGTGGGAAGGAGCGATCACCATGACGATCGTCAACATGGACGACCATCGGTTCGTCCTGGGCATGGAGTTCATGGATGCGTTCCGTGAGGTGAGACTTTCCCAGGAGGGGATTCATTTTTTATCTCAGGAAGCTTCGCATGAAGTTGCCACGACGAGGGTCAGCGTGAAGTCCAAGATGCTTTCGGCGATGCAACTTGATAAGGGCATACGTCGGAAGGAGGTCACCTACTTGGCTGGCTTGAAGCTCAACGAGACCGGGCTCAAGGTTCAAGGCGTCCCAGAGGAAGTGGAAAGGCTTCTGGAGCAGTACAAGAATGTAATGCCGCCAGAGCTACCGAGCAGACTTCCTCCTTGCCGAGATATCGATCACGCCGTCGACCTGGTGCCAGGTGCGAAGCCTCCGGCTATGGGGCCGTATCGCATGGCACCTCCGGAGCTGGAGGAGCTTCGAAAACAGCTGAACGAGTTGCTGAAAGCTGAGTTCATCAGGCCCTCGAAGGCACCCTATGGGGCGCCGGTCCTATTTCAGAGGAAGCAAGACGGGTCGATGTGGATGTGCATCGACTACAGGACACTCAACAAGATCACCGTGCGGAACAAGTACCCGATCCCACTGATCGGAGATCTCTTCGACCGACTCAGAAAAGCGAGGTTCTTCTCCAAGTTGGACTTGAGATCGGGGTACTGCCAGGTGAGGATTGCGGAAGGGGATGAAGACAAGACGACGTGTGTGACGCGGTATGGATCATACGAGTTCTTGGTGATGCCCTTCGGCCTCACGAATGCATCGGCGACCTTTTGTACGATGATGAACAAAATCTTTCACCCACTATTGGACAAGTGTGTGGTGGTGTACTTGGACGATATAGTGGTATACTCGGAGACGCTGTCAGAGCATGTGGAGCATCTTGGGGAGGTGTTCAGGCTGCTGCGTGAGAACGAGCTATTCGTCAAGTTGGAGAAATGCTCGTTCGCCCAACCGGAAGTGATGTTCCTTGGGCACCATATTAAAGCCGGGAAGATCAGCATGGACAAGGGGAAGGTCCAAGCTATTCTCGATTGGGAGCCGCCAACGAACGTTCCGGAGATGCGATCGTTCTTGGGACTCGCCAACTACTACAGAAGGTTCATCGAGGGATACTCGCGACGGACTGCGCCCCTCATCGACCTTCTGAAGAAGAACGCGAAGTGGGTATGGTCAGAGAAATGCATGAAGGCATTTGAAGGCCTGAAGAACGCAGTGGCGGAGGAGCCGTGCTTGCGTCTACCCGACTACGGGAAGCCGTTTGAGGTGCAAATGGACGCTTCCGACTTCGCATTGGGTGGTGTCCTCATGCAGGAGGGACACCCAATGGCCTTCGAGAGCCGAAAGCTCAACGAGGCCGAGCAACGATATCCGGTCCATGATAAGGAGATGACCGCGGTGGTGCACTGCTTGCGCACGTGGAGGCATTATCTTCTTGGGAGCGCATTCGTTGTAAAGACGGACAACGCAGCAACATCCTTCTTTCAGAATCAGAAGAAGCTGAGCCCGAAGCAGGCACGATGGCAGGACTTCTTGGCGGAGTTCGATCACATCTTGGAATATAAGACGGGGCGGACCAACGTGGTGGCTGATGCCCTAAGTCGCAAGGTGCAGCTTGCGACGATAAGCGCCATCCGCATGGACTTCAAGGATCACATCCGGGAGGGATTAAAGCAGGATCCTAAGGCTCTGGAGATGCTTCGACTTGTCGGGGAGGGCAAGTCACGACGATTCTGGACAGAAGACGGGCTGTTGTTCACAGTGGGATGTCGGTTGTACGTGCCACGATGGGAGAGTCTTCGACGGTCGATATTGAAGGACTGTCATGACTCGAAGTGGGCGGGCCACCCGGGAGCGGCTCGTACCTTGGCGTTGGTTGAAGACTCCTACTTCTGGCCTCAGATGACAGAGGATGTCGAGACATATGTGAGGACATGTCTCAAATGTCAGCAGGACAAACTTGAGCAGAAGAAGCCGACAGGGTTGCTGGAACCCTTGCCCGTACCGAAGCGTCCATGGCAGATGGTGACTATGGACTTCATCTCAGCCTTGCCTAAATCTGGGGGAGCGGGATTGATCATGGTGGTGATCGACAAGTTTTCAAAGTATGGAACCTTCATCCCGGCTCCAAAGCATTGCTCGGCGGAAGAGGTCGCCCGCTTGTTTGTCAAGCATGTAGTAAAATACTGGGGCGTACCTGAGATCATCGTCAGTGACCGTGATCCGAGGTTCACGGGTCACTTCTGGAGGGAGCTCTTCCGGCTCCTGGGGACGGAGCTGTGCTTCTCGACAGCTTTCCACCCCCAGACGGATGGCCAAACGGAGCAGGCCAACCATCTTCTGAAAATCTACCTGAGGCACTTTGTTGCAGCCAATCAGGAGGATTGGGCAAAGCTCTTGGACGTTGCACAATTTTCGTACAACATGCAGAAGAGCGAGGCGACGCAACAAAGCGCGTTCGAGATCATCACTGGGAGGCAGCCAGTGACACCTGCAGGACTGGCGGCCAGGTACGTGGGGAAGTGTCCGGCGGCGTATCATGTGGCGCGTGGTTGGCAGGACAACCTCGAGGCGTCGAGGGCCATCTTGGATAAAGCGGTGCGCAAAATGAAAAAGTTCGCTGATCAAAAGCGGAGGCATGTCGAGTTCCAGGTGGGGGACAGGGTTCTTGTGAAGTTACGAACACATCAGTTCAAAGCACTTAGGAACCTGCACCAAGGGTTGTTGAGAAGGTACGAGGGTCCCTTCGTCATCACCAAGCGAGTAGGCACGGTGGCCTACAAGGTGGATCTTCCCAAAGAACTGCGACAAATCCATTCAGTGTTCCACGTGAGCATGCTGAAGAGATTCTACGAGGATGCAGAAGACTCTGGGAGTGAAGTGGAGACACGTGGATTAGTGAACGACATGAGCACACCGACAAGTTCAAGAGGCGCACCGGAGTTGCCGGGGACGGCAACAACTTCGGTGGGGGAGGATGTCACTCCTGCCCACTGAAGGGCGCGCCCCCGAGCGGGCGTGGCCATGCGCGCGAGGAGGCGGGCGTGGCCGGGGCGATTCCTACTCCTACTAGGAATAGGAGTCGTCCAACACTCCGAAGCTCCGACGAGGAGGGAGGAGCTTCTGGAGATGAAGACTTGGACTCCTATCGTGAGTAGGAGGACGAGCGCGTGGAGAAGTGCAGGATCGGAAGGATTCCTATTCCTAGTAGGAATAGGAATTCGGACCTCTCCTAGGTCGAGTAGGACTTGGGCGCGGATGGAGCTTCCTTCTGGATCGAGGGTCACTTGGAGATGAAGTCCTAATCATAGGAGGACTGAAGATGGGGAGATGCCACAGGAAAACAGTCCTAGTCCTAGTAGGACTAGAACTTGTCCCGGCGGGCGCACCCGGGGCGCGCCCCGGACATGGCAGGGCGCCAGGAGGGCAGCCTGACCAGTTTGCCTTCAAGATGGACTTTGAAGGAGTGCTGGCCGAATTCTTCTAGGACTCCAAGGTTGCTGGATTTCTACTCCTACTCCAAGGAGGTTTTTCTAGAGAAGAGCTTGCATGCCTAATAGGATTAGGTCCTTAACTTAGACTAGGAGTTGTTTCTCTTGGGCACTATAAAAAGACATGTAATCAAGGCTTGTAGGACCATCCTAGACAATCTGAGATTGCTCAATAATATTCTCTAGTTTTCCTCTAAACTCTTAGCCTCCCTCTCTTCTTCCTGGGCGGGTGTTTCGTTGTGCATCCGAGGCGTGTACGGCCGGGGTCCAAAGCACGTCCAAATGAGGGCTGATCGGCGACCGAGCAGGGTTCGTCGAGCCGCACGTCTGGTGTTTCATATCCGAAGCGTAAGGGCATGACAGGAGGGAGCTGCTTAGCTCGTGAACGATGAGGGGTTCACAAGCAGGGGAGGGGAGCTACTCGCCGGTGGGGAGAGGCTCGCGAGAGGGGGGGCACTGTCGCAAGGGGGATGCTCCCCCAGTGATGCATAGAGGGAGGCAGATGCCCCCCCTTTCGCGCTCGTCATCGGCGAGCGAAAAAGGGGGCATCCCCTCTGTGCGTCGCCGGCGACCCATAGAGAGGGGCATTGCCTCCCATTTTTCACCCCAATGCATAGTGGGGGTGCACATCTCGCCGGCGATGCGCAAGCTCCCATGCTACGCGTCGTTGTCGAGCAGGGGATGTTCCCCCTCCCCTAGTCGCCGACGAGGCCACCAAAGGAAGCACCCCTTTTTAATTTTTTAATAAATGAATATTATATTATATTATTTGTAATATTCTTTTAATACTTATATTTATTTTACTTTTCAATCGATTGTCACGTAGTCAAATAATTGATGAACGGGCTATACTTGGTCGAGAGGGTTTTCAATGAAATAAGTTAACAATTGGAGGACAGTGCAGTTACAAAGTAAAGTTGAAGGATAAAATTTCAAAGGGTATAATGGGCATCCTACCCGTTCAAATGGGTAGGACCATCCTACCCACCTTCATGTCCATTCAAATCCCAATCGACGGAGCATAATCAAGCGCTCGGTTCAAATGATAATAGGAAAAAACCGATGATTCGATCGCGACCTCCGACGGTTCGATCACGACTGGTATGCGAGGTCGATGATGACTAATCTTCTTCGATGGTTGTGAGGTCGACGACAACAAAACTCCCCCTTCGGTGGCTATGAGCTCGATGACGAAGGCAAAATCGAGCGGCGGTTCGATCACAGTATGGTGATTGCCGATCTCGCGTGCCCTAGGCGACGTGGAGGTGATGAATGCGAGATTGACGATGATAGATCTACTTCGGTGAGATTCATACTGACGACGGACAAGGAACAACTGCAGAGGAAAAGTCCCTGACCGAATTTGAGCGGTATCTGAATTCCTCCGGTGAAGGGGGGAAGTTGCCATAGCCGAAAACGTGGCTAACAGGGATGTCATCGTACCCAACTCCGACAGACGGGGGTTCATCCGCGGCGATTGTCTCCTCCTCTTCATCTTCTTCGCCGTCAGTCGGTGCGGCCAAGGAGGAGAAGGCTTTGAAGCTAGGAGGGGAGCTGGGGGTCGTATCTTGCCGGCGTCGCTCCCCCGCTGGATGCCGCCGATGTCGCCAACAGAGTCAAACTGGTCCTCACCAGTTTCATCTCTGTTTTTTTGCCGGTTCGATGCGCTCTAACATATGTCGTCCGATCAGTTCGGATGGCATATGATGTAGGTAGGAGGCTCCTACCTACGTCCCCATCAGATCCAATTTCAAAAGCGGGCAAAATTCAAGAGCATTTAGTGAAATTTATCTATCTGAAATCATATTTAAAAAGTTTAGCAACTTATCAATTATCAACTCCTAGAAAATGTGGATGCTAGACTGCCGGTGATGGTTGGTCTCAGATGGTTGATAGTTATCCGATGATGCTATCTAGTCGCTAATAAATATTCAAAAGTGAGACCCTCCTTTTTGAATTAGTCGCTTATACACACACTCCAATACTTTCTCTAGACTTCCAACGCCTTCCTGCAACGTCTCAAATTGATTGGTTGTTCATGCATGTCTTCAAGTGAAGCGCATAGAGGGAAGACTCCTCACATGACACTCGCCTCTTCTGGATCATCTTTGAAACGAATGGCCTACCAGACTTCATTTTTGGATATGGAATGAATGACCATTGACAAGAGTGCACAAAGAAGAACAAAGAATGATCTTTCTTAGTTCTCTTGGTACCTTCGTAGCCTTTTATGCTTCACAATTGTGGCAATCCGAGGTTATGGATTTAAAGGTTCTAATGTTATAGACTTATATGTAGCTACTTCTTACACATATTAAAATGCATTTTCCCATGCAAGCCAAAGATCCAAAGTATATAATATATTAATCAGATTAGGAGCATTACGAAATAATATCCGGGATTGACTTCGCAAGTAAACTTGAGCCATGTAAAAATCATGAGCCATAGAACAACACAACACGATTGGCCTAATATGCAAACTTGAGTCATATAGGAAATACAATCATACACCAACACTACACTAATTGCTCAACGTGCAAACTTGAGCCATATGAAAATCACGGACCATAGGCCATAACACAGATCCTCAATGAGGGCATTAAGCCTGCCCCTCAAGTGGAGAAGAACATGACACTCTAGGAATATGGATCAAGGCATTAATGTATAATATCACATAAACAAGACACAAAGATAGTCATGAACTTATATATAATTATCCCTTTCATCTATCATTAATACACATTTAAAATTCATGTGAACTAAGTGAATAATATCTTAATTGAACTGGGTCAAGATGTTACTGAATATAGTGGTGGCCATTCTTTGTTGGAGAGCCTGACCAACTTATTTGCTTCCTTATGCACATGCTGACATGCAACACCTTGTCTAACCGACACATCCTTTGTGCTTGTGAGAATGCCAAGTAATCTAATATTGGCATCCACCTCCTTTTGTGTATAGGCACATATATACACATATCACTACAACAAAATTTTGATTTTTAGACGGCTAAATTTGTCAGAAACCCACAAAATTAAATTTTCGATAGATTTTGCAATGCGAGAGTGCCGTTCGAAAAACACTCGCAATAAAGCATTTTCTGATTGACAACAAAAATCTCTCGCAAGTTCTGACAGCTGAATTCCGTCGTGAAAGCGACATTTGCAAATTTTGACGGGTTCCACCCTGGAACTTCCAACGAGCAGACTGTTGTTGAAAGTTTTGACAGATGCAACACCCTTCGGAACTTCCAATGGTTGAAACTTTGGGGCGTAGGGTTCCTTTTACAAAAAATTAATCTGAATGTTTGCACTTGGATCTGAGCCCACGGCGGTAAGATTCGGCCTTTCACGGCTCAGTCCAGGCGCTAACCAGAGGACTCGACTGTTGGACTACTGGATCCAGTTGTTAATGGTTGGATCGGATCGCAAGTAGCCAAATCTGACTGCTTACATGCCCCAACGGAGGCACAACTGGCGAGAGGGAGCTAGGAGGGATCGTTGGACCTCGAGGTCGCCGTCATCCCTTGTGCCTGAAGCATCACCCCAGTCCCTTGCGTCATCGCCGACTATTGGGCAAATCCAACCAGAAATAGTCAGATATGCCCCTGACAAGTTGCCACCTGAGGAGACATGCATGAGCAATGCCGAAAGAGTAGATCGAGCGCATATGATGCTGAAGGAGGAGTTTGAGCGATAGGAGACCATCGTTGGAGGTGGGAACGCTAGAGGAGGACGTGAGTGACACCGGAGGAGGAGATAATCATCGAAGGTCGAAGTTCGATGGAGCTGAGAGAGAGAAAGAAAGAAGAGGGAGTGTCTTGGCTGACGGAGGTGTAAAATTTATTTATATGCCATAGTTTTATTATATAATATTATAATATATTTAATTATAAATTTAAATTTTGACAGAAGTCTGTCCGTTGAAACTTTTCACGGCTTCGACCATTAAAATTTTTAATATTAAGATATCAATCTTTATGCAATTTTTATTATATAATATTATAATGCATTTTACTATAAATTTCGATGGCTCCATCCATCGAAAACTTTAACATTAAAATATTAATATTTATAATATTATTTTATTATATAATATTATAATATATTTCATTATAAATTCAAATTTTGATGAACGAAGCTGTTGGTAGTAATGATGGATGGCGCATCCATTGAAACTTTCGATGGTTATGATCGTAAAAAACTATAATAAAAATAATATTAATACTAATGGTAGATTAATATTATAATATATAATATATTTTATAATAAATTTGAATCCCGATGGTTGTTGTTATCTTTTTCGTCACAAGTACAAAAGAACATTGAGCCGTCTTGAATTTCGTTTCCACATTGTTTGAGAAGGATTTGTTGTTCTAGCGTGAAATTCTTTTGAAATTGCAAAGGATTGGTGACGCTCGAAAATGGTAGAGGATTTTCTTGTAGCGTATATATATGAATAAAAATAAAGAGTGGTAAATGAACTATATCCCTTGACCTCCGCATACATAATATATATAGAGAGAGAGAGGATACAATGCCCCTCATATGGCCCTCACGCTTGACAACCCGCCTGTCAGATCTAATCTGACGCAACGGTGGGTTGTTGAGCATGTGTGAACTGCCCCGGTTCTTGCGCGTCCCTGTGCTACTTCTTCGAGCGCCGGTTCTTCTTCCCGCTGGGCGATGCATCTCGACGGTGGGCTGCTTTGGGCGCTCAAGGCGAGGTCTCATGCGACAGTGAATGCTAAAGTCGTACACGGTGAGATCTCGTCGGTTCACGCATGCTCGCCTTCTTCTCTCTCTCCATATGCTCGAGTGCCGGTTCTTCTTCCCTCGCCAGTGGGCGCTCAAGGCGAGATCTCACGCGACGGTGGACGCTGAAGGCATAGACGATGAGATCTTCATTTCCCTTTTTGTCACAGCGAAAAGGTTTTGTGCCCTAGTTTCCCTCCGCGGTTACGTCTTCGATCCCATGAAGGCGACGTCGATCTCACGCGACGGTGGGCGCTGAAGGCTCCGGCGGAGGGTTACATTGGAGTATACAAAAGTTGGATGTTTCTGATGGATGTGGATATAGTCTTAGATAAATTCGGTAGTTTGTCATGCAATGTCAACTGATCAAACAAAGACATGTATACAAAGAGAAGCAGCGAACTCATGGTAAATCAGAGTATGCAACCATTTATATCTGACAAGTTCTTATGCAAATGGGAGTTTGATGTTTGTTTTTCTGGTTTTAAATAAGGAAAACAAATTTTTTTAGTTGACAAGTTGAGTTTTGTAACGAAGTAATGAAGAATCTTGCTTCATATGATACATACATTAAACATTAAATCAAGAATCAAATGGCCTGAATTTGGAAACAAAAAAGGGGAAAAGAAAATTGTTTAAACAGAGAGTACAACTTTTTTATTTGTGTTATGAGATTTTAGCAGTGTGCCCAAAAGACACAATCAAAGAAGAGACACAAGAAGTGGATAATTCGAATTTGGTTAGCATTCCATTATATTTTACAGTTGGGAGATCTACATTTGTACAAAGTTCTTCATCAACAAATCCATAAAAATGCAAATTCTGATTATTGCAAAACCTTTGTAATTAATATCTAGAGGCTGAGAATATTCAGAAGTGAAGCACTATTTCGGATCAGCCTCCTGAATAAGGCCTTGTTATCCATTCTCATGAACTCCAAGGCTGATTTCAGAAGCCTCCAGCTAGATTTCCACCGCATGGCCCGGGAGACAAGATATCACTTGTTGGCCTTCAGTGTTGTGCTTGACATGGACATGAAGGACATTATTGTGCAAAGGAGGGAGGCAGTGATTTCTTTTGCCTTGCTCAGTACCTTCATGACCAACTTAGAGGCTGCAACATTGGAGCCTTCCACAAATTTGCTTCACTTCTTTGTATCTTTACTGATACTCTTCTTCTGTGTCTCCTAACTTGATCTAATATATGCAGCCACATCACTGTCTGCTCTTTGTTAAGGACCAATTGAAGGCCTTGAGCAAGCTTATGTATATCATCGGATTCTGCACAAGTCCTAAGTACTAAGTCCTTGAGCAAGCAAGATGACTGAACGAACATGGGATGATCGCTTTCGAGTTGCCATCTTCTCCTAATTAATTACTCTTCTGCAATGCTAATACTATTATCACAGGATTAAACCTGGCCATTATCTATATTTGCCCAGGTCTGAAATTTGATCCAACCTGGCCTTCTACCTTTAGTCACTATTTTATCTCCATTCAAGCTCGAAATTACTTGCAATATCTAACAAAATAGGATTCAAGTTGAAAGAAAACTATGAAAATGTGTGGGAAAACACCACGAGTGTTATAACAAAATAGGTTGTTATGCAATGGAAGCACCACGAGTGTGAGAAAACACTTGAGCTTCAACATATATGAAAACACATTTTATGCTTTGGTATTGCTCCACTTAGAAGGAAAATGTCATACATAAAATATTTAATATTGATAAATGGACAAAAATGAACTAAGTTACAAACTGGAATTAGACTCCAAACCATATCTCCAACTGGAATTAGTCTACAAACTGGAATTAGCTCTGGACCATCATCTCCAACCGGCCAACTTCACTAGAAAGTGCTCCTTCCAAACATTGAAAGAAGCAAATGGAGACAAACCAATCCATATGGGATAAACCAGCCACAACATGAGGTAGAACATATATCTTCCCATTGTGTAGGATAGCCTAGCTCTTCTTGTTCTTCCATACCCACGATTATATAAGATATGATAGCAAGTAGCTGGAAACAGAGCAGCAAACAAGTGAATCATGCAATTGATCTCCCAAAAAATAAGCCACAAATTTCCATTTCCTCCAAACGCGTCAACACTTAACTTCCCAACAAAACCACAAATAACTCCTAAGATCCCAATGAAAAATGTCGTAGGTGCAGTTGCACCCGACATTGATGACCTTCTGAGAAGGAAGTATGATGGTATTAAGACCATGGGTGCACAAATTGACGTGTGCCTTATGGTTGCGGCATGGCATTTCAAACCTATCCATGTAGACACAAAACTTGCAGCTCGGTTCGGCATCCACCAATATTTATTCTCCTAAAGAGAGACAACAAAAATCAATCATCAGTCATAATATTCCCATGGGAAGAACATGCTCATGTAAAAGATGGGAAATAGATGGATACACACCTCAAAATGTCTACAATGAGATGTCAAACTCAAGACAAGTTGGTAGGAGAAAACATATGCTCCGTATGCAATCATGGCGCACATGATAATGGATCCAATGGCAAGAATATCAGTAAATGTTCTTAGGAGCTCTGCATGTCTTATACGTAGCATTTTATTACTAAATTTCTCCTCTTCAAATGAAGCCATTGTCATACCCATTTGTATCTTCATATCTCCCAACATGTTTGCATCCTTTTTAATAGATAGTTGAGATTGCTTCAACCTTAATTCACTTATGCCAAGGCCTAACTCAAGTGACTTCAGATTGTTAGATCGAGCTTGCTCATTTACAGATCTCTTATATATATCTAGAAATGAATGGCCGGATTGAGAATAGGGCATTCCGTGAGAAATATGAGCTAATTGATGACTCATTTGACTATGAGGTATAATATGATTGCTTACTACATTTGTTGCTGTACTCTCCTGGTCAGCTTCATTGATTCTGATAATATCAAAGGTGTTCAAGGTCGGTGCACTCTTGGAATGACTAATCGTGGATGAATCATCAATGACATTTGCATCTTTATCAGAACCATTAAATGTAGAAGAGTTGTAGGGAACTATTGCACTTTCGACCGAGTGATTAAAGGTAGACGAATTGCATTCTGTTATAAGTACTCTTCCAGAATGATGAAACTTTGATGTATCACACGTACTATTCTCTAACTGGCAAATAGGAGCATTATTATTAATCTTATGGAGGGTCTTCAGGGTGCTCTCAAATGATTTCTCAAAGCATTTAATGAATGAATCCAACTTATCCCCATGCACCTATTTGAATGCAGACAATATCAAAGACATATAACATGAGACATTTATTTATTTTTGACAGTCCACTAACTTTAAGAGAATATGATTAGTTGAATATTTTTACTTACATTAGTTATTGATTCCCTCACTGCTGATGTAGACATCTACCCGAATAAAAAAATGCATATATATCAAAATACAAGTCAATTGTTCATGTGAGAAATAAAGAAAATGTATGTAGATTTAAGGAACTTACATGACAAATCTGATCTATTGGCATTCTCCCTTGAGAGTTCCCACCCAAAACCTGAAATCATTAGAAAAATTTTATTATCAAAATGAAAAATTATTCTATTGAAAATTTAAAAATATCAAATAAAATCTTAAACATTAAATTATGAAAAATATTACATCTGGCCTATTAACTAATTGTATAAATAAAAAATGAGCTGAAGGAGGTTACTTTTTGGTATCAGATCATTAATTTTATTGTAAAATGTATTCAAACTATTTTTTTATTTTTATGTTTCGATAGATTCATTTATGAATTTGAGACTATACTATCAAAAATAAGGAAATAAAACAAAACCTGAGAGAAGACAGAAGCGAAAGAGAAGCCCATGGAATAAGAGAGACTCTTGAAGTCGTGATCGTTGACAGCGCCGCTGCGGTCTTGCCGGCAGTTCCGGAGGTCGTGATCGCCGCAGTCGTGATCGTCGACAGCGCCGCTGCGGTTTTGCCGGCGGTTCCGGAGGTCGTGATCGCCGCATCCATTGCCGTCTTGCCGACATAAACTGTTTGACGCTACTGAGGAAGAAAGTGTGGAAGCTCCGCCTTTGCCGGCCGATTGTCGACGACGCCGGCTCGAAGAAGAAACCATGGGGGGCGGGGCTGGTGTAGGGAGAGAGAGAGAGATCGTGTAGGGAGAAAGTATTTGGCCGGGAATTTATAGGAGAGCTGGCCTAAGTCTCCCACTCGGACTCGGAGTAGGAATTCCCCACACCTATTCCGATTGCAGTCCGAGTAGCGCCCGGAGTAGCGCCCAAGAGTTTGGCCGGGAATTTGGCGAGCCGTGGCGAGGGGAGAGGAATCGCGTGGAGAGGTATGGCCCTAACGAAGTCTCCCACTCGGAGTAGAAATTCCCCAGATCACATCACCTATTCCGATTCTCAATATCTTCACGATCCCCTCAGGATTTTCAGGATTTGCTGAGGCTGTTAGATGTCGCCCACTAATTTGCTTCACCTCTTTGAAGCTTTTCTTGATGGTTTTCTGTGCGTCCCCTTCCGTGATCTGATGTATGCATGCACCTTCTCCTGTGCAGCACTGTCGTAGACTCTTCTGAGGACCAACTTAAGGCCTTGAACAGCTGCATCCTTTAGAACACTACAGATATCCAGCATTCTAATAGATCCCTCCACATTGCTCTCTAAGTCCTGGCTGGAGAGCAACAGGGCCTGCTGGATGCTTGGGAGCTGAAGAAGACTGTTGACACTGTGGTACAGTTCATTAACTTGCGTCAACCCATCATAGATCATCTCTCCAGTCATGGTAGCTGCTGAGGACGATTCTGCAATATCCCTAAGCTTGTTCAGCTTTTCTTCGACCTCCAGACTAGGATGGGATGTGGTTGGCATGCTAACTGAACGAACATGGATGGACTGCTTTGGAGCTCCCATCTTCTCTGATTTTTTTGACAACTATCTTTGGGAAGGCTATGAACTTTGGAGCTGAAGGTTGATGAACTTGGCCTGCAGATCTAAGAGTTATGCCTCTTATATAGAGATCAGAAACTTATTGGGGACATGAAGAATCTTTGGAAATTAAGTGATGCATGTGATGGAGATGTGGCACTTGGTTTGCAATAAAATTCATGCAAGACTTCTACCAGACAGACCAACATTAATTTATATGGCATATTATCAGTCAGATTGCATGAGTTGCTAAACAAGTTATGGTGCACTGAGTGTTATGCTTATGCTCGTCTCTGATCACCAAGAATCCAGGTAAAACCTTTCCATCCATGTGGTGGCAATATGGATCCTGCATGGAGGCTAATCTGAGGCAAGCCCTCTTGCAAGAGGCATGACAAAATTTTAATTTCATATCATCGATCTGTTTGAGGCCTTGTATAACGATAAACCCATGTATATCATAGTTGTTGACATTTTCAGTTGCGTGATTCATGAGATATACTACAAAATGCACAAAACATGCACCTTCCCTCCAGAAAAACTTGCTATGATAAATGTAGTAATTTTCTGGTTTCTGAACCATGCAGTAATTTGTGTCACATTTAATGAATAGATTTTGGTACTTGATTAATTTTATACATAAGATTGACTCCATAAGATTTTATACATAAGATTTAATGAATAGATATACTTTGTTTGCCAACCAACACATCACACCCATGAATGAAGCATGGCAACTAATCATGCACAGATAAAAAATTTGGTCTGTCCGGTGGAAGGCCTGCACGAATCTTGTTGCAAGCCAAGAATCACATTACCATCACATGCTTGATTTAATTTCAAAGATTCTTCCATCTCTCCTTTCTTCTGATCCATGTGTGTGTTCTAGATCTATATATAAGAGAAACAGCTAATAGGTGATCTGCGGACCAACTTCATTGGAGTGCTCGTATTGCAGAAGAGTTAATTAGGCGATGGCAACTCGAGAGCAATCCTTGCATGTTCGTTCAGTAAGCTTGCCATCAAGATCTCATCCAGCCGTGGTTGAGATACAAGAGAAGCTGCAGAGACTTAGGACTTGTGCAGAATCCTCTTCTCCAGACACAGTAACATCCGAGATGATATGCAGAAGATTGGCCCACGTTAGTGAACTGTACCAGAGCATCGACCATCTTCTTCAACTTCCAAGCATCCAACAGACCCTGTTCCTCTGCAATCTCAAGGAGTTGGAGAGCAGTATCGATGGATCTATTAAAATGCTGGATATATGCGGCTCACTGAAGGACGCAGCTGTTACACTCAAGGAGCATGTTCAAGGCCTTCAGTCAGTCCTTCGAAGAACAGGCGATAACGCAGCGCAAGAGAAGGTGCATGCATTCATTAGATCAAGGAAGGAGTCACAGAAGACCATCAATAAAAGCTACAAAGAAGTGAAGCAAATTTGTGGAAGACTCCGATCAACTTTCACAATTGCTGAAGTCTCTGAGTTGGTCATGAAGGTGCTGAGTGAGGCAAGGGAAGTCACTGCCTCCCTCCTTTGCACAGTTATTTCTTTCCTGTCCGTGTCAATAAGAACACAAGTCCAGCAAGTGGTCTCTTGTATCCCAGGTCATGCACAGGAAGAGAATATCATGTGAAGTTGATCTGAGTGGCATGCAATGCCTGGATGTCACATTGTTTGCTTTTCTCAAAGCTGCAGACAATATGTCAATGGCGCAAAACCAGCTGAAGACTTCTGAAATCAAGCTTCGAGGTCTTGAGAATGGATTGGAAGCGTTGTTCAAGAGGCTGATCCAAACAGTATCACTTCTGAATATTCTCAGCCTCTAGATGCTAGTCTCACAAGAGTCTTCCAATCATCCGCATCCGCATTTTTATGGATTTGCCGATGAAGCACCATTGTGTGCATATTTAGATCTCCCAACTGTAAAATATAGTAGAAAACAATGAAAATTTAAATTGTTCAGTTCCTCAATTTTGTGGTTCTTCTTGGCTTGTGTCTTTTGGGCCTAAAAGTCACAAGTTAGTGCACATTTATTCACTCTGATAAGTCAATTCTTATTTCATATTTGCTCCTAAATCCAGGCCACTTGATCTGCATTCATTGTGTCCTTGAGCATGCTATATCTTTGCCGTTCCAAAAGAAAATGGAAAATAGCAATACTTTGGAAAGGCATGGGACATTGTCAATGACGCTCTCAAAATTAATCGACAAATTTGAGATTAGAGGTAATTCGTAAACCTGTTTCTTTTTACTCTTTTTATGGACATCAGACATGAACTGAGTAAAGTTTAATAAGTAAATGCACATATTGTATATTTAAATTGGGTTAGAAACTTAGACAAAAAATATTAGGTGCATCTGCACCTTTATAAATATGTTTAACAGCCCCACTTTAGGGAAGAAACAAAGTACAGTTGTGCTCTAATGCATGTTGCGTTGATATTCTTGCTTTGGAGTCATAAAGTGAACTTATCTTTTTTTCGGTGATTATAAAGTGAACATCTTTGATAATAGATCTAAACCATCATCACTAATCATTAGGAAAAAAGATCACAAGGGAGATGCAGGAGCATGTTGGTATTCAACATAGTCTGGAAACCATATCAGGCCATTGAGATTGCTTTGGAGTACCGAAAGCAGCAAAATGTCTTCTAGCTAATCGATATCACTTGAACCATATCCAATAACACAAAATCCTTTCAAAATCTAACAATTTTTTTTGAGTAAAAAGTTTATACATCATAGTTTTCCATTTGGTTATTTATCCTGAATCTATGATCGCTGAATGCTTAGCACCTAAGAATTGGAAGAAACGATTAAACATCATAAACTGATGAGAACAAAAATTGGATGACCTTCCTCATTCCCTATGCAACATCGTTATTCTCATTGTGTTGAAAAGTTGGTTCTAGTTGTATGTTACTACTTAATGATCCTTGAATTATATAAATATGGACAACATTGATCTCTCTCTTCATATTGATGATCTCATGTTAATTGCTAAGTGGGATGCTACCAATTCATCCTTATTTTTTTTATTTTTGTTTTATTGCTAAAATTATTGAGATAAACTTGTCTGCACTTTCCTATGATGGTTTATGGATTTGGGCTCCACATGTCTCTGGATTCTTACGGCTATAAATCAGTTTATAATTTCATTAATAGGCCCTTCCTTGGCATTGGTTAATCTGCAGGATGATATGGCTGGAAGCCTGAAAGGGCTCCGTGGAGTATCAAGGCTCCCTCCAAGATATTTAATTTCCTTTGGAAACTATCTTACCACAGGTTACCTACTTGGGCATGTTTAACCCCTATGTTAACCCTTCATGTACTATTTGTAATGATGCTTTTGAGTCCATTAGTCATCTATTTTTTTATTGCTCTTTTGCTTCTCAAGTTTCAAACATTTTTCAACTTAAAACTCATTTCTCTTTTAAACATTTCTCTTCCTGTTCTGATGGGAACTGGATCTTGGAACGGGACAATCTGGACTCATCCTCCCAATCTAAATTCTTAACTCTTATTGCCCTTTTGCTTGTGGTGTATTTGGCCAGCCAGAACGGACTCCCACTTTTGCTCTTGTTCACTTGGAAGAGAGTGTCGACTAACTATTATTAGTTACATCCAAACCACTTCTACGAAGGAATATGTTGATAATACCTAGAATCTGAATCTAATTGTAATCCTTTGTGGTCCTAGTCCTTCAGCAGATTTTTCCTATGGGAGAGTCAGTCGGTCTGTAATTTTTATCATCTGTTAAAAGAAGTGCCTATATAAACTTCATGATGGCTGAGTTATTTCATACTCTCGTAATCATCATTATTTCATAATAAAGAGCCACCGCTCGAGAATGTAACCCGATTTAGGATGAACTTCGTAAATTCTTTTGTGTTCGTGTAATCTCTCTCTCCCTCTTTCTGTAACATAATCTCCCTATCGCGCCAATATCAGGTCTGATGGGAGTCTATTTCAAACTAAACTCTGATGGCTCTTGTGAGTCATGACAGTTTGGGGTGCAAGTTATATTCTTAGGTCTACTAATATTACTTTTGTTTTTGTAGGTTCTATATCCAAGTTTTTTTTCTTCTGCCTTGGAAACTGAGGTTAGGGGTATGCTAGAGGGGCTTCTGCGTTGTGCGGGCATGGGGCAATGTTGTCAAAACTAAATCATCGATTCAATCAGCTCAACACTGATATGGTCGGTAATTCGATCCGGTTAGGTGTCAGAATCAGTTTGACATTGAACCGGAAAAAATCATTTGAACCGGTTCAACTTGGTTCAAAGCAAATTTTAAAAAAATAAAAATGACAAAAATAAGAAAGTTAAATGATGAAAAAGAAAATTAATATAAGGAAGGTTAAAGAGGAGGGAATATGATAATGTATAAAATTAAATAGTAATTGAAATAAAAAAAATAAGTATTTACAATTGAATAATATTAAAATGAAAAATTATCAAAGGGCATAAATAAAAGAAATAAAAAGGAAAGTGCTAAACAAAAAAAAGAATAATTTAAGATAAAATTTATTAATATAGCATCTATCATCATTAAATAATAGATAATAAATTAATAATAATCTATTTATATGTATATGTTAATCATTATTATTTATCATTATAAAACTTTTAATAAATAAAAAATATGTTATATTAATTTTTAATAAGTTATTAGTACAATATTCATATACTATATCTTTATAATTATTATAAATAATATTATTTTAATAAAGTCTGATCGAATTCGATCAGACCGATTCAACCGCGTTAACTCGGTCAGATTTTAAAAATATTATCATGGGGTACCTTCGCATTCAAGCTGAGCGGACTCTCCAGTGCTGGTTGCAAAGATCAATAGGGGACAGGGACTGCACTAGAGAATTCGTGCCATTATTGAAGACATTTGGAGGACAAGTCTTTTTTTCCTTTTCTTGTATGCACTCCAGTCCTACAGCTAATGTCGCAGCTCATCGCAAAGTGATTGTCTTTTACAAGAAGGCCTTCTTTAGTTACTGTATAAAGTCTCTTCATATTTAACTTCTTAATAAAATCCTATCTTTTGAAAGAAAACCCATAATTACTGTATAGTAAAAAAAAACTTGTAATATAAAGTTTTAAAAAATAGTTATGAATATAAGATCCTCAAAGCATCAATCCTATTTCTAAAGCAATCTTGATTTAGTAGTGTATTTCATTACTAACCTCGAACACCATCAGTTTGTATGATTAAACAACTCTATCTTTTGTATGGTAACAAAAGTAGTTCTCCTTTTTTTTCGGTAGAGATCCATTAATTTTTGGGACTATTAAGATCTGATTAATTCAATATTTGATCCATTAAATCCAGTACACGCTCGAGCTCTGCTGCGGCACGGCCGGTCCGACCCTCCTGACCCCAATCTTGGACGCGTCGAAGCACAGGTCAAACGGCGCCACAGGCGCCACCTTGGGCACATCCGGAAGCGCCGCGGCAAACGCCGACACCACCGCCTTGTATATGGAGGTCTCGAGGGTTGTATACCGGACAATGGTGCTGATGTTGGTTCCGCCGACGCCGTTGTGGTCGATGGACAGCAAGGTCTTGTTCAGCGACATGGAGCCCGTGGAGCTGATATTTATGGACGTGACCCTGATGAAGTACTCAACGGACTTCTCGCCGCTGACGAGCGTCCCCGCTGTGCTCACTGGGTCGGTGAGCGGAGGCGTGTAGGTGAGCAAATGGGACGCGTCCGTGAAGAGGAGGAACTTGTATGGTCCGTCGCCGAAGAATATGTCCCCGTCGGACGACGTCACGCGCGGGAGGCAAATGACGAACTTAAGGGTGAAGCTGAACGCCGCAGCCAGCTGCGAAGGCGCCACGATCTTGTTGCGCCCAAGACACACCATGCCCTCGGCTCCGGCTGCGATGCCCTCGAGGAGGGATGTTGGGGCGCACGAGAACTGGAAATGGGGATCCGTGGCGGGAGGCCCGGGGTTGGTTCCGTCGGTAGACACCACCTTGAGGATGCCCTCTGTGAGCTCGCCAGTGGTGCTCGTGCAGATGAAGAGATTCGCGGGGTGTCGTTTTTGCAACTGAGCGTGGGCTGTTGAAGCAGTCGCGGCGTGGGAGCATTGCGCCATGCGGCAGCGGGCAGGACGATAGGTGGGGGAGACGTAGCAGCAATCGCACCCAGGCGTAGAAGGTGCCGAGGTCGACGACGAGGTTGAGGAGTACGGCCGGGGTGCGCTGGTACATGCAGGCGACGTATTGACTTGTGGCGGTGTCCTTGCGGACGGGGAGGATGAGTGTGTGCGGCCTTGATGCCTTGGAACAGAGGGAGGCAAGAGAGAAGAGAAGCCAGAGGGAGGCAAGAGAGAAGAGAAGCCAGGAGGCGATGAGCAGAAGGGAGCAGAAGGGAAAGAGGAGACGACGCCATGTCAGATGCGGTGGACGAATGAGAGAAATGTCTATGTGGCAATTCGAGCTAGACTGCAGAGACCCGTGGCTGTGATTCTTGTGCGAGTGGACAGCTCGCATCGATCTCTATGAGTCCGTAATTTTCGTTTCGACCGATTCCCGTCAAACTCATGTCGGCGACCGTCGGAACCGACCTTTTTTCCTGGGTTCAACCTCCTAAAATTGCCAAAAAATACTAAAAAGTCTTTGTTGTAGTTGTCTATGGGAGTACAAATTTTGCAATGATCCAACGATCAGATATCCGACAATCGCCATTTGAACCTCATAAAAAATGTAGAAGCACTATTCCTCCAATTTTGGAATATGGAAATTATAGTATAATGTTTGTATAGCATGGTATATTAACTTTTGTATATTATATAATAGAATAATATAGTATAGTAAGGTATATAATATAATATAATATAGTTTAGTATAGTGTAGTATAGTATGGTATAGTATAATATAGTATAGTATAGTGTAGTATAGTATAGTATAGTATTCTATAATATACTATACAATACATAACATATATTGCCAAAAAAATAAAAACTAGGGTCTACTTAGCGTCGCAATCCTTCGATGCTAATATAGTGTCGCGAGTATGGACGCCAATACAATGCAAGACGTCAATGATAATATCGCATCTTATTGTAGCGTCGAATTAGCGTCGCCATCGTGGTGACGTTAAATTAGCATCCCAAGCTTGTGACGTCAATATAGCGTTATCATCTGTCACGCGTTTTTAAATTTTCGCGCGTGATAATAGCGCTGAAATAGCATCTCAATGGCGCCTCATTTAGCGTTGATATCATTTCAAGCTAATGTGACGCTAAATTGACATTATAGAGAGGCAGTTAGCATCTATTTTTGTCGACCCAATGAAGATGCTATTGTGATTCTTTTAGCGTCACTTAGCGTCGTGTTGTGCGGCGATGCTAATTCGTGTCGCTGTTCGATATTTTTCTTGTGTTAATCTATTCACCTCGGTAATTGATGTATTGGTTTCAACTACTACATCCATGCATTAACAAGGTGCCATCAATCTTCTAAGTTCTTGTCTTCAGGTTCTTCATGAACATAGCAGATAATACCCATGCATTATATGTCGATATCTATTCATAAGGTTGGGGAGACAAGATCCATCATGTCCATCTTTTGCTTTTCGATTGATCTGGCATGCCAAGCATTCAAGAACCTTTAAGTTGCATGCTTCTTTAATAGTCCATTTATTAGACATCATTTGGTTACAGAATAAAGCGGAAAATAAGTATTTATTCTAGTGAATAATGTCTAACATGTAGCAGAATAAGGTTAATTTCATAATAAGGTTAATTCAGTCGACATACGTTTTTTACAAAACCATCTTGTAAGCCATGATACTACCATTCTATTTGACAAAAGTGAAAGATTGATACTCCATCAAAACAATGGAATAGAATATTCTCAACAATATCAATTTTTATCATTTTTTAAATATTTTATAATTTAACTATATATTATTTTATTTTTATAATAATAATAATAAATGTCAACTATTTATAATAAAATAATTAATTATAAAATATAATATATTTAAAAGTTATTCCTTTTAAGCTAAACATAGGACATAAGAAGAGTATGGTAAGAATATTATATTCTTCTAAATAATTTTTATTATTCCCTAAAAATTATTCTTCATCCAAACGGCCAATCTGCCAGGGTCATTAATTTGTGCCTCCTGGCCATTGTAACAATTATGGTGCATGAGTGCCCAGGTTCTTGCTGCATATGAGTTATCGTGTGATGGCAATGCAAGGTGTACATGTGCACATATATAGTTTAAAATGCCTTTTGCTTCTAATTCCACCAGCCGATTGTGAGACATGAAGAATCGCATCCACTTCACAATCATCAGCCTCTCGGCATTGGATCTACTGAAACTTTCAGCGATGTCTGGAATTGCATGTTCCTGATGTTCCTCCAAAAGTTGGATGTTTCTTATGGATGTGATGTGGATAACATCTCAGATAAATTCAATAGTTTGTCGTGCAATGCCAACTGATCAAACAAAGACATGTATACAAAGAGATGTACCGAACTCATGGTAAATCGGAGTATGTAACCTTCTATAGCTGGCAAGTTCTTATGCAAATGGGAGTTTGATGTTTGTTTTTCTGGTTTTAAATAATGAAAAATAAAATTTTGTTGACAAGAAGATGAGTTTTGTAACGAAGTAATGAAAAATCTTGCTTCATATGATACATACATTAAACATTAAATCAAGAATCAAATGGTCTGAATTTGGGAAAAAAAAAGGGAAAAGAAAATTGTTTAAACAGAGTACAACCTTTTTATTTGTGTTATGAGATTTTAGCAGTGTGAATTTTGTGCCCAAAAGACACAATCAAAGAAGAGACACAAGAAGTGGATAATTCGAATTTGGTTAGCTTTCCAATATATTTTAAAATTGGGAGATCTTCATTTATACAAAGTTCTTCATCAGCAAATCCAAAAAAATATGGATTCTGATGACTACAAAACCTTTGTAATTAACATCTAGAGGCTGAGAATATTCAGGTCTATTTCCGATCGGCCTCTTGAATAAGGCCTTGTTATCCATTCTCATGAACTCCAAGGCTCATTTCAGAAGCCTCCAGCTAGTTTTCCACCGCATGGCCCGGGAGACAAGATATCACTTGTTGGCCTTCAGTGTTGTGCTTGTCATGGACATGATGTAAAGATTGCAATCATTGAGAAAGGAAACGGCCAAATCAAAATCAATTGGCAATTAATATGGTAAATTCAAAATCAAATCGGATTCAAAAAAAAAGGAAACGTCAAAAGAAGAAATGGACGACCAGGGGAGGGATTCCCTCCCCTGATCGCGTCCCACTATCGGCCGGCCAGATGGCCGGCCGATGCTATAAAAGGGAGGAAGGGGAGCGCCCTCGCACCCCTTCGACACCCTAGCCAGCCGCCGCCCCTCCGTTTCCTCCTTCTTAAACTCCGACGTAGACGCACGAACGGCGGAGCAGAGCAGAGATGACGAGGCCAAATGACGACGCACCAACTCGCAGCCACCCTTTTGCGACATCCACGAGACCCAGGCGTACTTTCCCTATTGACCCAGAAATGCTCTGACAACGACCGGATGAGGAACAGCACCGGCGAACCCATCGTTGATCAGAAAAGGTATCTTAGATTTAAATCCCCTTAGACAACGAATTAGAGATCTATTGATGTGTAGTAGAATATCATTTTGATCCTGAGTACTATAGAATTATTTTTCATGTTGACCCGGCGCAATTTCTGCGCGACGGGACCCGGCCCGAGTACTTGTCGACCCGGCCCGGATTATACGGTGACGCGATCTGGAGGAGATTAAACCCGACCCGGGTTTGTTTTCCGACGATTTTCATTCTATGACCCGACCGGGCCAGAGTTCAACTCGGCCTGGGTCATGTCGAATCGATAACCAGAATAACCCCGAGTACGACTCGGCCCGAGTTGGACATTAATCCGGCTCGAGCCTTACCGAGTCAGATCTCCGGCCCGGGTCTTACCGAGTCAGATCGAGTACGACTTCGACTCGATGTCGATTAATATATTGTCAATGACTCGGCCTGAGTCGACCCTCAACTCGGATCGGGTCATACACAGATACCCTCGACAGAGACTCGGCCCAAGTTCCCATTCACCCGACCCGGGTTCTGTCGGCCAGAAAAGCAGACCCTTCCGTTGAGTCCAACCCTTCGGAAGTTAGGTTCCCTTTTTTATCAGAATCATGTGAAATCTTATCTAAGACTCTAAATATCACAATGAACCTTGTCATGTCCTAAGGAAGATCCAACTCTTTAGATAAAAGGAATCTCTTCCTTTATTGATTCTAAACTTTATCAAAGATAATTAAAGAAAAGCAAAGTAAAGATAAAGATGTGGGATTGTTATGTGCCGCCCCCAATGTATAGAGCATAGATCATAGTATTGTATAGAGAGGGACAGGTAGTTCGCTGAGGAGACAGCGAAATTACTGGTTTTCAATGAACACTGTTTCTAAGATTTCAAGTTTTCTCCCATCTGTATCTCGAATGAAGAGTGATGTTTTTGTCACTCCTTCCCTCAGAGATTAAAGTATTGAGCCAGAGGGACAGGTAGCTAACTGAGGAGACAATGAACCTACAGGTTTCTTAATTGACCACTGTTTCTGGAGTGTAGGTTCTCTCCCACCTACATTCCTAATTGGGTGAGGCGTTAATACCCACCCCCTTTTCCCTTTTTGGGCTCACTGGCTTCAGAGATTCAGAGAGGCACCTCTGGCATTCCAATTAATAAAGTCGAGCTCGCATAGGACAATCAACTGTAAGGATATCATAGTAATGTAAAAGGCATAGTACTCTACGGTCACAAATAAATGTAAGGACAGCTGCAAGCTCCTCTATATTTATAACTTATATATTTCTTTTTTCTAGATTTTGCAGTCATATCAATGATGCAAATGTGAGGCATATTTACTTCTTGTTTCTAATTTGTTTTTCTTAATTCATGAATCATTGTCGGATAATGTCATAACTCCTTATGCTCATTTGCTAGTTTTCTTTTCGTTCTTGGAAGTGTTCATTACTTCCAGTGTCATACATTTAGTTCAAAACTCTGAACTAACCGATGTGAATGCTTCTCTCATTCTAAAAATGGTCTTTCAAAGCCAGGAGAAAGAAAACAAAGATTCTGTAACTTTTAATGGTGGAAATTGTTCTTCCGTTATAGCTACATAGCACAATTGTTATTTTCTTATTTATTTACATATTTTTTATTTGTAAATGTGTTGTATATGCCCACATCTAATGCTTGTCTCTGAATTTAGACTTTTTTCCACAATACCAAGTTTCCTACTTCTCAGCAACTATAAATGTTCCAGAGCTAGAAATAGCAGCATTGAAGCATATATAAGTTGCATCTCTCAACAAAAGATTTGCCAGAGACCAGGAAACATAAGTTGCATCTCTTAGCAGATTTGTCAATAGCCAGAGACCAGGAAATCAGTTTCCCTCTCCAATTTCTTACTGAAGTACATCCATCATTGCTACAAAGTCTGATCTTGCATGTCAATGAGACGATGACAAAACTTGCTAGTTCTGTCTAATGCCATTGTGAATAAATGAGCTTAAAACTAAGAAGCCAACAACATGCAAAGTTGGAGAACTTGTGACTTCAAAATCTTTGTTTCATTTCACTTTATATATGTTATAGTTGTTGAGTATATGTACGATAAAAATCAATGTCCCATCTGAACATCCATTAAAATGCATATGCAAATGATGATGCACATCACTAATTTGCAACTGAAAACTAATGATAGGCTGAGAATGTTAATGATCATAATGGTTCTTAGAGGTTGATTTGCCATACACTATATAAACTGATTTATTACAAAATAAAGTTAGTAAGACAAAAATAATAATATAAAGTTGAGAGACTTTTGGCAGAGATAATGAGAACAAAATAAGTAAAATTCTTTCCGATGCTTGAAATCATCATTATATATACACATTGTGAAAGATACCTCTCACAAATTATCAATATCAAATCACTTAACGTGCAAACTTGAGTCACCTGAGAAACACAAATCATAAACTAATACCACATGGATCTCTTAACGTGCAAACTTAAGCGATATATTTAAAATACGAACCATAGGCTAACACAATATGTGGATCGTTCAAACATTGAGCCTTCTTAAGGGAGAAGAACGTGATAATCCTTATGTCATGCAACACCTTAACTTCTCTATTTGACTCATCCTTAATTTGTGCTTGTGAGGATGCCAAGTAGTCGGATGGAGGCATCCACCTCCTTTTGTGTGCACACACATATATAAGGAGTAGTCAATGAATTAGATCTCTTGACCTCCCACACATAATATATATATATATGTGTGTGAAGGCTGGGAAGTAGCGGGCAGACATCTCCAACGAGTTTGAGAATTAACATTCTCCAACGAGGTTGAGAATTTATCTCTTGACAACTCAGATAAATTCAGTAGTTTTTACAGTTGGGAGATCTACATACGAAAGAAAGAGAAGATGAACACAGAGATTTAACGTGGTAAAATATCAATGTGAATAAGAGAGAAACATCCACGGGCAAAGGAGGTCGCCGTCACAAATTTTCACTATTAGCCAAAAGAAAATGTACATCATATAAAATCCTAATCCTCATATATAACGGCCCAAGCCCTCCGCTTCCGCCACAGATTCTCATTTTTCCTCCTTTTTTATTTTTTTTCTTTCATAATTTTGGGTACAGGGTACATAATTCAAGGCACATCAACACTACATTTGTACAAAGTTCTTCATCAGCAAATCCATAAAAATGCAGATTCTGATTACTGCAAAACCTTTGTAATTAACATCTAGAGGCTGAGAATATTCAGAAGTGAAGCTCTATTTCGGATCAGCCTCCTAGTAAGGGCTTGTTATCCATTCTCATGAACTCCAAGGCTGATTTCAGAAGCCTCCAGCTAGTTTTCCACCGCATGGCCCGGGAGACAAGATATCACTTGTTGGCCTTCAGTGTTGTGCTTGACATGGACAAGAAGGACATTATTGTGCAAAGGAGGGAGGCAGTGATTTCTTTTGCCTTGCTCAGTACCTTCATGACCAACTTAGAGGCTGCAACATTGGAGCCTTCCACAAATTTGCTTCACTTCTTTGTAGCTTTACTGATACTCTTCTTCTGTGTCTCCTAACTTGATCTAATATATGCAGCCACATCACTGTCTGCTCTTTGTGAAGGGCCAATTAAAGGCCTTGAGCAAGCTTATGTATATCATCAGATTCTGCACGTCCTAAGTCTGTGTAGCTTCTTTTCGATTTCATCGTCGGTCGGATGAGATGATGGCAAGATGACTGAACGAACATGGGATGATCGCTTTCGAGTTGCCATCTTACTTCTAATTAACTCTTTTGCAATGCTAATACTATGATGAATTTGGAGTGCCGATCTATGAGCTCACCCTACGGCCCCATACTGTACATATAGAGTGATCCAGAGGCAGGCTATAGCACACATGGTAGGAAGAATAGGAAACACGAAGAATAATTGAAAATCAAACAATTTGGTGATGTGATTCTTGGATTGCAATAAGGCTTATATATTATAAAGTTTATTGACAAATTCTGAGCCTCTTAATTTATACACAAAAACCTATTTTATTTAATATCATAACTTCATTTTTTTCAATTATCGTTACGCTTATCTTATATTAAAAAAAATTATTATCAATAATATAAATATGGTTAACACGTAGAAGAATTCAAATCCCAAAATAAGATTCCAACCTCTACCCACTATTATCACAGGATTAAACCTGGCCATTATTTATATTTGCTCAGGTCAGAAATTTGATCCAACCTGGCCTTCTACCTTTAGTCACTACGTTATCTCCATTCAAGCTCGAAATTACTTACAATATCTAACAAAATAGGATTCAAGTTGAAAGAAAACTATGAAAATGTGTGGGAAAACGCTATGAGTGTTATAACAAAATAGGTTGTTATGCATTGGAAGTACCACGAGTGTGAGAAAACATTTGAACTTCAACATATATGAAAATGCATTTTATGCTTTTGTATTGCTCCACTTGGAAGGAAAATGTCATACACAATTAATATTTAATATTGATAAATGGACAAAAATGAACTAAGTTACAAACTGGAATTAGACTCCAAACCATCATCTCCAACTGGAATTAGTCTACAAACTGGAATTAGCTCCTGACCATCATCTCCAACTGGCCAACTTCACTAGAAAGTGCTCCTTCCAAACATTGAAAGAAGCAAATGGAGACAAACCAATCCATATGGGATAAACCAGCCACAACATGAGGTAGAACATATATCTTCCCATTGTGTAGGATAGCCTAGCTCTTCTTGTTCTTCCGATAGCAAGTAGCTGGAAACAGAGCAGCAAACAAGTGAATCATGCAATTGATCTCCCAAAAAATAAGCCACCAATTTTCGTTTCCTCCAAACACGTCAACACTTAACTTCCCAACAAAATCACAAATAACTCCTAAGATCCCAATGAAAAATGTCGTAGGTGCAGTTGCACCGATATTGATGACCTTCTGAGAAGGAAGTATGATGGTATTAAGACCATGGGTGCACAAATTGACGTGTGCCTTATGGTTGCGGCATGGCATTTCAAACCTATCCAAGTAGACACAAAACTTGCAACTCGGTTCGGCATCCACCAATATTTATTCTCCTAAAGAGAGACAATAAAAATCAATCATCAGTCATAATATCCCATGGGAAGAACATACTCATATAAAAGATGGGAAATAGATGGATACACACCTCAAAATGTCTACAATGAGATGTCAAACTCAAAACAAGTTGGTAGGAGAAGACATGCTCCGTATGCAATCATGGCGCACATGATAATGGATCCAATGGCAAGAATATCAGTAAATGTTCTTAGGAGCTCTGCATGTCTTATACGTAGCACTTTATTGCCGGATTTCTCCTCTTCAAATGAAGTCATTGTCATACCCATTTGTATCTTCATTTCCCCCAACATGTTTGCATCCTTTTTAATAGATAGTTGAGATTACTTCAACCTTAATTCACTTATGCTAAGGCTTAACTCAAGTGACTTCAGATTGTTAGATCGAGCTTGCTCATTAACAGATCTCTTATATATATCTAGAAATGAATGTCGGATTGAGAATAGGGGCATTCTGTGAGAAATATGAGCTAATTGATTACTCATTTGACCATGAGGTATAATTTGATTGCTCACTGCATCTGTTGTTGTACTCTCCTAGTCAGCTTCATTGATTCTGATAATATCAAAGGTGTTTAAGGTCGGTGCACTCTTGGAATGACTAACTGTAGATGAATTGTCAACGACATTTACACCTTTATCAGAGCCATTAAATGTAGAAGAGTTGTAGGGAACTATTGCACTTTCGGCTGAGTGATTAAAGGTAGACGAATTGTATTCTGTAAGTACTCTTCCAGAATGATGAAACGTTGATGTATCATAGGTGTTATTTTCTAACTGGCAAATAGGAGCATTATCATTAATCTTTTGGAGTGTCTTCAGGGTGCTCTCAAATGATTTCTCAAAGCATTTAATGAATGAATCGAACTTATCCCCATGCACCTATTTGAATGCAAATAATATCAAAGACACATAACATGAGAATGATATGAGACATTTATTTATTTTTGACAGTCCACTAACTTTAAGAGAATATGATTAGTTGTATTTTTTTACTTACATTAGTTATCGATTCCCTCACTACCGATGTAGACATCTATCCGAATCACAAAAATTCATATATATCAAAATACAAGTCAATTGTTCATGTGAGAAATAAAAAAAATGTATGTAGATTTAAGGAGCTTACATGACAAATCTGATCTATTGGCATCCTCCCTTGAAAGTTCCCACCCAAAATCTGAAATCATTAGAAAATTTTATTATTAAAATGGAAAATTACATTCTATTGAAAATTTAAAAATATCAAATAAAATCTTAAACATTAAATTATGAAAAAATATTACATCTGGCCTATGAACTAATTGTATAAATAAAAAATGAGAGATTGCTTTTTGGGATCAGATCCTAATTTGAGCGGATCAATTTTATTGTATTAAAAAAATATTGTAAAATGTATTCAAATTATTTTTTTATTTTTATGTTTCGATAGATTCATCATTTATGAACTTGAGGCATTCAATGTCAAAGATAATGAAATAAAGCAAAACCTGAGAGAAGAAGCCAAAGAAAAGCCGATGGAATAAGAGAGACTCTTGAAGTCGTGATCGTCTACAGCGCCGCTGCGGTCTTGCCGGCAGTTCCGGAGGTCGTGATCGCCGCAGTCGTCATCGTCGACAGCGCCGCTGTGGTTTTGCTGGCAGTTCCGGAGGTCGTGATCGCCGCATCCATTGCCGGCTTGCCGACATAAACTGTTCGACGCGACTGAGGAAGAAGCTTTGGAAGCTCCGCCTTTGCCGGCTCAAAGCAGAAACCATGGGGGGCGGGGCTGGTGTAGGGATAGAGGGGTGTATTGAGAGAGGGATCGTGTAGGGTGTAGGGAGAAAGTATTTGGCCGGGAATTTATAGGAGAGTATGGCGTAAGTCTCCCACTCGAAACTACTAATCTCCCACTCGGATTAGGAATTCCCCACACCTATTTCGATTGCAGTCCGAGTAGTGCCCACGAGTTTGGCCGGGAATTTGGCGAGCCGTGGCGAGGGGAGAGGAATCGCGTGGAGAGGTATGGCCCTAACGAAGTCTCCCACTCGGAGTGGAAATTCCCCAGATGGCATCACCTATTCCGATTCTCAACATTTTCACGATCCCCTCAGGGTTTTTAGGATTTGCTGAGGCTGATAGATGTCGCCCACTAATTTGTTTCACCTCTTTGAAGCTTTTCTTGATGGTTTTCTGTGCGTCCCCTTCATGTATGCATGCACCTTCTCCTGTGCAGCACTGTCGTAGAATCTTCTGAGGACCAACTTAAGGCCTTGAAACAGCTGCATCCTTTAGAAATTCGACTATCAGATTTCCGCATTTTAAGGTTTTTCTATTATATCGTTATTATTTTATTAGTATCACATCAGTCGTTTTGTTGAATGGTCAAGGTCAGCAGAGCAGTAGATTGTGCAGCGCCTCCAGGGTCAAGCTGACCGCCTACGTGGCGAAAGGTACGAATTTGGGGGCATTACAGTTTGGTATCAGAGCCTAAGTTCTTGGCTCCTTCTTTGATCATAGTAGAGTATAGGTTCATGCATAGCATTCATTGTTCATATTATTACACAGCTTAAAGTAAAGTCATGTGCAAGCTTCTCAAACATCTACGGCTCCACTCCTCAAGTAAGTAATAAGTACATTTCTATGTGAATCATACTTATGTTATTGAATTAAATTGTGTTTTATATGCCTCCACGCCGCATGGTCACCAGAATTGTAAGAAGGGGTAGGGGTCATATAGTTGGAATATGTATGTGGCCACTAGATCCTCCAACCCCGCCACAGCCTGCCCTAGAGAGACCTGAGCTTTCAGATTCAGATTTAGAGAGCGTGGGGAGTAACGATCCGGAGTTACCTTCCCCACGCCACTTCTTTCCCACAGAGACACGTGAAGAGATGAAGCAGAGGTGGCACTTTCAGACGAGAGGAGGACGCATCGATAACCCCATTTTTATATCCTCTAATGATGAGGAAGAAGCCCATGCACCTGAAGGAGAAGTTCAGAGTCGGGAGACCAGCCCGATAAGCTAGTTTGATCCAGAGTCATATTGTAGTCTCTGTGATCAAGATGGACATTTCGAGGAGGAGTGCCCTAATCCCCCGAAGAATTCCGGGAATGAGCCAGAGGAATCCTCTCGACGTAGCGACTAATACCATGATGTTTTCCTTTTTCTTTGTGGAAGGCTTTAGTGTGCCTCAGACATATGTTACTTTTTGAAAATCTTAATGAGAAATGAACATTTTACTTTAGTAATTGTTAAGTAGCATGATCTCCATTTTTCATCTAAGATTCTTATCCTTATTAAAGATCCTCAATTATACATCATTCTCAAACATTTGCCATGATCTCTTTATAGATGGCCGACCAGAGAAGAGGATCAGCATCCAGCGAATATGAAGTGTATAACGAAGAGGAGGCCCATTTTATTCCTCCACCTCCATTGGATCCTCCTCTGCCTTCCCCACCTATGTTGGTTCGCCACCGCAACAGGGACGACGGGCCCCCATCCCCTGTACATTGCAAGAGTTTTGAAGGTCGAAACCTCCGACGTTTAATGGAGAGGGAGGAATCGATGTTGCTGAGCAACGGATCAAAACCCTAGAAGAAAAATTCGACATCCTCGACGTCCCTGAGCACAAGAAGGCCCTGTTCGCAGGAGATACTTTCCAAAAAGATGCTAATGAATGGTGGAAGGCAAAGAAGGCCACCAACTTTTCGGGAGTCAGAACCGTGGAATGGGAAGACTTCCGTAGGGTATTTGAGACGCGCTACCTCCCATCCTTCCAGAAAGATTTGAAGCAGAAGGAATTTCTGCATCTAGAGCAAGGGGCCATGACAGTGGGCCAATATGTGACCAAATTCATCCGGTTGAATAAATACTCTAAATTGATCATGGACGAAATGGAGCTGGCAAAATGTTTCGTGGACGAATTAAGGCCCTCACTGAGATCCCAGACCAGGCCAGGGAATTATAAAACCCTGGATGAAGCGATCAGGCTGGCAACCCTGATCGAGAGGGACCATCAAGACCTCATGAAGGAGAAAAGGACCCAGCAGAATGTAGGACAGAGCTCCCACCAGCAACAATAGTTCCGTGGGAACAACCGGCAATGCCAACGATGGGATAACCGGCACCACCCGTATCCTGCACCTCAACAGAACTACTGTCCTCCACAACAACCCTACTGTCATACACAACAAGCTCCTCCCCCACCGCAACAACAACCACAACGACAGCAACAGCGACCCCCTCAGCAAGGGCAAAGACGTCCAGCCCAGCAGCAGAGGCAACAGCCTCATAGAGCCCCTCAGGTACCACACACACAAGATGAGTGGGTTTTATGCAACACATGCGGCAGGACCCATGCTGGAGAATGCCGAATGAAGTTTGGAGCATGTTATTACTGCGGTGGAATGGGACACATGGCAGCAAGTTGTCCGAGACGCGGACAACAACAGTTGGTGCAGGGAAGACTCTTCAATCTGGAAGAGGATGCGTCCCAGAATGACGCTGATGTCATTCGAGGTACGTTATTCATAGCTGATTTACCTACAAAAGTATTATTCGATTCCGGTGCCTCACATTCCTTTATATCAGAAGAGTGTGTCAAAACATTAGGGTTAAAAGCTGTGAACTTAGAGCAAAAGATGAATATATTGACCCCACAAGGCACCCTCGTTACCACAAAGCATCTCCCCAATATACCCATAGAGATAGAGAAAAGGAACCATCATGTCAATCTCATCATCCCCATGAGAGATTATGATATAATTTTGGGCATGGATTGGCTAACCTCACATGATGCTTCCATCCTATGCAAACAAAAGAAAGTAATCATAGACACGCAGAGTAAAGATAAAGTTATAGCCAGGGGAATCGCACAGAAGGAACCAAAAATCATAGTATCCGCTATGAAGGCACAAAAGCTACTGCAAAAGGGATGTAGAGGTTACATAGCCAGTATAACCAAAACAGAGGAACCAAAGAAGACTCCTCAGGACATAAAAGTTGTGAAGGGAATTTCTTGATGTATTCCTTGAGGATGTAAGCAGTCTACCGTCCAGACGGGAGATAGACTTTTGTATCGATGTGACATCCGGAACTGCATCAATATCCAAAGTCCCGTACCGCATGGCTCCAGCAAAGATGAAAGAATTGAAAGATCATATTCCAGAGCTATTGGACAAAGGTTTTATCAGGCCCAGTGTTTCGCCACGGGTTGCACCAGTCCTTTTTGTCAAGAAGACGGACGGATCATTAAGACTTTGTATCGACTACAAAATGTTGAACAAAGTCACAATAAAGAATAGGTACCCGCTACCTCGCATCGATGACTTATTTGATTAACTGTCCAAGGCAAAGGTGTTCTCAAAGATCGATCTGAGGAGCGAATATCATCAGCTAAGAGTGGCAGAAGAAGACATTCCGAAGACAGCATTCCGACTAAGATATGGACATTATGAGTTCATGGTGATGCCGTTTGGGTTGACAAATGCCTCGGCCGCATTATGGATCTCATGGATCGAACTTTCCACGAACACCTGGATAAGTTCGTAATTGTCTTCGTGGACGACATCCTCATTTACTCGTCAAGTATGGAGCAGCACAGAGAACATTTGAGGATAGTATTGGAGACCTTGCGAGCGAAGCAGTTATACGCAAAATTCTCTAAATGTGAATTTTGGTTAGAATAGATAATGTTCCTCGGACACATCATCTCTAAAGACGGAGTTGCAGTGGATCCCGCAAAGGTAGAGGCAGTGTCCGACTGGACACAACCAAAGAATGTCTTCGAGATTATGAGTTTCCTTTGTTTAGCCGACTACTACAAACGTTTTATCAAGGACTTCTCCAGAATAGTATTGTTGCTTACCAAGCTCACAAGGAAAGAAGAAAAATTCATCTGATCACCCAAGTGCGAGGAAAGCTTCTAAGAATTAAATGAACGGCTAACTTCAGCGTCAATCTTGACGTTACCATTAGGCAACGGTGGTTACATGGTGTACAGCGATTCTAGTGGTACAGGATTGGGATGCGTATTGATGCAATACGAAAAAGTAGTGGCTTACGCGTCCAGACAGCTGAAGAAGCATGAAGTCAATTATCCAACGCACGATCTCGAGTTGGTAGCAGTAGTGTTCGCTCTCAAGCTTTGACGCCACTACTTATATAGAGAAGAATTTATGGTCTATACAGACCACAAAAGCTTGAAGTATGTATTTACACAAAAGGAGCTGAACATGCGTCAAAGACGTTGGATGGAGTTTCTAAAGGATTACGAGTTTGCCATCAATTATCAACCTAGTAAGGGAAACTCAACGACAAACTCAGTCGTCCCGACCCGTGCTCACTGCTACTTTCTTTTCTTTCTTCATTTCAAACAAAGAACACCCCGGGAGGAATACCCCGGGAGGTTTCTCTTCTACTTAACTTCTATCGATTAAAATAATAAAATCCATGTTATAGAATTCTCAAAGGGTGCGTTTGGTTGGGAACTTTTCGCGAGAACAACGCGAAAAGTTCCCAAACACAATACGTGATGGAAAGTTTAAAAGTTCCCGTCACGTGACATTTGGCTGGAATATTTGACCAAATGTTTCGATCGAAAGTTCTTGTCTTCGGCAAGAACTTTGGCAAGAATTTTTTTTTCAACTTCATGTCATTTCAGCCGTCTTCTTTGACTTTTTTAAATTTCATCTATTTTTAATTGTTTTATAATGTTTGGGTTATATAATTTAGAATATATTAATATATTATTAAGGATATTATAAAATAATTTATTAAATGTTATTAATTAAAATTTATAAAATTTTCTCTCTCATGTGTTCCTTATTAATTAAACTATTCAATTCTTTTTAAAAAAATATATGTTATATTTGTATCTTAAAATGTACATAAATTGTAATATTAATAATATTTAAAAGATTAATCAAAGTAAATAAAAAAATATTAATAATATAACTATTTACGTAAATTATAATATTAATAACATATTCTTATTTATTATAATTTTATAGTTCATAAAATAATAAATTATATTATTTGTTTTTCTTTTTTTATTCAAACACCCACTAAAACTTATCCATCACATCAACTTTTTAAAACATCATCATTATACTTTTTCATCCAAATACTAATCCAAACTTTTCTATCAAATTAATTAGTTCTCGAGAACTAATGTTCTATCAATATTCTCGCACCAAACGCAGCCAAATAAAACTTATCTTGTGTACTTAATTAAAATGTTATATTTGTTAATCGAAATAATCTTTTTCTAATTTATCATTACTAATTATGTTCTTTAATTATGCTCGTAGATATTTCTTATGTTTAATGTGTTTCCTTGGTCCATCCAAGTCCAAGTCCAAGTGCAGCCCTCGAGATAGCTAATTATTATGATTTATGTCCCAAGGAAGGTGCTTAGAATATGACCAGGCATGGAATATAAATATAATTTAATTAATCGATTAGATAATGTAATATTTGTTGAACGCGGCGCCCTCGCTGCGGTAGCCGTCGTGACGGGGGGCCACGGACACTGCATGCCACGTGCGTCCACAAGGAGTTTGGCACGTATAATAAATAAATTGTGAGATCTAGAAAAAGGGTATAATAATATATCCTTTGACTGCCGTCTGCATCAAAGTCACCTCGTGATCACGACGTGCGTGTTCAGAATTCGGGTGAGAAAAAAAGTTACGTCCTCCTAAATTTTCCAAAAATTCTTCTAATACTCTCATTTTTAATTTACCCTAATTAATAAATGTATACTTCATGACATAGCTAAGAGGATTAATCCTTCTAATTTAGACGGATATAACATATCTTTCGGATAAATATTTGCTTTTGGTGTCGGTGTTCGAATTATCTTTATTTTCCAATCGCCGCGAAGAGAATAATTTTGGATTTTCCAAATGGTAAGTCGTGTTTACTTGTTATCAAGTGGTAATAGCTTAAATTATATATAGATTAAAATATTGCAAAAGACGATATGGCTTGATAATTTTAAAAATTGAACATAATGCTAGAAACAAATATTGATATCTTATGTAATTTTTTTAGGAAAACCAATATATCTAATCTCATTAGATATTACGGTGAATATAAAAAAAAAAAAGCCAATCAGGTCTCGTACTGTCACTATGAGTTGATAACAGGACTACAAAAGAAAATTGATTCTTTTCTTCAACATCCTCGTGTTAAGGACGGACCAGTGATCGTCCGGATCAGTCGAATCTTAAAGCCAAAAAAACCCATTGATTTTGTATTCTTAAAGAAAGACCGTATTGTCTGCCATTTTTTTTTGTTAGATTGAGGGGCAATCTTTCAAGCATTTTAGTTGTTTCTTTGCCCATTGCTTAGATCGATCAAATCCAGTCAACATCGGAAGGAATTACCCACACAAAAAAATTCACAGAACCTTTGTTTTCTTGTACTGAGAGGAACTAGGGTTGAAAATAGTTCGGTCCAAAAAAAATCAATCGTTATTTTTGAATGAATTTTTAAAACTCAAAAAAATTAGTATAAATAAACATGGAATCAGTTGTAATCGACGTAACATTTGAATAGAAAATAAGTTTTAGGTGTTTCTCTTTCTTCCCTTTTACGTTTCTTCTCCTCTGCACTGTGCCGCTACCTTCTTCTCCTCCGATCAGATCACTGGCGTGTAGTGGAGCTCACCGTTTTGACACGCGGGCGACGTACTGACTGGTGGCGGCGTCCTTGCGGACGGGGAGGACGAGTGCGTGCGGCCTCGATGCCGCGGAACAGAGGGAGGCGAGAGAGAAAGAGAAGCGAGGAGGCGATGAGCAGAAGGGAAAGAGGACACGACTTCATGGCAGATGCGGTGGACGAATGAGGGAAAGAGAGTTGGTAACTTGATTTATAGAGATGATCGTAGCCGTCGACGTGTACTGGAAGCCCGACAGGAGGACGCATGTAGTTATCAATTTGTCTTGTGATAAAAACTAAAAAGTAAAAAAGAACGTATAGCTCAAAGTTTATTTAATTATGGGTCCAACTTTGAGTCGACGTTGGTGTTATGCACTGAACAGCTCCAATCCGTTTCATGCTATCGGAAAGGTGGTCAATTACTTACTATATCTTAAATTTACAAGGATCATAAATAGCAGTCCACGATTTGACTACTGAAATTGTAATCACGGAAATATTATTTCGGGTTTTTTATCAAACATGGAATTAATGATATTGTTTTCCATTTTTATTATATCTATAATAATAATAACATTGAAGTTGATATATAAAGATGATGTCGTTCTAAATGACACAATTTATTTTTATTTAAGTGAGAATTTAAAGCAATCTAACATCTTTAAGTAGTTTTTCGAGACAGATTATCTTATATGACATGCCTGGTCAAGCCGATCGAGTATTATAATATGATTGAAAAACAAGAGCACTTAAGAGAGACAGAGTACAAAATCATTCTTCATTTTCGTGTCGCCATAATGTCATCCACACAAATCTCTCTTTGATGTAAGAGGGGAGCAGGACACATTTATTACAACATTATTATTGCACTAAAACTTCCAACCAAACATTCAGCAGGCGCAATTTGTAGTGACCAGAGAGAGAGAGAGAGAGAGAGGAACATTAACATGTACTAAGAGCTGGAGGTGAAGTTGAAGTTGGCACAGGTCGTCTGCCTGAAGAGCAACGTCGAGCTGAAGCCGAGCCTCGACGTCGCCAGGTCGAACTGCAGCAGGTTCTCCTCCAGCTGATACGCCCCGATCACAATCGACGTCCTCGGCGTCACTCCGCCGTCCACCATCGCCAGGCACAGCGCCGAACCGCCGCGCGCCGACACCATCGAGTTCGCCCCGAAGATCCTCCAGTACACGCTCGAGCTCTGCAGCACCAGGTCGATCTGCGGCACGGCCGGCCCGACCCTCGTGCTCCCGATCTTGGACGCGTCGAAGCACAGGCCGAACGGCGCCACTGGGGCTACCTTGGGCACAACCGACAGGGCCTTGGCGAAGGCCGCCAACACTGCCTTGTATATGGAGGTCTCGAGGGTCGTGTACCGGACGACGGTGCTGATCTTGGTTCCCCCGTCGCCGTTGTGGTCGATGGACAACAAGGTCTTGTTCAGCGGCACGGCCTTCCCGTTGATATTTATGGACTTGACCCCGATGAAGTACTCGACGGACTTCTCGCCTGTGACGTATGTTCCCGCAGTGCTTACGGGGTTGATGAGCAGAGGCGTGTAGATGAGCCCCTGGGACGCGTCTGTGTTGAGGAGGAACTTGTAGGGCCCGTCGCCGAAGAATATGACTCCATCAGACGACGTCGAGCCGGAGAGGCAAATGGCGAACTTACGGGTGAAGCTAAATGCCGCAGCCAGCTGCGACGGCGCCGCGACCTTGTTGCGACCCAGGCCCACTATCCCCTGGGCGCCGGCGGCGAGGCCCTCGAGGAGGAACGTCGGGGCGCACGAGAAGAGGAAATGGGGATCCGTGGCGAGAGCGCCGGGGTTGGTCCCGTCGGTAGAGGCCGCCTTGAGGACGTCCTCCGTGAGCTCGCCGACGGTGCTCAGGTGGATGAAAGGGTTCTCGGGGTCGAGGCCGCAAGTGTTGTTGTTGCAGCCGGGGCGTGGGCCGCTGAAGCAGTCGCCGCAGCTGGTCGAACTGGCGAGGGAGCACTGCGCCGAGCGGCAGCGAGCGGGGCGGTAGGTGGAGGAGACGTAGCCGCGGTCACAGTCCACCCAGGCGTAGCGGCCGCCGAGGTCGACGACGAGGTTGAGGAGCACGGCCGGGGTGCGCTGGTACACGCGGGTCACGTACTGACTTGTGGCGGCGTCCTTGCGGACTGGGAGGACGAGCGCGCGCGGCCGCGAGGCGGCGGAGCAGAGGGAAGCGAGAGAGAAGAGAAGGGAGGCGGCGAAGAGCAGTAGGGGAAGATGAGGCGACGCCATGGCCGAAGAAGAAGGTGACGGGGGTGGAGGAATGGGAAAAATGTGAAGTTGATATCTTTATATTTATACACGAGTAGGGAACAGGTCAAGACAGGAGGCCGAGAGCAACTTGGATTAGATCGCGTCAAGATCTAGTTGTCTTTTATTATTATGACTTTGGATTACCACGGCGGATAGGAAACTCTCTGCTCCAAAGTTCTACTCTCCATGGATTTTATTCATTGCAGAGCATAATATGGAATTTTGATGAACGATAGCAAAGATTTTTTTTTCAATCCCCAATGTATGGAAAACGATGTCTACACTTTAATCCGTACAAAGCACACTATTCGCAAAAAAATTTCTTAACCAAAGAATAAAATCTTTCTTTATATAATATATATATCTTAACGAAAGAATACAGGTCAATGTTTACTTGATCATGGGTCCAACTTTTTGAGTTAATCAAGTTGGTGGTAGTGGTGGCATTTGAAGTTGAACAAGTCCACGTGATGGAATCGACGTACGCAAAATCTGCCAAGTTTCTTTCTTTTTTTTTCTTCATTTCAAACAAAGAACACCCGGGAAAGTTCTCTTCTATCGATCATAATAATAAAACATAGGGTGTCCTCAATGTCACTCCATAATTTTTAGTCTCTTCTCTTTTCTCAACATAAAATTTAATATTTTATAATAATTAACATTAAAAGTCTTTATTTTTTTATAATATTAGAAGATCAAAGATCCCTTTGCTCTTTCTTCAAAAATAAGATTATTATTTTAAATAATTAACATAAAAACATTTTAATATTATAATTTTTACTTTGTATATAAATTGTTAACAGCGTCTACTTAATATTTATTTTATTCAACTTATTTGACTAGCGTCACATTTAATGCCATAACAAATATAAAATATTAAATAAACTGAATAAAATATAGGCACTGTGATATAACAAATATGGCAAAATAAAGTAAAAATTATAATACTAAAATCTTTTCATGTTAATTATTTAAATAATAATTTATTTTTGAAAAAATAGAAAAGGGATCTTTGATCTTATAATATTATAAAAAATAAATACTTTTGATGTTAATTATTATAAAATAATAAATTTTGTTGTTGGAAAAAGAGAGGAGACTCGTTTAAAAAAGTAAGAATAAAGTAGGTAAAAGAGGAATGGCATTAAGCATTATGGAGTGATATTAAAAGCACCATAAAACATATTATAAAACTTATTTTGTATTAATTAAAACATTATATTTGTTAACGTTGATCGCAAGAAATTACCTGCTATCGAAATAACCTTTCTAATTTATCATTACTAATTACGTTCCTAACTTATGTTTAATTTGTTTCCTTGGTCCATCCAAGTCCAAGTCCAAGTCCAACCCTCGAGATAACTCCTGGAAGATGCTGAAATTAATTAATTATTATGATTTATGTCCCAAGGAAGGTGCTTATAATATGACCGGACAAGAATATAAATATCATTTAATTAATCAATTAGATAATATAATATTTGTTGAACGCGGCGCCATAATTGCGGTAGCCGTCGTGATGGGGGCCACGCACACTGCATGCCACGTGCGTCCACGAGGAGTTTGGCACGTATAATAAACAATAATAATAAATTGTGAGATCTAGAAAAAGGGCACTGGCCTTATCCTTGACTGCCGTCTGCATCAACGTCACATCGTGATCACCACCACGTGCGTGTGTTCAGAATTCGGATAAATACAAATAATTGTTTTGCTTGGTGTCGGTGTTCGATTTATCTTTATTTTCCAATCGCCGCGAAAAGAATAATTTTGGATTTTCCAAGTGGTAAGTCGTGTATACTTGTTATCAAGTGGTAATAGCTTAAATTATATATAGATTAAAATATTGCAAAAGACGATATGGCTTGATAATTTTAAAAATTGAACATAATGCTAGAAACAAATATTGATATCTTATGTAAATATTTTTTAGGAAAACTAATATATCTAATCTCATTAGTTATTACGGTGAATACAAAACAAAAAAAGCCAATCAGGTCTCGTACTGTCGCTATGACTACAAAAAAAAATGATTCTTTTCTTCAACATCCACGTGCTAAGGATGGATCAGTCGAATCTTAAAGCCAAAAAAACACATTGATTTTGTATTCTTAAAGAAAGACCGTATTGTCTGCCATTTTTTTTTCTTAGATTGAGGGGTAATCTTTCAAGCATTTTGGTTGTTTCTTTGTCCATTACTTAGATCGATCATAATCCAGTCAATATCGGAAGGAATTGCTCACTCAAAAATTGTCACAGGACCTTTGTTTTCTTGTATTGGGAGAAACAAATGAAAATTTTTATTATAATCCAACATAAAATAATTACTCCCAAATAAAAGACAATATATATATATGAGAAAAATTGTATATGTAAAGTATTTGACGTAGAATGGATGTAGTGCACTGATTTTACTAATTAGATTAATAAAATAAATATATGTAATTAAAAGTATGTGTTAAATAGTAAATGTGATTAATATCAAAATCATCGAATTATCAGATGATCATAATCAAGTTATTTTAATAAATATGATTAATTCAACGCTACAATTTATTTAGCCTTAAATGATATTTTTTATTATCAAATTATTTTAATAAATATATATTATTTCATCTAAAAAGTATATTATTAATATAATAATAAATTATTATTATTGAATTAATTAAATAATGAGAAATATGTGTTTTACATCAAGACGTAGAGGGGAATGCTCTAGATACTCATTAACATATATATATATTTTTTTTTTTAATTTGATCGATTACTAAATCAGCTGACATACTGGGCAGCATGACAGCATAAAAAAATTGTTGCCATCGAAGCTTGAGATAGGTCCAAATTTCCAGCTATACAATAAGTTCAAGTGGAACAAATTCAGGTCAAAATATATAGTGCATGACAAACCCTGCCCCTTGTATTCGAAAGGATAATTTATTATTATTTGCAATAATTTGTTTTTTATTATTATTTTGCCCATTCACATTCCTTCAATTACGTGCGACTGTCAGCACCATGATTACATGAAAAGAAAAAAATAAACTTTGCTTCGTAGGAACTTTGTATTTTTTTTTATTTTTATTTTTGTCCCTAGGAGGTCAATTATTAAGGTAAAAGTGTTATTTTCTAATGCTCTAGGTAATACTCTGTCTTAAAAAAAAAACGCATTAACGTGAATTATTATTGTGCGATAGTTGGTTTTAAATAATTCCGCACACGAAATAGTGGAATGTGGCCATTATATTGTTAATAGTAGTCGATTAGTTTCTTCCGATGATATATTTTGGCAGAATGTACCTCCTCACGTCCTCCTACGATTTTTGTATCAAGACACTGCTGGTTATTACATCAATATGATGCAATCTTTTATTTAAAAAAAATGAGTTCATATGTGATTAAGAAAGCTTAATTTATAGTTTGGAGTTCAAAGAACGATGGAATACGCAATAAATTTTACTTTTATTGTTGAATCATGTGTATTAAGTGTAGAACTACGTTAATATTTGTTACATCCAACAAATTGCTTGCCAAATTGTCATTCATTATTCAGACAAAAAAAAAGATTATGAAAAATTATTGAGAGCAGAATATGTAGAGGATGAACTCGTAAGCTTACTCTATAATGAAAAGAAAATTAAGTATATAACAATGATCTCTTTCATCACATCATAAGCTTACTCTTCAATATATAGATTGGGTGTTGCACATTCCTTTTTCGCAGCAACAACTAGACGATACCATAACGAATAGCTTAATGTAAAAAGAAAAAAAGTGAAATGATTAGGGAGATCTATATCATGCGAAAGTGATATTACCATCTCTTTTACTCGTGACTGAAATATATCAAAATTTACTATTTCTTCATGAAATGCATTTAAATAATAAAACTCAAAGATCACCATATATAACAAAAAGTTTAGTGTCCTCGTGACGTCTAAACATCTTTTCGCACCATGTCTCAAAATGGATACACAATCCAACATAATATATTTTGGAACCTAATAAGATAAAAAGCTGATACAAAAGTGTGACACTTCCAAAACTATTGCAGCAAATGAATGTCGCCACCAATCGATTAGTTCACTACTCATAAGTGGTTGCGAGATTGTAGACTACAGAACCCTACACAGTGATGTATTTCAAATGCAGCATACCTTTAGCGGAAGCCGATCACTGACTATTCTGATTGACAAAATTGAACAGCAAACTGAAAGAAACCTTCGATGAAAGCCTTTATAAGAGTTGAATTGATGTGTAACAAATTAGTCCTCAGGGGCGCTGCCTATTAACCCTCTATTTGGTCTGTGTTTCTTCCTTCTGAGCTTAGGCAATGCCAATATCCAGGAAGGAACATCACAGCCTGATGCTGCCATAACGTTTGCAACATTCCGCAAGAATGGCTTGTCCTCTTCAGTAAAGAATGTTATAGCTTCCCCAGGCCTTCCAGCTCGACCAGTCCGGCCTAGTAATTGAGTAAATGGCATGTTAATCAAGTGAACTATGAGACATTATTATGCTTCTAATGGATCTACATGCTGCACTTGAATTGCTAATACTTGTCACGTACATCAACATTTTAAGGAGATAGTACTTTGTTTTTTTTCTTAGAAGAGGAGATAGTACTTAATAACAACTAGAAAAGATGAAATACTTAGATGTATCAGTGTTCAAGGTTGTAAACAAAGAGAGTTATTTTAAGGATCAAGAAAGTTAATAGACTCACAGGTCAGGACATATCCACATACATTAACTGCTCTCAGTTAGAAATATGGATATATTGTCTCAAAATAAGCTTTGACGAGCAGGATTTTTCAACTCCATGATAAAGTAATAAAGTGGAAGAACTGGATAGCATACCAATTCGATGGATATAAGCTGATGCTGATTCAGGAAAATCATAGTTGATCACCCGATTGACACCCTTGAAGTCCATGCCCCGAGAAATGACATCAGTTGCTATCAAAACCCAACACTTGCCCGCTCTGAAGTTATCAACTGCATCTTCACGCTGGGAGAGGACAGGGGAATGTAAGATGAGTATAATGCACCAGAAAATCTATCTCTAACGTATGTAAGAACTAGGTGTTGCCCCAAATGTTTCTACCTCCTGTTGGGAAAGGTCAGCATGGATAACATCAGCTTTTATGTTATCAAAGGCCAACTCTTTGTAGAGTTCCTTTGCCCGCTCTTTGCTTTGGACGAAGATCAATACTGGAGGATTCAAACACTTCAAATAGACATCAGAAAGAAGTTAGGTCCAACTGTTAAATCAAAATTATATTCTAGGGGAAGATCTCATACTGCAATTTTTTTTTAGAGAAACTCATACTGCAAATTGGTGCAAATAATTTCAAATGAAGTATCGAAGCAGTTCATTTCATGCGTTCTTTTTAAGATTCAATGTAGTTACAACTTACAACAGCAATAATCCTTTCTCTGGCTTAAACTGCCACACTTCACTAGTTCTCAGAATAAAAGGGAACAAATAAGCTATCATTAGCATAACACATATACCAAAGATATCATCATGGACATGTCACATGTCTAAAAACTAATCCATATAAAAAAAAGATAGTAACTTAGAGCAGAACCTTGATGCAAACCGATAAGAAAACATCTATTTCTATACTTCTTTATGGAAGCCAAAATGCTTCATATCTATAACAATGGACTCATTTGGAATGAAATTTAAGAGAATATCGAGTTATTTCCGGACTAAAACTAAACACTCATTAGAGCGGGATTAACTTGGGCAACTTATCGATTTTCTGAAACCACTTAAAAAACCTGCAAAGCCACCTTATATATACACAATATGGACTGACTTTATTCCTAAGAAACAAGGAACTTGTGACTGAATAGGTGATGGCATACATAATATCATATTCTATAACATTGTTAATTAGTTAACTAATTACAAACAATAGGCAATTAATATATTTTCTCAATTAAGAACTACACAACAACAACAACAACAACAACAACAAAGCCTTATCCCACTAGGTGGGGTCGGCTACATGGATCATACGACGCCATAATATATTCGTTGATCCATATTCATGAGATTCGACAGAGTTTTACGCTGGCTGTCGGAGCCTAACACAACCCTCCTCCTTTATCCGGGCTTGGGACCGGCTATAAAACATAGGCGGAGTTTCTCAATTAAGAACTATTAATTTAAAATGTATTGAAATAAAATTTGTATATATATTAGAAAACATGTATTAATTATTATGATGAACAGTATTTTAATATTATTTATTCGCATAATATTGAATTTTATTCATTTTATTCACTTCAATCCAAACACAGTAAGAATATTCAATGTTTTGGAATATGTACATTTCCATATATTGTACATATTCCTTTAAATTTTATTCTCCATCCAAAGGGTCCATAAAAAATTTATATATCTATTTCACATAGGTGTATTAATTCATTCAAGGATAGATCTATGTATCTATTTTTTTGTTCTAATGCACAACGAAACCACTTTTAAGCACTATATCATAGGAATTCTTCTATCTAGAAAGTTCATTTATAAGTTTATGTTCCCATCTACACATCTCCTTTAATAGTCTTAACATGTAAACATGATCGACAGCAGACCTCTTTGTCAAAAAACTCTAAACTGATTTTCAAAAATGTTCAAAGTTTTCATACTATATCTCATAAATTTTCATCTCTTGAAAGACCTTGGATACTCACTACAATTTTGAATGTCTCATTTATTATGACTTTTCCTGCATTCCTCAGATATTTTTTTCTTTTAATTTCTAAGAAATAAGCAGCCATCTTAAACCCACACCCTCTTGGGACTTTCATATTTGAACAACAATACCATCAGGTTTAATATTTTCAGTTTCAGCCTTATTTTACACACCTTTGCAAGCACTTCTCAAGTAATAGTCATTTCTATCAATCGTCGTAGTATGTTAACATAATTAATGATGCTAAGCTTATTTAAACTATTGAAAAGGCAATTCTTCAGGAGTCTTGAGATCCTGGATCAGATATCTAGAGTACTATGTCATTTCAATCTTAGCTAGTTATTTAACTAAAAAACATTTTCTAAAACAAAATACAAAGAAAGACCATCTCTAAAGTTTGCAAATAACTATAGCATCAGATCACCATAAGATATTTATCTAATAACTCATCCGAAGAGAGCACTACTGCCATGCAGGACAAACAAGGAGCATGAAGATAATAGCATACCTCAGCAAAGCTTTGCCTAATAGCAAACAATTTTCCTTGCTCACTTCCAGTAAATATGAGTTTTTGCTTTACCAGTTCACAAGCAGAGTTCCTATGTTTGCAACAAGACATACATCAGCTAGGTTAAGAGAAACTATTTAACATACATATACACACATCAACATTCTGGTTATCATACTTCCTGCCCACGATCACTCGAACTGCATCATGCATTATTGAGCGTGCAAGTTCTTCAACAGTATCAGGTAAAGTAGCACTAAATAGAGAACGGATTATCGAAGGATTTGAGCAGGCTTTAACCACAGAATCAATTTGTTCAACAAATCCAAGCTCAAATAGCTTATCAGATTCATCCAATACCAAATACTCCACCCTGCACAAAGCAAAACCAAAAATAGGGTTACTAGCCTGTATTACTGAATTACTTTGCTATTGCATACCATTTCACTAGATCCATAATGCTCATATTCCAAAAATTCATGTTTTACATAACCGTCTATAATAGAAGGATTCAGCAGTTCCTTTTTTATTTATCAGTTCTACTAAATGACAGAAACCAAGTACATCCTGGACATGCGTGTGAGAACTATCAGATTTACCTTCATAAGCTAAGGATGAAATATGAACTCAAATGAACATAAGTCCCATAACTTTCTTTTTGTCTATTATACAACCATAAGAAAAAGTTTGACATAAGCAAAGACTTCCCGCATGTTGAAATTGATGTGCTAACCAATCTTCCTAAAAGTTTAAGCCGTAAGGAAAACAACATCAATCTTAACGCTCACACTCACGTGTGGGTTGGTGACAACTTTGAATGAACAACTAAGGGAGAAAAATATTCTTTTAATAAGAGCTTAACGAAGTTTGAACTCCTGACCTCAGGCTCTAATACCATGTTAAAATTTGATGTGCTAAATAGTCTTCCTAAAATTTGATGTGGTAAATTATATTCTTTTGCATATTTAAAATACTTATAGCCGGTCCCAAGCCCGGATAAAGGAGGAGGGTGGTGTTAGGCCCCGACAGCCAGCGTAAAACCTTGTCGAATCTCATGAACATGGATCAATGAAGCGGAATGGCGTCGTATGATCCATGTAGCCGACCCCACCTAGTGGGATAAGGCTTTTTTGTTATTGTTGTTGTATTAGGAAGAGCAACATCAATTATTTTATATTCTTAACATCATAGAAAAATGATGTTGAATCTATAATAAAGGCATCATATGAGTTGTAAAGTACTTGATGAATATCTACAACTACATGTGATAAAGATGATGAACGCCTAAGTCCCTAGGATACTCAATTCAAGCTAGAGAAATGATAAATACTTCGTTAGATATTACGAATTCATGGTTAACTAATGATTTTCCAACTTTGATATTGGAAATTGATCAAGTTTATGGTGCATTTAAAATAGGATACATATAATTCCTTAAATATAAGAACCTTGTCAAAGCATTCTTCTGATGTAGGATATCCCACAATCCTGGCACAACTTTGACTATTGTTGATTATCAAGTAACCATATTATAATATTGACACTATTTAGCTGGACCTAATTAGTTGGCTTACTTGTTGGCTCATTAGTTATTTCCAACATTTTCTGTTTCCTTAATTTATATTTCCTTTTTTATTTTATTTCCTATATAATGAGATTTATATTTTATTTCCTATTTTATTTATATTTCCAACTTGGGAGAAAAAGGTGTGTTGTGGTTATGTAAACTATTTAATGAGATTTTACGGTCGAAAAAGATGCCTGATTATTGGAGATTAAGTACATTAGTTCCTATTTACAAGAATAAAGGGGACATTCAGAATTGTGCAAATTATAGAGGGATTAAACTTATGAGTCACACAATGAAATTATGGGAAAAAGTGATTGAGTATAGATTGAGAATGGAGACTAGTATTTCTGAAAGACAATTTGGGTTCATGCCAGGAAGATCCACTACAGAGGCAATTTATTTACTAAGGGGGATGATGGAGAAGTATCGAAGTAGGAGAAGAGACTTACATATGGCTTTCATTGACTTAGAGAAGGCGTATGATCGGATACCAAGGGATGTACTTTGGAAAGTCTTGCAAAAGAAGAGGGTGAGTGTTGCCTACATTAAGGTAATACAAGATATGTACGATGGGGCATTGACTAGGGTTAGGACACCCGGAGGTGAGACAAATGAATTTCCTATAGGAATTGACCTACATCAAGGATCAGCTTTAAGCCCGTATCTATTTAACTTAATTATCGATACTATAACCGAGAGTATCACAGAGGAGGTACCTAAGTGCATGCTATTTGCGGATGATATAGTACTTTTAGCGGATTCAAGAGGAGAGATTAATACAAAATTGGAAATATGAAGAAATACGTTGGAGTCAAAGGGTTTTCGTTTAAGTAGGAATAAAACAGAATATATGCATTGCAATTTCACAAATAAACAACTTAGAGACGATTTGGAAGTTAGGCTAGGGGAGGATATAATTCCTCAAGTGACAAAGTTTAAATATTTAGGATCAATTGTAAGACAAGATGGGGAGATTGATGACGATGTTAATCATAGAATTCAAGCTGGTTGGTGTAAGTGGAGGAAAGCCACTGGAGTTCTTTGTGATAGAAAAGTACCCAATAAAGTTAAAGAAAAATTCTATCGTACTGCTATAAGACCGGCAGTGTTATATGATAGTGAATGCTGGGCTATGAAGGGACAACATGAACGTAAAGTGGGGGTAGCCGAAATGAGGATGTTGAGATGGATGTGTGGTCATACAAGATTAGATAAGATTAGGAATGACCATATACGTGAACGAGTCGGAGTGGCTCCTATTAGTGAGAAAATGGTAGAGAATCGTTTGAGATGGTTTGGTCATGTTCAGAGAAGACCATTAGATGCGCCAATAAAAAGAATAGATCAAATAATCTGGAGTCCGATTAAAAGAGGGAGAGGGAGGCCAAGACGGACACTTGGCGAACTAATAGAGCAAGATCTATTGGTGAATAATATACCGAAAGATTTGGTTACTAATATACCGAATGGCGTCGTATGATCCATGTAGCCGACCCCACCTAGTGGGATAAGGCTTTGTTGTTGTTGTTGTATTTTATTTCCTAAATTAGAGACTGTTGTAATTCATTAATAAAAGGGGTCAATGAATAAAGAAAGGCAGACCATCTTTGCTTCAAAAACAAATATTGATTTACAACATGGATTCACTAGTTTTCAAGAACCAAAATTATGTCCGGTGTCTTCTTGGATAGTACTTCGGTCTGTCATCGTATTTTTTATCTTCTTCATTCTCAATTGATCCTGGTGCCTCACCAATTGATATCAGAGCATTGAGAATCATGGAAGACAACCCTACTCGTGCTAAGTTCAATGAGATGGAGACTTTGCAGTGTCTCCATGAATCTCTCGAGTTAATCTTGTGCGATCGTGAAGAGCAAAGACCCCCTTGTCGACGCCCAGCTGATAATAACGATGATGTTGAGGACCCATCAATTCAGCATCGTGCAGCACGTTAACCAGATTTCAAAATGAGGATGGACCTTTATCCTTCAATGGTCAATTTCACATCGAAGACTTCTTCAACTAATCGGCTGAAGTTGAGAGATTCTTAGAGTCAATGGAGATTCCTGAACACAAAAAAGGAAAGCTTGTTGTGTATCGCTTGAAGGGAGGTGCTTCAGTGTAATGGGAACAAATTCAACTCACACGCATGAGGCAACACAAACAACCTGAAGTTGTTGTGAACAACCTGAAGTTGTTGTGAGCCCGATACCTTCCTCTTGACTATGAGCAAGTTCTAATCCATCAACTGTAGGAATGCAAGGGTAGTCGCTCGATGAGCACTGGTACCACTGAGTATTTGCAAGATTCTCTCTAGAAATAATCTACTAGAATTTGAACCACAGCAGGTTGTCCGTTTCATTGGTGGATTACGCCCTACAATTCGTGATCGAATCGATATGCAAACCACTTACACCATGTATGACACTATCACCCTTGCTGAGAAAGTGGAACGTCAACTTGATAATGGCTCCAGATTCAACTAGCGGGGTTCTAAATTTACCTGTCTTGCTGACCCCAAACCTATTTGACAACCTACACAAGAGAACGTGGTTCCTTGCCAAAGTTCAGTCACTTCTTCATCCACCAACAACAAGCCAAATGAAGCAGCAAGCACGAGGAGAGGCCTTCTGAGCATTCTAAACCGATCAAGTGATTTGTTATTGTTGCCGCCAAGAAGATCATTGTTCCAATGAATGTCCAATGCGAGCCCCAGTTCATCTTACTCAAACTAATGAGGTTGATCATATTTCTTCCGAAAACGATAATGATGAAGAAGATTGTGATGAAGTAGTTGCTTAACACCCTGATCATGACGATGAACGCCTCTCTTATGTAGTTTGAAAGTTATTCTTTACTCTCAAGCGTGCACATCTTACTCAAACTAATGAGGTTGGCCATATTTCTTCGAAAAATGATGATGAAGAAGATTGTGATGAAGTAGTTGCTTAAAACCTTGATCATGAGGGTGAGCGCCTCTCTTATGTAGTTTGCAAGTTATTATTTAATCCCAAGTGTGCTGACCCATCTCGTCTGGCTCAAGCGCGACCGGGCATTTTTTTTGTGGGGAGCGATGTTAGGCTGAGCATATTGTGCACACATCTCCTTTCTTTTGCGAATTTTGGCTAGTTGATATACTTCCCATTTTTTTGCTGCTCATTTTGAGAGCTCACGCTTGTACGTGACCTTCACTATGAAATGAATTTAATACTACGATATGACGACTTTTTGCCAACGATGTTATCCACTCTCTAACGGGCCAAACGTCAAAGTGACTTCCACACGATCTCCAAGTCGAATAAGAAGCCCACGATGTTTGTCCATTGCAAGATGCATCGCGATGTCGAGCACTCAAAGAATAGGTAGGCGATGTCCTTCACCTCTCCACAAAAAACACAGGATGTGTTAATGTGGGGCTCCATCCCATCATGTACCTCCTAGTGAGTAGCCGATCGCGTCGCATGAGCCAAGCAAAAAAACTAAGCTTTCAACGGCACTCAAAATTGCTAAATGAGTCTGCTGACCATCTCGAACTCCTCCGGCACCATGGTGGTGGGAAGAAATTGGATGTAGAGACTGCTCGCCAAAAAAGGATTCAGATAGGCATACCAATCCACCTGGAGTGGTGAGGGCAAAAGGGGGCGATCCATTGATGAAGTATCAAGAGCTCCGTGAAATGTTGATCCGAGAGATAGGAACTCAAGAGAGGGGTCCATGAGCCAGAGTTTGGGCCACCAGCCTCGGACCAAGTCTCCGCCACTATCGCGTCGAGGTGTGTCGCTAGAGCCCACAACCAAGAGAACGTCTTTGCAAGCAAGCCCCTAGGGGACAGTCATGCCACCAAAAAATATAAGTCCTCCCCAGAGTCAAGAGAGGGAACCATGAGTGAGCGTAACCGTGGGACCAATGTCGCCATGAATTTTATGTTGTGCTCTGAAATACTGGGAGCATTCCAACAAGGTTGTTGATGCCCTTCGCCAAAAGGCACACTTAGTAGCCATCCTTTGGGCTGAGGTGATAGGTTTTGAAGAGTTGATGAAACATTGGGAGCACTATCTTATTCATTGTGAATCTGTTATATACGTCGATGATGAAACTTTAAAGCATCTGCAGCACCAAACTAAAGTTAATTGAATGCATGCTAAGAGGAATTCATATTTTCGAGGCTTCACATTCGTCATCAAACACAAGAGTGGAAGTCCAACAAGGTTGTTGATGCCCTTAACCGAAAGGCACATTTATCAGCCATCCTTCAAGCCGATGCCCTTAGCCAAAAGGCACACTTATTAACCATCCTTCAAGCTAAGGTGACAGGTTTTGAAGAGTTAAAAGAACTATCCCACCGTTGTTGATTTTCATGACATCTGGGCACAATGTCAAAACCATCTTCATGTTGATGGTATGCATATTAGTAATGGTTTTCTCTTTCGTGCTAATCAACTTTGTATTCCAAGGTATTTTTTGAGGGAGAAGCTCATCCATGATCTGCGCAGCAATGGTCTCAGTGACCATTTTGGTCGAGATAAAACAATTGTTGCCTGGGAATCGCGCAATTATTGGCTACAACTGAAGCCCGGTGTGGATTGTTTTGTAAAGAGGTGTGGAATTTGTCGAGACGCCAAAGGCCAATCTCATAATGTTGGCCTTTATCTCCCTCTTCCTATCTCCAGTGGACCTTGGGAAGATATATCTATTCATATTAGGCTTGCCAAGAACCCAAAGGGGTGCATGCTAATTTTGTGTTTGTAGTCGTCAACCATTTCTCCAAGATGGCTCATTTCATCTCTTGTCAATGCACTAATGATGCTAGCTTACCTACATGGCATCCCCAAGTCAATTGTTTATGATCGTGACACCAAATTTTTGTCTCACTTTTGGCATTAGTTATGGAACAAGTGCCTATTTTAAACTTCAGTACCACTTGGTCATCCGCAAATGGATGGTCAAACTGAAATGGTGAATCGCTCTTTGGGAAATGATTTGTGTAGTTTTCGGTGATCATCCTAAGCAATGGGACACAGCCATCCTCAAGCTAAATTTGCCTACAACTCTGGAAATCGCTCCATTGGTCGAGCCCCCTTTGATGTTATTTATGGACGCTTGCCTCGTCAAGTTGATCTCCACTTCTCTTAACAACATTGATCAACTTATTGCTCGGATACTCGATGTACATTTTGCCACTCACAAACATCTCCATGATTCTAATGCAAAGTACAAACTGATGTTGATCGCCATCATCGTCGACGAGTTTTTGAAGAAGGCGACCTTCTCCTATTCTATCTTTGAATGCTTCCCTGCTAGTTCTTATAACAAGCTAAAGAACAAGAAATTTGGGCTTTGCAAAATCCTATGCAAGATTAATGACAATGCCTTTGTCGTTGATTTGCTGTCTAGTTCGATATTTCAACCACCTTTAATGTTGTTGATTTATTCAAGTACTACCAACCAGAGGAATACAGGAAAGCTCGAGGTCAAGCTTTGTCCAAGCAAGGAAGAATGATGTAGCACGTCCCATGAATCCTGGGACAACTTTGGATATTGCTTATTATCAGAAATTCATATCATAATAACGACACTAATTAGTTAGAGCTAATTAGTTGGCTGATTTGTTGGTTCATTGGTTATTTCCAATATTTCTATGACCTTAATTTTTGTTTCTTTTTTTGTTTGATTTCCTAAATTAGGGACCACTGTAATACATCAATAAAAGGGGCCAATAAATAGAGAAAGGCATATCATCTTTGCTTCAAAAATAAACATTTATTTATAGTTTGGATTCACTAGTTCTCAAGCACCTGAAATTTGTACAGTGTCTTCTTGGATAGTACTTCAGTTTATCCTCGGTGTCTTCTTCGATTGTTTCTGACCCATTTTGCCACATCACTTTTTTCTTCTTATTACTGAGGAAGATATTAAGAACAGATGGGAAGAGTATTTCTATAAGCTATTTAATGATGGATGTGAAGGTTCCCGTTGTGATTTGGAGGACTTAACAGATAGCGAATGTGAGCTTAATAGGTCATTTTATCATAGAATTAGAGTCTCAGAGGTTAGCGAAACTCTTAAGAAAATGGAGAATGGTAAAACCGTTGGACCGGATGGTATACCGATTGAAGTTTGGAAATGTTTGAGAGAAAAAGGTGTGTTGTGGTTATGTAAACTATTTAATGAGATTTTACGGTCGAAAAATATGCCTGATGATTGAAGATTAAGTACATTAGTTCTTATTTACAAGAATAAAGGGGATATTCAGAATTGTGCAAATTATAGAGGGATTAAACTTATGAGTCACACAATGAAACTATGAGAAAAAGTGATTGAGCATAGATTGAGAATGGAGACTAGTATTTCTGAGAGACAATTTGGGTTCATGCCAGGAAGATCCACTACAGAGGCAATTTATTTACTAAGGGGGATGATGGAGAAGTATCGAAGTAGGAGAAGAGACTTACATATGGCTTTCATTGACTTAGAGAAGGCGTATGATCGGATACCAAGGGATGTACTTTGGAAAGCCTTGCAAAAGAAGAGGGTGAGTGTTGCCTACATTAAGGTAATACAAGATATGTACGATGGGGCATTGACTAGGGTTAGGACACCCGGAGGTGAGACAAATGAATTTCCTATAGGAATTGACCTACATCAAGGATCAGCTTTAAGCCCGTATCTATTTAACTTAATTATCGATACTATAACCGAGAGTATCACAGAGGAGGTACCTAAGTGCATGCTATTTGCGGATGATATAGTACTTTTAGCGGATTCAAGAGGAGAGATTAATACAAAATTGGAAATATGAAGAAATACGTTGGAGTCAAAGGGTTTTCGTTTAAGTAGGAATAAAACAGAATATATGCATTGCAATTTCACAAATAAACAACTTAGAGACGATTTGGAAGTTAGGCTAGGGGAGGATATAATTCCTCAAGTGACAAAGTTTAAATATTTAGGATCAATTGTAAGACAAGATGGGGAGATTGATGACGATGTTAATCATAGAATTCAAGCTGGTTGGTGTAAGTGGAGGAAAGCCACTGGAGTTCTTTGTGATAGAAAAGTACCCAATAAAGTTAAAGGAAAATTCTATCGTACTGCTATAAGACCGGCAGTGTTATATGATAGTGAATGCTGGGCTATGAAGGGACAACATGAACGTAAAGTGGGGGTAGCCGAAATGAGGATGTTGAGATGGATGTGTGGTCATACAAGATTAGATAAGATTAGGAATGACCATATACGTGAACGAGTCGGAGTGGCTCCTATTAGTGAGAAAATGGTAGAGAATCGTTTGAGATGGTTTGGTCATGTTCAGAGAAGACCATTAGATGCGCCAATAAAAAGAATAGATCAAATAATCTGGAGTCCGATTAAAAGAGGGAGAGGGAGGCCAAGACGGACACTTGGCGAACTAATAGAGCAAGATCTATTGGTGAATAATATACCGAAAGGTTTGGTTACTAATATACCGAATGGCGTCGTATGATCCATGTTGCCGACCCCACCTAGTGGGATAAGGCTTTGTTGTTGTTGTTGTTGTAGTATTATCTCACAACTAAGTCTGCACATCTTTTTGAAGGGTAAAGTCTAGACATACAAACTCCATGAGTTAAATGTCTCTTTGAAGAATTAGTAAGTACCCAATTAGAGTTCTTTTGTTACACTGCAAGTCAGATTTGCAGGCTTTTCATTTCTTTACATCTTCCTTCCTTTTCTCTCATAGTTGGATTGTTTTTACCAGTGCTAAGAGAAGTATGGTTGTAATAAAGGCGCTAGAAGTTTAAAACAAAAGGGAAAATAAGCATGCAGCATATCGATGGATGCAGGCTCAATAGCTAACAGTTGGCCATACCAAGCTGGAACAGTTTTTTTCCCTTTCCAGTTATCTAGCTGGGCAGAAACATTAGTTAAATAAACGACATATTGACATTCTGGTTTCTTCTAAGTTATGCCTTGACACACTGACAAAAATACTAGATTTTTTAAGAGTTAAAACAAGTAGAATTATAACATTGCATTTACATGGATTTTTTTTAGATGCAGAAGGATGACTGCCGAATTGTGGTGTTATCCCTACATATTGCTACAGAAGATAATCTGTATTAAGTGTGGGCTCTACAAAGAGAGCCTGTAAAAAGGGAGAAGTGTGGAACAACTATCCAAGCCCCCACTCTCAAATAAGAAAAGAAACATGGTGAACAATATTCTCAACATGACCTTTCTGATGCCATCACAAAACATTTACATGGAAATGAGCATAAACCACCCAAATGTTCATATACTGATCCAAATATTACTTAGCATCTATGGTAATGTTAATTCACATGTCAGATAGAAGAGTAATGGAATCGGAAAAACTAGTAAAGGTCATACCTACTTAGATCAAGTTTTCTTTTACGCATTGCATAGTCCAAACGAAGTGGAGTGGATACAAGTATGTTGCAGCGCATATTTTCAAAATCACCACTTCTGGAAAGCCCCTTAGTCATCAATTTGATGTAGAATTTCTTTCCCTTGGCCAGTTTCCTGCACTCCCTAGTAGTTTGTGCAGCAAGCTCTCTAGTAGGACAGAGGATTACAGCTTTAATACCATCTTTTGATCCTGGCTGATGTAAAGAAGTAAACTAATAAGCATAGATGAAACAGTGAAGAGATGACAAGAGGGACTATAGATGATACCTTAAGTTTCATTAGGATTGGACATAAGAATGCCAAAGTCTTGCCAGAACCCGTAGGTGCGCAAACAAAACATTCTCTGCCCTGAAAGTAAAGTAGAAAAATTAAAGCTATATACTGATTTGGTTTTGCAATATAGTCAATCTAGACTACCAAAAGCCATTCCTCTTAGTCAATATGACTAGAGGTAGGGGATGGGAGAATATGAACAGAGCATTGTCCTTGCTTTTTCAAGACAGTCTATGTCTTCTTACTATAAAAATGTCCATATGAATAAAAGATCTTCAAGAAGAAAGTGAATCAAAATAGATAGCTGACAAAGAACATACCGAGAGAAGTGTTGGAATAGCCTGCCTTTGAATAGCAGTAGGTTCTTTAAAACCAAGCTCTGACAAGTTATGCAATAAGTAGGATTTACAACCAAACCTGTGTTAAAGATCAAGAACATCAAAGATGCAAGCAAGTTATATGTGACAAACTTCCACTGCAGCATGATAATATAGACATCCAGGAGGTAAGGAATATAAATATTTCCTTAGGTAACTCTTCATAAGATGGTCAATCTAATATAAAAGAAACATTAAGGTCTTAAGCAGTAAACTAAAAGATATCTTTGTTGGAATGAATATACTGAATTAACCTATCGGACAGCATAATGGTCTCTGAATAATCATTTTCAAATTGTATGTCCTGACTCCTGAGAATTGAAAATTGTACTCATAGAACAATTGAGTTTTTCTAGAAAATTCGATTCAAACATAATAAATTCTTAAATGAAAAACTTCTCAAAGACAATAAGCATTTACTCTCCATATCTTCAATCCTTCCTGTAAATTTGAACACATAAAAGATTACCCCAGTAAACAGTATAATGCATATGCCGGACTCACCGCACCATCTAATGTGCGCTGTGTGCATATCATGAAATTTCAGTCTTGTATGGATATGTTGTGCTTGTTCTCTTAAATTAAATATAGAGTCAATATATAGTATAACTTTGGCAATATAGATACTTTAAGAATATTCTATAATGACAGATATTATGGACATACCTCGACCTCAGCTCGCCAAAACTCTCAAGAGGAGCAGGAACATTATGGCCGGAAATATGTATGCCATATCTCTTGCGCAAAATTGAAGCCCTCTACAATGAAATGACAAGTGTTAGAAGAAAAAAGAACAAAGCAGGAAACTGTACAACAAGAAATGCCAAGGCCAGCGAGTCATCCCACACCTCAATTTCCCTCTCTGCTTCCTTCTTCTGTGCAGTGTCATTAGTATTCACATCCCCAACTGGAGGAAGTGACTCAGAGTTCTTGAACACACTGAAATTTTCCACTACCTCATCTGGCACGAAACAGTTAGCAGCAGGAAGATTAAGCAAAAACACTAGAAATAATGTTCATCACTGCAAAAAATCTATCATATCAAAACAAACAAAAGCAAGCAACTTTGTAAATCAAACAAACAAAAAAAGCTAACGTATGTCAAAGTTACCCTTGCGCTTCCGCTTATTAATCTTCTCAATCTTGCTTTCCTGCACAGACGCTTCTTCCGAAGCCTCCGATGTCGTTCCTTCAGGAAGTTTCTTCCTCTCCTTCTCCTGAGAGCGAAGATACGAGCGCAATTAGTGCATGCAGATGGACGAAATTGTAGGGATAATTTCATAACCTCGGGTGAGGAGAGGTGGGAGAGACGCGAGCTTGCCTCGAAGAGGGATATCTCCTTAGAAAAACGCCCGCGATCGAATTCTATGCCGGCGAAGAGCAATGACGACGCCCTCTCCATTAACGCCGCTGCTTCTACCGCGACCGAGAAAGAAGGCGCAAGGGTGGAGCTGGGGAAGCGGGCGGTGATGTGGAGGGCGTCGTTTTGAAGCCGACACGGACGTGAAGTTGGCGGCGCCGCTAATGTCCGGGGAGCACCCAAACGCACGACTACGGGTTCGGCGGGCGGGCGGGCGGCGGCGGCGGCGGAGGGTGGAGAGGAAATAGCGTGCGGACGCGTATTAGGTCCGGGTTTGAGAGCACAACAAGTTTCTAACTACAAATACAAATTTCTTCCGTAAGCAAATAGTAAAACACACAAATTTTGTTTACGGAATAATAAAATTACATTATTTTGTACTTTTTAATTTATCTTCAAACGTTTATTTTTAAAGATATAACATATTTGAGTGCAAGAATAGTGATTAGAAAATAAATGCTTTTAGTAAATTAAAATGTCTCCATGTGTTTTTTAATGCCGGCCCGGATCTTCGTGTCGAGAGCTATTAGCACATTATTAATTCGGAGTCTAAAATAGCATTCCCCTAGTCAAAGTGATGATTTTAATGATCGATTTTGAAATTACTAGCACTCATTGAACCACTTGAGATGTAACTTCATCAACTAATTGCGGGAAGAAGACTTAAAGCATAGGGTTGTTTGGCAAAGCAAATAATTTACTCTAGAAGCACAACGAGTTAAAAAATGTTTCAAGATTATTGTCGTTATTGTTTGGGATCCACGTGTTATAAAATGATTGTTTAATAAAACACACAATTTTTGTTTACGGAATAATAAAATTACATTATTTTGTACTTTTTAATTTATCTTCAAACGTTTATTTTTAAAGATATAACATATTCGAGGGTAAGAATAGTGATTAGAAAATAAATGCTTTTAGTAAATTGAAATATCTCCATGTTTTTTTAAATGTTGGCCCTGGTCTATGGATGTAACGCCCCAAAATCGCCCCCCGCCACGTGACGAAGACCAACCTAAAGACGCTACGGCATGTTATGACTTTGACCATATCTCAGTCAAGAACCGAGACACGTCAGCCGAAGAAAAAAAATAAAAATAAATGATAACTTTAATTGCGGAAGTCTAAAAGTGGCTATGTCATTATTAAGAAATAAAATAAGTTCTACATCATGAATCTAAAATGCGGAAGGTAAATGAAAATTAATAAACACTCTAAAAGTCCTATAGTTCATGTGTTGTTCTATCGCCAGAGCTTCATCACCACACGCCTACTCCACCATGTCACTGATCTGGTCCTGTGAAATCAGACACAGAGGAGGAGGTCCTCCCGTAAGCTTTACAGCCTAGTGGAAAACCACGTGATATATAATGCATAACATGAATATAATAATCAGCGATAAATAATCATGCTTAACTTGAACGTGAAAGGATAACATGTATAGATCATAATAGGGATGAGAGTAATAATCAGCGTATATCATGAATCATGAGAATCAATAATGCTTAGTAAACATGAAATCATGGCATACTTGTCTTGACTTGAACATGCTTCTTGGTTTTAAATTATTATTATAAAAATCAGGGTGACTTTAAGTGCATTTAATTTTTGAGGGTATGCCCAGCAAACGATATGGCCTTGTGCGGGTCAATGGGTGATCAAACCATGACCAAAGGAGCGACCCTTATCTTGATGCACCTGGCTTGAGCTGGCAACTCATCGTTAATCTTTCATCCGAGCTTATTAATCACTTTTAGTATCTTGTCATTCTTTATATCATACGATGAAGGTGATGTGATCGGTATGAGGTAAATCAAGATAAAGAGTTCATATTGAAATTATAAGAAAATCAATAATATTTATATTAAAATAAGGAGAGACTAATGGATAGAAAATCAAGAACTATTTTGTGGCCCTTTTTTTACTCCCTCTCTCTTCCTCTTTCTACTATCATAAAAAGTCCTTTTTTTCTATGCGTGTAAACAATGGCCATTCTTTTTCTTTTTTTTTTTATTCTCTCTCTACTTCACCTTTCTACTCTCACAGAAAAGTCCTTTTTTTTATTTCTATGCGTGCCAAACAATGGCCATTCTTTTTCTTTCTTTTTTTTATTCTCTCTACTTCACCTTACGCCTGCAAATCGTCGCCTCAATTTTATTTTTCTTTTAATTTTTTTCTCCTTTCTCAATCTCTTTCTCTCTCATTTTTTTCTCCTTCGGCGGCGGAACATTGTTGGTCGAACCCCTTTTTTTTCGAACAGTTCGTCCTTTACATTAGCCATTAACTAATCTTTTTTTTAAACCATCACGTACAATATTAATCCAAATAATAATCAAAGAACCTACGGATCCCTCCTACGTACTTTCGTCCTCCTTTAAATCCTACATCCTAGCAATCAATAATACAGAAATAGAACAAATAGAAATAACTATGCATGCAAACAATCAACCAATCAAATAATTCAAGAAACCAAATAATTAAAAACGATAACTTGAACCCTATTCATATTCTTTTCATAATGATTAGGGCATGAATTGGGATAATTCAGAGGTCATGCAAGGTGATTTCGATTCACCCACCTCTGTTCGCGATAAATTCGTTCCTCGGATCGTCGAAAAATCGATCAATGGCTCCCTCCCCTAACTCTCTCCTGTTTTCCCCTTTGTTCTTCGCCTCTGGACGTCTACAGCGTGGCCGCACGGAATCAACACCAACAAAAGGCTCTCGTGGGTTTAGGAGGGTGAGATGTTTATAAAAGTTTTTTTTTGTTTTAATATAATCTTCCTTTCCTAATTAAATTTGAAGAGATAAGATTTTATTCTTTCTTTCCTAACTTTGATTAGGATGTGGTTTTTATTATTTTCCCAGTCGCGCGTTTAAATTCTGATTTCTTTTTTTTTCTTTTTGTTGGTTGTTACATTCTTACCCCCTTAAAAAAAATTTGTCCTCGAATTTTGCACTAAGTAGAAGGCTTACCGAAAAGGTGAGGGAATTCTTGACGCATTTTCGACTCGAGTTCTCATATCGCGTCATCGCCCTGGTGGTGACGCCAAGCTACTCTGACCATGGGGATATCCTTGTTCTTCTGACGTTGCATTTTACGATCCACTATATGCGTTGAATACTCAGCGAAGGTCAAGTCTGCAGCTATATCTGGCTCTTCTATCCTTAGAACATTTGCAGCGTCGTGCTTGTACTTCTTGAGCATGTATACATAAAACACGTTATGCACTCTCCTATAAGATGGGGGTAGAGCCAGTCTGCATGCCGTCTCGCCTATCAACTCGAGTATCTCGAAGGGGTCTACATAGCGAGGACCGAACTTTTCTCGCTTGCTGAATCTCATGACCCCTTTCATGAGGATACTTTCAGAAGAACTTGGTCACCAGCTTGAAAGATCTGCTCTCGCCTGCCTTTGTCAGCATAACTCTTTTGCCTTTCTTGAGCAGTCTCCATCCTTTATTTAATCAATTCTATCTTTTCTGCATACTCCACTGTCTCTTTTACTTCTTCCTTACTCTTGATCTTTTCCCCGCCTACTTCACTTCAGTGGGCAGGTGAACGGCAAGGTCGTCCATACAGGGTCTCAAATGGTGTCATATCAATACTAGAATGGTAGCTGTTGTTATAAGCAAATTAAATCAAATGAATATGCTCATCCCAGCTACCCTGCCAATCTAGTGCACAGGCCCTTAACATATCCTCTAGTGTCTGGATGGTCCTCTCAGACTGCCCATATGTCTGAGGGTGAAAAGCTGTGCTAAAGTTGAGCCTCGTGCCAAAGGCTTCCTGCATACTCCTCCAGAATCTAGCAGTGAATCTAGGGTCTCGGTCAGACACTATGAACTATGGGATACTATGGAGTCTAATTACTTCTCTCACATACAAATCTAGTAGACCCTCCACTGATTGTTTCCATCGGATTGGGATAAAGTGTGCCGCCTTCGTGAAATGATCTACGACCACCCATATGGCATCATGACCTTTCTTTGTCCTAGGCAAGTTGGATACAAAATCCATAGTGATCTTATCCCACTTCTATTGTGGGATTTCCAAAGGTTTCAACTTGCCATATGGTCGATAATGTTCAATCTTAACTTGTTGGCACACTAGGCATCGGGATACATATTCCGCTATCTCTCTTTTCATGTCCGGCCACTAGTAGTTGTGTTGTACATCCTTATACATCTTGGTGCTACCGAGGTGGATAGCGAATTCTGACTTGTGGCACTCATCGAGTACCTCTCATCGGACATCAGCGTCAGTGGGAATCCACAACCTGTCCCGATACCTAATCCCTCCATCTGCAGAGATATGAAAAATCTACTGGTTCATTCTGGCACCTCTTCAGAACCTTATGATATTCATGATCTACTTTTTGAGCTGCTATGATCCTATCAATTAAGTTGAACTTCATCTGATGCATCATCCATAAAGCTCCATTCGTGCTCAGCTTGGGACACCATTGCTCAATTTCTTCAAACATCTCGTACTCGCGCAGCCTCATATAAGCTAGTGAGCCTTCCCACTTCCTGCTTAATGCATCGGCGACTGAATTTGCTTTACCCAGATGATAATTGATAGCAAATTCGTAATCCTTGAGGAGCTCAAGTCATCGTCGTTGCCTCATGTTAAGATCCATCTGATCGAAGATGTACTTGAGATTCTTGTGGTTAGTGAAGATCTCGAACGTCTCTCCATACAAATAATGCCTCCAGATCTTCAAGGCAAAGACCACTGCCGCCAATTATAAGTCATGTGTGGGGTAATTGACGTCATGCTTCTTCAGCTGCCGAGAAGCATAGGCCACTACCTTGTCGTGTTGTATCAGTACACAGTCCAATCCTGTCCCACATGCATCACTGTAGACCACGAAACCACCACTGTCAGTCGGTATGGTGAGAATTGGTGCCGAAGTCAGACGGTACTTCAGAGTCTGAAAGCTTTGCTCACACTTATCTGTCCATACAAATTTTTTCGTCTTCTTTGTGAGATTCGTGAGGGGTGCAACACTCTTGGAAAAGTCCCTGATAAACCTTCTATAATAACCCTCTAAACCAAGGAAGCTGCGAATCTCAGAAGCATTCTTCGGTCTTATCCAATTCGTCAATGCCTCCACCTTTGCGGGGTCTAGCGAGACTATGTGTCCCAAGAACATGATCTCCTTCAGCCAGAATTCACACTTTGAAAGCTTGCCATAAAGTTTATATTGCCTCAGAGTCTCCAATACTATTCTGAGGTGCTCTCGGATTGCTCCGGACTGGAAGAATAAATCAGAATGTCATCCACAAATACGATGACAAACTAATCTAGATATGGTCGAAAGACCCTGTTCATTAAGTCCATGAACGCGACAGGAGCGTTCGTCAGTCCAAATGGCATGACCAGGAACTCGTAGTGGCCATATCTTGACCGAAAGGTAGTTTTCGATATGTCCTCTTCAGCCACTCTCAAATGGTGATAGCCACTACGCAAGTCGATCTGGGAGAACACCGATGCTTTTGACAGTTGATCAAAAATGTCATATAACCGGGGTAGGGGGTACTTATTCTTCATTGTCACTTTATTAAGCATCCTATAATCAATGCAGAGCCGCATGAAGCCGTCCTTCTTTTTGACAAACAAGACCGGTGCGCCCCAATGTGAGACGCTCGGTCTGATAAATTCTTTGTCTAGTAGCTCATGTATGTGCTTCTTCAGCTCTTGCATTTCGGCAGGTGCCATGCGGTAGGGTGCCTTAGAGATGGATGTTGTCCCTAGTAGGAGCTCTATCTTAAAATCGATCTCTCGTTTCGGTGGTAGTCCAGATGTGTCATCAGGAAACACATTTGAAAATTCTCGCACCACAACTATCTGTTGGAGCTCAGTGATAGGTGCATCCGTCTTGACCACACTAGCTAAGTACCCACAACATCCTTTCTGCAACAACTTCTGTGCCTTGATCGCTGAGACAATGACATTGTTCTTTGTTGATGGAGTGCCTCTTATTACTGTCTTAAGCTTGCCTTGTGTCCCTATAACGATCTTCTTTTGTTTGCATTGCAAGGCTGCATCGTGATATGAAAGCCAATCCATCCCCAAAATGATGTCGTAATCCATCATGGGGATGACTATGAGGACTGCAGAAAAAAAAATTTCTTGTCTACATTGACAGGTACATTTGGGATGTACCTGGCAGCATGGAGAGTACCCATAGGTGTACTCACACGCATAGCACGGGGCATCTGCTTCTGAGGTAGACTAAGAGTTTGGACACACGACTCCGAAATAAATGAGTGGGTAGCCCCAGAATCAAATAAAATAGTAGCAGACAAGTTGACGATCGGGAGAGTACCTCTAATGACTTCATTGTCATTTTGGGCTGCATCAGCTTCCAGGTTGTGCACACGACCTTGCACAACAGGATTTGCACCTCCTACTGCCCGATTGTCTCAGCCTCCTCTAGCAGCCTGTGGGCAATTTCGAATGAAATGTCCGAACTGTCCACACTGAATGCATGCGCCGCTCAGTCTGCGGCACTCTCCATCGTGATGACAACCACAGTGATGACATAAAGGCTTCTATGCACTTGTGGCTAGCACGATGGTGGTGACAGTTGTCTCAGTGGCTGCGCTTGCAGTGGCGCAAGGCGTGGCTGAGCTTGAGCCTATCTTGGAGCTTCCCTCTCCTGGTATGGTCTGAAATGGCGATTACGGCGGTCGTTCCTCCTAAATGATCGTTGATCATCCGTCTGAGGTCTGGGCTGCTCTATTGCTTTGGCTGGAGCTTTGGCCTTACGCTCAGCTTGATCCTTCTCCATGCGCGTGGCCAACCTCACAGCTTTCTCCAGATCCTCACAATCTCCAGACAGGACTTCAGTCTTCAGTGCTTGCTGCAGCCCATTGATGAATCTATTAGCTCTAATATGCCCTTCAAATGGCATCGGGCAGTACTGCTCCAGTTGGATGAACTGGGTGTAGTAATCAGCCACAGACATAGTTCTATGCTGCAGTTGCAAGAACTCCTCTTGTTTGTTGATGCGGTCATGTTCAGGAGTGTAGCGGGCCATGAAGGCCTTCTTAAATTCATCACATACTATGTCCTCTTCTTCCAGCTCTCTGAACCTGATGGCCCTTGTAGTCTTCCACCAGCCCATCGCAGTACTAGTAAGCATGTGCGTGGCATACAGGACATTGCGTTCATCAGTGCATCTCATCAGCTTAAAAATTCGATCCATGGTCTCAATCCTTTCTTCAGCTTTGAAAAAGTCTGCCTTCCCATCATAATGAGGCGGATGCAGCTTTAGGAAAGTCTGAATGGTGTCTTCTAGTGCTTCATGGCATGCCCTCTGATTACGGCGCCTTGACGCCGGTGGACTGTCTCCTGCCTGGCTACCCTTAGGTGGAGCAAACTCATCCACATGCTCCTCTAATGGCACTCTAGCTGCGCGGCCTGTGCACGACCTCGGCCACGACCACGTCCGCGACTCGGCTGGGCCCCCATCTTAGGAAGTGGGCCTTCCGATGCCTCATAAAGATTTCGGTCCGCTCTAGCCATCTGCTCTCGAATCCGTTCTGATCATCGTGGCATACTTATCCTCTAATCATGAAATAAAATCATGCATCAATAACCCATAACTTATCTTAAACATAAACTTGACTTACATTACTTTTCGGTGGAGGGTGTGACGACTGCTCGGTGATAGCACATGAACCTTTCACCATACTATACTATTCTATACACTAGGACGTCAAGAGAGTCCTAACTTTATGCTCTGATACCATAAATGTAACGCCCCCAAATCGACCCCCGTCACGTGACGAAGACCAACCTGAAGACGCTACGGCATGATATGACTTTGACCATAATATTGACCATATCTCAGTCAAAAATCGAGACACGTCAGCGGAAGAAAAGAAATAAAGATAAATGATAACATTAATTGCGGAAGTCTAAAAGTGGCTATGTCATTGTTAAGAAATAAAATAAGTTCTACATCATGAATCTAAAATGCGGAAGGTAAATGAAAACTAATAAACACTCTAAAAGTACTATGGTTCATGTGATGTCCTATCGCCAAAGCTTCATCACCACACGCCTACTCCACCACGTCACTGACCTGGTCCTGTGGAAATCAGGCACAGGGGAAGAGATTCTCTCGTAAGCTTTACAGCCTAGTGAGGAACCACATGATATACAATGCATAATATGAATATAATAATCAGCGGTAAATAATCATGCTTAACTTGAACGTAAAAGGATAATATGTATTGATCATAATAGGGATGAGAGTAATAATCAGCATATATCATGAATCATGAGAATCAATAATGCTTAGTAAACATGGAATCATGGCATACTTGTCTTGACTTGAACATGCTTCTTGGTCTTAAATTATTATTATTAAAATCAGGGTGACTTTAGGTGCCTTTAATTCTTGGGGTATGCCCAGTAAACGATACGGCCTTGTGCGAGTCAATGGGTGATCAAACCATGACCAAGGGAGCGATCCTTATCTTGATGCACTTGGCTTGGACTGACAACCCATCGTTAATCTTTCATATGAGCTTATTAATCACTTTTAGTATCTTGTCATTCTTTGTATCATATGATGAAGGTGATGTGATTGATATGAGGTAAATCAAGATAAAGAGTTCATGTTGGAATCATAAGGAAATCAATAATGTTCATATCAAAATAAGAGGAGACTAATGGATAAAAAATCAAGAACTATTTTGTGGCCCTTTTTTTCTACTCCCTCTCTCTTCCTCTTTCTATTATCACAGAAAGTCCTTTTAATTATTGTTGAAGTGATTGTTGGACATGGACAAAAGGCATGTGAAATTCAATGTCCAAAGTTCATTCATGTTTCTTAGAGTTTGGCCCTGGATATGCCTTCAAAATGTTATCGTGAAAGCATCTAGTATCTCAATCTTTCAATTAAGATCATATGTTACTTTTTTTACCTTAGATCTTGCATATTATTTGTATAACTCCCCCAATCTTATATCTCAATTTGGGAATCGAATGTTATGCTGGGCTACGTTTGCATTATTCTTTTTAACCTAAGTTTGTAAGATATAACAGCGAAAACATAATATAATAGAAAACAGTCGACATAATAAAACAGTGGAAGACTTAAATAGACATATAAATCCCAATATGCAACACTAAAGCAGTTCTAACATAAGGATCCAACATAATTTTCATAATACATAAATGAGTTCATACAAAAATTTATGACTCAAGGCCCATAGGTTATACATACCTAACTCACTAAATAGTTCATCATCATAATAAAAAAATACTAAGATAACTTGAGTCGTGACCCGACCAACTCATGTGCAATCGCATCATTATGAGATTGTCACCGTCAACCCTAAGCATCATCTATACATGCGCGAATTCATGGGGTGCAAAAAAATTCTTCCGTTAGAGTATGTTGAGGCTAGAGATGAAATTTCGAATGACCCGACACGCTGTCGGCTCGCCCAAAAGTTGTGCCCGTTCGACCCGGCATGGACACGGCCCGCGCACGGAAATATAGACCGTGCAGTGCCATTTCGTGCTGAGTCGGCCTTCCGCACTGTGAATACGACACGGTCCGAACAGGTGAACATGAATTCGGCACGACACGGTCCATTTTGGCGCGGACATAGACCACACATGATGCATAACACGGTCCACGCTAAAATAACACAGCCGGTTTTATTTCACTTTGACAAGATAATCACGAGCCGATGATCATGGATGCATTATGAGTACAACACGGGCCATGTTTAAAGCAACGCGGGCCGTGTTGAACTCCCTCTGCCACTTATAAAATGCAGCCGAACTCCCTCCCCTTTCTTCATCACTCTCATTATTTTTTCCCTCATTTCTCTCATACTCTTACTCTCTCTCTCAATCTCCTCCCCTCTCCTTCTCCAAATGGCCACATCCATGTTCCTCCCTTTCTCTCTCAATCTCATATTCTCTCATTGAATAATTAAGATATTATTTTCACAATAGTCGTTCTTAGACTCATTTTGAGTGATACTGTCTTTTTTAAAATTGATCTAAATAGCGATTATTGTGAATATGATATCATGATTACTCAATGAGAGTTTGAAAATTATAACTATATAATTATTATAGTTAAGTACTAGTTTACTTAGTATAATTTCATTTAGTTATAACATAGTAATATAGTATATACTATTATACTATATAGTATCTTGGTTATAAGATAGTTAAATAGTAATTTACTTAGTATAACCTAGTTATAATTTAGTATATAGTAATTAGTAAATTAGTACTTAACTAACTATACTAAATTTACTACTAATATATATTTATTAAATACTTACCAATTAATTTTATGTACAAGGTTATAAGTTGTAAGCTATAACCTATTAGTTATTACTTAAGTACTCAATTATTCATTTTTACAAATTTATTTACTTAATAATTATAAATTAATGACTTAATGTATTTTAAAATGTAACTATATAATTGTTTATATAATAATTAATGTAATCACTAGACTCACTACTCACTAAGTCATGCATTATAGAATAATTAATAATACTAATTATATTATATAATAATTTAATAAGTAAATTAAAAATTATAAGAGTTCATGAAATGCAAAAATTAAAAAATGGGCCGTCCGACCTTGCACGACTCGGCTTGGCCGGACCGGCTAGGCCGGGGCCCAGACCATGCCGGAGTTCAAAACGGACCGTGTGGCATGACACGGCCCATTTTCAAAGCAGGTCATGTTGGCACGACACGGTCCACGGCATGGTTTGTTGGATCCCAAAGGGCACAAAGAGGAGGGTGAATTTGTGTTCAATCAAAAATATCGATTTTACGAAAATCATCGCGGAAGCTTAAAATCGATTCTTAAAACCTTTGCAATTAAAATCATAAACATAATGTGAGAGGGAGAGATAAAAAATCAAACACAAATAGACACAGTGATTGTTGATGAGGTTCGGCCACACCTTGACCTACGTCCCCGCTCCGACTTCTCGACCTCGAGACCATCAGAAATTTCAATAGAATTTCTTCCATTGTTTCAAATGGGGCAAGAAAGAAAATTTCTTTACACCACCGCCTTTTCTGCGCTTCGAGAGGTAAGGCACACATTTCCTCTAATGAAATTTAATCTTTTCTCTCGCTCAAAAAATAAGATTTTGAACCTCTTTTACACAAGAGCTCTCAATATTTTTTCAAACAAAATGTTTATCTCTTTTACAATGCTAAGCTCTCACAAGAGGAGAAGAGAGAAATAAGAGAAAATTAAAAATAAAAACTTCAAGAAGAATGTCTTCTTTCGATAACTTTAAGTTTTTCTTCAAGGCTTGGATGTGTGCATTTGCTTCTCGCTTTGGCACAACAAGTGAGAAAGTCGTTCAAAAATTATTTTATAAATTTTTCCTTCAAATTTGATCATTTCTGTTCATTTCACTCGAAGGCCGGTCGACCGCACATATGGACCGGTCGACCGATCAACCGGTACACTTTCTTTTATAAAAAATATGATCGTTGGCAAATTCTGCATAGTCCGATCGATCTGTGTCCCGGACCGATCAATCGGTATAGTCTCAACATTTTCTTTGATGAAATTGGATATTTTCTGCACTGACCGATCGACCTGTGTTTTGAACCGATCGACTGGTATTCTGAACCGATCGACCGGCGTTCCAGCCGACAGGTTGACCGTCCTGCACTATTTTAAGCATAACTTTTTGCACAGTTATCCAAATGAGATGATTTTTAATTTTATGAAAAGCTAACAAAATTCTCTGCAATTTTAATATTTATGACTTATCCAAAATCTAATAGGATGATAGTTAATTATTTAATTAATGTGTAGTTCATAAAGTTATCACTTTTTTCTTTAAACTTTTTCAGCATTTTAACTTTAATCTTTCGAAGTTTGTATTATCAAAACATAATTTTATATGTCATTAAAACTTTAATCCAATAATCTTCCCCTTTTTTATGAAGGCAAACCGAGAAATATGAAAAATATATAAGTTATGAAAAAGTTGTAAAATTAATTTTACTTCATCTAACACTTAACGTTCATATAAAGTTATATTCAAATAATATTTCTCTTATATTTCTCTCCCTTTTATTTTATAAATAAGAATAAACTGTATATAAAGAAATAACTCATCCTAAATTTATGACTATTTTATAATGGCGAAATGAAAATAATTTGATGAAGGCAAAAAAATATATTAATAATCAAAATATGACATAAAACTTTGATACAACAATGATATCCATAATATGTCAAAATAAAGTTTAGTATGCTCCCCTCACTATTACCAATTTTAGATGTTCTATTTTCAAAGAAATAGTAATTTTGAATTTTTGAGTGAAATGAAAGATAGATGATACTTTTATCATAATCTTTCTGCCTTCACATTTTCAATTTCTTTTTGTTTTACATATGAGGCACACTTGAAAAATAATCATTTAAACTTTGATACACAAACTTCTTTGGGTCTAATTTTGTTAGTCAAAATTTCTTTTGAAACTCATATCATCTCATGTTTTGAAAAAAAATTTACTTTGCATTGATAAGTATAATGGCCATAAAATCCGCATGCAAAACATGTAATATATAATTTTCTATCGTAGGATTGATTAGACTTCCAATAAGAGTTTTCATGTCCAAAATATTTTATAGAATTATCTTTCTTTACATAAAACTAGTTTTATCATTATTTTATGAATTTTTTAAAATGTCATTTTCCTTCTTTGATTTTTCTAAAGAACATGCTAATTTTACAATTTCACATGCATGTGTAATTTTTAGAGTTTCAACTTTATGTTTTAGGTTTTCATTCTCCATAAAACACGTATTCTTTTCTTCTTTTAAATTTTCAATATCATGTCGTAATTTCTCATTTTCCTCTTTAAGTGAGAAATATCTTTTTATAAAGGAGGAGAGTTCTTTATTCACATCTAAAGAAATATTTTCTTTGGAAGAGTTCGATGAGTCATAATTTGAATTTGAAGGATTATAAATTACCTCATCGTCGTGTGCCATTAAGCATATATATGCTTCATCACTATAAGAACTTGACGAATCACTTGTTTCACTAGACTCTTGACATTTTTTTTACCTTTCTGATAAGTCTTCTCTTTATGATCTTCGGGTAGGCTTCTCATTTTTCTCTTTCTTTTTTATCAGCTTGAGATACTTATATAGTTTTCTTGTGTAGCGGACGAGTTTTCTTTCATCAACTTCTTATTCACTTGAGTCTTCTTCTTTTGAATTTGCTTTTAGTGCTAATATTTTCTTCTTGGAAACTTTTTCTTCTTGATCTTCTTGGATTGAGATCTCATATGTTATAAGTGAACTAATTAGATCATCAAAATTCAATTCGTTTAAATTTTTTTCCTCGATCACGGTCCTCTTCGTATGCCATTTGGAGGAGAGACTTGAGAATCTTTTTCACATTTTGAAATTAGTTCTTGACTCGTCCAATGAGGCTAAGTTATTCAAAATATCATTAAGCCGAGCTACCATATCATTAATGGATTCATTATCACGCAGTTTGAAAGAATCATATTGATGGTTTAAAAATATTCAATTTAAATTCTTTAATTATGTCGGTTCCTTCATAAATGGTGATGATATTTTTCCAAATCTCGATTGCAGTTTCACAATTTGAAATCCGATTAAGCTCCATTAAATTTAAAGCACAATAAAATATATTTTTGATTTTCTAATCAAGTTTTGAAAAAATCTTTTCTTTTTCATTAGATTTAGTAGGTAACTTTTCATGAACATAGTAACATTTTCCAACTATGTCCCATATGTCGATATCAATAAAATAAATATATGCTTGAATTCTAATTTTCCAATATCCAAAATTTGATGCATTTAAAAGGGGAGGACAACTAATTGATTGCCCTTCGCCAAAACCAATTCCATTTGATGCCTTGCCTCATAAAGTTTGTTAAATCTTAAAACAAGATAATCAAAACTTGAAATGATTAAATCTCAAGATTTGATCTTAAAAAAAAGAGCAACCCGCTCTGATACCAATTGTAGGATTCCAAAGGACACCGAGTGGAGTGAATTGGTGTTCAATAAAAAATTTCAATTTTATGAAAATCATCGCGGAATCTTAAAATCGATTCTTAAAACCTTTGCAATTCAAATTATAAACATAATGTGAGAGGGAGAGGGAGAGAGAAAATCAAACACAAATAAACATGATGATTGTTGATGAGGTTCGGCAACACCTTGTCCTACGTCACCGCTCTGACTTCTCGACTTCGAGACCATCGGAAATTCCATTAGAATCTCTTCCATTGTTTCAAATGGGGCAAAAAAGAAAAGTCTTTTACACTACTGTCTTTTCTGCGCTTCGAGAGGTAAGGCACACTTCTCCTCTAATAAAATTTAATATTTTCTCTTGTTCAAGAGGTAAGATTTTGAACCTCTTTTACACAGGAGCTCTCTCAATATTTTTTCTAAAAAAATATTTCTCTCTTTTACAATGCTAACTCTCACAAGAGGAGAAGAGAGAAATAAGAGAAAACTAAAAATAAAAACATCGAGAAAAATGTCTTCTTTTGATAACTTAAAGTTTTTCTTCAAGGCTTGGATGGGTGCATTTGTTTCTATTTTTCACACTCCTTTTATAGGCTTCACAAGTGAGAAAGTCGTACAAAAATTATTTCACAATTTTCTCCATCAAATTTGATCGTTACTATTCATTTGACTCGGAGGCGTGTCGACTGCACATATGGACCGATTGACTGGTATACTTTCTTTTATAAAAAATATGGTTGTTGGCGAATTTTGCACAATCCGGTCGACCTGTGTCCCGGACCGATTGACCGGTACCTCAACCGGTACAGTCTCGACATTTTGTTTGATGAAATTGGACTTTCTGCACTGACCGATCGACCTGTGTTCTGAATCGATCGACCGGTATTTTGGACCGATCGACCGGCATTCGAGTATGCAGGTTGACCGTCATGCACTATTTTAAGCATAACATTTTGCACAGATATCCAAATGAAATGATTTTTTATTCTATGGAACGCTAACTGAATTCTATAAAACTTTGATATTTATGACTAATCCAAAATCTAATAGGATCATAATTAATTATTTAATCAAAGCGTAATGCATAAAGTTATCTCTTTTTCTTTAAACTTTTTTAGAATTTTAACTTTAATCTTTCGAGATTTGTATTATCAAAATATAATTTTATATGTCATTAAAACATTGATCCAACACGGTCAAATGTTGACCAGTCCGAGCACGGCCCGTTTGTCCTTCTTTAGTTGAGACTCATGTATGCTACGATCCTATAACATAATTTCTACATATAATGGCATATGCATTACATCATAATTAGAAACATAAAACACATGTATGCTATGAGCTACATATGCACACTATATAGCACGCATCATGATAAGATAGGATAATCATTTAACATCATTAAATATTATGCTAAAATATGACATAAACTTATCTTGCTTAACTTTAATAACAAGAGGACACCCATTAGCATCCTTTTAGATGCATACATTATCATCATATTTATCTTTATGTCTAAAGTCATTCATTCACTTTATATGACATTCATTTTTTTTATCTTCTATTTTTAATTAGATAGCTTCTTATTTTGGTGATTGTGAAGATGAGAACTTTGACTAATTAGGTCGGGATCTCTTTATCCTAATTGAAACATCATCAATAGGGGATGTAACTTGTCTCGATTTACACCACCACTAGAAGGTGAAACTCATTTCCCTAAGAACTTCACACTGAAGCTAATGAGTCAAGACTTAGTTCCCCTCCACGATCACAATAAGACATCTTCAACCAATTCATATTTTAATTATATTCATCAATACATACAAACATTCAATACATGTTGTTGTTTGAATCCTACTTAAGGTTGTCCATATGTCAACTTTTTCTAAGTATAAACAATTAGCATAACATAGATGAAGCAGACATCCGCTGGTAGGGGAAACATGCGACCGAAATACAATTCGGATGATCGTTATAAAGCGAGCGATAGCGGATGACCGAACTAGTCGACACAATGATTGTAGAAGTCTGAGACTCCCAACTTTTTTAAGGCGGACGACCAAATTGGTCGACGCGACGTCCGCAGAAGTTCAAAACTTCTGGACCTCTTAAAATAGACGATTGAAACATGTCCAAATGATCGCTTAATGGGAGGCAGATGTAAACAATTAGCATAACATAGACGAAGCGGACATCCGCTGGTAGGGGAAACATGTGATCGAAATACAATTCGGACGATCGTTATAAAGTGAGCAGATGACCGAACTAGTCGACACAATGATCATAGATGTAATGTTTTAAAAAAAAGTGTAATTTTTTTAAAAAAGTTAGGGGCACTTTCGCCATTGTGCAGGAAAGGACATTATAAAAAAAAGAAAAAATGTCGTCTTCCCACGCGTGAGCTACAATACCCACGAGAGCTCCAAGCCGCCACCCACTTTCTTCTCCGTCCGGCCGCCGTTTTCGCATATGAGGTGTCTTTGGAAAGAGAATGACGAGATGAACATTTTGACATATAGTATGAGATGATTGGTCCACTGTGCGCGACGCAGTGAGAGAAAAATGCTAGGAAGATGAAAAATCTGCCAACGACGATTCCGGCGATGATTCCGGCTCCGATTCGCAACGATCCTTCTCCTGGTGAGTTGTACATCATCCTCAGGTAGATTATGATCATTTTGAGGGGTTTTAATCATGTCTTTGTCCAAATTACATAGGAGGCCAAAATTTGGGGCTTTCCGATGAACTTTTTCGATGAACAGATGAGGAACTCCGGTCGAGCTCACCTCGACGTTCTGATAGGTGCACATGTGAGGAAAGAAGAAATCAAATTGTTGTCCGTATAATAATTAGTTGTTAATCCTTTTAGGTTCGAAAGTTTCGACGTTCGATCGTTCTCCGACGACCTTACCGGTGAACTCGTTCTCGTATCGTGGTTGGTAAGCGAATAAAAATGTGCATTTGATTAGATTTCAGTGATGTAAACAAATTTAAAGTAACTTATTTTATTATGGATGAATAAGGCGTTCGATGGCCTTTCGACATTTTGATGGGTGCGGCGGTGATTTTGAGAGCGGTGACTAGGTATGAATGCTCGGATAACTATAAGTAAATTTTATAATGTAGTGAAAGTTCTAATTAGAGGTTGTCTTAAAAATTGATTTGAACTTCGCTTATAGGGGTTGTTATTCGGAGGCGACGGTTCGGTTGTTTGGATTCGATTAGGTAATTACTAGACGACGAGGCATTCTTTTTCTTCTTGGTAAGTATTATAGCAAATCCATAATAGGACTTGGTTTATGATAAGCATGTCGAGTAGTTGTGAATGGTGAATTGTCAAATTTATTTTTATAATTAATTTATAAGTAATGAATGTGATAGGTTGTGTTTATTTTTGATTGGATTCGGACGAGTGGATAATTTGGGGACTCGACGAATCCAAGGTGAGGAAACTTATCTCAATTGATATGAATTGCTAACTCTTCGGAGTGATGACATTGTTCCACCCGATGTGAAATGAATTTTCGTAATAGTTTTCTTCATGCATATTCATATATATTTGTATGCTTCATATTGTGTCATTGTATGATTTGTGCCATTTTATTATGAATTTTAGAAATCCATCGAAGTTTATTCTTTGTGAAATTGAAGTGAATATTTGATTTTTGAAAAGAAAGTTTATATGGTGGTTTCAATCATAAACTTCTATTTGAAAATTGCATTCATGCATCATGTGCATTACATGTAAAAACTCGCATAAGGCGAAGTGTTTTCAACTCGAAGGATTGGTCAACTTCGAGTAGACCGGCTGGGGTCCAGTTTGCTCTGTGTCGATATAGTGACACGAGGAGCAGGTTCAACACCCTGTATCGATATAGTGACATGAATGGTGGAATTAGAACAATCATCCTGTGGCGATATAGTGACACGAGTGATGGAGTGGAAAAAAAAACAAGTTTGTGTCGATATAGTGACACGAGGAACAGTTCAACGTCCTATGACGATATAGTGATATGAGAGACGGAATTAGAACAATCACCCTGTGACGATATAATGACACGAGGGACGGAATTAGAACAATCACCATGTGGTGATATAGTGACACGAGGGATGTGTGAAGAAGCACTCGATTTACGAGTGATATGGATATCCGTGTTTGATGATGTTTTCCCAAATTTTATGATGTTATTTTATTATCATGCACGTGCACTCATGACATTCATTTTGGTATGATAATTATTTAAATGGACTTCCTTGAAGAATTGAAAAAGGTTTGAAAGGATTTATGAAAATAAAGAGGTTGACATTTCTTTCGTTCTTTTAATATTTGAGATAGTTATTTTACTCACTGAGCTTCTTAATGTCACTCCTCTTGTTTATTTTTTTCAGGTAATGAATGAAAGCTTGCATAGTATGAAATAAGAAATATAAAGGGGCTAGGAAATGAGCATATGTGAGAGGCGTGACTATTGAATGACTAACTTTGTGTTTCATTGAGCTTTCTTATACGGATTTATTACTTGTTGAATGTTTTGAAAGATTTTGGAAATGTTGGATAATTGTGTGGAGCGAAGGACGCTCTGTTATATGGTTTACGAGCATATGACTAGTGATTTTGATTCGAGAGTGAGCTTGAGACTCACTATTTTGGGCATGTGTCCCACCATTTGCTATCTGATGAATTGACAATAATGTCCTTATAACTACCTGTGATGTTTAAAGTTTTGAAGTTAATTGTTGAAATGAGATATATATAAATTGTTGTACATGACGTATAGATGAACGTATAGACGAATTTACGCATATGTCATGCCGAAATTTTTGAAAATTTCCAGAGTTAGTTTATTTTGAAATGTTGTTTTTTTGTTAAAGTTTTGAATTTAAATTTAAACGAATTGGTTTTCGGTTTCACCCCTTGTGGTGCCAAAAGAAGTATTAGGGCGTCACAGTAGAAGTCCGAGACTCTCGACTTTTTTTAAGACGAACGACCAAATTGGTCGACGCGATGTCCGCAGAAGTTCGAAACTTCTGGACCTCTTAAAATAGACGACTGAAACATGTTCAAATGACTACTTAATGGGAGGCGGATGACTAATCTGGTTGATATGACATCCGCATAAGTCTGAGACTTTCGGACCTCTTAAAACAAACGACTGAAATATGTTCGAATAACCGCTTAATGGGAGGCGGGCGATCGAATTTATCGACGCAACAAGACCGAGAATTTCGGATCCTCCATCGAAAGTGTTTCAATTAATCATTCCAAAACATCGTGCCAGAATGATCACTTCATTAGCATTCTTCAAATCATAAATACATCTACACATGGAGCATACTTTTGCTCTAAACATCATATGGTTTGTATCTTAATGTTTCTTAGTCCAATAATCATGAGATAAATAAAGGATTTGAGAAAAGAATATTGAACCTAAAAATTATATTCAAGTTTAACAAATGAACAACTTCATCATGAACCAAACATAAAATAGCATGGTACAACATAGTTCTAATCATAAAAAGTAGCTTTAATAAAAAGATAACTTAAACCTAAGTCATCATGTACATGTCTAATCATGCATCAAGAAGATCTAGTTTGATCTTCAAAACCCTTAATTCAAACATCAAGCATCACTAAGGTGAGATTAGGACTTTGGATCTTGATGAGTTGAAATAATGTAGCAAATTAAAATTGCTAGCAAGTGCACTAGTCGCTCAAGTAATATAGTAATAGGAGTAAGAGTGTCGAACCTACGAGGAATATTATTAATTCAATATCTGGATTTATAAATTAATAAGAGAGGAAAAATATGGATTTTTGGAAATGAGTTTTATAAAATAAAGAAAATAAGATAATGAAAAGATAATGGTGTTGAAGTTAGGTCTTAGGATGAAAATAGATCAGGATAAATATTTGAACCATAAAAGATAAATTTAATCTTTAATGATGTATTAGAGTCCCCTTAAATTATTAACTTCACATAATTAAATTGCGGTCTCCAGAAACTGGCATCCCCTCAATCTAAGTATGCAAATTAAACTATCTTAACTTAATAAGAATTGAAATCTCCACAAACTGGCATCCCATCAAATCATATTAAAATTAAGACGCATTAAATTTGATTCCCTAAACTATTAATCACTCCACAAACTGGTATAGATTAACAGACCACACAAATTTGATTCTCCACACACTAGTTATCAAATTTATGTCAATTATTAATTTCAATTAAAATTAATTTAATTAGTGAATTCTCAAATCAAATAGTCCACAAACTGATAATTACTCAACTCAGAAATCCAAATAATTAAATCAAAAGCACTAAGCACAATTAACTAATTGATCAGAAAAGATTAAAACAAATAATATAGGGTCCAAATAGTTTCCCTTCAATAATAATCTCCTAAAATAATAATCCTGAAAATATGGAGTTCATCCTAGAAATTCTGGAGAGATAATAATAAAATAATAATAATTGGAAGAATTACACCCAAAATAGAAGTAGAGCTCTCGAATTGGACAGACAGTCGGGCAGCCTCTCGAACTTGATCAGGGTCGCGATCAACCTCCAGCCGTCGCACCTCTCTCCTTTTGGTCGAAGCCTGCAGAGCTCACGACTCGTCGTGAAAGAAATATGAACTTTAGAGCACCCTTTGGAACGACGGATTCTTCACGTATTTATAGGTGCGGACGACATTCAATTTGATCACGGTCGTAAAATATCGTACGAATGAATTTAAATTTACGAGATAAACTCGACCAAAGATAAATCTTTTTAATTGTTACCCCCTTTGAATCTCGGCCAAAATCAATATTTCCTTGCCATTACCCCCTTCGAATATCGATCGTAACGAAATTCTTTTATTTTTACGCCCAAAGAGATAAACCCTTTTACTCCCTCCAAATCTCGACCGTAAGGAAAGAATTTAATCTTGTTACGCCCAAAAGATAAAATCATTTATCTTTACCTTCATATCTCAGCCAAAAATACAAATTTTCTCTCTAATCTCGGCCAAAATGATGATTCCATTTGAGTTATCGGCCGTAACACCTCTTTTGAATCAGTGTTGGAGTTCTTGGGCGATAAACATATTTGAATCGGAGATCTCGGCCGTAAGGATAAATTCTTCAAAATTTTGGTCGATAACGTCCAATCGGATTGATCAAATATAATTCTCGGATAATCATATATTCGATTTCTCCTGCAAAATAATTATTAAAATTTAATTAATCCATCCACAATTAAAATATTCAGAGAATTAATACTAAAAATTGATAAATTTAGAATTATGACTAAAAGTTGTCTAAAATGATGCATGCCATGATCAAATTACAGAAAAATTAACTAAAATAATAATCTAAAATATGTTATATTTTGCATGCATCAGATCCCCTTTAGTAGACCCTAAAACCCGAACTTCTTCCTCTCCTAGCTGAACTTGCCTCCTCCCCTTCTTTGATGCTACTGTCCACTAGCTCAAATAGAGCTATTACAGTGAGAGAAGGTGAGTGATGAGCTAGCTTCTTGTTGCTTGCCAAATGGAGAGAGAGTGAGAGTGAAAGGGTAGGTGAGTGTTTACTATAGCTAAAGTTCAGGCTTTCAACCGACATGGGTAGATGCGATTATTTTTAGGGTGTCTTAGCTTTTAGGTGCTAACAATTGTGTTTTGGGGCTTCTTGTCTATTGGGCCGAATCCATCTTTTTTCCTTTTTTTACCTCTCGAAAGTTACAGTTTGCTTGACGCAAAGATTTTAGCAAGACGAGTTTGTCTCTAATCCAAATCTTGACTATATGTAATGTTAGTTGCGTGCTATGACCTCGGGATCTGATCTACACATGTAATATTTTATGCACATCTTGTGATTTTGATGCAAGATCACCTCTAGATTGTTTCATTATTTTGCATTTTTGAAAAAAATATTCGAACCATCAACTAAGACTTGAAGGTTTGTCCTTTAATGACACCACAATTGTGGGGTACTTGACCATTAGGGTCATCCTCTCTAAAGGTTGGTGGATGGTTGATTTCTAGACAATGAACCTTATAATAGTAAATTTTGCATTGTAAAGCACATAATGTTGAGGCTTTCTTACTTGACTATATATCATGTACTTATATAGGATGATGGGGTTATCAAGGGAGAGTTTGATGTAGACTGAAGTTTGTTTATGCACCGATTACTTGGTTGATTTTGAAGAATTTGCCAAGTGCATGCTAAGGGGCCGTTTGGCTTAACGGATACAAAATAAATGATAAATTGAAGTGTTGATACATATTTTATTAGCTAAAATTTATTTTTTTTAAAATAAGTAGTTATACGTTTAGATAAAACTACTTATATTAATAATATTTAGTTAGTTGTGATATAACTAACTAATTTATTTCTTTAAAAAAAATAAGCAGCCCTCCTCCTGCTTATTCTTTTTACTTATAAGTAAATTTGGACTCATCAAATTATGTTGTTCACTTGTGACATGTAATGAGTAAATTTGATTGCTCAAATAATTCACGTTGCCCATGAAAATGACAATATATATTATCTATGAGAGATAAGATAATCCAGATTATCATCTGAGTTATAATATTTTAATTTCACTTTTCACATTTGTCCTTTATAATTTTATTTAAATAAATTAAAAACTCATTAAATAAATTATAAAAATAATCAATTAAATATTAGTTAATTATTATGAATATATTATTATAATATTTTAACAAATATATTGATTATTTTATAAATTTAATTTTATGGGTGAGAATATATATTTGTGATTTAAGTTTACGAAGTTAAAAATAATTTATATATATAATCATGATTCTTTTGATTAGGGGTATATTGGTAAAAATTATATATTAATTTATAAATATCTATTTTTTAGTAGATAACTAATATGAATTGTTAGATAAATTACTTATGCATATTAAACAATGTAATGTATATTGTTGATAATTTAATAAATGATAATAAAGATAATCTACGTTACTAAATAATGTTGAATGATAATGTAGTCAACCAACCGTACCTAAGAGAATGATAAGTGTTATTTATGGATCAATCATAATCACATAGTTTATCTTCCTTCATTGTTAATTAATTGGAATTGGGATGGATGTTCTCATGGAAATTTTATATTTTTATATTAATTTAGTTTTCATATGTTAAGTTCATATGCTTGGCAAAAAATATAAATATGGTTATAATAATCCAATAAATACTTGAATTTTTTTTTTCTATGATTATTCCATTTCAATAAAATTCTTTTCTTACAAAACCTAATCATTAAAAATTTAAAATAGAATCGGACTGCTCGGTCAAAATGAGTAGCCCGAACCAGCCGTCAATTTGTTTCGTCGTCTGCGAACCGGATGGAACAAAGAACCGGGTTCAGTTGGTCCTCGGATATTTTTGGAGTTATTTTAGGGTTTCAAGGGTGTTATGGGAATTAAAATATATTACACGATACATATGTATAAAGGAAGCGCTGATTCGAGATCTCTTCGCCGCTTCTCTTCTCTCTCAAGTCGACCTCGCCGGGGTTCTGAGGGTTTCCATCACCCATCGCCGATTGACGTCGGCGACCCGGCCGCCTAGCCACCCGTCGCTGTCGATCGCTGCAAGGAGGATACTTTTAAGACGCTAACTTCTCCGCTATCCGCCGATTCCATCTTTGCTTCAACGTCGGCCGTCGGCTCGCCACATCTCTGCTGCATCGGCCCTGACTCTGAGGTAATCCCGAATGGATCTCGAATATCTAATTTGTTCATCTCGTTTCCCATGTTCGTCGTCCCTGATTTGAGCGATCTCTTTAAATTTCTTAGTGAGTACAGATCTGCAAGGGGCTTGATGCTTGATAGCTTGTCTTCTCTAAGCATGCCGTCCAAATGGACAATTTGATAATAAGCTTCTCCTTTTTCCTTTTCTTTTTTAATATTTTTATTCTGTTCCGAATAAAAAAACTCAACTTCTCAATCCTGACATTGTGATGAGTAACTAAATTCGAAAGGATTATATGAACGGCTCACAGAAGTAATCAAGAATCGAATGTCTAAGGGAAATCTTTAAGCCTTTTATTGACATTAGAGTTAGCATGGTTGAATTAAGTTTTGGTATGTTACAAACCCTAATAGCCTGAACTAAAAATTCATTTTTTTTGTTTACTTCGAAAGCAAATTTCCTTTTTTCTCATAACATATTTGTTATTTAATGTGAAAGGCAATGAAGTTATAGCTGATTTTTTGATTAATTTAAAGCTATTTTCTCTTTCAACATGTTATAATTATAATTAGTTGCGAATTAAAGTTGGAAATTCATTGAAAACTTTATTTGGTCTCCCTATTTTTTTTTTATTTTGATAATATTATTATTCACAATCAATATTAATATTATTATAAGAGTTAATTCCTTGTTTCACGTCTTTCTACCTTACCTTCAATTTGTAATATTATTCATTTACGTCCTCTCTACTTTTGAAACACTTCCAGTTACACCCAAATGCATAACATTTTTAATTTTGATTTTTTTCTGCAGAGATATTTTTTTAAGTTTTTACTATTTTTATTTATATAATATAATCTTGAAAAAACAATAATAAAATAGAGCACCTGCACATCGTCTTCTTTCCAGGGCCTATTGGTTTTTTTTTTTAACATTTTAAAAAGTGTAAAGAAAGAGGTACTTTTTCAAACAAATTTATTGTAACTTATCATATTAGGCATTTTGATTAAGTGAAATTGTTTGAAGTTGAAATGAGGTAAATGGATAATATTAAAATTGAGGGGATGAAGTTGAAAAAAAGCTATATAATTTGGGGAAGGAAAATGGAATTAACCCTTATTCAATTAACATTTGAACATAGTCCATTTCAAAAGTGGCTTGACTGCGGCCTAGTTGGCAATCTAGTTCAATGTTTGCTCTAGCTCTGAAACCATTGCTTATAATTTTCTCTCTCATGTCTTGAGATACATGATCTAGAACTTGAGTTCTATCCACCTACTGGTTGATCTCTTCCAGAAGGGCTGAACTATCAAATGCTCCCTAATTTCTCTCTGATTTCTTTATATCATTGGGAATTGAGGTAATATATGTTCATTGTAATTTCTACTCTCCTTTTTATCTAAATGTTCTTCGTTGATTTAATTCATTGCATGATTTTGCCCTAGTTATTATTAATGATCTAATTCTACATTTGAAAAATAAATTTCATTCTTGTCTTGTTTACTTTGTTGGCAGTTAATATTTTATAAAAGATATCGCTGTTGGAAGGTTGTTTTAATTTAGTGAGTATTTTCAGCAATGGGATATAAATAGTTCATGCCGTTCTTGGAAGTATTTTCTTATTGCGATTAATTTTGTGCATTCCCCATCTTCTTTTGCTTAATTTAAAGTGTTTTACCGATACACACCTTAATATTTCAGGTTCGTAGTTAATCATGATCACATCAAATGTATCTGATGACATACCTAAATGTAATATAAGTTATATATCTTGGAACTGTAACATAATTGATCATTAATTTTTTTCTCTCTTAATCTGTAGCTTGAATCTTGACCCATTTCAGGAAACAGAAAAACCTTAATCAATTCCTGTGCGTTGCCACAGTGGAGGGTGTCAAAATTGAAGTTTCTTTTATGTCTGAACAAGTATTGCTCCATTTGGGATCAATTGGATTGCTTGGAGAATATTCTCCTACTCCGAGTAAAAGGGACTGGACTTTTGTTTTTACACATAATATGCTATTTCAGTCACCGATACTAAATTTTGGTTGTCAGCACCTGGAGGTTCTCATCTGTGCCTTTAAGAGAAAGGAAGAGGACATCACTTCTGGTGCTTCATACCTCTGACTTTTGAAATCTGCTCAGTATCAGGAATCATAAACAACTATGGCTCTTCAAAATATTGGTGCATCAAACAGTGATGATGCCTTCTATAGGTACAAGATGCCCAGAATGATAACCAAAATAGAGGGTCGTGGAAATGGTATAAAGACTAATGTTGTGAACATGGTGGACATTGCTAAGGCATTGGCCAGGCCTGCTTCCTACACAACAAAGTATTTTGGATGTGAGCTTGGTGCACAGTCTAAATTTGATGAGAAGACTGGAGTCTCCTTGGTCAATGGGGCTCACGATACTGCAAAGCTTGCTGCATTGCTTGAGAATTTTATCAAAAAGTATGTCCAGTGTTATGGTTGTGGCAACCCAGAGACTGAGATCATCATAACCAAGAGCCAGATGATAACCCTTAAATGTGCAGCTTGTGGATATGTATCTGATGTTGATATGAGGGACAAGCTCACGTCATTCATTATTAAGAACCCACCCGAGCAGAAGAAAGGAGGAAAGGACAAGAAGGCTATGAGGAGGGCAGAGAAGGAACGTTTGAAGGAAGGTGAAGCTGCTGATGAGGAACAAAAGAAACTCAAGAAAGAAACAAAGAAGAAAGGTAGCACTGTATCCAAGGATGGAGCTTCGTCAAAGTCTGCTGGTGCTAAGAAGAAGGCTGCGAACAACTCAGATGAAGATCATCCTGTTGGTAGCCAAAATAGTGATGATAATGCTATTGATGATGAGAATGGTGATGATGATGTTCAGTGGCAAACTGATACATCAATGGAGGCCGCTCAACAACGTATTCAAGAGCAACTTAATGCTGTTACCTCTGAGATGGTGATGCTATCAACTAATGGAACTGCTCAGGAAAAGAAACCACAGAATAAACATGCTAAAGCTGAGGAGAAAGACAATTCCGACCAAAATGGAAGTATAGTTAATGGCTATGATAAACTGATTATGGACATCAAGGGCTGTTTGAATAAGGGTTCCACACCAGGCCAGCTTCATTCATACTTAGGTTCAATTGCTGCTACCCCTCTGGAAATCATGACCGCTCTATTCGAGGCACTTTTCAGCGGGATTGGTAAAGGATTTGCCAAGGAGGTTGAGAAGAAGAAAGATTACATTGCTTCTGCTGTGCAGGGCGAGGAAGCCCAACCTGCTCTCTTGGAAGCACTGGAGGCCTTCGCTGGCAAATGCAGCGCAGATGCATTGAAGGAAGTAGCTATTGTGTTGAAGGTCCTTTATGATGATGATATTGTGGAAGAAGACATCATACTTCAGTGGTACACAAAGGGGTCAGCAGGTGGCAAAAACTCGCAGATGCTGAAGAATGTTAAACCATTTGTCGAGTGGCTCCAGAATGCTGAGTCTGAATCCGAGGAAGAATAGTGCTGTCCTGCCTGTTCATTTTATGGTGGATGTCTGTCTGTTTGTGCTAATAATTGTCTCGTGTTTGTGTTGTCTGAATCCTAAGTTTCCTATTTGTTGGTCGTCATTTGAATGCTTTGGAGTTTGTCCTGGAATATTTCTGTGTTGGGTTAAACCTTGAACAACCTATATCTTGTAATATTTTGAGATAAGTCTCTGATTTGGTATTTTTCGTTTTTATTTGGTAATTGAATCTCGCAAGAAAAAGAAATATTTTTTTAATTAAAATATTTGTATTATTTTAAATTGTAGAGTAAAAAATATAATCGGTACGTTATTTCTTTAATTTTTTATTTTCCTAATTAAAAATTATTTATTATAATATTATATATTTAATATACATAAAAAATTTGGGCGATTTGATTTGAATGGGTTGTGTTAAAAAATAAATCGAGTTTCTAAGTGCTTTTAATTGTTTTTATTATATTTTATATTTCTTATTATGTTTTATTTTAGGTTTTTAAATGATGATCGTAATTAAAAATTTGGAATGTGGAATGATTTTGTAGTTTTTAAAAGTGGGATGATCATTAATTTTTATTTTTTTTAATCTAATGCGGAGGAATGATTTTGTCTCAAAGTTTTTAAAAGTGGGATGATCATTAATTTTTATTTTTATTTTAATTTGATGTGGAGACATAAAATGTTGACATAGTGTTACGTAACAATCCACGAAAGTGTCACATCAATGATTTGATTTACTGGCTATAACTAGAAACATTTTTAAAATTCGATGACCTTAATATTACAAAATGACGTTGGATGATCTTATTAGGAATATCCTCTAAGTTAGATGACATTTGACTCACTAAAAAGTTCATCATCGTAATAAAAAATATTAAGATAATTGGATCGTGGCCCGACGATGAGATTGCCATCGTTAACCCTAAGCATCATTCATACTTGGAGGTTCAAATAATTGTTCATACATGATCCTATAATATGATTTCTACATGTTATTCATTACACATACATTGTATCATAAATTAGATATGAGCTACATAAGATAGGATGATTATATGACATCATTAAATATTATGTTAAATATATCGTGAACTTATCTTGCTTAACTTTAACATCTTCATTCATAATATGATATGACAAGATGACACACATTAGCATCCCTTTAGGTGCATACATTATCATCTTTATATTTTGTCCCAAGTTTTTCATCTTAGTCACCTTATATGACATTCATCTTTTAATCTTCTATCGTTAATTAAATAATTTTTTTTATCTTGATGATTGGAAAGATCATATTGTTTTGTTAGATTTTAGCTAATTAGGTCGGAATTTCTTTGTCCTAATTAAAACACCATCACGATGAAACTCGTCTCAACTTGAAAATGTCATCACTAGAGGGTGGAACTCGTTTCTCTAGGACTTGACACTGAAGCTAGCGAATGAAGACTTAGTCCCCTCAATGATTACAATAATACACCTTCAATCAATTCATCTTTTAATTACGTTCATCAATACATACAAGCATTCAATACACATATTTTAATTCTACTTAAAGTTGTTCATACATCAACTCTTTCTAAGTATAAACAATGCGGAGAGGACGTCTGCTCCATTTTTGGACAACCGCCGGTAGGGAAAATAGGCGACCAAAATACATAGGGATTCAATGGTTGTGGAGCTCAAGGGATAATATCAAAATTCTTGTCCAAACAACAACCTTGACAATGTATTTTAATATTACCACCCTACTATCTAGGAAGTGAGGTCAATCATTTATCTCATAGGACATTGACGAGGATACATCAAAAGTTAAAATGTTGACCCATCATTAAGTTCGAATGATGTTGATTTTGAATTTACACGTGCTAATTATGATGAGTGAAATTTTGAGTGAAATTTCCTACATACATAATAATTAAATTCGAGACTTGTTTAAACAACTAAGAGTAGATTACTACTTCAATCATCTTACTTTGACAATGACCTTTTATTCTTGACTAAAAATTTATGGATGAAAATATAGTGATCTTAAATGGATCATGAAGAAGTGCCTAGAGTACCCGATTTTGTCTTGGTTTCCAACATTCTTTGGACAACAACTTGTGTTACAATAAGATTGGTGAGCTTCTCAAAAAAAAAAAAAAATGTTGTGAAGCATAGTCATTTTCTCTTAGAAGCAAATTTACCTTTTTTTTTTTTACCAAACATCAAATTTGAAAATAATTTATATGTGTTTAAAAGCAACTTTCTCAAGGTAATCCCAAATTTATTTCCATCTAGATCTCATATAGTACTAGAATAAGAGAATGACACGAGTTGTTTATGGAGATCAATCATACTCACATAGTTTATCTTGCTTCATTGTTAAATAATTGGAATTGGAATAGATTTCATGTGACATATGTTCTCATGGAAATTTTGTATTTTTTATATTAATTTAGGTTTTCATATGTTAAGTTCGTATGCCTGGCAAAGAATATGAATATGGTTATAATACCAATAAATACTTGAAATATTATTTCTATGATTATTCCATTTTCAATAAAATTCTTTTCTTACAAAACCTAATCATTAAAAATTTAAAATAGAATCGGACTGCCCGGTCAAAATGAGTAGCCCGAACCAGCCGTCAGTTTGTTTCGTAGTCTGCGAACCGAATGGAACAAAGAACCGGGTTCAGTTGGTCCTCGGATATTTTTGGAGTTATTTTAGCGTCTCAAGGGTGTTATGGGAATTAAAATATATTACACGACTTATAGATATAAAGAAAGCGCGGATTCGAGATCTCTTCGCCGCTTCTCTTCTCTCTCAAGTCGACCTCGCCGGGGTTCTGAGGGTTTCCATCGCCCATCGCCGATTGACGTCTGCGACCTGGCCGCCTGGCCACCCGTATCTGTCGATCGCTGCAAGGAGGATACTTTTAAGATGCTGACTTCGCCGCTATCTGCCGATTCCATCTTTGCTTCAACGTCGGCCGTCGGCTCGCCTCATCTCTGCTGCATCGCCCCTGACTCTGAGGTACTCTCGAATCGATCTCGAATATCTAATTTGTTCATCTCGTTTCCCATGTTCGTCGTTCCTGATTTGAGAGATCTCTTTAAATTTCTTAGTGAGTACAGATCTGCAAGGGGCTTGAATAGATTGTCTTCTCTAGGCATGCCGTCCAAATGGACAATTTGATAATAAGCTTCTCCTTTTTCCTTTTCTTTTTTAATATTTTTAATTCTGTTTCGAATAAAAAACTCAACTTCTCAATCCTGACATTGGATGTGTAACTAAATTCGAAAGGACTAATGAACGACTCACAGAAGTAATCAAGAACCGAATGTCTAAGGGTCTCTTTAAGCCTTTTATTGACATTAGAGTTAGCATGGTTGAATTAAGTTTTGGTATGTTACAAATCCTAATAGCCTGAACTACAACAACACCAACAACAAAGCCTTATCCCACTAGGTGGGGTCGGCTACATGGATCAAACGACGCCATTCTGCACTATTAGTAAATTCGTTGATCCATGTTCATGAGATTTGACAAGGTTTTACGCTGGGCCTAATACAACCCTCCTCCTTTATCCGGGCTTGGGACCGGCTATAAAACATAGGCGGAGTTCCTAATAGCCTGAACTAAAAATTCATTTTTTTTGTTTACTTCGAAAGCAATTTTTTTTCCTCATAACATATTTGTTATTTAATATGAAATGGTCTCCCTAAAAGTTGAGAGAATTCCAGTTAGGTGGAGCGTTTCCTACCGTAGGAAAACATTTGTTTTAGAGTTAAAATGATAGTTGGAAAAAGGCAATGAAGTTTTTTTTTTGAAAGTGAAAAGGATGATTGCCATGATTGCAATCATCCAATTTATTGCTATGGGCTAATATGAACAAGTTCATTGGTTTGTTACACAAGTTGAATAAAATTCATTTGTTGCTTGTTCGCCAGTGTCGCATCATGTGATGTGCCATTAACATCACATTCTCCACATAGCATTGTTCCCCTCTGAATATAGCCCCATTTCTGTGTGACCAGATTTACCATAGGTATGCTAGAGGTGTTTGCGCGTTGCTGTTTAGATACATATGTGATGCTTTGTTGTTGACGTCCTCCACTCCTAAACGTCCTCCAAAACTGTGCACTCGAAGATGTATCAACCCATTGACAACCAGCCTTAATCCACACTGTTTTCGCCATCGGGCATGCGAAAAACAAGTGATCAAAGTCTTCAACTGCACTCGCACCCTCACATAATACGCATGTAACGTCCATTTCTTGAGCCCATCGTGCTATATATGTCTTGGTCGGAAATCGCTGTCGTCTACAAAGCCATGCGAAAAATTTAATACGGAGAGGAACCTTTAGTTGCCATAAGAGACTGCAATCAACTCATATATTTCTATCTTCCAACTGATTCTCTCTATCGAGTAACTGGTACACTGTCTTGACCGAGAAGTAACCAACATTCCATGTCCATGAATTTGGCCGGGAATCATTCGGCGGAAAGCCCTCAAGGCTCTCAAAGAGGAGCAGGAGATCCTCAATGCGCTGATATGAGAGAGATCCTGTAAAATTAGGTGTCCGTACCCCATTGGATAGCATAGATCCCGACCAGAAATCAGCCACCGTTGCTTGGTGATTTTCAGCTAATGCATGTAGTCTCGGAGACTTCACCTTGAGAAGCTCTTCTGAGGCCCAGGCATCCTCCGAGAAGAGAAATCTAGTTCCCGAACCTAAAGATGACGTAAAGAACCTTCAAATCACTGAAATAACAGATGCACCACCCTCCAAAAAGCCGATGAACCATGAGGTGTATCAACTTGAGTGTTCCATAAATTCACATGTCCATGACATGCAAGCATTAAAGATGATAAGAGATTCTCAGTTTGTACCGTGAGCTTGTATAACCATTTTGCCAAGAGTGCCTCATTCATTTTTTGAAGGTCATGAATACCAAGGCCACCCTCCAATGTTGGTCGACATACTGCTGACCAAGCCACCAGATGACATACTGCTGACCAAGCCACCAGACAAACCCTTTTTCCATTGCTGTGAGTGTGTTTCCATAGGAATCTTCGACGGAGAGCATCAATTCGGTTTCTAACCCCATTTGGCATTCTAAAAACAGACATATAGTAAACGGGAATTGCGGATAGCACTGCTCTGACAAGGTCCAGTCTTCCACCTCTTGAAAAAAGTCGTGCTGATCATCCTTCTAGTCTTTTCTCTACCCGTTCAATCACAGGGATCCAATCTCTTGATAATAATGGTTTATGTCATAGTGGATAACCGAGGTAAGGAAGAGGTAGATCACATGTAGCTATTTTTAATGCCATAGAGCACCTATCATGTTACAAATTGATAATTGAATTCCAGTGGTACATGCGTGAATTCAATGCGCGAGCATGATATAAAACCCCAAGAGCACCACAACTTTGAGCTAATAAAATTGAATCTACTTGGAACTAAAATGGGCATCGTTACACATCAACCAAATGCCCCAAAAAGTATACACAAGAAGAGGGTGCAGAGATCTACATGAGTCAATGGATAGGTTATCCTCCTCGCGAACCCAAAGACCATCGAACGAAGAAACGAAGTAAACAAATTGGTAACTAGTCAAGACTGAAAAAGTTGCCATAGCTCGCAAGTGATAGGGCATTCAAAGAATAAATGAGAGTTGGTTTCAATATGTAATCCACAAAAATGACATAGGGGATTAGTATTTCTATCAAAATGGGAGATCATATCAAGGGTAGGCAATCTATGATGACTGATATATGCATCATTATACTTATTTTACATGCGTCATTTAAGTTATTTTTTATAGTTTTTATCATTGCATGCATCTATTTTCTTATTTATTTTCATAAGTTTTCGAGTTAGAAGCTACCTATTTTGATTTATTTTGATCTCACGATCAACATTTCAAAGGTGCAAAATGATTGGACTGAAAGAACATGAAAATCGAAGCCAAAACAATGCCCATATTCAGTTCCAGCCGAACTCTACCTGACATACAAAACCGGGTTGGGCCGAGAACTAAACTCGAACCGGGTTGTCTTATCCAGCAAGACTGCATCAAAGGGATTTTTTTGAGAAGGAAAAGGATGACCACCAGAGTTGTGGTTGTCATCCAGCAATGTATAAACTATGGAGAAATGTACAAGTGTGGGGTCTCGCAAAGAGCAGCAAAATGGTGACCGAGGTCACAAAAGAAAAGGCTAACCCAAACCCCACTCTCTAATAAGAAATGAGATGTGGTGTACAACACGCTCATTGCTCCCCACAAAAAATGATCCGGTTGCGCTGTAGCAAAATGGCCCAGGCACCGGCCAAAAAGGTCTGGCGCTCGCCAACTCTGTCTCTGACGCAGCATGCTCCTGAAGGTCTGCCACATGGACTTTGGATCTGACATATAAGTGGTCGTAATAGTCTGCTGCCATATGCCCCGAGATATGGGGCAAACAAAGAAGAGGTGGGCGATGTCCTCGGCTGACTTGCTGCAAAACACGCATGAAGTGTCACCGTGTAGCGCCCATCGCGCCCTGTAGGTCCTGGTGAGAAGCCGTCCACGCCGCAAAAGTCAAGCAAAGATTTTGACTTTTAGCGGCACCCGGGTACGCTAGAAGAGTCTGCAAAGGGATAACGCCATTCGGAACTTCCTAGGGTGTTTCTCGTTGGAAGTTTTGAAGGGGAGGCTCTCTTTAGAACTTTCGACGAGAAACACCCGTCGGAGGTTCCAAAGGGTTCCCTTCGAAGGGCACACTCCCTTCGGAACATCCGATGGGACTTATCCATTGGTCAAATCAACTTACCATTTTTTAGTCTAGGTCGACGAGAGATTCTCGGTGTTTAAATTTTTGGCCCTTGATTAATTCAGAGTCAAGATAAAAAATGGACTTGTTCGACATGATTATTTCAAGAATCAATTTCGAAACTATTAACATCGATCATTTGAATTATTATTATTGAATTAGTTGAGAAGTCATTGTTAAACTGCAATCAAATTCATTCATATGATTATTATGATATTTCTTTCCTTTTTTTATTGTTTTACGTTATTCAATATTTTGATTATTATTATGATATTTCTTATTTTTTATTATTTGTACATTAACGAATTATTTTGATGATTATGTATCCTTTCATGCTAGAATTTTGATTGCAATATATGATTTTAAATTAATTTTAATAATAAAAATGATAATGTGAGGATGGATTGTTCATATTTCCATCTTTCTTGGATTTCTTAGACGTAATCGGATGATCCAAATTCCATCTCTATATTCTTTAAATCTCTTTTCAATTATAATAATTTTCTGTGTTAAAATTTAAATGAAAATCATAATAAAAATTAGCGAAGTTCATAATTTAAGATTAAATAAAAATTATAATAAAATTTAATGACCTTTCTAGTTTAGAATTAGACGTGAATTTTTTTTATAATTTTGAGAGATTTTTAAAAAATAATTCTTTTCTTATCAACTAAAATCCCTGTAGTTATCCTGGTGTTTTGATATGACGGTTGAGCATCTTTCACTGGTTGGTATTCTGTTCTGGGACGTTGGATCTCATATTGAAAGATTAACTAGAGGAGGAAAAATACAACACTGGTAATAATATGACAATTATAATAATAGCGAAAGAAAGAGAAATATTGGTACCCTTCGAGTCTGCGGCCGCGGTCAGTTCCCTCAGCTGCTCGCCGGATTCCATCGTTGTCGTCCTCTCCGGCGTTAGCAGATCCAAGTAGCCTCTTTTTTCCGTTCTCTAATTACACACTTGTTCCCTCGACCGCATCATCACGCCCATCAAGCGCTTCCTTGCCCGCCGTATCGAACGACCGCCCACTCCATGGTGATCGATATATCCGCGATTTCGCCTTCACCTCACGATGGGGACGACCAAGTGAGCACGGAGCACTCTATTTACCATATAATTTCTAGGTCACTTCGAAATTGTAATGTTCAGGAACCTTATTTAGGAGATTTGAATGTTTTCTTCCTGGTGGAATATATGGTAAAACTAGGATTTTCTCCTTATGAAAACATTTCGTTAGCGATTTTTTTCGATTTTCCATTCTGTCGACCGATTCAAGATCCATGTTACTTGAACTTTAATTGCAAATAGAAAATTTGACTGTAATCTTCGGATGTAGCATTCCTCGATTTGACGCAACATGAAAGCCCTGAATGCGTACCAACATGGCGAATCGTATGTAAAGAGTGTGCATACTGCGCAACTCCTTGAATGATCCAAACAGAAGTTGTGCAAGCAGAGATGGGAGTATGTCATGTTCTTAGCTGTCTTGGTTGAAGTCATATTAGAATTTTCTTTGTGGTAGCAACAGAAAAGTAATTCGTTACATGAACTGTTGTACACTGCTATGATGTCTACCAAGAGAAAAACTAGGACATTGAGTCAGATCTTCATTTTCTGGTTCATTTCCATGCTATTAATGAGCACCACAATCCGCACATTGACCCCATTCTTAGTTCTTATGCACTTCCATGCTGTTAGTCAACAACAGAACTGGCAGGTGAACCCGATACTTAAAGCCAGCAGTTAATTGTTGATAGGTGTTGAAATAATTTATGATTTTGTTTCTCTGGCATACTCATTAGTTTTACTTGGTATGCACTCAGTTGGAACTGGAAATGTATTGGATGTTGATTGCAGTATTAGTAGATTCCTAAAGCTTTTATTTTTTTCTCTTTTTCTGTTTGCAGCAAAAGTATAATTAAATTTGTCTTGGACCATGCTTCCTATTGGCAAGACTAGAAGGACATACTACGAAATCTTGTCAGTTGCTGAAGATGCAAGCTATGATGAGATGCGAGCAAGTTACAAGGCTGCTTTGTTGAATTCTCATCCTGACAAAGCTCTGAGCAGAAGACAGGACTCTAAGGCTCAACATGATCTACCACAAGATTTTCTTGATGTACAGAAGGCATGGGAAGTTCTTTCTGATTCCAAGTCCAGAGAAGACTATGATAAGGAGTTGCGGAAATTCAGAGAAGCATTTGAAGTTGTGGCCTATGAAATTGAACTATCAGATATGACGATGGAATCTTTGGATGGCATCCAAGAGCTCTGCTACCAGTGCAGATGTGGTGATTTCTTTTCAATTTCTTCGTCGGAGCTTAGGGAGCTGGGAGTTTTAGTGGATGAAAATGAAGAACTTGTAGTGGATACATTCTCAAATTCAGCTACTTCAGTCATTCTTCCTTGTGGCTCTTGTTCACTTAAATTACGCTTGGTCATAGATTGAATTTTCAGATTCTTTGTCACATTATTTGAGAGATTTCTTGAATTGAGCCGATACTTCTTTCTCGTTCATCTTCTTACCATGATGTTCACATACTCGATCTCAGAAGAAAGTGCAAAAACAAACTCTGGATGTTATTATAGAGCATGGATGAAAGCTTCTCCTAATAATTATTATCTGATTGAAACTCTCAAAAAGTTTGCGTCATCCAGTGTGTTTCTGTTTATTTTATGTTGCACTCAATTGCAATGTGTACTTAAATATCGACCCTGCTAGGGTGATATAGTCAAAATCATAGAAGATTTTAAGGATATGATTATTGTGAACTTTTTATGAAAGATCGAGGATTGTAAAATCATACATACGATAGATATATAGTTAGTTTGTTAAGATTCGCTGTAATGAAATTATCAGATAATTAATAAAATGACAACTTTGGTTTTATGAAAGAAGACGCTCGCCTCGCATAAGCTAATTTTCCTGTGAAAATAAGATATAAACTCCACTTAAACTAATCAAACTCGACCTATGATTATCATCTTTTTTAAACATTCCAAGTAATCATTCAATATTTGATGTTTATGATCATGACAATAATGTTGATTATGGTCATCGTTGAGTTAATATGATGATTTGGTTAATAATGCTTATCTACTTTATAAGTTCATGAGCGTTTCTATAGTAATTATAATAATAATAATAATAATGGAAGTATTTCTGGATTAATTTAAAGCTATTTTCTCTTTCAACCTGTTATAATTATAATTATTGCGAATTAAAGTTGGAAATTCATTGTTCCCTATTTTTTTATTTTTTAGATTATTAAATTATTCACAAACAATATTAGTATTATTATAAGAGCTAATTCCTTGTTTCACCTCTTTCCACCTTACCTTCAATTTGTAATTTTATTCATTTAGGTCATCTCAACTTCTGAAACACTTCCAGTTATACCCAAATGCATAACATTTTTAATTTTGATTTTTTTTTACTTCAGAGATTTTTCTGAAAAGCTAATTTTTGGTCCTAAGACTATTTTCCGTTTAACTCTATTTTTTGTTTTAGTTAATTCTAGTTGTAATCGTAAATGTGATGATTTATTTATTTTGTCCTAAGACTATGTCCCTTTAATAATATATTGATATGCAAGCATAGTGTAAATGAACCAAATGCACATGCACTCATTTTAACTTGTTACAATTATCATTTAATGGGAGCATTAATTATTTTTAAATTAATTTATCAATGTAATTAATAATATGATTACAATTAAGAGAACTTTGATTATTTAATATATTTTTCTCATATTAGAAACTCATTAAATGAATTTTATTTAGACTTTCCTGTAGCTTTTTCAGTCTAAAAACCTTATTAGTATTTATCTTACTTATTAGTCTACTAGTGTTCTACATTAGGTAGACTTACATTATAACTGTGGGAGACATTTGACATATATATCCATATCTTTATTATTTTATTTATATCAATTCCGCCCATCCGACTTCACTGGTTCGATCGGTTCAACTTAAATCGGAAGCCTATCTGGGTTGATGTCCAACTTTTGCATGAGGGTATTCCAGGGCATAAGGCCAAGTTTTTAGAGATGGGTGGGGGCAGATTAACTCTGATATCAATGATTACATGGTGAATGAATATGGGCTCAAGTCATGTTAATAAATTTAAGTAATGTGCTTTTGAAGTTTCAATTTGTTTTTAAAGAAAAAACGAGGGTCTACATTAATATCTTGTCCTATGTATTCATCTTACTCTTGATGGTTTGATATTTTTTAAGCAAAATGATCTTTGATGATGGTATGATTAAAGATTCAGTGAAATTTCAATATCTGAATTAGATATCAAGTTGATATAAAATGTTATCATTTTTTTTAGAATTGACAACTTTATAGGTTCATTTTGAAGCTTTCCTTGTGTTTTCATGCTTCTTTGGATGCATACGAATTTCTTAAAGTATTAATATGTTTTTTTCCTTTTCAAAAGAAGACGCAACATGTATTGGCAAAAGGATAACAAAATTTCAATACTAAAAAGTTCTCAAAAGGGATAATCATTACTAGGGTTTCCTTCCAAGTTTTGCCCCAAAAAATTGCATATTGGCTTTGCCCTAAGCACTAATTATTTCATTCATGTCAAAAAAAGATCATGGATGACAGATGTCCCAAATAACTCATTTCCTTTTCTATCACACTATCAAAGAATAAATTACATCAAATACCTTTCAACTTTAACGTTTTATCAGCACTATTCTTTAACTTCATTTTGTAACAAGATTGTTCTTTTGACCTTTGATAGACGATTTGCTAATGACTCTATTGATGTGGCGCCATGAGACGATTTCTCTCACCGCCACGCAAGTAGAAATTATAACGTGTCATTATTAAAAAATAAAATAATATTAAAATAAAAAATAATGAGGCTAATACCGAGTTCGTCGGAGGGGGCCACCCCTTCCCTGTGCTTGTTGGCGCAAGGAAGGTAAAAGGGGTCCTCTAGCAAGAAGAGAGGGGGAGGGGGAGGGGGGAGGCGGTCCTCCCCCTTTGTGCGCACGCACCGGAGAGGGGGCGGTGTCCCTCCCCCGCGCTTTGCGCGCGCGCAAACACTACAAGAAAATCATCTATTTGCGATGATCAATTTTTTGACGAAAAGAAATCCTTCGTATTTTCCGACGGCATTTGCGACGAATTATAAAAATCTTCTAAAATACTGAACTATTACGAACGGGTAGTTCCCATCGGTAAATTATCGATGGGTTTAGCCTTCGATATTACTGATGGAAAATTCGTCGATAATTTTAATAGTAATAGGACCGTCGATAATTAAAATAATAATTTATTATTAATGTTTATAATATAATATATTGCATATTTCTCTTTCTTTTCTTGATGCATCAATAAAATAGAATATGAAATAAATTATCATTATTTTCATTTTCACATAATTTTCTTTAATATTTATTTATTTTACTAATTCCCTTTAATTTATTTATATATAGATTATATATAAATTTAGAAAATAAAATAGATAAATTTTAATAAAGTTAAAATATGTTAACTTTCTATCCAAGATATAACTAATTTTAATCATAAGTATAAATTTATGGATTACCTCTTATTCATAAAAAAATATTTTAAAAAATTGAAAATGGATAAATAGAGTTACAAAGACAAAAAAAACATAAATATAGGAGAGGGATAAACACAGTATAGATAAAGAAAAGGAGAGGAAGGAAGAATTGATAAGAGATGTGAGGAAAAAAAACAAAAAAAAATTATATAAAGAAAATTTTATTTTCATGTTAATTATAAAGTTAAATTTGTATGAATATATTAAAATCTCAAACATATTAGATTCTCGGAAATATTTTTTTTGAAAGATCTCCATAATTTTCTTATAATTGTAACACTTTTCACTTTTTTTAGTATTAACCCTTTTTTCTTTTCCGTATTAGCCACTTTTTTACCTTGTTAGTATTGTTACTATATTTTAACACATTATATCGAATACTACTGGTTTTAAGGTGTTAACTTCCACTTTTTTTTCACTGTGACATATTTTTAAAATTTTCCTCAAGATGTTTTTAGATTGACATTATATTTCAATACCCTATATTTTTAAATCGATCTTCAAGCAAGCATTAAATTGATCTCTCAATTATGAAATTATATTAGTTTGTAAAACCTATATGTTGTGTGTGTAAATTTTCATTATTGATTTTGTTTTATTTTTCACCATCGATAAAGAGGTTGTTCCTAATTTTTTTTAGTCGAGACTCATCGATATTCAAAGCTATTTTTTTAGTTTAGACGGGCACAGACGGATAAATTTGATCAACTTTGAGCTAGTAGCACCCAGCGATCTCGATACAATATTACTATCCAATTGTGTCAACCATAGTTGATTGTGTGTCCTCGACTGATGTCCAGGCACGACAGTCGACTCTCACCACGTCGCTACCCCTGGAGGTCTTGCTATTTTATCTAATCGAAAATCCTAGTAGAACCCATTTCTTGTCCTACATTTCCATCTCGATGTGAACTACTAAAATAAACTACCTCTTGACTCATACATCCGCTACGCATAACCGAGCAACAGGAAATGCTTCACTCCTCGGCTGCCACCCACCTCCACCTTCACTCCTGCTTCCTCCTTCGTGCTTCTTCCCCCTTATCCACCATGATTTCCCTAGCAATCGCCCTCGATGTGCCCAATGCCAAAGTCTCCATTCCTTCGTCGCCAACCTAGGAGTCCATCGTCGTCTATGTCCTTGCCTCCTTGGGCATCTCGAGAAAAGGTCGAAAGGCACTCTCCTTTTGCCACACTATCTCCTAGTACACCTTCGTCCCTAGCTTTGATGCCTAAAACCGCATGCTCCGCGTCGACAGGTCCCCCTCCTTCAAGGACCGGATTGCAGATTTCTGGTCCCTCCTTTGATCCATGGATGATGCCGATCAATGCCGTCGAGCGGGGCAACCTATGCAAAACTCATATTGTTCTTCAAGAGGCTCAAGCTCTCCGTCAAGTTCACCACCGCCAAGCAAAAGCACCCTTCTGCTTCCTCCATCCTTCTTCTCCCCCCTTATCCACCATTATCTCCCCGACAATATTGTCGTTGTGCATCCAACGTCGAAGTCTCCATTCCTTCGTTGCCAACTTAGGAGAGTCTATCCTCTACATCCTTTGGCATCTAGAGAAAAAGTTGAAAATGCGCCGGGTGTTTTTAAAATTGGACCGGATTAGTCGGTTCTACCGGTTCAACCACGAACCGGTCATCGGTCCGGTTAGTAGATAAAAACCATTTTTTGCAAAAAAAAATTGAATTGAATCGTGAAATCAATTCAATTTGATAAAGAGAGTTGAATAAATGGAAAAAAAAAGAAAAGAAGGAAGGTGTATGATAATAGGGAATCAGGAATAATATAAAGGGGAGTAATATAAGTGATTTGATTGTAAAGAATGAATGGATGTAGGTAATAAGGAAAGTAATTTGAATTTGAAATGAAATTGGAAGGATAGTAATAAAGATAAATTTGAAAAAAAAAGAAAAAATAACATGAACATAAATAAAAAGATGACAAAATTCAAATTATTATAAATAATATACAATAAATATAAAAATAGAAACATAATAATATAGTAAATTTTATAGGATGAATTTATACAAGAAATCAACTAATATGGAAAGAAAATTTGAATTTTGAAAAATAAAATGAGAGCAAGATAATAGTAATGGAAATCTAAAAACAAAATTATTCATGAAATTATTAAATAATTAATTATAAAAATAATTAATTATAAACAATATATATTCTTAAAATGTAAAAAATATTTTATTAATATTTTATTAATTTAAAATGATGATTAATATACTTTTATTTCATTATTTTTTCACCTTTTATACTTTTATTTATAATATATTATTTTAAAGTATTAAATAATATTATTTTAATAAAAATTTGATTCAACCCGGTCGAATCTGATTTAATCGATCAAACCATAATCGAATTGGCCGATCGATTCGATTACCGGTCTAATTTTAAAAACATTCGACCGATTTGTGATCGATCCGATTTTAAAAATATTTGCGCCCTCATTTTTTCGTGTCACCTCCTAGTACGCCTTTGTCTTGCAGCACCGCTGCCTAAAACCGCATGGTAAGCATCCTCCGTCCTCCTCCTTTGAGGATCACGTTGGAGACTTTATGGTGTCTCCTTTGATCCATGGATGTTTTGTCGATCATGCCGTCAACCGTGGCAACCTCTGCCACACTCATATTGGTCTTCAAGAAGCACAAGCCCTCTGCCGAGTTCACAGCCATTGCCAAGTTGTATTCCACAGCCAAACAGTGTGCCACTTCTGACGAAGCTATCGCCTGGGATGCGACCCAATACGGGAATGAAAGAGAATTTCTATTTTTTTTCCTCCTTTTCTTTCGTTTGTGTTATTTTATTTCAATCCTAAATTATGATGTAAAATTTTCATTTGATTCCCTCTTTTTTTTTTCTTTCCCTCATTACTTTCTCTTCTGTTTAATGAGACTTCAGCCAAACTGTTAGAGAATTGAGTGATTGCGCTGGGTAACGTCTCATCTACGTGAATAATTGATGGAGTGAAACATAACAATAAGATTGAAAAGTTATTGTGAGGATGAAGTGAAAAGTAATCATAAAGATTGAAAAGTTAACGTGACACGTTAATTTTAGCGTGTATTTCAATGAAATATAGGAATTATATATAAAACTATAATTTTACTAATTAATAAATATTTGAGTATAAATTAAAATATTATGTTAAAAAAATTATAGAAAAATATATTATTAAAATATAATAATTTATAAATTTAATAAATTATATATAACAAAATATCAAAATTTTTGCCCAACATGACAAATAATAATATTAATAAATTAGTCTTTTTACAAGAAAATATATTATATCAGAGATATAAAATACTTTATATAAGGAATGTAAGAGAGACAATTTCTGAAGAAAAAAAAGTTGATTTGAAAAAAAAAGAAACATCCCATAAAAAGGTTAAAACAAAAAAGAAATATGACACCGCTCCAATTTCACAAAAAAAAAAAGGATGGAATCGGAAGATAAATCCGATGTCACGTGACGCTTAGCTCTCATTTCAAATTTTAAATTTGATTTCGTCAGACGTCATTTGATGGAATCCAACATAATATTGCCAAACACAGACATTTTTGGCGCAAGTGATGTACAAGCAGGGCTCGGTAGCATACACTAGAAAGAATCCTTCACATTCTTCTAACACAAATAGGGCGTCATCTCTGAATTCAGGAACTTGATCCAGGATATTAAGTTAGAGGGGCAGGACCTAGGCATCGATACCTATGCGAAGGTCTTTGACGCAGTGGGGATGTACGAGCTTACTATGGATCACCTCTATGGGCGGTTTGGTTATAGATTATTTTTGAAGGAATAACAAATTTTATTCTAGAAAATATAGTATTATGTCTAAATTCTTAAGCTATTTATTGTTTGGTTAAAAAAATGAATTTTCATATTTTATAATTAAAATATTTTACTGTAAATAGTTTACCTTTTTTTATTATTATTATTGAAAAAATTATAATATAATAATATATAGTTAACTAATAAAAAATAAAACACGATTGAAAAAATGAAAGAAATGGTAGAATATCTCTATTCTACAATTTCAGGAGAATAAACATATTCTTTAAAAATGAATAAATATAGTGGTTACACACTTTTCTAGATGGTTTTGCAAAAATCGAAGTTTGACTCACTTAACTTTATTTTACACTGCGTTTGAATTAGGACATGCTTCTTAAAAATTGCACAGGCGGTTATGCCTGACCTTGATTTAGTCTTTAGATGGGTAAAAAAAAAATAAGGATTATTTCTATAAATTACTTTTAAACTATCATAAATTTTCACGTCTAATTTCAAATTACAAAAAAGAAATAGGACAAAGTCTAGGGCGTCACACCTGTGGGTCGTCGCCAGCGATCGCGGGGGGTGGGCGTCACCCCCTACGTTTTTTTATTATTTTAAATTTTAAATTTTAGAAGAGATGAGAGAAGGAATAATTTAGACTTTTCATAATTGAAAAAAAATCGAAGATAAATAAAAGTTGATAGAAGCCGACGAAAAGATCAAATTGAAAAAATCGTGATAATTTAAGAATTCAAAAAAATAAGTTCGTAATTTGAAATTAAATGTGAAAAATCGTAATAATTTAGGGATAGTTTATATAAATAATCCGAAAAAAATATTAGGCTCTCGTTTAGTCAAAAGACCTGCCACAGTTTTAATCCAAAAAGACCCATAGTATGAACTTTTCCTCAAGTAATTTTGTTTCTTTCCTTTTTTTTTTCTTAGGCAACCATGTTAGATAGAAAGTTAAGACAGGAAGATAAAAAGGCCACAGTACATCCATGAGTCTTCTGTAGCTACTAGTTTTCCACGAGAGGTTCAAAATGCACAACAACTTCATCGTATCTGTCAGAAATAGTTCCCCGATATGCCTTCTAGAACACTGCTCTCTTTCACCACACATATTACCAGTGGGTATAAGCAATGCAAGTTCATCATAATGTTTATGTAATACATCATGTGAGAAAATATCAAGTTGTTGGTACATCCTAAAACATAATAATAGAAGTTCATGAAAGGTCAAAATTATTGATCAGTCGAATTTTTGACAGATTTTACAAACCAAAGCCCTGTAATTTTCATGCTAAGCAATCAGCTAACTGAAGCCAAGAAATACTATTCAGTTTTCACTGAATCAAATAGCTTACTAATGTCTGTATGCTTGCGGATATGATGGGGACACTTAAAAAGTAAATCTTGGGCTTCTGAGTACCTGCATTCCTTGAAGAATGACTTGAAAACATGCAAATAAGCTGTATGCGAAGGATAGTTGTTCACTGTCAGTGCTTTAAGAAATTCTCTAGCATCATCGATTGTACCATATTTGGCAATGTGTGGTGGAAAAGGATCTGCAAAGGGGGGAAACTTGTGGCTCTTCATCAAGCGAAGGGACTTGAGTGCCTGCTCAAGCATTCCTGCTTTAAGCAAATCTTGTATCAAAAGTTTATAGGTTGCCTGCCAAGGCCTCAGTTGTGCCTTCTCAATCATTTCAGCTACCAAACTGTAAGCATCTCCAGCTCTATTGCTATTGCACAAACCTTTCACCAATATTTCCAAGACATCCGCATCTGCTTCAAAATTCTTCTCAATCATTGTTGAAAACAACTCTAAGGCCTTGTCTACTTTTCCGGCTGTACAATGACCTTGAATCAAAATGGTCCAAGTTTTAATATCAGGAGCACATCCCCTCTCCTCCATTTCATCGAGCATCTTGCAAGCATCATCCAATCTGTTAGATTTGCACAGCCCATACACCAATTGGCTATAGGTTATGTTATCAGGTTCATGCCCCTCAAGCCTCATCCGTTTCATGATCTCTTCAGCATCCTCAAACTTGCCGACATACGTGAGCGACCTATGGATCCCGTCGTACACCACCTTTGACAGGGAGTAACCAGCAGCCTCGTATTTTTTCACCACTCTGTAGACTAAATCAAGGTCTGGCGTACCTGTCAGCGCAATTTGCCTAAGAAGCATGCCACAGTCCTGAATTGCTGGTTTATAGGGTCCATCCATCATGAGCTCGTAGAGCTCCACTGCCTCCTTCATCATCTTGCACTTTATGAACTGCCTCAAGACCTTCACATAGGTATCAACGTCTACCTCGTGTCCCTCTGACGTCATCTCCTTGGTCATGTTCCAGAACTCGGCGATTACGCTCTCTTGTGCCAAAACACGAAGGATGCCATTGTATGCTACCGGGCCGTGCTTGTATCTGGGTTGCTGTCCTGCCCACCGGAAAAATCCCATAGCCTTCATAGGGCGATCACGCAATTCTCTAACGACCTTAGCAACCTCGATCTCTCCTGAAAATTTCACTTTTGCCTCCTGCAGTTTCTTCTCAGTTTCTTCACTCCAGTCCTCGGCCGCATCCCTAATGATCTTCACAGCTGAGGCGACGGCTTCATCAGAAGTGGCACGCTGACCGGCCCTAGCGTAGAACTGGGCAAGGGCGGCGGACTCGGAGGAGAGCTTGTGCTTCTTGAAAACCGATAGGAGAGTGGCATAGGTGCCGCGGTCGACGGCGTGTCCGGCGGCGTCCATGGATCCGAGGAAGGACCAGAAATCTGCGGCGTGGTCCTTGAAGGACGAGGGGGAGCCGAGGATGCGGAGCATGAGGTTGTAGGCGGCGGGACTGGGGACGAAAGCGTACTGGGCGGTGGCGCGGCGAAAGAAGGAGAGCGCCTTCTGGGGCTTCTTCTCGAGCTGCTTGAGGACGTAGAGGATGGACTCCTGGGTCGGCGGCGAAGGAGCGGAGACGTCGGCGTCGGATGCATCGGCGGCGATTGCCGGGGAGATGACGTCGGTGGAGAAGGGGGAAGGAGGAGGACGGAGGAGGAAGCGGAAGGGAAGGCGGAGGCGGGTGGCAACGGAGGAGCGGAGCATTTCTTGTAGCTTTTGGTGTGGTGATTTTAGTAGTCGCGAGCGAGATGAAAGAGGAGGCCAATGGAATGGGGTTCTAGTAGGGTTTTAGCGCTCTCTCTCTCTCTCTCCCCCCCTTTTTTTAATCCAAAAAATTTAGTATATGAAGTTTCTTCTGTCTTTTCAGTAGTTCCTTGCAAACTATACATCAAATTACTGATCTTTTAATTTAGCCAAAAAAACTACTGATCTTTTATTATACCATTTCTATGCTATACTTATGCTACTCTACGTGCAATATTTTCCTTTATTTTTAAAGAAATATTAATTTAAGATATTGTGAAGCTCTTATATTAGTTTAAACCATCAATTATTCACTCATTAAAAATGATATTTTTTGTTTATTATTATATCTTGACAACATGTTTATTTCTCTTGTTTATGCATTGAACCATTTATATTATGATTAGTTTAAATTGAATTAATCTTGGAATATTTTTATTCTTCTAAGTTATTATTGTGATAGAGTTTTCAAGTAATATTACTTTAACAGCTATTTTCGGTGTTATTTTTTTTGTTAAACTTATTTATAGCTGTGCAATATTTTTTTAGCCAAATTTTGGAAAGGGGATATCCACACATACAAAATCATGTTAGCCTCTAATGATATATTCCTTTTGACAAACCACAAATCCAATCTAATGTTTCTTTAACAGGATATTGATTGAAATTGTAAAACAACGTGGGGCTGGAAACTGGTCTTCTATTTCAACAGGTTTGTGGGGGAAGGCTCCAAAACAATGTAGAGAGATATGGCATAACATTAAAGTATGTTATTTAATGTATATATTTTTTTTTAAAAAAATCTTACGTTTGTTCTAAATGAATAACCTTTTGCTTACTTTTTTTCTATTAATCAATAGTATTCCTTCGGTCAATATTTCACTATTGTGTAAATACGTTCACTTAATAGTTGTAACATACACCAAAGCATGATTTTTTATAACTTTTTTTTTATGTAGAAAGAATGCAAAAGTTGTCAATTTATTTGATAGTTCTCTTTCCTCCATTTATATTGGTTCATAAGAATGCAAGACTCGACATTGACTCCTTGGTGGTGATACAATCATAAGCAACTATCCATGACAACTTATCAAGAGCAACATCAAATTCCACCAATGATGTTGAAAAATTTTAAATTTTTTTTAGAGACAGATGCAAAGAATGAAAAGAATGAAGAAACCAAGCTTACTAGCCAAATTGCTACCTCTGTACCGGTTTAAAATGTAAATTTATTATATGACTTAAACATTGGGAATACAAAAGATATAACCATAAATATGTTTGAGCACAAGCTCTTAATGTGGTTGTGCATACTCAATATTAGCTAGAAAATTTAGAAAACAAGTTATTGATGTGCTCATGCAAAATATCAATATATTAACACTACATATCACATGAAACTTTGGAGAGATAGATCATCATTCATTTTTTTTCTCCTATTATGTACAAAATAAGATTAGACTTACCATCGGACTGATGATCTTTGGCTTCTTGACTAAACATGTATAAGTAGGATGGCCCCTTAACAAAGTTACTGATATATATTTATAATTTGGTTTACTTTTTATAATTGAAATAGCATGTCCTCTCACACCTACACAGGCAGATCCATGGACAGAAGAGGAGGACAAGAAATTAATTGAGTTGCATGAAAAGCTGAGGAACAGATGGGCGGAGATTGCAAAACATCTCTCTGGGCAAAGTGATAATGCCATCAAGAACCACTGGAACAACAACAATCGCAGAAAGACATCTCGAAGAATGAATGATAAAAAGTACAAAAGCACTGAGAAAGGAACTTATTTCTTGGAAGATCATTTCACGAACCAGAGGCAATGCACTCTACAATCAGCAAAAGAAGTAAGTTCTACCTTTTCAAGAGACTGATCTCATTATCATCGTCTCCCTTTATTAGCGAGCTGAGCTCCGGACAGAAAGACTATAGTTCACTTTTAACACTAGGCACAAAACAAACAGTATCACATCTTTTTTTTCTTTGATGAATAATGAATGTGTGCATGCAGGAAGATTGTATGAATGTTTGCCGTCCTACCAAGGAGATCAGAACTTGGTCAGAAGGTTGCCTTCATGATAACTTAACCAGCAAGCAGTACATGAGCAACATGGTTCAAGAAACCAGCAATTGGGGCCTGAGTGACAATGTCAAATCAGGCAACAGATGGGGCATGAGCAGCTACCATGAACCAAGCAAAAGATTGGATAAAAGCAACATTGATGAACCAAGCAGCCACGAGGACTAAATAGCCAACACATGGCTCATGAATGGCAACAATACTGAAGTTGTGATTGATTCAAAGGGTTCTGCTAACACAGTTGTGAATGATTCAAAGGGTTCTACTAACACAGTTGCTTGCACTATGGATGAGTTGTTCAACCAACCTGGTTGTGGTTCTAGTGCTGAAGCAAGTGGCTTTCCTGGTGGGATACTTGATCCTGATGATCTATTGCTGTGGCCATTGCCAAAGGATTTGGATGGAGTTCTGGATGGATTTAGTCCATCTTTGTTGTCCAGAAGATGGTGACAAATAATTAGTACCCACTATTTTTGTAGTCTATTTGCTTCAATTGCTGATGAACATGAATTAGGATATCAAAGTATCATCTTACAGTTCAAATCATTGAAGAATGATATGAGACATTCTTTACTCGTAATTTATGCCCAATTGCCCATCAAATTGTATACTTTTGAACTTGAATTATATTTGCATCATTAATATTAATGTATATGACTGTAGGAAATGCAGGGATATGAATGCCACATTTTCCGAAAAGATTATAAAATTTTATTCATAGAAATATGTAATGGATTGGAATAATGCACAGGCCTTACTAGGCATTTTTCATCTTGAGCAATTCACCACAATTTTGCTGAAATGAAATTTGGCATGAGTATATTTTTGTGAAGCCTAAATAGTAGTATATATTCCTGCTATCGAGGAATTAAAATGTCTGGAGTTCTACTCTTGTGCTTACTTCTGACGAGAAAGTGTGTTAGTGGAACACACTAACCACAGGTAGCGCGATTCATATTGTATTCATCAAACTGTATCATTGGTAAAGTTGCAGATTTTTTTTTTTTGAGAAGGAAAAGTTGCAGAGTTACAGGTCATGCATATTTTTTGTGAAACATGTCACACTGTAAGTTTTACTAGAGTCCTTGCTGTGTCTCACGAATTTGTCCTTTTTATTCTTTCCATTTTTGTTTTGAATTTGGTGAGCTAGGACATTTGGGACTGATGAAATTTTGAGCGAGATCAATTCACCTTAACATTCAAGAAAGAAATCATTGCTGACTCACTTCATCAATTCTCGCTCTGCAATATAAATTCATAATTTAAGTGAGATGATACTAAAATAAAAATTGGAACATCCACTAAGTAGAGAAAGATATACAGATCAGTTCATAATGAGGTAAGGAAAATGAATAACAAAATGGGAAGATAACAAAGTTGCTGGCAGGAAGCTAATCTATATCCAAATATTCATTACTTGTTTTGTGCAGTAAAAGGAAAATGAGAAAGATATACAGATCTTCATCCACTAAGTAGAGAAAGATATACAGATCAGTTCATAATGAGATAAGGAAAATGAATATCAAAATGGGAAGATCACAAAGTTGCTGGCAGGAAGCTAATCTATATCCAAATATCCATTACTTGTTTTGTGCAGCAAAACAATGACTAGATTGGGTCATAACCATGCAAAAGGAAAATGCAATATCCTGAAGCAGTTTCTTTGAAGAAATTAAGCAAATTGGTGAAAGGAATACTAGTGTGTCATCTCCAATATCTACAAATAACTGAAACACCAGGTGCGATATTTCTCACATGAATACTGAGACTACTTACCTCAAAGAAAAATATATATGGAGACTACGGTAAAATTTAATTTCTAAACATTAAAACTTTCCAAATTGCTCTCAACATAATACAAGAACTCATATACTAGAACCACCAATAGGTTAAGATAGTTACAAAGTTAACAATTGGCCAGATACAACAACAACAGCAACAACAAAGCCTTATCCCACTAGGTGAGGTCGGCTACATGGATCATACGACGCCATTCCGCTCTATTAGTAACCAAACCTTTCGGTATATTATTCACCAATAGATCTTACTCTATTAGTTCGCCAAGTGTCCGCCTTGGCATCCCTCTCCCTCTTTTAATCGGACTCCAGATTATTTGACCTACTCTTCTTACTGGCGCATCTAATGGTCTTCTATGAACATGATCAAACCATTTCAAACGATTCTCTACCATTTTCTCACTAATAGGAGCCACTCCGACTCGTTCACGTATATGGTCATTCCTAATCTTATCTAATCTTGTATGACCACACATCCATCTCAACATCCTCATTTCGGCTACCCCCACTTTACGTTCATGTTGTCCCTTCATAGCCCAACATTCACTACCATATAACACTGCCGATCTTATAACAGTACGATAGAATTTTTCTTTAACTTTATTGGGTACTTTTCTATCACAAAGAACTCCAGTGGCTTTCCTCCACTTACACCAACCAGCTTGAATTCTATGATTAACATCGTCATCAATCTCACCATCTTGTCTTACAATTGATCCTAAATATTTAAACTTTGTCACTTGAGGAATTATATCTTCCCCTAGCCTAACTTCCAAATCGTCTCTAAGTTGTTTATTTGTGAAATTGCTATGCATATATTCTGTTTTATTCCTACTTAAACGAAAACCCTTTGACTCCAACGTATTTCTCCATATTTCCAATTTTATATTAATCTCTTCTCTTGAATCCGCTAAAAGTACTATATCATCTGCAAATAGCATGCACTTAGGTACCTCCTCTGTGATACTCTCGGTTATAGCATCGATAACTAAGTTAAATAGATACGAGCTTAAAGCTGATCCTTGATGTAGGCCAATTCCTATAGGAAATTCATTTGTCTCACCTCCGGGTGTCCTAACCCTAGTCAATGCCCCATCGTACATATCTTGTATTACCTTAATGTAGGCAACACTCACTCTCTTCTTTTGCAAGGCTTTTCAAAGTATATCCCTTGGTACCCGATCATACGCCTTCTCTAAGTCAATGAAAGCTATATGTAAGTCTCTTCTCCTACTTCGATACTTCTCCATCATCCCCCTTAGTAAATAAACCGCCTCTGTAGTGGATCTTCCTGGCATGAACCCAAATTGTCTCTCAGAAATACTAGTCTCCATTCTCAATCTATGCTCAATCACTTTTTCCCATAATTTCATTGTGTGACTCATAAGTTTAATCCCTCTATAATTTGCACAATTCTGAATATCTCCTTTATTTTTGTAAATATGAACTAATGTAATTAATCTCCAATCATCAGGCATCTTTTTCGATCGTAAAATCTCATTAAATAGTTTACATAACCACAACACACCTTTTTCTCCTAAACATTTCCAAACTTCAATCGGTATACCATCCGGTCCAACGGCTTTACCATTCTCCATTTTCTTAAGAGCTTCACTAACCTCCGAGACTCTAATTCTACGATAAAATGATCTATTAAGCTCACATTCGCTAACTGTCAAGCCCTCCAAATCACAACGGGAACCTTCACATCCATCATTAAATAACTTATAGAAATACTCTTCCCATCTGTTCTTAATATCTCCTTCAGTAACTAAAACCTTGCCAACTTCATTTTTTATGCATCTTACTTGATCTAAATCTCTCGACTCCTTCTCTTTATTCCTTGCAATCTTGTAAATCCTTTGTTCACGAACCTGTCCCTACCTCCTTATAAAACCCCTCATATGCTTTAGCACGAGCATCACTAACTGCCTTCTTAGCCTCCCTTTTTGCCAAACGATACTTTTCCCAATTGTCAGAACTATTATCCAAGTGTATCGCCTTGAAACAATTCTTCTTATTACGCACCTTTTCTTGGACCTTCTCATTCCACCACCAAGTCTCCTTATCTCGTGGTCCAAAACCTTTTGATTATCCTAAAATGGCTTTAGCAACCATTTCAACCTTTTTTGCCACATTCTCCCACACACTTTCCTCTAATAACTTACTTCTAAAAGTCCCTCGCTTCTCCTCCTTTAACTGCCACCACTTGATCTTTCGATAAAAAACTGTTCGAGATTTTGGTTTTATGCATTTCATTTGCATATCAAGAGCTAACAATCTATGTTGTGTAGTCATCCCATGCTTAGGAATTACTTTGCAATTAGTACAACGTCTTTTATCAGTATTTCTTGTCAAGAAAAAATCGATTTGAGACCTATGAGTTCCACTTTTGTATGTGATTAAATGTTCCTCTCTCTTCCTAAAACAAGTGTTGATAATCTTAAGGTCGTATGCTAAAGAAAAATCAATAATAGTTTGTCCTTCCTCATTCAACTCCCCAAAACCAAAACCACTATGAACCCTTGCATGTGGTCCTGCCTCTTTACCAACATGTCCATTAAGGTCTCCCCCAATATAAACTTTCTCGGTTGTTGGTATACTTTCAATCAAACCCTCCATATCTGCTCAAAACTTCTCCTTGAGATGTGATTCTGCTCTTACTTGGGGTGCATATGCACTAATAATGTTCATAGTCTCCTTTCCAATAATTACTTTCACGGATATGATTCGATCCTCAATCATTTTAACTTCCACAACATTCTTCCTCCATTCTGCATCCGCGATAATACCAACACCATTCCTTCCCTTTACCTTACCTGTGTACCAAAGTTTGGAACCATTTAACCTAATCTCTTTACTTCCCTCTCCTACCCATCTAGTTTCTTGCAAGCATAAGATACTAATCTTACGCCGGTCCATTACTTGTGCCACCTCGAGGCGCTTTCCATTCAACATCCCAATGTTCCAAGAACCTAATCTGACCTTAGTCTCATGAACTAGCTTCTTTAACCGCCTCCGTCTATTAGAGTGCGGTAGCCCTTGCTCATTTAACACTGCATTTAGGTGAGGATGCAGCGGCTCTTGTTCTCTTATCACTGTACCCGAGCTGTACAGCGCGTTACTTACGGGTAACGACCTAGCTAACAATTGGCCAGATAGTTTCAATAAAATTGCAAAGGAAGAATGAATTAAAAAGAATGGAAGTAATAGTTTAAGCAAATGTATGCCTAAATGTATTGATTTGTCCAAGTCTACTTCTGCGAAAGATACAGTCAGGTGATATGCTTTTGTCTTAGACTTCTGCACATATGCCTGAAACATATTTAACAACAACAACAACAACAAAATCTTATTCCACTAGGTGGGTCGGCTATTGATCCATGTTCATGAGATCCGATAGGGTTTTACGCTGGCTGTCGGGGCCTAACACAATCCTCCTCCTTTATCCGGGCTTGGGACCAGTTATAAAACATAGGCGGAGTTTAACAAGCAAGCTAAAAGGGTGCACTGTATTCTTCATGCTCGGTCGAACTTAAGGTTTGCCTTCTTCATGTGAAGAAAAATGAAATGGTCATAAAGAAAAGAAGAACGAAAACCTGATTAAAAAGAAAGGATAAAAGTTAGAAGATAAGGACCAGATCATGTTTTCTTATAACGAATAGGAAAGTAGGACCATAACTTCTATGCCAAATAGAAAAATATCATACCAAGTATTCCACCATATGAATAGTTGTATGGCTTGGTAAATTACAATTTTGACACAATCAAGATTATCTTTAGACTAACCAGCAAAAGCTGAGATGATAGTGCCAAGATACATAATTCAATTTGGTCCTTTAGTTTTCTCATTCTAGCCCTAAGGTTTAGCCACTATTGACACAAATATAGGAGCCTAGGAAATGTCTAGTTACTATTGGCACAAATGATCTTAACTAACTATAGTATCAATGATTATTAATTACTATTTTGGATAAGAAAGATTATTGATGTGTTGTGGATGGTGTAAAAGAAATGTATATGGAGTCTACAGGATTGTGTGCAAGTATGAAAGAAAACGGGTGCGGACATATTTGTTTAGCTCCAACGTGCCAATCCAAGGTGTGATATAATGTATGATTAGGTGTCTTTAGGGTGACAGACGAGGTGTGACAAACATGTGCAATGGCATGAATTTAAAATAAAAACCCAAGAACAAATCTTTATCTGCAAGTGCATGGCCTTCGTATAATATATTAGGGGCCTTGTCAAATTGATAGGAATCAGTATCAATTACCAATACTTATTTGCGTAGGTGCCAACTTGATAGGAACCAGTATCAATTACCAATACTTGTTTGCGTAAACCATCTAAGCTAAACAAATTTAAGGATCGTTAACAATTATTTTTTGGTTGTCTTTTTCAAAAGGGAAATAAAAACTAGATAAGGGTATGAAATTAGGAGGAAATTAATCAGAGACAAAATCCAAAGCATTGTGTCCACCATAGGTTTGGTCCTTTCTTACTGAAATAATTACATCGGGTTGGGAGATGAGATATGGGTGTGATCAACTAGCTCTCCTATGTTGACACCATTTGGGCAAGTATTCTGATGGAAATCTTACTAGAACCAGGAATTTGGAGCAGGTTGATTAACACCACAAATAGGAGTAGATTAACATTACAAGCAGGAGTAGAATTTTAATTTCCTTTTCTCTTTTAAGCTGTTTTATTTTCTTTCAACAACAACAAAGCCTTATCCCACTAGGTGGGGTCGGCTACATGGATCATACGACGCTATTCCGCTCATATTCGTTGATCCATGTTCATGAGATTCGACAGGGTTTTACGCTGGCTGTCGGGGCCTAACACAACCCTCCTCCTTTATTAAGGGTAGATAAATACAATAATAATAACGATAAACAAAGGTCAAGCTAGAGAATCAAAGGTGAAACAATTATAATGTATGAGAAAACCTTGATACTATGAAACCTCATAAAAGGCCAGATAAATACAGCAGGAACTCTAGATTTTGGTCTTAACAACTAGGTTTTTATGGTTAAAAGCTCATCTTTAGTCTTGGCCCTTGATCAAATGACTTATTTTCGTGTCCCTTATAACTAAATAAAAGTCCCATGCCTAACACATGAGAATAATTAGAGTAAAACATAAGTTGCAACTAAAAAAGTAGGTAAAAGCTCATGCATTATGAACTCATATTTGTATTTGTTCACGACCAATTACCTAGGTCGACATCTTTATCCTTTCCATATTCAACTACAAAACCGTGATGAGAATCCAGTGTCGCTCCGCCTACCTCAGGAAAGAATACTGCAGTCCAACAAAAAGAGAGCCTGTCAGCTTCCCTAATCTCGGAGTGAACGGTTTCGAGCTCTGAGCAACTGCGATCCAGAACTCTGCAAACATCTCGTTCATTCTTTTTAAATTTCTATGCCTACCTTGGATTGTGTTTGCCAATCCTACTTGAACCAAGTTTATTTAAGATCTATAAATAGCACGCTTGTATATGACTTTGAGGATCAACCAATACATCAATCAATCAGTAAAATAAAATTTTCTTTGACCCTCTTAAAAGATTTCGAATGTAGTGTTCATTCTTTTTAATTCATGGATCTTCAATGAAAGATCGCCCACTTTGGTTCCACGCTTTCGTTCCACATCCTAATCCAATAACTCTGCAATTTAATTTTCGACCAATCTTTCTATCCAATACCCTAGAGTACTCTTATATTACTCTCACAACATAGAGCTCCAAATTCAATTATTTCAATAACTCTGCAATCCCCACTCAACCTCTCCAACTAGATATTCAAACCTTTAGGGTTACTATTATACCACTCTCATGGCACAATATTCCACTAAATTCAAGAATACAAAATATTTTCCTCAAGAAAAATTCAGGGGGTGAAATATAGATGTGATTCACTAGCCCTTGCTATGATGACAACAACTATGCGTTATTCAAATGCTCTTGTACAGGAATCCCCAACCAAACACAAAATAATATGGGGAAACAAAATCTGAGTGTGATCAACTAGCTCTCACTATGGAATCCTAGATCAGTCTCTACAGTCTACAACAAGAAATTTAATCCATCTTTAAATATGAAATGGATGCTAGCCACTCAGTTCATCAAACTTACTCCCTAAACCAAATGTTCTCCATAGTATGTAGCCATGATAACTTCTTGAGTCACAATTGTGAGCATTTTTTCTCAGATTGTATTAAAGGGATAGTTGTTAACTTTTTTAATTTGATCACAGCTATTCTCTTAGATGATCATCTTCCTAGGAGTGATTGGCTCATCATCTATGACATGCTCTTGAAATAGTACCCAAAGTGAAATAATTGGTGAGAGTATGAAAATGAGACTTCTCAGTTCACTTGCATGAACTAGGTGTACAAAAAACATCATCACACAAACACAAGATATTAGAAGTATTAAACTGTCAATCATTAAAAGATCAAAAGGATGCATAAAAGAAATATGCTGCACAAAAAGACAGAAATGTGTAGCACACATGCAATACGGGCGTATACCTTGTGTTAAAACCGCAAAAGTACTGTAGCTTTAAACATAGTGTACACATACATCAAGCTTCTTTTTTTCTTTAGAGCACACGTACACCTAGTTCACCAGTCCTACATGTTCCTTGCGTTCTAACAAAAAATTAATCTCAAGCTGCACCCTTTCGGATATTAAAATTTAGCCACTGAATCCCAGGCTACACAATTTGAAAAAACAGAATGAATGATTGGAAAACAACTGATGTACTATGGTAACGATATTTAAAAGTTTATATATAGACATAGATATTCCAAGGAGGTTCACAGTGTACCTCAAGAAATGTAGAGGCATAAGCAAAAGCTATGAATCACACAGGTGCTTTTTGCTCACATGATAATTAGTCTCGTGAACTCCGCCTATATTTTATAGCCGGTCCCAAGCCCGGATAAAGGAGGAGGGTTGTGTTAGGCCCCGACAGCATAAAATCCTGTCGAATCTTATGAACATGAATCAACGAAAAAAAACCGACCGTTGTTGGTGATAATTAGTCTCGTAACATTGGGTACTTGCAATAGATAAACATTTTCTCATGCTGAGCATGAAGATAATGAAGGATCTGCTGGAACTCTTACTGATCAGTGATCACAAACACGAACCAACTTTGATGAATAGACATGCTAACATAGATGGAAAACTGCTAAATTCAAGCATATGAAGCTTGCTGAATATTGCACCTTGTCCTTCCTATATATGATGAGTTTTGTTTGTTGTTGCCTTCACCATGGCATTAACTTGGAGAACAACTTTTGGTGGACTTGACATTGAAACATCTTGTAGATTTGTTGCAATGACTTTTGGTGGACTATTAATGCCACAGGGTAAATAGGAAAGTTGCAAGAGTATCAAACTTAGGTTCCGTAAATTAATATCTCTTTGCAAAGTACATCACTGACTCTGTGTAGGATGAAAAGAATCGTGCGCCTTGTTCATCATAGCAAAAATGTACAAGTTGAAATGGTATGAACAAGTAATTTAAATGTTGTTCCTCAAACTGATATTGCCCACCTTGGAGGTAAGCATGATTGCTTTGATCTGTTGCATCCTGTCCAGATTTTCTTTGGATACCGTAGAGAAGCCAGCTGACCTCAAACAAAGGCCATCCACCTCAGTCGAACACTGGGTGCCCACAGTTAATGCAGAAATTAAGCTCAGATGCCTGGATATGTTCACTCATTGCAGATGGCATTGAGCAGCACATGTGCCAGCATCAAGTCCACGAAGTATTGGTGCCCAACCTCGCCATCCCTCCACTGGAGCTTTGCAGGGCCGCGGCCGTAGTGCACACCATCATTGCACCGGTTATCATAATGCCACGGGAAGGTCATGTCGAAATCATCGATCACCCCTCCAGAAAGCAAACCCTTCTTCATTAGTTTCTCCACGAATATGGCATTAAAAGCATCCATCTTGCTGGGATTGAAGGCGAGATCCCTTGCATACCCTCCTGTTGCGACAGTCGTGCGATAAAACACCCTCGGCATCTTTGAGGACGAAGCTCCGTTGTTCTTGCTTCTCAGGTGAGCGATCACATCATTCCAGAACTGTGCTGCATAATCAGCACCGTCAGCAAAAGCCCGAACGCTCCTCCAGTAGACGCCGTCGTGCAGACCAGAGTTCAAGATCATGACATCCGGCGGTGGTCCATCCTCGTTGAAATACTTCCACAGAAGGCGTCGGAAGTCGTCATTCCGGAGGGACTGCAGGCCCAAATAATTCATCGTCTCGTTCCAATGGCCATTGAAAATGCTGGTGATCCTGACGGTCTCCGAGCCATTGTTCGGATTCGCGAAGACGGTGTCGAACCTCCGTGTCACGGATTTGACATCCCACAGACCGAGCACGAAATTGAGCAGGTTGCGAATGGTGTCGACATGGTTGGAGTCGCCCCAGAAGAAGAGCCACTTTCCGCTGAGGCACTTCCAGGCCGCCTCCTGTCTGAACAACCTGAAGGCGCAGTGTGCAGAGTAGACCCAGCCGTTGCTCTCAAGCGCACCCAGCGGTCCCTCGCACCACGAACGCGCGCAGGGGAAGTCCGGCGGTAGGCAGCGGTATCGGCCGTCGTCATCCACGCCGCATTGGTCTATCTTCGCGTGCCGCGTCCACCGCCCGGACCAGGCGGCCTCCTTTGAGAAGTCTGAGCTCCGGCAGACACGCAGGGCCGGCAGGGAACCGCGTTGGCTGTCATCTCCGTTGTAGAATGTAACTGCCATCCGCCGCAGCTCCCTCCGGAACTTGAAACGCTCCGGCGAGAACTTGAGCCCCTCGAAGCTCCGGAAGAGGAGGACGACCGTGAGGTTGTAGTCATCGGCGAATTCCGGGTGGATTTGGAACATCACAGAGTACGATCCATTCCCGTGGTCTGTCACGGGCGCACGGGATTTCCAGAGGGGCCCGGAGAGGTCGATCTCGAAGTAGTCCCCCCCGTGGCTACGGGGCCGACCGCTCTCGTCAAGTGCCGTGAAGACGAGCTCGTGGACGGCAGCGGTAGGGAGCCGGAGAGCGCCGGAAGCGCTGTCTTCGTCATGCCCGAAGGCGACGGAGATGTCGACGGTGCGGGAGGAGTCCGCCCCGGAGGCGAACCATCGGGATATGAGGTCGGATGTGTAATTCCGCTGCGTGGGCATAGTGATCCAGCCACCGCCGCTACTGGCGCTGCTGTTGCTGGCGCCGGGGGCGACGTCGTTCTGCGACAGGGAGGTAAAGGAGATCCGGCCATGGGTGCTTCTGTTGCTGCCGCGTCCATCAGGCGCAGTTGGCTTGCCGGAGGCCTTGGAGACGGTGAAGTTGCCAAGATAAAATGAGGGCAGGTGGTGGACGGAAGGAGGGGCGAGCACGGAGACGTCGAAGGCCCAGAGGAGGAGCACGGTGAGGACGGCCGACGCGAAGAGCTTCGGAGGAGGAGACCACCAGGCGCCTGCGGGGTAGGCGCCCCCGCCGGTGGCGGGCGGAGTGCCGACTGGAAGCAATGCACCTTTGCCGGACATCAGTCCCCGGAGCTGGCCAACAAGAGAGATGAAAGAAAGGGTTCAAATGGGGAAGTTTTTGTGGGATTCGAAGAGAGACCAAAGAAAGATGTCGGTCTCGGCCAACGGGATTGACAACGTAGAATGCTTTCTTTGGCCCTCCCCATAACGACAAGTTAAACACACACACACACAGATATCACAAAAATAGGGCTTTATTTTATTTTATCATTTTGGAAAAAAAAATAAAACTTATCTGTATTTCGTAACCTAATTTAACAATCAAGATTCAAAATTTAAAAGATTTTGTTTTGACATGAGTATTATATTTTAAAAAAAGGGGAAACAAACGTTCTTATTTATTTTGGTAATGTTGATAAATTTAAAGGACCTTGTTTAATATTTTTTCTTTACGAAATTAGATAAATCCTTGTGTACTTTTTTATTACAAAATAATATTTCAAAAAAATAAATAAATTGAAAAGTAAATGAAGAGTAACTATCATCATCGCTAATAAACATTAAATTCGATATTTCTTACACTATGAAGTATTGCATCGCACGTCGCTAAATCGTCATGTATTTTAATATTGGAGGTAGCAAAATGCCAAATATTTACTCACCTTTCTCCCGTGTCAACTTTGTTATTCAAAATTATTGCTCTCCTTGTCAAGTGTGTTGGTGGGAATGGAAGATGAATGGATGGTCTTTAATGTTGGAGGTTTGATAGTTGGGCTATTCATGGCAAATTCCCTGGTTGTAGTGAATAAGGAAAATTATTGTTACAAGTAGTAGGAAATAGTAAGTGGAAAATTATTGTTACTATTTGATGCGCTTTGTTGCACCTTTTTTATGACACTTTGCTAAATCATGGAGATACGAAAACGAATTAAACTAATAGACTCCTTGATTCTATTAGTTCCTTTGAAAACTGCCCTGAAGAGTAAAAAAATAGTTTGTGATTGCAATGGGCACCCTGTCCTGTTAAGTAATCTAATAATGGGAAGGTTGGGGGGCTCTTATCACCCCTTTTTTCTCTTTTGTTGTCAAGTAGGCGGGGTGGTTGCTTGTTACGTTATGCCCAAAATGATGATCTCATGAATTGTACACATCCTTTTGGCACAATCATAAACAATATCAAGTCCTGAATTAAGAAAGAATTATAATAATTATAGAAATAGAAGTGTGGCTGAATTAAGTCCTTCATAGTGTAAGAAACAAACAAAATCAAACAACCATCTCAGCCTCTCTCAAGTTAGTAGGTATTCCAACATCCAGCCTCATGGTAGGCTTATAGTGCTCGGGGATCTTAGCCCCACCTTGGACACACAGTTCAACCACAGCTGGTGCTTGCCCATAAAAGTTTCTCAGTTCCAGCTGAAGTCCAGAGTTCCCTTCCGGGACATGCCAAACATACCTCGGGGGTATCAGGTCATCAAGCACTGCAGCCTGCCAGCCGTGCTGCCCATTACGTTGTTGGTGCTTGAAGGCACCACAGTTTTGCGCCTTGTGTCCGCTGGGTCCCACATGCACCTCCGGGCAGTACCCACAGACTCTTACTGCATACTTCTTCATCAACCTCTCAGCCCCCTGGCGGAGGGTTTCCCATGCTTCGAGTGTAGCCTCTGCGAGAGCAGCAATTTCATCTGCAGTGGCAGGGGGAGCCAATTCAGAATCCGGAATTTCTTCCAGTATTGACTTCTTGAATTTATCAGGCTTGGGGTCAGGTAAGTCATCTTCGTTGGCATCAATAATTTCACTTTTTCTTATTCGGATCACTGGCTTTCTTCTTCTCTTAGTTGGCAAATCAGGAAGGTCGACACCTGCCTGGACGCAAAGCTCCACAATAGCTGGTACTCGGGGAATGGAATATCTCTCCTCATGTGTTATACGTCTGCCAAGGCGATCAAACAGATGGTATGACTCAATAGGTACAAACACATCCTCTAGAGTTGCTGTAGTCCAATCATGCAGGCCCTTGCGATGATCAGCCCGCATACCGCGACATGATTTGAATGGGTGCCCTGTAGATCCTACATGTATCTCATTGCAATGCCTACAAAAATATTCTTCATTAATCCAATAGATCCGACTCTGATTGTCAAACCCAATAATTGGATATAAACTACAAGAAAAATAATCCTGAGGCACAACGCAGAAACTTAAATGACAAGCAGAAGGGAAGATCTCGAAGTAACAATAAAATTTTTTGAGGTAGAAAAAAAAAGGGTTAGTTATTTTGTTTGACTAGTCATGCTAGAAATGTTTACATAGAAAGGAACGCACAACTGTAAGTAAAGGCATCCGAGAAGAAAATGAAAAGAAAGAAAAAAGATACTGAATTGAGATTTATATCAGATACCTGTTCTAGAAAAATGATGAAAATGTTTGAAATAATGTTATGTAAATATGATCTTCAGAAGTCAAATGGTCGAGAGTTTTCCTCCTCAGTTTCACGATTCATTTAAAAAAAAAAAGGAAAATTTGTTGTCTACTTTAGACCAAAAAATTTTCTCTGAGAAACCCTACATTGCAAAACTTACTTTTGGCATCTAAGTAAAACAATAAGTTATGTTGCAGAATTTTACTATGGTCTACATGTACATTACATTGCATTAACCAACAAATTCTGCACTGCAAGGATGTGTCATAAGTAATCACCCATCAAACCACACATGAGATAATCGGAGTGTAATTAAAAACAACACATTGCAATAAAAGAGGTCGAACTTACTTGCATGCTTTCGCTGGTACTACTTTCATCAGTCTTTTCAGATTATTCATTAACAGAATTCTAGCATTTAGCACATCATATGCGAGTGGTATCAAGCTCCGAACAAGCATTCCATTCCTTGGGGGTGGTGTTGGCCGCTTCGGCTTTCCTCTCGCACTCTTCAACCTTTGTCTTGCTGCACGCCTTAATTCCAGTACAGGGACTGGAAATGGTTTCTTTTCCCTTTTTGAGTAGTATCGAGGAAGATCAGCATTTTGTGGGTGATTGTTTGCATTAGCCATGACACCTTGATAGGGTTGATGAGAACTCTGAGGATGAAATTTAAAAATCAATGGCATTTTAATTGGCCTAAAGAAAAATGTGCCTGACATCTAAACATCAAGAATATCTAATGTAACATATTACAGTATTAATGTCTAAATAAGTTTGGACAAAAAAAATTTAAGTGGAAGAAGATGCTACAACAGAAAACTTGATGACGTCCCCTTTTACAAAAAAGGGTCTCATGAACACAGTACTGTTTGCAACAAAATATACAGTGAAAGTCACAAGATGGAAGAAATACATTCTGTTCTGAATAAATACAGCTTCAGGTAAAATAATTTAGCTTTAAGCTCCTTAAGGCATTGGTAGTATAACTGAAAAATCCAACCAAGAAAGAGTTTTATGATTTAAGATTTCAGTCAAAGACTCAAGATATGAGCACAATGACATGAAGCTCAACGTCTAGAAGTAACTAGATTAATCCAAAAGATGTGGGGACTCACATTATCTCCAAACACGACACAGGGCCACACAACGCATGTTTAACAATGTTCAAAGTCAGGAGAAGGAAGAAACAGCTTCAGGATAAATATATATTCTGTTCTAAAGAAATATACCTTTCAGGTATGATAATCTAGCTTTAAGCTCCTCAAGGCATTGGCCGTATAACTAAAGAATCAGACCAAGAAATAGTACTGATTTAAACTTCAGTCAAAATGCAAGCACAGTGACATGAAGCTCAACGTCTACACGTAACTAGATTAATCCAGAAGTTGTCAGGGCTGACGTTATCACTAAACACCATACTGTGAAGCATAGCGCATGTTTAACAATGTTCTGTGAGCAAAGGGAGAATTATTAATGTTCTCAATGCTGACTCAGGGAATTCTTCATCTATATGACAAACATTCGAAAATCTATAATGGAAGGACAAAACATATCATTATGAAATTAAATTGCGCCAAAATTCTACTGAATTTCCCCCACAAAATCCTCCTCATATGAAAAGTGGAACTTTTTTTAAAAAGAAAAGTGGAACTTTTGGTATAATCCTAGGAGCATAAAAAATATCTCTAGGCAGAACACCTTCAATAAATTGAAAGGATTTGTCTATTCGACATTTCTACAAACGTTTAATGGACTAAGGCTGGCCTGCCAATTATCCAGCTAGGATCGATCCTACGTGAACAATAACTCACTTCATGCCTACTTAATTATACTTATAGCAATTTAAATTCATCCCAGGAATACCTTCCTCCTCGTCCCATCCTGAGCAGCCGGCCGGGGCCTGGAATCCGCCGACGGGGCGGCTGCGCAAACGACGACCGAGGGAGTCCTGAATCGGGCACGGCGCCATCGCTCGATTCCGGCGACGAGGGACCAGCAAGTTTGGTGCAGACCCGTGCTTGCGGCGTTCATCTTTAGCACTTCGAGGGGGTCGCACGAGGAGGAAGAGGAGGAGGACACAACGGGTGCGGTGCACCTCCACCTCGCCTTCCGAGGTTGGGAGAGCGAGACGGCGGAGCTGAGCAGCTTCGCCGTCGGATGGGGAGGGCGAGGCGCGATGGAGGTCTGGGAGACGACCGTCGCTGATCTCATGCTGTAGATTTCTCGCGCTGTCGTGCTACTTTTGAGAGGCGCATGGATTAGGCGATGTGCCTCTCAGTGCCATTTAGCTTCGCTTGCAGCAGCGCCAACAGCACGGCGTGCCTTCAATTATTTGGATATATCTGTGAAAACTATCACATTATAAATAAATAAATAAATCAGAAATTTTATTTTATTTTTAAAAAAATTGTCATAAAAATCACTTAAAAGTGATTTTTTTAAAACAAGGCGCACTACTTTTACTCCTTTAATTTAAAAGAGAAAAAATGGTTCAAAATTGAATTGTATACTTCTTTTAGCCTATTTTTACTCTTAAAAGACCGATAATAATTTTCTTTATATTTAAAAGATGTTTCAACTCATGCTCACCTTCAATTTTAACAAATATATGTCCGTCTGTGTTTCACTAAAAGAATATTTTAGAAACTATAATTCCAAATTTAATCTGTGGCCACTATATCAGGATGGTCAATATTTTGATTTTTTTCTCCATGTTTCTTATCTTTTAGAAAATATATTCATCATATTGAAGCAAATTTTTGAACGATTTTATGTATTTTTTCTTTCTTTCAATCATATTCCTTTAATTTACGATTTCAATATCTTTTTCCATCATATTTCTTTAATTTTGGTCATCCGCGCCTATTTCGCATGCTTTATTTCGGACAATTTGGGAGTAATTATGAGAACATTTGAGTACTTTGGAAAACAAGTGTGTATCAAGATTCAAGAGTAATAATAAAAAGCTTAAATTTCCCGCAGGATAACATAAATTTATTAATCGAAAATTCAGAAAAGAATTGTGCAATTGAAAAGATGGAGTTTTGACAACTCGTCGCATTAAAAGAAAGCAAATGCACACATTCTAATATTAAATCATTAAATCGATATAAAGTAATAAACTACGAAAAAATAGATAATGACTTCATCATTAAAAAAATGATAAAACATTTTTTTATATATTCAAAATGGCCTATACCCTTTTCATTGATATTAAAAATATTTCCTCAAAACAAACACAACTTTTTTTTTGCTGGAATTATGTCAATAACATAATACAAAAAGAAGTTTACATTTTCAAAATATTTATGTCAAATGAAACACGCGAATATGAAAGTTTTGGTTGATTTCTTTAAAACAAACCTTTTATTTTATTTGAAGGAAAAGAAAAGCTGTGTACTCCGGACCCAGTCCAGGCTTCGGCCTATCGGCCCATCGGCCCATCAGCCCAAATTTTAATATCAAGTCCACCGTGTAAAACCCTAATCTCCCTCTCACGCTCTCTCTCTCTGTCATCTCCATTATCTACGGTCCGACTATAAAACGGGAGCACGGAGTTGCGTCCAAACCCTCCAAGGGAAAACTAAAGCGGCGGCATTCACAGGACGCTTCCTGTTCCCTCTCCGCCAAGATGAAGGTCCACAACCTAATTCTACGATTTCCTACCTGTTATTCGATCCATCATCGTGTTCTTTTACGCTGCTTTGATCGAGTTTTTGTTTGAAGTTATTATTAATATGTATTTTTTCTGGTTCTTCTTCGTAGTTCAACATCGCGAATCCGACCACTGGGTGCCAGAAGAAGCTCGAAATTGATGATGACCAGAAGCTGTAAGTTTTAGTGCGATTTCCTTACCTGTAGATCCGAACAATATGATGTTAGTTTTGTTTTCATTGTCGGCACGTGAGTGTGTAATCGAAGAGTTAGGGGATGGTGCTGTACTCTTGCGGTCGTTGTTTGTGATTTTCTTGTTTATGTCATTCATCCCATGATTCTGTGGTCACATGGTTATGAGAATACTTAAATGTTGTTCGTCGTATCTGGCATCTTTGGAATTCTTTTGAGTCAATTACTTGTAACCACACCTACCACGAAGGCAATCCGGATTTTTTGGCAAGTCATGGTCGGAACTCCGTCTCCGACACCTTTTGGGATTTGGGAGGATGACCCCCCCCCTCTGGGCATCCTCAATATTTTGTACCAGGACTTACCTCCTTAATTAATAGTTAATGCTTTCTTCTTAAAAAAAAGGTATGAGAATACTGTTTTCATTTGTGTGTTGTAGTTTTTAATCCACCTCCTGTGGATATGGAAGCTACCGCTGTCATTTTTTTAATAATGTGAGGTTATTGATATGATTAAAGCTGTCATATTTCTCAATTCGAGTTCAATTTAATCATGGATTGGCGGATGTCTCTAAATTACTAAGCCGCATTGGTGGACATTATAGTTACGGTGTGTTGTACCATTAGAGCTTATCAACTTTATTCTTTGATCATATTATGCATTAAATACCTTGTGGACTGCTTTAATTATTAGGTGTTTGAATTCTTTAATTATTAGGTGTTTGAATTCTTTAATTATTAGGTGTTTGAATTCTTTAATTATTAGGTGTTTGAATTTCTATATAGGATTTATGTTGGTGAGCTGCAACTGGTTATCCCAATTCATTGAGAAAGAATGCCACCCCTAAAAAAATAGATTCATTAATAATGAATTGCAGTTAAATATTTTTTTGTTGGCACTAGCTCTTAATTAACTCCGCCTATGTTTTATAGCCGGTCCCAAGCCCGGATAAATGAGGAGGGTTGTGTAACCATGTCGAATCTCATGAACATGGATCAACGAAGTCGTATGATCCATGTAGCCGACCCCACCTAGTGGGATAAGGTTTTGTTGTTGTTGTAGCTCTTAATTGTTTTGGAAAAGATCAAGAGTGTTCAATTGCTTAACTCAAACGTTGTTGTTTCAAAGATATTAGCAGTTTCAGTCTGTTAATGTTTTTATCGGTACATTGTTTCTTTTGCATCCTTCTGTCCAGGATTTTGTTTTTTTAATTTCGAATTTTATTGTCTTAGGTCGCCAAGACTTTATATGGGTTATTTTGTTCTTTATGCTAATTTTTGAAGTTATTATTTATTGTTTATTAATGTTGATGATTTTCTATAGCAGTTTTTTGCTATGTAGAAGTATTTCTAATCTAAAATTTATACATTTGTTATGTAAGTACGAGTTATTGAATTGTTATGTACTCATTTTGTGCAGTCGTGCATTTTATGACAAGAGGATATCTCAGGAAGTGAGTGGTGATGCTCTTGGCGAGGTATAAATTTTTTATGTTATGAAAATGCTTGGGTTTCATGTTCTGATTTATCATCTGTTGAAATTATGTGATATCTTCATACCAGAAAACCGAATTGAAGTGGTCATGTTATTGTACAGGAGTTCAAGGGATATGTTTTCAAAATCATGGGAGGGTGTGATAAACAAGGTTTTCCTATGAAGCAGGGAGTTTTAACTCCTGGCCGTGTCCGTCTGCTGTTACATAGAGGTGAGCCTGTTTTGCAATGCATGTTCTTGACCTCGATAGCTTGCAACTTGTTTTTAATGATGCAGAAACATGCTATATAGGTTGTTTTCAGAAGTATTATGCTGTAAAGTCTGAAGCTCAAGTCTTCCCTTGGTTCACATTATTTTAGTTAAGCTGCTGAAACTTATTTTGCAGGGACTCCATGCTTCCGTGGTTACGGAAGGCGAAATGGTGAGCGCAGGAGGAAGTCTGTTCGTGGTTGCATTGTCAGTCCTGACCTTTCAGTTCTGAACTTGGTCATTGTGAAGAAGGGTGAGAATGATCTTCCAGGACTAACTGATATTGAGAAGCCCAGGATGAGAGGGCCGAAAAGGGCCTCAAAAATCCGCAAGCTTTTCAACCTCTCCAAGGAAGATGATGTCCGCAAATATGTGAACACCTACCGCAGAGAAGTCATTACTAAATCAGGTGCCTTTTTCTTTTCTGGTTGATGGCTGAAAGCTTTGGCAACTTGCTATTTGCACAATGATTTTGTAGTTTTTAAAATTTGTTTCTCTGTGGTCTGTTGCGGCACTGCTTTGATGCATCCCCAGCTGATCTTGTGCGAGTTGCTTTCCTAGGTTTACTGAACGAGAAAGTGTGAATACGATTTCTTTGTGCTTGATTATTAATATTTTATTCTTGGCAGGCAAGAAGTGCACCGTAGCACCGAAGATTCAGAGGCTTGTAACTCCTCTTACCCTGCAAAGGAAGCGCTCTAGAATTGCTGAGAAGAAGAAGAGGATTGCCAAGGCGAAGTCTGAAGCAGCTGAGTACCAGAAGCTTCTTGCGTCCAGGCTGAAGGAACAGCGTGAGCGCCGGAGCGAGAGCTTGGCCAAGAGGAGATCCAAGCTTTCTGCGGCCTCGAAGCCATCGGTCTCAGCTTGAGAACCTAATTTCCTATGATGAAGTGGGAGCGGAGTTGGTCGTTCAATATAGACAATTTCACTGTTTAATTTCCGATAAATTTATTGGATTTTGTAATGACAATTAGCTACTCCCGTTTGTCAATTTTGGATGCTCGATTTTTGTTTAGCTTTTGCGTGCACTCAAAGTGTTTATGGTTTAATCTGATGCTGAACGTTAAATAGCATATTGTGTCAACCGTGTTATTTCATATCGACCTTCAAGTCTTTATTTTATAATATTAGAATTTTAGTTGCTTAAACTATAAACGAATTTTTTAAAAAAGAAACGAACATTTTAGAATTGCTTCTGCCAGCGATTAAAATTTTTTTTGACTGAGATGAACAGGACTTTCAATCGTCCAGTCTGCTTATTCATTATGTAGTTGGGTACGTTCGGTGTAAGCATTTGCTGTTGCCACATCAGCTATCTTTGGTTTTCATGCGTCTCATATGTCTACGTAATCTTCTCTCGTCGTATGTTCTGTAACGTCACTGGTGGTTTCTAATGCCGCACGCCCTTAATTTTAGTTGGATGTTGTTAGGCTAATTTACTGAAGTCCACAAATAATTAGATGTACGCTAGGAAGATTAGAAGACGCTTGAAAGAGAGTGCTTAGGATGGTGAGAGTATTCCTACTTAATTTATAATTTTTTAAATACTGAGGCAATAGTGAAAAAAGGGCGAGTAAAAGAGTGTTTTTTTTTTTTAAAACTTGTTACTTAAAGGGGGCGAACTGGATTCATCACATAACCAAACCTTGCTTCTCCTCTACGAATAAATATATCTTTTATTACTGATCACTAGAAAATTTCAGTATCCAATACATATACTTTATTTTCCTAGGAACGATAAACAAATTTTACAAAAAAGAATGTAGCACAATTTGCAGAAAGTCAGCAAGGCCTGCAAAATAGGTATATTCTACGTGGGCTGGAAGGAAGGAAACATGGGGGGTTTTGTAATGTATCAGTACTAAAAAACGAATGCGGAGCTCTGGCGTTGGGTGGTTCAGGAACATTGATAATCGTTCAACGGACCCCAAACAGCGTCTTCTACTTCTTCCCAAGATTTCGCAGTTCTGAGTTCTTTCCATAAAGTGAATATAGCTCCGAGGATGTTTTCATCATTTAAGACGAACACCTGAAAACAATGTCAATCAATATATGTCACCGTGGTTATATTAGTTAGTCAGGGCAGACGATAACATCTTATGCAAAGGTCAGGGAAACATTTGCAACTCCAAATCATGCAAGCAATTCATATCTTTCTCTGTCGGATGCAAAAGGGGAGCAATATTATGGATCAATCATAAGCAGTAAAGAGTTCGTACATTCTTGATTAACTAGAACTATGGCTGTCTTGCGAGTCGTCAGCATCCAACAGCCATTCGAAAGTAATATTGGCAAATAAGGCTCTTAATTTACTTATGTAACCTAGAATCACTAGCTCTTAGAATTTCAGGGCGTATAATCTTGCCTTCTGCTTCCTAAGACCAATAAGCATATGAGTGTGCTATGTTGACATCCTTGTCCAAGTCTTAAAAAAAGGTATGATGAGAAGAAATGCAAAATTAATCAAACAGAATGACATGAAAAAATCCAAAGAAACAAATGAGTTAAAAAGGTCACATACATTGCACGGTACGATATTCGTCTGAACTTCTCCACATTCTCTACTACCCCACAATACTGCTCACCATAAGTTGAGAAACCTCCTTTGCCAATGGAAGTCATACAATCCAAATATATTGGAATCAAGTCATACAAAGGATGACCTGGAACAAATGAAAAGATGGTATCCTGTTCAAATCTTTGAAAACATAACTCCATTTCTCCATTATTTAGGGAAAAAAAATGAGATTCCTTACCTGCTGACAAACCGCTGAAATCAATAATGTGAGTACCTTGCCACTTCCTAACACTCCACTAAGAACATCTGCACAGTTGTTAACAGTAGTCCGTGCAAATGAAGGATCTTCTAAGCAAATGGAAGAACATGATTCCATACGTTTGTTGTCGTCCATGATGTCTGAATGTAGCCAAGTAGGAGAACCACTAATCTTGTTGAAGCCATCACCATCCTATCCAGTAACATATGTGAATTGAAAAAACAAAAAAAGCCTCAAAAGCAAAGAATAGCAAGACGAATCTCTCACTGTATTTCAGAAAAGAAAAGAAGAACTGAAATATTACATTCTCTAGATCCAGCAACATTGCCACTTCATTAGGAATGTACTCATCAACTTGTTCTATCAGACACTTAGGAATAGGATCACCCCTGAATATTAGGAAAATAAAGGTTATTTTAATAAATAAATCACATACTAAATGAGACCATGATTGAGCGTCTGGATTTTTCTAAAAGAATATGATTCCTAAAAACGTATTTCCAGAACAAAATTTCTAGTTTTATTAAAGTTTGTTCTACCATCACTCAATATATTAAAAAGCATTATCCCAGTTAATATGAAATTGAATTCAACGCCGTCGTACATAACGAAAATTTCGAGTAATTTTCACCTATGATCCTCTCTATCTTTATTTGATTCATATTTTGATTCCTTAACTTTAATTTGTAACTACAATATCCCTTAACTTTATATCAATTTCATAGTCTCTTTAATTTGAGACAACCCGTTTCTCAATTTTATGGTGATGTGACCTTATTAAATAATAAAAAATAATAAAATGTGACACGATAATGTGGCTTTGTAATTTGCATCTCTAGTCACCTAATTCTCATCTTGATCCCTTAACTTAAATATGTAACTAGAATATACCTTAACTTTATATTGATTTCATTTATAGTTCATTTAACCCAAAATAATTATTTCAATTTAATGATGATGTGGTCGTATGATCCATGTAGCCGACCCCACCTAGTGGGATAAGGCTTTGTTGTTGTTGTTGTTGTAATGATGATGTGGTTGTAACAAATGATTAAACCTTAAAATAAGTGGCATGTAAATATGATGCAAATAAAAAACTACAAAAGAGACAAAATTCCAAAAATAAAATAATATAATATAAACATATAATAAAATAATATTAAAATTCATAAAAAAATGGTGTAAAAAATAAAAAAGAGGTGGCAACCTCGATTGCCGCCCCTCGCTGTCGCCGGAGCTTGCACAGGGGGCGTCATCACTCCTCTGCAAGCTCGTCTGGCATGCGTGAGAGTGAAGGGGGAATCAGCCCCCTCTCTCGCGCTGGCGAAGGTGGGCCGCCCCCTTCTCTCTCGTGCGAGCTTGTCCCCTTCTCTCGCGCGTCGGCGAAGGGGGTTGTCGTCCCCCGTGCGAGCTCGCCGGTATGGGACGACACCCCTTTCTCTCTTGCATTTGTAGCTCGCCATCCCTACAAGCTTGCCGGCCGACGTCCCTTACTCAAACGAGGTTTTTTATTTTTTTAAATATTTATTATATATTTAAATATTTTTATTATATTTCTTGTGCCACGATAGTATCGTGATCGAAAATTGGGTATTGCTAGCCGGGGGAGAAAGGTAAAAGAAAACTAAAGGTTGAGGACATTTCGGTTACAAATTGAAGTTGGAGACCGAGTAGTTACCACACCCAAAATTATTTCAGTTGTTATTCCTTTTGGAGTTTTTTTATTTGCATCACGTTGACGTGCCACGTATTTTAAGCTTTGATTATTTGTTACAGCAACGTCATATTAAATTGTAAGAATGATTATTTTTTATATATGAAATCCATATAAAGTTAGGGGATCTTTTGGTTACATATTAAAGTTAAGGGATCAAAATGGGAATCAAACAAAATTACTCAGCCACATTGTCATGCCACATTTTATTATTTACTAAGGCCACATTACCATAAAACTCAGAATAGGTTAAAGGGACTATGTAGGTAATTGATATAAAGTTAAAGATTTTGTGGTTACAAATTGAAGTTAAGAGAATAAAGTGCCTCACAATTTATTAGGAGATAAAACAAAAGAGTGAAAATAAAGAGCAATCTTTTTTCTCAGAAAAAAGATATATTACGCTTATGAATACGTAAATATTAATATGTGTCGGCTGAAATGTGGAAGATCTGGTCGAGTGCACACGTGTGAGGATTCACGTGCCTGATAAAAACAATCACAATATATCATCACATCTCATTTCAAATTGGAATCATTGGCCTCCAATAAAAGACATGGGATACAAGAAAGGATAAAATGTTGGTCCTGCTGCTTGGAAGCGTCCCGACCGTCTTCCTGTATGCGTGCACCATCGGATAAGCTTCGAACGGTGGATGTGTTGCCCGCCGGTTCGACTCAATTTTTGTGGAAAGCACCTGCGGTCGATGGGTCGAGTGGACCCTTCCTGCCTCTCGATGGAAAAAACCCGATAGCCGCATTTGTTCTTTTCCCTCCCACGTGCCCTAGGTGCGACAAGAGAGCCGATTGCCGTCGAGGCACGAAGAATCGCCCTTAGCCACGCCGCCGCCACTTGAATAAGATCAGCCCTTTGCCCTTTGCATACGTCGTGAGAAGAACTGCCGTTAGTAGTCGTCGCTTCCCACGATAGGATATTTGCTTTTTGCCATCGCTTGAAGAAGATCTGCCCTTTGCCGCTGCCACCGCAAGAAGAACCGCCATTAGTTGCCGTCGCTGCCCACGACAGGAGATTTGCCTTTCGTCGCTGCGCGCCCTTCGTGCTGATATGTCATGCAATCACTGACAGTTTAAATACATTGTAAATCATGACTGCAAAATTTTAAATCGTGATTTGTCATATGTATTGAACAAAGATTGTCATTTATCGAAATCTAATTGATAAAGGATTATGTCATTTATCGAATGCAACAATTTTAAGTTAATTAATGTTGAAATTACGTTGTCTTCATTTGATAAATATGCTGAAATTTTAAGTCAACTGTGAATCTTATTCCTTTGATCTCTGCTTTATGTCTTAGTTAACAAGTTAAGCTACTTCATAGCTCTTCTTTACACAAATATTTTTCTAGAATTGCTCTCATTTAAGTGCTGTGATCCCGGCAACATTTTTTACTCTGATTTTCTTGTTTAGCTAAAGGTTATTTTATGGAGATGGAGCTAGATATTATAGTCGAAAATGATAATGTGGAAGATATCGAAGAAGAAGAAGAGGAAGAGGAAGAGGAAATCATGCAGGATGATTATGTAAACTCTTATGAAGTATTGAAGTCATTTGTTGGGATGATATTTGACAATGATGATGAAGCATACAAGTACTATAACATGTATGTCAAATTAGTTGACTTTTCTGTCAAAAAACAAGGTTCGCATAAGTCTAAAGTTACTGAAAATGTTATCAATAGAAGTTTTGTATGCTCTAAAGAAGGGCACAAAAGAGCAAAGCAAAATGGTGAAAAAGAATTTAAGCAAAGAAAAGAAGTTAGAGATGATTGTCTTGCTCATATTTATATTGGTCAACGAAAAGATGGAAATTGGGAGATTAAAAAATTTGTGGAAGAACATAGTCATCCTTTGACAACTCCATCTAAGGTGAAATTCGAAACCATGAACTCATCACTTGAATACATTATAAAACATCCATTAGAAATACATGCTAGTGATGTTTATACACATGCCGTTTTCTGTAAGTTCCAAGAGGAGTACGCACAATCCTCAATCTTGTATGCCCACAAGATCTACAAGGATGCTGAAAAGACCGTGTACTCAATTTACCCTATTAAAAGTATAGATGAAGGCAAGAATAGGAAGGAGTTTAGTCAATTTGAAGAAATTTGTATATCTTGTTCTTGCAATAAATTTCAACAAGAAGGATTATTTTGTTGCCACATTTAATGTGTTCTCCACAAGAAAGGAGTGTGGTCCATACCTGAGGCATATGTATTTCATCGTTGGACCATAAACGCGAGACATACAAGTGTATATGTGATTTATGATGTGTCATCCTCTTGTAATGACTTGATAAGTCATATTCAAAAGTTAGGTTGGCAAAGCAACTTATGGAAAGTACTAGAGATGGGGTTGAGATCTCGTAAACATTTACAATTCGGTGCTCCAATTATCGATGATGTTATAAGGAAGTTCAGTGCATTTCATGTTGCAAATACTGTAATGGATGCAGATGAATCAAACACATGTGAGATGAATTAAAGTAGTGAATTTGTTGCGAGTCAATCTAACTCCGTCAATTTACAAATGTCTCAATTCATCATACGCGACTCACTTCGTGTAAAATCTAAAGGTAGACCAAGAAATGTGAGTAGAATTAAATCTGGCATTGAAATTTCTATGTCCCAAAAAGAATCTAGGAAAAGAAGCTGTGAAAAATGTGGGAAAAGAGGACATGCCAAAAGAACATATCCATCATCTAAGGTAATATGCATTTTTCCATATCATTGCAGTATAATATGTTTTATTTATGTTTATCACATTATTAGCAAGGTGATCAATATCAAGGCGAACACCATGATACATGACAATTGCAACAGATCAATATGTAAGCTACTTTATTTCATAATCTATTTTATTTTAGTGTGGAATTATTCTTCACTAGTACAAGTAAAGAAAGTTGTATCTAATTGGTGTAGCTGTATCAACCAGTATATGTTCTGCTATCAGTCCCCTTGTCAAATATTCACTGCCAGTTTCTTTGGCTTGGATTTGCTAATTGGTCTTGCCTATAGTTAGAACTTAGAAGTCTCTTGCTAATTGGCCTTGTCAAATGATTACTGCCAGTTTCTTTATTTCATAATTTGTTTTATTTCATTATTGTCGTAAACTACTTTATTTCATTGTAGAATTATTCTTCACTATATTGTTATTTTGAATCATCGCAAATCAATGCAGTTATGAAGATGTAGCTTGTCTTACGAAGAATTCTGGCATGTATGAAGTTGTGAAGTCATACGACAATTACGAAGAATTCTGGCATATAACAATCAGAATTTGAAACTTGTAATGAGAATAGTAACTTGTAATTTCATATGGCATTTCATGTGTTTCATATGGCATGCTAATTTTGAAGTGGGGGAAATTTGTTGAATGTCACATGACATGCTAATCAGAGATGATGCTAATTTCATATGGCATTTCATGTGTTTATATTTGTTGGTCTTGCTTCAGAAACTACGTCCTCATGCCAGTTTCTTATAGCATGTCATGTGTTTTGTATATTTGGTTGGTCTTGGTTTCAGGAATTATTGTCTCCTTATTATGCAATTTGTTAGATATATCTTAAATCACCATCATTGCCTCTCTTTCGGCTATGAATTAATTTTGATTTAAGACGAATTGATTTCTTCTTCATTTTTTTGTTTGGTTCTTTATTTCTCTCTTGGACCTTCACCCTCATCTATTGGTTCTTTCCTTTCTCCTCGCGATAATGGATGTGTACTCCAGGAACAACAGATTGCTTAAGGTATCATATCATGCTTCATACATACCACTTTGATATTCCATTTATTGATTAAGGTTGCAGAAGTCATACATTTATGGACAAATATATTTTGAAACTAAAAGAAACAAACTAATCTTTGAATAAACTAAGATATACAATTTCATTGCAAACTAACTCTTCAGCACTTCAACAAATGATTGCGAACATTGAGTTCAGCATACATATGAAACAATAGCCTCCAAAGAGCAAACTGATCACTAGATGATCAATATAGGTTTTTATCCCATTTTAGATGCATTTCACCCATATCGAACCCCTAAATTGCCCAACTTTTGGTCAATTATGTTTGGAATGCATGGATTGTGATAATTAGTTGATTTCTCCCATTTTATACTTAATTTCATGTGCATAGAGGTTCTGAAATGCTAAAATCCATAAAAATAATAATTCTATGCCAAGTTATTATTTTTTGGGCAAGTTATCACTCAAAGTGCACAAGTTATCATTATTTTGATTTAGCTGATTTCCAGTGATTATCTTGCCCTAAATTCATTACTATCATGAATGAATCATATTTGAATGATCATATCTCAACTTGTGCAAAATTATCAATCCATTTGAACAAGTTATCATTTTCATATGTCAAGTTATCATTAAAGGGCAAAACTATCATTTCGACATGCAAAGCTATCAATTATGCACAAAGGCCTTAGGCATCTATTATATTATTGTCCTAACTCATTGCTGTTCAAATTTGATCATATTTGGATAACCACAATCAAAGTTATGACAAATTATCATTTTTAAGGCAACCAAGTTATCATTTTTGACACCTAAGTTATCATTCCTATGAAATCTTATTCATATTTGATTTCTTACTTCACTCACTTACCACCCTAATTCATTTTATGCCTTCAATGCACTGAACTACCCATATTTGGACATTTCCAAGATATATTCAAAGTTATCATTCCGAATATTGATAAGTTATCATTTTTAACCTTGGTTTGCAACTCTACACAACACTAAATCCTACTTGATGTTTGAGCTAATCCTAGTGGCTTACCTCATCCTTATTTGTTTATTTCTTATTTGAGGACTTTGATGTTTGGTGTTCTTTCTCTCCTAGCAGGTGAATGGAGCTGAAAAAGATTGGAAAAGTAAAAGGAGACCACTTACTTTATGCTGCACAAAAGCTGTCACAACAGCTGGATTTTCAGGCCCTGAACAAGTGCCTCACATCAGAGGCTAAGGAACATTTGGATGCTGATCTAAGGGTGATTAAATGCCATATATAAGCTGAAGAAACTCTGGAATCAAGCGGGGGCTGGCCATTGCAGGGTTTTGAAGAGGAAGAAAGCAAGGAGAGGAGCTGAACCAGGGAGCTGCAATTCTGATTTCTCCTGTGGACATATTTGATTCAAGGATGTTTTGTATCAATCCTTCCTACTATTGTGTATCAATCTTTGTAATTATGAGGAGCTAAGTCCTATGTCTTCTAGGATAGGGTAGTAGTCTAGATTAATTGTGGATGGATATGGGCAATTCTGATTTCCTGCATTGATTTCTGAATTCCTGAAGTTCTGATTTATGATTTCTTGTTTCTGAAATCTGTTTTACATGAATCTGATCCTTGACATTGTAAGGTCTTTATTGTAGCTACAACTAAGAAGTTGTCATTTGATCTAATCTTGTTCAGAAATGAATCAAGAATCAATGTCAAGTTTCTAGGTTCTAATCCAATTAGAAATCTGAATTCTGAAATATGTTTTCTTTCCCAAATCTGATTTCTGATTTCTGAATTCTATTAAACATGTTCCTATCATTGTTGAGCCATGATTTAATTGATAACTGAGAGGTTACTTATGGTTTCATTCTTGTTCAGAAATGAATCAAGAGGCAATGGTGTTTCCAAGTTTATAATCCATGATTTATTGCAAACTTTTGAATGCTAAATTCTGATTTTCCCTTTGCTGATTTCTTGAATCTTTGGATTCTGATTTGCTGTTGTAAATCCTTGATCTCATTAAATCACTGAGAAGTGAATTCTAGGGATACTTTGTTGTTCAGAGATGAACCAAAGAGCAACGGCAAATCTGAATTCCAATGAGTGATATGTGCTGAATTTCAATGTTGTTAGGTGTTGATTTCTGAATTTTTTTTGTTGCTGAAATCCTAAAATTGAAGAACCTGCTTGCTATTGTTAAACCTCTGAATCCATTAATAATTTAGAAGTGAATTTTAAAGTTTACTTATTGTTCAGAGATGACCAAAAAACAATTGCATGTGCTGAGTTCCCATATATGAATTAAGTGCTGATTTCATCCAACCCTTTAGTGAAAATGTGGATTTCATTTGAATTTGTAGCTGAGAGGCTGATTTAAAATCCTCTTGTAGTTTAGAGATAAACCAAGGAGCATTTGCACTAATATTGGATTGATTTCATCCCTGTTTAGTTGATTGAAGCATTTCTCTCATTTTCAAAGTGCAATTGAAAGTTATCATTTCAGATTTCATTATATTACTAAAATTCAGCAAGGAATTTGGTTTTGAGCCTAATGTTAATTTGATTTCAGTCAGGACCTCTTCTAATTCAACTTAGCTAATCAATCATATGAGGATATGATAATTAGTTCAGGGTTAAACTAGCTGTGAAAATAGAAATTATACAAGTTGAGTTAGATTTGAATTTTAATTGATAACTTGTTCCATTCCATCCATAATTAAGTTAGATGAATCCCAACTCCTAGGAGAACATTCCTCATTGATAGATAAATCCTTTGAGCCTCTAGTTTAGCATTTACAATTCAGTTTAGATAATTTTTTAAAAATCCCAAAATAGTTATCATTTTAGTCCTTTTTAGAAATCAGTTTTAACTTTCTTTCAAATTCTTGGATTTTTAACTTTAGTTAAAGCTAATCTAGATTGTTTAGAGAGTCTTAAGTTTCAAATCACTATGGATACGATATTTGGGTAGACTACAATTGACCTGTATACTTGTAGTAGAGTGTGAATTAGTGAGTTAAATCAAAAATTAAAAAATCTGAAATTTGACCCTAAAATCAGCAAGTTATCACTACACCTCTCAATATCACTATCACAAACCAACAAAAGATTACAACAATGTATCACATGAATACATCAGTCCACAACTTAACAAAATAGCAAGGTCAACCAGTTTACACTAATACATGTTATTTTGGTTCAAGCCTCCGAACAAAACTTCCCAACTATATTCCCAACTATAAAATCGACTCCATACGAAACGAAGGCACACAATACTAGCACAGCGATATTAATCCTACACTTGCACCTACAAGAGTGGACCTGGTCCTCGGCTTCAATTTCCCCAGCTTCAATAGACCTCGACTGTGGTTTAATAGTAGATGGGTCATAACGTGTACTAAAGTAATTCTCCAACGAAATAGAGGTTGTATCATATGTATTAAATTTCTTATACGCACAATAGCGATAACCCAACACCTGTTCTAGACAATCTGCCCAGCTGTCATAGATTCCGAGCTTGCGGCCTTCGTAGACAACATAATATTTTTTTCTTTTCATTCTAATTCTTCGTGTCCTGATATCCTACAATATGAAGAAAATAATTTAGCATACTTAAAAGTCCATTATCACACACTACTTGCCAAGTACAAAAGAGAACTCACTCATCCATTAAAACTAGAGTGACACTATGATGCATATAACTTTAGGATGAACAAATGTGCTCATGTATTGTGTTGTAGGGTTCCCACACAAAGGAACAAAAGAAGATGTAATTCTCAAGAAAATGATATACAATTAGATATACAATTTGACTTATAATATGAGCTTACTCAAAAGCTACACTTTTGTTTGAAAGAAAAATTTGGCATTAATATTTACGATCGAATCCACACATCTATCAAACTTATATATACGGCTATATCAAATTGGCAAACAACACTACCAAACACATCTAATCACATCGGGCAAAAGGAAGAACATAATTGTGGCTTAAACAGGAAAAGTTCTTTGATCAATGGACTATGTGGAAGTAGTTCACTATTTTCGTTCACCATCTTCAACCCCTGGATGAACTGATGCTATCACCTCCAACGATCAATGCACAGTCGACGCAACTACTAACCTTCCCTGACACCGCAGTTGCTAGGGCATAGAAAATGGGAAAAACCTAGGGGAACAAAAAAGGGAAAATACTCGCCTAAGTTTACAGAGGCGGCAGTCGCACTCTCAACGATCGGAGGCTTCATTCACCGCCGCGCAAAGAACCTCCGTGCAGCGAAAGGCTCTCCTGTCGAATGCACACCTAGGGCAGCTCTATTTTTTCATGTTCTCAAAATTGAAAATGGGAAAAACCTAGGGCAACAATAAATGGGAAAAAGGGAAAATGACTTGCCTAAGTTTGCAGAGACCGCGATCGCTCGTTTCGTTCGACAACCGGAGGCTTCGTTCGTCGGATCAGCTTCAACCGTCATCCCCGTTCACTTGCGAGCTCAGCATCTGATCGCCGTGCACGAGAGAGGGAAAAGAAAAAATGCATGAGAGAAGGTGGCTATCGGGTTTTTTCCATCGAGAGGCAGGAAGGGTCGACTAGACCCGTTGACCACGGGTGCTTTCCACAAAAATTGAGTCGAATCGGCACGCAACACATTCATCGTCCGAAGCTTATCTGACGGTGCGCGCATATGGGAGGATGGTCGGGACGCTTCCAAGTAGCAGGACCAACATTTTATCCTACAAGAAAACATTCCATTTTTTTCTTCTTTCCTTTGGGTGAAAAATCATACATTCCACTTATTTCGCACAGTATGTCATATTTATATGGTTTTGAAGAAAAGAAACAGTCCATTATTGTTTGAATTAATATGTACATCTAACAAAGTCATGAAGGGATGCAGTTGTATTCTTCTCAATTTTAATGGACAATTTCTCTTTGCATGCACCACACATAGAAGATTCTTCTCTGTGCACTTGGCTTTGAGGTGTGCATTGTTGTGGTGTAGCGAATGGAACTTCATTAACATTATCTATTGTTTGGATTTAGGGGTTCGCATCGGGATCTTAAAATCTATTTTGATTGAGAAATTTGAAAGGGTAGGGTGAAATTTGAAGGAATGAAATTAGTTAAATCATATTTGATTATATTTTTTATTTAAGTTAAGAGACGTGGAGTGGAATAGTTAAGTCATTCAAATATCACATTTTTCATTCCACTAAATTGATAGAAAGAGAATGAATAAACAACTTTGGATCAAGTTAACCTTTTTTTATTTCATTTCTCTTGTAACCAAATTAAACCATATCTCTTTGATAAATTATTTTTTCCCTCTCATATGAATATAAATCTATATATTTTTTACTTTTTAAAATAGATGAATAAAATAGTGCAAAAAATAAATAATATAATAAAAGTAGAAAATAGGCAAAAGAAAAAAATAAAAGAGAAAAATAAATTAAGTGGTAAAGTAATAAATATTTATTACTCATTAGATATTATAAATAATTTATATACAATAAAGAGTAAAAATAACTTTTTAGTAAATAAAACTTCCATTTTTTGTATCATCATTTTTTACAACTTACTATCTAAATATGATTTTTCTAATGACACACCACATTCTATCACCCCATCTCTTATTACGGATAAATATAAAAAGATAAAAGCTGAAAGATGAGACCTCATGTGCACTGATTGTTATAGTTAAAGTTAAAGAAAGGGAAATCTTTGTGGTCATACTTGGATAATCTTGAGAGGTCCAAGTTTATTTAGTAAGTAAATGCTCACTAGGTTCTGGTGTGATCTATCTTGATCTATTTTTATAATCACATGAGAGTGCTATGTTGGTCCATAATAAAAGAAGTCGAGCTCGTTTAGGACAACAAATATAGAAGTTCTTAAGAAATGTCTAAAGTGAAAGATGTAGTGAAACACACTAAAGAATAATCATTATGGAAAGAAAATGATAGAAAGAACGAAAAAGAAAAGAATTGAAATGTAAAGTAAAGTTTGACATTTTTATTATATGTTCTTTGATGTATATGACTTAATTGCTAATCTTGCCCTAATTAAGTTATTGCATCCATTGGTATCATTTCATGTACTGCACGTATTTTGCTCACGGATATTTCATGTCTCTGTGTTTGAACCTCACATATAATTGATGACGCTATAAATGGAGGCACGTGCAATAGCAGAGTTTTTGGTGATGCAGTTGCACATGAAAGTCAGTATTTGATTTTGCTATTACAGCTATCTTAGTTTATTTTGACTGTAGAGGACTTCTCAGGACTTCTATATTATATTCATAGTTTAGTTATTATTAGTTATTCAGCTCCCACATTTTTATGAAAGAGGTTATTCTTATTTTTTAGTAGTTTATTGTCTTATTGGATTATGAAAGCTCATGAAGTAATATGTGTATAAGTAACCCCTACTCATACTAGTCCAATTATCACCTGTCAGAAGTTTTTCCTTATACTTGAATCCGTATAAAATGAGAAATAGAAATGTGAATCGGTTTATGACTATTGTGATGATTGATTTGCACATTGATATTGACGTAGATAAGAATATGAAAGATTATTATGTTATACGGATGTCAGCTCATACCAATGATTTATTGGGTGCTATACACTCTAGGTCCATTAAGCTAAATTAAGTATTTGAGAATTGAGACACATATGTTGATTAATTAAAGCGTTGAAGAAGTCAAATTTAAAAATAGCTCGTATCTAGAGTGATAGCTTGAGCAAATGTTTAGGGCGTTTATTTCAGGATATTATGTATATTTATCTAAATATTTATCGAAATAACTAATAAGAAAATTTTCATTATGTGTTTTTCTTAATTATATTTATTAAAATAAGCATGCATAAAATGATCCATTAATTTGGAAATAGTTAAATAGATGTATAATTTGTAAGTAGTAGATGACTGAAAAAAATGTGTAACATGTGATATACATGTACAAAACCATGTGTACAAATAGATCTTGAGCACTTCTTAGTTCTTACCTCGCCATGGATAAGTAAAAAAGTTAGGAGGGGCTTTGACAAAGTTAGCGATTCCATTAGCGATAGCGATTCAACTAAAAAATGACGATTTGATTAGATGATAGTGATTATCTATTAGTGAATAGCGAATAGCAATTTACTTATAAATTTGATAAAAAAACTGTTTAATAAATATAGCGGTTGAATTAGTGTATACTTATACAATGACAAAAATAGATATAAGAATATAATTTAAATTTATTCTTATAAGCATCATATCCATAATAATTAATTTAAAATATTTTACTTTGAATAGAAATATTTTAATACAAAATATTGATTATTTTAAAATATTTTTTTTGTTTTAAGTAAAATTAAATATGTGATATATTAAATAAAAAATAATATATTATATTTAAAAAATTAAACAAAGTTTTATATTTAGAAAATAAGGGTATAATAGGAATAAATACAAAACCGCTATACTCTATACTCTATAAGCTAGTAGGAGTAGATTATAGCATTTTGTCTTAAAATTTCTAAACGTTACTTTAAAAAAATATTTATCAAGCTCTCACGCATTTTAACTCGACCAAAACGTTATTCTCTACTTAATACTCTAATTTTTATACATGCCAAATAGTGCCATAATCCAAGTATGAATTTTTTTATTGTATTATAATCATTCTATTTGTTTCCTTAAGCTTTGGTGTTAATCTATATGAAATAATATTAACAATTTTTTAAATAAACTTTTGTAAGTTCCAAAGCTTGATTGAATTAAAGGTATCAATGATGAATTACCAGGTGCACAAGGCAAGAAAAGCTTGCAGGTCAGTTGCAATGCAAATTTATGTATTTCCTTCTTAAAAAATGTATTTTATAAATTATTTCTCTCGTTATTATCATTAAAATAACAAATTAATCATAAACTTCCTCAAAAGTAATATCAGAAAGAATGGCATCAGTTTTAACCACTATAATATTCTTTTCTCTATATTCTTATTTTGTAATTACATAGTATATATGATGCATGCACCCGTTAAATTATTTAATTTTTGTTTATAAAAAATTATTTAATATTTATCTATGATTAATATATATATATATATATATATATCAATATACGTAAAGTGTATATTTGATTATATATTTTTATTACGTTGTATATTATTTTAATGCCATTATTGTGTGACATTTCTCCTCTCTTCAGCCGCTCATCTCAACACCGTGGAGGATAACGAACAAATTGGTGAAACGATGGCGGCATCAGCAGCAGCAGCCGCAGCATGCCTCACCACATCCGCCGCTCGCTTCTCCCATCACCACCTCCGCCGCCTCTCCCTTCCTCACCCCGGTCATCTCCTCTGCCGCCGCCCCGCCGCCGGCTTCCTCGCCCCCTCCGCCATGGACGATGAGCTCAAGCCGCTCCCCGTCTCGGTATGCTTGTTTGCTCGCTGCATCCTGTTATTTCACATAATTGGCCTGCTACTTTGAACTGCTTCGATCGGGGAAAAAAAGTGTCTTGTTGCGTGCCTCTTGGTGTCACATTCGTGTAACAATCCACTCTGTTAGATTCATCAACTGTGTAGAGAATGTTGCGTTAGAAAGCTAACTTTCTAGGAGACATCCAGTTTGAAATATTTATCCTCTCGAAGGAGATATCGTAAAAAATTTTAAGTTGATTTCCAGGTAGCGACAGATGTAATTAGAATATGCCATTGTAGTCTGCAACGAGAACTAGAAGCAACATTGCCTCACATTGTTCGCAGCTATTGATGTGCAATATGTATATTGATTCATTTGGTTTAAAGCTGAATCGTGTGCATAAAGAAATTATATATATCATGCACGAGCAAAGAGCCTGAAGTTATTCGAATCAAAGTTTTGATTATGAAATTATATGAAAAACTGCCACATGCTTTTGGTTTCCATGTAATTTTTTGTGAATTTATAAACAAAAAAGTTTCTGAGTACATAAAAATATTATATTCGTCCTTTTTTGTTTTTTTCTGACAATTTCTTTTCCCTCAGAAAAAGAAATTCAGTTTGACATTAACAAGACTAGATTCTACAAATATATGTGGTGGACCTATACCTCATGTCCATATCTCTCCAAGGCTACTATGATCAGTTGGTTGAAAACATACATCGATCATAAAACATGAATTTTACTTTTGATTGTTTGCTCATGAAATGTTTCTTCTTAAATGTACTTACTCACATTTCTGCATTTTGGACTGCTTATTGGAGTTCACTAGCATCAAACACTATTTCATGGTCTAGTGATAAATAAGAGTCTAGTTTGTGAAAATTTTCTTTTCACTCAAATAAACCACTCACATCTGCTGCAATATAACTTTCCTATTGTCTGAGGGATGAGTGGTTCCAATGGTACCGCACTTACCAAGTCAAAAGGGGACTATTAACTAACATACGTGACTATGTGAGACATTTCCAGTTGAGAGCCTTATTGTGGAAGCCTAGCTTAAACTTGTCAGTTCTTTCAATTCACATTGACAGAATGATTGTAAAACTTCCTCTGGCTTTCTTACAATTTCATTCTTAACTGACTTGGATTGCTTTTATGTTATCTTTGCTCTGGCACGGGCCATTTTTTCGCTTCTCACATTTTCATCTTTATTTCTCTATGGAGGAAGGCAGATTCGGGATTGTGAAGCAAATACAAATTTTTTGTTACCGAAGTTTAGAAAAGGTATGGCATGTGTATATGTTCTGATTATTTTCCTTGGTAAAATCAAAATCATAGTTTGATATTGGTGATGAAAGATATCATATTTCAGTTCCAATATCAATTTAATATGTCTCTATGTGAATCATTACCCTAGCATAATCACTTAAGTGCAGTTCTAGGTTCATCAATTATCTGTTTTCCATCTTTTAGCATATCTTCAATCAATAGCATGAATAACAATAGCAATATGACATTATTTTTTAACAACAACAATTTGACTCCCACAACTTCATGCTTATATATGTCCTTGACATGTATTAATAGAAGATGATACTTTATATCTACTTCATTATCATTTGATGTTTTAGATGTTTGCGTCTTTAACTTCCATAATCGTCCCCATATGAGTTGTCAACATTTCATCAAATGACAACTACTGATTTCTTTTCAATTATTAAAAAGTCAATAATGTGAGCCTTTTGAAGGATTGAGTTGTCTTAGTCTCAATATGGTTAGACAGACCAATGGAAACACTTACTCTGTGAACTCGGAACAATTCCAAGTCCCACGTCTGGGTCAATACAATGTCCATCTAGTCTGGCAATATGACAAGTTTCCTAGTTTAGTTCCTCCGTCAATTAGTCAATACATCATAACATGAACATAATTTTTTTATTTACAGTTGAGCATGCAAACATGAACAACTAGGCGAGCCATCATATTAAAAAATAATAATAATTCTGTCATGTTGTTTGGAAATCCATCTGGAGGTCCAATTGTCCAATCCTACCCGAGTGGTCATCTGGTTGCTATTCAGTCGGGCGTCCGAATCAGGTCAGGGGTCTATACATTCTTATCATTTGACTTCTGGATGTCCGATCTGGAGCGGCCGAGTCATGTAAATCAAATATAGTCATTATCATTTTGGTCATGAGTCTCGTGACTCGTAACTGGGCGTCCAATTCGTAGCCAAGGGTTAAACCTATGGCATTGATCTATTTTCGCCAAGCAATGCAACAAGAAATTTTCCACACAATACATTAGCATGCCAGACATTCAATAGGACATCACATAAACATTTATAATCAATATTTTCTAGCATATGAAAGTTCTAGGTTTTAGTGGGACATAACATTATTTTTGAAAGAATGAAATAAACAGGCACAGGCGCTTATGCTCATGAATACCTTATGATAATGCTTTAATGATATCTTCCTTGTGAACTCAGTTACAATATGTAACACTAACAACATGCCCATGTGGATAACATTACTCAGAGTACTAAATCACAGCACCATACATGTTTGACATATTGTTATATAACTTTATTTACATGAAACCTATTTCATTATTCCAATTTTTGTTTCAAAAATAGACATTCAGGGGTTTTACAAATAATTTTATCATATTTTATCTCCTTATCATTTGTTCTCAAAAAATTCTACAATAAGACCTACCTCAATTTGTTTTAACATTATGACAAACGAGAAAAGAAAAAACTATATCTTTCATTATACATCCAAATTATGTGAATCTAGATTCATTTCAGTGGCTGTTCAAGCATCTGCCTATACATATGATGTCATGTCATATTATGATCTTTACAATTTTATGCACAATTTAAAAGTTGGCTAAGGTGCTTATAGTAACAATGTGACAGTAGTTCAATTATCGAATGCTAACTCCAACTATACATCTCGAATTGAGATGATTCCAAATCCTATGAAAAATAGACTTCAATATCTATTCAAACCCTTGTTTTGGACAAGGATAACCTGTCTTATGTGCCTACATCAATGGGCGCACAAATGTGAAATTCAGGTCAGTGTGAAAGAAAGTTACTCATTATATCATAATTTTGTATACATAACTTGGAATCAGGTGTTTCTTTTCCTACAGAAAGACTTCAGCATTTTTTATTCATATATCAATGAGTCTGACATATTTGGATGATTATAACATGTTAAAAATTATGTTCAAACAAGAGTCATAAAAAATTGGGCGAAATATTATCTTCATTTCTATTTCTAAATGTATAATAATGATCATCACTATAAGTTCATAATTCCTTAAATGTGTAATAATGACAGTATCATCAATCCATTATTTGTTCAAGTAGGAATTAAGATGAGAGGGTTTGGTGTCCCCTTACATACCTTTAAATCCCTGTTTCTTTTCTTTTTCATGAAGCTTCTCTTCTTGCCTTCAAGTTCTTCTTCCTCTTCTCTTCTTCATTTCAGTTTTTCTGTACCTCACGACTCTGTATATCTTATTTTACTTTTTCTCAAGTGTTACGTAATTTGTTTGTAATATGAAATCATATTCAAACATGTAACGACGTATAATCCCTAAAAAAATCTCATCTAATCAACAGCATAAGACATTAGTAATAAAAATGTTTTTCTTTCAATCAAGGCTCTTATATAAAAATGCTAGAAATCTACAACGAACAAGCTCTCATTGCCAAATTTGGGAACTCTTAGTACAGATCAAGCATGCCAGTTACATTTACATATCTGCTGGCATTCATCTGATCCAAGTTACTTCAGTGTCGTTTAATTATTACAAATATGATTTAGTAAATTAGATTCTTAGTTTTTGCCATAAGTAGCTCATCCTTTTGTGATGCCTATATTTGATCAGTCATAAGTAGTTTATGGAAAGCAATGAAGTGCTGTGGTATCACTTAGAAATTTACACATGTAATACAAATTGGGTGAATTCAAGTTGATTAGCCAGAAGTAAGTAGTTGAAAACTATTCATCAGAGAGCAGGAACAGAGCCAGGGGTCTTTGGGAGGAGCCTTGGAGAAAATTTTAAAATATGATAAATATAGAGAACAACCCCCTCCCTCCTTAAAATGTTGGCCTCGCTCTGTCGTTGTCAAAGAGGAAAGATGGATTAAAAGAGAAGACTCACAAGCTTACAAGTGCGTGTGATTTGGAAAAGGAAAAGTAAAGAACCCTTGAAACACTGCCCCTAAAACTGAAGTAATTACTTCTCACAAGCCTTTCTTTATTGTCAAAACAATTCACGAATTGATTTTTAAATTTTGAGGCCAGGTTATGTCATCTAGATACTCTAATCTGGTAAGCTTATTTGTGTTCAATGTTACTTTCATCACCTCATTTACGTTTGTATTGTCTATTATAAAGTTGATTGCTCTCACTGTGTTACACGTGTTTCATTCCTGTATCAAATTAGAACCTATCTTTTGTGTTGTATATTTACCAAAGGAACAAATATGTCAATTTGAAGGATGATTTGACCTTGGTTGTCTCAGGAACACCTAAAACTAATCCCCCTGATACTAGTTCCATATCAAAATTAAACTTCTACTAGTGTAATATCTTTGGCAGATTTAAGCTGACTGATGAGGTATAACATTAATATATGTTCCATGTACCAATGAACGCTCACCTTCTGTTTCATATGATCTATGCTCTTATGCCTGCACACAATTGGAAAAATATTAAGAGCTCATCCTCATTTTCTGTGATCATCTGACAGACTTCTCATTTGATGATGGAATGGAAAATTCAGCTGATCTCTTCCTGCGGTCAAGTGCAGTGGCATGTGGAGTTACATCATGGTTTAGTTTTGTTGGAGTAGCTCAAACTAGCGAGGGAACAAAATTAAATATGGTTTACGAGACAGGGGAGCTATTCGAATTGGGGATTCAGTTATCCTACTTGCTCGTGTTATTAGGTTTGCTTGGAGTAGGATCCTTCTTTGTTATTCGGCAGGTCCTTGTTCGTCGAGAACTTGATCTTTCTGCAAAAGAGTTGCAGGTATTTTCATATTTCTTATATTCTTCTTGTAAGTAGAATGCATATTAATACACCACAGAAAAAAAAACTAATATTGTGCTCTATACATTTAGAACTAGTTACATGAAAAGTTCATTTGAAAAGTGAAAGCAAGTGCTGAGGTTTGAACATACACAGGTGCATATCCTATTATGGTTTTCCATTAAAAAATTTCTGAGTTTTTTAATTAAGAAACTCAATGTCTCATAAAATGTGAATTGCATACAGTATTCACATGATACACCTTTAGAAGGGAAGAATCAATCATTTACCACTGAGCTAGGAAGGTTTCTATTCAAATAATCTGAAATTGGTTTGTAAAAAGTTTTCATGTAGGACACTTTTCTGAAAGACCCAAACCTTGATGCAAGTGTTTGAAGATATGGTATAAGGACCAATGAAATTAAGCAAATACTTAATGGACAAAGAAATCAGTTTTTTCAGAAATTTTGTTCATTTCATAGTGATGACGTAAATAGAAGTATCATCATTGAAATGTCAGCCTGTACTGGCTGATTCTTTTACATTATACTGCGCTGAATGGCTTTGGCAATATAGCCTTACTTTCATCGATGGCTCGGTCCCATATCTAGAATACATATGTTTCCAATGTTTTTTCTTAATTCTGATTGATGGCGCTTTAGGAGCAAGTCCGAAGTGGCGATGCAACTGCGACAGAATATTTTGAACTTGGTGCAGTTATGCTGAGAAGAAAATTTTACCCAGCAGCAATAAAATATTTGCAGCAAGCAATTGAAAAATGGGATAGAGATGAGCAAGATCTGTCTCAGGTTAGATTAGCATATCACATGTTGGAAATCCATATTCTTTCATTTCCTAATATGTTTTTTAGTACTAGATGCAGTGAATCACTTCTAGTGCAAGTAAAAATGTTGTATGATTTCACTCCACCATTATGATCAAATTGTTATTATTATTGAATATAGTAAGTTTGATAATGTATTGTGACTTTGCAGAAAATATGGCATATAACTATTTGAAGTTCACAGATTGATAATCTTCCTTCAAAGTTGAATTAAGTTTTTCTATTTGATTACTTTCCTTCTGTTACAGTCCCTGTTTCATTGTCATGATTATAGCTGAGGATAGTAGCCCATCAGACTTATTTTTGCTTTCAAAAAATTTCTCTTTTTCAAAACAAAAGGTGATATTGTTGGCAAGCTGTTACAATGCATAAAATTACTTTTCAAAATTGTTTTATTTCTTTTTCTATAATCTTATGTGTATGAGATCACATTGTTAATCAGGGAAGGCATGCATTAGTTCTGAAGTATGAAAATAGATCCAAGGTCCAGAATTAAAGTACTGCATGCATGCCATCACAAGTTATGCGAAGACCAATAAACAAAACAAAAAGTAAAATAAAGTTGAAGACGAGGCAATATAAAACAAAATCTTAAGAACTGGCTTATTGATGGCATCTTGTGATGTTAAGGACATTTAGTTCGTAACAAAAAAGAACTTCCAAAGTACAACAATGAAACAAAAGGGCAATTGTTGTAGAGAAAAGCATTCAGAGGAGGAAATTTTCTAGATGTAAGGTAATTGGGGAATTTTCACAGTTGGTGTGACTTATGTTTCCTCCTTTTTTTCACAGTTAATTTTCACATGTGTTCATCCAATAATAATGCACGTCCGCGTTGCTAGCAGTATCCCCTTTTTACCCTACTGGCATGTTGTTAGGCCGGCATGCAATTGTTGTCATGGTCCTGTTTATTGACAATACAACAAACTTAGCTATTTCACTATACAGTGTTGCTTAATCTTAAATGTTGTATTTTGGTAGATTGAAGAAAACCAAGGTATAGGGTTAAAATTATGCCTATGTCATGAGTGCTCAATGATATGGTTCCACTTGGTATTGGCTTAGATGGCAGTTAGTTGATTGAGGTACTAGTGGATAGCTATAGATTACAATGTTACATCGGTGCATGTTCTCCATCATTAACTTTGTTATAGTTATTAGTAGCTAATCCTTTATCTTATAAATATATTGATGGATTGTAGGTTTATAATCGGTCTTTGAAAACATTTTTATCCTTTCTGTCTTCCTTTATGCTGCATTAATATTGTCATGCTGGTTCATGATCTCTAGGCATCTGTCATATTTTTTTCCCGGGAATAGAAATATGTATTAAAATGTTCATGACTTCTTTTGGTTCACTTGCATTCCATTTTATTTATAATAACATGGAAACTTATTTAACACACAGTTATAATTTTTACAAGGTATATAATGCTCTGGGAGTCAGCTATGTTAGAGATGACAAACTTGACAAAGGTATTGCACAATTTGAAAAGGCAGTAAAGCTTCAACCTGGCTATGTCACTGCATGGAATAACTTGGGCGATGCGTATGAAAAGAAAAAAGAGTTGAGAGCAGCTCTCAAAGCATTTGAGGAAGTACTTCTTTTTGATCCAAACAACAAGATAGCACGACCAAGAAGAGATGCGTTGAGAGACCGTGTGAAGCTTTACAAGGGTGTCTCAATCAAATCAGAAGAGCGATGATCTTTTCATTATTCACATGATCTCAGTGATCACAGTTTTTCCTTCAGATTTTCTTTCTGGTTACTAAATGGCTCCGAGGATCTTGTTTTGGTTACAACCGAGTGCACTTGAATCTGGATCCTTCCTGTCGGAATGGGTGTAGACACGGCTCCTAGGTGATCAAATTTCTGTGGATTGTAAGTGAATGTTAGGTAATATGCTGATTTAGTGTAAATCTCAGCAGTAAGTACCATGTTCTTTGTCGGAGCTTCCACTCAGTTCATTTCAAAAGTCACATTATGCTTCAACAAATCTCAGTGGTACCCTATGATTAATTGCTGACCTCATGATTTCACCAGACTATTGCTTTTGGTAGTTTTGTTGCGTATATATGGAGGTGCTACATCTATTATATTCTTCACTTATAATTTTACCCTCTATCTCAAGACGAGCAGACTCTTTGCATACTTCGTGTTATAAGTTGGATGAACTTGATATTTATTTTGCCATATGGCATCAATATACCAATTTCCTTGATTTGATGCCATTGATGGTTGTTCTGTCACTACCTACAATTCCCTGGATAGAACAAAATCAATTAAATTCGTGTGCAAGAACAATTATTCAAGACAAAACCAGAACTCTTTAATGATCAACTGGCGGTTATAATAATTTTATGCAACAACTTTATATCATATTTTGAAGGATGTCGTCTTCTCAGTTATGCTAAAATTGTAACCCAAGTTGTGAAAGCATAAATATGTCTTTTTTTGTTACTTCATGAAGTTATGTTTAATTGTATTTAAAAAAACAAATTATAATGGGGTGATAATAATAATAATTTAACTTGTGAGTTTAAAGCATATTGTAGCTTCTTTTTTCTCATATGGATTAGCTTTGCATTTAGCTCAATAGAACTGTTCACTTAAACTGTGTTTTTTTTTTCTCACATCTGAAAATAGTCCAGCAAACAAACCCTTGGCCAACTGGTCCAAGCACTCTCCAAGTTGAAATTTGCCTCACAATTTGACCACTTTTCTCTCTCTTATAACGAGCATGATAAAAGGAAAAAAACGTCTCTTTGGCCTCTATCTATTGGTTTTAGACACACTGAGTTGTTTCCCAAGTCAAATCGAATTAACATTGCGAAAACTAAAACATGCTTGATGACCGCCATGGCCGTGAAATAAAACTCACGACCTGTGAAAGTCCAGATTCACATCTCACACCCCCGTGACCAATTTCTTCCGCTAGTATTAGTTCATATATGTGCTCATGAAAATTCATAACACCCCCATGAACAATTTTCTACCTCGTTAGTAAGAGTTCATGTGTACTCATGAAAATACTCATCGCGGCCTTGTTTTCGGCTTTTCACGTGATTCTCGGAGGTAACATGGTAATGACAATCCACGTTCTTTCGTGCACAAAGCGGTCACGTCATTTCCCGATTGTTGATATTTTTTATGATCGTGAATCTTCTTTCATGGCCCACGAACTTTTGATGGAAATTTTCAATCGTAATCCGTGAGCTTGTGAACTTGATTTACGGCCGTGATCCCCCCATAATCCGATGTTAATGCGTGATATGTTAGGAAAAGTTAAAGAAGTTAGCTTTGAGTAGAATGACGACTCTACTAAATCAAAGAAAAAGATAAATAGAACTTGATTCATTCGATGATAAAACCTATCAAAAATCATTTTAGATGTAATCCTAAAATTATGTTGTAGTAGGCAAAAAAAATTTAATTAGAAAACTTGATTCAATTCCAGTGCAAAAAGGGAGTTGTATCTGTTTGCCTAATTTTTAAAACTATAAATCTAATTACTTCTCTTAACATGTAAACTTTTTTTTATCCCATCATGAATTATTTTCTATCTATTTTAGTTAATTATAAAATTACATAACCGCTAAAAGTTTTCCAAATCAATAATAGGTTTAACATATACTTCGTCAGTAAAAAAAAGTTAAAGGAACAGAAAGTTGATATTAGGAGTGGAGTTTAAAATAGAGGTAAAGGTGATTTGAGTTGGGTCATTTTTTCGTTTAAAAAAAGAGCAATGCTATATCCTCTAAATTAGGAGAATATAGCATAGTAAATTTATCAACTTTTAGGAGTATTTTAAATATGTGAATGTTAGGAGAATTATTAGGTTAAAATTTTAGGAGGATGTATCATTTTTCTAAAAAAATTATCACAGGTTACTTTCTGGACCAATTTTAAAAAATATAAAAATTACTTTCTAGCAGGTTTTTTTTTGAATGATTTTTTTCGATTCCATTTAAATAGAATAATATTTTTTAAAATATATAATAAATTAAAATAAATATCAATATATTTAATTTTATAACTAAATATAGGACATAGTATTAGAACTATTAAATTAGAGTTTGATAGTTCTAATTATTTATAAATTAATATAGGATATAGTGTTCCTATCAAACTCTAATCTAATAGTTCTAATACTACATCATATATTTAGTTATAAAAATAAATATATTAATTAGAATTCCTGTTAAATTAGAACACTAATTAATTAGAGTTTGAAAAAAAAAATATTATATCAATAATAAAAAAACTAATTATTTATAAAATTAATTATATAAATAATAAATTTCGCTCAATTAGAAAATCACATTCGATTTTCTAATTTTTTGTTTTTCCATTTGATTTTTTAGGATTGAATAAAATTTTCTTGCACTCCTAATTTAAAAGGATTTTAGGAAAGTCCGAGAAAAGAACTTTTCATTAGAAGAAGAAAAAAAAATCTCAATTCGATCGTACGTACGCAAGCAAAGCATTAAGATTCCCGCTAAGGTGAATCTACCGGGGGGAATCTTTCCGCACCCCCGACAGCGATAGCTAATTAGATACCCACCAACAATTCATTCAATCCGGTTGGGTACGCGATTGCTGTCTGTCGCCAACACCGTACATTACATTGCTCGCTCTCTCTCTCTCTCTCGTCGTCGTCTCCTTAACAGCATCCACCATCCGACTCGGGGTTAAGTAGCCAACCATTGGAGAGGACAACCGTACGGGATCCACGTGTGATCGACGTGTGCCCACGACCACCGTGCACGCTGTTCGGGCACGCGCAGGCGAACCGAGGAGCATGAGAATAGAAATAGCAATAGATCACCGCGATCTAATCTAAACCAAAAAGCGGATCTAATTGATAAAAAAAGTGCAAACCAGACCAGAGCACACCAACACCGCAACACCAGCCGCGGAACGGCGCAAAAGTACGTACTTGGATTCCGCGGAGAGGAGAGAGAAAGAGAAAGAGAGAGCACATGACATTGTTATTTATTATTATTATTATTATTATTATTATTATTATTATTATTATTATTATTATTATTATTATTATTATTATTATTATTATTATTATTATTATTATTATTATTATTTCTGCTATTAGTTAATTAGCTAGTAAACATGATGTACCAGCTCAGGGATTTCTAGCTGTAGACCACCACCGACTGTGGAGTGCTATTATTATTATTATTATTATTATTATTATTATTATTATTATTATTATTATTATTATTATTATTATTATTATTATTATTATTATTATTATTATTATTATTATTATTATTATTATTATTATTATTATTATTATTATTATTATTATTATTATTATTATTATTATTATTATTATTATTATTATTATTATTATTATTATCATTTTTTAATTGAGAATAATAGATTCCAATATGAGTGATTGGAATATGATTATTCTGTTTCTTTAAACCTTTTTTTTTCTTCTCGACTTGTCTATTATCTATCATTATTTATTTCAATACATAGCAATCTAACTCACGATTTACTAGTTCAGAAGATATAAAAAAGTTTGAAAATGTTTGGAAATTGTTTGATTAATCTTTTAGTCATATGAGAGAGAGAGAGGTTTGGTTACATGGAATTGCAACTTTGTGGGGGGTCCAATTAATTAAGTTGGCAAATGTGAATTTGGTGGCGGTGGCCATGCATGCATTGCATATGATGCATTCACCAAATCATCACCACCACCACCGCCACCACGATCTGCATTGTAGGATTTGGATCGATCTGCATGCATATCTTTCTTTTTTTGCGTTGTGCGCTCGTGTGTTCGATCGATCGAGATGAGCAACCGGCTGCGCCCCACCACCATGTGGCCAGGAGAGGATTCCAGACGAGACAACTATTTCCAGGACCTCTCTCTCTCTCTCTCTCTCTCTCTCTCTCTCTCTCTCTCTCTCTCTCTCTCTCTCTCTCTCTCTCTCTCTCCATAATTGCATCACCCTTCAGGGACGGAGCCAGTTTAATACTTAGGGGAGGCCAAGTAAGGAATAAAAATATATATATATATTAACTTTATTAACCAAATTAAGAAATAAAAAAATATTACAATAGAATCAACATATAATTACAATTATTATTTTATTTAGATTAAAATATTTTTTGTTATTCATCATGCATATTTTTTTCTTTTTATGTTTATCATGTTAAGAGAAGATATATGTAACTAACTTTTTATGACAACTAATTAATTTAATTTTTTTATAAAAAAAGAGTTAAAATTATTAGTACATATATTATACATTCATAAAAACACATATTATACTATAATCTTTTATAAATGTACACATATATTCTCTTATTACTATAATAACACATTATAATTATGTCAAGTTCAAAAAGTTAGGGGATACTTCATATATATAATAATATATATTACTATATATAATATTTCAAAAAAATTAGAAGGAGCTTAATTATGTCAAGTTTATAAAATTAAGGGGGGCCATATCATATATATTATATATGTATATAATAATATATAGGTAATGTTGCAAAAAGTTAGGGGAGCCATGGCGCCCCAAACAATACATTGGCTCCGTCCCTGATTACCCTGTTCACTAATATAGTGAACTAGGTAACAAGAACACCATCATAATGAATATAGTAAAGTAGCTAATAAGATCACCATATATCGTAATCAATTAATCTACTGCAATACAGCATAGAATCCATATATTCTTCTTTCTTTATTCGATTAATAAGAATTTGAACTATTATTTTTCTGATTATTTCGTATCACCTCATTTTTTTCTCGATTGCTACCACGATAATTGAAATGATCAGATAAAGATCAAAATTCATTACACCCAATTAATTTGTGTCTCTACCGATCTCATAGCTTAAGACTTCTAACGAAAAATATTTTATATACGACAAGTTATGAATTTGAGACATCCTTAAACGAGAAGAGACTCTTTATCACTTATGTACATATAATTTGGAACTCAAAATGATCTGAATGAACGCTTGACCCCAACTATGATTGGTCACATTTATATTTGTTCTGTCTATTTGACAATAATTGTATGCCATAATTAGTGTGAATCTTCTCAAGTAGCCCATTCAGCTGACTTTATAATTATTTGTTGTATCAGTAAAAAGATATAAATGATTCGGGATGAAACTTCAATACGGCCGACGTATTTGGAAAAGCATGCAATCGATTGTTGTGGACAATTTTCCCAAAGGAAAGGGACTTGCCAATCCCCCTATGGGAAAACTTGGACAGAGAAAGCTCTAACTTAGACAGGAACATTGGAATACATGTAACATGCAAGCTTGCCACTTTCATTGTACATTATTTATTCAGGGCTTAAATTCTTCAAAATTTATGTCAAGTCAATGTAGCAACTCCCATGCTATAAAAATGTATGCTGGTCAGAGCTTGCATTTGCATATGAAAGTGACCTTTTTTGGCCGCACAATGTGGCTTATGTGCAAGTCGCCCCAATTTTGTGCCAAGTTGGTACTTTAATATTGCAGGAAAAAACAGGCTCCACAATTGTGTTTTCCAATTCATATTTCTGATGTAGCAAGATGATTGGTTGTGGTATGTACGTAGCCTTTTTCCAATTTCATATGAACACAGGCAGCATTCAATAACTTGAGCACATTGATTTCTTTAACAAAATTATGTGTTGGCTTTTCAAGAAGGCTTCAAGGTCAGGCATTCAGTGACGAACTGTTATGAAAAACTCAGAATATATTGTATAATCAACTCCATATAAAACAAGGAGTACAGCAATTATTAGGACAAACTGCTCAATTTGCAGTAACTTGGAAGAGCTCCGATCCTTGGGAATCATAAAATATAGGAGCATTTCTAGCATCATTATTAGTTACCATGCCTTTGCATGAATGAATTAATTATACATCCAAACAGCACTAGAACACACACACCACTCCTAGCTAATACCCTCCATCAGTTGAAGACTATACAATTGACATGTAGAAGAGTCTTCTAAATGGCTTATTCAATCCCCCCTTCTTCTCCATGGCATTCCAGGAGGAAGATTGATCTTATTTCTCCTATACATATAGTAATACTATTAATAATAATAATAATCATCATTATCATAGAAGAAAACTACTGACACACTAAATAAATAACCAGGACCAGACTGAGGTTAGTATATGAGCCAATGACCAACTGCATGTTCTTGCCCTTCCTAGTGGTCAGTGCCTCTTTAGCAAGCTCGAGTTGCTGTAATAATTGGGGTATAGGCGATTGCTGTAGGCCTCCTGGCCGACTGCTGCAGCTGCAGATTTGTCTACAGGATGCTGCTGCTTGTGGGAGTTGCTGTTGGCCGAGTTGGACCTCCCGGATCTGTTCTTCCTCCTTGGAGCAGTGGAGCGGGGAATGAAGACTCCAGTGCCTTTGCTCTCTCTTGCTGATCTGTAAGCCACTTCGTAGTTGTAAGGAGGTGGCATAATTGACTGAGGCATCAGGTAAGGAAATTCCTGCACACATGCAAGATCTAACAGTGTTAGACATAATGTTTCAGCTGTACAGTGATAAGTGGTGAGATGGATTTTGAGCTGTCAGTGATGAATTATTAGCTGTCTGATACCGAAAGCCAAAGGGAATCTTTTGATTTACTACATGCAAGATAATGAAGAGCTCAAATGATAAATAAAGGCTTTATCTTGCTTTAATCTTGAGCTTTATAGTGAGCTAACATCATGGAAAGCAGCACAATTATTTCCTCCAATTAGACGCGCCAAAATTATGCACCTCAAAGTACAACATCAAAAAGCTGATGCAATCAATTGTGAGGAAGGAGAAGTCATAAATCATTTTTCCAACCAGGTAGATACCATGTTAGATCATGGCCCCATTTTAACAGTGTTATGGTCCCCCTTCAATATTGGGCAGAGTGGAAGGCATCTATTTTGCCAAATCTAGACCTTCTTATTCTTAGCTATTGAAGCATCAAGAAGGCAAAAGAAAAAAAAGGCAACTCTGAAGAAAAAAAAGTTACACAAGAAACTTTGAGGATGTCAGATCCCTTAATAGAAGAGAAGAACCATAAACTTCCTAAGACAGGACTTACAGGCAAACATCATCTGAACTCTTAATAACAGTGCAAGCTATGTGCATGGGAAAATTAGATGCCAAAGAGTACCGAATCAAACAGCAAACTGACCTGAACTTGAAGTGGTGGACACTGCACTGGAAACTCCTCCTCATCATCCATGATCAGCAGGGCAATCTGCTTGCTCAGATCAGCAAAGAAGACATCATCTTCTATCTCCAAAGCCATCTTACGACTAAGAAAGCAAGCACACCACAAGTATGTGCGGCAGGGAAGAGAGCAGCTCTACTATGTGTACAACCTCGAAATTGGACTAGACGCAAGTTAAGCTACTGCCTTCAGCTTCTCATATCTGTTTCCCTTTTCCTTCTTCCATGGTTGGAGGAAAGGGATTTAATAGGCAAAGAGAGTCAGGCAAGGGGAGGGCAGTTGGGGGGAGGGATGCATGTGGAGTTAGGGGCCACATGTGGGTCCATCAATGGCAGTTGGCTAATCTTCTCTTTATGACCCCACAAGAAAAAAATAAATTAAATTGCAAATTAAATAAATAAATTTTCATGACATTATCCTTGTGTGATGATGGTATGAAATGGATGAGGAGCATCAGGCATAAAAGTTGCCAACAAAGATTCAAAATCCAAAGGCAGACTCACACAACACATCACAACTCACAAGACATCCAATGTGGGGGACTGTCTCTGGTGTCTCCTCCTCCTCATCCTCCTTAGTACTCTGCAAATTGCCATCCCAATCCACTCAATGAGATAACATGGCTGAACATTGAAACTAGGCAGGTTTCTCTCCACGTCGACAACTTCATACATACACATCTTTAAGTAATTTATTTTTCATAAATTATTTTCACCTGTAGTATACATAATAAAGCACATCCATCATCCTCAGGTTACTTCTTTTATATGATATGAGCTGAATTCAAGATTTCAATTTGAAGTGTTCTGCAAACATGTAGAATTAGTTTACCCTCTGTTTTTGTATGCTTTATATAAGCAGTAGTTTGTGACATTATTTGCTTCTGGTTAAGTGTAGTAGTTGAATATTCTTCTGAAATATATGTATGAATCAGCAATTGATGTGGAGATTCTTATCTGATCATCAGTAAGTACTTGGTCTACTATACTACCACACTACTTCCTCACTTGTTGGACCCACCAATGAAAAGTGAGTGGCTCTCAGTTGCTTTTCCTTCACAAATTCACTCTCATAATGAAATTTAGATGATAGAGAAAGAACACTCTTTTGGTCCACTCCCTGCTTTAGTGCTACTATGTTGTTCACTTGTTTATGATTAATCAAAATGTAGTCTTTTCCCTTTTTGGTTACTATGAGAGCAGTGCAAATTAACTTGATATCCAAACTCACTCTATTGTTAGGATATCTATCTATCTATCCAGCTGAAATTAAATCATGTCCACTTCAGTTTTTATTCCAATATGAGTAGCATGAGCCACAAAATTGTTTCTCCATTTCTTTCTAGTACATCCCTCAAAAGGCATAGGAATGTGAGCTTCTGTGTGTATGTCAGCATGTGCATGCATACTTTTGCCCAATTAGTTAAGCAAGCTTTTGCCCAAGATCTGCTTACTAAACTATAAAACTCTAATTAGTCTTGGACCTTTTAAGCAAAATAAGAACAATAATAATTAACATGATGGCTGATTGGCTGACTGGAATTGCATAATTGGTGGTGGTGGCGGTGGTGGTTGATGATGATGGTCCCCTAAAAGGATCAATCATGTTGGCCAGGTATTCTAAAAACTGTACGATGCTCCATCATACTTTCGGTATTCTAGGAATGAAAAAAGCAACCAGAGTTTACTGTTCTGGCCAAATTATAGCAACAGCTATATTATATTTATTCATATATACATATATGGCTGTAGCATATGATGATGATGATCTGATAACAGATAAGAACTAGCTGGCTGGCCTGATGTTGTTGTGCCTTTCAGCACTTGGCTGCCTCTGCCTCAAAATTATGGTATCCAAGTTGGGATACAGAATTCATTTCATCTGGATCAGAATGCAGGCAAGTAGCAAGCAAGCAACAGAGCAGGCAGGCAGGAGAGGAAGCAAAAGGGTGTACATGCATCATGAACAGGAATGGGTGGAGGTGCAATGGATCTCTCAGAATTATGACGGCTGTCGTCTTGCTCAGAAGCACTGTGCCTCCTGCCCATGGAGCCACTCAGAGGTGCAGAGCGAAGAATCATTAGCTTTTAGATGCGATTATCCAAGTGATCAGCAATACTAATTAAATTATATATTTGTGGAAATTCAAACTAGATTCTGAAGTCTATAACAAAAGATTATTAGGACAAAAGGGGTGCTGATGTTTCTGATCAGATGTCTCAGTCAATCTGACAAGGCCCTCAGCTGAAACAGCCGCACAAGAAACTTATGGCCGTGAAGCTCCATGTTCATTATCATCATCATCATCATCTTGACAAAGTTAATTCTTTACCTATTTCTTGAATTGAAGTCTATGTCATATTAGTAAAATATCTTCATTTATAAGTTAACAGATTTCAATTAATTATAACTCATAAGCAATGATTTCTCATAACTAATTATTTTTTTTTACATCATGTGCAATGTTTCTCTTTCCTTATGAACTGAATAACTGGCTGTTAACATCAATGACAAAGTAGTCTCTAGTTTTTGTTTCTCAGCGGATCATTCAGTAAGAAAAACAGATGACTGAATATATTAAATTGGTGAGTCCATTAAAGAAGATCAAGGTTACTTTCAATATATTTAATTGTTCATTTTTTTCAATATATATCATATTTATATACACTGATATCAGTTGAACTGGTATTTGTTATCGTCATAAAAAGAATTTATCCATTATTAAGAGTTAAGAGTCGGTGATTGTGATCTTGAAGACTGAAACGAAAAGTAGAAAAAGAAGAGTGGGAATAGAATTTGATTCTCCTTCATTCGATCCAGTCAGCCAAGTGGGGGAGAGAAAGAGGGGGGGAGAGAGAGAGATGACAGTTGTTTTTAGCTTTTAATTATAAAAATTTTATTAATATACAGGATGTTTATGTTAAATCAACCTTGATTGTCAGTATATTAGTATCCTCTGCATCATTTCATCAAAATACGAGTTTTCTATTTTACATATGTTGAACGACGAACTAAGAAGTTATCCTTTTCAAAATGCAACGATTTACATAACTAAGAAGTTAAAGAAACTATAATTGAGTAAAAGCATTAAATTTCTCTCCTCCTCAGTTGGCTGGCCGGCTGTATGCTTTTTCACTGGCAAAAGCTGTTCATTCCCATGCAGAGGCAGCATCGATTAGTTCCATACCACCGTCATGTTACCTCTTGTTGTTATGCTGCTGCTGCTGCTGCTCTCTCTCTCTCTCTCTCTCTCTCTCTCTCTCTCTCTCTCTCGGGAACCCACAAAGTGGTGGACAGGCAGTGAGCCAGTGACACTCCCCAAAGCAGAACTCATAAAAAATTCACTCGGGAGTATTTTCTGGGTGCTACTTTCCAACGTGCGGAGATATTTATTTTCTTCTTCATTCAGATTTCAGAATACATTAAAATATGCATCCTTTAGTTTCAAAATTTATTTTCTTCATCAAGGTCGAATATATCTAGATATATATATGGCATGTTACATTAATATCAATAAATATTAATTATTGGATTGGTTTGCACTTTGGTATTAGAATTCGGAAACCTTATTACGCTTAATGATTGACATTTAATTACTTCAACTCACTCAAACTCTCTTGCCTCAAATAAGATAATCGAAAGCGACACGTTCTCCTCTTTTTTTTTTTTCCTACTCGAGATCTAAACATATAATAATTTCCCCCAAACTATGAAAGGGCGAGAGGTAAGTAACATATATACATCTAGGCCATTGTCAAATGTGTCATGACAAGAACACACGTTGTGTCACATGGTCCAAACGTATGCTACAAGCATAACACATAAAGACGCTACACTCGTGATTGCTAGCTACAAAAGTACCCACAAATTCCTCTTGATTTAACTTTTTGCAAAATATTACCAAAAACTAGCTATAACTATGTTTTAATTTAAATAGGAACACCTCAAAAAACAAAAAAAAATATCCCACTTATATGGCCAACATATAGGTCCAGATTTCAAGCCATATCAGCCCATTCCAGAAGGCCCAAATCTGTATAATTGTAAGCCCGTTGACACAGACCCACTAACATTTCGGCCTGCAAGCCTGCTTTCTGAGGAAAGATGATGAAAGCGATCAAAACAGAAACAAGTCCCAAAAATGAAAAAAAAAATTCTAACAATTAACATATTTTACGCATTGAAAACATATCTAAGATATCTTAATGATTTCTTAGTAACATATGAATAATTCAGTAATTTATTACACACCTTAAGGATAACTCTTTTTCTAATCAATTTGTGTTTTCGTTTCTTTTCGGGGCCCATGAAGTTTTGAAAATTTGCTGAAAAAAATTACATTAATTAGAAAACCTAAATAAAAAATTAACCGCTAATTTTGAACATCGTTAACAACCTCTTGAAGTATATCAGCAGAAGGGTGCCAAAGTGTCACAAATTACTAATTAGTGATAACTTTGTGTAAAAGGATATGATAATAAAATAAAAAAAATTAAAATGCACCTTAATTTTTTTATATATATTTTTGACACGGCATGCTTCAGCAAAAGAAAAAAAATAAGTAAGAGCAATTAGCTCCTGTTTGGTTTCAGAAAATAGTTTTATTTTTACTTTTTTGTGAATAAGGATTTTCATTTAGTTTGCCATTCTCATTTTTCGTTTTATTTTTTATTTTTTGAAAAAAGGACGAAGAGTCAAAGAAATAGTGTAGTTTGTAGGCTCACATTGGCCCCATACCCCAACCCCAACGGTAAGAAACAAACATTAGAACTCTTTTATGTTTCAACTCCTAAAGACTAAAATAGAATGGAAACATGGAAAAGGAAATACATATTTATGTTTTTTTTATTAAAAATTATTTCAAAAGATATTTCTAAATTCTAAACCAAAATGGATTTTAAACGTTTCCTTTACGCAGTTACATTTTTTTTTATTCACAAAAGTGAAAAATGAAAAATTGCATAAATTTGGTTAATTCAATTTTTTTCAATTTACCCCCGATCTTTTTTTTTTCTCCGTTCGGTGGTTTATGTTTTCAAATTTTGATCACCCCCTTAATCAAAACAAAGATTGATAGTAAAAAAAAAAAAGGGACTCAATCCGCCGGAATCGCCATCGTCCCCAAACCCCAATTGCCTCGATGCATCTCGCCCTGCTCCGTCCCCCTTCCGTCCCGACCAAACTCTCGCTTCGTCGCAGTGCATGGCGGCCGCCGCCTCCGGTCGTCGTCGCCCCCCGCTGCGGCGAGGCCAAGAACGCCCGGGGAAGAAAAGGGGCAACTAGTCGCAGGATCGACATATCCGCCGTCATCCGGCCCAAGGACGTCAGGGCGCTCGCGCGCGCGGCATCCTCACTCGCGGCCAACCTCCTGCTCCTCGCCCTCGACGCCGGGTCCGGCCCCGGCGGCCTCGAGCGAGGATGGTTGTGGGACGCTTCCTTGGGCCGCGGCGAATGGTGGATGGCTCCGCTGCGGCGGCGGCGGCGGCGGCGTGGGCACGTCGGGAAGGGATTGGCGTGTCTGGCGGCGTCGGCGGCAGCCGCCGCAGCCTTGGGGAGGTGGGAGTCCGGCGCCGCTAGGGTTCTGGGGTCGGCCGCAGCGGGATTAAGGGCGCTAGTCGAGAGGAGGACCGGCGCCGGGGTCGCGGTGGCGCTGGGGCTGCTCTTCTGCGTGGCGCTTGCTTGGAGCGGCCGCCGTGGCCGGAGAAGACGAGGCTTCTGGAAGTGGAAAGGTTGGAGATGAAACCAAAACGTACATTTTTGTCCGATACTTCGTATTAACTCCATTGATTGCATTATTTTAGGATTCATTTACGAATCCAATTATGTGTTTTCGAAAATTTACATAAATGTGGTTGATTTGGTAAAACATTGTGGTCTGGATCTTACTATGAACTCAAATCATGGATTCGACAGGGGAAAAAATATATGACATTGATTTGGATTCAGATCAGAGGAAAAAAAATATAGGTTTAGTGTTTGTGCGGTAATGCCATTATACCCCTTTATTATCATCTTAATTAATTGAACATTATTTTTTTATATAAATAATTAAAACGTCGTTGTTGTAATTAAAACGTCTCATGATATTATTTAAAGGAGTAACATAATTATATTTTTTAAAAAATATTTGCTTGCACAATAAAGATCGTTTATGAGATTTCAATCAATTGGATGCTCAACTCGCCCTGGGCAAATTGGTATTATATTTTTTTTTATCAAACCAACCGATTATTTTAAAGCACATTGCAACGATTTAAGGACTGTTTGATAACTAATAAGTATTTATTTTAAAAGAAAAAAAATTTGGAATGTATTATTTTACTCTTATAATATACATAACTTTCTTCATAGATTTTATTTATTATAATATAAAAAACTTTTTTATTTGATTAAAATAATAATTTATATTTTTTTTTATTACCTAACAAGTAATTACTTATTTTTTTAAAATTAGCTTCAATTATTAAACTATTTATCATCATCAGAACAAATCTTTGTATTTTTTATGCTGATGGTATAAATACTAAGTAGCTACTAACACTGGGGGAGTGCCCGAGTATTTTTGTTTTTAACGATCAATGGGGTTGGTGTTGTGACTAACACTAGATCACTAATTCGACCAATAAAATAAACTCTTAAAAGTTAATTCCTGAATGCAGTTTCAACTCTTAATTAAATTGGACTAAGAGTCAACTTCAATAGATTATAAGAGATGTACTAAGACTATTAATTTATGATAGAAAAAAAATTATTCAAAGTAATTAAAAATATGTTATTAACTATCGCTAATTTTTCAACATACTTGCTAATTAATTATGACAATAAAACTTACCACTTGACGCACAGTGGCCATTCAATTTGGTCCCGATTGATCATTTTCGTATTGGATTCAATTTCATATTTGTAATTGTACTTTTTCTTATTCCTGGTATCCAAATGAGAACGAGAATATAAGGATAAAAGGAATATACAACGTTATTTTGAAAATTAATTTTTCGTTATACAATAAGTCTATCAATTTATTGTATAGCGCGTTATGCGCTATACCCTCATAATATAATTATTCTCATGTTTGGTCCATTTCAAAGATGAATTTTACTGATTGATCATCTTCCACTTTTGTTCTTAACAAAAAGGAGTTGTATCGAAATTTGATTTGGTACCGTGTAATATAAGTCAATTGAGAATCATATCAGACGTCACACTTTCTCACTTCGATCTTATCATTGAATTCAAATATTTTAAACCTCCACTTATAAGATTTGTTTTTCACTACAACAAGAAAGTCATATTATAATGAATATAAATATCGAAAATTAAAAGATACGTAAATCTTTTGTAACGTAGATGAATTCTTATCTCACCATCTTGTTTCCCAAATTATAAGAATTTTAAATAGTCAATTTTTTAGTTGGTAATGCCGTTTTTCCTCCTTTTTTCAGTCATGATTAGCCTCATGATGAATTTATAAAAGCAAAAAAAAAAACAAAAAACAAAAAAAAACAAAATTGGTGTGTAAAGTGTAAACTTGCTCCAACTCCTTTCAAATTTCTTACTTTTAGCGTGAATTTTCGTTTTTTAAGATAAAATGGGGTACAAGTAAAATATTGATAACTGTTACCCCCTCTACTATAAATTATTAAATGTAATGAATACGTAAATCAACTAAGATTAAATTTCATGAAAACGACTATTTTGTTTTCGAAATTACAATAATTATTTGTGTTAAAGATTTAATCTCAATCTAATGATCTCCTAATCGAACCCAATGGTTTGAGTGGCTCTCAGTTGCGAGGACGACGGCAGTCCTGATGCGATGTTTTCCATAGATTCAAATGCATGTAAAAATTGGAGCTTTTGGATAAATTTGCAAACTTTGGATCCATTTATTGACACTTATAAATCTATTCTAACTAAACGTAGTCATTTTCTTCAGTACTTTTAGAGAATGGAGCTCTAATAATCTGATCATTTCAATTAATTAGAAAAAAAATCATTTGCTGTTCGTATACAAAAAAAAAACCGTCAATGTGCTCAGCTCAGAGTCCAATTCACAGGCTAAATAGAACGTGTAAACTATTTCTGCTCTTGCTGTAATATGTTGGAACCTGCAGAGGCAGGTGCACTGCTTTGGTGCACGGCGGTGCCCCATCTGCGCAGGAGCAGAGCATAAAGGATCTCATTCCATGCATCTGGAACTCCGGGCAAGCACCAATGGCTGCAATCCTCCCTGAGAAGCCCAGACGCACTGCGATTCCAAGGATTGAGGTAGTAAAATGACTGATGGCCATCTTTTCTGTACGATGTCATTTGTGTCACATTCATCACATACAGACCGGCATTGGCAGCAACAGAAAGATTTCTGAAGGGCTCCAAGAAACTTGACCAAGAGTCTGACGATGAGGAGCCAAATTCAGGAAGCTTTTCTGCATGACATGTTTTGTTCCCGTTCTCATCAACCCTGCATACTCAGTCAGGGCATTTTAGTTATAAAGAAATGTCATTTGGATTATCATGTTTCAATAAGAAATGAGGAAATCATACATGATATATAATGAGTTGAGTAGAGCGAACTTTAAATATTGTTTCATACTCATAATTAAAGTTCAATTACAGGCTGAGTGCAACAAACCTGAAATGAGGAGGAGAATACGTGCGGAAGAAGACCTTCGTCCTGCTCCTATCGATCTCCCTATTTATCCAATCGAAAGTCGTTTGGATTGATTTATGATAAGCAGTCGCAATGCTCATATTCGTCCTCACCTCCTCCCCTTCCTGAAAGTAAAATCCACTTCATGGAAAAAAAAGCAAGAAAAAATAAAATTATATACCTTCCAAGTACTTGACATCAACTAACTACTTACAACTCTGCTAAGATGACAAAAACCAAAAACTTTGTAATGACTTAGTTACAGTCAATAGACTCAATACATGTTATTACAAAGATAGATGGAGAAGATGCATGCCATGCATTGTTGTTCAGAAAGTAGGAATCGAATGTGTGATCAATAACGAAAAACTGTATATACCTTCCAGTTGTCTTTTCATAGTTCCACCAGTGACCAGTGTTGAAGATGAGCACATCTGCATCCTTCCACTTGGTAGACCTCTTATCCATGGCGTCCACCTTGATAACAGTCCTCACAAAGTGCAGCATTCCCGCCGGTGGACGGCCATGGGCGACAAGGTGTGGAGCTCTGTAGTATTCTATGGTGCAATTGTAGTCCTCAAACTTGAATGCCAAGGACCCTCTGTGTTTGGAGATTGGGTTGCCATGAACTTCGTACACGTGATCTTTGTTTGAAATCACGGAGTAAAGCATGCACAGAAGCGACTCCCACTGGTTTCTTCCGATCGAATCTCCGACGAACACAAGTCGCCGATTCCGCAGATTCTCGAGCATGGTTCGACCGTCGAATCTGCAAATTAATTGCGTGAGATATCAAATGGCTGTTTGTGAGAGCATTAAAATCTACAGATTAGCACAATCAGTGCACATGGCAATCAATTAATTCTGCTGAATATCCGCTGATGACAACAATGGAAAATCAATCATCCGATCGAAACAATAATTTTACTTGCAGAATGTCGGATCGACGGCATCATGATACAGAAGGAAAAGCGTGTTATCACGTGTACCGATTAGAAACAATAGAAAACAATTAGAGTCAGGCAAGCAAGAGTGATGAACCTCGGAAGGTTGCAGCCGGCGGCGGGCTGCCACCGCCACCTGGTGTAGAAAAGGTCCGGCCGGCCGTTCTCGGCGCACCGGAAGCCTTCGTCGATGAAGGGGCAGTCCACCGACTGGTACAGCGGGTAGGACACGGTCTCCTCGTCCCAAATCCACCTCCCTCCATCAAACAAATCACAGTGTTGCTGCTCCCGTTCATCGTTGACGTCGACGCGACGTCCGACACTCACTGCTGATTCGTAGCCACGATGACCTCCGAAGTCGTTTATAACATGTCCCTTGCGCCGCAGCAGCAAGAGCTGACTGGCGAACAGAGGGCCTTCACGATAGAACCGGATCAAGTAGAAGAAGCGGAACTCAAACAGCAATGAGGACGCGACGAGGGCGAAGACGACGGCGCAGCCCGCGGACGTGGCGCAGCGCTGCGTGGGCTTCAGCAGCCTCCGGCGCCACTGCAAGGCGGGCGGAACCGCGGCGACGCCGGCGTCCATCAATTCCTCGCCGATTCCGCCGGCGTCAGGATGCTAATTATGGCACGCACCGGCGCAGAGAACAAACAAAACAAGAAAGCGGACACCGACGACGACCGTACACGTTGTACGTGACCAGTCATTGATTTGTTGGATTCGATGCAATGCAATCCAAAGGTCGCGAGTTGCGAGATGCAAAAATATCTAATATCTATATATGTTGATGAAAAGGTACGATCGAGAAACGCGATGCAGCGAGAGATCTATTGACTCCGAAGTCCGAAGTAGAAGATTTCGACGGCCTTCATGGATATCTATTTGGAAAAAAGAAAAGATGAACTGTTGGAAGAGGAGCAGAAAGAAAATTGCGAATTTTGTGGGTGGGGCATGCAAGAAAAGAAGGCGGCAGTAGCTCCATGTAGGCCACGCCATACATATTATATATAAGAGATGATGATGATGATGATGATGATGATGATGATGATGATGATGATGATGATGATGATGATGATGATGATGATGATGATGATTTTAACTCGCCCATTTAATTTTTGATGGATTATTTCGATGGAGTACTTTATCTTTCATATATTATCATAATTTATAGTAATTCATATATTTCAAATTATATATTTTATTTAAGGCTTAATTCTTTGAATTATGCTTTTAATATATCAAACTTACCGTAATGCTCCTTTGAATAATGTCGGGATTTTTACTTTAATCCATCTGTTTAATTATATATTTTTTCCATTTTTCTTATTCATTAAAAAAATTAAATTATCATTCTCTCATATGTATTAATATTTAAAAGTATAAAATAATATATAGTAATAAATATAAAAAAAGATGTGTCGATGGCTCGTCCCCCCTCCCCAATATTAATTGTTAAAATCGGACCGGATCAGCCGGCCGGTTTAATGTAAATTTTGAAAAAAAAATTAAAAAATGATAAAAATAGGAAAGTTAAATTAGGAAAAAAGAAAAGGAATATAAGGAAGGTTAAAATTGATGGAATGTGATCTCTATATAATTAAATATGAATTGAAATAAAAAGGTATTTAAAATTGAATAATATTCAAATAAAAAATTATCAAAGGGCATAAAATAAAAGAAATAAAAAAGAAAGTGTTAAAAAAAGAAATAAGAATAATTTAAGATAAAATTTATTAATATAATATCTATCATCATTAAATAATAGATATTAAATTAATAATAATCTGTTTATATTATCATTATAGAACTTTTAATAAATAAAAGTTATGTTATATTATTAATATTTTTAATAAATTATTAGTATAATATTCATATATTATATCATATAATTTATACTATATTTTTATAATTATTATAAATAATATTATTTTAATAAAATTTGGTTCAATTCGATTGAATTTGATTAGACCAATCCAATCGCGATCCGACGATGAATCTGGTCACATTGTCCCTCTCTTTTAGGTGAGCGGGGGTGACACTTCTTTTGCTCCGTTTCGTCGACGAAAAGACGGAGTTGAGGTGAAGACATATGATGATATAAATTGAAAATATTCATATAAGGCAACCTCTCAACATCAAATTCGAAATTCTAACAGCGAAGCCTCGATAAGAATAATATCTATTAAGCCATGAATATAGAAATGGTTCAGACTTATCCAAGATCCAATTATTGTATGCAGGAGGTGCATGATGCACATCGTTACATCAAAAGTCAATGGAAGCCTAAGGTGTATGATGGAGGAGGTGTCCATGAGAAGACAAGTCAACTCCTCCAATCCCAAAATTAATCATTCTAATAATCTTTAATATTCTTCAACAGACATATATACAGAATAATTGAGTTCAATATATATATATATATTAAACTTAATAAATAATTCTGACCTCGTTAGTAGTGCGTTCATGCAAAAATTACGCGAGCTCTCACGTGTGTGGGTGTGGTGATGACCATAGCTTTACGCAAAATTATATAATATAATATTTTATGCATATATAATGAGTCTAGTTGGAGGAGACATGTTGTCAATGTCACGTACGAGATATCCATATCATTCTCCCGATCTAACTCGCAGATCATACCACCAAATTAAAGACCTTTTTTTTTAATTACCAATCATGCAAGGAGTTAACCATAAGAAATCTTTTTTATTTATTTATTTATTTAATAATCATCTTTTTCATTTAGATAAGTCTTGAATTCAATTTATTTGTAAATATAGTATTTGTTTTGGGCGTTCTCATATCACCATCCATCATTCTAATATCTATTAATTGAACACGATGTATCTATTAAATGAACACTTTTTTCGATCCGTTCATTATGAAACGCACAGTGATGAGTGAATGTCTCATAGTACTACTTCTTACGAAATGATTCAGATTAATTAGTGTGACAATTGAAAAACAAAAAATCTCACGCTATCATATAATAATAATTTTCTGACCACCACATTTTTTACCTTTACTAAAATTAAGAGTATAAATAATTTTTTTTTAATTTTTAATGAACAGTCGATAAATTAATAACGAAGAAAATGGTACAAAAGAGAGTAATAAATTGAGGATGAATGAACAGCTGAGAGAGCTGACCTCGGGAGATTGCAGCGGCGAGGCTGCCACCGCCACTTGGTGTAGGAGCCGTCCGGCCGGCCGTTCTCGCCGCACTCGAACTCCTCCTCCACGAACCTCCGGCAGCCCCTGGATTCATACAGCGGATATCCCTCGTCCCACGTCCACTTCCCTTCGAACAAGTCGCAGTCGTCGCCGCCTCCGCCACCTTCCAATTCGTCACTGCCAGTAGTAATGGCGCCTTCGCCGGCCTCCGGCGACGTCCTCCTCGCCTCCGCCGCCTGCTCCACCGTCCAGTCGATCGTGCTGCCGTTACTTTCCGCCAGCAATGTCCCGTCGCCGACCGATCCGCCGTAGCGGAAGCACAGGAGACAGAAGACGAGCAGCGAAGTCAGGGCGAAGACGAGGTAGGCCGCCGTCACGGCGCGCTCCATAGGCTTCATGCGTTTCCTTGGAGTTGGAGGAACCATCACCTCCATGCAAAATTCAACATGCAGCAGCACAAGGCATGGAGGTAAAAGGAGGAAGACATGGTTTTGCAGATTCGGGAGCTTGAGCCATCAACTGAGCACCAACTCGATTCAACGTGCTGTTTTAATAATTAATTAACATTTGCAGAAGAATATATACATGATCAAATTTATAGTAATAACCAAAAATAAAAAGGTTAAAATGACTAGGACTTTATTGCCTCTTCTTTTAAACATATATTGTACATAAAATGTTATTACTCCTCGGGCTCTAGATCTGGAAAACTGCATCTGGTTTGCGGGATAATTAAAGCTTTGGGTCAACGTTTTATTACTACGATTATATATAGAAGGATCTCATCTTTTTCCTAAGGACAAATTAAATTGTTTTTTATTCAATATAAATGTAGCGCAAGTTTGATAGGCTCTAAACTTATAAAGTCTAATGCCTTGTGAACAAGATATATTACGTACAACTTGATTAGAATTTATTTCATATCCTCAAAGATATGAAAAGTTTAGATTAAAAAAAATAACTAGAACAGTGAACCATTATATTCTACCAATTACGTGCGGAGCAAACATATATATAAATCGACGTGTGTAGACTTATACATGCACGCCGCATATAGACATGGGATAATGAGATGCTTAAATTAGCGTAAAAAAATGATCCGTTTTACGATAACATTCTGTTACCAGAAGTAACAATGAATCCAGGAGGAGGAGGTGAATTGTAAGAAAATGATGCAAATGCCATTTTGCATTGTTTCTTTGTTCTTGAACTTTTGCAAGGAAAATTTCTGATAAACAAACGGTTTTAGTGTATATCTGCCCCCTGGAAGGGGGGAGGATAGTTCTCTCCCATTCACAATTGTCGGATGTGGATCCGACAGTCGTGAATGATTCGCACAGTTCAGTAGAGCGCACATTTCAGGCGTTGAGAGCCGGTTCAGGCATTCGGTTTAGCGGCGAAAAATGCATGGATCACAGCGGCGATCTTGCGGGTGGCGGCCACGAGATCGTGTGGGCGGCGACCTCACGGCGATCTTGCAGGCGGCGGGGACGAAGATCGTACGACGACGATGACCTTGGGGCATGAAGTCGAACCTCGAGGCGACGAAGGCCATGTGGCAAACTTGCGGCGACAAAGATCGTGTGGCGAACTCGCGGGGACAGGACTAGGCGGCGACGAGAAATTTGGATGCTAGGGCACAAGCGATCGGCCACGATTCGCGATGACCTCACGACGGCTGCAATCTCGCGTCGAAGAAGGAAGGACCAATCGGCGACGAGCGATTGGGACATTGGGGCATAGAAGGAAGAACTTGAGGCGTATTGGGACACTGGGGCAAAGAAGGAAGAATGCGACGAGTTCACGGCGACGACCTCGGGGCTCAGGCAGCGTCGGAGAAGGAAGAACACAGCATCGGAGAAGGAAGCCGAACGAGCACGATTTGAACTGCACGATTTCTTCTCTGAACCGCGTCTTACTGAGGTGGCCGTCGAATCCGTGATCGACGGCCGCAAAATGGTGGAGGACCATCCTCCCCCGGGGGAAGGATATACATTATATCCTAAACAAAATATCATTCGGTTCTAATTTCTTTACAACGGCAAGGAAGAACATGAAATGTCAAAAAGAGCCAAGAGTTCCTCATCTTTAGCACACACCTCTGGGCACACGCGGAGACTCCGGCCAGCAAGATCCAAATCTTCAAACCCCAGTAGCTAAAATGAAACGCCGCACCAAGTCTGAGTCCAAATCCCCAACTGGATCACGTCTCCCATTAGTGCAACACGAGGACACATCAGTGTCACCATATTTTTAATTTTCTATTCTGAAGATGTTAGCAGAATGCCAGGAGGAGAAAATAAACTAGTCAACATTGAGTTTAAAAGGTTGTTTCTCTAACAATCACTATGTAAACGTAATCAACCTTGTAACTGGAGCTAAGAGAACCAAGTTTGATGTCAACTCAGCTGGCGACCCATTGGCCTTTGTGCCATGGAGGCGAATGTCTACAATTTGAGCAGTCACATAAACTGACTCCACTTCTTACTCCATGTTTCTCACCTTGCCAACAAGCCCACTCTTGATGTTCCTACATCTCTTTGCATCGTTTTCTTTCATGTGCAGACCTTTCACGGTTTCACCTTCGTAATTCTGGTCAGTTCAGTTTGTTCCAGCTTCTTTATCCAGTGAGTCTTTGCTGCTGCTTGACAAATACGGCACCTCGATCCTTTGCCATTTGTGTAGAACACACCTTTTTCTTCCAGGGATGGGTCTGTTTGAACATGTGGATCCATCACCGAGGATTATTCCACATATATCATGTTCTTCCTCCTTGGATATATGCTTTGCTGCCTGGATCCTTTGCCATTTGTGCAGAATGCACCTTTTTCTTCCAGGGACTGGTCTGTTTGAACATGTGGATCCATCACCGAGGATTATTCCACATATATCATGTTCTTCCTCCTTGGATGTATGCTTTGCTGCCTCGATCCTTTGCCATCTGTGTAGAACACACCTTTTTCTTCCAGAGACGGGTCTGTTTGAACACACTGATCCATCACTGAGGATTATTCCACATATATCATGTTCTTCCTCCTTGGGTACATGCTTTGCTGCCTTGATCCTTTGCCATTTGTGCAGAATGCACCTTTTTCTTCCAGGGACGGGTCTGTTTGAACACACAGATCCATCACCGAGGATTATTCCACATATATCATGTTCTTCCTCCTTGGGTACATGCTTTGCTGCCTGGATCCTTTGCCATTTGTGCAGAATGCACCTTTTTCTTCCAGGGACGGGTCTGTGTGAACACACAGATCCATCACCGAGGATTATTCCACATATATCGTATTCTTCCTCATTGCAAAGATACATATCCTGACGTTGTGAAGATGTAGCTTCACATAATGTAGTTCCCATTGAATTCAGTAACCTGTCAACTAATGGTGTCGAGAATCGATGTTGAAGTACTATACGAGATTCATTTGTTGAACCACCCATTTTTTCAAAACTAGATTTCTCCATTGGAGCAGAACCATCTCCAGAGAAAGCATTAGACAAAGATGGCATATTGTCCAATAATCTGACCTGTTTCCATGATGGCTTAGTACCTGTAATCTTCCTTACTCTATGCTCAGTACATCCTTTCCTTTGATCACATAGTTTTTCTGTACGGATATATCCATCAGAAATAGCCACCCCACAGATTTGATTCTTACTCATCGATCCAACTTCATCATGTGGTGAATTTTCACGAGACTCAATGCCTAATTTCTTATGACAAACGACATACTTCCATGATTGCAATTTCTCTAAAACAGTGGAAGTAAAGCTGCTAGATTTCTTCTCCAATTTCAACAGGATATCTTCATGTCGAGGAGCACCATTTCGATGTTTGTTCCATGCATAATCAAAATATTCAAGTAACTGAGCCTCCATCTTCGCAGCTTGTTCTTTGCAACTCATCTGCTTACAGATTATAAGTATGTTAACATACAATAATAACAGTTGAGCAAAAGCATAACTTGATATTACCTTTAACATTTATTGGCATTACAAGTCAAGATGTTACCTTTAATGGTTTTTATAATTCACAATACAGTTTGACATTCTCTAATGGGGTGCAACAATAATTTACATACCCAAACTACATCTTATTATATACATGCACTGATAGAAGCATTGAATCTAGGAGTAGTTTTATGTTTCATAAGCAAGTTAGCAACAACATATAATACAGAGATGACTACTTACAGGAGCCCATCGGTACACAATTGAACCACCTTTTGAGAACACATCATTGAAAACTTGTGCTCCATTCTGAAGACAAGACTTATTGCTGGCATTTGTAACACTTGATATACTTCTATGATTTAAATGTGATCCTGCATGCCCATGCTTTTGAAGTCGTGTTCTAGCATTCTCAAATTGGCCACGGTGCAGAGCAACTACTTTGCCTAATCCCCTATGCAGCTTCTGGGAGCAAGCAGTAAACATTCAGGTCAATCTTCATCTATGAACAATTTGAACTCATAAGCAATTAGAGGGCACTTACAAGGGCCCATTGATGCACATCTGGATAATTCATTGAAAACATTTCACTGAAAACATCACCTATATTTGTAATAATTGATACACTTTCATGGTCAAGATGGGATCCTGCGCGCCCATAATATTGAAGTCTTGTTCGAACATTAACAGAATGACCAAGGTACACGACAACTGTTTTATCTGACACATGTCTACCAATTTGGCTATCATTATCATCAGCATCAGTAGAGGTCAGTGCAACACCCAGCTCATACAGACCAGGGGATGAACAATTAGCAGGAAGATTATGAATTCGATATTTCTGAACAACTCCAGCTTTTTTCAAAGAATAATCCTCCCAATCAGATGGTCCGATGAGAACCTAAAGGAATGGAGAGAGAACATTAGTTACTGACATAATTTGGAGAAGAAAGAGCATCATAGATGTGTATCAACAGAAAATAAACTCTTAGTGACTAATAAAATCTGAAGGTATGCAATCCATGATTTTCTTGAATACAAAGATTATCTGGTTATGCATCATAATACATATTGTAAAATCATTAAAACCAAAAGGAAAAACCAACTTGCATAATCATTCCTATGAAGCAGTTTACCTCTTAAATAAATATGTACGCAATCATATGAGACATGGAGGCATTGCCAAAGCAAGGATTTTTTTAATTAAATCAAGCATGTGAATGTCCATCTTAGATATCAATAATATATGTAACTATTCGACCCACAGCATATCCTGCACCATCAAAATATTCTATCAATCTGTACTTGCAATCAATAGGCCTCTCAAATTATATGAAGCCGGAGAAACTCCGATAAACTCTTCCACGCAGACCCCAAAGTTGCACAATTATCAAAGAACTATTGGTGCCAGAGAAGCAGTTCAACATGTGCATTAACTGCACCCAAAGAAGCCAACTTATTACTAGTTGTACTTGTTGCTTGGTTAAGAAAAATCATCGAGCAGCATCGCAAACACCACAGGAAAAAAGAGAACTACCGAATAACGAGAATATATGGCTACATGCATATCTGATAACTAAGGCTAAGCAGCAAAATTCCTTAAGCTAAGAAACAGAGAGATAAAGTTCATTCTTTTTGTCTAAAAACGAGATTTTGTTTTTAAGGGGAAGCAGGCCCATGTGCGGCAATTCCACATATAACTCTACTGCGTTTATTTATTGATAACGGCAGCAAGACTGAGCATGCCCTCAAAGAGTAGCACGCATTATTGCTTCACAAGATCACCATATGAACAGAAGAATTAAAGAAAGAGCACATGGTAAACGACCTTCCAGTCGGAGAAAATCGAGTCGTGCTTGGTGCGCCGGCATTCCTCCCGCTTGATCCTGCCGCCCGGAGGCATCGGCCTCCATCTGGCCGTCGCCGTCCTTGCCGCCGCCAGCAGTCTCTTCCTTATCATCTCGATCGCCGCTCTCGCCGTCGTCGACCCCGCAGGAAAACCTCGATCCAGTAGAATGAGACGGTGCACCGGCCGTTAGCGTCATGTACGATGCATGCATCGTGCATCGCCGGCGGTTGCGCATACAACGAGCAACCGGTCCCGGCAACCGTTCCATAGCTGCTGCTATAACGCGCATGTAGAGTTCGTGATCTCCACCTCAACTATGCATATAATATTATGTCATAGTATAATATTGTTGAGTCAGGTAGGATGATTTCTTACAAAGAATGGTTGGGGTCAAGTGGTAAGGCGAGACTCCTCTGGCTTAAGCAGATATTTACTTCTTGTAAATGTAAAAAAAAAAAAAATAGTAGCCTCATCCGTTATTGCGAAACAGACGACACGAAATGATGAATCGATCTTTAATTTTGTGAATAATGCGTATAATTATTAACGTCGCGCGAATTAAATCGTTGGCATCACTTTTTCAAACACCGGAAACTAAAATCATTTCTTGAATCATTAGTTTGGTCAGATTTTATATTTCGCTCTCGTCCAGGGAGTCTCATTTGAATCATCAATAATAAAATTTGATGTATAATGTCGTAATTATAAAAGGTATGTCACAAGTTTAATTTTTTTTTTGGTTAGGGAGATAGAAAGAATTAAAGATGGAAAATAAAAGAGTATTTCACTGATGAAATTAGAAGTGATGGTGTGCATGTGCACTACACTCCTATTCCCACACAAGTCTATTTGATTAGTAAGTCAAATTGACAATGCATTATTTTATCTTTTATATTTCTAAATATTTATATAAAATATATTTATTTTTTCATAATTTTCCTTTATTGTTTTAATTTTTAAAATAAAATATAAGCTGAAAAATAAATATTTTTTTAAAAAAACAGGTCTTCAAGTCGGGTCGACTAAAAAATTTTTAATCAGTACTCAATCCGATCCGACCCAAATTGACTCAAACTGAGTTGAGTCGGACCATCACCTGTGAATCCAACTATGTGAACACTCCAATATGTTTGAGTCAAAATATTTAAATATTTTTTATAGCCATTTTGCCGCCCGGAATAAGTGATTGTAAGAATATTTAATTTCAACTAATAATAACTCCGCTTAATTTGTGTGTATATATCACAGGAGGACATGTCGAAATTGAATAATAAACTTTTTTAGACTAAGGACAATTTAATATTTTTTTTCAGTCAAGACTTACATATGTACAGAGCTATTAGCATTTTACTAATCCGATCTTTGGACAGTCGTGATATGAATAAATCTTAATTAAAATAATGACTCTAAAAATAAAGCACCATATGATTGTGCCGATAAGGATTATTTAATTTAGTTGATACAAACTAGTTAGCTAAGTTGAAGTGCCTAATAGTTGAAATTGGATTTTAAAATTAGCAGTTACACGAGTTATTTGATAATAAAAGAACTTATAAATTATTATTTTAGTTAAATGATTGAAAAGTCATTAACTTATAAAATATTTTAAATAAGTAAAATAATATTTAAATGTTTAACAAAATAATTTATGTTCTTTAAATAAATATTATATAATATTTTAATATTAAATAATAGAAAAAATAAGAAAAAAATTTAGAAAAATGACCACCCGAATGAGTTGGATCAAATCCAACCCTCCAAAAAGGGATGGTCGGGTCCAAAGTCGATTCGAGTCGAATTCGATCCGTGAACACTAGAATCTTATCCAGAACAAAATTCTGATAGCAGAAAAAAAAATTTACAAGCTAATAATTTAAATTAATTTCATCATCTCTAGACGAAAGCCTGATTACCGATATTGATAAAGCCGGACATGATGGATCGATTCGATCAGTTTAATCTTGAACTGATAGCTGGTCGGGTCCAATTTAAGTGTGAAATAAAACATGATGTTGAATTGGCCAGAAACAGAGCGAACAAGAAAAATCAGTTGAGTCCACAAACCCGGAAAAACTGATTCAACTTCAAAATTGGGGAAAAAATAGAATTAGGAAAGAAACAGTCAGACATGAAAGTAAAAAAAGTGAAATATATTTGAATTAAGAATATGTGAAAATAAAAAGAAAATAGATATAGAAAATTTACAAGGAAAATTGGAACGTATCTGAATTAAGAACATGTGAAAAATTAAAAAAGGAAATTAATAACGGAAAAATTAATTTGAATTGAGAATATGTGAAACATAAAAAGGAAATAGATATGAATAAATGGAAATATAAACAAAAAAGTATTAAATGAAAGTAAAGAAGAAAAAGGAGTTAAGAGTAGCATGTAAGAAAATAAATTCATATATTGTCCTTATTCAATAATATTAAATAATATTTAAAAATTAATAATAATATATCGATAACAGTAACTAAACTTTTTATGAATATTAATTTTTTGCCTAAATATCTGTATATATAATTTACCGTTAGTTGTAGGTTATAGATAATTTTTGTACATTATAAAATATTAATTTATGTTGTATTTTTAAATTTATTATAAATAATAATATTTCAATAACATTTTGTTCAAACCAATTAAATCCAATCAAATGGATCCAATCATGTTTTCTTTGTTTGTCCCCCATTGGACTTTCTATTCGATTTTGAAAATATTGATACTTTAAAAAGAATTTACGTTGTATTTTAATTTAAGATCATTTTTTTTTAAAAAAAAATGATCAACTCAATAAAATGGTAAATTCATGAGGTTGAAAAACATCAAAATTAATAATTTCACGAAGATGGCAATAAGTTTCTAAGTGAAATTTATTTATAAGACATCAATATTATCATTTCAAAATATATTATTGTTATTCTTTTTTTAAAGATAGACAATAGTGGTGTCTATTTTTAAAGAGGTGTTTTAAATTTGTGGAGACAAACAGCTTAAGATTCAAAACAAATAACTAAAGGTGTGTTGCAAAAATTGTCAATACGAAGAAATTAAATCGAAAGTTAAATTAAAAAATCTGTCAGATACACACCTAAAATAAAGCATAAGAGACTCAATTATTTCACATGTAAATTATTGATTTATCTTATTAGCTCATACTAATGGTCCTCTCGTATTTCATATTTGGAAATTTGATGCTAACTTTTGTATTTTAAATATGATGTTTATTTTATTTATTAAAATTTTAACTTTTATTATGGTGTCTGGAAATTTCATAAAAAAACTAATCCGCTGGAGGAGAATTTTTTTGTTACTAAATAGTTTTAGAATAACTTTATTAAATTTAAACAAATAAATATCCACTAAAAATGCAAATAATTCTCCATTTGGCTCCCATTTATTTGTTATAGGGTTAGGGTCAGTTACCCAACAATATCTTAATTTTTTGCCCCAACATCAAACCACCCCAAGTAAAAATAAAAAATAAAAATCAATTCCATCTAAACCCTTTATTTTATTATGATGGTGACGCCATATTAGGAAAATAAACGAAATATCTAACAAGGAAACAAAGCAGTGACAGAGCTATTAGGACGATACGGAATCAAACGAAAATTAATTCAGCGGCAAATGAAGTTAATCCCACAAATCAAGCCAGCCGGTGAGCATCTTATTATTCTTTCTATATTTTCCTTTGCATCGTGTTAAATTATAAATAAACTAAATTAGCTTGATCAATTTCCCGAAACATATCATCAGGCCACCAGTTCTTTACATATTTTCACTCTAAAATAAGCAAGAGATGGATCGGAGGTACATCAGAAGGCCTTTTGTTCCCATGCAGATTAATTTGCAGCAGCAGGGAGGAAGAAAGAGGTGATGGCTTCGTCGCCCATGGAGGCAGAGAGGCCAAAACTTGCAAGATCAATTACATACCTGGCCTTGGAAACCACGACGGGCGAAAAGGTGATCCCTTTCTTTCTCTCCCTGTTTGTAAGATTATATGATTAAGTAATTATCAAAATGTACACTCTGCATAACATACTTGTGACAACTTTTACAACTTAAACAGATCACACTTTCATGTACTCTTGGTTTTTTTATCATTTCAGAAAAAATAATGTCTTAACTTGATTAAATCCGGATACATTTGATGGAGCTCCCTCTGCCAACTGTTAGAACCTTGATGTAAAATCTGTAGTTTGGAAGGGGAGGAACTCTGTAAACAAGCAATTAATCTTTACTGTTAGGCGCTCTCTATGAATTGCAGAGTCCAACCAGTAAGATTCAGATCTTCAATTCTTTTTATTCACTATTACACAATACTTGGCTTAACTCTGAAGTTTGTTGAATCTTCAACCCAACTTGAGTACAAAGATATTGCTGGAGACAGCTTACATCTACCAGATCCTGTGTTATATTGGCCTAGCTCATTATGGTAGCACGGATAAATCCCTCGCTGTGAATTTCTATTTTATGAATGACTGCATAAACCTATAAAGAGAAGCAAATCAGTCTCCATGAGCCAAATAATATTCAGCTTGCTGGATCTTTTCTCATGCAAGCACTTAGTTGGGAGATAAACAACAATCTAAACAGGGTTAAATGGAAAAAGAAAATGAAATTCTAAGTTAACTCCGCTGACGCAACCGTTGGCCTTTGTGTAATGCACATCGCTTCCTTCTTGGATCTGGCAAATTTCTACACACGGAGCCATCATCTAAGATGACGCCGCAGATTGACGATCCACTTCCATCTATTAAGATTTCTGAAGTTGTTGCAATCCCACCCTCTATGATCCTCTGTCCTTTATGCTCATCGCATCTCTTCCTTCCGCGTGCAGGCTTCCTCCTGCATTGAAGACCGTCATTGGTAAACACTCCACAGATGTAGTCCTCACGAAATGCATCCCTTCCTGATCCTGTATCCAGTGAGCTTTTACTGCTTACTAACAGCTTTGTCACAGTAATCCTTTTCCCTTTGTGCATATTACATCTTTTTCTCCCTGAAATGGGCTTGTTTGAACACACAGCTCCATCGCCCAGGATAATTCCACAAATATTGTTTTCTCCCTCATTTAACACACAGATCCCTTGACTAGGCGGAGATTCAGTTTTACACAGTGCACTTCCTGTTGGATTTAAGGGCCTGTCCTCTAGGCCTTCTGGTTGAGGTTTTATCTTAGCTTCATCTGATTCAGAAACCTTTCTTCCCTCCAGGCCTTCAGGTTGAGGTACTATCTGAGCTTCACATGGTTCAGGACCCGTTCTTCCAAAATGAGATTTCTCCGTTGAAGTAGAACCATTTTGAAGGAAAACATTAGACACAGATGATTTTCCCTCCAATACTCTGACCCGTCTCTGGCGTACCTTAATTCCAGAAATTTTTCTTCCTTTATGTTCAGTACATCGCTTCCTTCCATTCAGTGGTTCCTTTGTACAAACATATCCATTACCAATAGCCACTCCACAGATTTTCTTATCCTCATAATCGCGGTCCTGTCTCTGGACTATTTGAGGTCGGGATTTAATAATTTTGAGAATTTGAGGAAGGAAACCCTTATCATTCATTGGCCCTGCTTCATTGTGGGTGAAATCTTCCCCAATTTTGATGCCTAATGATTTACCGAAGAGGGGATACTTCCATAGTTGAAGTTTATCCAAAACAGTAGCAGTCATGCTGCTTGATTTATTCTCCAATTTTGACAGGATATCTTCATGCCGACAATCACCATTTCCACGTCTGTTCCAGGCATAGTCAAAGAATTCAAGTAACTGTGTTTCCCTCCTTTCAGCTTCATCTTTGCTTTTCATCTGCTTACAAATAACACCATGTATGTGAGCACACACTAACTAATAAAATTAATACAAACATAATAACAACAAAGAGAAACACAATACTTGAACAAACAAGTGTTACGTTGTAAAGTCGTTTATGGACCAGATGATGGGATTACAAGAGAAACTATCAAATAATCTTTGTCATATTGTTATTTTAGTTTAATTGATGTCTAAAGTGTTGGCATAAAAGGAACAATGCACGTTTTATTCCAGCAAATCTAGTATAGCAATCTACACCGAATTGTTCCTCTAAACTTGAATGTTAACCCTAATGTGCCATTATACTCTATAAATCCGAGAGAAGATGATATTATATGTTCACAGAACAGGTTGAAAAAATAGCATATAATTAATAGAAAATTAAAAGTTTTTTTTATTTTTTTATTTTTTTTATTACTATTCAATGGTTTGGTCATGTTCAGAGAAGACCATTAGATGCGCCAGTAAGGAGAGTAGATCAAATAATCTGGAGTCCGATTAAAAGAGGGAGAGGGAGGCCAAGGCGGACACTTAGCGAACTAATAGAGCAAGATCTATTGGTGAATAATATACCGAAAGGCTTGGTTACTAATAGAGCGGAATGGCGTCGTATGATCCATGTAGCCGACCCCACCTAGTGGGATAAGGCTTTGTTGTTGTTGTTGTATTTTTATTACTATTCAAAGCATCCATATTCAGGTAGGCATCTCTGACTAAAGTGCAACCACAAAGTAGGTCAAATATTCATAAGATTTGCATGATCAAACGATGAATTTAGGCTATCAGTTTCTTTTTAGGGTTAGGCTATCAGTTCTTTCCAACATTATCTTTATATATTTTCCATAGTGTTACAGAACAATGATTGACAGCAAGTAGTGAGCAGATAAAAAAAAGCTTTCGAAATAGTGAGCACTCAACCTTTCGAAAAAAAAGTGAGCACTTTATGAACAGATAAAAAAAAGCTTGATGAATCATAAATAACAACATAATAGAGGGAAAGATTCTTACAGGCGCCCATCGATACAAAACTGAATAACCCTTTGAGAACATATCACTGAAAAGTCGTGGTCCATTTCGAAGAAAAGAACTTTTACTTATATTTGTAATAGTAGATAAACTTCCATGGTCTAGATGGGATCCTGCACGCCCATACTCTTGAAGTCTTGTTCTAACATTGTCAGATTGTCCAAGATACACAACAACTATTTTATCTAGTCCACCTTTACGAGTTCGACGTCCATCATCATTAGCAGAGGTGACAGCAACACCTAGCTCGTAGAGACCTGGGCATGAACAACTAGGAGGGAGGTTGCGGATTCTATATCTCTCAACTCCATCTTTTCCTAATGAATAATCCTCCCAATCAGATGGTCCGATAAGAACCTGAGCAGAAGTAGAGAATGTCAATTGCAGAAAAAGTGGGATCATAATAGATGTACACTACTGTATCCATATACAAATCAATTTGTACATTGAAAAAACTGCAGATGATGCTATGTAAAATTGCATATGAACTTTGCTACATAACTAACTATAATATGTCATGATACATGTTGTAATACCATGAGAACCTTTGAAAAAGCATATAAAAGGGAAAATCAATTGTTTATACATTATACGGAATTCATTAAAAGTATAAACTGGGCTTGATAGATATAACAGTCTCATTTTTGTATTTGCATAAATTGTTCTTTTTCCGACAAGCTATGGCAACCAGTAGAAGTAAGCATTTACAACTTATCTTATAGGCATTTCATGTAAAATAAAGCTTCAGTTAACCCCCTAAGTTAGAACAGCATGGACATGTTGTATCTTTCCTTTTTCACCTCTTTATGTTTTATCTTTCCTTTGTCAATTTGTCTCTCTCAAAAAATAAATAAATAAATAATCATTTGTATCTGTAATCAATAAACTTTTCAAGTTATACGTTTTTCGAAACTCCCTAAGATTCCTCCAAATCACAGCTTCATGCTCTCAAAGAACACATACTATGCACGCACGATTAAACAAGTGCATTGACCGTACTCAAGAGTCCAACTTATCAGCCTTTTCCTGTTAGTCAAGGAAATCAGCAAACAACATGCTTTAAAAAAATAACAGTAAGAGATGAATAAAAGAGCTCCTCAGTCATCTGTCAACTGGAGCTCAAGAAAATATCAGAGAGATTAGTACAAAAACACACGGCATGAAGCGTCCCAACACTCAGCAAAGTGGCAATTCGTCAAACGCCTCGACTACGCATCTTGTCAGACGCTACCAATTTAAGTCCTCCAAATGAAATGATGATCGAATGTCTTCTTCAGCAGACCACATGAACAATAACAATAACAGCAACGAAGAAGAACGAGAAGAAGAATACCACCTTCCAATTGGAGAAGAGGGAGTCGTGCTTGGTGCGCGGACACTCCTCCCTCTTGGGTCTGTTGCTCCTCCCGGCCGTTGTCATCTTCGCCGCCGCCATTTTCCGCGGCTTTTCATCGCCGTTCTCGCCGGGGAGGAGAGAACGAGACGGTGGGCGGTGGACGCCGCCGGTGGATCGTACGTGTGCTGTATTCGGACGGACCGCGCTTAAAACAAAAAAATTAGTCTTGTCCGAGTAGGATCGAACCGATAAACCGGTCGACCGATTTGTTGGTTTGGATCGTGGTCCAGGTTTTAGACGTCTGAAACCTGTTAAATAACCGACTTAAAATGTCGGGTTTCTAGTGGACCGGACGGTTCAAGTAAAAAAAATACTGGACCAAATCTCGCAATTAATTGGTTAATTTGCATGACTCACATTAATTGACCTCTTTCTAATTAATTTTTAGCATTTAATGAATATCTTAATTACTCTTAGTTAATGTCATTCAGTTGTAAAATTAAATCATCTTATTAGCTGTAATTTCCTGTAAAAAAATTAATGAACACATGACATCTCATTTCAAAATATTGTAATTATCTTCTTATTTAATTAATTTATTATGATATTAAATGATAGTTTTCTAATCATGTAATATATTGCTAAAAGAAAATATACCACGTATTTTTAACGTTCTTCTTAACGTATTTTTAACGTATCTTCACATATTAAATTATAACTGTATTTTTAACGTATTTTAGCTGTATATTGCTCTTTTTAATTATCTTCTTTTTAACAATGGATGTGTGAAATATAAAAATTCATATTCGCGCTCCAATGACTTCGGAGTTGACAATATCTAAAAATAAAAAAAATAGTTTAATATAGATTTAGATTATATTTTTTTATTTGCATCTTATCTCATCACTAAATTAATTTGGCATACTCGAAGTCATGGTTGCCTTTTTTTCTATTACAAAGGGATATTTAGTGAAATTTGAATATACGCTACTGTGTTACAACTTTATTTTCGAGGCATCCTTGTCTTTGTTGAGTGAAATAAGTGAAATTAAGTTGGAAAAAATGTACTTCTAAAAAAAATTAATCTTCCTTTTATTTTTATTTGTAAAAACTCGTCAACTTTCAAGTCAACTATAACTCTACTTTATATTAATTTATTCTAATAAAAATCCTTTTATTTGGCAATTGCCATGAATATAATTGATATCGTAGTCACCAATTTAGTCTTTTTTTAATATGTTACATCTAAATTTAATATTATTTCTAGTGTACGGTGTAAACTTGTATTGAATCTAGATAAGGAGATAGTCGTATAAAATAAATAATAAAATATTAAGTCTTAATCCATTTAATTTTTTTTGGAAAATATACATGAATCAAACTTTAATATTCTTAATAAAAATAATACGCTGATCGTAAATATTAAAGTTCAAGTTCTAAACCCGGATTATCTTCATTGGAGACCCCGAAACATATTAGTTCCAATTTTAAAAAAGTAATTAAATGTAACCAATGATGATTAGTAAGGTTGTGTTACCAGGTTACTGGGTGCTAGTTTCAAGTTCGAAATTCAAAATTCTCACTTTGGTTGAAGTATATTATTTTTGCTCGTGTCCGAATATCGAATTAGTCGAATGCTTTAAATAAAATATAATTAAATATTGTTGTTATGAATTATATATGATAATTCAATAACAAATCAAATGAAATAAGAAAAAATGATGGACTTCGTTTGTGGTCGTTAGATGACAAATCCATCTGCGCCTCTCGCTTGCGATAAACTGCTCTACTTCCGTACTGATTTGTCATGTCCATTGCACTCCCAATTTTCCACTTATAATTGTTCCCTCGGAAACCAAAGGAAATAAAACAAAAGAAGTGGGCGTCATGTCATCTGGAACTTTTACTAATTCTGAGGTTGGAATCAACACGTCCTCCTTTTTAATCTTCTTTCATTTTTGTATCAGCAGTGATAACTTTGTGTAATTTCCGTAAGAAGTGGTCACCTAATCAAATTTTCCAAAGGTTCGGATTAGTTTATGCGTCAGTACTTGTGTTTGTGGATTGATTTCAAACTTTTGAAGTTTCCTGTCGATCATGGATGCCATCTTAGGTGTTGTTGTAAAGCAATTGGCTTCCGAGCAGCGGCTGGTGCATCTACTCGGCAATGGAAGAACCCCAAAGTGCTAGGGACAAGGATTATGGAGCATTCATCCAAAGATTTCAACTGCTGCCGCAATCACCATCATCTGCCTTCCCTCTTCATGGCCTCACCTTCGCTGTCAAGGACATGTACTCTACTGTTACTTCTCCTTTGACCTACCAGATAACTTTCACTTATCAAATTTCAGTATGTTAGTCAGTAATCGCTAGTTTTATAATTTGTTCCAATGCGATAGTCTGCATCATGATTATGAATTCCTTAATGATTACTTTTAGCTGATGCTGCATTGCCATCTTCGTCCGTAGTTTTGACATAACCGGGCATGTGGCCGGCTTCGGCAATCCAGATTGGGCAAGAACACATGAGCCTGCTGTATCTACATCCCCTGTGGTTTCAGCACTTCTCCAGGCAGGTGCTGTCTGTGTGGGTAAAACCATCATGGACGAGATGGCCTACAGGTTCCTATTGCTGATACCCTCCAGCGATCATTTGACATCTTGTTGTCCAGTATATTATTTTTCAGCACTTGGATGATTTGCCATGGATTATAATGCTTGAAATTCTAAGCCAAAGGTAGTATCAAACCTTGATGCTGTATTGGTTGGTTGTAGTATAAATGGAGAGAACTATCACTACGGCACACCTCTTAATCCCTGCGCTCCGGCTCGTGTCCCTGGGGGTTCATCTAGTGGATCTGCTGTCGCAGTTGCTGCAGGGCTTGTTGATTTTTCTCTAGGTTGCCTCCTTAACTTACTTGATATTGGTATCGATTGTTTTGTTTCTTTTAAAACCCAAACAGGATCCTTCTTTCAGCTTTTTTCTTGCTTGCTAATAATGAGACATTGCCTTTTCTGTTCAACTAATTATAACGGACCTACTTTTAGTGCACTTCGGGCTATTCTACTGCTGTGGGTAATTCTTAGGCCCCAGCAAGTATTTTTTTATGACATTTTCGAATTGAAACTGTCTGCAGATTATTTGAAGACTTTCATTTGGACTTGGATCATCTTTATATTTCTTAGAGGAGATTAAATGCATAGAACTTTTGTTCACGTGATGTTTTAGAGGAGACTAAATCCATAGATCTTTTGTTCGTGGAGGAGATTAAACGCATAGAACTTTTGTTCACGTGCTATTCACAGTATTGCTTATATGCTAAACAAAATGTGAACTTATTTGTTTAAAGTATATGTGCCCTGATTTGGAAATTGGTGTTCAAACAGGTTCTATACATTATCTTTCTGGTATTGAATTGTTATAGGACTTGTTTTTCTCATGCTAGATCTTGGCGGAGGTCCACACATGGACATTTTTAAGGACTTAGATGGAGAGAGAACCTTTAGATACCCTGAAATTGAACTGTTTTCATCGACTTTATGAAATACAATTGACTTTTCTTCACAAATGTACTAATTGTATTGATTTACTTGAGTCATGGCCAAAACTTAGGAGTTAGATTTTATTGTTTTTTTCCTGTTCTCATGATATGAAGTAAATAAATGTAGAACCACTTTTCTTATCTTCTCTGTCTATTTATGCTTCAATCTGTCTTCATTTAGCTTCACGCCTCCTATGGTATGAGGCATAGAAGCAATCCCATATGTCATCTATCAAGTGATTTTCAGTTTTCACCATACACGGGTTTCTTCCATGTTCTTTGCGGAAATATTTCTGTGATAAATGTCTTTCCCATTAAATTTTGGATGACAATAGTTGTTGCCTTGTTGGTTTGAAGGGATCCATAAATCTAGACTGTCAAGTTGATGAATAGAAATGGCAGCTTTCCATGGTTCAATATAATTGAATGCAGTTTGAGGTTATTCAATAAAAAAGGCAGTTTCATGTTACTCCATAATATGAATGACTTTTCCCCTAATGCAAGCTAACAATATCTGAGTATGACTTAAAATTATGATTCTTTGCACAACATATTTACTTGGTGGTTCACTTCCCTAGGAACTGATACTGGTGGCAGTGTTAGGGTACCTGCGGCCTACTGTGGTATTTTTGGCTTGCGGCCTTCTCATGGAATTGTATCCACAAGCAATGCTATTCCGATGGCTCAAAGCTTTGACACCGTCGGTAAGAAGGAAAATTGGTTCTTTGAAAGCACCTCATTGGTCGCTATGCTGTTCACAGTGAGTTTGTCTATTATAGCGGAATATCATGCCTAGAGAAATAATACATCTTTGCGTCACAACTAAATTTCTTTTCCTAGAAAATTAAAGCCGATTAGGACATATGCTTAAAGTTTAATGTTTTCATTTCCTTAAATATTATACTAAAGTTGGTTCATGAAATTTGCATATTTTGTTGTCGTTTGTGTGTATGCCTTGCTTACTTATTTTATGCTTTAGTTGCGTATCTTTATTACATAGTGTGCATTTTAGCCCTTAATTTTGATGAAGTAATCACTACTGATACTTATTTTTCTCGCTTTTTGACATCGTATTGAAGGGGAGATGGAATGCACATAAACCAGGTTTTGAAATTGAGGAATACTTTAAAGAGGATTTTGCTATTTTTATTGGATCTTAATTTCATGATATTGATATGATCTTCATCTAATCTTCTCCTTGTGCAGAAAATTGTCTTCTAGAAATAGCAGAAATTTTAAATCCCTGGCCTAGGATATACATGCATATTTTTTTCCTTTAAGTTTGATATCACATAGTTTACCTCTTCTTTGATATGCATCCTATAACTCACTCTAAGTGGCATGTTCTACATACTCAAAACTGCAGAAACAAAAGCTGTCAAGTATGCTCAAATTTTCATTTATGACAAAGACGAGCAACAATCTGTTAACAAATTGAACCCTCGAATGAGGAGATCCAGGATAGAACCCTGGAGTCCCCACTAAGGTGTAAGTCTTTACAGCCTCCATCTCGCACTGGATTAGTGGATGGTCACTAATCTTCCCATGCAAATATGCATGAACAATAAATTGTTATAGCCTCCACTTCGCTCTGGATTAGTTGACAACCACTAATCTTCTCATGCAAATATGCATAAACAATAAATTGTATTTGTACAAATATTTTTTATGTTCGCAAACATAGATGAGGCTTCTTTGCTTATTTTATAAGTTAAGATGCAACATTTTTTATGACAGAATAACTTGAAAATTTTTAATCAGAACATTATCATATATAGGGTATATGTAGGAATTTTATCATTAAAGTTGATGAAGTTTGTGCTTTTAGGATGGTTTGCAAGAGACCCCATTACCTTGAATCGAGTCGGGAAGGTGTTGTTGCCATCATCAACTGATGTTGATAGTCGACCTACTCATTTTATTATTCCTGAAGATTGCTTCCAAATTTTGGGTTCAACAACAGACAGAATTTCTGAAATCGTTGAAAGATCATTAGAGAAGAAGTTAGGAAGTAAGCATACAATTACAATATATTCTAGTTTCCATCTGATGATGTATATATTTCTCATGCTTCTTAATTCCATGAATCCTTTGTTCGATACTGATGTTTGCAGAAGATTCCATAAAACATCAAAATCTTGGTGACTATATATCTCGTAATGTTTCAAGTTTGGGGAGGTTTCTCAATGATTTCTCTAAAAATCAAGCAGCTACAATTCCGAGCCTTGCAGCCATTTCGCATGTCATGCGTTTGCTTCAAAGGTTTGCCACCATCATGGCTTTGTCATTAAGTCCACATATAGTCTTTATGACCATCTAATGCTTCTTATATATCAGAATCAGCAGAAAACATTAATCAAGAAGCTCTTTCCATGTCAAATTTATAACATATCTACCTTTTTGGTTTGAACACGATATGACTTACTTGAAATGAATTGATTTACCACTTCATATAAATGAATATGTAGCTTTATTTTCATCTTTGTCTTTATTTCATTATGCATGATTGTACTATGGGTCACGTTATCATGGAATCATCCAAATGGAGGTAAAAGATACTCAGAAATCCTTTTTAATATATGTATATATAGTTGATAGTAATACATGAGAATATGGCACTGACTGTGCACTACACTAATTTTTTCCTTTTGACGATGATATTTGCTTGTTATTTCTCCATTTTTGGTAAAGTGTTTTTTTAAAAGATTCCGTGTATTGAGCAGAATCTTTATATTTTTGCGCACTTATGTTTACTAAATGTTAAACATGGATCAACGAATGTTATGAATATGGATCAACGAATACAGCGGAACGGCGTCGTATGACACATGTAGCCGACCCCACCTAGTGGGATAAGACTTTGTTGTTGTTGTATGTTTACTAAATGTTAAACTATCTCATAGGATTGAATTCAAAAACAATCATGAAGAATGGGTAAATGCTACTAAGCCTAAATTCGGCCCTGGTTTATCAGAAAGAATATTTGAAGCAATCACAGGGTCATATGAAGATTTAGACTATTGTAATGTTGTCAGAGATGAATTTAAAGCTGCCTTGTCAGCTCTGTTGCAGGTATTATAATTTTCTTGTAAATAGTTCCATCGTTATTTTCGGTCAGCTCTAATACTGTGTTGATATGCAATCCCATGTACTTGTCTAATCTTTTTAATATGTAGCATAGAATATTCATGTCCCTAGATTTATTTTCAAGAATCTTTTTAATACCTGTACTCACATCATAAATACTAAAAGACTATGTGCTAAACTTTTCTAATAGCATCCTTTAGTTCAATACTATATTGATGGTACATAGTTGTTGAGTCATATGAATACTATACTCTGTTGTTTATGTAATTCCCAAATATTTTACTTGGGTTTTTCCATCATCTTATCTTGATGTTCTTTCCTCATAAACATAGTGGTCGAGTTCTCTTAGAAGCTCTTGTTTTTCTTCTTATTTTTCTCTCCTTTTGGTCTTTTTCTTATGTATCAGTCACTTGAAATTAAATGGGTTCTTTTTGTTGTTCTTGATGTCATGACAGTTTGAAATGCTTTGGCCGTTGTATATTTAGTACACATGCCATGAACCTTGAGAACAGAGAATGTACATTTTTAGGATAGTGCCTATGTCTAAAACAGAATATTATGTGTGTGTGTGTATCCAAACTATCTTGTGTTTTTGTGTTTGATATCATATACTTATCGTCTGCTACATATTCCCATCAATGTAGAAACACTTTTTATCACTTGGTATCTTTATTCTAGCTTTTAATGTAGTCTTCTATGCATCGTGGTTAATGCTTTTAGGATCATGGAGTACTTGCACTCCCTACAGTTCCTGGTGCACCACCCAAGTTGAACACAGAGACGGGTGCACTGGAGAACTTCCGTGCCAGAGCATTTTCCCTGCTCTCAATTGCTGGATTGTCCGGATTTTGTCAGGTTTAAGTCTCTCGCCTGCAGCTTAATTTCTTTGCCACATGCAAAATGAATATTGTGTTATCCGGACAGAGCTTAATTTCTTTGCCCATTTGCAGATAACTATCCCACTGGGATTGCACAACAATGTCCCTGTATCAGTCTCCCTGATGGCAAGGCATGGTGCAGACAGTTTTCTTCTCAATCTTGCACAGCGACTTCATGGGACACTTCAAGAAGAAGCAAGCACAGTCTGGGGACTTGCTGAATAGAAAGTTAAAACTCAATCAGCATTAATTCCTCTTTTCTGATTATTTTCCTGCGTTTCCATGTGAATCTGAATCGACATTCACAGAACTGAAGATGCTGAATGGCTATTCAGGATTTCAAAGTAACTTGCATACATTTCCTCCTAGAACACATCTTACATGAGGAGCTCATGCATCACCTCATGTGAAGTCTCAGTTGAGTGAAAACAAAGGCTGCAGCCATTCAAATTACACGTTTGCTTTGCAACTTGCTACTGGGTTTTCTTCGTTTGTTTCTCTACTTATCAAGGTCCTTCAATGCATTTAATTTAATCTAACGAGGGCGTTGAGCTACCTAATAATTTTCATTTATGTGATGATATTTGTTATCAAATTTAGCAACTACCTACGTCTGCTGCATACTTGTTATGAAGGTAGATTTTACAGGGAAAAAAGATCTGCTGTTTACATTTGTAGTATATACACAATACTCATTTAGATTAAGCTCCATCTTGAAAATGTGACCAAAATGTTCTGTCTTCGAGTATATGCGAATGAAAAAAAAAACATTGAGAACGCAAACACATGAATTAGTGTGAATTACATTACTCACTAATTTAAAAGCTTATATAAATAATTATCCATGTGTCCTCCTCTAAACTATTCTCATCCTTAATTAAGCATTTGTCATTTTATCCTTATTTAATTGTTTTTTTTTTTGTTTTTTTTTAAATGAACCCATCCTCATCTCATCATCTGCCCATTTGATTTTAAAAATAACTAAAGCTAATTACGCAAAATACGTAGTTCTTAGAACATCAATTAAAAAATATATGGAACTGAAAAAATGGAAAAGAGATAAGAGACGAAAATGGAATTAAATATTTCTCGAAAAAAAAATGCAATGGTGAGAAAGTGTAAGTTGTAGGCCTAACGGATCCTCCAAGAAGTGTGCTGATGTTGAACTTTAAACGTTCCCCACTAACGGATTTTTAAATTTTTTTATTATTTTATTATATATTTATATTTTTGTATTAGTTTTTTTCTGTGAAAAAACAAAATTTAGAAATAATCTAATTATAAATTGAAATTCTGGTTTAATTATTACACCTAAAATTGGAGGACCTAATTTATCCATACAATTGTCTAAAACAAATTTTTATTGGATTTTTTCATATAAATTTGACTTTTTCTAAAGAAAATAATCATAAAGTCAATTTTTTATTTAGTTTAACAAATATATATATATATTTAATAAACAAAAAAATTAGTTGTTTTCAGTAAATTTTATCATAAGAATTTCCATGGAGTTGTCACATTATATATTTATTTTTTGGACTTTTTATAATATATATAGAGAGAGAGATAATTATTTTCACAATGTCTAGTACTGAATTTAAATTTATTGTCATCTTATTATTTTATACTTTTTTAGACGTACAATATGTATGTTTATTGTTCGGAAAAAAATCTATCCATTTTTTATTGAACAGTACATAAGCGTGGGGTGGGAATCATATGCTGCGGCCTCTGCTCACTCCACAGACCAAAACCCTCGCCGGCTCTGTCACAGAAGAGAGAGATAGAGAGAAAGGGCGTAAGCAAATGGCCTCCGCATTGTTGAGGGCCCTGGCGGTTCGGTCTTCGTCATCGGCATCGTCGCCGGCGTCGTCGGTGGCAGCCTTAGCGGCGTTCAGGAGATTCTCGTCGTCGGCGACGGTGGGATGCGACGTTGTGGCGGCCGCCCCGGGCGTGGCCCTTCAGAAGGCGCGCACCTGGGACGAGGGAGTCTCCTCCAAATTCTCCACCACGCCTCTCAGGAACATCTTCGAGGTCGTCTTCCTTCTCTGAATTCTGCGCATATAATATGCAGATTTTTTATTCTTAGTCTTGTCACGCATTTGTTCGATTCGATTTCTGATCTTTTCTTCTTGTTCGTTTTCTTGATGTGATTTCAGGGGAAGAAAGTTGTCATCTTCGGTCTGCCCGTAAGTTCACGTCGCTTGATCGCGTTTTCTCTTCATTCAATAAAATCAGGGTTGTTTCAGACCTCATGCTCGGATCTTGTCATCCTTATCGCAGTTGCAATAAAAACAGATCTGGAATCGAAATTTAGAAGCCAATGTTGAAGAAAAAGATAATTTGAAAGCAAATGTTTAACTTTTCGAAAATGGTAAAAAGATCAAGTAGAAAGCAGTTAATGTGAAAATACAATATAACAATTAGCTGAAAAGATAATAGACAATAATTGATGGTGGGTATTAGCTAAACCTCACTTTGTTTTATGAGACAAGGAAAACAAAGTATTGGATTAAAAAAATATACTTTTAGGTTGAAAGAACTTTGTTAAAGCTCTCAATACATTGATTACAATTTGGACTTGTCTGAATTGAGAAGTTATATATTTTGGTCGTTTTCCTAGATTGTCAACAAAGGAAAATTATGTTCCTCTAATTGATACAATCTTTTGCTTCTCATTCTCATGTCAATGGTGGTTCAATATTTCGTAGGGGGCATTCACTGGGGTGTGTTCAGCTCAGCATGTGCCGAGCTACAAGAACAACATTGACAAGTTTAAGGCTAAAGGAATTGATTCTGTGATTTGTGTTTCTGTTAATGATCCATACGTGATGAATGGATGGGCAGAAAAGCTGCAGGCCAAGGAAGCGGTAATGGATATTTCTTTCTTCCTTTGAGAGTTGAACATTTGGAGCAAATATAATGCTGATGCAAGAAATAATTTGTGAAAATCAATTGTGGTAACTAGCTGATTGTTAAACTCTGTTTACCACGCGGTTTGGAAACTGTCTTATCAAGGCACATTTGCAGAAGAATATTTAAGTTATCATAAATTTTAATGCCTATTTCATTTATAATAGTCTGTAGAAAAGTTTTCCATATGTCATACAATGGAATGGCTTACTGTACTTGTGTTGTTGTCATGATATGAATAGATGTGCGCGACTTATTTTTTGTGTGGTTGTGTGACAATAATTTAGGTGGGCTTGAGGCATATTTTGTTTATTGTGCTATTGATATCAGGGTGTGCATTGTTCCAGCATCCAATGGTATGAGTGTATAGCTAGAAATATGTTGAGCTTTCTTAAAATAATTATTTTAATAACAATATATCTCGCTTACCATTGTTCCTAATTCTGTTGTTTTTTGCTCCATTATTAACCACCCACTTTGTGAGTATTCTTGACTCAAACACACTAATTGTGATCAATGCCATTTCGTTTTAAGATTTCCCTTGTCTTTTCCCATGACTTAGTTGATGCAATTTTGGTGATATCATGAGCATAAAGTTAAGGAAATTCCATTTTGAGCATCAACATGTAAGATTTTGTGTTCATTTAGAATATCCTATATATGTTTCATCTGATGATATCTCTTTCCTTTTAGATTGAGTTTTATGGAGATTTTGATGGGAGTTTCCACAAGAGCTTGGAGCTAGATTTGGACCTCTCAGCTGCTTTGCTTGGACATCGATCTCAAAGGTATATCCAGCACATCTTCATTTATTGCTTTCGATTAGTTATAGTTTACATAGTACACTGTTTGTTAGAGGAGCAAGTATCTCCAGGAAGATGTTTTCCCCATTTATATGTTTGACAAATAGGAAAATCTTGCAACCAAGTTAGATTATGGTTTTTATGCTTTATGCCTGGTAATGGTATAACTCTTTAGAAATGTTTAACCAACATAAAAACATGAACTTCTATGAGATAAGTAATATGACAGTCTAATCTGATGGTGGCATCCACGGAGAATGTGTCTTAACAGATGAAAAATTGTTATCAAATTGGTCAAAAAAAATTTGTCACATGTCATGTAAGGATGAAAATCATTCATCTGTTCTTTCTAGAGAAAAAATTCAAAGAAACACAGTTTTTTTTTCACTAAGATCTGTTACTTTTCTCCCTAAAGAAAACAGTTATTTTTGTGGGATTTGCACTACTCATGTAATATAGTCAATCCGATTGAATTTGAGCTCGTTTTTTGACAAAAGGAATTGAACAATAGATATTTAATCAATTTGCGAACTTGTTAATGCACTAACAAAACTCTTTATTATTTCCTCTCCATATGCAAGCAATCATTGTCTTTGAAGTCAGCATCTGTGCGATCAAAGCTCAATTCTTTGGGTCTTTTTCCGCAGGTGGTCAGCCTATGTGGTGGATGGTAAGATTGAAGTCCTTAATGTTGAGAAAGTTCCATCAGAGTTTAAGGTATCAGGCGGCGAGGTCATTTTGGGCCAAATATGATCCTTATTGGATCAAGGTCTTTTAGTACACAACTGGTGAACTTTTTTTTTTTGGTGCTCTCGAATAAGCAAATGCTTCTATCTGAGGAGCGATGAACTCTGTTTTTCTGTTATTTTTACTGGCGTGAGATACTTTTAAACCCGCAGTTATGTCGATGTTATTTCATTTGCTGATGGAACACGTCTTAGTCATCCACGATGTCAAGTTCAGGGCCTGTGCAGTATGCCATATAAGTAACTCGAATCTTTTTACATGCCCTCTCAACATTTACTTTTTAAATATGAATTTGTGCTGATGACGACTGATTTTGGTTTGTCAGAGCAGATGTCTGACATTAAAATGTTGTATTAAGAAAAAAAGAGTATATTGCTCCTTAAATTATGCGTCATACCGCCCATTATACTAGGTGAATGGACCTACTTAGAAATGATTTTTAAGTGAAAATTATATAAACTTAGAAATAAAATTATATAAACTAGTCATTTTATTTGAAAATTTATAAACAAATATCCCAACATCAGTCATTGGATGTGTCAACACACGGTTTCCATGATTTTTTTAGACAAGGTCATAACTTATTTGGAATTTCTTTATAAGACCACACAATATTAAATAATCATTTGTAAATTGCAACTCATTAAGGACCTGGCTTTGTCTAAGATCTTTAGAAAGATATCAATATGTTTTAAACTAATAATACAAAAAAGCAAAAAAGATATACTTGAGGTCGATGAATTATCACAATCCTGAACTATGTACTGGAAATTGAGGATCACAAAGTTTCCCGCGTCTCTTAACCTACAACTATCAAACTAATAATATTAGATGAATGTAGACATGTTGCATTGGACCTGTGTAATCCTTTCACTTGCTTTAGTAATAAACTTCTGAGAACTCATTCCACAAGTGCAATCGTTTCAGCCTTGTACAACTTTGACAACGGCGGAATCAATCGCATTCATACAGGAGGCATTTGTTTACTGGTCAATTATCAAGTACATGCCACAGTTACTTTAGGCATTGCTCTGCATTTAATGGAAAAACAATACGTATCTCATGACATAAGTTCCATAAACGAAGTTGGCTGCAAAAAGAAAAGTTTTGGTATGCATTGCATGAGAAAGTAAAGACTGAAGTTCAAAATAGTAGAAAATGAAAGGGAATGACGATACTAATTTTTGTATAGAACTGAAGCTCAGATTCCTCTTTGCCAATCACATTTCCAAGACCTAAAGTAAATGGTCTGCAACACTCTGGATCAATTCAACATTCTCTTAATAACAGGGAAAACTAAGGTTCATAGAAGGAACCACTGAAATCTAGTAATAATAGCCCTGCAGGACTAGACCAAAATTTATCTATCTATAACTAAAAGGTGTTTTTTCTAAAGTATAATCAGAGAAAGAGTACTGCATTTGCTTTGTATCAAGGGCGAAGGCGGATTTCACATTCATTTGCCGTTATAAATACAGTTTAGCCACTTGACTCTGGTTCATGTGAGTGAATAATTTTCTACGTGAATGCTCCAGCTTCCACACCAAACTTCTTGACTTGCTTCTGGTGACAGTTTTGTCTATATTGCATGAGAAGCTATGGTCCTCACGAGCAGAAGTTCCTCCTCCCACATTATCAGGCTCATTGAATAGTAGAAGTGTAGCTCATGCATATGAAGTACCGATCAGATGTCATCTCTGTAGTGTAGCTTCCTTTTGAATCAAGCAGCCCTATTTCTAATCTGCAAATATGAAGCCACGTATTAGTACTAAAAATTTATCATTTTAGACGACAAATGAAATGAGGTGGTAAGGGGGGCATATTAGTTACCTATAATTTCCAACAACTATACACCATATCTCCTTAGAACCTTGCTCAGAGCTGGCATTACATTATACGCTTGATATGATCTTCTCAACTCTATAATTGAACCTACCTGAAATCATTAAAGTTCGACGTCATTTGTTCTCAGAGCTAGTGAGTAATAACCATAAGAGACCAATTGTCAAGTAAAAGATTTGTTCTTGTATTAGATTTGTTCTATAATGCGATGATGTGAACTGTTTAGTTCCATGTAGTGGGCAGAAACTGCACGTGTTATGTTTATTTTTTGCACAAATTAGAGCCTTACACTATTTTGAAATATGCAAGCATCAAACAAGGATCAGACATTTCCTCTAGATTAAGTGACCTGTCATTTTCCTGCATTAGTCCCAACATTTATTATCAACTTAGAAAAAACTTGAGAAGCCAAGATTCATTATCATCTTAGACAACTGTGCATGCTGACGGGCACCCTGCTGATGGCATACTTGGCCCTACAGTTGTTACTTGTTAGATTGCCATGTTCGGACATAGGAAGCATAGGCACTAAGGTTGGAGCTCTTGGTTGCTCTCTCGAGGCAGTCGGCTTGTTCTGCTAAGGTCAGGTACTCTCCTACCTACCCATTTACCACATGTTAGACTTGAGGATGCCAATCCAGGTGGAACGGTGTAATGATTCCTTTAGGAGCTCTTTCTTCTGACAGGGTGGTGGCCTTGAAAGGAGGGTCATCCACATAGTGGCTTGGTGTGTTGCTTGTTGATCCATCTCAAACAGGGCCTTAGGAGTGAGGGACCTTCGACCGACTGACGATGCTGTTCTTGCTCGATGGGTTAAACGGATCATGGGACCTAAGGGAGACCTCTGAACTGCAGTCTTCTTTGCATACCATAGACAACCTCTCATGGGGCACCTTCATGCCCTTAGTCAAGGGGCGTTAATCTTTTGGAAGGGGGTGGCATGGAATCATGGACCATTCCGCTGGTGACATCCTTGTTGCATGCCATAGACAACCTCTCTAGGCTCTGGACTGCTTTCTCATTCTGGCACCACAAATGGTCACATGTCAACACATTTGCTATCGTGTTTCCCTATATTGACAGCACTTTGGCATGCATCAGCTTCCATAGCCGATCTCTAATCTAGAGCTACATCAAAGGGATCTTCAACCCCACTTCCAAGGGAGCTTGTCATACTGGAGGGTTAAGGAGCTAGTGACATGTATGATTGGTGAATCTTCACCTTCTCCGAAAGAGAGAGATCTCTATCTCTCTATGATTGGTGTATCGACATATCTAGCGCTCGTGTATCCCTCTGAACCTCAAGATTTTTGCCTGACTATTGAGATGGGGCAGGATTCTTGCCAGGGACTGCAAGGTGAGGTGGGGCTCCTAGCTCCTATGTCTCATGTGCACTTAATAGGTCAAAAGAGGAGAACATCACCCATCTCTTCTTTGTGTGTCCCATTGTTGCAAAGGTCTGGCAACAACAAATTCAACTCAAGATATTTTGGAAAAAAATAATTTGAAAAAAGGTTTTGGGAGACTACAAAATACACTAGCATAAACGACTCAATTTCTTTTCATTCCTTTCAGGAAAAGATCATGGGATGAAAAAAAATTTGGAAGATAATGAAATATACTAACATGTATAATATAATTTAAGTATCTCCGTGTGTCACATAATTAAATGTGGTTTAGTGGCCTTCACATTAATTTGGTTATAAGTGGTCTACGATTCAGACCTAACTGATAACATGAATTTTTTTGTTGAAACAAGCCCAAAACTTAACTTTGGATCGGCTGCCAATTCAATAGGAACCATCCGGTTGCGGGTCCAACTTGATTCTTGACCAGGTTTGACTCTGTCCTTTTTTTCGAGGAAAGGATAGCTATCAAATTGTGACAGGCCATCCATGTTTTCATTACTACAAAAGTTTAAGACTGTACAAGTGTATGCTCCAAGGGAGCATCAAGAAGAGGGAAAGGCGAATCTTCTTTCCGAACCCCACCCCTGAATGAAAAAGACACTAAAATGAATAATGTTCTCTACATGACATCTCTCACCATAAAAAATAACTCGACTATGTTGAAGTTAGATGGCCCGTGAGATCACCACAAATATCGCCAACAACACTCCACCTCGGGCTAGTCTGACCACCTAGAGACTCTGAATGACTACCAAAAATCCTCAAGTGCTAAAGTGGACACACCTCTGATGGCCATCCGATTCCAACCTCCACAGCAACTATGCACTCAAAGAACATGTGTGATGTCCTTGTACCATGCAGCATAATGCGCAGTACACCTCGAAGCTAGGTGCTCATCTTGATCTTTAGATCCTGGTGAGAATCTTGCCGTGCTGCATAAGCCAGACAAAGATCTTAAACTTTGTGCGGCACACAATATCTCCAAATAAGCCTGCAATCGGTCCTAGATGTGGCCGTTGTCATGCTGTATGGGAGAAAGTGGAGGTAGAGGTTGCAGGCCGAAAATAACCCAACCATCCACTCTAGACACATCTGGTCAGAAAGGGATGATCCGTTCATGGAGCATCATAAGCTCCAAAATGCACCTGTCCAAAAATGAAGACTTGAAAAGTGGGGTCCAAGAGCCCATGCCCAAACTGCTGGACTCATAACACGTTGCAAAAACCGACATGTCTAGGCTCGATGCTAGGTCCCATAATCTAGAGAATGTACGCCAACAAGCTCCTAGATAGCCACTCATGCTGCCAGAATAAAAATGCCGCATCTGATTCAGCTGAGGCCACCATGGACAGACGCATTAGAGGAAGTAACACAGCCACACCACACCAAAATGATGAGGCCCCGCGCGGTAGGATGGCTCAGGATTCCCAAGATAATCTCTACCAAAGCATGTGAAGAAGACCGGGCACCATAGGTTGTCATCCAGACCCATGATCTGCCCCACCCACCAACCCAAGAGGGATTGACCGGGCCAAATCTGTCAAACATGATGTCCGGGTTCGGCATGACCCATGAACTGATTTGGTGCTTGGCGGTCGAACTAGTCCGAGTCTGAATGGTGTTTTATGGTCACTTGAACCATTTGGCTACAAGGCAACTACACCACTTTGGAGGTGAGCAGTGTTATACTAAGAACATTGTATATATAGTACGTCTCTTTTGTCGGAGAGGGGATTTGTAGGCTCCCACGCTCTCCTGACTCTTTTACTTTTTTATTTACCCATAAATATTTGTGTATTCTCTAGTTTTCTGGTTTTAATACAATCGGATGACTATGCAAGCAGTTTAGTCATCCTTTCCCTGCTCGAAAAACATTATCATCTTGTTCTTTTTTTTTAGGAGAAAAAGGATAGACTACCAGATTATATGGTTGTCGTCCAGGTATATATATAACTGAGAAAGGAGTCATGTACAAATGTGCTCTCGAAGAGAGCGGCAAAAACTGAAAAAGTATATCAGCTAGCCATAACCTCATTCCCAAAGCAAAAAGGAAATGTGATGTACGCGTCTATATGTTTTTTGGTCATGATGTTTACCCAACTGGAAAAACACAAGAAAACCAAAATAAAAAAGGCTAACTAAAAAATTTGCACTATATTTGGGAAAGCAAAACACTAATCAATCTTCCTAAAAGCTTAAGCCATTAGGAAGAACAACATTGTTGATTTTATATTCTTAGCACTCCCCCTTAGGTTTTTTTTTCAAAAAAACACACAATTTTGGTTTAGCCAGCCTACCATGTGGACAGCTAAGGGAGGAATTTTTTTTAAACGAGCTTGACGAGATTTGAACTCAGGAGCTCTGAGCTCGGGCTCTGATACCATGTGCTAACCACAACAACAACAACCGCCTTATCCCGCTAGGTGGGGTCGGCTACATGGATCATACGACGCCATTCCGCTCTAAACCAAACCCTTCGGGCCTATCCGTTGATCCATGTTCATAAGATTCGATAGAATTTTATGCTGGCTGTCGGGGCCTAACACAACCCTCCTCATTTATCCGGGCTTGGGACCGGCTATAAAATATAGGCGGAGTTGACTAAGCACTAGAACCAACAAACAAATATTAAAAAAAATCATACAAAATAAAACCATAGAACAAAGCATAGAACAAAACATTACTAAAAGCAATGCAAGAAGGGCAGTACAAATATAAGTCATTTGTAGCCATCTTTGGTGATCTACACCACTATAAGCAATACAATAATGGCACAACAGTTAAGGATATAGAGAAATGATCCATACTACAACAAATCACTTCAGTCAATATGAAGATGAAGAGAATTTACTTGAAACTTTTCACTTTCAAAATAATCACACAATTGCTGCTTCGCCACCTCCAGCTTCTTTAAATGCTTGATGTAGATCATATCAAAATCTCTTGTAGCGTTCTTGTGCAATTTCATCGACACTTTTCACAACATAAGGTAATTCCCATTGCGTTCTTGGTGTTGTCTAGGACATGTTTAATTAAGGGCAAAAGAGTCAGAGATTGGGACATCCTTGTCATGTCTTGAGTACTTTTGGATCTAGAGCATTACAAATAGCATGCCGGTGGTGCTAGTTGTTATTTGTATTATTACATGTAATATATGTTGTTATCAGGTTTGCCATTTTTGTTTGAGTTGTAACTGACAAACAAGGCTGTTAATACAAGAGATTTGATCCATTTTTGTTCAATTTTGCCACATCAAAGTTCTGACGTCGACAAAAAAACATTTTGTTCCGTTTTGTCTTAGTTTTGTTTTTCATAAGTGCATTTGGTGTAAAAGTTTTGTTTCCAGTCTTTAGGCCACAAATGAGAGATGGCAATTTATTAAATGAAAATTAAGAAAACATTAAGGTTGCCACAATGATATTACTCAAGGGAAGCTAAGAGAGTTGTAACCCAGATTATGCCTCTATTTCATGATAAAGAATCACAGCTACAAGTCTACAATGGTCATGAAAGAATTTAAGCCATGGTTTCCCTCTAAGGGTGAAATGTAATTAAAATAAAAATAAAAAACTAAAGTTATCTCAATACAATACTCTAAAACTGAAATTCTGAAGAGTTTTGTTAGACAATTGAAGGTGAAGCTAGATGAGTTCTTAGAAGTGGTGTACTTTACTTTTTTTTTAAAAGAACTGGTTTCTTTTACTTAAATCTTTGTACAATAAAAAGGTACCACAGCCAAGATATGTTGCTTGAACAATTACAATTTGACAGATAACCAAAAAAAAGAAAAAAGAAAATAAAGATCTAGATTCAACAATCACACATATAAACACTGACTTTATATGCAAAAGCATTAAGAAGAGCTTAAAAGCTTAAGTCATTAAGAAGAGCAACACATTGATTTTATGTTCTTAACAACGAAAATGACTGGAGATCCGGCGAGGGGCAGGAGAAGACATGATGGAAGAAAAGAAAAAAAAGCATGCACCTTACCTCTGCCTAATTGTCATGAAAGAAATCAACAGCAGCAAGAGAAGGGGGTAAAGAGAGCAAGGAAAGTAATAAACACATGATGATGGGAAAAAGAGCAACCACATTACAAAATGAAAGGAAAAAGGCTGACAGGGACACAACGGCTGTCAGTTAATTGCTGCTACAAGTGAATAAAAAGTTTGTATATCTTGTCTTATTTCATGCAATTGAATATCTGAAATTAAAATATCAATGGCAATAGAAGGTAAGTTGGACGTTTTCTTGTCTTGTTTAATGGAAAAAACAGTATGTTATGAGACAACTATTGTAATTACGATAATTTATTTTATGAAATATTTATTTCTTACATTTTTTATTAATTATTGTGCACCGTCACCATCGATTTCAAAAAATGGACATCCCGTATCCCTTATTTGTACCTGTACCATACCCGTACCCGTAACTATGCAACGTAGAATATAATCAATCAAGACTAATAGATCCAAATTCCTTACTAAATGGCTCATTGGTCAGATGATTAATCTACTATCCTCGGATTGAAAAAAAAGAAAGTAGAATCTAAGAGCTCAATAATAACGAATAAAACTGATAACTAGAAATTTATATTCCAATGTAATTTTCCCACAACTTTGTGGATTATACACTGAAGATCAAATTAGTCTAAATTAGAAATAGACTATTTAAAAACTTTTTTTGAAAGGGGCTATTTAAAAACTTGTGCCAATTAGAAAGAGAAATACAGACAAATCCACAACTGGAGTTAGAAATTCAGAGAAACATTCATATGCTGAAATTAATAGTACCATCGAAGAGTAAAACCTATGATTGACTTCATTGATTTCATTCATCAGAATAAACAAGTTAAATTGTACTTACAATAATCAGGACTGAAGTAAGCCCAACTGCAAAACCCTCATTAATATGTCGCAGGTAATGGTCAAGCAACGTAGAGCAGGTAGCTAATATGCTCAATAGCACTCCTCCTGATCTCATAAAGACAAATAATGATTATGGATGCCCTCAAACTATTCCAAAAAAGGAATTACCACATTTTATTGCAAAGACTAGCATAGAACATTATATTTACCTAGAAGAAATGTAGAAAATGCATAAAACAACATGATTGGTTATCACGGAGCATACCCCAAAAGCGAGTTGAAGCTTGAACTTTTGTTAAGTATTCTATTGTAGCTTTCCCAGGCTTTATGTTTGGTACTCTAGCGCCCATTTTTGTCATGTAATCAGAAATCTCTTTCGGCAAGTTTGCCTGCAGATCATTAAGACATGATGATGAAGCTATTACAAAGACAAATATAACAATGCAACTAACTAATGATCAAATGGAAACTATTAATCACAAACTTGCTCATTTCCAAAAATTCTAGTTTCCCATTGTAATACAAGTTCTGAAGAGCCCATAAATTACTATCTTTGCATGGCCTGAATCTTCTATTCTTTTCCATGTCACACGACAACTGCTGCAACTAACAGCCCATAAGGTTTTCCATTGAGGATAAGCCCCAAAAGAACACATTAGAAGGAATTGCAATTAAGACCTAAGGTTTTGAAACCTTTTCAAGGACAAACCACAAATCAGTTCAGTACATACTGACTATATTCTGTTATTTGCATGTATAGGTCCAAAGTATACTGCATAATGTCACCAGTAAAATTCTGTACATTACTGGCAGTTTGAACTCAGCTTTTGAGTGGAAACCGGTTGGCTACAGATCCAATGGTTGAACCAACTAGTAAAACTTCTAAAATCTTCTTTACATAGAATCTTAGCTGGAATATTGATTTTTTAGGCCTCAAATATTGCCAAAGAAAGTGACAGAACAGTGAGAAAAAATGGTCAAATTCGAAAGTTATTTTTTTCCTTCAAAATGTCATGAAAAATTAGGTTATATAAAGCAAACCATTTAGCCACCTCAAAAGAGAATGATTAAAAGACTTATTGCAAGACATGAAACCAAGTCAAAGGTCTACCATCCACATAGATAACAGAATGATACAGTCAAGAGGAATAAACATACTATTGAGTAAATAAATAAAACACCGTATAAGAACTTAACTCATATGAGCAACTTTTGAGACAATATAATCAATAGACAAAGTACAATGTCCTCTATACAATAAGGTCAGCAACCTTACCATGTAGGGAGCTGAAAATACTTTATTCCATAACTCTGTTGTGCCCCCTATTTGGGGTAAAGGACATGAAAGATTTTATTCAAGGTTTTCATTAGGTCAATCCACTTATTGGTATGAAAAGAGTTAGTAATAAGTCACACAACAGTAGAGGTAAAGTCTTTTTAGTGAAATGGTGGCAGATTCTGTTGAGTTGAATGCCAGACGGCAACTCCTAAGGAAAAACTACTATACAAAGACAAAGCCAGAATGTTCTCAGGTCACTTGTGTTCCAATTTTCAATTGAAGAATATACATATAGCTGGTGAATGCATATGGCAATCTGTGACTTGAACGTATCCAAAAATTCTCTGTCGGAGGTTCGAGAATCTATGAGAAGGACATCTAAGGCTAAGGAACATGTATGCCTAGGCTGTGAGAAAATTGGGTATGAAAATATCACACTAAAAGTAATTAATCTCACATTATATATTTATTACTGATAATAACTGACTATCCCAAAAAAAACTAAAACCCAAGTGAGCGTTCAAATATCTGTCCCACATTCATTTGCAAGGGTACTCTTAATGGGTTGAAAACCCGGTATCCTGTCCTTACATTAAATATTCTGCTTTTTCCCGAAACAACTTCTGGCATCAGCTAATGGATTAGAACCACATTCGTACAACTTTTCTAGGTAGGTCGAACTATCGGAAGCCACAAGGGTACATCAGATTTGACTCACCGTATACATTCCAGAAGCGGATCAGGGAAGAAATTTGGATGGAAGCAAATGCAGGGAGGATAGAGCTCGGCAGAGGGTCCGAGGATGTCTATGGACTTTTGAAAAATCCAAACATACAATTTATGGCAACTACTGTGAGTAGATGAATGTTGTGAAATAGAATCATATACCTGATAGGACTAGATGTCTATCATTATCTAAAGGTATCTTTAAGATACACAACTCTTTCTCATCAAAAGAACACAATTAACTGAAAACAATAGATTTATGTCATATTTGTACTTACAATATCAAATATGTTGAATAAAAATACACAGAATGCATAAATGATGTAATAAACCCAGGGTTTGGCACCAATAGACGTCCCTGGATTTAAAATCTCTTTCAAATTTTCCCAAAACGGCGTCCCAAATATACTGCCAGAAGAAAAAGGTATATAAATCAGATATCCAGATAGAATAAAAAGAACAAATTCAACCAAGTAAAAAAAAGATAGGTATAAGAAATAAAATGGACAAGCCACCAACAACTCAAAGAAAAATTCAACCACGATTAGTGGACAGAAATAACCTTGCCATGATACCAGGAAAAGCCAATAGGTAAGTGGTAGTAAGAACAGGTTGCATGCCAGTAGGATTGATGTTAAATGGTATATATGGTTCAACCTCTGTAACTGGGGGGCCACCCTCTCTACACAGTAGCAGTTAATCATCAGATGTAATTGTATGAAAACCTTTGAAAATTACGATGCATATGTATAACAGATTAAAGGAAATATATTTTTTTCTCTAAAAAAAACAGATCAAAGGAAAGAGCATGAAAGTAATTATAAAAGAATATGCTGTACCAGTTGAAATTACATGTTCAGACTGAAAAAAGCATGTAACAGGAAGAAAACAAAATATGCATGATGAAATTTACTTAATTGTCCTAATACAAATTTTCGGTCAATGTCACAACAACATATATCAGAAGGCATTAAAGAAGTGCTACCTCGCAGCAGAAGCAAGCTTAAAGCCATAGTATTGCAACTTCACTTTCCTGCAACCTTCAGTAACTAGCACAGCCCACATTGTCACTACTGTGAATATTCCGAGAACAGCCAAGATATAGGGCCAGAAACTGAGTACACTTCCTGAAACCACGAGAAGAAGAATTAAAATTTCGAATCCATGTCTAAAGAGTGCCTTATACTAAACCTATGGATGCAGAAAATGAAGCATTAGAAGTCATTGCACTCGACATGCCTGATCAAGCTTGAAATGCAAATAATATTACCTCCAGTTAATTATGACAAATAACTCCAGATCAGCCCAATAAACTAAAGTACCTTCTGAAATTAAACCTTATAGGCCAGTTAAATCAGTTGCATTCAGAAGTACCAAAAAGAGTAGTTAAATTAGCTGCATTCAGAATTTAAATAATTAGCTTATTGCTGCAAGAGGACCTATATTGGGCTGTTGTTGCGAATAAGAAGAAATATATTTTTGTTTTTGAATTGGACTTCTTACAAGATACAACCTTGACAAAATGGAATAATCCATATCACAGGGTTGGTTCAGTCAAGTGCAGCAACGAAAGGTCCTCCATTCGGTGATAACAAGTTTTGAATAATATAGTTTGTTTGTCATTTCTTTTGAGATGTTTAGTTAGAAGGATGTCTCATATAGCCATTATTATAGCTGCATTAGGTGCACCAGATGTTACATTCCAGTGTGAAGACCACAGCCAGAAGCCAAGACCAAGGAAAATTTTAACGGATGGTACCCCAAGTATAGTCGTAGTTTCTGTTTTAGTCTTTTTTTTCTGAAAAGGCAGAGGGGTACCTTGTGTAACCATCCATATTATTAATATGGTTATCCATCCATATTATCATTGATTGTCAAAACAAATATTGCATTTAGATGACAAAAAAGTCAACACTTGTTCCACTCCCTCAACGGCCAGTTTGCTAGAGCTACAATGTTTTCAACATAACAGCATTCTCCCCAAAAAATGCGCCAATTACAATGGACCCAAAAGGCCCATAAAAAACTCTTAATTTTCTACCCTTTTCTTGCATTGGACATCCCCCCAACTGTATTTTTATACCTTCATCGTCCCTTAACCATCAATTTTGGCTGAGTCAGCCTCTCTTCTCTCTCTTCCAGGTCACCAGACAATAATAAAAAATGTTAAGTCGTCTATTTTTTGAAATAACATATTAATTGAAAATTAAAAAATGGCTCGGCAGCACCAAAGGGGAGCACTGCACCCCTCCTCTACTCCCCCTGGCGAACTAGAGGGAGGGGAGCTGGGCTCTGGCACTGGCGAGGGGGCAGCACTCCTTTAGGCAGAGGAGGCTGCCTTATTTATTGTTTATATACAACAACAACAACAAAGCCTTATCCCACTAGGTGGGATCGGCTACATGAATCATACGACTTCGTTGATCCATGTTCATGAGATTCGACAGGGTTTTACGCTGGCTGTCGGGGCCTAACACAACCCTCCTCCTTTATTGTTTATATATTTTAAAAAAGTTAAACGATGTGGCATCTTTTACTATTGTTTGGTGGCATGGAAGAGAGAGAAAAGAAGCTGTCATCAAAAACCGGCAGTAACCAAACTTAGATATTATGTTAAAATTAGGGGGTTATATATCTCAAAAAAATATATGAAATTTACTGAAAATTAGAAACATATCCTGGAGGCAACTAATGCATTATGCATGCCTCATAGAGATCATAACTGAACAGCAACAGAAGATTAATAATACATTAAGGCTGTAATTGTTTTGTTCGAAACAAATACTAGAGGGAAAATAATTTCTTGGAAAGTAGTTTATGTCCTGTATATGGCTGAAAAAGAAAATAAAATAATAAGTTGAAAACTGTGAAATGAATATTTTTTACATATGAGTATGTGAGGGAAAATGTTCTCTCTTCCTATTAAAGGCAGAACATTATTCTCAAACTTGTATACAACCTTTTCAGTGGCATTAAACTGTTTTCCACTGATGGAGCTTCTCCCAGTTGTCAAACAAAAGGAAACAGGGAAAACTTTTTCCACAAAAGTAGCTTACCCAAACAAGCCTAGTCTAAGTTCACATCAGAATCATTATGAAACGATTCAGTTATTGACTATGATAACATGTAGTTATATGGAACTAAATTTCAGTCTCCACAGACAGCTACTTAAGCCTCTTGAAACTAAGACAAGAAAGACTGCATGAAACACAAAAATAGTAACAAGCATGATATTGTACATAGTCCAATTGCAAAGGTGTTTGCAGTTAGCACAGGCAAAAAACTGAAACAAAACATGACGGCCAGAAAGTACTAACCTGAAAACTGTGACAGCATCCTGAACAAGGTGTCTGTATAACCAGTCAATATTCCAGCACAGATAATCAAGGATGAGCCATGACCTGAAGTACACAAAAGGACGAAAGATGATAGATAAAAGTCAAACAAAACTCTGCATTTCGAGTACCTGAGGTCCTTAACCAAGATCCAAGTCTAGTTAATTTATAAATAACTTGTTAACATTTCCTCCTCAAAAAACTTTATAACATTTAAGTTTGGTGGTTCCATAATAGATGTGTACCAGGTCATCTATTATAGTGAGGTTCAGATCCAACAAGCTGAACACAGAAACAAGATAAGAGCTTCTTAAATGCATAACAGTCCTAGGATACTTCAACAAGTATAAATGGAGCGTGAAATGAACAGAAAGGCTTGAGCATGTTATTCAAAGGCACCCCAGAAACCTTCATGTTGTGAGACTAGTCATCCTTTCTCGTTTCAAAAAAAGAAAAAGAAACAAGAATAAGATAACTTTTCAATCAATTACCAAATCCAGATTCTGATATTGTGTCACATATCCATGTCATTGTCATTGCACCAAGAACCAAAAGCAAACTTGTGACAGCAACGTGCTTTACTCTGAAACAAGATACAAAAAATTTTAGTTAGTCATAGAGGTTCAAAGTATCATAAAAAATTCTCACTAGAAATTAAGTTTGTAAATACGCTTAGCAATTTTTTTTAGCAGTTGTCCTTTACAAGATAAAATTTCACATGAATGATCAAAAATTATATTTGAATTATCCTGCGAAACTTAGATGCAGACTTCCTTGAAGAGGAATCATACTTTATCTGGTGATTTTCCATGCTTATACTTTTTTCTACGGGAATTTTCCATGCTTATACTCATTTCCAAAATTATTGTAGTGTTAAAAATGTCCTCCCTTTGAAGGGTTCCTTCATTAAAGGGGAAGCAAGGAGACTTGTTTTCATGATCACCTCTCTTTTCAGTACGGGATGATTTCCAAACAACCAAAGTTGGAGAATATATTGTTAATGGTTACAGAAGCTGCCTTTCTGTTATAGTCACACCAAAAGGACATTATCATTAACTACCCTCCATAATTCCAGTCTTAGTTCGAGTTCACACAATTGCTTGAATTACCCTTCAAAAAATATGATAATGATTTCTTTCCCAATAATTTCTCATGCGCTTGATTGCCAAAAGGTTATCAATATGTCAATGATATCACCTCTTATGGTGATATGTTGATACAAATCATGCCAGAAAGTCTCAAGATATTAGTAAGTAACAAAGCATTAATGTGCCCATAACAACTATAAACACCCAATAGCTGTCATGTCCTGATTACAACAGGATATATGAGATGGGAAATTAGAACATAGGAAAATCCACATATATAAAAGCTAAATTACAATTTAATGTCTACATTCATCACCGTTGGTACAGGTCACTTTTAAGATATTCACAGTGAGTGCTCTTATTTTATGATGCTTTGTAAGCTAGCTTAGTTCCCAGAAGCAATCCAGAAAAGTCATCCTTCGACCTATGAAAAGAAATGTTCTTTGGCTTATCCTTAACATGTTCGCCGGGCCAAAGTGATACCATGAGACCTTTTCTGTGCCCATGCCATATTTTGGCTTGGCTATTCTATTTCTATTGTCACCTTCCAGCCCACCCTTGGGTGGCTTCCTGAGTCGGTCAGGTTTCACCCGAATGATGGGATGAGTGTATGACCATGTACAAAGTCAACAACCATTTTGGGGTGCACCTCGTTTCAGCATAACTTGACACAGGGAACATGAAGGCTGGAGAGATTCCGCTTTCAATAAGGCTTTTTTAGGAGAAAAAGGATGAACACCAAAATAGAGTGTCATCCATGTATATATCTCAATAAGTTTTTTTAGAAGTGCTTTCAATAATCGGTCCTTCCATGGGAGGTTCGGTTCGGGAAGTAGCACTTAGCCAGCATTCAACAACCTCAAGAATGATGAATGTGAATTCCAGAAAGCTGAAGGACCTTGTGAGCACAGTGAATGAAGACCAGGTTGAAGGGACTGTCAGCTAGCTGCTTCTTGGCCACTCCCCGTGCTTAGGGTAGGACATGAGATGAAATTCCCCTCATTATCCATCTATTACATCTGGAATTGCTTAAGGCGCCACCCTGTTGTGCCAGAAGCAAACTTCGTGAAAAACCTTTTTTCTTAACCAAGAATTTTGCTTCAAGAACGAAATTGTAAGACCCAACAACGCAAGGGGTAGTATATTTTGGCTCTTACTGATTTATTTGCTGCAGGATTCCCTCTCCTCCTGTCTTCCTAAGAACTGAAAAACTGGAGAACAACCAGTTTTATATAGACTAACTTAAGGTACAGAAAAAATTATATAGAATTTTCAGAAGTCATACAAAAACCCATTTGCTGCAAGACTCAAAAAACTGGTGAATGACCAAACAACCATCCACAAAGTTAATAACCTTAGACATCATTACAGAAAACAATACCATGACAAAGTCAACAACCATTGGGCGACATCCTATGCACGCACAAGGATTCTGTAACAAACCCTTGGCCAACATCATATGCATGCATAAAGTTCACATTTTTTATAGACATAACCATAATATTATTGCCATACATTAATGCTTGCACGCATCTGCTTTGAAGAAAAGTTAAAGCCATACTAAAGTCAATGAACATGGTTATCACATTCACAAATCAACCACAATCTTTTGGATGAAATAACATTGCCATGCCTAACATACTCAAAACAATAATCAAAGCAAATGCTTTTTTTCTTGGAAGAGTTAGAAAGGCTTAATAGGCAAAGAAGTTAGGAAAAAGATCAACAATGCTTACCTGCTGCTAGCAGCATATATTGAATACTGAAGTGAATAACAAGAAACAATAATAGCCCCCAGTATCGAAAATCCTAATGAAGTCCACCATCTACAAAGATCAAGACAAATGAATTTAGTTGGTAATAAGGATTAATGATAAAAAATAACGCATGATTTGCAGCATGAGGATCAATCTCACTGCTTGATATGCATAATACGCACATATAGCCTTTAATCTTCTCATGGCCATCTAAACCCTCTTTACGTAGCTTCACTAGAGAGGGGAGAATGTGGCAGAGTACCTGCATATATAATTCGCGAGCATTGCTAAAGAGATAGACAACAGAAGGAATGAAATCACAGATGTTTACTATAACATAAAAAAGGCAGTGAGCCAGTCTTGTTAAGCTTGCGAGGTAAAGCACAGGACCGCCAAACTAACTAACTAGCTATGCATATTAAATTGCTTCAAAGATCAAGGCTGAGGTTGATTATTTAGTTAAATTTTATTTTCTGGTGAAATAGTTTTCTTTTTTTTTACTTACAAGATATGCAAGAGTACAACTATACTGGCCTTTGGAGCGATATTTTTTTTGCTACGTTTCAATATAGATTTCTCTGCATGTGTGCATATGCATCTTTCTTAGGAATTAGCAATCATTTACATTAAAATAAATGATTAAGCAAAAACCCTTGGTCAAGAAAAATAAAAACAAAACATAATAGGTCAAAAGCATTGCAATCTTGGAACACCTAATCTAATCAACTAAGATTAGCTAAGTTCTTAACAATGTCGTGATAGTCAAGTCAGCTATGTGTTCAAAACCAGCATTTGATGGCTTGCTGAGATCCATAATAGACTGTATGCTCATACTGTTCACACACATTTCAGTGAAGGTGCAGAAGAAATGTGCATAGAAGAAAGACAATTCATTTCCCAAAATCAAGGCAAACATGCAAAGCGACTCCCATGTACATGGTCGATTTATGATATTAAAAATTTACAACACATGAAGTTTTATTTACAAGTTAAGGAATACAAGTTGTCAGGTGTATTAGAAACATTAAAAAAAACCTGCATTAATATTGAAGCCGAAATCTGAGGGCCAAGTCCAAGCTGAAAAATTGACAGTTTCAGCTCACTAGTTAGGTCACCCAGCTCATCTGAAAAAGAAAAAGATGGAGCATATTGATGTTCAGAGGATCTGAAAAGCAACCCATGTTATCAGAAGATTAAAAGGTAACGTTCTACAATTAAACGTCTACAGATGACAACCTATGATGGTTTGTGCTAAGAAAAACACGATCTTTATTGACGTTTATGTTGAAATATCTTTTCCACATATATATTTACTTTATTGGCATCCCAACGAGGACATGCACCCAGTTTTTGTCTAGTTTTAATTCACTTAGGAGTAGGGGTCATTGGCCGAAACAAAAGAGAAATTAGTCCAAAACCTAAAAAAATAACGACGACAAATAAGAAACAATAAACGAACAAGTGACGAGCATACCCGTGGAACCGGCAGCAAAGCTAAGATACGTGTCAGGCATCAGCCTCCGGTCAAAGCCCGGGAGAGGGATGAAATAACCGATGCGGCTCACCACGATAAGCGCAGCCGTGACGAAGAGCCGCCGCCGTATCTCACTCTTGAAGAAGGCCTCGGCGGCGTCATTGAGGACGTTCCCCAGGCGGGTGAAATTGAGGAACCTGTTGTAGAACCTCCTAGACGATGGGGCATCAAGGACGCCGCCGTCGTAGCTGCTGCCCCCTCCGCTCGTCCACTCCGGCAACGAAGACGCGCCAAGAACGCCAGCCTGGGCGTCGGTGGTGGCGGGGCTCGGCGGCAGGATTTCTCGGTGATCGTAGTCTCGGTCGAAGCAGCAGAAGAGCGAGGGAGAAGTCCGCTCCGAGGAGTGGAAGGAAATGGATGTCTTGCGACGGCGAAGACGAAGGAGGGCGGACGGGACGCCGGATTGGTGGCGGCGAGCTGCTTGGATGAGATATAGAGAGAGAGAGAGAACGAGTAAAAACAAGGAAAGAGAACCCGACGAAAAGAGTGAGGGGAAGAGAGAGAGAGAGAACGTTACCGATGCATTGAGACGATGCAAGCGAAATGGGTTTGAAGGAGCGATGGAGGAGAGAGAGAGGGATAAAGGGGGAAGCGGATGCCGCTGCTTCCATTTGAGACGGAGGGCAAGGGCCAAGGGGGGAGCAGAGCGATGGAAGCATGGTGGGCTTTTGCGGTTTTACTCGGAGAAATAGTAGCAGCAAAAAGAAATGTTTCCCCAAAATAAACCTATTCGACCCAAAAATAAAAATAATTTGAACTGAATATTAAGAACTTGATTCTTTTAATAAATTAAAATGATTCGTTAAAGTAATTTACGAGGGTTGAATATTATCCGGCAAGGTAATGTCTCCTTCAAAGATTATTACTTATTAAATTATTAATTATGCGAATTTCATTTTTTTTAATATACATAAATAATCGATTTAAGAATTTTTATAATCATTTATAATATAAAAATATTAATTAATATACATTTTTTCCAATATACTTTAATTAAAATAATTAATTTTTAATTTTATATATTTATTTTGGATTCGCTAAATTTGAACAAAAATGCATATTCTAGAACTATAAATTTAAAATTTATAAAATAATCAGTTTTTTAAAGAAATGTGAAAATTATATATTGAAAACAATTATTATGAATTTTTATTATACTGCAGTAATTAATAAGAAATAGTATTGTTTATTACAATTAATAAAATAATTAGTATATTTAATAATATTCTTTAAAAAAATTATTTATTTGATAGTTTATAGTTTAGGTAATTAGTTCTGTAGTTTATTTAATTAAAATTTTAATCGATAAATGAGAAAAGCAAAAAAATACAGAATTATCACTATAATTTGACTTGTCACATCTCTCACGGTCAAATTATATTAATCCAATTATTCATTATTTCCCATAAGTGAACAAGATAATTTTATGGATGTATGTAATTTAATACAGATAAAATAAATATTACCTCAAAAAAAACAATGACTATTCGTGGGGACATTTTAATTTTTATTTAATAATTTATGAGACATCTTTTATTAATAATATAAATTGGTATGGTTTAATATTAAAAAAAATATTTGATAAGGATATCAAATATTGATTAGCGATTAGAAATTAGTGAGCCTAGGGCTAAAGGGTGCAAGTGAAACAAGTGAATGTAATAGATATGAAATGAGAGGAATGGTCTCTAATAAGTTTTAAAAATCAGCGGCCTTTACAAATATGTAAGTGCACGTATCGTGAACTGGCCATATAAACTAGTTATTAATTACTATAAAATAAAAATGCAGCAAAAAAGGGTCTGAATTAACTAGACAAATGAGTATTAACAAGACTAAAATGAATTGGAAGTATAATATATGAAAGATGTCTAGTTTCTAACAAAAAATGTGGATGCAAATATTTTTTTTCTATTTTAGCTTAAGGACAATAAAAGAATTATGCAAAAAGTAAAATGATTCAAAAAAGGACAAAAAAAAATTCTAGGAATACTGAAAATGACATACTCACATGAATAAGTTGAAGACTTTGGATACAACATTTCGGTCAGTGTCCTGAACAACAATATAACTCCTGATCATTCATTCTAATTCAATGTTTATAAGACTTCAACTTCCAACATTTTATACTTATTCTTGAACCCTTAATAACCCACATATCTAAAGAGTAATAGTTAGTTGCTAGTTCTCAAATCATAACTCAACAAGAAAGAAATATTTTGGTTCCACAATATATCACATTCGCTATATTATCACTCATCTATTAGATAAACATCACAGAAATGAGAAGAGAATACCTCTTCTCAAATTATAGTTATCGTAGGAAGAAAACAACACTAGCAATTTCATAAAAAAAAAACTCTAGATTCAACTATTATTCAACATTATCATTAAAAAACTATCATAGAATCGATAACTAATATTGCATAAGAAATAAGATTCTAGCATCATCTCAAAAACAAAGAATTAGGAATGCAATTTTTTACTTCTCAGCATCAACTTCACTTTTTCCTTTCTTGTCAGAGACTCCTCAAACACTAGGTGCAGATTTTCTCTCAAAGAAAATGCCCAGCCAGCCCTATCTTTTTATATTGACCATAGATGTCTTTTGATTAAGGAGTTATAATGTAACCTAATTGGTTACTTTCAATTATGTAAAACAATAGTTCAAACTGCACTCAAAGGTAGGGCATTTCGTTGATAAGTTAATTCTTTTCGATGTCTATTTTTCGAGTTGCTCACCTAAACCAGAGGCTATTTTCGGTCCATACTTCTAGTTTAGTTCATTCAAAAAGAACTTTTGACAAGTTATATTTGCAAATCTCGAGACATTATTACTACGAAGGATAAACAAGAATCGAAAACTTATTTCTCTCATTCAAAACCGTGCATAGACTTTCATCTCGCACGGCTCCTAAGTGATAAAAGAAAGAAAGAGCTCCTCAAAGTGTTCCTGTCGACAAAGCTATTCTCAGTTTCTCTTCCTTCTAGCATGTCTTCTGTCCACCTTTACTGTAGGAATATTATTTGGCAACAATAAAAAACAAACTTAAAAAAAATGACCAATGATTTTTAGTGTAAAAGTGGTCTCCAAAAGATGCCTCCTACCTACCAACAATCATGTATACAAATAAAATAGTTGACAACGTATTGAATCAATAAAAAGGACACTATTTTATCAATTTATTTTACACAAAAATAAAAAGGATAAAAGAAGAAAGAAAACTACACATGCACAAATTAACTTAATGACGATTTAATTAGAAAATTTACTCTAATAATATATAAATGCATCAAGATTATAGTAAAAAATAAGAAATATAATATAAATATTTCATATGTAGAAATCGATCAAACTCTCCCAAAGTTAGATATTTGATTGTCCTGAAACAAAACATTTAGAATTTAAAAATAAAATATTGAATTCAAATAGTTCACAAGAGGAGTTCATGAGTTGAGAATTAGCTTACTCAACGTGTCTCACATATCCAACACCTCTTTTCTTGTTCTTCCAACCAAGTTCTAGCGGAGGGGCATAGAGACTACAAAGAATTTAAACTAAAATGCTGAGGTCTATATTTATCTAGATTTTCAAAGTCTAAAAGTTTTTACTTTAATGCTGAGGTCTCAATCAATGGGTGGACAAAATTAAGAGTTTCTTTTTTTTTTAAGCAAGAGCAAGTCTTTACTTTTATTATAAACAAGGTCTAGCGTTAACTGTTATTCATGCATATGCAAATAAGGTATATTTTTATTCATGTTGGACAAAAAGATAAAAATCTTAATTTTATTTAGGAGTTATGCATGCGTAGAAATACAAATATTTGTTATTTTTTCTGTTCACCAATTAATTAGAATTCTCAAAGTCAAGTGTCTACTTCTGACCTCTTAGTCTAAATAATATGTGTACGATTGATTAGGTACACCTCCATTTTTTTTCTATTTTTAATACCAAAATTTATATTTTGTATTTGTTATTAATATACATTATCAATTAAATAATTTGATATTAAAAATATTGCATATATTTTCTATTATTTTAATTAGGGAGGTATTTGTGGATATTTAAAAGATAGTTGTCAGTTAAAGAGCACCTGGCTTTCTTATGAAGTAAAAAAAAGACAGCTTCATTCCAAGTTTTGTCTATCCCATAAGTATTCCGGATTATTTATAAATCAAACATTTTATTATTTTATTAATTCGAAACTTATTAGATATATAATAGTTTGAAAAAATAAAATATTGTTATAAGGGATATAGAAAAAAAAGATAAATTCATTAAAAGAAGGACTTGCATAAGATTTAAAATATGGAATTCAGCTTTTAATTACAATTAGGAAGTTTATCTTATAAAGATTATTAATTAAATTTGACTTAGAGTTTTATTAAATAATTATGATTAAATCCCCTGCAAATATACTCCACCTCATCCTAATATCTCCATCTCCATGGCACATGGCACATCTCCTTTTAGTGCGCACAGTTAGAACAAGTAATGTGCATTTTGAGACACCATGATCACCAAGAATGATTGACTTTCCTTTTCCCTCAGCATAAAAAACCTATCGATAATGCATTTTTTTAGCGATCTTGCAAGTTGAACCATCGGCATCGTTCATGAGAAATCGAAAATAGAATTTAGAAAAAAAGTTTATCAACAAAAGTTTATGAATTTTCATGTAAGATTTTCACCAATATACCGCATGTTTAGGGGTGTAAGAAAAACTCGACCAATCATAAAAATCTACCCGACCTAAAAAAGCCGAAACGAAAAATAAAAAAAAGGTCGAATATGATTTAGGATGATCATCCGTTAAAATTAGGACCCCACAAAAAAAAAACCATAGAGGATGCGGAGCCCCTTTTTATTTATACAAATAATTAATAAGTTATCCATTTTCTATTATAGATATAAATTTTTTTATATAAAATCTCATACTTTCCTATCACATTATCAAACTTTAATTTGATAAATTTAAAATATTAGTAGAATATTTTATATTTAATATAAAATCAAATTGTATGTTAATTTTACTCTAATATATAATTTTTAAAATATAATTATATAAAAATTGGGGGCCAAAAAATTATCCGAAAAAACTGATCCACTAGAAAATTATTTTTATTTTTTTAAATAGCTTTAGAATAATTTTTAAATTTAAAAATTGACCTAAAAAATAATAGACGATTTTTTTTGAAGAGCGGCATAAAAAATAAAGACAAAATTGCATTGGGGGTGCAGAACTCGATTGCAATTCATGCATCATGACTCAAGTGGCTTTTATCGATTGAGGTGACTCATCGGAATTTTATCCAAAGACGGCATGTGGGGAATTCTATATACAGCCCAACTCGGGTTCCATACAAGGTATGTATTTGGATTTGACCATTGTGATGGATAAAGACTTTTAGTAACTGAAAAGAAATATCTATAGTGAGTGGAATTAGTGGATACCTTTTGTGATCCATGGAAACCTTTAGATGTTGATAACAACATCACAATTGATAATATATTCACAATAATAAGACTGAAGAAGATAAAATAACTTATATTGAGATTACTTCATGGTCAACCAATAAAAAAAATAATAGTAATGATCAATTAATTATTGTGACTGAACTATAATGATTAATTAACAAAATATTTTAATGGCTGGCAATTGATAAATGATTTATTTATAATTGAACATCATCTATTTATTTTTGTTTCGTTGATTGTTCCTTGACAATTATTTATATGTCTTCTTAGATGCTATGGGTAATTGATCAGTAATTATTGATAACTTATAATGGATAATCGATAATTAATGCTTAAAACTTAATAAGTGATAATTGACGATCCATACATAATTGATAATGGACCATTGATCTTAATAAAAGACAGATTGAAGATTGTTACTCAATATTGACAAAGAATTATTTATCAATGATCTTCATTATTTTATCGATGAACTTTCAATTAATTGATCATTGACAATTTCTCCACCTTATGTGTTGGATGACTAATGGCATTATTAACGAAGTGTCATGTCTTTACATCTATAGAAAAAATAGAGGTTTCCTTTTTTTTTTTAAGAAAGACATCGTGTCTTTTATATTTTTATTCATTTGATTTTATTTGAAAATTTTTAATCTGATTCATAAAATTTTAAATTGATGAATAAAAAGAAGGGGACACTTTATAAAATAAAAAAAGAAATTTATAGCTGACGACGTTGGACCCAGATCGGCCCGGCCCACCTGCCATTCACTCACACCCCCATCCAGCAACGGTCGTCTTTCCCGAACAGCCCCGGCGCATCAACAATAAATTACACTTTTCCCGTTATTCGCCTTTCCCCTCTTGCTCCTCTCCCTCTTTCCTGTTCGTTCACGCGAAGTAACAAAAGAAAGGGGTGCGCCGTCTTCATCCCATGAGGCGGCGGTGGTGGTGCGGACGCCAGCTGCACTCCGCTCCCAGATGCTGAGCTCTCTTCCTCCTGCCGCTCCTCTCCGCTACCGCTCCGCTTTCCCTCGCTGCCGCCACCGCCGCCGCCAACGCGACCTTCCGCGGCCACGGCCGTGACCATGGAGGACGATCCGTCGCAGACGGTGAAGCGAGTCGCCGACCGGTACCTGAAGCGCGAGGTGCTTGGAGAGGGAACCTACGGCGTCGTCTACAAGGCGATGGACACCAAGGTGCCTCCAGTTCTAGGGTTCCCTATTGGTTGCGTTAATTAATTGCAGCTCTTCCTATTGCGTTAGGGATCCGATATGTCGCGGCGAATTTTGTATTGATATACTTTTGTCCATTGAACGCGATATGCAATTGTGCGAGTGTGGGTGAATGCGTCAGAGCAATAAGAATTTTTAAGCGCACAGATATATATTTTTTTTTCACTACCGGTTCCCAGTTGATAACTTTCGTAACTCACGTTGTCCGCTGCAGCTAGCAGCCTAGCATTTTTACCTCTGATTTATTCTCCATATGTGACTCGAATCGTTCATTCCATTGCGATCATAGTCACTACTTTACTAGCCACTGGTACTGATAATTATTCTGATAATATTTGTTTTTAGATTCTGCCAATGATCTCTCAAGTGGTCAATCTTTAGTTGGAACAAGGTTTAACTGATAGATATCTATTGAACGAAGGGTTTGACTGGTACATAGGAAGTAAAAGAAAAAAAAATCTTGCTGCTTAAAGACCTGTTAGGATGTTAATGTGCTTCATTTTTATAACAATGTTATCACAATTAAACACCATTAGGATCGCTGAATACGATATGCTGTTCCATTCAGATAGTACACAGAAACTTCTGTTTTTAGTTCTTTACCAATTGCAACATTCTTCAGTATTTTTTAGTTGCCAACTACCTGTTTCTTTTATCACTAATCATGATTTTAGCTTTTTTGCGGTGAATAGTGAGGGCTCACCTTCTCATCTCATTCCAGAGAAACACCATTAGTTGCCTACAAATTGAACATTGATCCATGTTTAGTAAAGAAATTCTAACTATTCGACAGATTTCCCATTTTCCTATGTTGATACTGTACATAACATGTCTTCTAAGTTTTGTGTCACAATATTTGCTCGACCAAACTCAATTTGTTATTTGTGAGGGATCCTCTTATGATTTATGTTTTCTGTATTCCATTATGATTTCATTTGAATTTTACAGTTTTATTTTATGGCTCTGAGTTTCCATATGATCATGGATCAACGAAGTCGTATGATCCATGTGGCCGACCCCACCTAGTGGGATAAGGCTTTGTTGTTGTTTGTTTGTTGTATTTTATGGCTCTGAGTTTCCATATGGTTATAAGGATGACTGGAGCTTAAAATGCTATCGTCCTTTATAATGGACTTGTGATATGGATGATTATTTTTTCCCTCAGGATGTGCTTGATGTTTGTCTTTGAAATGTTATACTTCCGAATTAGTAATATGGCTGATTATATACAAGCGTTGCACCATTATAGGTAACTTTTGGTGGTATTTATTGGGTAATATTTTGAAATGTTGTATTCCCTCAAAAGAAAACATTGAGATGCTGTATTTACTTTTATGCAACAGTATAGAGTGGCTCCCTTATAAAATAAATATTGAAGAGTAACAAATAGTGCAATTTATCGAATAGTATTTGTTAGAGTTGGAGTAATTTCACTTGTTTTGCCAATAAGTTATTTTGTGCCTGCCATTAGTAAACTGGGGTTTTGTGTGTGTGTAGGGGGGGGGGGGGGGGGGGGATTCATTGTGGCTGCTAGTTTTAAGCAGTTAGCTATCATAACATGGATGGAGGTGTTTCTACAGTTCTCTTGGGCATCAACTTGCTACTTATTAATTTCCTTTCTTTCATAGTAAGAAATGATTATTAAACTAGCAAGCTTTTGTTTCAGTAAACAACTATATGTGCTCTGATGAAATGTGGATAAATGTCCAAGGATTTTTTATTGGAATATAATTACTGTAACTTTGCAAGTATCCAAAGTATTCAGATTGCGGTAATCTAATATGATTAGGGCATTTGCAGAATGGCCAAACTGTTGCAATCAAGAAGATTCGGCTTGGACAGTATAAGGAAGGAGTAAACTTCACTGCCCTTAGGGAAATTAAATTGCTTAAAGAGCTTAAAGATCCAAATATCATTGGTTTAATTGATGCTTTCCCACACAAGGGTAATTTGCATCTTGTATTTGAGTTCATGGAGAGTGACTTGGAAGCTGTTATCCGTGACAGAAATATTGTGCTGTCCCCAGCTGACATAAAGTCATATCTCCAAATGACATTGAAAGGACTTGCTTTCTGCCACAAGAAATGGGTCCTTCACAGGTACTTTATTGTTTCAGTCAAGCTCTTCTATCTATTTATTTTTTATGATTAGCAGGATAGCTGATAATGTCCCAGACATCTGATTTATTCCTGTGGTAAATTGTACAAAGACATTATACACAAGTAACTGTGTGTATCACCAATATTCATCCCCACTCTTTGAGACAAGTTCTTGTCAAACTTGCTCACTTTGGGAGATAGTCATTTCTTTGCCTCAAAAAAGGCCCACAATATTCCGTTTGATGTCTTCTGGAACAAGTCCAATTGATGCTATTCTTCGTCTTGGAGTAACATATTTGCATGTTCTTTTATTGCTAACTTTGATAGGCTGATTCTAATGCAATGAATTCATTGATCAGGGATATGAAACCTAACAACCTATTAATTGCTGCTGATGGTCAGCTTAAGCTTGCAGATTTTGGGTTGGCACGCATATTCGGGAGCCCTGACCGCAAGTTCACTCACCAGGTCTTTCCCTGATCTCATACATAATGCTAGAAGGTTAAATGCTTATTGGGTCTCCACGATAATAAGAAGGGTTATTTCCTTATACCTCTCCTAAATTATCACGATTTTTCGCATATAACCCGAATGTAAGAACTCACCGCAGCGTCTCACTAAATTATTCTGTGATGATTTTCACTTTAGTTCATCCGTCTTCTAGTTATGTTAACTTTCCCGGCATCGGTGAGATTTGGGGGGGGGGGGCTTTTGCTCCGTGTCGCCATCCGTGACCCTCTGCGATCTCACCGACGCCGGCAAGATTGCAGAGAGACCCGGGGGGGGGGGGGCTTTTGCTCCGTGTCGCCATCCGTGACCCTCTGCGATCTCACCGACGCCGGCAAGATTGCAGAGAGACCGGGGGGGGGGGGGGGTCACCCCCATTCTACGATCTCACCATGCTAGAGACGGGGGATTGGGGGCAGCGCCCTCTCCTTTTTTTAAAAATGTTTATTATATGTTATTTTAAACTTTTAAATATTAAAAGAGATGAGAGATGGGTAGTTTAGTTATTTAATAGATCGGAAAAATTGAAAATAACGAGAAAGTTAATAGTACTAGACGGATGGACTAAAGTAGAAATCGCAAAATAATTTAGGGCGGTACTATGGTGAATTCATACATGTTAGATTTGAAAAATCACGATAGTTTAGTGGAGGAATAAGGATATAACCCTAATAAGAAAATAGAATTCTACATTTCTCTCTCTAAAAAGTAAATAAGACATTTTAAAGCAAGTTGCCTTATTGTGTTTGTCTATTATAATCTATATCACATTGGTTTGATATGAATACTTGAATAGATGGGCAATCAAAATTTTTAAGTTCATTGATGAAGAATTTTGACAAGTAATGTAGTGTTGCTATCATGCAAATTTTCTTTCACATCTATTATACCCACTTTTACGAAGATATAAAAGTCATGCTTAACATAGCACTATTTTCTTGTCCCCTTTATTCAGAAGCATCTGCAACTAGACCTGGCTTTCTTTTACATTTCAATGATAGTGGTCTCTGAATAAGAATTTTCTTTCGTTTTAACCCATTCGGAATCTCACCTTGTCATCAAGCATGTTTCTTTGTTTGCCACTGTTTTTGTTATACTATGAACGGATGTCAGTGTATGACCCTTCTTATATTATGAATGTTAATATATTGATTTGCGTTATGTATAGCTTGATTACTTGGGCAGGTTATTTTTGCCAGGCACTTCTGAATTGTTAGTTTACTCTTACAAAATTAGATTACACCCAGTCAATTTTAGGAATTAGTTTGATCATTTTGTGTTGCTTTGGCTGGAAGAATGAGGGGCGTCCTTACCTTTGAAAATTCTTTAATCAACATTACGATGTGTTGTAAAATGTATCAAAATCTGTTAGGCACAATTTCGAATCATGGATTATGGCAAGAATCTAACTTCATGGTTTCTTCATGGAAAAAACTTTTATTTCTGTTCACGTGTTGCTTTTCTTTTACTCTCTCAATTACAAGCTGTGGTCTAACTGAAGTAAAGTCTTTTCTCTAGGTTTTTGCCCGTTGGTACAGGGCACCTGAATTGTTGTTTGGAACAAAGCAATATGGTGCTGGGGTGGATGTTTGGGCCGCTGGTTGTATATTTGCAGAGCTTCTTCTCAGAAGACCATTTCTGCAGGTCCTATTTGATATATCTTCTACCTCAATGAATTTCCTTTTTCTTTGTGTCCTTTTTTTTATCTATGACTTCTTTATCATATTATCATTTTACATTCTCCGCATTACTTGCTAATTTTAGAACTTCCTGTTGAATCGGGCTTTGTTTAACATTCTTAACTGCACTATTTTACAATGATGGCAAATCTCAATTAGAAGATTGATAGTAAGACTTTTTTTTGTTCTGTTCAAAAAAGCTTATTTCTGTTTTCTATTTACATGATTCTAGGATCATTATCTTAAGAAGTAACATGTAACTAGAACCAATTTCTCAAAACAATTAGAATAATGATGCTGCACAAGGAATTAGGAACGCCATCCAATTTTTGCTCTTATCAATTTATGATGTTAAACTGTTTCGCTGATTCTTGGGTGCTAAGCATACATAGATCATTGACTCAGGATAAATAAACAAATGGAATACTATGCTGAAATGCACTTTTTAGTTAATAAAATGTTAGATTTTGAAAGGATTTTGTGTTGTTCAACAGGGTTCAAGTGATATCGATCAGCTAGGAAAGATCTTTGCTGCTTTTGGTACGCCAAAGCAATCTCAATGGCCTGATATGGTTTATCTTCCAGACTATGTTGAATATCAACATGTTCCTGCACCTCCCTTGCGAACTCTTTTCCCAATGGCTAGTGATGATGCTTTAGATCTATTATCGAAAATGTTCACTTATGATCCAAAGGCAAGGATATCAACACAACAGGCCTTAGAGCACAGGTATTTTTTGTTTCTTCGCCAAAGTAGGGCTATTGAACAAACATTGAATTTGGGACCAACAAAGTTTGTATACTCAGGTACTTTTCATCTGTGCCTGCACCAACAAAGCCATCTTTACTTCCAAGGCCTCCACCCAAGGGGGAAACACAGAATCACAAGGCCCCAGATTTTAATTCACAGGATGGACCTATTGTTTTGTCTCCTCCAAGAAAGCAAAGGAGGGTTACAGTCCCAAATGAGGGATTGGAAGAAACTATTTATAATACAGATAGGGGTAATGATCGTGGTAAAGACACACGACATACTGATGAAGCTACTGGTCACAGTGGTAGTATACCGATGTCAATAGACTTGGGTGTTGTGTTTGGCTCACGTCCAATTCCAAGGCCAACCCTGAATAGGTAATACTTCTAACTGCTCAGATGAGTAAGATTTCTCATAAACAGTATGTCTGTGCATCACATAATAAACAATATACTTCTAATTACCAAAGCACATGTCTTTTCAATGAAGTACTTAAATTTGCTAAAGGTATCTCTTTCTTGCAGTGCTGAAAAATCACATCTGAAGAGGAAACTTGATTTAGATCCTGAATTTGAGTATCACAAGTGACAATTGCCTAATCAGCACCTGTATCATTATCAATCTAATATCAGCAATGTGAGCTTTGTGATTCATCTGATATTTTTCTTTTAAGATGGTTTATCCTACGTGTTATCAGGGTTTTGGAAACTTATTTGAATAGTATGGCAGCACCTGACAGGAAGTATGTCGTGCATGTGAGTGCATTACTGATTTAGGAAAGGCCTATGCAAAGCATGGAGCGTGCAAAATCCATATTTCTCTCGAAATGTTTTCGATCTATTGGTGGCTATGTTTTGGGGAGGAACTATTTAGGTGTGTTATTCGGGCATGAAGCATTTAAGTCCAGTTTGAATATAAGAGGACATTCCAATCAATTTGTTCTTGTCAAACAGAGATGGCAGTCGACATTCTAGAACAGTAAAAAGCTGGTTCAGGTTAACTGTGAAACCAAGCAGTAGTAGTTCGTTCAGTTTTGTATAAATTCAGTGGATTTTGGGATGATTTCAGACGGAAATAATGGCGGTGCCATGGATTGTATTTGCAGGAAATGCAACATATGGATCAAATATTCATTGCTTGTAATGTGTGACGGAAGGTCTAAGGATTGAGTCATCGACATATCTCCAAAATTTTGCACGTGTGGGGATGAAATCTCCGTTGTATTTGAGTCATTCAATTATCTCGAATACTACCATTTTCTTCGTTTTTTTTATTGTGAACATCTGTAGCTATTATTGCTTAATATTTATTAAGTGACACCCTCTAAATTCTATTTTTTCACATATTTATAATATTAAATTATAAATTTACAATTTCCAATCTCTAAACTTGTCTAAATTTAATACTTAAATCATTCCATTAGATTCCATTCATTAATCTAAAATTTTTGTAATTTATTCTTATTATTTACGAGATGTTATTTTTGTCCTTACCTTTTTTAATAAAGAAGAATAAAAAATAAAAAACAACATGAGTATAAGATTGCATAAAATATGATTATTAAATATCTTTTATTCATATTAAGCAATTTTTTATTTTTATGTTGTTTTTTATTTTATTAAAATAGTAGAAGAAAAATGATATTTTATAATTATTAATTACTAAAATTATGAATGAAAATTAAAGTAATGAAAAGAAGTAATTGCCAAATTTGGACAAGTTCAAAGATTAAAATTATATTTATGATTTAGAAATTTATAGATGAGAAAGCAATTCTAATTCGTGGGATGTTCAAAAAATAATAGCATAACTTTAGATATAAATTTTTAATAATTGTAAACTCACGGTGGTAAGTAGCAAATTATAATATTTGAATAGAAAACACAGACTTATACAGAAGAAATTTGAGACATTGATCGTAGAAAAAAAAAGTTGGGAATAGTTCGAATACAAAGTAAAATTGGAAGACTGAATTGATGTATAGTAAAAAATTGTAAATATAGATGAAATTTGTTCTTTTAAGTTTTAAGTAAACATTTTCGAATAAGATTGGTCAGCCTTACTACTCCTCTGTTTGTAGAATTGAACATCAAACCTTAACCAACAAGGGTTGGAATGGAGGGGAAGTAGTTCCTCCCCTCTTAAGTAGATGTCTTAAATTTGAGTCTTTATGAATATTTAAAATTTTTATTAGAAATTTCACTTGTCATTATTATGCACGTGACTCGAGACGATCTTATCAAATTAGTTGAATTCGATGATGGACCGATCTTATAATTTGTGGCCAATGCGCTCAATAGTGCCTTGTGAGTTGGAAAAAAAAATCGAACATCAACTGAACATCAAATCGAACATCAACTGACAATATCTCTCCTCTCCTCCAATATAATCATTATCATAACAGGAGTTATCATATCGCAAATCCAAAGCATGAAGTTGCAACTTTGCCTTGTGATGTGCTACATCTTTCCAATGATGATATCACATGCATGCGTGCTTGGTGGTCACATTCCCATTACTGGTTCTCGTTCAGTTTTTATGGTGACAGTCTCAAGTCAGGATGTCACTTTTTATGGTGACAGTCTCATATATTTTTATGATAACATAAATCTTATCTCAACTAATAACGGCTCCTTCTCGTTTAGGTAGATATTTTAAGTTCGAGTCTACGTAAAGATAAAAAAATTTTATTGAGAATCTCATTTATCATTGTCAGACACATGTTTTGATGTGATTTTATCGAATTAATTGAGCTCGATAGTGAGCCAACTTTCCAATCTATGATAGTGCGCTCAATAACGTCGCATGAGTTAAACAGTCGACACCGCTAAACGCTATTTTTAGCCGCATCTACTCACCAAAGACTATATAAGCAGACTGTATAAGCGTGTACTTTATCTGGACAGTGTGACATATTTTGCTACCTCTATCTGTACCTTTGAAATGAATTTTAAAATGCGTTAATTTTTTAGGCTCAGAAAGTTATATAACAGATGAGAGAACGGTATGAACTGGTCATCTTATTAGATTTGATCTTTTTTTTTTTCCGAACCAAACACTACCTATAATAATAATTTTGATTGTTATTAGAATAATATTTGAAGAAGATTAACTACAAATAATATCATATTACTTAAAGTATAACCACTTTATTCTTTTCACAAATATCCTCTAACAAAACAACCTCTGAAAAGGAATATATAGCACACCCACGGAGATTGAGATGGAGTACTAAACAACTCCTTGCCACTTCAACATATTTTAGGTTAGATTTTTTTTTTGTAGGTAAAAGTTTTGATGTACGATTTGACAGGAACACTAGAATAGTGCGGCTGATAACCTAAATTTTAAAATGTGATTTATTAGCATAATCATAAGCATCTTATTGATTGGATGATCAGCGCCACTTGTTAATATTAGGGTGCTAATCGAGAAAGATATAGAACACAGAAGATGAATTGTCACATGAAATGCATTTACAACAAGTTGGGAAATCCTAAGATTTTGAATGCCTGGTAATTTGAAATGCCTACCAATCTAAAACTCAAGTTGAAGCCATTTGTTATAATAAACACACGTCTTTGGTGAGATCACTCCATCTGGTGTGCATTCTCTTATTCTTGGGCACACTCCGCAAGGAATAGCTGATAAATAACCAGCTCTGCCTTTCGCCGAGGAAGAAACTTGGCCTTTCAATCTCCGGTAGCATGTCTTACCTTGTTTCACCTTGGCGAAGATTCCTGTACCAGTGCTTCTCATTTCTTCAACCTTCTTGTCCAAAATCAAGGTACGAACTATTTCTTCTACTTGCTGCAGACTGCACTCTTCTTTCAAAACTGGTCTGGCGTTGATGAACTTGCACAAATCTTCAAGTTCAACAACCTGGTGATCGTCTTCCATACGCTTCAAACACAATCTACTCAATACGTCAATAAACTCCTGATCAAGATTCCCCTCTGAATACCACGAACCACCTGTCAGTTGTTTAGATGGCTCAAATTCTACACCCATGTAGTATTTTCTTGCTTTGTTTTGGACATTGATGACCTCCTTTATGAGGTTCTTGGCTTGCAGCGATTTGAGGGTCTTGTTAAGGACGGTGTTATTTCCAAACATAGCTCTCATGTCAGCCGTCCACATTCCCATGTCTTCTTTGCTCCTTATCAAATCATAGAGCTTCTGCTCTGGTTCGGGCAGTTGCAGCTGCTGAGGTTGGGAGCCAGCATGAGGCCTCTTCAGCGGTAGTGTTGGCAGGCGACTCATTGTGCTGCAAGACAAGCAAGCATACAGCCCAAGTAAGAACAACATAATTATGAATAAGAAGAGCAAAACCCAGGCACATTATGAAGTTAATGGGATTCATAGAGTCAAAGAACTGATATCATACCAATTATTATCAAATGTATGGTGCATGGAAAATGAAAAATTATCCTATGGCGGAATCAAACCTATTAGTTATTTGTAACCAAACATATCCTTATACAGAAGCCATAAAGTCCTGAACACATGCAAAATTCCATGCAAAATTCATGACATAATTTTGTCTAATGCATTGCTCATTTAGCATCATCCATAGCTCAATTAAGTTATATCTCGTAAATGTAGCTTCGTCAACCAATGCTTTGCTTGCTCAATCTCTTACTGTGACAATCAATTCCTATCCTTCATTAATAATCAATGTTGTATAATTCATAAATCGGAATCTAACATGAAAGGATAGGGTGAACACATGAAACATGATATCATAGCACGACAAGTCCAATTATACTAAAATTATATTTCAGAATTATGGATATACTGATTTTTACAAAAATAAAAAATGAAAAATAAAATCAATATATTGAACTTCCATTGCAAAACATAAGCAATGATGCATTGATCCAAGATACTAAATAAACTAAGACCAAACATAAATGTTCAAAATAATCAAGTATAAAGTGATTCCTTACAGCAAAACAGGTGAAGCAAGTGAAATTTAAATAATAGCTAAACTGAGAAACTGATAAGTGATGACTCACTTATAACAAATTTCCAGAGGAACTGAAGACTTTTTCAAGTTTCTTTAAAGGTTAAAGCAAATAGAGAGGACTATGAAAGACACGTCCTCGACCCTCCCTCATGTGGCCTACTTCCATCCATCAATATCATATAAAATGGCTATCAATCATCAACTAAAAAGATTACAGCATGAGCGATGAACACAGTGAGTGTAGGGCACAGAAAAATTAAGAATCATGAAAACCAATACCCACAAGCATAGAATTGAAATTTGAAAGGCCATATATATGAGATTATATGACAAAACATTTGCTCTCTTTAACTACAATAAATGTAAACTAAAGATAGGAATACCTCACCGCCTGCGTATTCTGGATTATTTTTTAATATATTAATTAGCACGAAACTGAATGTAATATATAATTTATATTAATTTTTGAATATATTAATTATGAAACCATGCTTCCATATGGATCACTCTTATTCCCTGGAGCATTTTTTCTAAGTACTCTTATAGCTGCAATTCCACCTTCAGGTGCATTTGTGTTTCCAACTCCGGAACCCGAACCGGATGCCATTTTCCTTTATCTAAATCTGTGATTCTATACAAGAATTCAACAATCAAAATCTAATTCAAACCTAATTAAATATGCACTTACATAATCCTAATTCCTAACTTAAAGTTTTAAACAGGATTAAAGGTGCTAGCCTCCCTGCTGCACTGCGCAAGCAGGGAGACCTCGACGCCTCCCTTCTCGCGAGCAGGGAGACCTCCGCTGCTCTCCTGTGCGCTGAGGCCGGGCGCAGGGTGACAACAACGCAGACCTCCTTGCTCGTGAGCAGGGAGCAGCTCATCTGCGCGCTGAGGTCATAAGCAGGAAGACATAAAAAAGAACGGCGACAGCGAGACAGTAAAAGAAAAAAGAAAAAAAAAAAGGCAGCGCGCGAGAGAGAGATTGAGGGAGGGAGTAGGGGAGAACTGACGATTCACGGTGAGCGGCAGCAACAGCAGGCAGCAGACGGCTGAAAAACACTGCGGCAGGCGGCTCGCAGGCGGCGGCGGCAACAACTGGCGGCAGGCGGCGGCAATAACTGGCGGCAGGCGGCAGGCGGCAGGCGGCAGCCGGAGGTGGGCAACTGGATCAGGGCATCGTTTTTTCCTTCCTCAATGGCTTTATAACATAATAACTACTACTATTATTTTTTAAAATAATTTTGTTTTGAAATATTATGTTATTATAAAAATGAAAAAATCAATTTACAGTAAAAATACAAAAAAACTATTTATTCATGTTAAATGACAAAAAGAGAGCGAAATAAAATAATTTTAAAATAGAATATAATAGTTAAATATTCCTTTTTTATAGATATAATGAGGGAGGATGTACTAAAACTAAATGTTTAATCATTAAATTAGAAACTCTATAAATTAATGAAAATATGTCTTTTAAGTTTGGAGAGCAAAACTACAAATTGTAGTTTAAAGTTGCGTTTATCAGCTGTAAAATAGAAGTATGGACTATTCAAAATTTTAAAATTTGGACGGCTCATTATGCCACAGCATCCTTTTGTCAACATAAAAATATATGTTTGCCAATTGCCAATTTTATAGAATTATATAACCTTTAATATATTTTCTTTTAATCCAAAAGGTAAAATGTTATGGGTACTAACTTCTTCTACACGTTGCGTGGAAAGGCAAAATGCTAAGTTAAAAAAAAAGCCGGATTTAACGTTCAAATTATATTTTCTTATATTTCCTTTTTGCCTTTTTTTCAAAATAATGATCATGTAAATAAGGTTCCATTTGTGACAAACGTTTTTAAGCATAAAATAAAGATGCTTCCGTTTTATACAAGTGGCTTTTTAAAGAATCAAGGGGTGTTTGACAGAACGATAAAATTTGTAATTCAATACAAATCAAACAAATGTCCCTTATTTTCGAAACACAATTAAAAATTGTGCAATCAAGTAGTTGACATGTAATCAAACTTTTTCATTTAAATATAATTCATTTTTTATATCACATATTAATAACTAATATTTACTAATAGAGCGGAATGATATGATTCATGTAGTCGATCCCATCTAATGGGATAAAGTTTTGTTATTGTTGTATTAATAATTAATATAGAAATTGATGGATCTTCATATGTGAAAAAAAGTAGCTTCTTCCTTTCCCAAGGACAAAAATTAGAAGTCCAGAATTTTACAACCTATATACGAAATTGCCGCCATTTTTCTGGAAAGGAAAAAAAATCTGATATCTATCATAAAGTTCAACCATAAGAATTAACTTGCATTTCACTGTGTACAATTCTGCGTCTATGTTGCATCATAGAGTTCAACAAAACGGTGAGATTTTAGATTTAACTGCCAAAAAAGATCAGATGCATGTCACTGTGTCAATCGGTTCATATGGTTTACTTCATTCATAATTTCAAAGCAAGATGAAGCCTGGGGATTATTATCCCCAAAGTTAACAAATACAATTCACCAAGATGTGAAATAATTCTGTAGGTTTCAGAAAAACCTTCTTTTGATAAAACCTTCACCAAAACAGATTTACAGCTACTGCCTGAAATCATTGGACAATTCTAGCACTTCAACACAAATCCCCAACAGATGCTAGCAGAACTCTAGGCAGTTGTACAGCATGCATTTTTCTTTGGAATCTCCTGAGCAGGGCCAGGGATGATGATTTTCTTTCCTGGAAGTGCTGGTGCAGGGCCATTCCCCTGAACATCAGAGTTCAGATTCTTCTTACTGACAATGTTAAAAATCTCTGTCAACACAGTTTGAAAGGCAGTCTCGACATTGGTAGCTTCGAGTGCTGATGTTTCCAGGAAAAAGAGGCTTTCCTTTTGAGCAAACTCTTTCGCATCTTCTGTACTCACAGCCCGCTGGTCCTCCAGATCAGTCTTGTTGCCAACCAACATGATCACAATATTCTTGTCAGCATGGCTCCGCAGTTCTTCAAGCCACCGTGGAATGTGATCAAAGCTTTGGCGCTTCGTAATGTCATAAACCAACAAAGCTCCTACTGCCCCTCGATAATATGCACTTGTAACAGCCCTGTACCTGATTGATATTATCAGCAAAAACATATTAGGTACTGAAAGGCACAAATAACTAACAATGAGCATTTAGTTAAAAGATCACAACACTAAATGGAATCAGGAGTCAGCAAAAACCACAGAATTCTTCAAAACTAGAGTTGTACGGGACTTTTTACCCATACCACAATGTTAGACCATCAACAAATATCCACTTGTCCTTTTATGTTTTCTTCTATAACGAAAGAATATTGAAAGGCTGTGATGTATTAGGTTCCAAAACCATAACCTCAGGCACACACTAAATTAAGTAAAAGTAAAACAAATATATGGTAAGCTGAAGTTCTCTAAAACTGTGCATTTTTTCAGGGGCCAAAATATTTCGGTTCCTGAGGAAAAAAAGGAAATGAAATGACGCAAATGGAATGAAGACTTTGGTATAACATGTTTTGTCATAGTCAACTAAAATAACAGAAACTCTCCAAGTTACACAAAGATGACGACTATCATCTTATATTATACATTCTACAAAAAGTATATGTTCAATAGTTTTTGAGAAGAACATATGTTTCATAGTTTGGCATAGATTGCATTGATGCAACATGCAAGCATATGTTAATCAATATGTGGCTACCTTTTTAGAATATGTGGCTACCTTTTAGAGGGAATTCATCCCTAATTATATGAATCCAAAGCTGATATATGATACTTTGCTGTGAAGGAGCTGAAAAGAATCCAGAAATGACAACGGGCAATAAAAATTTCACATATACTATCTCCTCAATGTTTCATGTACAAAATATGAAAGAAGTTGAGATACTTCCATCGCTAAGAAATAAAGATGTTTTCCAACAATCACGGGGAAAAGTTTGGGGCGACAAAGGTAGTGTGGAAATGAAGCAGGAAGACTAAATAGTGTAGGATGCTTCTTACAAAAAAATGATGAAAACATTGCAGGTAGGTAAAATAGAAATTTAAGCCAAAAAAAAGAAAGAATTATGGAAGAAAAATAAGGAAATTAATGCCAACATCAAATCAGCCAAAAGGAAGAAACACATGCATAAATTTGACGTCTTTTACATCTGATGACAGGGGAACAAGCTGTCATAAGCCACTGCTTGATCAAGACCACTTGACCTTCGGGTTCCTCATCACCCAAGAAGACAGGATGGCAGTTGGGCAACAGCAAATAACCAATTGGTTCGAATAGGAGAATGTAACACCAGTGATCCCAACGGGCAATGTTAGAGATAGACAAGAATTGCATATGTAAAAAATAGGTCAAGATTTAAATTTCACTCCCACGGATTTAGCAACCAAACACTTCGTTAACAGTTCTTACGTTCTGTCATAAACATCGTTGATATGGAAAAAAGGACTAAAAAATTAAGATCTCATTTTCCCAACAACTATTCTTCTATCAACCGAAATAGAGCTTAAAGGGTCCCAATTTCCCATTTTAGAAGAAATCTCAAGCCCCATTTAGTTTCGTTTTAGCTTCGTCATTCCATCAAGACATCGCCGCTCAACAATCTCTAATACCACAACGAAAGGGAAAATAAAAAAGACCTTCTAAACTCGGTAGCATTAAAACAGCTCCTCCCACTCCACTTCCAGATCGAACAGATGATTAGGGTTTCGGGAGGCGATCCAAAGGCACAAGGCGGAGCAAGCCATACCTCTCTTGGCCGGCGGTGTCCCAGATCTGAGCCTTGACGCTCTTGTGCTGGATGACGAGCGTCCTCGTCTGGAACTCCACCCCAATGGTGGCCTTCGAGTCGAGGCTGAACTCATTCCGGGCGAACCGCGCCAGGATCTGCGACTTCCCCACCGCCGAGTCGCCGATCAGCACCACCTTGAACACGTAGTCAATCCTATCACCGGTGCCGGCCATCCTACGCTGCTGATACCTCCGTCTACACTACTGCGAGGAGTGAACGAAGCGACGCGTCCGCCGGCGAGTGACCGGATCCCGCTCCAGTCACGACTCACGAGGGTAGTCGTCCTCGGGAGTCCAATTCAAGTAAAGACCTCCGATTGGGAAAGGGGTTAAAAATTGACAGCTCGCGCATTTTATACAAAAATATATTTATTGAAGCCGTGCTGCTTCCGGTCACCTCGTCGGGCGGTAAGTAGAGCGGGCTTCCAGTTGGCTGAGTTGGGTTTCGCGGGTGATTCCGCGACCGCGACTGGGTGGCACGCGGTGAGGTTTAGAGACGGTGAGGGGAACTCGAGTATGTGGTGGCGACCGCAACATTTTTTTTCTGGCAAGTTTAACGAAACGAGATATCATGTCGGCGAGCGACGCGGAGATGGGTGTTAATGTTTCGAAGACAATTACGCAAATAATTATTTGGACAAATAATTATCTCATCATAAATAAAATATAATATTTCTTTAATACATCTGCTGTCCAACGACTCCAACCTCGTTGAGCGAAATGATATTCCGAATGATAGACTTTAGAAATCGAATCAAAATAACAATTATTTTTACGAGGTATTTAATGTACCTACAACACTAACACGGGGATCCTAAACACTTTTTTTTTATCTTCATTGTACGTATGTATAGCCGTATAGGATTATTTTCTTAATTTCTTCTAAATTATCACAATTTTTATATTTAATTTCAAAATATGAATTTATCTTATAATATTTCTAAAATTTATCACATTTTTCACTTTATTCCTGTTCTTCCGTTTGATGCTTACAACTTTTATGTTATTTTTTTCCATTTGTAAAGAAACAAAAGTGTCTCCCCACGTTATAATTAAAATATATGTACTATCTTTGGTGTTTAAAAATAATAAAAAATTAACAATTTCTCTTCATCATTGGTGGCCTTTTATATTATTATTATATTTTCAAAATATTAAAAGTATTTCAAATTTTACATGCTGAGGACATTTTAATATTTTCACAAATGAAAAAAATAACATAATCAAATGAAAAGACTAAAATGAAAAATGCGATAAAATTTAGTGATGTCATAAAATAAATTCATACTTTGAGGTTAGATGCAAAAAATCGTGATAGTTTAAAAGAGTTTTAAAAAAATAAAACTTATATATAATAGGAATTAAGCTTATGTTATTTAATTGAGAATAAAGACTATGTGAGGAAAAAAAATGACTCATATATATGGAATAATGTTAGATCATCATCTAGCGGCTCACAAAATATTTGTAGAGATGTGCTAAATTGTGCATGTTTGTGAATCATATAGGTTTTGCCCAATATAATCCTTATCTCCTATTTAATATACATATAATTTTGAGAACTTCAAATATACTCTTTAATTATTAAATTTTAGGGTTAATTATTTTACGATTTTCACTTTATTATATCCGTCCAATTCTGTTAACTTCTTTATTTTCAATTTTATGATTTATTAAATGATTAAATTACCCTTCTCTAGGGGTGGGTGGGGTGGGGATCGCGGGGTGGATGAGGAACACCCCCTCCGCGAAAATTGATTAATGATACGAAAAATATAAGTTTTAAAATATATTAATAATTGGAAAAACAAAGTAGAGTAATTATTCTCCTATGTAAATATATGTTAAGTATGAATTTTAATAATTTTTAGGAGAATATTTATTTTCGTTAAATACTAGTATAAAAAGTTATAGAATTATCATTTTTATTCTTAAAAGTATATATATTTTGAATGATATGATATATATATATATATATATATATATATATATATATAATATATTCTAAATGTTTTATCTAAATTCAAATGTGGTAATTTCTTGTTTATAAATAAAATAAAATTAAGAGAAATGTCAACCGACTTATTTTAACTAATGCTACATGTAAATAATGTGAACCAATTTACGAGTTTAATATACAAAATAATGAAATGGCATTAATAAATATGTGCTCATCGCGTACCTAGTGACATGAGAGACTTTCGATAAAAAAATTCTGTAGATATTCGAACTCATAAATTATGCTCACGAGTTAGAACTTAATTAAAGAAAATAATATCACTTAAATTTATAATTAAAAGGTACATGAACTTTAGATTTTTTTTACAAGAAGACCCTTTTCCTTGAGATTGCTTCGATTTTTGTTCAATATGGCTTTAACAATAATATAAAAATTACTAAAATGAGTTTAAATTTAAAGTATGTTTTTACGTATGACCACTTAACTATGATCAGTTTCCATTTCACTCATCAACTTAAGTATGCAAATAAAAGGTTACCAAATGTTACATGATTTTTCTCATAGGTCCCTTTTACATAAGACTATCAGTTTTTTTTATATTTCAACTATTAATCAACAAGTGAAGACAACGAGAGCATCTTAACGGCGGCATTTGATTGAAGGTTAATAGGATATATGAATATTTTTCGGATTACAGTCAAAGAAGCATTTTATTCTATAAAAAGTACAAAGGACAAATTTATCATTTTTAAAAAAAATTAATATTATAAATAATAAAAATTTGAAAGTTAACATATTCTTTTCAAAAGGTAGAATATAGCGAATACGTTACAAACTTAAAAAACCGATTAATCCGATGAAATATATACGTTAATCCCTTACATTTTTAACTCGGAGCCAAATGGTGCCTAAAAGACATGTCCGATTCAATTAGAAAATAAATATTCAGCATTTGTTGAAAAAAAAAGCTTTTAAAAAAATATTGTCTGAATAGACATTTTTTTTTTTTTGCGAAGGGAAAAGAGGAAAACACTAGTTCTCGGGAAACGAAAGCGAGGTCGATCGAAGTTGGATTTTCCACATTCGAACGCGACGAAAGAGAGTAAAGGAAGCATGCAAGAAAGTGAGATTGGGTGAATAATTTCATATGACAGATCAATTGGGTGCGCGCTTAAGTTAAGAAATGAATGATTTAAATCAATTGTATAATATTTTTCTTTCTAATTGAATTGAACATATTTTGAATAGTTAAGATACTTTCTTGTCTTTATTGTCATGTTTTTTTATTGGCTTTTCTTGTTAGTTGTCGAAGGAAATAAAAAAAAAATGTAGTATCAAATAAAGGAGACCTTCGATCAAAATGTATAAAATTTAAAGATCTCTTAGTTACTAACTTAGGTTGAAAGGTCGAAATAAAAATCGTCCAAAGTTAGTGAATCATATGCAAAAAGTATACTTTGAATTTAAATTTATAAATCATTGTATGCAATCACTTTAAAAGCGAGAGGCGAGAGCTAATAAGAAAGGAGGACGCTCGATGATCGTGGAGCGGCATTGGCAAATGGTGGAGCGGCGAGGAAGGAACAGTGACTGTGACGGCAGAGCGACGGCAATAGCGATGAGGTGGAGCGGCGACAACGACAATGGCGGAGGGGCGAGAGCGGGAAACAACAATAGTAAAGTAAAATGCAAGGTTGTAAGACCCGGACCGGACGTCGACCCGGATAGGTCTCCGGGTTAGGTTAGACCGGTCGAACCGGTTAACTCGGATGGTCGAACCGAACATTAATAAAATAATATAAAAAGATAAACTATAATACTTATATATTCTTATCAATAATTAATATATTTTTATATCAAAGTACATATGGTTAAAATCATTTTAATTAAAGTTAAGAAATCAAATGTGACATATTTAACTATTGATATGAGTTTTATGTGATTTTAATGTATTCAATTATAATTTACAAATTCATATTTCTCAAATTCAACTATTAATATTTATTTAAACTAGAAAGATTATTGTAGTTTCTATTTTTTAATTTAATTAGGTAACTAATTTTTTCATATTTAATATTTGACATTTAAAAATATTATAAATTTTCTTATTAAAAAAATAATTTGATAAATGAGTGATGACTGATGATAACTATTGTATAATATAAAATAACTTAGTATGCAAATGAATAAACATAGCATAGTGGAATGTACACATTAAGTTGTTTAAGAGGTCATGGGTTCAAAACTTAGTGGGCTCACATTTTTCCAATTTTTTCAAATATTTGAACCGGCCGGTTGCTCTAAAATCGGCGGTTCAGCAGTTTTGACCGGTCTTGACCGGTTCAAAACGGTTCAAATGTCAGTCCGGTTTTAGGATCGAACCAAACCCGTCTCAAGTGACGGTCGACGGTTGGACCGGCCGGTCCGGTCCGGTCCAAACAACCATGGTAAAATGTTAAAACCAAGTAAAGGATTTAAGGTAATCTTTTAACATTTCCAAATGAGGCGACACTAATTTGACACCAAATTGGCATAGAAAAAACAATTTAAAAAATCGGATTCCAAACAAATTAGTGTATGAATGATTGCAAGTTGCAACGTTAAACATACGTTGTAATGACTCTAAATTAGCGTCGCCATAATTTTGGCGCTAATTCAAGACAAAAGTGAAGTCAAACACTTATGAAATGTTCATACTAATTTATTATTATTATTTAAGATTATTTCCTCAAATCATCCTTAAACTATAATGATATCTAACTCCATACTACGAACTTCAATTTTTGGGTCTCTAAATTATCACCATTTTTTTAATTTAATCATTCCGTCCAGTTCCGTCAACTTTTCGATTATCTTTGATTTTTCGCTTTTGTAAAGAATTCATTATACTCCTGCCCTAGGCGCATTAAAATGTTAGTTTATTTTTACATAAAATAATGTATAATGATCGATATAAAAAAATAATTAAAAAAGAAAAAAGTAGGGGGACGATGCCCCTCCCCCCTCCCCCGCGATCGCCGGTGATGGCTTGCGGGGGGAGGGGGGGGAGGGGGCAACGCGCCCCCTGTTCTGTGTTGCCGGAGCGAAAACAGGGGAGGGGACTTGCCCCCCTTTAGCTTGCACGCCGACGAGCTCGCGTAGGGGGCACCAGCGCCCCCTAAGCGAGCTCTCGCGTCGGCAAGCTCGCGTAGGGGGCACCAGCGCCCCCTAAGCGAGCTCTCGCGTCGGCGAGCTCACAAGGGGGCTGTCAGGTGTCGGATCGTGGCAGTTGGCGACCGATCTGATCGTTAAGCATCAAATCATAGCCGTCAAGCGTCGGATCGGCCACCAGGTGAGCCAATCGGCCAGATCCGACTGGCAAGTGTCGGATCGTGGCAGTTGGCGACCGATCCGACTGCCATGCGCTGGATCGTGGCCGCCAAGTGAGGGATCGGCCACTAAGTGAGCCGATCCGGCCGCCACCGCTTAGACCCGACCCGATCCCGGGTTTGCTCAGGCCTATAATTAAATTAATATAGATTTTTGTTTGTATTCATTTATGTGTGTATTTGGATTTATGTACATATATTTGTATTTCAATTCATATTTACAAATGAGATTATAATTAATATTCAATCAATTTATAATTAATATACCTATAGGGATATTCATTTTAATAACTTCGCCAAAAAAGGGTTGCAATAGTGTCCCCAAACCAATGTTGGTAGGACCGGACCAGACCGGACGACGATCCAAAAAAGTGTCCGTTTCAAGTCGAACCAATTGGACCGGTCGGTCGGACCGGATAATAATAAAATATTATATTTAATATGATAATAGTAATTAAGCTATGATATTTCAATTATATAAGTATATATATATGATATCAAAATGTATTATTCAAAAGAAAAAATAACAATCATAAATAATAAATAATAAGTTTATAATTAATTTTAAGATTTGATTTTAAAATTATACACTTAATAAATTAAAATATTATGAATTTGATTATTATATACAAATTTTCTATTGATTATTTTTTATGTATTTCATATCTTTATTTTTTTATGTAAGAAGCAAAAATTACATATTTTTTTTTTCAAAATATTAAGACAAGATTGTATATTCTATAAATAAATACATGGTATAATGAGTGGTTAACTATTTAATTTGACTTATTATATACTAAATTAAAGAAATTTAAAGTTGTGTATATATAATATTATACTATACTAAGTACGTTATAACATTGTTGTGTATTATACATATAAGAAAGAAGTGTGCACTATTCATTCATAATTAATTTATCTAATATGATAAATATTATATTAATATAATAAATATATAATTAATTTATATTATAATATACATTGATGATATTAAAAAATAAAACAAGATAATGAATTAAATCTCAAAGTAAATTCAAAACTAAATGAAGAGAGAAAGAACAAGTGAGTGCACAAAAATAGTCCCACATTGCTAATAGTAACAAAGTGAGAGTCAATGGACATCTATAAATGAAGGAGGAGACTAATGGGCCAATACGAATGTTTATGGAGAAAGTATATTTTTGGATATTTTCCAAATTTATAGTAATAATTCTTATCAAATCATCTCATAATAAAAAAAAATAAAAAAATTTTGACTGGTCTAAAAACACGGTTCAACCTGGTTCAATCCGGTTTTGACCGATTTTAACCGATTTTGACTAGTTTTTGATCGATTTGATCCAGTTCAATCCGGTCCAAATGAAGGTCCGGTTTTGGAGCTCCAAATGGGCTGGATTGATAATCGGTCAGCGGTCGGACCGGTCCGGCCTTGACAACACTGCCCCAAACAATAGGGACACATTAGCCTCCCAATGCCATCGCAAGAGGTGCGACACATATGGTTTAGCGCCGCAAATTCAAGAGGTGCGACACATATGGTTTAGCATCGCAACTCACCGATGCCGTTATGACACTGGGTGTAACCCACAGATAGAGCTACGATAGCGTTATCAAAGGCATCCACAGTGAAAGCAATGCTAACACATCCAATTTAGCGTCTCCATTTGGCGACGCCCATGTTGCATTATATTTTAGCGCACATTTGTCTTTTCTCGTGCATAATAATAGAGACTCATAGCATCAAGAAGACATCACATCTGGCGTCGAGTCATTGTAATGCAAATATGGCGCTAATTCGAGACTACGAAGAGGCAACTAGCGTCACATTGTTGTTGACCCAACGCCGTCGCTGTTTCTACGCTTTTGACATAACATTGTCTTTTGAGTTTTCCTGGATGGCCTGGAGTCGTTGCCAATGGGGGAAGGTTGTAGCAGGTCGGTGGTTCCGCACCACATCTGACCACCTAGAAGGCAAATAGTGATGATCGATTTATGAAAATTAATTTATTTGATAGTTATAGTTCATTAATTATGAACTTAGGCAAGAAAGTTATAAATTATAACTCTAGGTACCAAGATGTCGTTAGAAATTATTATTATGAAGTGATTAATGAATTAAAAGATAAATGATATATAGAAGTTATAAATGTCTTAAATGATAAGATTATGTTCTTAAATAAAGTTTAAATGGATATACTAAGTATTTATTCCCTTTGAAGATATTCGGATGTAAGTTAGTTGAGACTTAAGGAATCAAAGGTGAGGGAACTTATCTCAATTAATATGAATTGCTAAACCCTTCGGGGTGAAGATATTGTTCCACCCGATGTGGAATGGATTTTCGTGATAGTTTCCTTCATGCATAATCATACTTATTTGTGTGTTTCATATGTTTGCTATCATATGAATTGTGTCGATATAGTGACATGAGGAGCAGGTTCAACACCCTGTGTCAATACAGTGACACGAAGAGTGGAATTAGAACAATTATCCTGTGTCAATATGATACGAGGGATGGAATGAAAAAGAAAAGATAATAAGTTATGTGTCAATGGAATACGAGGAGCGGTTCAACGTCCTGTGTCAATGGGATACGAGGGACGGAATTAGAACAACCACCATGTGTCAATGGGATACGAGGGGTGTGATTGAGTACTCCATTGAGGAGATCGGATATCCATATTTGATGATGATTCTCCAACTTATATATCATATATGTATGATTTCACCATGCATGTGCATACATGACATTCATTTTGCATGATCATTATGTGAATGAGTTTTTTTTAAGAAGAGTGGATTTTAAATATTTCCTAAAAATAAAATGTTGATTTTCGCTACGATTTTTCATGCTTGAGATAGTCGTTTTAACTCACTGAGCTTAATCCATGCTCACCCCTTTCTCTTTTAATGTTTACAGAAAAGAAATACATATACTGCATGGTTGTTTGGAAATAGATATTAATTCAAAGGGGATAGTGTGTGAAATTTCGTGAGGAACGTATCTGTCTTAATGTCCTTCTTTTGTTACTTATCATTTTTTTTAAACTAGCTATTATGATTTTATTTATGTTGACACCGCCTGATTTTGAGTTGTGGCTCATGATTTATTGTGGATATAAATTGATTGATGTGAGTTGAAACTCTATAATTATGGATGAGATGATATGGACGAGTCCCTATCATGGAATTGGATAAGGGCTTGCGACCTTTAATGAATTTTGAAAAGCATTCGATATGTTTTGTTGGTGTAATAGTTTTGATACGAAACTTTGGGTTCGAGTCCCGTATTCTTTAATAATTATAAATTGCCCATGATGCACATTAAATATTATAAATTGCTTGTGATGATTAAAGTTTTGAATTAATTGTTGAAATGATATATATATATATATATATATATATATATATATATATATGAATTATTGTATATGACGAATAGACCAATTTACGCATATGTCATGTCGAAATTTTTAAAAATTTTTAGAGTTAGTTTATTTTTTAAAAAATAATTTTTTGTTAAAGATTTGAATTTGAATTTAAACGATTGATTTTCGATTTCACCCCTTGTGACATCAAAAGAAATCGAAGGACGTCACTTGAAGCCTCCGGCCTGTCTAAAGTACTTGGAAATATGGGATTATGAAGGATCAAAATTAGAACCTACGTGGATGGCACAGCCAGACAGCCTGCCCAACCTCGAAGAGTTGCAGCTTTTATCGTGTCCAAGACTGAAAACATTTGCATTGGATGGCCTCACTGCCCTCCATCGTTTGCTCATTTACTTCTGCCATGATCCCACCTCGTTGCTCGAAGTAGTAGTGCTGCCCACCCTCCAAGAGTTGGTTGTTGGGCACTGTCTAAGATTGACATCTCTAGCATTGGGCGGCCTCACTGCCCTCCATCGTTTGCTCATTTACTTCTGCCATGATCCCACCTCGTTGCTCGAAGTAGTAGTGCTGCCCACCCTCCAAGAGTTGGTTGTTGTGCACTGTCTAAGATTGACATCTCTAGCATTGGGCGACCTCATTGCCCTCCATCGTTTGCTCATTTACTACTGCCATGAACCCACCTCGTTGCTCGAAGGAGTAGTGTTGCCCACCCTCCAAGAGTTGGTTGTTGGGCACTGTCGAAGACTGACATCTCTAGCATTGGGCGGCCTCACTGCTCTCCGACTCTTTTAGAGCGCTACCTGCTCTCCAAGAGTTGAAGGTTTCGGGGTGTCCGCAACTTGAAAACATCGATCTGCTGAGGACAGGAACATCAGCTTCTAGTAAGTGTAATATTGAAGGGTAACCTGCCATTTTTCTCCTCAATTCTTCCCCTTTTTTTCATAAATATTAAATTTAGACATATTTTCTGTCAAGTTAATAATAAGGTTCTTGACTTCTTTCTTTTTTTAACACAAACAGTTAACCTTTTATTTTTTTGACGATTACAAGGTTGTCTTGTCCTTCTATATTGTGGAACATTAGTAGGTAGATAGTTATTCAAATTTTTTTTCTCTAAATAATTTAAGATGGCATTAATTAATCTACTACCGCATTTTTATTGCATTTCCTTAATAAAAAAAACTTTCAATAAATAAAATATGAAAGACTCATTTAGTTGCTGCTGTCCGTAAAACAGTAAAAAAACATATATAATTTACAAATGATCCCTGATGACAAATTTGTCAAAATATATTTTTAACAGGTCGGGAAATAATATTCAGCGTCAATGGATTTTGAGTATATATGAAAAAAATAATTGAGTCCCCAATTCACAAATTAGCACAAATTGACCAATGCAAAACAGTATCAAGATCTTACAATGCTTCTAAGAAAGTCCGGCGGCCCAACCGTCGAAACTTTCGACGGTTCGTTGCAACCGTCGAAACTTTCTGTGGTCGAAACCGTCGAAACTTTCTGTGGTTGCAACTGAAATATAAAAAAATTAGTTGGCCGCAAACAACCCATCCGGCCGCTCGTGGCAAGATCCGACCGTCTTGCGTCGATCACGCCGCCGCTGGCCAGATCAAGCCGCCTGGCCGACCGGATTAGGTCGGCTGCTGACGGATAGGCCGCCTAGCGACCGGATAAGGCCGTCTGGCGGCCGACCAGATCTGACCGCCTGTGGCCGATCAAGCTGCGTCAGCCAGATTTGACTGCCTCATGGGTGAATACGGTCGTGGCCGCCAAACTTGACCGCCTAATGGCCGGATCGAACCGCGGCTAGCCAAACCAGGCATCCTGGCAGACGATCTGGCCGGCCGCGGCCCGATCAGCCCCCAGGCAGCTAGATCTGACCGCCACGCGGCCCGATCGACCGTGGTCGGATGGATCTGAGAGAGAGAGGGGGTCGCCGGCGACGGGCGAGAGAGAGCGGGGGGGTCGCCGGGGGGTAGTCCTTCGGTCATCGTCCGGGAGAGAAAGGAGGTATAGAGAGTGGAGATCGGAGAAAATGGAAGGAAAATAGAACGAAGAACATGATTAAATAGAAGCAAAAACAAAATGGAGAGCGGGACAAGAAAAAAAAGACGATTGAATCGGGATGATTTACATACTCATTAACCTCTATTGTATATACGCATGCATAAACTGTCCTTGGAACATAAAGAATATTGCAAAGTCCCTTTCACTGGTTGAATCAGGATACATCGTGTGTTCACGGTTTTGATAAACAAAACAAGTTACGATCGGGTCGAATAGTTTCAGTTAGCAATTTCCAAGTAGCAGAATTTTAACCTTTTCTGAAAACTTCGGTCACCAACAGAATCTAAACACGAATCAATGAACGAGTTAACCGTTGCATCCACCGCAGAAATTGCATATAGCGGTGGCAAGCCAGCAAACAAATTGCCAAAAATAGAAGAAACAAATGAAGAGCCACATCTGTGAAGAGCCACATCTGAAAGCATCACTTTACCTAGAGGAGAATCTGGCACATTAATGCAGGAATTATGGTAGATCACCATAGATTTTGAATATTTCAAATGTAAAAAATTAATATGCTCCCTGAGGGACTAGTATATACTTCGGACACTAGACCACGTGCGGCGACTAGGCGGATAGGCACCTAGCCAAGCCTGTTTTGAGTTTGCAGCGGAAGTTTTATGGTCGAGACGACTTTGCCGAGAGTCGCTCTTATAGGCATTCAATCACGGACATGACTAGAGTGTTGGACTACTCGTCACGAGACCGTGGCATTAGCGCGTTGTGGCACTAACGTTGGCGCTTGGGCGCTTAAAGTCCGAAGGGGCGACGAAGGGATCACGGGACGTCACGAAGGGACACCGATGTGAGTTGCCACCCCACGCTCAAGGCCATGACACTAGAATTAAAGGAAAGCTTACTTGTATTAAATATGATGAAACATAACATATAATTGGGCCTCGGAAGGCACTAGTGAACTCCTCCCAGTGTACCGTAGGTATAGGAGTCTTGTTACATATTGAAGATGCAAAAGACGTACCCTACGGGAACGTCACCTACTTGGCCATTCATAAGGACGGCCTTACAAGATAAATGCCCTAAGGGGGGATAACTTGGTACTCCGCAATATTACGCAGTGCGGGGCGGCTGCATGTGTTCCATGTTTTCGGCGCTGAGCGGCCGAGGGCTATAAGTTGAGCGGCATTGGTGCCGCGAGGCTTCACGCTTCGTGTCACGGAAAACGTCCCGTGACATTCTCCCCCACCAAAGTCGGCGACGCTCCCGACGCCATTGTCCGGGCTTCCTCGGGGCCTTCGTCTTGAGTCTTGACTTCGCTTGTCTCGTTCAATTTCGCCTTCTTTGCCTTGACTTCAACTTCACCAGCATCACGCAACGCCAGGAATGCCCGCTCCTTGGGGTCTCACTGAGGACTCCTTCCTCAGGCCTGCTTCGCTCGCTGATCCTTCGTCTAATCCGGGGTCATCACTTGTGCAGCGCCAGTGGAGTCCGCCATGTGCGGTCTGACTTCATCAAACAACTATCCGTCCATCAAGTCTATGTTGGCTTCACTTCTCTTCGACTTGCGCAGCGTCAACTTGTGTGGTTTGGCTTCTTTGGGGGTGAAACAACTCTTGTATGCCTTCAGGAATAGCGCGGAGAAGAGTTGTCTCAGGGTCGTGTAGAACACGATGAAGAGTCTCGCCATTCGACCTGCATGACTTGACTCGATGCCTTCATGTTGCGGATGGCCACAGCATAAGGTCTTCCTTCCGTCGAATGCGAAGTGCGGGACCATCTCACCCTCGATGATCATTCTTGAATTTCGACGGCTTGAAACAGCACAAGCTCTCCGATGTCGATGCTTGTAGCTTGTCTGCTTCGAGTGCCTGGGGTCGCTATGATGAGCGACGAGAGTCTTTCCACGGATACTTTGGGACGCTTCAGGTCTCTTTGTGGGCTTGACTCAATGTCTCTATGTTGCAAATGATTGCAACGTAGAGTCTTCCATATCTCTGCCGAACTAAAAGCGCAGGACCACCTCCTCCTTGGTGACCACATGATGTTTCGACAGTATTGAAGCGGGACAAGGTTCTTTGATCTGACAATCCGTGCCTTGTCCATCCAAGTCGCCATAGTGTGCGACGAGAGTCTCCCCACGTTTCCTTGTGGTTCAACTCGCTGTCCCCAAGTTGCAGATGGCTGCAACGTTGAGTCCTTCGTCCGCCGAGCCTTGAGAACAGCTCCACCTTCCCCTTGGTGGACAAGAGATATCTCGACGGCTTGAGGTGGAGCAAGGTTCTTTGGTATAACATTCCGCACCTTATCCACTCCCAGTCGCTATAGTGAGCGACGATGAGGGTCTCCCCACATGTGCCTGTGGTTCGATCCGCTTCTCTTGCTTCGATGGGCGATCTATATCTTCGGCATAAGTAGCTTCCTCCTTGCGACTTGAGCTTCTCTCCCCCATCATTGCCCTTGCGCAAGGGCTTTGGTGGTATGGCACTTGTCCTGATTGACTTGGCAGCGTCGACTAGTGAGCGGAGGTTGGACTATCCGGTCGTTCCAACTCCTTCCTAGTCCAAAGCTTCTAACCCCTCTGCTTGAAGAGCACCAACACTGGGTCTTCATCCTCCTGGGAACACTGTAGGCGGAGCTCGGTGATTCCTTTCACTTCCTCCTTCAACATGCCCATCTGGCCGATGCTGAACAATGCGATCTTGACCTTCAGTCCCAACTTGTCAGGGCTTGCATAATTGATGAACTGCCAACTCTTCCGTCCCATGTCTGGGATGCATGTTTGCCACATTCTACATTGTCACGATGGCAACGCCATCCTGAGTTTGCCACATCTTGCAGGGTTCTTGGGATATGCCTTCTTCCGATCCTGGGACCTCCTTTGAAGCTTTGACAATCCCTTTGGGGTATGGACGGGGCGAGATCGTTGTGCTCATTCACGAAGAGGATGCAACTTCGATGCTCGTCCGTCCGCGTCTTGGACAAAGTAATGCCACTGTGCTTGTCATTCTAGATCATACACCTTTGACATACTCGTCCACCGGGCGGCTTGACCCTTGCGAAAGAGTAGCCGTTCCGGGCCTTCACTAATCCGGGCGGATGTTTGTGAAGACGCTCCACTTAGATAAGCGGACTGGGGTTGGTGAACTCGTGGCATGAGCTCCCAACATTACCTCCATCTCCATTCGAAGGGACGACATCGCCAATGTGTCCTTCAAAACTTTCGCATTGCGATCTTTGGAGGCCGCTTCGATTACTCGAGGCGATGTCCGAAAGGAAAGGGCACTCCTTCCTTCGGTTGGTGGCAGAACGCTTGACAGCAGCATGCCAAGGTTCGCCGATGCTCGACGCTCAGACCATTTGCCAAATTGGTCGCTGAGTTGAGGCGTCGATTTGCGTTGGCATGTATCAGCTTCGTCCCACTCCTCGATGGATGACATCGCGCCGCTTGCGGGGCGACACTTGACGAGGCAGGCAAGGCCGGCAGCTCGTCCACGAGTGTTTGCAAGTAATCAACGCTTTGCTCCAATCCTGAAAGTCATCGTGGCGTGGCAGGCGATGCTGCGGCACGACAAGATGCTTGTGATTGATGCTCCTTGGCCGAAGGGATGATGTTCTTTGGCCGAAAAGGGACTATGAACCTTGATATTTGTCTTTAAGCCAACTTCTCTCGTGAAGCGGTTGTGCACTTCACGTTGCATGACTGGGCATGCGATGCGACGTCACGAAATACCGAGCAGCGCCAGGTCGTCATGATAGTGCATGACCGACAGTCCCTGAATGTGACACGGGTCCTCCGAGTTACACGACGCTCGTGTAAGCGATCTCATGATATGAGCAGCGCAAGACCATCATGCGGAGCATATGGCCACTCTTTAACGCAGCGCGACACTTCAGGATTCCCGGCTGTATACCTGGGGTGGTTGATCTGCTCGAGTGAGCGACGCATGACCGTCCCGGTTAAGCGGGGCGATCAATCCGCCATCATGATGCATGACGGACGTTCCTTGACACGACACGGGTGTATGAGGAACATGCTGCGGGGCACGACTGGACGTGCGGCGAGGAGGCTTGTCATGCCTTCCTCGTTGGCGTCCATGATCAAAGACCATGGTACCAGTGCGCCTGGGCGTGATGGAGTATTTGAGCGGAAGCACATTTCCTACGCCAGGGCACGTTGCGACGACACAAGCGAGTCATCGTCGCTGGGTAATCCGAGCAGGAAGAACTGCTCTGATACCACTTGTCACGGGGTCATTCTCGGACACTAGACCACGTGCGGCGACTAGGCGGATAGGCACCTAGCCAAGCTTGTTTTGAGTTTGCAGCGGAAGTTTTATGGTCGAGACGACTTTGCCGAGAGTCGCTCTTATAGGCATTCAATCACGGACATGACTAGAGTGTTGGACTACTCGTCATGAGACCGTGGCATTAGCGCGTTGCGGCACTAACGTTGGCACTTGGGCGCTTAAAGTCCGAAGGGGCGACGAAGGGACCACGGGACGCCACGAAGGGACACCGATGTGGGTTGCCACCCCACGCTCAAGGCCATGACACTAGAATTAAAGGAAAGCTTACTTGTATTAAATATAATGAAACATAACATACAATTGGGCCTCGGAAGGCACTAGTGAACTCCTCCCAGTGTACCGTAGGTATAGCAGTCTTGTTACATATTGAAGATGCAAAAGACGTACCCTACGGGAACGTCACCTACTTGGCCATTCATAAGGACGGCCTTACAAGATAAATGCCCTAAGGACGGATAACTTGGTACTCCGCAATATTACGCAATGCGGGGCGGCTGCATGTGTTCCATGTTTTCGGCGCTGAGCGGCCGAGGGCTATAAGTTGAGCGGCATTGGTGCCGCGAGGCTTCACGCTTCGTGTCACGGGAAACGCCCCGTGACATTCACGGGTTGGATTTGATTTGATCCGTGATCAAACCCGACCCAACCCGGCCGAGTTTGGTCGGGTTGAGTTGGGTCGGATTTCAAATTTTTTTATAATAGGACCCGACCCAACCCGATCTGTCCCGGGCCGGATTGGATCGGATCGGATCGGATGATTGGGTAACTTGACCACCCTTTTTTTTTAAAAAAATTAATATAAACAATTATTTACTAATTTATTTTAAATATAAAATAAAATATTTTTAGACATAAAAAATATTATTTTAAATATCTACATATTATTTTCTATTTCAAATATATTATTATATATAGGGATCGGACCAAGTCGAGTACTCGAATTCACGGAGTCCATCAACCCTCCTACTTAAAAGCAACTCCACCTTCAAAGATATTCAAGATTTTATACTCGGACTCATCCGAACGTTCATTAATAAATAATCGGTAGCATTTTGTTTAAAAAAAATAGCGAGCAGTGAAGTAAGTAGCCATATGGTAGTTGGCAATTTGCTTGACAATCCAGCAAACAAGCAAAAGAAGAGTCAATCAAAACTTAGTCATCGTCTCAATTATTGCCATATGGCAGTTGGCAATTTGGTTGACAATCCAACAAGCAAGCAAAAGAAGAGTCACATCCAGAAAACGGCAGCACTTTACCCAGTTAAAAATTAACCAGTGTTAAAAATTTTAAGAAGGTACATTTATTATATAATAAAAATAACTTTATTTGTAAAAGTAAACACAATAGTTTCACCCCCCAAAAAATAAAGATTTAGTGAGAAATAAAGAATGCAAAAATTACACATGACGCATTTTAATATTAAATTTACAAAACAAATTAATTTTTTAATTATTGATAAGTTTGGTTACTAACCAAATTTTATGATTTAATTATGTGAATCGATCGAATAGATTCTACAAAATAATTAATCATGCTCATTGCTTACTCCCATATAGCACGAGCCTACTGCAATAAATATAATACGTGCTGGAGTTATTCGAACTTAGTCCCAGAGTAGAGTAGAGGATTTAGAACATTGGCTCAGTTATCGGCAACAAATGTGAGAAATAACATAATCATTGAAATTTTGTAATATTGACCAGATAACATGGCGAGTAGTCAATCAAACTTATTCCTGATAAAAATTAGTTGCCGGTGCTCAACATTCCCTACCGCATCACATGATCCATTTGGCAAACAACCCCGACACGTCTTTTTCGGATCAATTGTCTTTTTTTCTACAAGTAATTCATGTGTCCGGATTATTAGCACTTGACGAGAGGGAGGAGAGAGGAGAGAGCAGAGAGAAAGATAATGTTATGAGCAATCACTCAATTATTTAACAAAGCTTCTAAAATTTTTAGAAAAAAGATAAAACAAATAGACGAGATTACAACAATTTGAAACGGCTATTTGCGCATCTTATCTTATATTTATATAAAGCTCATGGTTGAGTGGCAGTTTCAAAGTCATGAGAGTTCAAGATTCTGACTTTTTTTTTGTCATATTTTTAGAGGAAAATCACATAAAAATGGAAATCTTCTCTCTACAAATGGACGCGCTCTCATCGAGGCAATCGCAAATTTCTGTTGCAGTTTCAAAGTCTCTCTCATTAAGGCATGTAAAGCTTGTGGCTGATGAAGATGAAGAGAACTGAACATTAATATCAATTTTTCGTATGCTAACTTCATCGGTTTTTGTGGCCGAGAAGATGAAGAGAACACTTAAGAACTTGTATATATATATCCAGTCCATGAGCAGCCCTTCCTGTCCCATTTGTTGAGTATCCTCCTCCCTGTGCCGCTTCAGTTGCTCTTGGCAGTACTCCTCGTCCGTTGCATCGAAGCTTGCTGCATACCCAGTGTGTGTGTTTGACGCTCACCGTGTACTCCGGCCAGCAGCTGACTGTGCTCATTTGTCGTCGCTTGGCATCAGTCCACGGAGAGGAGCCTTGGTTTGCCCACGCCGCGATGATGACCTCATAGTCGAGCATTTGTTTGGGAATCTTGTCTCCAGCTTGCTCGGCTACATCAGCGTTCTTCACGTCCGAGGTCGTCTTCTCTTCCTCGGGTTCCCGATCATCCCCATTCATCGCCGACCCCAAGTCGAAGCTCAGCTCCAGTGTCTCAATCGACGCGTTGGCGTCTTCTAGCTCGACGTGGCAATCATGACCTCTGTCGCTGTTGGGCTGCTGCTCTACCTTCACGGACACGGCGCCGCCAAAGCAGTAGTTGTCATGATCCATCGGGTCGATGAACCGGAGCTTCTCCATGCAGAATGAGTCATCACGACCGTCGACTGCGCCGCTGAGGAGGCTCTCCATGTTAGCGGCGAATTCCGCGAGCTCCACGTCCATGGAGAGGAACGTCGCGAGCTGCCTGTCGGCGTGATCATCAACCGAGGATGCCGAGGTCATCGACGCACAGTCCGAGAGCCCCACCGTCATCGACGACTTGGCGTCGTAAGCGAACGACGTGTTGGCATCGTCCAGGGGCGGCGGAAGTGAGCAGAACTCAGCGAGGACGGGATGGAAGATGGGCACGCGGTAGAGGAGCGCATGCTCCTTCCGCTGTTGCCAGACAGAGGTGCTGTAAGACTGCAGGAAGCATCAGTCTATTTCGCCTGAAGTTCGACTTCTTCGGACGCCTTTCATATTTCTCATTACTTTATGATCTTCTACGATTGTTTGCTTCTAATGGGAATGGGAGAGTTCCATGCATCCAGCTGTTTAACTTGGCTGGTAAAAGAAAAATCAATGGATAGAAGGAGAAGAAAGAGGACGATACATGGTGTGTCGAGGTTCATCAAATTAGATAATGGTATGATCTAGCCGAGAATGGAATTAAGGAGACCATGCCATCATGGGACATGGAGAGGGAGATAAAGGGATGAGTGGGGAGACTTGAACAACACATCAGGAGTGCTCCTCCATATGACATGTGTTGAGGGTACGTGTTCACTGGTCTTGTGTGGCTAATCTTGACATTTGTATATTTAAAAGAATTCAATTCCTGACTAATGAATATTATGTGTTCTTTATCAATTTTATTTGCAAATAAAACAAAAAATGGTAAAACATTGAAGAAAAAGTTCTCTTCCATTTTAAATATCATTGCTATATTTTTTTTGTAACCTTTTGACATTTTAATTTTTTTCATAATTATTATAATAATCATCAGTAAAGGTATGCTTAATTAATATGGAGTGTTAGTGTTCAAATCATAGTTTAATTTCACAAAATACAAGTTGATTATTTGTATCCCAGCAGAAGAGATATCATATTTTATTAAAATACATACACAATGCACAATGTCCTTTTATCATTCTTCCTATTTTTTATATATGTTTTTTATTTTTAATTATTATCACTAAGACTCATTAATTGAGTAGTGTAATTCTTTGCTACCAAGTAAATTTATTATTCTAATTATTAATCCAGGTATTTAAATTTTAATACTATTTTTACTCTTTATATTCCAATTTATTTTTATTCATAATAAAAAATAAGTAGATAAAAAGCATTCTTAATTAAGGAAATTAAATTTATACATTATGATTACATTTTCATAAATTACATGTTAAAAATTTAAATCGAATTATATTTTTTTATTAATTAAAACTATTTAAAATTTAATAAAAAAAATATGTGAACAACTGTATATTAGGTCTTCATATTTATATGATTAATCTTATTTGGAAATAAAACAAAAAAAATGAATAAAGGCGGTGAAAAAATGTTGCTTATCTCATTAAAATTCTAGATAATATGTAATCATTTAAATGTCATATTTACTAAAATATATGTCATTTCAATATGTATTTATAATATGATGAGCCATACTGAAATAGATCATAAACTATATAAAATGTCAAAGGTAAGCAATGAATCTTCAATTTTGTTTTGATGATTCAAATTGGTCTCGTGAGAAACTCTCTTCAAATGGATAGATCTTAATCGAAGGATTTATTAGAAAAATTAATATCATTTTCTTCTGAATATATGACATTACTTTAGATAAAATATTTTTAATTATTCCTTATTAATCGGTAGTAAACTTTTAATATATATTTTTATTAAACACTTGCATGATTGTACATTGTATAGAATACCTATTCTAATATTATGAAAGATAAAGTATTTTGTGTAGTCATTTTAAACATTATAAAATGTAAACTTAATTAACATATTGTCACTAAAATTGTAGGATATTTATAAAATATTGTATGTTTAAAAAAATATTAGGTAGATTTTATAAACTATAATAAAATATCAATTTATACTTTTAAATATATTTAAATTGTGTGAAAGAGCAATTAAGATTAAATTTTTATTTTCTTTTTGACACCATAATTGAACATCAACCTTTGCTTCAAAATACTAACTTCACCTTTGGAATTTTTCATTAAAGAACTTAATGTTAGTCAGTATGTTAAATTGTTTGATATTCCATCCGCATCTGCCATAACGGTATTTTAATCTGATCTCTATAATTAAACGATTAATCGATGTTTTTGTGGCCGTGGCGTTGTAAGTGTATGGCAACAACTAGCCACAAAAGCAATATAGGACATTTAATATTACACATAATGTTTTCTAACTTAATTTACTGCTACATATGTTAAGCATCATCTTGTACAAATATTATTGTTTTGTTCTCTTCGTTTGTTCTTGCACCGGATGCACATTGAACGAACATACGGGTTCTCATTAGTCATAATTAGTTTTTAATATAAAAAAGTCACATATCTTATATCTACTTAACTCAATTAAAATGGATATGAGTCATAATTATTTTAAATTTGAAATATCATATACATTAACCATATCATATTTAATTATTACTTAGAGTAGTGTTTGTAAAAGTAAATATTATTTTCTTATAAATATATGATATTATTTTAGAAAAAAATATTTATTTATGATATAAAATAATTTTAGTTATTCTTTTCTTATAAATTTTTATTTATAACTTTTCAATTAATGTTAATTAAATTTAACATCATTATTAAATTTTCATAAATAAGTTAGCTCTATACATTTTATTATATTTTATCATAAAATATAATAATATATAAATGTATTTTTATGTATAATAAAATTTTAACAATGTGATTAAGTTTTTACAAATTACATATTGACTTTTTATATTTCATTATATTTTTATAATAATGTAAAATATAATATTTAGATAATAATTCAGGATTTTCAATTAAAATTATATTTATTATAATGCTACAAAAAATGTAATATTTTATAGTAATATTAAATATTTAAAATATAAACTTAACTAACATTTATCTTAATTTAAATTGCAAGTTATTTATAAAGACATCGTATGTTAAAATAGTACTTATATATTATAAATTTTAATAAAATATAAAATTATATTTTATTTATATATTAAAATTTATAATTTAGAACATATTTAAATTACGCGCAAATGAGTTTCCTAATCTTATCTTATATTTATATAAAGCTCATGACCAATGGAAGGTTTCAAATGATTCGCCATTCAATATTTATAATTATCTTTTTTCTCCTTTTTTTCTCTTGGTATATTAAGTGTTGTTTTTGTTCTCCAAATGACAACAGTTCAATAAGATGCAGAGCATTTATTTTTTGCTCTCCAAACATCAACAATTTAAGACATAGAGCATTTAACTTTTTGCAGTTTAAGACATAGAACATTTATTTTTTGTTTTCCAAACGACAACAGCTTTTTGGAAACAAAGTTTAAAAGAGGACATGAACACATCAACATTATCGACCCAGCAACAGCCTTGAGTTCTATAGCAACGTGCACTATTCATCCTGCTGCCTTTTCTTTATCTTTTTCTATTGACAGACTATGATGGTGCCTGACCCTAGGCTTCTCACTCGAAGATGATGCAACTTTTTCCGCTAAGTGCAGGAGGTGGGATCGAAACTGCTGCAAAACTGCTGCAATTTGTGCGCTCTTTGTAACGTTTCGATATTCACGTGACTTTCACGTGTTCAGAGTCGTCTCAGAGGTGCTACTCAATTTTTTATAAAATATTTTTACGGAATAAAATCTATAAAGTGCAGAATATAAAACATAAATGCGGAAGACTTTTCAAAACTACTAATCCATAATAATCAAAATGCTAAAACATCCATGAGTTTACAATTCTAATAAGTACGGAAATAAAATTAAATAACTAGATCTAATGCCATATGTAACATCTGTCTGTCACTGAGTGTAGCCACCTACAGAGCCATCATCTATAGCTCCCTCACATGCACGAATTCAAGTACAGAAAAATATTCATGAGTATAAAAATATTCAGTACGTAAGGTCTAAAAGACAATCAATGTGCTCAATCAAAAATAAGGTAAAATCAATAATGAGTCAATTGAGCAGTCAATACAATAATCAATTAACAATTTATCAATATAAATAATATATCAGACTATGGTCAAAAGACCAATGTAAATCAATAACAATTTTCCAATTAACAATTATCAATTGCCTAATTAATAGATCAATATTTAATTAACAAATTTTAATTCAATAATCAATGATCATTGGTCAATAATAATTCAATTCAATAGGGCAATAATAATTGCCAACTCAATGCCAATATATTCAAATGACCATGATTTAATTCCATTCAATTCAATTTCAATTTCAATTCTATTTAATTCAGTTTATAATGTTCGGAGTTATCCAATTCAATGAGGAGCGCTCAGTCAATTAAGGGACACCATGTCACTTTCATGCAGGTTAGTGGGGGTTCAATGCATCGGTAAGCCCGATACGATTCAATGAGTTCGTGTATGACGGGGGACGAGTGACCATACACGGGACAACCATAGCTTTTACACTATCTGTCTCATTCAATTCAATTGGTCCCGGCTTAGTGACAATCAGTTAACATGAGCCCAGTAGCTTTCGACTTTTATCTTGTTTACCTAAAATGTTGTTAAATTATCAATTATGTTAGACAAAACCTAGACCAAAACTAAATAGGCCAATCAATACAGTCATCAATAAAATCAAAGATTATAATAATATAATAATTAGAACAATAATTAATAATATAACGAATCAATATAATAACAGGAATGATAATCTGTAATTAAAATTCATCCGAAAAAAACATACTAACTCTCGGTCGTATCTTCTCTATACTATTCTTCTATATTATATTATATTTTTTTCAGCCAAGAGATCCAATAGTTGAATTTCGTTGGAAAAATCATAAACCAAAGAAAAACATTTTCTTCTTTTCTTTCCTTCTTGTCCTCACATATTACTTTTTTTTTCATCTCTTTCTCTCTCCTCCCACTAACCTTCTCTCTACAAAATAATTTCCTTTTTCCACCTTTTTCGGTCGTAAATATTCTTTTCCTTTTTTTTAATCTCTCTCCTACATTGTCCAGGTTGGTTTGGCGACCGTAAATTCACTTCCTTTTTTTCATCTTTCTCTTTCTACCCTTTTCTCGATCGTAAAACCTCTTCTCCAACCTTTTTTTTTATTTCTTTACGGCCAATCCATTTTCCCCTCTCATTTTTTCCTTGCTTTTACTCCTTTCTATCACTACGTGAATCTCGCCTTCTCATTACGCCCCCCTTTTTTTTTCTTGGCAGTAAACTCTCTTTATCTTTCTACCTCCTTTACTACCATAAAACTCTTTCCTCTTTTCGGTCGGGAACATCACGTATCGAATAGAAAATTACGATCAGAAAATTATGACCGTAATAAATCTAATTTAAAATTAAATTGCGCCATAAAACATCACGGCATAATAGAATCCCCCCTACGTACCTTTTTTGATGTCCCTAAAAGTCTCGTCTGCGTCGCCGAGGAATCGCGTCTGTGATCGTCGTAAGAGGCACCACACACGCACGGATGGCCGGCTCCAATTCTTTATTTATAGAGTTTATAGATTCTTAATTATACTCTAACTATATTATCTAATCTAACTCAATTTTATCCTCTATTTAATCTATTTAACTAATTCAATGTTATTCCAATAATTAAATAAATAAATTTTGAAATTAATTAGATAATCCCGCCATCACTCAAACTCCTCTCCAATTTTTATTTTTATTTTCGGAATTATTAAATACACTAATAAGAATATTTCACAAAATAAAATAATAAAATATCTATTTTATTAAATCCTGAAAAAATAAGGTCATCACATCATAACCTCCTTAAAAATAAATTCGTTATCGAATTTGAACTAAAGAAATTGTCTTATCTAAATAATTCTGAAAAATTCTTTCTCATCTCTTCTTTCAGTTTCCAGGCGTCATCTTCATCTCTATGATGTGTCCAAGCCACCCTCGTCATGGGTACCATTTTATTTTTCATATGCTTAGTTTGGTACTCCAAAACTTCTATAGGTTGCTCAGCATATGTCAGATCTACATTTAAATTTGGTTCCTTCGCATTCACCACATTAGCATCATCATATTGGTACTTGTGCAACATTGACATGTGAAAGACATTATGCACGTGTCCATATGATGGAGGCAACACCAACTTACAAGCTGCATCTCCGATCAATGCAAGTACTTCGAAGGGGCAAACATATCTTGGACTCAACTTACCCTTCTTGCTGAATCTCATTACCCATTTCATTGGAGAAACATTTGACATACCTCGATCTTCCACTTTAAAATTTTGTTCTTTTCTCTTTTTGTCAGCATATGTTTTCTGTCTTGTAAATGCTGCTTTTAACCTCTCTCTAATAAGGCGAACTTTTTCAGCATCTTCCATGATTTGCTTCATTAGCTCCTCTGATAAGAATTGTCATCCTCCCACCTCACTCCAACGATGGGGGAGCGTCAAGGCCTTCCATACATGGCTGCAAATGGTGTCATACCTATGCTGGAGTGGTAGCTATTATTGTATGCGAACTCGATCAATGGAAGGTGTGCCCCAACTGCCACTCCAGTCCAATGCACATGCTCGGAGCATATCTTCTAATGTCTGAATCGTCTGTTCAGACTGTCCGTCTGTCTGAGGATGGAATGCGGTACTGAAATTCAATTTCGTTCCAAAAGCACTTTGTATGCTCCGCCAAAATTTGACCGTAAATCGTGGATCTCTATCAGACACAATGGAGATTGACACTCCATCTAGTCGGATAACCTACTTAATATAAATGTCCATCAGACTTTCGACGGACTGCTTCCATTTGATGGGGATGAAGTGGGGTGCCTTCCTAAACTGATCCACCACCACCCATATCGCATCGTGGCCTTGTTGAGTTCTTGGAAGCCCAGTGACAAAATCCATAGTCACATTTTCCCATTTCCATTGTGGGTTTTCAAGTTCTTTAGGGCCTTTGATGTTCAACTTTCATTTGTTGGCATACTAGACATCTTGCAACGTACTTGGCCACATCCTTCATATTATTCCACCAGAAGGTCCGTTGCAAGTCATTGAACATCTTCGTGCTTCCGGGATGAATGGCGAATTCTGACTTGTGGCATTCATCCAACACGTGTCTTCTCAATGCTTCATACTCAGGGACCCACAATCATTCTTTATATCTGATTACTCCATCCGTGATCGAAAAATCTATAGGAATATTTTCGCACAACTTGAGTAGGTGATTGTATTTGTTATCGTTTGATTGTACTTTGCCTATCTCAATAGTAGCTCGGGTTGCATGCCGAGGTGTGTCATAATTTATATACCGTCGTTGTTGGTCACTGGACTGACCTAGATGATGCAGTCAATCATGTTTCAATGACTCACTCTCAGGCATGCGAGTGATCCTTCCCATTTTCTACTAAGTATGTCAGCAACTGAGTTTGCCTTTCCTGGATGATAGCTAATAGCAAACTCGTAATCCTTCAGAAACTCAATCCACATCCTCTGACACATATTCAAGTCTTTCTGAGAGAAGATATATTTTAGGCTCTTGTGGTCTGTGAAGATTTCAAACTCCTCGCCATATAAAGAGTGTCGTCAAATTTTGAGGGCAAAGACCACAGCTGCTAATTCGAGATCATGAGTCGGATAGTTCTTCTCATGTTTCTTTAATTGTCTTGATGCATACGCAATGACCTTCCCATGTTGCATCAAGACGCATCCCAAACCAGTGCCGCATGCGTCGCTATATATGACATAACCTCCTTTGCATGAAGGTATGGTCAGAATGGGCGCCGTTGTCAGTCTCTTTTTTAATTCTTGGAAACTATCTTCACACCTTCGCGACCATTCATACTTGACGCCTTTCAGGTTTGTCAGTGGCGATGCAATTTTGGAAAAATCCTGAATAAATCTCCTGTAATATCCTACAAGTCCGAGAAAGCTTCTAATCTCTGATCCATATTTCGGTTGTGTCCAGTTGGCAATCGCTTCCACCTTTGCAGGATCTACCGATATTCCATTTTCACTGATAATATGTTTCAGGAACATGATCTCTTTCAACCAAAACTCACATTTTGAGAATATGGCATACAATTTGTGCTCCCGTAAGGTCTGTAGCACAACTCTTAGATGTTCCTCGTGTTCTGTACACCTAACGAATAGATAAGAATGTCGTCGATGAAAATGATCACGAACTTATCCAAGTATGGCCTGAACACTCTATTCATCAAGTCCATAAAAGTTGCTGGGGCATTGGTCAGCCCAAATGGCATCACCAAGAATTCATAATGCCTGTATCTCATTCTGAAAGCGGTCTTCGGCACATCATCATCAGTTATCCGTAATTGATGGTAGCCGCTTCTCAGGTCGATCTTCGAGAATACCTTTGCTGAGGATAATTGGTCGAACAGGTCATAGACCCATCCTTCTTCTTTACGAATAAGACCGGAGCGCCCCAAGGAGAAACGCTCGATCGGATGAATCCCTTATCCAGCAACTCCTGGATTTGGGTCTTCAATTCCAGCATCTCCTCTGGAGCCATTCGATAGGGAGCCTTCAATATGGGTGTCGTGCCCGACGCCAGATCAATGCGAAAATCAATCTCCCGTCGTGGTGGCAATCCTGAAACGTCGTCTGGGAAGACGTCCGAAAATTTATTCACCACCGCAATGCTATCTCGATCTACTTCTACTCCGTCCGTCTTGATCACACTTGTCAGGAAACTCCGACATCCTTTCTTCAGCATCTTTTGTGCCTTTAACGCTGACACCAGGACCCTGCCGCTCTCTAGTAGTGTACCTCTGACAATGGTCTGAGGTTCTCCTGGTGTTCCGATCAGTATCTTCTTTGCTCGGCAATGTAAGTAGGCGTCGTGGTAGGACAACCAGTCCATACCCAACACCACATCATAGTCTTTGATCGGAATAATGATAAAATCTGCGGAGAAGTCCATGCCTTCTACTTCGACCGGCACCATGGGAATGTACTTCTGGGTAACGATGGACCCCAGAGGTGTCGATGTCAAGTGAAAAACTAGTCACTTGTGACTTCATGTTCAATAACGAAGCAAATTGCTCCGAAATGAACGAATGTGTAGCACCTGAATCAAAGAGGATATTAGCATGAACACCATCAACTTTTAGCGTACCTTGGATGGTGTCGTTCGCCCTTTGCTCATCTGTAGGCCTCATGTTGTATACTCGGCCTTGCACCATTCTAGGAGGGCCGTCGTTGCGCTGCGGAGGAGGTCCAGCACGTCTCGGCTCCTTGCATTCTCTAGCAAAGTGACCCACTTTGCCACAATTCAGGCACGCTCCAGACCTCCGGTAGCATTCACCGGGATGCATCATGTGCAGTAGTTGCACGGTGCTCTAGGCGGTTGAGACTCATTCCTTGCCGGATATGGTCTTCCCCGATTGCGATCATCTCTGTAGCGGGGGTCTCGTCGTCTTGCCTTCTATCTCTGTTTCCATAGCTGTTCTGATGTTGATTGACTGGTGCTTGACTTTGCTGCTTGTCACTTGTCTTATCGTCATCCTCTAGATAAATGGCAAATTCTTCAGCAAATTGGAGAGTCTGACAGTTACCCCCCTTCACTCTTTCTCTGAGGTTGGGTTTCAGGCCATCAACCCAATGCTTCATTCGATCAAGTTCCGACTGCTGTAAGGTGGAGTACTTCTCTAAGCTCAGAAACTTGGCAATGTATTGCTTTATAGTCATAGTACCCTGTTGGAGTGTCAGGTACTCCTTCTACTTTCTGCCCCTTTCATAGGTAGGTATGTAGCGATTCTCGAACGCCTTCTTGAATTCTCCCCAGGTGATGTGGTCCTGGCCGAAGAACGTCATGAGCTTGGCGGCCTTCCACTAATCACTAGCATCTGCCGTCAGCTTCCTTGTGGTATAGATTATCTTGCGATCCTCGCCGCAATTCATCTCAAGAAATATTTGTTCTATCTCTTCAATCCACCCTTCTGCATCCTCAAGGTCACTCTTCTCGTTGAACTAAGGGGGCTGCAACTTGAGGAATCTCTCAATAGTGTCTTTACGATCATGATGAGGTGGTACATTACGACTTGAGTACTCATGATGCACTGAGTGGAACTCCAGTGGTAGTGATCCTTATCCCAATTGTTCCTTTCGGTGTCCATTAGCTTGAGCCTAATTCCCTTGGAAGTCATGCACTTATTGTCTACTCATTTGTTGGCTCAGAACACGTTGATTATTAGGTTGAGAACCTTGGGCCTCTTGACCGGCCCGCTGTGACCCGCTTTTGGGAGCCCGTGGTATCTGATTCGAAAATACCATTTTATGAGGAATCTGTTCTTACACAACAGTAACAATAAAATCCATAAGTGTGAGCTCAATAATTAATAGCACAATTCAATACTTACTTAACCATACTAGATGATTGTAGTGGTTGCTTGTGACAGTTGCACATGGACTCAATTCTATCTATTAGAGACTGCTAAGAAGTGTCTCTCCTTAAGCTCTGATACCTTCTGTAACGCCTCGAGACCCACGTGACTTTCACGTGCTCAGAGTCATCCCAGAGGCACTACTCAATCTTCTATAAAATATTTTTGCGGAATAAAATCTATAAATTACGGAATATAAAACATAAATGCGGAAGTATTTTCAAAACTAATAATCCATAATAATCAAAATGTTAAAACATCCATGAGTTTACAATTCTAATAAGTGCGAAAATAAAACTAAATAACTAGATCCAATGCCATGTGCAACATTTGTCTGTCACTGAGCGTAGCCACTTGCAGAGCCATCATCTATAGCTCTCTCACCTGCACGGATTCAGGTACAGAGAAATATCCATGAGTATAAAAATAATTAGTACATAGGGTCTAAAAGACAATCAATATGCTCAATCGAAAATAAGGTAAAATCAATAATGAGTCAATTGAGCAATCAATACAATAATCAATCAACAATTTATCAATATGAACAATATATCAGGCTATGGTCAAAAGACCAATGTAAATCAATAATAATTTTCCAATTAACAATTATCTATTGCCTAATTAATAGATCAATATTTAATTAATAATTTTCGATTCAATAATCAATGATCATTGGCCAATAACAATTCAATTCAATAGGGCAATAATAATTGCCAATTCAATGCCAATATATCCAAATGACCATGATTTAATTCTATTAAATTTAATTTCAATTTCAATTCTATTTAATTCAATTTATATTGTTCGGAGTTATTCAATTCAATTGACTGAGCGCTCCTCATTGAATTGGATAACTCCGAACATTGTAAATCGAATTAAATTGAATTGAATTGAAATTTGAATTGAATTTAATTGGAATTGAATTGAATGGAATTACATCATGATCATTTAGATATATTGGCATTGAGTTGGCAATTATTATTGCCCTATTGAATTGAATTATTATTGGTTTGAATTGGAAATTATTAATTGAATATTGATCTATTAATCAGGTAATTGATAATTTTTAATTGGAAAAATTATTATTAATTTATATTGATCTTTTGACCATAGCTTGATATATTGTTCATATTGATAAATTGTTAATTGGTTATTGTATCGATTGCTCAATTGACTCATTATTGATTTTTACCTTATTTTCAATTGAGCATATTGATTATCTTTTAAACCCTATATACTGAGTATTTTTATACTCATGGATATTTCTCTGTACCTGGATCCGTGCAAATGAGAGAGCTATAGATGATGGTCCTACAGGTGGCTACGCTCAGTGACAGACATATGTTGCACATGACGTTAGATTTAATTATTTAGTTTTTAATATTTTCGCACTTATTAGAATTGTAAAATCATGGATGTTTTAGCATTTTGATTATTATGGATTATTAATTATTTTTTTTAAAAGTCTTTCACATTTATTATTTTTATTTCGTAAAAATATTTTATAAAATATTGAATAGCGCATCTGAGACGATTCTGAGCACGTGAAAATCTCGTACCGTTACAATCTCGTTACCAGAAAGATCCAAACCAGATATTCCAGAAGATGAAGCAAGTTTATCCATATCAAGATACATCGAACACGGATCTTCTTCCGTCTCATCAGAAAGTGATGGAACTTCTCCACCTCCAACAACCCCAAGATCACTGTCAAAGCTAATGTCATCAGGGAGGCATCTTCAACGTTTGTTCGTGGACGTTTTAGTCATGATGTTAGTTAGATGCCGAAGCTCAATCTCAAAACTCTATCCTTTAAGCATTAATTTTCTTTTTTGCTGTTTTTTTTTGTATTTCATATACATGTCTTCTTTCATTCTCTTTCCTATTAATAAGTCTACTCCTTATGAAAGAGGTATGATAAATGTATAAAAGGAGTTACTTTTGGATGCACCTTTTTTTTTTTTTTTTGGAAGAGGAAAATAGCAGTCATCGTTTTTTTGGAAGAGAAAAAGAAGACACATTTTGCATCATTGTAAATGGCCTAAAATGATTAATTTAGTTCAATTACACTTCCTAAGTTTCAATCTTTCACGTTAAAAGGAATCCTCCACCCTCCTCTCCGGCGCATCTATGCTTCCATGAGTTAATACCTTTTTGTTTTCATTTTTCTTTTTTGCTTTGTCCTCCCTCTTCTTTCGCATCGTCTCCCTCGCGCCACCGAGGTCAGACTCTGGGTCTTCCCCGGACTCATCCGTCTCCATCGACGTTGTATCGGCCTCCCCCTTTGTCGCGCGTTGCAGTTTGAGAACGCCGATGGCTCGAGGACGGAGACACCTTCTGTCGTGGATATTTGATACATGTTTTGAACCTGAGCTACTTTTGCATTTTGAAATGTATAAAACATTTCGAATTCTATCATTACTCTAGATTCTCACCAAGGATGTTAATTATTTTTAGTTTTGGAGTACATAATTGATATTATATAGAGAGAGGAAAAAAAAATGAAAGTGCCTCCTATTTAAAAGAGGGACATTATCTCTTATATTTATATTTATTGGATTAAAAATTTATGAATCTTATTTTATTTTATTTTATTTAAAATTTTCTTACATGGATAGATATAATGCAGTTTTAGCGTGTGTACGAGAAATGTTCCAAGTACAACCTCACTATCGGGATTTTTTTTCCAACTTCATTTTAAGCCGTGCATACTCTCTCGCGCACACACGTACACACCAAGTCCATCCAGCAAATATGTCACATCCAGAAAGCGGCGCTGTACTACCAAATTAAGAATTAAAGTAGAAAATATTAAAGATAAAAAGTAAAATTTAAGACTTTGACGGAATGCAAATTTTTTTTAAAAAGACGGAAATAAAATACGACTAAACCTAAAATATATAAATTCAGCAAATTTAAGGAGGTAAGTTTATAATCTAGTAATTATTATTTATAAAAGTATACAAAATAGTTTCACCAAAAGGAAAAAGGTAAAAAAGCACTGAAAAATAGAAGGCAAAAATTACATATGACAAGTTTTAACATTAAGTGGAGAAAACAAATTAATTCTCAGTTGTTGATAATTTTCAAATCTATTATTAGCCATTCCAATTGACAGAGTAGATTCGGTTTAAACAATAATTATTGAATTAGTTTAATGAGATAGAAATTTCGATTAAATAATTAATCATGCGCACTGCTCACCCACATCTAGCGCAAGCATTAAGTCCATTGATTTAATGTGTTTCTTTTTCTAGACAAGAGAAGGTAATGTATTTTTTGCAATAAAAGATAGAAGAGTTCAAGTATAATATTTTCAAGAGTTAACTGTTACCCAACGCAAGTTCGCTGCTTCATCATGGGCGAGTAGAGTCCGAGTCAATGAAACCTTTTGTCCGAGTCAATGAACCAATCCACAGAGCATATGTCCGAGTCAATGAGTCAATGAAACTTTTTGACAGAAGATGAGCCGTCTTTGAAAGCTTATCAACACGCTTCATTCTGTGTCCACAAGTCCATTGATTCTACCACGGCACCACATCACCTTTTCAATAATTCGTTACCCGCTCCACTCTTCCTCATTCGAAGGAGCCATGGCTGTTGAAGCAATTGTGGAGAAGCTTGTGAGCTTGGTAGCAGATGCCATTGATGGGCAACTCCGAGCTGCATGGGGCTTGGAACATAACTTGAAGAAACTGAAGGCGCTTCTGCTAGAGATTCAGTCCGTGCTTGCAGACGCAGAGGAGAAGCAGACCGTGAAGCCAGCTGTGAAATCGTGGCTCGATGCCCTGAAGAAAGTGGCCTACGAGGCAGAGGACGTCCTGGATGAACTCAACTACGAGACCCTATGCCACAAGGCAGCAGAGATGGCGCTCGCAATCGATAATAAGACTCCGTGCAGCGGCAAGGTACGCGACTTCTTTTCTTCTCATAACCCATCACTCATTCGACTGAAGATGGGGCGTAAAGTGAGCAATCTCCTAGAAGAGATCAATGAAATTGCAGCCGAGAGTGCAAAGTTCAATTTTATCAAGGCTAGTGTTGCACAACCCGAAACTGCTGATCCTGTTAACGAAACGTGCTCCTTTGTTGAAGAATCAGAAGTCGTGGGCAGGCGTGGAGAGAAAGATGAGATGGTGGAACTATTACTCGGACAGGTTAATCACGATGCGGGGAATGTTGCAGTGCTTCCTATATTTGGTATGGGAGGCCTTGGTAAGACCACATTGGCTCAATTTATCTACAATGATCAGCGAGTCGTGGACCGTTTTGAATTGCGGGCATGGGTTTGTGTTTCTGATCCTTGGGATGTCAAAAGGATCATTCAAGAAATTTTAAAGTTAGCAACAGAGAATAAAAGGTTTGAGTCGCCGAGCATGGAAGAGCTACATGTTGCCTTCACGAAGGCGTTGACACGGAAAAGATTCCTGATTGTGTTGGATGATGTTTGGGAAGAAGATAGCAGCAAATGGGATACTTTGAAAGGCCTTATGAATTGCGGTGGCAAAGGAAGTGCAGTTATCGTGACCACTCGTAGCCAAATCGTGTCTCAGATAACTGGAACCCTCAGAAGCTATAGTCCACGGTATTTGTCGGACGATGAATCGCAGGATTTGCTTTGCAAAAGAGCATTTGCCCCCCCAGCTGAAAAAACGGAAGAGCTTGTCAAGATTGGGAAGGACATAGCTAACAAGTGTAGGGGTTTGCCCCTTGCACTAAAGATCATGGGGAGCTTATTGCACACGAAAAGAGACAGAAATCAGTGGTTGGATATCAAGCATAGTGACATATGGAACACTGATAATGATATATTACCCATACTACGTCTAAGCTATAAGCACCTACCTCGGCACTCCAAGCCATGCTTCACTTTTTGTGCCATATTTCCAAAAGATTATGAGATGGACAAAGAGATGTTGATCAACATGTGGATGGCTCATGGTTTTATTCCCTCTCATGATAGAAGATTGGAGTTGGAGATCAAAGGGAATGAAATTTTTAACCAGCTAGTTCAAAGATCATTTCTTCAAGATGTTAAGGAAACGAAGGTAGTTGAAGGATTTTGTACGGTCACAAGGACAACTTGTAAGATGCATGATCTCATACATGATCTTGCACTATCTATCATGGGGAATGATTGTGTTGTCGTGCAAGAAAAATCCACCAAAGTTGCAGTGACAAAGGATGCATATCATTTATCCTTATCTGATGTGCTTGATTTGGACATAGAACACATGTTGAAAGCCTCCCCATGCCTCCGCACAATACTTTGGGCGTCCACCTTCAAGGACTTCAAGTGGGAAAGGGAGCTGAGAAAGATTAACATGAACGTTTCAGGTTCGACCTCTTTAAGAGTGTTGTTGATGCCACAAGCTCGTAGTCTTAGACTACCGCATTCCATGAAGCCTCTACAGCACCTTCGCTATCTGCAATTATGGAGTGATGAACTACGGGAATTACCTGAATCCATATGCACACTGCTCAACTTGCAGAAGTTGGATCTTTCTGGGTGTAAGAATTTGCGCCGCCTACCTAAGAGGACGTCATGCATGATCAGCCTCAAACATCTCTATCTCGATCGATGCCATAGCCTGGAGGAAATGCCACGGGGCATGGGACGGCTGACCAACCTGCAAACACTAACTATGTACGTCGTGGGTAAAGAATCTGCAGGAAGGGGCATAGGAGAGCTAAAAGAGCTGCACCTTTCGTCCCGACTAATGCTAAAAAATCTGGGATATATGGAGGATGCCAAAGAGGCCAGAGAGGTGTTGCATTCCAAAGATCTAAATCAGTTAGCACTCCGCTGGAGTGGTGGAGAAATAAATTCTGCAGAGCAAGTGCTGGAGGAACTGAAGCCTCCGGCCTGTCTAAAGTTCTTGAAAATTTGGTATTATGAAGGATCAAAATTAGAACCTACGTGGATGGCACAGCCAGACAGCCTGCCCAACCTCGAAGAGTTGCAGCTTTTATCGTGTCCAAGACCGAAAACATTCTCATTGGGCGGCCTCACTGCCCTCCGTCGTTTGCTCATTTACTACTGCCATGAACCCACCTCGTTGCTCGAAGGAGTAGTGTTGCCCACCCTCCAAGAGTTGGTTGTTGGGCACTGTCGAAGACTGACATCTCTAGCATTGGGCGGCCTCACTGCTCTCCGCAATTTGACTCTTCTAGAATGCGATGCTCTCACGTCGTTGTTACCCGAAGGAGTAGCGCTACCTGCCCTCCAAGAGTTGAAGGTTTCGGGGTGTCCGCAACTTGAAAACATCGATTTAAATCTGCTGAGGACAGGAACATCAGCTTCTAGTAAGTGTAATATTGAAGGGCAACCTGCCATTTTTCTCCTCAATTCTTCCCCTTTTTTTTTCATAAATATTAAATTTAGACATATTTTCTGTCAAGTTAATAATAGGGTTCTTGACTTCTTTCTTTTTTTCTTTCTTTTTTTAACACAAACAGTTAACCTTTTATTTTTTTTTTCGATTACAAGGTTGTGTTGCCCTTCTATACTGTGGAACATTAGTAGGTAGATAGTTATTCAAATTTTTTTCTCTAAATAATTAAGATGGTATTAGTTAATCTACTACCGTTCTTTATGTGCATTTCCTCAATAAACTTTCAATAAAATAAAATATTAAAGACCCATTTAGTTGCTGCTGTCCGTAAAACAGTAAAAAAACATATATAATTTACAAATGATCCCTGATGACAAATTTGTCAAAATCTATTTTAACAAGTTGGGAAATAATATTCAGCATCAATGGATTTTGAGTATATATGAGAAAAAATATTGGGTCCCCAATACAAGTTAGCACAAACTGAGCAAAAACAGTATCAAGATCTTACTAATGCTTCCAATTACTAATGGGCTATTGCAATTAATTAAATATTCTAACTATATTTTAATCCTTTGTTTTGGATTCGAAATTAAACATCCTAATATTACTTATGGCATTAGATGAATCCAAGATATATACATGATAAGTAATTGTCTCACATCTATTTATCATAGTGATTACGTATCTCAAAATCGAGGAAGAGAAACGCATGCTTGCCTATTATTTTTCTCCGATTTTTTTTTTAATTTTGAAAGAAACTCTCTCAATCATTATTATTCGCAAAATTATTTTGTTTATTTTTTGTCCATGTTTTGTTTAATCTTGGTTGTAATTTTATTTTTAATTGTTATATTAATTACTTCTGGTGAGTACCAATATTCCAAGTGAAAGCAACCCTTCGTCCCCCTTCCGCGAGCGAGGCATTCCTAACCGTTCATCCATCTTTCGCGAGCGAGGCGTTCCCAATCCAACGAAGATTCGACCGAAGACGGCGAGGGTTCTGGTGAGCTTTCTTCCTCGATTGCAAGGGGTTTCTTCTCCATATGCTCTTGACCTAATACGTCCTTCTCGCGCCCTTTTCTTCCCCATTGAAAGCTGGTGATCCCGATCTGGTGAAGGAAAAGGCTGGCGATTTCGATCCGATGAAGGAAAAGGCTGACAATTTTGATCCGACGAAAATATACGACCGGCCCCAACCCCCGCTAGTGGGCTCTCTTCCTCGATCGTCGGTCATAAGGTTTCTTTCCCCTTGCTTTTACATTTGCCCTAATTTGCTCTTGCCTTAATATGTTTTTTTGTACCTCTATGTGAGAACATTTAATTCATATGACTTGGATTTGTTAGTGTGTGATTCTTGGCCCTTGCCTTGCTCATGTTATAAGAAAATGCGTTACTGTGTTTTATTACTTTTCTCCTTTTGCATTATCGATGTTCTAATCTCGAGAACTTTTCCCCATTTAAGCACTTGAAGTTCTATTATACAACACTCAAAGTTCTTGGTTGACCACTTGAAGTTCTATTATACAACGAATTTATATCTTGCAACAAACTTAATTTTTTATTCAGTATATTTCTTGAAAATATTGCTGATCTAATTGAGGCCAATAGTAGTATCAGAATGACGCAAATTTTAGCCTTGTACCAATTTTAGCTTCTTGTAGATAAGCAACCATGGATAATGTCAATCACCTATGTTTTTACTAAAAATTAAAATAATCCAAAATTTTCATTTGCCATATGTTTTTGTCGTAGTTATCATTCACCATTTGAAGTTCATGTAATATGACGTTGCCTAAGTACTACTGCAAATAAGAAGCTATGGTAATGACATCTTGGACCGAACAAAACCCAGGACGAAGGTTCTATGGGTGAGTTATTAAATTTTCTTTCATATCGTCTTTTAAATTATTTCTTATCGTAACAACAATTGTTCATATCTTGTAGCAAACCGGAGTGTGTAAATATTTCAAATGATTGGATCCAAGTTTCTAAGATCAACCTTTTAGTTTAGTCTTCGTGAAATTTTTATATCCTACACATGTGATAAACAAATTATTACGAAGAGTCAACATGATGCAAGCTGCATGATGCATGCATTTTCATACATATTTTACATGCATCATTAAGTTATTTTTCGTAGTTTTTACTATTGCATGCATCTATTTTCTTATTTATTTTCTTAATTTCTTTTGAGTTCAAAGCTACCCACTTTTTGGTTTATTTTCTTCTCAGGATCATCATTTTGGAGGTACAAAGTGATCGCATCAGAAAATGACGTAAAACAGAGCATAAAGAGCACATATGATTGAGTTCAAAAGAAATCTAGGCCGGCTGGCATCATACCTAGACCGGGTTGACGTTAAAAATCGAATATGAATTGATTTCCACTCAAAAATAAAATCTGAACAAAATCCAGCCCGAGTTAGTATAAATCAGTCAAACTGACAGATCGCGTGATTTTTCGGCCGACTTTAACTTGAATTTAAATCACGAACTCAACTCGAAATCATAAAAGGCTGCCACTCCTATAAATATGGATGTATCACGAACCCAAGGGGCATGCAATATCGGAGTTTGAAGCCTAGCCGCACTAGAAATGAGAGACGAAGTTCTACTGCGCGCCACTACAAAACAATCGAAGAAGTAGAGATTTCGTGGTTTCGGGCAATCGTTTGGAGCATAGTTTCGACCAAGGCTTGTTTCAAAAACGTCCACCACTTCTTAAAAGTTTGATTTATAATTTCTAATCTTTATCTTATATTTTCTCCCTCGAATTTGATGTTAATTCTTCCGATTATGGATTAGTTTAGTTGTTAGAGGAAGATTACGTTGAACCTCAGTTTTCTCTTAATATATTTGATTGTTTAGACTTCTGACAACATTGTTATGATGTGGATTTCATGTTTAATATGAGTTTATTAGTTTCTTGCATTAAGTTTATATAACTTTGCATGTTAATCGCAAGAAAGGTTGATCGGTATTCTTCGCTGTGAAGAACTCGGGCCGAGTTGGATACAACCTGGGCCGAGTTCTTTCATTATTTTTGCCGAAGTGAATTTTTGTGTCAGCCCGGGCCGAATTCTATCTGACCCAGGTCGAGTTCTGTTAATTTGATATTTTTGTTAGTAAATTAGTTTTAATTTCTAACAATTATATCATTAAATGGAGGTTTGCAACTTAAGGCATCTTAGATAAAGTAGATTATAGTTGATCGAGTTTTCGACGTCTTTAATTTTACTTCTATTTAAGATAGTTATGTTCTCAAATTTTTGAGTCATTTACTTTAAGCAACCTTTCATATTAATGCATCTTAGTTCAGAGTATATTAAAGTGGATTGAGTTTTCAACGTGCTTTGATTATATTCTTTATTAGGGTAGTTAGGTTCTCAAGTTTTTGAGTCCTATATCTTTTATCTGTTTATTTTCGACAAGAAGTCTATATTTAATTATTGATAATTAAGAGAATACGATAGGGATGCGAAGTCTGAATTCTAACTTTCTCTCACATTATTAAGGGTGTCATTATCTTTGATTGTCATCATTTGAATTACTTTTATCTCAATTCAATTATTGTTACTGCTCAATCTAGATTAGTCCTCGTGGGTTCGACACTCTATTCACTCTTTATTACTTGATTCGATCTAGTATACTTGCTAGTATATTTGCGCTTAATTTGCACGCATCACTGCAAACGAGTTATTTGAAGATGAAATTATAGTTAATAGGAATAGAATAAAATTCGTATGTAAAATGTTTATCGTAGTGTTTGTTCTATTAGTACTGATGGTTATGTTTATATAGCATGAATCTTTGTCCAATTTGTGCTATATGTAATATGTGAACTTGTTGAAACCACCTTCTTATGTATAACTAAATTTCCTTCTTTATGGTATGATGTTACTTTCCGAAATGTATTTTGTATTTGCTTTGGAGTACTTTTTGTTAAATCCGAAAATTCATTATTGATGTGAAGTATTTGTGTTCCATGATGAATTGTTAATCTTTTTTTTCAAATCTAAGATCATCTTATTCTTTCAATTTGAAATGACTTTCGAATTGATTCAACTCATGATGTCCACAACAACATTCATTTCGGTAGGATGGTAGTAACCACCTGAGGACACAACCATAATATATCATATTATGTCAGGATGGTGTTCTTCTGGTAGTTGAAATAAGAAATGAACATGGTGTTTAATTAGTTCGAGCTTGATTTTGCAGCTGAATGTGCATCTCCATCTGCTCATCCTGAGTACTTTGTTTTCTGCAAGTAACCTTCTGCTGCTCAACCTAACGTCACAAATCTCTTGCTGATAATTAGCTTATGAGTTTTGTGTAAGGAGAGATAAGATCCTGAAGGTTTGGTGCAAGACAATGGTGGACACAAAAGAAGTGTGTTATGTATATCACCTACCCCTCTTCCACACACTCTCGAACTCTATCTTGATAGATACCATTCTCCTTAGACCAGGTTTTAACATGGAAGCATGACTTTAGCATGAATGAGTGTTGTTGTGGACATCGAGTTGAATTAAATCTATATACTATATTCGACATAAAGCATGATAAAAGAGACCTATATACTATTTGCTCATCTTGAATACAATTTCTAATGTCTCGCATGCTTTACATTCTGTACGCAGCAAAAAAAATATTAAAAATAAGAAATATCCACATCATGTAAACATCCACAGCAATAAAATACAATAGAACATTCACAGGAAAAATAACATCCACAGCACAAAATACCTATAACTCTGTCATTGAGAGAAGCAAATTTTAATCATCCACATCACAAAATACATATAACATCCACGGAAGGTTTGTGTTGCTTTCAAGTTCTAAACAAATACAGTTTGCCAAAAGTTATCTAACAACATCCGCAGAAAGTATACATCCACAACATCCATAGGAATGAAGTCAGTTGTTCTCTGTGAATTTCTAGTAAACACATTAACTACGAGTTCCGTTAACTACTTAGCAAATCTCCTCAACATAAGGGCAACGATCAAAGGATGCCTAAATTAGCACTACACCACATGTGACTCGGAAATAATCCTAACAATATTTGAAGTAACCGAACAAAATAGAAGGTTTTATATGAGCCTTCTTCATGCTTTCTTAGTAAAAAGACAACAACTCGTGCTTCATCAAAAGAATGTGGAGCTTTCCTCAATGATATCTGCAAAAGGATAAAAGACATAATTAACAGGATAAAAAGTATATTTAACAACAAGTGTAAGGTTGCAATAAAGATGGCAAACAATATGGGAAACAAAAAGTATATAGACTGTGGCTTGTAGATTTAGTCTTCTTGTTGCCCGGCTCGCGATTGATTATCCTGTTACAAATGGAAAACAATATGGATGTATGTAAGACGATGAGAAAAAATATAACAAATATATGTTATACTATACATGTTATACCTTCATCATCAAACATTTTCTCTTATTGTGTCATTTCTTTCCACATTGTCCACAACTCCTTTTTTGTGAATCACAATGTGACATAGTAATTTCAACGTTAGATTTAATTCTTCCCACATTTTTTGTCCTACCCTTTGCTTTTACATGAGCTCGATCACGTATAATAAATTGTGCTTCATGTAAATTGACAATTGTTGGTTGATTGACAGACACATCATTTGTGCTTGATTGACCCACATCCATGGGTTGATTATCCATATCGAAGGCACTAAATTTTTTTATAACCTCATCTATAAGGAAACACAAAATTTTAATTGCCTAGCTGAACAGTCTCATTTGCTCTATTTTTCATACATTACTTTGCCATGCTAATTTTTGAAAATGAGTTATAACACCTTTACAAGGACATGAGTTTTTGTACACTACACGTGCCTTTTTATATCTTGCATTCATTGTCCATCTATGAAGTACATATTCCTTTGGTAGAGTTCCAACTCTTTTTTTATTCAGAATACATAAAATGTGGCAACAAAAGATTCTCTCTTGTTCAATTTTTTGCAAGAACTTTATAGAGATTCTATCATGCTGACTATATTCAACAATATTTTTGCCTTCATCTATACTCTCTATTGAATATACTGAGTAAATTGACTTATCAACATCTTCAAAAACTTTGCATCTATACATGTTGAAAGACTGTGAATGTTGGTCTTGAAATTTGCAAAAAACATTGTGCATGTAAATGTTGCACGCATCGACTTCTAATTTATTTTTCACTACATAAGCAGATATAGAATTCATTGTTTGAAAGTCTTCTCTTTCTTCCGGTCCACGATGAGTCTTAATTGTCAAATCATATTAGTGTACAAAATATGATAATGATGTGTTTGCATTGACATATCCATCGAAGAATACATTGATATTTTCTTCTCGTTGGATAGTGTGCATAACCACAATAAAAAGGTCTTTAAAATATAATGGAACACATTGCCTTCGTTTGTTGTACATATTTTCCAATCAGTGCCCATCTAGGATATCAAAAATTTCCTTTAAAGAATGTCACCCTTCTTCAAATTCATCTACACTAGAATAGTCGTAAAGTCATTTACTATAATCTTCTTTAAATGTACCGAGTGTATATAAATTTTGCAAATGAATCATCGCATTTTTTTAATATGCCAAGTGCAAAAAATATGCTTGATGTGTGGAACAACCTTACGGATTGCATTGCCTATCGTAATGTCCTGATCAGTAATTATACAAACAAGATGTTTTTCACTTATGCACTTAGTCCATCTTTCAATGTTTATTCTGTTTCATCTGCAAGTAAAGCACAACCAAACAAACAGGATCTCTTATGATGATTAATTCTGTGATGATTAATCCTAGAAAATGGAGCAAATGACATTCACAAATTATTTGTCCGATATGTTGTATAAAAAATAATAACATTGCCAAAATTTAGATAACTATCTCTTGACCTACCATTAGCTCAAAAGAAATTCATAGTTGTGCCCTCTCAATCAAACTCTCATCTATGGAAGAAACTTGAATCCACACTCATCTTATTCTGAACACATGAAATGACATTTAAACATTTGGTACGGAGATTGCTTTTTCTTTTTATTCTCATATGGTCTATACAAGTTTGAACTGTTAATAGTGGCTCACCAGATATATTAAGTGTCTTGGCTATTTTCGATGGACCTATGCCATATCCATGCAAGTTGACAATAGTTTCTTTAGGTGTCTCTGAAATCACTTTTTGTGAACGCAAATATTTAATTTTCTACGGAATTGTTAAAAGATGACTATGCTCTTCTTTGAAACTTTTCACTTCTCACTTTCCATCCTTCCTTAGCCCAACATATAAATGGGCAAAACAACCGTCTATAATTCTCTTCTTTGTTTGCCCTTTCCAAAATCTTGCTTCACATTCTTGTGTCCTTTAGAAGAAACCAAATATTTGCTTACAATATCTTCTGTACTTTTCGACTTATGTGCGGCATATTTTCTAATAGAAAAGTCAACCAATCTAGCATACATATTATAATATTTATATGCTTCTTCATCATTATCAAATGTCATACCTACATATGACTTTGGTAAGTCAACAGATTTTACTGAATTTGAACTTTGAATGTTTTCAACATTCAACTCCTCAATCTGATCTTCCATATTAATTTCAGCAATTTCTTCAATGTAATTAGCACTACTTGAAATTGCATTAGACTCATCTTAAGTTGCTTCCATATGCATAAAAGAAAATCTGAAAAATCCTCAAACCCAACACGGCAAGATTAAAATGCAAAGAAAGACAACAATTTTCAATTGAATTTTCAACAAATTACTCAAAAATATAAGGTTAACAAATGAAATTTAATGTATAGAACAAATGCAATCAATCAGCAAATAAGAGAAGTTCATTCTCTAATCTCCAGAAAGAAAATGTGAAAAATGTCCAGGGAAGAAATGAACAACTGATTCTTAGGCAGTTGAGATATCAATAACAAGACGACGACCGCCACCATTATGTTGTTTGATTGTTTCATTAAACTATGAGCATCTTTAGACAGATTAGGGCAAATGGAATATACCGACAATCGAGGAAGAGAACTCACCAGTGGTGGTTGGGGCCAATCGTATGACTTCGCCGAATCAGAATCGCAAGTCTTTGCCTTCACCGAATAAGGATCGCCAGCCTTCATTGGGGAAGAAAGGGCGCGAGAAGGACGTATTAGGGCAAGAGCATATGAAGAAGAAACCCCTTGCGATCGAGGAAGAAAACTCACCGAAAATCCCGCGGCCCCACCGTCTTCGGTCGAATCTCGGCCAGATCAGGAATGCCTCACTCGCGGAAGAGGGACAAAAGGTCGCATTCGCCTGGAATGAACGTCTGCAATGCATCGGCTCCCTAATTAGCTTATCTAAGACAGTGATTACATGAAAAGATGCCAAAAGATTCATTAGGAAATGAATCTACATTACAATGTTCCATAACTGCCGTGGGCTAACTTTCTTATTGATGATTTGTACAGAAGTTGTGTTGTTGTTGTAGAATTTACGCACCCATGTAAAAAAAGGGGGCTCCCATCGGACTGAGATTGGGGGTGATTTGTCTCTAGAATGTGGCTATCAACATATTCATTGTAGTATGCAAGAATTCTTGCCCAAACAATAAGAACTGTTGCCAAAGTAGAAGAAAACAATTTATCATTACGCATACGCCAACTATTTCATACAAATAAGGACTGAAACCTAGTGTTAGAGTCCTGAGAGAGAAAGAGAAAGGCCCTCATTATCCAATCACCATCCTCTTAAGTGGCTTGATAATGGAAAGAAAAAAGGCAACCGAGATTGGAAATAGGACCATAACTCCCAAGCAGTTGGATATTTGAAGAAGATACAAGTGTTTGTTTCAAGCTCAATATATCCCACAAAAGGAGCACAAAGGATTAAATACGATTATCAAAGCGAAGGTAATCCTTAGTCGGTAATTTTTATGTAGCAATTTTCAAAGGATATTCAGATCTTAGACGGTATGCACATCAACCAAATTGCCTTCTAGTTTGGCCGTCTAGGATCTTGTATTTCCAAAGAAACCGACTTGTTAAGTGGGTCGTAAAAGGTTTTATATTTTATATTTATTTAGTTATTTATTTACTTAAGACCATTAATCTATTTACTATAATGATTACTTATATCAGAATCGGAGGATGAAAAACACACGTACGATTATTTTCCTCCGTGCAATATTTCTATTTTTAAATGATTTACTATAATTTTTTAATGAAACACATAGGAGGGGCGTCAGCCCCCCTTTTCTTTCTCGCCGCGCACAAGAAAGAAAAAGGGGGGTGTTGGCGCTCCCTGAGCGAGCTGATTAACACTTAGGCATGGGTATAATGAACTTTTCACAAATGCGAAAAATTAAAGTTAATCGAAAATTGGATGGAATGATCAAATTAGAAAAATCGTGATTATTTAAGAATTTAAAAAATAAAGTTCGTAGTCTGATACTACATCTAGAAAATCATGATAATTTAAGGGTGCTTCGAGAAAATAATCCATTAATATAATAATCATAGCATCTTGATAAAAAAAAAACTTCCATAGGCCATGAGATGGCACATTCATCCAAAATACATTAATATTTAAAATTATCCTACTACAATTTGTTAAGAAATCGCTCCTCTATTCACTTGATGTGTGAAGCCTTGAAAAGAATCATAATGTTTTCTCATGCCTCGCATGAATTCATCCCACCCCACATCATTTTTTGTTTAATAATGATTACTAATCAAAAGAAGTGGAGAAAGGGGAAACCACGAGGCTGTATGCGATATCTCATTTTTTTGCCATACAAATTTCAATCCAATTTATTGCCTAAAATTTGAGTTTAGTGTTTCAATTAATTGAGTCTGCTATTCAACTAATATTCCATAATATAGTTTTAGTCATTTGTAAAATTCCTAAGTCTGGCAAAATGAAGCAGCTAATATAATTAAGAATTAAGAAGCAGAATTGTAATAAAAGTTGAATAAGAAAAATTAAGGAGATAAGTAAAAAAACGAAAGTTGATATATTTGATTATTATTAATAATTGGAGTGGCAACATTAAACTAAGTAGAAATATTGTTAAGAATCCTAATCAAACTGAAATGTTGAAAATTTAAAACTAACTCGTACAGTAAATATTAAAATGGTAAAAAAAAATTCAAAATCAAATCATGAAGTAAGAATCCTAATAAAACTTAAATAAGGATGGATTATAGATAAATAAAAATTGATTGATATAATCCACCTAGATGTAATCCAAACATTTTTTTTTCAGTCTCTTTAATTTGCAGTGTGGACAGAGAAAGTTGGACTACACCGATGATCTCGATGTGAAAGTTCGAGGAACTAAACATTAAACTTTCTTACTAGATTTAAGAATTATCAAACTTAAGCAAGAAATAAATGTTATAGCCCTCTCATAATAATAAAGGTAAATTAATAAAACTATGAACGCTAATAAATCAAAATTAAGAATTAAAAATAAATTCCTTCTAATTAATTGAGCCCTCCTTGAAAAGCATAACACTTAATTAATATAATCCCGTTTTGACATCTTTATTGATCTTCAATCGATGGTCGAGATTGGTCTGCTCGTTCACTTGAACATGCAGCCATTGATTGGATTTTGGATGTTCTTAGAATGATACTCTGTGTTTATATAGACTTAAAAGAAAGCATATCATATAACACAACTTTATAGAACAAACAATATTTTTCTATTATATTGTTGTGTTTCATTATTTTTTTTTTTGTATTGACCACACGAAAATTAGGATAAATGTTGTGAATAGATAATTTTATCTTCCATAAAATTACATCAAAGGAAGTTTAACTGCGTGCAAGAGATGTACCTAAATATGAAATTAATTTTGGATTCGTTCAAACTCTTACGCCAACTAAAATTCGAATAGGTAATTAATCATTGTAATTATATCAGTTGTAATAGATTTCTAAAACTCATAGGTGAATAAATCAGTTACTTATAATAATAATAATAATAATAATAATAATAATAATAATAATAATAATAATAATAATTTTCCTTGTTACAAACAGATATATACAAGGTATTTTGATTCCACTTCCTTGTTTAGATGAATAGTTGTCCTAAAACGAAATAAGCCTGAGATAATTATAGACACAAGAATAATATTATTTTGACAGAAGAAATTTTGAGACAGTGACCGAGAGAAAAATTATAAAAGTCAGGAAAAGTTCGAATGCAAAAAGAAAATTGGAAGACTAAATTGATCTAGAGTAAGATTTCTAAAATCCAGATGAAATTTTGCTCTTTTTAAGTAGAAATTTTCGAACAAGATTGGTCACCCTTACACTGAAAGAAAAAAAAAAGAAAAAGAAGAAAGAAAAGCTACTCCTTTTTTATCATGGGACCTGTATTATCAGAGGGAGAATCCAACATCAACTAACAGAGGCTTCTTGTTTACATGATCCTAAACCATCTCGATTAACGTCCTTTATAAATGCGATCAGAATATATAATCATGTGCGCTCAATATGGTTCACATGTCTAAGCAAGTTAAACCTTAATATATGTTCTTAATATACGTACGTCGCCTTTGTTATTTTTTTTGTAGCCAACCCCGGTATTTAGGAAGCGGTGCCGACGATCCAACTCGCGCGTGTCACAAGATATTTTCCCGTAACACGAAGCGCGAAGCCTCGCGGCATCAGTGCCGCTCAACTTATAACTCTCGGCCGCTCAGCGCCAAAACCATGGAGTATATGCAGTCGTCCCGCATTGTGTAATATTGCGGAGTACCAAGTTATCCACTCTTAGGGCATTTATCTTGTAAGGTCATCCTTATGAATTACCAAGTAGGTGACGCTACCCGTAGGGTACGTCTTTTGCATCTTCAATATGTAATAAGACTCATATACTTACGATACACTGGGAGGAGTTCATTAGTGTCTTCCGATGCCCAATTGTATGTTATATTTTACCATATTTAATACAAACAAGCTTTCTTTTAATTCTAGTGTATGGCCTTGAGCGTGAGGTGCAATCCACATCGGTGTCCCTTCGTGACATCCCGTGGTTCATTAGTTGCCACTTCGGACTTTAAACGCATGCATTAGCGTCGTAACGAGCTAATGCCACGGACCTATAACGAGTAGTTCAACACTCTAGTCATGTTCATGATTGAATTCCTATAAGAGCGACTCTCGGCATAGTCGTCTTGATCATAAAACTTCTAACAGACTTGGCTAGGTGCCTACCACCTAGTCGCCGCACGTGGTTTAGTGTCCGAGAATGATCCCGTGGCACGCGGTGCTAAAGAGCACACTATCCACATGTTAGAAGCCGAACTACCATCGAGCCTAACTAATTCGGTTAGGTCGACTCGGATCGCGTACTTGACAGTGGCAAATGAGACTCCCAACAAGATTTTTTTGCGTTCATAAGACTCTGAATCCGAGACCTTACTTAAACGAGGAGGAGCCACTTATCATTCACCTTTGACGCGGTACTCTCACAACATTTGGAGCCATCCTTTCTTTTTATATGCTCTTAATATATGTTGCCTTCGAAAGTTGTTCACCTACCACAGTTACATTTGCATACCCTTTAAATTAAAGTTGTTCTCCCTAATACATGGGCCGTGTTAAAATTTATGCACGAAAAAAATTATGCACCGTAAAAAAATTCGAGAAATTAAGGTGACAGAGTTTTATTAGATGAAACAAACAAAAAAGGATTACAAATATCGGATTACTTTCTATTTGGACCCTTCGGAAGTTTATATAGGCACTCTCTTTTACAGATGATAGGAATTATAGATCGATTGGAACTCTGAATTAATCTCCCCAAAATAGGACACATATCTCGTGATAAGAAAATAAATCAATTCTGAATTACATACAGAATACCCTTAAAAATTTTCGCTATAGGGCTCTAGCCTCTTACGCCTCCGTAGGAGAAATTTGCTGAAGTGTCTAACTATGAAGAGAGACCATATAGGATTATAATTGGATTCTGATTTAAAGCATTATTAACAAGTCGAGCCTACTTTTCACGTGTGAGGGATCTCTTTCCTTTTGGAATCTCCTTCCTTTTGGAACCAGTCCGGTCCATTAGATACCCATGTCAGGTTCATCTTAAGCTAGACCTCCTAGAGGTCGGCCATGGTGGATCCGAGTTGAGTTTGGACAAATTTAGTCCACGTTTCAATAGATCTAAACCTGGGTTATAGTGTATCCAAGCTGGATTATGGGGGTCAAAAAATTGCGTAAAAGCGTGCTATTTTTTCAATCATCGGACTCATACCTCATCATATCAACTTTAAGTACAACTAAGGGTAGTCTAGAGTCATGAGCATCATAATCAAGATCCTACCAACGAAATTATCCTAATTACATACCTTATAAATTCCAGTCGAAAAATTGTTACTTTCTTCTTCCTCCTCCTTTGATCATCGATGTCCTTTGATTGCTCTCCTGTAGTCTAGAGAGGGGGAATATTATATATTCTTTTTCAAATATATGTAATATTAAAAATTTTAACATTTGGTCCTCTTAAATTAAACTAAAATATATTAAATAAAATATTTATAAAATTAAATTTAATATTTTTATTAATTAATTCATCTTTTATTTTTATAATAGTATTTTGGCTCCCCTAAATTTTGTAGGTTCGTCCCTGAGCGGAGGAAACAGCTAGCTCGTTTTCTTTATAAGGAGATGATTATAGGATTTGAGTTAGGGTCAAATTTATTTTTCCTCTATCCTCTCTATTCTTTTCCTATTCGAATTTATTTCTTTATTTTCTCTTTTTTGTTTTTATATTTTATATTCTTAATATTTTAAATTTTAAAATAAAAAAAATCAAGGTCTCCATAAAAACTCGGGAACCCGCAGGGAACTGGAGTGGGAATCGCATCCCTGTCCCGAACAGTGGGGCCGCCATCTCTAGTTATAACAAGTGGACCATGTGTGCTCAGCTGTCTCTATATGTGCCGCTCCTCCATATTTGTTATTAATGTGGCTGTCCTGAGAGGGGCCGATCGAATTATTGAGCACAGGCACATGGTGGACCAGCATAGTTAAATTGTACGCATCGGCCGCGGAACCAAATTAATTAAGGTTGGTTTACGGTGTTATATTGTATGGGATTAATGTATTTATAAAGCACCTTTTATTTTGTAGGAATATCGAGAGTATATTGATGAGATAATTGATATTTTTAAATCATAAAGTTTAATCACTTTTGATTGGATCTATCTTTTGGAACATAAATAATATTGCAAACTCCTACTGAATCAGGACACATCGTGTGTTCACGGTTTTGATAAAACAAAAAGAAGTAATTGTCTGATCAAATAGTTTCAGTTAGCAATTCCAAATGCTACAGTAGCAGAATTGCAAACTTTTCTGAAAGCTTCGGTGGCTAACAGAATCCAATTAACAAACGAGTTATCTGTAGCATCCATCGCGGCAGGCTAGGGCTGAGCAAAATCGGCTTCGGGTCCGAGTCCATCACGGTCCCAACTCAGTTTTGGGTGGGTCTAAATTTTTTAAACCCGGTATCGGTTCCGACCGATACCGGGACCGGGTCGGACCCGATAAATTAGAAATAAAATCAAGAATAAAATCGGATCCGAATAATTATTAAAAAAATTAAAAAATATAAAAAAGTTTATATAATTAATAAAACCAAATCATAATTTGATTAAATAATAATTAAATTAGCTTAAGATTACATCAATATATCATATAATAAGTCACAAAATTATTTTAAACATTTCAAAACGAAGAAATGTCCATCAAATTAACAAATAATTAAAATTAGTAACATAATTATAATTTTATTATTGTTATAACCGGATCGGGTCACGAGTCGAGTTTTCATATATTGGACCCGGTCCCGACCCGAATCCATCAGGTTTTTTTATTTTTGTGACTCGATCCCAACCAAGTTTATAATCGAACCGAAAATATTTTTCGAATAACTGAGTCGGTGCTGATCGAGTCGACCTCTGCCCTAGCGGCAGCAGTAGTAGAATATGGCATATGGCGGTGGCAAACCAGCAAACAGATTACCAAAAATAGAAGAGATCCTACTGTTTAAGCAGAGTCAAACAAGCAAAATCCTGAGAGCATCATTTTTTACCTAATTAAGGAATTGGCCAGCAGTAAAATGGGTACTGTAGCCACATGGTGGTTGGCAATTTGGTTGACAATCCAACAAACAAGCAAAAGAATTTAAGGAGCACATGTAATAGATACAATTTTTTAATTGATAATCCCTCTTCGAGTCTTATCCAAATTTTGTACCAAAATTTCATTGGAGCACATGCTAGCTCACTTTTATTAAAAAAAATTAACCTAATCCAAAAATTAAAAAAACCGCCATATAGATGGAAATAAAACACGACTAAACCTAAATATATAAATTCATCAAATTTAAGGAGTTTAATTTATAATATAGTATTTATTATTTATAAAAATATACAAAATAGTTTCACCAAAAGAAAAAATAAAAAAGACATTGAAAAATAAAGAAGACAAAAATTACATGTGACAAATTTTAACATTAAATGGAGAAGACAAATTAATTTTCAATTGTTGATAATTTTGATAGTTGACCAAATTTATTGTGGGTAATGTTATATCCTCCTAAATTAGGAGGATTAGCCTCCTAACTCACTCACAATGATATCTCATTAAATTTATCAACTTTTGGGAGTAATTTAAAGATGCGAGTATAAGAAGAATTTTTAGGTCAAAGTTTTAGAAGGATTTAGTATTTTTCTATTTATTATTAGTCATCCCAATTGACAGAGTAGCTTCGGTTAATAAAATAAGAATTGACTTCGTTTAATGGAGTAGAAATTTTCATCGTGTTGATTAAATAATTAATCATGCTCGTAGCTCACCCACATCTAGCACAAGCAGTAAATCCATTGATTATATAATTAATGTGTTTCTTTTTTATAAAGAAAATAGGGGTGAACAAAATCGGGTTAAGTACCGAACTCCGCCGATCCGGATCCGACCTGGTTTTGCTCGAATTTTTTAAAAAACGTTCCGGTCCAAGACCCGATTGGGACTGGGACCAGGATGTCCCGGTCGGGACAAAAATTGAGACATTTCCAATTGTTTCGATTCGACCATAATTAATAATAAAATTAAATATAATATTAAAAATATTTAATACTATTATATAAATATAATAATTATCAATTAAAATACATATATAATATGTTGTATGTTTAATATATATAATAAATTTTAAATTAAAATATATGTAAATATAACATTTTTAAATAATTTAATATATTAATATAATATATGATATTGAGTCGGGACACTGTCCGAATTTTTACAACTGGACCCGATCCCGATGGACCCGAAACCGGCCGGATCTCAAACGAGATCCGATCTCGGCCCGGTAGGTAAACGAGAAAAAATTCAACAATTTTGGATCAGAAAAAATTCAGAAATTTCGGACCGGTGCGGTTCCTAAAACAAGGTAATCTATTTGCAATAAAAGATAGAAGAGTTCAAATATAATATTTACAAGAGTTAAGAGATTCTCTTCCCAAAGTAAGTTCGTCGCTCGATTAGCCAGCAAATATGAGAAAAAAAAATTAACAATTAAAGCGGCGATTTCAAGTGGACGGTCCTTCATAATTCCATGGGCGAGTAGAGTCAAGAGTCAATGAAACCCATCCTGAACCAATCCTTAGAGCACAAGACGAGTTGTCACTTCTTCATATATACGTCCATCAGTTCCGCCACGGCACCACATCACTTCTTCATATATACCCCCTCCGGTCTCCACTCTTCCTCATTCAGAGGAGCCATGGCTGAAGCAATTGTTGGCGCCATCATGGAGAAGCTTGTGGGGTTGGCAGCAGATGCCATTGAGGGCCAACTCCGAGCTGCATGGGGCTTGGAAGATAACTTGGAGAAACTGAAGCGCCTCCTGCTGCGGATTCACTCCATGCTTGCAGACGCAGAGGAGAAGCAGACCGTGAGGCCAGATATCAAGTCGTGGCTCAATGCACTGAAGAAAGTGGCCTACGAGGCCGATGACGTCCTGGACGAACTCAACTACGAGACCCTGCGCCACAAAGCAGCGGAGGTGGCGTCCGATAATAAGACTCCGTGCAGCGGCAAGGTATGCGATTTCTTTTCTTGTCATAATCCATTACTCATTCGGCTGAGGATGGGGCGAAAATTGAGTAATCTCCTAGAAGCAATTGATAGAATTGCAGATGAGGGTACAAAGTTCAATTTTAACTACGTTGAAACTGCTGCTCCTGTTATCGAAGATACTTACTCCTTTGTTGAAGAATCGGAAGTCGTGGGCAGGCTTGGTGAAAAAGATGAGCTAGTGAATTTATTAATTAACAATGTCAATCACAATACTGAGAACATTGCAGTGCTTCCGATAGTTGGTATGGGAGGCCTTGGTAAGACTACCTTGGCTCAATTGATCTACAAAGACCAGAGAGTCGTGGACCGCTTTGAATTGCGGGCGTGGGTTTGTGTTTCTGATCCATGGGATGCCAAAAAGATCATTCAAGAAATTTTAAACTTAGCCGGAAAAAAGTGTGAGTCGGATAGCATGGAAGAGCTACATCTTGCCCTTAAGGAAGCACTGAGGCAACTGGAAAAAGGATTCCTAATTGTGTTGGATGATGTTTGGGAAGAAGATCCCAACAAATGGAATACTTTGAGAGGCCTTATGAATAGCGGCGGCAAAGGAGGTGCGGTTATCGTTACCACTCGTAGTGACCGGGTGTCCGAGATAACAAGAACTCTCCAAAGCTATCGTCCGCCATATTTGACGAAAGATGAATCATGGGATTTGTTTAGCAAACGAGCATTCGCCTCCGGAGCCGAAAAGCCAGAAGAACTTGTCGAGATCGGGAAGGTCATAGCTGATAAATGTGGGGGGTTGCCCCTTGCACTGAGGATGCTAGGGGACTTATTGTACATGAAAAGGGACAGAAGTGAGTGGTTGATGATAGCGGAGAGCGACACATGGAATATTGAAACTGATATATTACCTGCACTGCGACTGAGCTATAAGCACCTACCTTCGCACTCCAAGCGATGTTTCACCTTTTGTGCCATATTTCCAAAAGATCATTTGATGGAAAAAGAGATGTTGATAAGCATGTGGATGGCTCATGGTTTTATTCCTTCTGATGGTGGAAGATTAGAGGTCAAAGGGAATCAGATTTTCAGCCAGCTAGTTCAGAGGTCATTTCTTCAAGATGTCAAAGAAGGAAATGTATCTGGTGGAAACACGACCTGTAGGATGCATGATCTTGTACATGATCTTGCACTATCTATCACAGGGAATGATTATGTTGTGGTTCAAAAGAAATCCTCTGAAGTTGCAGTGATAAAGGATGCCTACCATTTGTTCTTCTCTCATGTTGGTCAACTCGACATAAAACGCATGTTGAAAGCCCCCCCATACCTCCGCACGGTACTTTCCACCGACTACTCTTTGAAAATCATTAACATGAAGGTTTCAGGTTCGAATTTTCTAAGAGTGTTGTCTATGAGGGACGTTTCATTTCAGGATCGTATATTTAAACTTCCATCTTCCATTAATTGTCTAAAGCACCTACGATATCTGAAACCACCCAAGAACTTATGGGAATTACCTGAATCCATATGCACACTACTCAACTTGCAGACATTGGATCTTTCTGGGTGTTGGCAATTGCGCCGCCTACCTAAGAGGATGCCATGCATGATTAGCCTCCGACATCTCTATCTGGATCGCTGCGATGCCCTGGAGGAAATGGCGCCGGGCATGGGACGAATGACCAACCTGCAAACACTAACTATGTACATCCTGGGTGAAGAATCTGAAGGAAGGGGCATAGGAGAACTAAAAGGGCTGGACCTTTCGTCCCGATTAGAGCTCAGAAACCTGAGATCTGTGAAGGATGCCAAAGAGGCCAGAGGGGTGAATTTGCATTCCAAAAACCTGAATTTCTTATCACTCTGCTGGGCAAAGAAGTTCTCGGGAATGTTTGGAGTAACACTAGGAGGAGAAAGAATAAGAGGAGGAGAAATAAACACTGTGGAGCAAGTGCTGGAGGAACTAAAACCTCCGCGCTGTCTAAAGGTCTTGAAAATAATTGGCTATGAAGGATTAAAATATCCTACGTGGATGGCCACCCTGGAAGGTTTGACACATTTGAGTGTTCAGGAGTGTCGACGACTGACATCTTTAGCATTGGATGGCCTCACTACTCTCCGCAGTTTGCGCCTTTTCGACTGCACTGATCTCATGTGGTTGTTGCCCAAAGGAGTAGTGCTGCCCACCCTCCAAGAGTTGAGTGTGGAGAAATGTCCAAGATTGACATCTCTAACATTGGACGGCTTCACTGCCCTCCGTCATTTAGATCTTTCTTACTGCAATGATCTCATGTCGCTGTTGCCTGAAGGAGTAGTGCTGCCCACCCTCCAAGAGTTGATAGTTAAGAACTGTCCAAGACTGACATCTCTAATATTGGACGGCCTCACTTCCCTCCGTCATTTAGATCTTTCCGACTGTGATGATCTCATGTCGTTGTTGCCTGAACGAGTAGTGCTGCCCACCCTCCAAGAGTTGATAGTTAAGAAGTGTCCAAGACTGACATCTCTAACATTGGATGGCCTCTCGGCCCTCCGTCATTTAGATCTTTCCGACTGCGATGATCTGATGTCGCTGTTGCCTGAAGGAGTAGTGCTGCCCACCCTCCAAGAGTTAATAGTTAAGAAGTGTCCAAGAGTGACATATCTAACATTGGACGGCCTCACTACCCTCCGTCATTTAAATCTTTCCGACTGCGATGATCTCATTTCGGTGTTGCCCGAAGGAGTAGTGCTGCCCACCCTCCAAGAGTTGAGTGTTGAGAAATGTCCAAGATTGACATCTCTAGTATTGGACGGCCTCACTGCTTTCAGTAGTTTGAAACTTGTAAACTGCGACAGTCTCATGTCGTTGCTGTCATCAGGAGTAGTGCTGTCCGCCCTCCAAAGGTTGACAGCTGAGAAGTGTCCAAGACTGACATCTTTAGCATTGGACGGCCTCACTGCTCTAAGCTATTTGTCACTTGAAGGATGCACTGATCTCACATCATTGCTGCCCGAAGGAGTAGTGGTGCCCACCCTCCAAGAGTTGAGAGTTGAGAAGTGTCCAAGAATGACATCTCTAGCATTGGATGGCCTCACTGCTCTACGCTATTTGTCACTTGAAGAATGCACTGATCTCACATCATTGCTGCCCGAAGGAGTAGTGCTGCCCACCCTCCAAGAGTTGAGAATTGAGAAGTGTCCAAGACTGACATCTCTAGCATTGGGCGGCCTCACTGCTCTCCGCACTCTGAGACTTAAAGACTTCGATGATCTCACGTCGGTGTTGCCTGAAGGAGTAGTGTTGCCAACCCTCCAAGAGTTGAGAGTTGAGAAGTGTATAAGACTCACATCTTTGACATTGGACGGCCTTACTGCTCTCCGCAGTTTGATACTTAGAGATTGTGTTGATCTCCCATTTTGGTTGTTGACTGAAGGAGTAATGTCGCCCCTCCTCCAAGAGTTGATAATTGAGGAGTGTCCAAGATTGACATCTTTAAGATTGGACGGCCTCACTGCCCTCCGCCGTTTGATACTTCAAGACTGCACTGCTCTCACGTCGGTGTCGCCGGCACGAGTAGTGCTGCCCACCCTGGTACAGTTGGTAGTTGCGAGATGTCCGCAACTTGAAAAGAAATGCGCAAGAGGAGGCGAATATTGGACACTCTTCTCCAACATATCTATACTTAAAATCGGAAATGTAATGATGTTTAATTAGAACGGGAATATGTAAACATATTTTCTATTCATGTTAATAATAAGGCTCCCTTTTTTTTGTACAAATATGCGTACAAACTAATTTTGAGAATAGACATTTTCTTTCTAAAAAGATTGTTGATTTCAAACCTGTAGATAGTTTCTTTCTTAAAAAAAAATCGACGATTTCAAATTTGTTTTGCCCTTCTATATTGTGCCGGAAATGAATCCGACCAGCGAAGAAATCCTTGACATTAGTAGGAAGATATTGATAAAAAAAATTCCTTAAATTAAATTAAGATGGGGTAAATTAACTAGAATGACATCTCAATCCACAACCTCTCTTTGATGTGCATTTCCTTTATAAACTTTCAATAAAATAAAATACAAAAGACTCACTTCATGGCTGAGATTGGGGTAAATTTGGCAGGAAGAATATCATCCGTGAAAGAGGTAAAAAAAAAACAAATCTATAAATTATCCGTGATAATAAAAAAACATTTCCGTAAATTTGGCAGTACACTCAATTTCATACATCGTATTTCCAATAGATGTGTTTCATTGACATAACTTGTTCAAATTCTGCCAAAGTGATGTGATTTTGGTCAGAATTTTTGACAAAAGTTCGTGCCTTCGATAAGAAATTTTTTTTATTTGCTATCTTTTTAATCGTGATCTTTTCTTTTTTTTTTCTCGGCTCCCTAACTTCATCTAACTTTTAAATTATTTCATAATGTAAGTATATATTAGTTAGTTACTTATTAATACATTATTAGTCATTTTATAAAATAGTTTATTAAATATTATAAATTATAAAATATTAGTTCTAATAATTAATAATTTTTTATTAATTAAACTGTTTAATTATTTTTATAAAAATTATATTATATTTGGATTTTAAGATTTACATAAATGATAATATTAATAACATTTAAAAGATATAATTAAAATAAATAAAATATATTAATAATATAATGATTTACATAAATTATAATATTAATTATATATTTTTATTTACTATAATTTTATACTTCATAAAATAATAAATTATATTTTTATTTCTTATTTTTTATCCAAACACTCACTAAAACGTATCCATCAAATTAATTTTTTAAATTCTCATCATTATATTTTTTCATTCAAACGTCAATCTAAACTTTTCTATATAATCGATTAATTTTCGAGAATTAACTTTTTCTCAAAGTTCTCGTACCAAACACATAGAATTGTAAACTTACGGTACTAGGTTCCAAATTATATTATTTTGATAGACATCAGCTAGACAGAAGAAACTTTGGAGACATTGACAGTGAGAAAATTATAAAAGCCAAGAAAAGCTCCAACACAAAATAAAATTGGAAGACTAAATTGATCTAGAGTAAGATTTGTAAAATGCAGATGAAATTTTGCTCTTTCTAAGTAGAAATTTTGGAAACAAGACTGGTCAGCCTTACACTGAGAAAAAAAGAAGAAGAAAGAAAAAGCTACTTCTTTATCGTGGGGCCTGCATTATCAGGCGGAGTAGGGCGGAGCCACATGGGTGCAAGTGCACCCACCAAAAAATCGTATAACTATCAGTTACTCATAACTTTTTCAACTTCAATTGACCACTGATTGAACCTTGCTTTGCTTCTCTTTTTCCACAAAGTGCAAGCAATTTTTATTTGTTCATGTGCCAAGTTCATCCATTTTACTTGATCATGTTTCATATTTGTTACCCATACTTGCATGCATTATTCAATTTTAATTTTTTTTTATGTTATCATGTTCATATTTCAGTATCTTTTTATTTTATTTTACCGCAATGTAATGAAATAATTGTAAAAATGACACTATTTTAACAATTAAATTCTAATACATATTGAATTTATATTTTGAAATTCCAATATTGTTATGTATTAGTTTCAATATATTTACTTTAATATTATTTCTTATTTCATCTAATATTTCATTTACCACCTGTAGTTATATTATTATAAATATTCTTTGATAAAATATTTTTTTTATTTTATTTAACAAATGTTGATATATATTATGAAAAAAATGTATAATACATATTCAATATTAAAATTTAAATAAAATATATGTAAATGACGATTAAAATAACACATATTGAATTTATATTTTAAAAGTTATATACTTTTTGTATGTGAATTTTGATATATTTTGAAAAGGAATCAAATATTTTTTAATTGATATATAAAGTAATATTTATTTTATCATATTCAATATTATTTTTAATATTTAAATATATATTATACTATATTATGCACCCACTTGTCGTATTTTCTGGCTCCACCACTGAGGCGGAGAATCGAACATCAACTAAGAGAGGCTTCTTGCTTACCTTAGTTAGCATGGCTAGTGCTTTTATGTTCCTAAATCATCTCGATTGTCATTTATAAATGCGATCAGAATATGTAATCATGTGTCCTCAAGCCTCAATGTGATTGTCATGTCTAAGCAAATCAAAACTGCAGTATGTGCTCTTAATAAACGTACGTTGCCTTTGATATATACGATACTCTCACAACATTTGGAGCATGGCCGACACCTTCCTTTACTTGGGAAAAAGTTGAAGCCAAGAATATTAGAATTGCGTGCCATGTCTATGTAACTATGTAGGCTAAACCTTTATATTTGCCCTTCATATATTTTTGCCTTTGAAAGCTGATCATCCAACACAATCACATTTGCATACGCACTCGATCTGCTCTTCGTCGATCCGAACCAAATTAACTACGGTGCAATGGCTGCTGAGGGAATTGTTGGTCTCATCGTGGAGAGGCTTGTGAGCATGGCAGCAGATGCCATTGATGGGCAACTCCGAGCTGCATGGGGCTTGACAGAGAACTTGGAGAAACTGCAGAGGATTCTGCAAGGGATTCATTCCGTGCTTGCAGACGCAGAGGAGCAGCAGCACGTGGACGCAGCTGTGCAGTCGTGGCTCAATGCACTGAAGAAAGTGGCCTACAAAGCCGATGACGTCCTGGATGAACTCAACTACGAGACCCTGCGCCGCAAGGCAGAGGCGGCGGCAGTGGCACCCGGTAACAAGATTCCGGGCAGCCGCAAGGTACGTGTTAAAACAGCTGAGATGATTCTGATCTGAACTGGAAACTCGATCTGATCTCGTTATTGATTCATGGAATCTTGCAGTAAGAAGAGTAGAGAACAAATTGGGAGGGAAAGCTATATTTTCTTATTTCAAAACTAATCAAGAAACGAGCTCCTCTTCTACGTTTTTATATACGATTACAAAAAACGTTATATGATGGAAAAATCCCCCACGAGATTTGGATCTCCCTCTCTGATTTTGATTCCTTTCTGATTGCCTTCCTCTGACCGCCAGCGCCTCTTTACCAGAACTTGCTGATCCCTTTCTCCGTATTTCCTCTGATAACAAGGCAGCACATACACTTTCATACGAAAGTTCTTTATTCCCGCCACCAATCACAACAATCAGATTGTCCCATGAATCTGGCAGCGAACATGGGAAAATCCGAGAACAAGTAGAGAAGATCACAGAGAGATTGCAGAAAAATAGAGGAGACACACGAAATTTACCCAGGTTCACTCTTGAGATTAGGGCTACGTCCTGCAAAGAGGTTCCACTATATCGTTTAGGTTTACAGCCGCCACACAAAATTACATCAGAAATTAGGCTATTAATAGTCTCTCCAAATCGGGTTTAAAATCCAAATAAACAGAGAAAACCTAATCCGAACCACAACGGGACCGCCGTCGGGGGGCGGGGCCCCCCGAACCCCCCCTTTCGTTCGTACGCTAACAATACTGTTAATTGGGTAATACTCAGATTCCCCTAAGCTCACGTGGGCGAACCCGGTGTGAGAAACAAGGGGCCCTGAAGTATTCACCAACTCTAACATTCTCCCACTTGGTGGATACTTCACACCAATGAGAGCCTTGCCAGCAACATTCTTCTTCAATCCGACAGCAGTAGAGCACCACTCAAACTTTACACCAGTATCTGCTTTAGTCAGAAAATCAGAACTATTCTCTATTGTATCAACCTTTTCAAGCTGAACATCTTTCTTTTCCACCTTTTCCCGAATAAAGTGGTATTGGATGTCAATATGCTTTGTGCGTGAGTGAAATGCGGGATTCTCAGCTAACTGAATAGCACCTTGATTATCACATCTCACCTCTATAGCACCTTGCTCAAATCCGAGCTCTAAGCACAACCGTCGTAGCCATATGGCCTCTTTTGCAGCATGAGTAAGAGCCATATATTCTGCTTCTGTAGAAGAAAGTGCTACAACGCTTTGTCTCTTGCTCATCCAACTTAGTGCAGCCCCAAATAATGTAAAAATATATCCGTTAGTGGATCGTCTACTATCAATGTCTCCACCCCAATCAGCATCTACATGGCCCACAATATCAAGCATCTTTCCTTTCCTTGTACTTTCAAAACACAACGAAAAATTTGAAGTTCCACGAAGGTACCTGAAAACTCTCTTGATAGCATTCCAATGTTCCCTGCCTGGGTTAGACATATATCGACTCAAGACTCCCACTGCTTGGGCTATATCTGGACGCGTGCACACCATGGCATACATCAAGCTGCCCACTGCACTTGCATATGACACACGATCCATCTCTTCAGCTTCTTCATCCGTCTTCGGGCATTGCTCTGCAGAAAGTTTGGTTCCTAGAGACATAGGAGTACCCACTGGCTTGCAGTCCGACATGTTAAATTTCTTCAACACTTCTTTTATGTACTTCTCCTGTCCTAGCCACAACTTTCGCTTCTGACGATTCCTTCTAATCTGCATACCCAAAATAAAATTCGTTGGCCCTAAGTCTTTCATCTCAAACTTCTTGGCCAACAAACCCTTCACTGAATTCACCATCTTCATACTGTTTCCAATCAGCAACATGTCATCCACATACAATGTAAGAATGACAAACTGATCTCCAACTCTCTTCACATAAACACAATGATCTGAATCTGAACGTACAAACTTGAGTTCGAGCATGTACGTATCAAACTTCTGGTACCACATCCTTGGCGACTGCTTCAATCCATACAAAGACTTCTTCAATTTGCACACCAGCTTTTCTTTACCTTAAACTTCAAAGCCTTCTAGTTGCCTCATATATATCTCTTCCTCCAAGTCCCCATGAAGGAATGCCGTCTTCACATCCATCTGCTCTACCTCAAGATTATATGCTGCTGCCAGAGATAGAACAAATCTGATTGAAGTCATTTTCGCCACGGGAGAAAAAATCTCATCATAGTCGACTCCCTCAACCTGAGAGTACCCTTTAGCTACTAGCCTCGCCTTGTACTTCTCTACAGACCCATCCGGTTTCAGCTTTCGCTTGAACACCCATTTGCAACCAATTGCCTTTCTATCCTTAGGCAATTTACACAAACTCCATGTTTCATTCTTATCCAGTGACTGCATCTCATCTGCCATAGCAAGCTCCCACTGATTTGCATCATCCATAGACCTTGCATCTTTTACAGAATTAGGTTCTTCTCCGATGATGCTCAAAGCATGAAACGAACTCAGAGCACTAAGAGAGTATCTCAAAGGTACTCTTTTTTCTCGTGTCGATCTCTTGAGAACTGGTATGGTAGTACCAATATCTGGGTCTTCATCTGAATCTGCATCTTCAACTTCATTAACCGAGTCCTCTTGATCCGGTTCTATAACAGACTCAACTGAAGTATCTTGTGCATCCACCTCTGAAGTTTCAGAATCAGAATCTTCTTCAAGCACTACCACTTTCTTAAGTTCATCACCTTTTTGAACTTCAACTTAGGAACGTGATTCACGGAAAACAACATCCCTGTTGTAAACAATAGTCCTTGACTTTGGATTCCACAGTTTGTAGCCCTTGATCCCTTCCTTGTATCCGACAAATATGTTCTTTTCAGATTTACTATCAAGCTTACCCCGCTTTTCCTTGGGTATATGAACATATGCGTCACATCCGAACACCCGAACATGAGACAAATTTGACTTCTTCCCAAACATTGCCTCATAAGGTGTCTGATCCTTCACTGATGAGGTCGGTGAGCGGTTCTTCAGGTAGTTTGCTGTGGCTACAGCTTCTGCCCAGAATTCTTGCCCCAATTCAGCCCAACTCAGCATACATCTGGACTTCTCTATGAGTGACCGATTTAACCTTTCAGCTACTTCATTCTGCTCAGGTGTATATGGAGTTGTCTTCTGCCTAGCAATACCATTGTCCACGCAGAAATGCTCAAACTTATCTGAACAAAATTCACCTCCATTATCTGTACGAAGGACCTTGATCTTGCAGCTCAATTGATTTTCGACCAAAACTTTAAATTCTCGAAATTTATCGAATACATCTGATTTATTCTTGATAAAATAAATCCAACTGTATCTCGAAAAATCATCTATAAAAAAAATATAGTACCTGGACCCTCCAATAGATGGAGTCGGAGTTGGTCCAAAGACATCACTATGAATCAGTTCGAGAATCTTCGTTGCTCTTGAACCTGTGTGTTGAAAACTGACTCGGTTCTGTTTTCCATGGAGGCAATGTTCACAGAACCCGAAGCCCACAGAACAATCCGGAACTCCTTCTACCATCTGACTTGATGCTATAGTGGAGAGTCCCTTTTCACTGATATGGCCTAATCTCCGATGCCACAACATAGATTTGCTGTCTTCATCTTCTTTGGCCTCTTCAGAAATAAATCCGCAGCCCACAGATATTGTCTCTCCGAGCAACTTGTACAACGTGCCATAGCGAACCCCTCGTGCAATTACAATCGACCCTCAGATCATCTTGCACGAATCCTTATCGCAACTGAATATAACACCCGAGTCGGTCATTGTACCAACAGATAATAAACTCCTGCTCATAAGTGGTATATGCATCACATCTGGTAGAGTCTTCACCGTGCCATCATTCATCCTCAACTTCACCCTGCCACGTCCAACAATCTGAATCGCAGTGTCATCTCCGAGCATGACATCTCCACCATTATACTCCTCATATTCACAGAACTAGTGTTTATGAGGCGTCATGTGGTACGAAGCACCAGTGTCGATAAGCCAGACATCTTTATCTGACTGTGCCGTACATGCAGAAGCCACATACATATCTCCTGCCTCAGCCTCCTTTTTGTCCGAGGTTGACTCAGCTTCTTTCTTATGAACCGGCTTGTTTTTGCAATCTCGCTTCAGATGGCCCCACTCTTGACATCTCCAGCATTGCACCTTCTTATCCTTACTCTTCGAACGCCCATGAGATTTGGATCTCCCTCTCTGATTTTGTTTCCTTTCTGGTTGTCTTCCTCTGGCCGCCAGCGCCTCTTTACCAGAACTTGCTGATCCCTTTCTCCGTATTTCCTCTGATAACAAGGCAGCACATACACTTTCATACGAAAGTTCTTTATCCCCGCCACCAATCACAACAATCAGATTGTCCCATGAATCTGGCAGCGAACAGAGCAATATTATTACCTTATCATCATCTTGAAACTTAACACCGATTGATACAAGTTGACTGATCACCGTGTTAAAGTTATAAAGATGGGTAGAAAACGAGTCACCCTCCTGCATCCGAAGATTGTACAATTTCTTCCTCAGAAATAACTTGTTAACCAACGACTTACTTTGATATAGGGATTCCAACTTCCTCCACAGATCTCTGGCAGTAGGTTCGCCCATCACATTCGTAAGAATTGAATCCGCGAGACAGCCGAATCAAACCCTTCGCCTTTCTATCAATCCGATCCCACTCTTCGATCGCCTTTGGATCTGCCTGACTGGAGGAGGCCTCGTCCGCGACCTTCGCCGCCTCCATGTCTGGTCTCTCCTTCTCGATTGCCGTCCAAAGATCTCGATCACAAAGGAGATCCTCCATCTTCATCTTCCAGAGATCAAATCGTGTTCCATCAAATTTTTCTATCTCGATTCGCGATCCTCCTGACATCTCGAATAAATTCTAATTCCTCAAACAACCTGTGCTCTGATACCAATTGATGGGAAAATCCGAGAACAAGTAGAGAAGATCACAGAGAGATTGCAAAAAAATAGAGGAGACACACGAAATTTACCCAGGTTCACCCTTGAGATTAGGGCTACGTCCTGCAAAGAGGTTCCACTATATCGTTTAGGTTTACAGCCGCCACACAAAATTACATCAGAAATTAGGCTATTAATATTATAAACTAAAACTGATACAAAGCTTCATGTCGTATAACCGCCGATAAACCAACGGCCGTTACACGGACATTTACAAGTCACGAACACTGCACGATAGAGGGAAAAAACAGAACGCCAACTACTGCCATCTGAATTGCATCAACCAACACTCCCCCTCAAGTTGGGGGTTCAAATAAATCAAACATTCACAACTTGCGCACCAGATACTCACGTTGATGTCGTCCAAGTGCCTTTGTTAAAAGGTCAGCAATTTGATCCTTAGAACCAACATGAAGAATCTTGATTAACTTCTGCAAAGATTTGTCACGAATGAAGTGGCAGTCAATTTCAATATGTTTAGTACGTTCGTGAAAAACTGGATTTTTAAGTTCAGCAACAGTCAATGCCAGACTATGATATTCAAACTCTGCAGAAGATCGTGAGACAACAGACTATTTTTTAGATTTCCAGGATACCAGAGAATTTCCAACTTTGATACAATAAGCAGATATGGATCTTCGAGTAAGGATGCACGATGCCCAATCAGTATCACGGTAAGCAGTAACAGTAGAATTTTTAACTGCAGAGAACAGTAGGCCTCGACCAGGTGAAGATTTTATATATTTTAACAGCCCTAAAGCTACCTGATAACGAGAATTCTTTGGCATGTGCATAAACTGACTCAAATGACCAACAGCAAAGGCAATGTCTGGTCTTGTATGTGTGAGATAAATCAGTCTTCCAATGAGTCGTTGATAGACTTCAGGTGATTTCAGTGGCATATCAGAAGTGCTCTTGTTAAAAAACTGATCATACTCCACAGTAGTTAATTTCAGATTTTGCTCAAATGGTGTGAAAACAGATTTTGTAGCTGTAAGTCTCAAGTCAATGAGCATATTAAGAGCATTCTTCCTTTGATTAACAATAATTCCTGCAGATGATCTAAAGATCTCCATCCCTAGGAAAAATTTCAGCTCTCTCAAATCTTTCATTTTGGTACACAACTGCAAATCCTTCTTTGTTGATTCAATGAGTTGTATGCTATTGCCAGCCACCAAGATATCATCCACATAAACCAATAAGGCTACAAATTCACCACCTCGGCTTTTGGTGAAGAGTGTATAATCATTCTGGCTCTGTACAAAACTAGAAGTGACTAGAATTTCTGTGAGTTTAATATTCCATTGTCGAGATGCCTATTTCAAGCCATATAAAGATCGAAGCAATCGACAAGCCTTCCCTTTTGTCTCCCCCTGAATTTGTAAGCCTTCAGGGAGAACCATGTAAACCTCTTCAAATAAGTCTCCATTTAAGAATGCATTATTGACATCCCAGTGAAATAACAACCAATTCAATTGAGCAGCCGCAGTAAAGACAACCCTGATAGTGACAGACTTGGTCACAGGAGAAAAAGTTTCTTTAAAGTCGACCCCTTCTTTCTGATTGTATCCCTTTGCCACAAGTCTGGCCTTAAATCTCTCAATTTCTCCTGTTGATGTGACCTTGACTTTATATACCCATTTACAACCTACTGGCTTCACTCCAAGAGGCAAGGGAACTATTTCCCAAGTATTATTGTCCTGAAAAGCCTGAAGTTCCTCAGACATAGCCTGAATCCATCTGGGGTCCTGGACAACTTGTTTGTAAGAAACAGGTTCTTCAAATTTGGAAATAGCAGTGAGAAAGGCTTGATAATGGGAAGTGCAAGCACGATAGGAGATAACAGACTGTATAAGATGAGGCAGTGAAGTCAAATGAGCAGAAGTAACTACATGATCATGCAGCCAACCAGGTTGTTTGACAATTCTTTTTGGCCTGGAAGGTAGAAGTAAAGCAGGAGGTGAAGCAGGGATAGTAGGAGTATCTGCAATATCCTGTGAAGCAGGTAGATTGACTGAGACAGAAGAATCAGGAACTGGTAAGTCAGATGGAATGGGAAGTACTGGATCAAGATTGCTGTCATCAGATAACTGCACTGCAGAATGAAATATGGAGGTATCATATAGTGAAAAATCCAACATATCCTGTGGATTCATAGATGTGGGAGTCACTGGAAGAGTAAGATTCTGTAGCAACTTCTCAGATTTGTAAGGAAACAAATCCTCAACAAACTTTACATCTCGGGATACAAAAATTTTATTAGAACAAAGATCCAGAAGCCTATATCCTTTATGAGTCATAGAATACCCTAGTAACACACATGGAGAGGCTCTTTTATCAAACTTGTGTGAAATGACTTTGTTAGTAACATAACAAAGACATCCAATGACTTTAAGATGAGAAATCAGAAGCCTTTTGAAAGAAACATTCATATGGAGATTTATTATTTAAGACCTTCAAAGATAACCTGTTAATGATGTGAACTGCAGTTTTAATCAGCTCTTTCGCTATTCTTGAAGTGGCCAGGAAGCTGCCATCTATTGTGTTTGTCGGAGGAAGAATCGTGGGATTTGTTTAGCGAAAGAGCATTTGGCACCGGAGCTGAAAAGCCGAAAGAACTGTCGAGATCGGGAAGGGTATAACTCAAAAGTGTGGGGGGTTTGCCCCTTGCACTATGGATGCTCGGGAGCTTGTTGTGCATGAAAAAAGGCATAAGGGAATGGTTGATGATCAAGAATAGTGACATATGGAATATTGAAACTGGTATATTACCTGCACTGTGGCTGAGCTACAAGCACCTACCTTCTCACTCCAAGCTATGCTTCACCTTTCGTGCTTTATTTCCAAAATGTTATGAGATAGAGAAAGAGATGTTGATCAACATGTGGATGGCTCATGGTTTTATTCCCTCTGATGGTGGAAGATTGGAGATCAAAGGGAATGAGATTTTTAACCAGCTAGTTCAAAGATCATTTCTTCAAGATGTTAAAAAAGAAAGCCCCGTGATAACAACTTGTAGGATGCATGATCTCATACATGATCTTGCACTATCTATCATGGGGAATGGTTGTGTTGCAGTAGAAGGAATGCCCTCTCAAGTCGCAGTGATAAAGGATGCATATCATTTGTCCTCTTCAATTTGGCATGAATTCAACATAAAACAGATGTCGAAAGCCTCCCCGTACCTCCGCACACTAATGTTCAACTTGGATCCTTTGGAAATGGTGAACTGACATTGACATCAACGTTTTAAGTTTGACACTTCTTAGAGTGCTGACACTAAAAGTATCTTTTTTTCTATTTTCACTATCTCAGGAAACTATCTTATCCAGTTCATGCATATATAGGTTTGAATTTGATGTACCTTAAAAGTATCCTTATTTTGGAAGGTTTCCAAGATTTTCCTAACCGTTTGTTCATTTATCAAATTCTGATCATGAAAGATTAAATTTTGTCAATTAAATGTATTATTCATTTGCATCATTGATAAACAATTTAACGCTTGGCATCCGTCCAGTACCCCATATGTTTTAGAGGTATATTAAATAAACAAATGAACATGTATATATATATATATATATATATGATTTTTGTCGTTGTGTTTAATCACAAAAGGTTGAAGAAATACTGGAATATATATATAAATAAAGGTTGTGTTTTACATCAGTTTCTGTTGCTATTTTCTGAATATTTATGTTAAAATTTCGTTGTAGTCATTTTGATGTTTACCATGAGCTTCGGCGGCTAATCCCTATTTTTTGTTTCCAACATATGAAGATCCATGATGTACCTAAATCCAATTTAATTTCATCGTTTTACTTATTTAAACTTATTTTTATTCTTAAACTTTTCAAATCCAAAAGTTCAACAATAATGAATCCACGAATCAGGTTTTAGTCGAGCTTGAGTTGGATCACCTTTCGATTTTTTTTAACGATATATATTTTTTAATGAGATTTCACTAGCACATATTATAATGACAAATTTTTCCCATAAATGGTAAGTCCTCAAGAAACAAACAAAGAAGACATGGAAATCACTTCAATACATTTTAGTGACATTTTCCCCAGAAATAAAAAAACTTCATCTTCTTGTGGCACAAAGAAAGAAGAGACTAAAATTAGTTCGGCTCCTGAAAGGTTCTCCAAACTCAGGAATATTCCTAGCTGTTTTCAGCATCTAAAAGATGTTTCTTACAATATCAGCAGCATCAGCGGAAAAAGGGGGGAGGGGGAGCTGTAAATGGACAATAATTCTTTTTATGCGCAGAAGTCCCCCAACTGTACAATCATCAACAAACCGTCAGCGGTGTCAGCAAAGAACAGTCACTCACGATATCGAACTACTCTGATTTGTCCTCAGAACTTTTAGAAAATAATTGCGGATCTCAGGTATTATCCGCTGGATCAGATGTCGATACCTGCAAGAGCCCACTCATGTAGTTAAGCAGATTGAACAAGCAGAATTCACATAAATATCTTAACAGGTAGAGGCAACAAAAACGTTCTGAAGATGGACAAAGTACTTATATACATAGTGTGCTTATAAGATAAAAAAGAATGAGGGGAATACCCAGGCCTGGCACTTATTTTTTCAAATTGCTCCAAAATGAACAAGATGCAACTGTGCCGTAAGGACATTGCATGGAATGCTTCTGACAGTTCATACATGCTGGAGACGTTGTCCAGATTAACATCCTGAATGAGAATTAAGTGCAAACGTTAACAAGATGCAAAGCTAAATATAACAAATCAATGTCAAACATTTCTATCAACCTGTGCTATAAGGCATTCACATAGGCGTTTGAGACCTTCTAAAAGATATTGGTCAGCAGCTCTAAGGAGATCTTGAGCTACATCAGTGGTTACCTCCACAGAACCAGTGTATATGAATCTACAAGCAAGAAGACAAAATTATTATGCCTTGGAAGAAGTGACATCCATCAGAAGAGCTAATGAAATTATTTACCTCATCATCAACTCAAAAACTTCCCACCTTAAGTTAGGTATCTCAATATCTCTAGCATCCTTCTCCTATATAACAAATTGGAACGCAAACCAAACAGGAATCAGGAAATCCTGGGCTAAAAAAACAAAATGCCGATGCCTGATGTGCATTTATTAATGTCAGGGGTTTAGATGCCATCCATATTTTTTAAGGATAAAAAGTTCGGCTAGAGGTTGCTAGGATGCTAGCCATCAATGTACATGTAAGTGTGGAAAAGGAAAAAACGTACATGTGGAGAACCAAAAAGATAGGAGGGGGAAGTGTAATGTCAAGATACAGCCCGTTCCAGGCAGTCTAAGTTGTTAGGAGGGATGAAACTTAAATTCAGTGCCCCAAGTTGCCAAAGAAATTATTTAACCGAGAAAGCATTTATATTCACAACCAACAAACATATCTACACGAAATAGATTTGTCCTTTACATTTTAAAAGTTGGAATCCAAAACAGTAAAAGAATATTTTCAAACCCAACTCATGAATGGAACTTTTTTTTCAGCCCAAGGAGATGATAGAGAATTCAAAACATCAAAGATTATCTGTTTACTACAAAAAATAGTAATGTGTTTTTGTTACATCCCTAAAAAATGTAACAAAGATGTACTCGTGATGTGGTAAAGGTCAATAGAGAATTTTTCTGAGAATTTGTAATCACTGCTTTCTTTGGTAAATTCACTTTAGTTCTCTTGTCTGGGACTTGGAGCACACCAAGACAACTATAGGCTCATTACTGGAACAACATAAGCTCTAGTCCTAGGGATCACAAGCTTAAGTTGCCTTCCTTTCCACGGACAAGGACAAGGTAAAGTTTTTTTTTTTTTTGAGAAGGGTTTAAAAAAATTTTGAAGGGCATGCCTAAGTTTCACTAGCCACATGTACTATTCAACACATTTTTTCTGAATACTATGAACACATTCCATGCACTTTTGATCATCAAACATACAACAACAACAACAACAAAGCCTTATCCCACTAGGTGGGGTCGGCTACATGGATCTTACGACGGCAATTCGTTGATCCATGTTCATGAGATTCGACAGGGTTTTACGCTGATTGTCGGGGCCTAACACAACCCTCCTCCTTTATCCGGGCTTGGGACCGGCTATAAAACATAGGGGGAGTTTAAAGTGGAATGTTTCACTAGCCACATGTACTATTCAACACATTTTTTCTGAATACTATGAACATATTCCATGCACTTTTGATCATCAAACATACAACAACAACAAAGCCTTATCCCACTAGGTGGGGTCGGCTACATGGATCTTACGACGCCAATTCGTTGATCCATGTTCATGAGATTCGACAGGGTTTTACGCTGATTGTCGGGACCTAACACAACCCTCCTCCTTTATCCGGGCTTGGGACCGGCTATAAAACATAGGCGGAGTTTAAAGTGGAATGTTTTGATCATCAAACATAAGCATAGAAAATCAGTGTTTAAAGTGGAATGTCATGCCAGCAAGAACATGATATAATTTTCTCGAGCTATAGCAGAGAATGGCAACTCAGTGACTCACTGAATTTAAAGAACAAATTTCCTCACCCTGTATCCACCATCAAACATTGCACGAAATGCATCTGAAGATGCAAGCAAAGCGATTCTATGGGCATAAAAGCGCTTTCCTGAAACAAGACAGGAAAGATGTACTTAAAGTCTACAAGAAATTTCAAACAAAAAAATGTTAGAACAAGAACGTATATACAACCTTCAACTAGGAATGTAACATCTGATAATGTGGAACAGTTGACATATTGCTCTCCAAGATATACCTAGCAAAGATTATACTTGTTAAGCCCCACAAAAACGATATACAATCACTAGCATTTGTCTTATGAATACAACAAAATTGCAAAGGGAAATAGCCACAGGAGTAGAAATCCTGATGCATGTTATCCATATATTTCTTCAACATTTAACATCGAAATGTTCCAGGGTATAGCATGTCATTCCATGTTTGGGCCAGCAAAAGTTATGTGCCTGCTGCCCTCAAGGTATAAAAAGGACAAATAATTGTTTTAAAATAATCATTTGATGCTTCAGATGATTGTTGCATGATTCGTTATTGGGAATATAACGAGTTGTTTGGAACTTCGTAGATTTCCATTTGGCTAGACAAACGAGACTGCATTCCCCTGTTGGCATTTATACTTCTCTATTATCATTTGATTAAATACATGATGTATGGGCCCCTACAAACATCAATCATATCATGGTTTAGTTATTTCCTAACTATACATATATAAAGTTATTTCCTAACAATTTCTTTTAACAAGAAAAAAGAATCCAAGATCCCATCACAGATCCACCAGAAGACAAGGCATATGCAAGCGAGCCCCCTACATTCAGTCATGTAGCCAAGAGAAGAAAACATCCCCAAGTCAAGGAGGTATGAAGCAAAGGTCACACCAATGTGAAAATACACAACTCGGTTGCTGCCAATGCTGCTGCCTTGTTGCAACAGCTGGTCTAGTACCTAGTATGCTCTCCCTTTGTCTCTCTTGCTTTCTACCTGTTATGATCCCACCTCCCTAGCTCTCATCTAGGAAACACATACCCTTGGCAATCTAGTATCATCTGCTGCCGTGTGCCTGGTTCACTCCAACATCTTGTGTTCGATCCTAGGTAGGTCATGTACAAGTTTGAGTTCTCGAGGAGAGAGCGGCAAAAAAAGAGATCTACATCAGCTAACCGAAAACCTCACTCCCAAAGAAAAAAGGAGATTGTACAATACACTCAACCTAACATCGATCCCCACAAAAGATCACCCAATTGCGTTGGAGACAAATGTTGTTCAACATGACATCGATCCCCACAAAAGATCACCCAATTGCTTAGCGGCCAAAAAGGTCACCAACGATGCTGTTTAACTATGTCTTTGTCGAGCCAGACCTTGAAGTGATTGTCAAATCTCCGAGGCAAATGAGAAGAGACCCACAATGTTCATCTGCTGCTAGATGTCTTGGGAGACCGAACACTCAAAGAATAGGTAGGCAATGTCCTCCTCTGTCCCGCCACACAGAACGCAGGATATGTCAACGTGAGACGCCCATCTCACCCTGTACCTCCTAACGAGTAGCCAGTCATGCCGAATGAGTCAAACAAAGATGTTGACTTCGACGGGCACTCGAGATCGCCAAACAAGTCTACAGTTCGACCTAAACTCCTCCAACACGGTAATGGTGGGAAGAAAATGGATGTAGCGGTTGCGCACTGAAAAGAACTCCGATAGCCATACCTACCCATCCGACCTAGATTGATTTGGGCAAAAGCCAAGGAGTGATTCTCTGATGAAGTGTTAAGAACTCCGTGCTACGCTGATTTGAGAGAGATGAGCTCAAGGAGACCCACAAGCCAAAGCTTGAACCACCAGCGTCAGACCAAGTTTCCGCCTCCATCGCGCCAAGGTACACTGCCAAGGCCCATAGTCCCGAGAATGCTGCCGCAAGCAAGCCCCCAAGGGACAAATCATACCGCCAGAATGAGAAGTCTTCCCCAGTGCCGAGTGAGGGAACCATGAATGGGCATACCCACGGCCCTGGCAAAACTATCAGTGCTCTTCGTCCTCATATTTGCCCTTAGTGGTTGTTCAGGAGTATACAATCCACTATTTGAATCACTACTTAATGGTGCCTCCTTTATACGATCTCATATAAGTTGAGGCCATCAAAGTCATTTGCTTTGTCCAGATATGATGTGGATGCCAATGCAGCAAACCCCTTGGCATTCAGCTGGTGATGACGACATGAAGAGCACAAGTCTGAGTTACTCATCGTTGTTGTGAAGGATGGTACTTGGCTACTTTTAGCTACTAGCTGTTTGAAACTATTTTGCAGAGCTATCAAATATGAAACCAACACAATGGCTGGAGGGACACATGAGAGTTGTGTAAACCAAGAAGGGTCGCTCCATGACCTAGGCATTAGCTGATTGATGAACAACTACTAACTCCAATAGAGCAAGGAATCTATCGAGCCTCAAACTAACAGATAATGATGTACTCCATGTGAATTTACAGTTCATTGCAGAAAAGTCCACCAACGAAAGCAACTTGATGAAATCCTTTTTTTTAGAACGACTTGATGAAATCTTAAAACTCATTTGCCCTAGAGTCTCTCCATGTGTTATGTTTTAGTCATCTATGCCCATGTGACATTCAAATTGTTGTGTCTCTAGGAGGCAAAACCTGACAGTGGGTCTCCTCCAACTATGTAGCCCATGTACACAAATATGCTTCAGCAGGAAAGAAATGACTGCTCAATGTTTGATGAGCACAACATTATGTAGTTCCAACAAACCTGTGGTGTCGGCGATGGAGGGGCAGAATCCACAGAAGACAGTATGTTAGCATTGTTAGCCAACTTGTATAGTGCAACTGAACCATCTTGCTGCTGTTTTATGTTTGTAGATCCCATTAACTCAAGAAGCAGGTCAAGTCCTACATTTGCATATTTTTTATAAATATAAAATGATTCTTGAACAGAAAATCAAATAGAAAAATCACCATGGGAACAATAGAATGCTATGCACATCAGGTGTACCATTATTGTCAATAAAAATTAGTTTTTGGTTTTCGGGAGAACATAAGTGGGCAAGAGCCAATGCAACACGTCGTTGAACAGTTTTTTCTCCGATCCTCATCAGATAAAGCAGATGCTTCAATACCTGCAACAAAAAAAGGCAAAGTTATCAAGAAAACATTAAACTGAAAGAGACGTGAGAAAAAAATGCAATCAAACAACTAGTGTTCATGAAACTCACTCGTCCATGAATTTTCTCTTCTATTCTTTTTAGTGTTTTAGCTACACAATCCTTGGTGGCCTGTAGTTGAAATTTTAGATAATGATAGGCTTTGAAATGTGTACATATGTGTGTGTATACATATAATTTTCTTGCATGAAAAAGGTTAGCATCATTGTGGTAATTAATCATTTTCAACATGCCTGGACAATGAATTCACCATCTTGTAACTTCTGGACACCCCCCACCTTTATAAAGTCTGAGATATTGTCCTACAAAATGTCAAAATATATGAAAAAGTAAAAAGATAATCCTTGGCAAAAACAGACCTTGAAAGAATAATCCAAGGTATGTAGATTTACCTCATTATCTGCAATGCCATAAAGAGCAAAGGCTGCATTATGCTGCAAGGAGCCATTCTTTGAGTCGAGAAGCTTCAGCAGAGGCACAATACCACCGTTATAAGCAATGCCAGCTTGGTTATTTGAATCCTAGAGTTGAAAAAGATTAGTGTACACGACAAAAACCAAAGCATTGATTTTTTTTTAAAACGAAACTGGTCATAGAGTTATAATATTTCTTTAGCCAAGTCACTTCTGTGAACCAGTAGCAAAAAGGACTAGCTTCGAATAATTCCACGGGGCAGTAAATGTGACATCACGCCTTCAAATGAAAATGTTAGATGAGATGCTTGTAGCTTTTTAGAGGTAAAATGATGCAAAGTTTTTGTGAAGATACAGTGCAAGCCAAGAAAATTTAGCTTGAGACAAGTGATAAAGAGAGATCAAAAATGAATTATAAATCAACATGGATGGGGAGCATTTGCCTCTCATGCTTCACTCTCAAACAAGAATGTAAATGCTAAAAGGCTGATACTACTATGACTTATTAGCTACCAAGGATATGGACTTGAGCCTGGTCACATCTCTTTTTTATTCAATCTCTCCTAGGTAAATGCTACAGTTAGTTCTTTTACTCAACCATAGATGGCGACGAGGGAACCAATAATGCCTATGGTCGTTTCAAAAGACAATGCCGGTGGACCCTTCCTTGCTTCAAAAGAATTCTGTGGACATCTTAAAAGAATCGTCAGATTGTATGGGAGTACCTAGAGTTTGAATGGAAAGAGAAAGTGTCATATTATCACACTGGAACTTACACCTAAGCCAGATTCTTGCATCAGAAGAAATAGTATCCAATTTTGTGTTTGATTATGATGTCGATTTCTTAACAACAACAACAACAAAGCCTTATCCCACTAGGTGGGGTCGGCTACATGGATCATACGACGCCATTCGTTGATCCATGTTCATTAACACAAAAGAAGGGCTTAAACTAAAAGTACTTTAGAACAGATTTATGCACTGTTGTATATGAATAAGGAGATAAAATAACAATTTCTTGAAAGAATTTGGAAGAACACTTTTTTGAAAAATATTAAGACAAATGTTTTCCTCCTTGCAAAATCAAACAATGAAAAGGAAAAAACTGGGCTAGGTAATGCATATCCAGAGGGAGACTATATCATTCCTGGTTATCCTGGTTAACTAGGAAAAGACTATTCAATGGAGGAAGAGAATATTAGCATGATAGAATTAGATCATAAAAGAAGTAAAATAAACAGAAAGCCTTTCAGTAGAAGGCACAAAATTTTCTAGCACACAAAAGTTGCAGGATCAACAAAATAATTAATAACCTGAGCAAGCCTTCCCAGAGCAAAAGCAGACATCTCCTTAAGTTGTATATCTGAAGACTGAAGCATCTCAATTAGAGGTTGAATTGCACCCCTCTGAACAATATGTACCTGCAGGAAAGTGGAGTTGCCAAGATTACCATAAAATTTTAAAAATAACACATATGATAAAAATCTCCATCTTTGAAGTAGAGAAATAAGAACCAACATCTAAGGATGCACACCTTACAATCTGAATCAGCTGAAGCAAACTGCCCTAGTAACAAAGCTGCCTCCCTTTGGCTTTCTGTGCAGCATGAACTGCAGCTAACCAAGTTAGGTTGAAAGATAATACCCAATTTTAGAGAAAACTTAGTTCATTGTGGAACTCTTTTAACGAACAAAACTAACAATTAGCTACCAACAGTAAAATAAAAAACATGAAGGTCAACTTGCTACACCTTATGCGCAAAAGATTTGCTACACCTATAAGTTGTACCTTGCTTGCTAGAAAAACTAACATGTCTCTGCTCAAAGAGAATATATGGCGAAGCCACTATGATAAAATTCTTTAAAGCACAAAAGATGTTGGATAATATGTTCCCATGAATTATACATAAGTAACAAGTCACATTTCAATCAAAATTCCCAGAAGACAAAGTACGTAACATAGAACAGCTTCACAAAGGAACAAAAGAAGATTTCTTTTCTAAAAAGGAAAAAGACAAGATATTTTTTTCTGAAAGTGACAAGAAAAGATATATTAAGATCAGAATAATAAATGTTGGATACTATTTTTTTGAGAAATTGTTGGATTCTACATACCATGAGTTATATAACATGGTAAAATAATCATAGAACATATAAATTGCATGTCAATCATGATCCAGAAAAGAGGAGTGAAACATAGAACAGTTTCCCAAAGGTGCAAGACGACATACAAAAAAAAAACTCAGAATAATAACTGGTATCACTGACTACAAAAGACAGAAAATATAAAATTTGAAGTTGGTAACTCGAATTTTCCCTTTTCAGTTTTGTTTTTTGAGGAAGGGAAGGATGATAATGATTTGGCTAATCATCCATGTATATTGGTACTTTCCATCTGAAACACATTAAATAAAAAAGATAACATAAAATACATGAAAATTGTTTCAGTAGTACTGAGTTTTTAGAGGGCTAAAGAAGTGAAAATCTGGAATGAAATATGTCGGAACTTGCAAGGAGCACAAGTTATAAAGATAATCCGCCAAATAATTTTCATCGCAAAACAAGAAACATATCAAGATACGATATATTATTACAATAAAGCAAATACCTTAACAAGCCAATAACAGGTTGTAATGCCCCAGCGAGCAGAACTTCTTTTTTAATATTAGGGGATGAATGGACCAGATTTCCTATCACGCCCACCTGAAAAGATACACAAAGATATCATACTCTGGACATAAAAAGAATTTGATGAAAATTACGTCACTTTAAAACATACAAACCGAAAGTTTGGAAGCAGATACATAGTTCATTTCATAGAAAATACAGAGAATATCTCTGTGCATTTGTATGAGGACTATTTGAGTCCTCTTAGTTTTTAAGTCTTAGTAGTTCATTATTTTCCTTTTTTACCTTAGAATGATTTGCTTATTTTTAGGTCTTTTATTTGGAAACACACTCTAATTCTAAAACTCTATATAACAGTTCTCTGAGATAGAATAATGTTTCTGCACATGTTTAGAAAAACTCTATCTAAAACTCTATCGAGTTCCTTTAGCTCGATTATATAATAGATTTTTCTTAGGAGCAAGTACTAGATAGATTCGGTTACATAAACACAGCACATGAAAAGTCAAACATATCTTCATAATAGGTGAGGATAGACCAATACTGGAGTCATTCACTCATGGCACATATATTTGAGTTAGAATGCCCATCCAACATATGTTTCATATAAATGGTAAATCGTTAACGCTTCTGTCACGCAAGGCTTGTACCTGGCATGTCCAAGTTCGGATGAGAAAAATGATAATTGGATTTTTTTTTACATTATTAACACTTCTTTTACATCATACCAAGAAGTGATGCGGTGGATCACCAACCCCCAACCCCCAACCCCCCCCCCCCACACACACACAACAATTATTTCTAGAACTTTCTGTTCAATGAGTATATATGAGCTAAATTATACACCTATATTACATCAGATATCAACTTACATTGACAAATTATTTCAAAAAAAAACATTGACAAACTATGCAAATTTAGCTTATAGAATTTTGTCAAGTCTTATTTTTATGAGGGAACGCCAAGCCTTATTTCCCCTAAATCACAATAACATATGAAATCATGCACCTGAACGTACTATAGAACCTTACCGCCTCATAATGGATGGCCGCATCTTCTGATCGAAGCATAAGAATAAGTGTTGGAAGAGCATTACATTCAACAATCTGCGGAGATACTTTACCAATGTCAAAGATTAAACATTCCCCAAAAGCATAAAAAATTGCATCAGATAATCCAGGACCTGGTTCTTGTTTTCATCATTTTTAAAGGCCAATGTCCTCAACGCACCAGCAGCTGCTCTCTGAACCTTCAAGTCTGTAGATTCCAACAACTCGACTAATGGTGGAATCCCACCTTCAATCCTATAATATATAAAACCCATCAAACTGAAGATGAATGGGAGAGAAACTCAATAAAATTATTGATGGTTCATTACAAAACCTGACAAAAGTCTTGATGTTGCTATTCTCATGAGCAAGGTTAGTTAATGCATCAGCTGCTCTCCTAATGACGCTGTTAACTGCCCGAGAATAAGCATTTTGTTTGTGTCTTTTTAAGAGATTGACGAGCAAAGGCAAGGCACCAGCATCAACTATGAGTTGCTGATGTTCAGGCTGTTAAAACAAAGAGCGAAGGAATACAATCAGTAACAGAAATATTAAAAGAACTTTTAAAGGGAAATATATATAAAAAGGTAGGCATGCAGCTGTGTCACTGTGTAGTGCACACACAGTGCCTCATGTGAGTGCAGACACAGTCTCAGTCAATGAACAACCAAACTTTATTACACTATAATCAAGAGTAATATACAATGAAATTTATGCTTCTCCTTGTAGCATATTAAGTTAATATTATAGTAGCTCACATAAAATTTGGCAAGTGTCTGCGCCAAGGTTCCATGTCACTTGATTAATATCTCAGATCTAGAAATATTATAGCACTTTTTTTAGGGGAGATCTAGAAATATTATAGAACATTGTGATTTTCGATTGTGGAAAATGCCAATTCTTAAAATGGAGAGACAATCATAAATTATAGCATCATACATTAGTTTTCCCACATTGGTTGAGCAACTATATAGATCATTTTTTTGAGAACGAACTATATAGATCATAAAATCACAGACATACATCAAGGACACCTTGTACGGAAGACATTAATTTCCTACTTGAATGCAGTTGCAAATAGAAACCCTGATGCATCACAAATTAAATATAGTTGCACAGATATCTATGGAACGTTTCCTAGATGCCACAGATTTCATTTTTATGACGAAAATGACGGCATGTTCATTTTTTGTTTCTTTCGTTCATAAAGAAATATAACAATTACATTTTATCTTCTAAGAAAAAAAATAAAAGCATGTTTTCAACCAGGTTAAAAAATAATAATGTGAAGTTTCAAGTTTAAACCTGTTGTCGCAGAAGACAACTTATTATAATTTGCATGAAAATCATTGTAATTTACGAATTTTGTTTCTTCTACTTTCTTGAGAAATCAGCTTCAAGAATGTCCCCCTAAAAATTCTTGAAGAAACATCCTCATCACTTTTTGACAGCTTATGTTGGTAAACTCCACAAAATGCATGTTACGTCAGCTTCAGTATCGGTTTTATTTTAGAGGTAAAAGGATGGAAGTTTTAGTTGGTTCCATTTCACTAAGCACAAGCTTCCATGATCGTTATGAAAGACAAAGTTTGGAGCTAAACATGTGAATAAGAGTTCACACATTAATTGTCATCTCCATAGTGGTTAATAAGACCATAGAACAACTAGACAAAAAAATGCAAGTTTTTTACATAGTGAATACTAGCTAAAATAAAAAATTTTCCGCACTTGATCGCTTGAGAATATCAAGTAGATAGTTAAAAGGGCATAATAATTTAAAGTGGCGAGTTCAAATGCTCTTCAGAAGATATCAAAACATCTATCACCATAATCTTCACTATCCTAAATACCTTGATCAAAACAACAAAACCAGGTAGTGGAAACACACAGCATTTTATGTCCTTCATCGCTTTGCAGAAAGAAGACCATTTAACACTAACCGAAATATCACATGTGAAGGATAATAGCTATGGAAATATCAGAGACTTTGAGAAACAGTTTCAACGAAAAAAGGAAAAAAAAGGAAATGTCAAAACAAAACCATATGCCAAGATTTGCAAAATACCTTCACCGCAAGAAGTCCAAGAGCAAATGCGCTCCCTTTTTCCACCTCATGCTCGTACGGTCGCTCCACTCCGGAGCCAATAGCATCAACCACTGGCAACGGCGGAGGCTCCTGCAGGTGCTTCACCAGCACCGGCACCGCTCCTCCTTGCACGATCACATTCACCATGTTCTCTAAAATGGAAGAAAGTTCAACTCCTAGATCTAGTAAAAATGCCCTAAAAGATCCCACCCAGGTCCCGCTAACGAAACACCCGCAGGAAATAAGGGCGGCGAAAAGAAGAAAGGACTCGCGGATCGACGCACCGTTCTTAGCGAGCTCGGCGAGGACGTGGGTGGCGCGCTTGGCCGCGGCCCGATCGGCGGGGCGCCACGAGAAGCAGCGCTCGAGGGCCTCCACCTGGGCCTTCACCTCGGCGGCGATCGTCGGTCGAGAGAGGCGAACACAAATCTCCTGTCCCACCCCCGCGGCACCGCCCTCAGCCTCCTCCTCTTCCTCCTCCTTCTCTTCCTCCCCGCCGTCCGTCTCCCTCGCGGCCAGCGCCCCCGCCGACGAGGACTCCTCCAGCTTCCTCTTCTGTCCCTTCCGCCGCTGCGCCGCCGACGCCGGCCGCCGCTCCGCCTCCATCGGACGACAAGGAGAGAGGTAGACGAAAGCTTCTGGACAGTGTGAGAGAGAGAGGAAGAGGGAGGGACAGAGAGAGAGAAATGGGGGTCCGGTTTCGGATTACTAATATAATAATAATAATTAATATTTATACATTTATATTGACGTCAATGACAATAATATAAAAGGGCGGGGGATTGGGGAGGGAATTCTGTACGGATTCCGCCATTTTTTTTGGGCGTGTGCGCACCGTGTTCTTAATCCGGTCCAGCGGTCGGCTGAGCCGGTTCCGGTCCATTCAACATTGGTGTCTGCGCTCTGCACTATTTTCACTTTAAAATAGTCGATTCATCAGTCGGGTAGTGGCTTCAATATCGGAAGGCCACAAAATTAATCCTTTAAAAAAACTTATTTCTAAATTTTAATTATCATTTTTTATGATAAAAAGCTGAAGCTTCACTTATTTTTTTAATAAAATATTTATCAACATTTCAATTTATCACTTAAGTCAGATGATTTTTTAATTCGATTTGAGCGAGGTTAAGAAAAATGAGTTAATAATAAACTTCCCGTAAGATGTATATTCAAATAAATTGATTTGATTCATCCCAGTCCTTATTCATCATTCTTGATCATATCCACGCCTAGTTTTAGGAACCAAAAAAAGGTAGAATCTTTTTTTTTAAGGTACCTTTTAGGGAGGAGCAATGTGAAAGATAAAATTTATGCATTATTGATGTACATTAATATCATAATAATGCACAATCATACACTTACAAAATGGGGAGTATATATTTCTTTCTTTTTTGTCCATTATAAGAGGAAAAAGGGTGGATGGGGGAAGGGGTTGTCTTGCCTTCCCACGTGGTCACATGACAAGGGTGGACATGAGGGGGGTGGTCACTGTGGCCACTCTCTCGTCTATTTTTTCCCCCTTAATTATGACATTTTCTTTTCCTTAGTTGAGTGTTAATAGTTATCATTGGTTAGATTGATATCTCAAGATTTGATAGTTAATTGGTCCGATTCATCAATGTTATTAGAAGGGATCGGAGGTCAAACCAATGTGTCAAGTGGACGGGTTAGATGGGATTCAAATGGGAATCAATTATTGTTTTATTAAATAATATTAATTTATGGATCAATGATGCCATAAAATTGTAATAAACTTAAGAAATAACCCAATATTAACATAATTGATCATTTATACTTTCAAAGATATTTACATTTAATCCTCTATCCAATTAATCTTTCTCCGTCTTTCATTACCATTTTTTATTTTGTTATTCACTTTTCATATACTTTGTTATTCATATTTCCATTTTTTATTCTCTATATATGCTTATTTTTCATTACCTTTCGTTCTTTATTGTACTGGACACATTCTTATTTCCTTTATATTTGTCCTCTTCCCTTTTACTATCTATTATATTTTTTGTAATGTGTTAAGTCGACCAGCCGATACATCCAAACTCAGGATGACCCACCATAATTCAAATGAATCAAATCATGATCGGTTTGAGATACATGTTGAAAAATTCCAATCAGATTAATCCATTTTCGTATTTATAAAATTAAAAAATTTTATTTAATTTATAACTATTTAAGTAAAATTAGAATAAATATTAAAAATACAATATTTTATAAATGAAAATAAATAAGTAAATATTATTCTTAAAATAATTTTTAAATGAATATTAAATACAATATTTATCTGAATAATGTAAAAAATAGAAAAAAAAGTGGTCAAGTCCAACTTGAATGAGATTGGATTCAACTAGACCTGATGACCTTCCTAAAATTGTTCTATCTAATTTATCACACAATTTTTTCGTGCTCTCTTTCATTTCTCATTTCTATAAGTTCTTTCTTTAAATTATCTTAATTGCCTTTATCAATTTCCGTCTTTATTCCCTTTTAAAAAAATTTCTTTCATATTTTCCCCTCATTTCTTTTACTATTTTCCTTTCTTTTCATTCTTATATTTCAAATATTTTCATCTTTTTATCATTTTTTTCGAAATTGAAGTACGGAATGTTCAATGATTTCCACAGCAGGACTGTCGGCGATCCGAGTAAATTATCATGCAAAGATGATTTGATCGAGTTTAGAATACATACATCACATTTCACTAACAAAATACCGGATCTGCTAAATCTTTCACTCTCACGGTTTTCCAATATTAAGATGCCTTATGAAGAAATGTAGGTATGAGCTAATAAGCTTGATTAATCTCACAATCAATAAATCGCACACACTCTGTGGGTAATGGTATTTCCAAAAACTATCCGGAAGTTTATTTTCCTTCAGTTGCTGGGATGATGCTAATGGACTCGAATCCCTGTTTGCAAAATCAGGAACGTTGCTGACACGAAGAGGGCCCTTAAGAAGCATTGCTAGCCGGTAATGAGTTCAACGAAATAATAATTCTATCGCACTTATAACCGCATTTTCGGGTTCTGTGAAGAAAGTGCGGAGGAAACAAAGTAATAAGTTCGTACGAGTTTAGTTCGAGGTGTCACCAATATGATAAATCAACATGCATCATGCACTATGCATCCACAAATTTTCAAGACGAACAATATTAAAACCACTACAGACCTTACCTGAAAAACGTAATAGTGTTTTGAACCTTTTAAGTTTTATCGTAGCAAAAAAAAAATACATAGTATTCTAATGACAAAAGAAAGAAACTGAGTGATTAGAGCTAGTAGCTTTGTGTATACGAACAATATTGTGTTGAGGAGGAAAGACCTACATTGTTTTAATAAACGTAGCTGCTTCGAAACCAGTGGTGGTTCCTTTATAAAACCAACAGAAAATGACTATAGGATGATGCTGAAGAGATTGATAGGGAAAAAAAGAATTTACACTGGAAAGTTTGTAAAAAGAATATCACTGTTGACGATCGTCGGATGAAGAGTCAATCTTGATTATCAGGGGTTGCTGAAGATCCGGGGTAGATGATGTGGGAGAAGATACCACTGGCAGAGAGGGTGTGACTAACAGGTTTTCCACCTCTGTGTTCTCCGCCAATGCCTTGTCTAGAGATGCCTTTGCTACTTTTGTGACACATAACATAAGGACAGCTGCAAGGAAACAAGAAACACCAATTGACAACCACAATATAAAGATGATGAAAATGGAGTAGTTTTCAAGAATCCTCCCTTTTAATTAACTTTTTCCTGCTCCTACATATATTTGAAAATCTTGTTGTGTCATTACTAGATTAATCAGGCGATAAATCCTTTATTCTGTTTTCTATGCATAATGAGATAGCATGTTTAATATCTATTGCAAGCAAGCCGAGCATTTCAGGGATAAAGTTCTTACAAGATTCTTAACGACTATGGATGGAGTCACTTAAACTGGTAACTTTACCACCATTAAGGAAAAATATCTAAACATTATAGAAATGAACAACAGACTTTCGTTTTAGTTCGAACTACCTACACACTTGAAAATAATATTTCAAGCAAACATGCTATGCAGACATTCTTACTAAATTCGGTTAGCCTCCCCTTTTCCTTTCTAATGAAAAACTGTTTTCATTTTCTTATTCTGTTTGGAGTTAATAAGACTGTACATGAGAATCAATTCTGTAGCAAGGAGTTTCTTACCAGATATTGCAAATCCAGATATGATTAGTACCTGCAGCCATTTGAACCAATGTTATATAACAACAGATGCAAATAAGCTGGTTGCACATACAGATAGATACATCTTGGAAATGAAATAAACTTCTTCCTACCCCAGTCAGACCACTATAGGTAGTAAATAAGCTGGTTGCACATACAGACTACTATAGATGCAAATAAGCTGGTTGCACATACAGACATGATTAGGTATATCTTGGATATTGTAATCTTCTTCATTAATAACACATTAATTTCATAATTCATTAGGGAAGTCTGTTGGGTGGACCCCTAGGTATCCTTGTGAAACCAATGTAATCATATCGTTTCTAGAGAACCTAGTGCTATGCGGTAAAATATTTTACATCATTCATTTCTTTAATATAGGAGATGTCGAGAGAATTTGTGAACAATAATTGTATTGTCTCATCAGGGAAGGCTAGCTGCATTTCTTTCATACTCCTCTCCAAAAAAAAAAAAAAAGGAAAACTAGCTGCATTTTCAGACACTACATTGTATAGCTTAACCTTCACTTTCACATTTTCCACACATGTTTTTAACACAGCTGAACAACTATTAAACTTGGCTAGCTGCTTCTTAATGATATTCTGGAGGCAATAGAACCATAAAATATATAGAACTTATACAACATCAAAGGTAAGAAAGAAGAAAACTTGCAACAGAACCATCACAGCTAGAAACGTTGCAGTAATTATGATAATCTATTGGCTTATGGATAAAATGTATGATGAGGTTGCCATGGTAATATGTCAAGCACAAACCAACTGCAGCATACCACTCATTAGAGAGTGGTTTTAGGGCCTGGTCACAGTCAGCAGATTCAGCACTAAGAAATCACTAAGCAGTAACTCATGACCACAAACAAAGCAAATACAAGGATATACAGGTATAAAGTATGAAGATAATCCATACCCAACGAGTAGTTGAAATCTCACTCCATCCATGTGTTACATCAGCTAGATCCTTCAGAGTTGTGCCAACATACACTAGTGCAAAAGTAATTGGCTGTTGACAAAAGTCAAAGCATTAGAACCTATCTTATCGAAAGCTAGAATTCCAGTTTAATTTCACATTTCCAAGACTTTTTTTAAAAAAAAACAAACATTTCCAAGACTTCCCAGCACTTTGAAAATATTGACAAAATAAGAGTGAATTGCCGATGGATATCACAGTAACTTACTTCCCTTTTGTTGTATATTCGCACCTTATATTCAATTGATAAATCATGCATCCTTAGGAAAGAAAGTAAAAAGGACAAAGATAACCATTGCATCCAAAAAGAAGAGAATGGAAACTAAACATATAACTCAAGAACTGTCGAGTAGTTTTCTTTATAGGGAAAAAAGGATGGTCGTCAATTTGTATGTATTATTAGAAATGTCATCCATGTTTTTCTATTAATAGTTAGAGAATCTAACCAAATATTAGAACAACGTCTGCATTCTAGAATCTCTTGAAATGCTCCTATACACGCTGAATTGTGTGGAAATAGCATATCCAGCTAACATATAATGTTTTTTTTTCTAACAACAACAACAAAGCCTTATCCCACTAGGTGGGGTCGGCTACATGGATCATCCATGTTCATGCGATTCGACAGGGTTTTACGCTGGCTGTCGGGGCCTAACACAACCCTCCTCCTTTATCCGGGCTTGGGACCGGCTATAAAAAATAGGCGGAGTTTTTTAAAGACAATGATACTTGCTATGAAAACAAAGATATCAGGATTAAAAGCAACCAATATGTTTGAATGCTGAACTATTATGCATGTTCCAGTTTGTTTGCCCTAGCTTATGGAAAGCTCATCTGCAGTTCAATTTAATTTATGTTTGTTGAACCAACTATAGTTTCTTTTGCCTTTGGCAAAAGAAAAAAATATAGTTCCTTTTAACAGCAATGAACTTCTGGCAAGAGTTTCCAAGGAAGAAGTTTTCCTCTTAACTGCAAGCTTAGAAGTTCTACATTGAGCTTTTTTTAGCAAAAAAGCAACAACAACAACAACAACAAAGCCTTATCCCACTAGGTGGGGTCGGCTTTTAGCAAAATCATGTCGAATCTTATGAACATGGATCAACGAATATATTTAGCAAAAAAGCAAATTCGCAATTTTCTCGCTGACTCCTTAGAAGTTCTAGGTTGGTTTGGAGTCAACCAGCTACCAAATTTGTTCCATTTTCCATATGTGGTGTTTGACTTTCAAGTTTAAAAAGAAAAATAAAATAGGAAAAAGAAATTATCAACATCTGTACAGCCAAAGAAGACAGGAGGTGCCAATTTTCTTCTAGAGGGAAGATCCATCCTCAACTACACTAGAGAAAGAAGTTACCTAGAAAAAAAAATGATAGAAAAATAGAGCGCAAAGCTTCCCTAGACTACAACAATCACCGCAAAGGGAAGAGGGGGGCTGGCATGCCTCTCCCCAATCTATTAATTACAACAATGAACAGGGGGATAAAAGGAAAAGGCAGTGTTCTGTGTTTCTCTCCAGATAAAAAGGGACTATCAACTATCTTAAGGGTGGTCCAAAGGGTGATTAAGAACAACAAAACCATCTTAATTATTTCCTCTAAAATTTTCAACAATAGGCCAACTCACTCGAGTACAAGATTCCAAATGTATTTGGTTCTTAATCTCTCTCCCACTTTCATTTTAACATTCTTGCCTCATTGCGCTGATTATTAAAGATTATTGTCTCTTCAATGACCAACATTCGGAACTAGGCATTATTTCTTCAATGCCCAGCATTCAGAACTAGGAATTGCACATGAACTAACTGTTGTCTTGTTGAAATTGACAAAAGATCAGTAAGATAAGGAGTAGAAACTTCTTGATATAGGTTTAATACATAACACATGATTTGTTGCATTGGTTAGGGACGGAGGCGATATGCATTGGTTATGATGGAGAGAAACAATCTCCTAACTTTTAGGAGTTATGCACAATTTGGGTTCCTCGTGCACATTCCCTTATTAATATAGCATGATGACTAACTTCATAAATCATCATCAACAACAACAACAACAAAGCCTTATCCCACTAGGTGGGGTTGGCTACATGGATCAACATTAAATAAAATGTTGATATATAGGGAATTGTCATTGTTCTTTGGCGATATAGTGTAATGGCGATCCATGCACATGGAAGCGTACAGGCAGCAATATGTGAATAAAATTGGATGACTATGCACCTTGATACTCATCCTTCCCTTCCTCAAGGCAAAAAATGAGAAAAAATGGCAGGCATGCTAGTTTATCAAACTAGTTTAGTCAATAGAGAGTTCATCAAACTATGAAAAAATTATCCAAACTGAGTAAACTACAAGGTGATAGGCTGACATGCAGATAAATAAGTATCCAGTTGAAACATTGTCCAAAGGGATCACAAAACAAATGTCTTGGTTTCTTCATATTAGATGCCAGAAAACCTTAAATCTACCAAGATTGAGAAGTAGAAATTAATGATACCCTCTAAAACATGGCTTTAGCTCAAAAAAAGTAATCATATTAAAGCAAGAGTTATTTATTCATTGATAGTCAAAAGCATAACAAATTAGAAGAAATTAGCTTAAACATGTTCCCTGACCTGAAACAAATGAAATGTCATTACATAAAAGCAAAAATATCCTAAAAAACATACCATCATGCCAAGCCAGGATGCTAACATATATTCTCCAAGGCCAACAGGGGTAACGGAGAGGAGATAGTTTAGCATGTTAAATGGAAGTAATGGCACAAGCCTCAACAGAAAAACAATCTGCAGGAAGGCAAAAGGAAAAGTGAACAATATACCATATACAAGAAATATGTTGCACCTAATTTTCTCAACTTCTTGCATCTAATGCATAATGATAAGAATCTGTTAGTTTCAAGATCTTAATTGTTACAATATTAGCCCATGCAAAATTGTCAGGCATATTGACCACTAAAACAACATTCTTTTGTTTCTATAGATATGTTCCATCCCCCTAGATAATACATAATCAATTTCAAGAGAAAAAGAAGAAAACTCGTCAAAATGTTCACTAGACAAGTCATAAACTTGTATCTCATGCAGAGTGAGAACTCATCAAACAATTGGAAATATGAATGGCTTAGAGTGAATCCTAATCAGCCTTGCAATTTAGTAGCTCTTGAACAAAAATAAAATTTTAAGGATCAACAGCCTATAGGTCATATTAACATGTTGAGCAACTTGTCTATACCCAGGAAATAGCGCCTGAAATCAAAGCATAACAAATGTTATTCTCCATTCTAAAATATATTCTTTTTTAGATATTGTTACTTTTTGTTGGTGGAAAAGGATGACTATGCAAATATTGTGGTCATCCTGTTAAATCTTTTCCGTAGAGATAGCAAGACTTCATATTTGCAGATATAGTTCTAAGGTAAATTTATGCAGAATTACCAAAAAAGAAAGTTTTTAAACCTTAAAACCAGATCTCTGAATTGCAATCGCCACAGCTTGAAACTTGGGATAATCCTTCAACTTGGAGATAACATAAGACCTCCCAATCTGCAGATTGTATTGACTGAATTTTTTAAATACAAAAATATAAGGTATCATAGATGCATAAGTTGTTATGTCTGACTAGAAGAACCTAGTCATCCTTTTTTACTTCAAAAAAGAAGTTTTTATGTCAATAATAGGTTTACCTGCATGAAACTGAAATTAATCAAAAAAGATGTAATCTCATTATAAAATTATAAGCGACACAAAAATCATTTGCATTCGTGAGTTGAAGCAATACAGTAATTGAAATTGGTATATTTGTACTAGCTAAGTAGTAAACTCAGCCAGAGCTCTAATGGCAATGGGGTAGACTCTGTGAACTTTTTTGCTTCTCTATTTCTTTCGTTTTCTCGCTTCTTGTTCCTTCCTTTCTATTTTTTTCTAATGTATAATTTTTTATCATATTACTTTAAAGAATTGAAAAAATAATACAAAAACATGAAGATAATGAAAATTACTATTATTTATGTTATTGGGACTTAAAAGAAATTCCTCTTATCTAAATAATCTATTAATTAGTTTGTAAATATCTTACCTAGTACCTAATCTCTAAGTTTAAGTTACTTCAACTAAAATAACCTCTTGAACTGGACAGCTTTGGACGAGAGAGCTAGGACAAGAGAGGAAACATCAGGTGATCATGATGAACAAACATCTAGTTCAGATTGGAAGGGTCTTTGATAACAAATGATGAAAAAAAACAGAAAAAAAAGATCCAGTTGCTGTTGATGATAAAGTCTAAAGATGCATAAACTAAGGATTATATCAGAACTCGTCATTGCATACATAATAAATCTAAATATATTATTTGACTCATTGGTTGGTACTTGGTTGTAAAGTCAAAAAATGCACTTTTTTACCGTTCTACCAAGAAGAAATGCTGCTGTTGCACCAATTGTTGCTCCAATAGAATCAGCAATGAAGCCTATAGGTAAGCCAAAAAGATATCCACCACCGAGCTGGGAAATGGAAACATATATTTAATGCCAAGCCGAAACTAGAAGAAAGTAACACATATTTATTCATATTCTTGTTGTTTTAGAATGATTACTCATGAGATGAAATAAAACATAATCAATTTTGAATGAACTTAAACATCTGTGAGACCACAATTCAATCATCATAAGTATATTAGATCCCCAAACGGTTAACAGCCATAACAATAAAAGAACTGAAAAAACAAAACAAAAGCTCTTCATATAGCACCTAACAAATAAACAAGTCAATAAAAAAAATCACTTGCACCACCATAGTGGATGACCACCAAAACAAGATGTCAAGTTGCTAAGATATACAAAAAGCTCTTCTCAAAAAGAGATACACAGAAAGCGCCTGTGTAATAAGATTTGTATATGCAATAAATATGATTTGCTTTCTCTTTTTGAGAGAATATATGAGTATTTTTAACCTATGCCTTTCTTTAGAGAAGATCAATACCATGTAGCCCAGATGCATGAAGTTGGATTATTGGTAATGAACGAATTAAATCCCAACATTTCGATATTACTAACGTACCCTCCAAACATTTTATCTATTTTCATTGCTGGGGAGTAATAATTCAGGGAACCAAAATCATAACTGATGAGGTTCAAGAAAGATGAAAAAATTATCTCAAGTAGCTGTTTAAGTATAAACTGCCTATGAGACAAGTACTTGATAGATAAATACTTATTCAGGTTAGCATTAGGTTGATAATATGGCAAAAGTTCCAGAAAATTTATTGCAAATATAGGAACTGGAATCATCCAGGAAACAACACAAAACAATACTAGAAAAATTCAAAACAAATAATGGACAAATATTAATTCTTCTGGATGATAAGATCAACTTAGTTCCAAAGAAGATAATTAGAGTTGAATGGAAAGATAATGAAGTTGAAAGACTTGAATCAAAGGTTTAGGATTAATGGCAAACATCATCTGACTGTATGTCCTTGAATTGAACACATCATTTGGGAAGGGAAAAATATTCAACATTCTTTGTCGCTTCAGAAAGTATGCTGTGTGAGATAGGATGCCTGGATGTTAAAAATTATTTGGACGCATTACAGTACATACACAACAACAACAACAACAAAGCCTTATCCCACTAGGTGGGGTCGGCTATTACAGTACATACACGAGTATGAAATTTTAGACAACAGTTCAACCCATTGTTTCAAATGCACCTGAATTCAAATAATATAGTTAATAGCTATTCACTTTGTTTCAAATGTGTCGTAACTTTGTAACTTTATCACTCACGACTTGCTAGATGGCAGAATAAAGTAAATGGTTGCATAGAAAAAGAAAATTGGCAAACAATTAAATTGATAAGATCGATAAGAGATTTGTTAAGTAAAAATTGGCAGTTGAAGTCATGTCAACATTCACGTCACCTGCTTTTGGATTTTTTTTCATATATAATAAAAATTGAGATGCATATCTATTAGACTATTACTATAAAATAATGTTAAACTTGTGAAGACGCTTTCTTTCTTTTCTTTTGTCTGTACTTTTTGCTTCTTGTGTTTATGACAATTGTCCATCTCTACCCTTGGGAAACATAAGTGTGGAACAAACTCTGCACAAGCTGACATGTGTGTAGTGTAACTGAGGTTCTTAAAGCTTACAAAAAATCCTCACTGGAGACGGAAGATGAAAGAGCCAAAATTTTCTCTCCTACATATTGGAAGTGATGATATAAAGCCCATGTTTATAGCATGACATGTGGGTTTCTATTCAAAGGTTCTTAAAGCTTACAAAAAATCCTTACTGCAGAAGGAAAATGATAGGGCCAAAATTTTCTCTCCCACATATTGGAGCCAATGATTAAAGTGATGACCAAAGACCCTGACTACAGGGTAACAGTTAGAACTTTACACAATGGGAATTCTCAAGAACTATGGGGGCACTATGTTGCAAATTCTCCTGCATGTCCATGTCAATCAATCCATGATTCTATCAGAAATATAATGATAAATATGTTTAAGACATAAAAGGAATGGAGATATATCGCTTGCAACATAATAGTTAAACACAGAGAAAGCATCGTTAGCGATTACCGTAAGTATTGATGCTGGAACAGCTAGCACTGTTAAAGGAACATATGCAAGAGCCCTGGTTATAAAGATAAAATCAAAGGATCTTTTGTTAGAAATATGCATGAATTATTTCAATCCCAAATGACAAAACAGGTTCTACAAGCTAACTATGAGATGCATTCTTCTAAAAAAAAACTATGAGATGCATTATTTATAAAGATAACAAAAGAACCCAACTATACTCCAAACTGATGGTTCTCAGTGAGTTGAAAATGAGAATTAGTTTTCACTTGTCAACTATCACAGACTAGCTAATGTTTTTTTTTCTGGAGAGAGAAAATGATGACTATTTCATCAAAAGGCGTCCATATTTATGTGAAATAAACTAGTTCAGACCTATTAGCAATCAAAATAATTTCCTAGGTGATTTGAAGAAGGATAACGCACAGATAAATTGCACTGTTTAATTTGCATGATTTATCTACAATTGTCCTGCAATATCCTGCAACAAACGAACCCAATGTCCTATGTATCCCTTTTATCATCTCAATCTAGATGAGAATCACCAGGAGGAAAATGCGGAATGATTTTCTTCCGCCTAGTAAATGAGAGGTGCAAACCTCCCATCCTATTTTGATGCTCAGAGTAAACCACAAACATGCAGATACAATGCATGCGATTACATTTAATTCATGGTTTCTTTTAGCAGATTAATCATTATTCTTAAAAAATTAGATGTATGATCTGATGGTCTGACAAAACTATTCAATTAACACATCTTAATTTAGGAATCATTCATATTTATGACGGAACACAAATTCACACTTACAATACAAGAGGACCCCATGGACCAACGCTTTGCTTTATCCATACCAAGAAATCCTTCAAAATCTGCAGTCGGTTAACAATCAAAGGGAGTTAACATTTTCACGATGCTGGCAACTTTATTAAGTAATCATTGAGCACCATCTAACCAAAGCTGCATGATATCGATAAATTAGCATTGCCGATCATCAATTTCTGCCATGATTGTAAATCTAATTTACGGTAGGCAAGCAATTGAGTTGAACAAAAAAACTAGTAAACCTAGAAACATTCTAAGATGTGTTCCAAAATGAGGAATAGGAGGAATCATCCATTGTTCAATAAATAGGAGACTATAGCATTTATATTCGCTCGTGTAGAAGAATCTTAACACAAACACACCAAAACGTATCGATAAGAACCAACAGATCTAGAAAGCAACGTTGCGTGTGTGCTACACAAACAGATCTTCTTACCTTTTCCAAGGGAAGTGTGAGAAAGGCGGTGAGGATGGCGGCGATGAGGAGGAGGAGGAGGGAGAGCCTGAGAACGGAAGACCAGGAGACTGCCATTGCCGACGAGAGCCTGCGGCGCCAGGGCCTGCACTCCTCCGCGTCTGCCCCTTCCACCGCTGCGCCCCCCGCCTTCCGCGCCCTCAGCCCCCCTCCGATGTCCACGCTTGCCAGCTTTAGATGCGCTGTTTCCACCGCCTCCCCTCGCTTCTCTTCACCAAAAATAACGATAGCACAGTTCACGGAGCGCGAAGCCGTGTCTCGGAACCGGAGATCTGCTCGCGGTGCTCCCTCCCTCTCTATTCGATCTCCCCCCTACTTTTCCGGCGCTGCTACTTTGGTGGAAAGGAATCGGACGCATGGGAGATGGTTGATGAAATGCCGCTGCTGCCTGCCACCGAACATTCCACGCGCGGACGGCGTCCTCCACGTTTGCCGGCGCGCGGTTTGGTTTTCGTTGGTTTGCTTATGCTTTCTCCACCGACGCTGGTTCGCTTTATTTTAACTAGCGCTTGCGGGGAGCCGGCGACTTGCGTGTCCGCCAATGCCGCGGTTTGAGGGGTTGTGGTGGGCCCCCAACTCCATCGAGACGGGACTCGATCTGAGACTGATAGCGAAAGAAATGGATCGAGGTCGGGCTCTACGAGCCGTGACCCGTGAGATGGGTCACTCGACTGCCGGACCCGACTTGGTTTGGAACTGAGAGCTTTTGCACATAATAACCACCAAAATTTCAAAATATGGTGCATATACATGTCACCGCATTCCCTATATAGTTACAAAGTCTTGGGCGCTAAGTTATGTTTACAATTTTAGAAAATAAAGCATTTAAGGAGTATAGAAGTTGAGACTACTAACTTGCTTCCCAATTTTCACATCATTAATCTAGTGCGTTAATCCGAAATTTTGTTATTTTTTTCTTTTACACTTAATTCTTTATTTATGAAAAATTAATTCTTTCATTATTTGAACAAGAGAAAAATGGACATACCAGTCCTTTTATAATCCATCTAACTTTTTTTTGCCTTTCATCAAGGGGTTGGTCATTTTTCATACTCCATAGCTATGATGGATCGGTTCAATCAATTCAATCGAAAAAATAATAAGTCTGATTTTGATTAGGTGATAAAATGAGATAAGCATGTGGATTGGGAAACAGAGAAAGATGGGGAGGAAATTAAGATGGTGAGGAGAGGAGGAAGGAAATTATCAATGATGACAGTGCAGTAACTGCAGTTATTGAATAATGGAGAGGAGTGAGATGAATCCTCTAACTTGGGAGGTCTTCTAGGCTTAGGACTGAAGAGGTCATTGAAGGCTTCAAGCTATTTCCTTTTGGAAATGGCTTAGTGTTGTTATATAAATTATGATAATAAAGATTAATAAATGGTAAGTGATTAGTTAAGAAGAATGACGAGATGAAAAAATAATGAAAATTTTGAACAGATTGTCCAAAAAATTGTATCACATGGTGACTCCAAACTTAAGCTCAATTGAAAATAGAATTCTATATAATGCTTTGATTTTTTTTTTATCTTGACATTGACTTTTTTTACTTTCAAGATAAACATGAGTCATATAAAAATGCAACGAAATATAATAGAATTTAATAATTAATATTTGACATCACAGGGAAATATTTAAGAAAAATTAATTCAAAATGACATGGGAACATAACCTCTAGCAGCCATCAAGGTGATCCTTACACCCAATACCACAAATAAAGCTTGCATCAGTATTTGCAAATTAAAGACTTATGTGCTAAATTCATATAGGTTGTGTTTGGTACAAGAATTTTGAAAAAAAAGTTAGTTTCTGATAACTAATCGATTAGATAGAAAAGTTTAGATTTGTATTTGGATGGAAAAATGTAATGATGAGAATTTAAAAGATTGATTTGATGGATAAGTTTTAATAGGTATTTGGATAAAAAATAAGAGGTAAATATATATTTTATTATTTTATAAGATTATTTTTATATTATTAATTACATAATATTTTTACAATTAGCAAATTAGAAAGAAGAAAAAAATTAAGATAAACTGATTGATAACTAAAAAATGAAATATAAAAGAAAATTTAACATCATAATTATATAAAATAATTATATAATTGTAACTTATTTAGAATACCATAATTAATAATTTAATTATATTATACTAATATCATACTAGTTAATTTTTATTATGATATATGATAAGTAAAATAAATAAAAATATTTACGTCAACATTTAAATAAGAAAATATATTTTTCTTAATAAATAATAATGGAAAATTATATTTTATTATAATACTAAGTAAATTTTAATAAATAATAAATAATAAATGTACTTCTTTTGTTATTATACATAAATAAATTATTAATTTATGATAATATAATATATATATGTATATCATATAATATATACATATAAAAATATTATTAAAATAATAAGTTATTGGTCTAAAAGTAGCTCCACTTACTTTTAGACCCATAAAAAAAAGGCTGTTCTTGTTATTTAGCAAGAACTTTTTTAAGTTCTTGCTATTAGGCTGTAACATTTGGCTAAATGTTCCAGTCGTATATTACATGATGAGAATACATGATGTGTTTGACCAAAGTTCTAGAACTTGGGCAAAGTTCTAAAATCAAACACGGTCATAAAGGTTCCATAACCGAACATAAAAAATCTCTAAATAACACATAAGACTGAAATCTTTGATCATGGTAATGCTACTCTCAAAATATAATTCTTCTCATTTGCATGAATACAAGATGCAGAGGAGAACCTTCCAAATTAGTATTTTTACATGTTACGGCCTAAGATATAATATTTATATAACATGACATGTACAAAATTGTGATCATATAATAATAAGTTCTGCATGTTATGAGTTATATATTTTTCTACATGGCATAATATATACACCATTCATGATAAAAAAAATAGTAGATATATCAAATATGAACAATAACTTTAAAGTACATAACTATTCTATATTTAAAAAATAATAATTACGATTGTTCATGCGTTGCGTACCTAGGTGATCATAGTACATCAAACATTTAACAAATTTCCATAAATGATGATAAAATCAATTGCTAATTAAATACTAAACAAATAATAAACTACTTTGCCCGCTATGGCTGAACTTAGGCCGGTATAATCCGATGTGAAGACACTATGATCTAATCATAAGCAAACGATCAAAGGATGTATTTTTTTATCAACATTGTTGCAGTTGTAATTTGTGTGCTCGAGCATCGTCGCTATGGTTTAATTTATGATCTAACCTTCAGTTCTATGATTCAATGTGATGTAATATAATTATATTTTGTCTTATCCTATTCATAGCTACTACGATTGTGGTGGAGTGCTACGGATGATGATGTGCATCCAAAACATTATTTCATAAGATTGGTTCCATATAGGTGATACACTATTTATCATCTATTTAAAATTATATTTAATTAATACATTATTTAATACATTTTATTGTATTATCGTATTCAGCATAGCACGAATTGCACAAAGGAAGCAACTTTAACATAGAGTTCCCCAAGTGTACTATTTGACATAATTACCAAAAGTTCATGTGTTTGATATAGCAACCCCAATTTTTAAATAGAGGTATTCGAGTCATTTAGATGAAACCCTACGCTAAACTTTATAAAAAGTCCTCAAACCATCATTCTCCTCTCTTTTTTTTCTCTCACATGACAAATGCAAACATAGGAGAAAAAAAAGAGGAGAACGAAGAAGGAGAGGGCAAAGAGGAAGAGGACATGAACAAGGAAAAGGATATTAACGTTGAGGAAGAACAAGCTCATATATGCAAAAAGAATTCAAATTCATCTCTCCCCTCTCAATGATGTTTTTGAAATGTACACGACAATGAAAGTGAAATGAAATAATAAATTATGTCATGACTATTTATGAATGATATTAATGTATATTTTTATTGTATGATACTTGCATATGATGAGCACGAAGTTAAGCAATTATGTCATAATGTTTATGTTTCAAGAATGTTTTATGAATGAATGTCATGTAAGGTTCGTGATATAATTCATGTTATGCATGTTAATAAGTTATTATTATGACGATGATGTATCGCGTGTAGTATCATATGATAGTATATCATGATATGTATAACTTTTACATACTCTAAGTGAGATTCTGCACTTTGAATTCGTGCAGGCAATAAAAATGAAGTGATGGACGACAGTTCAAGCTCATGACGAAATGTTGTATATGCTTAGGGTTAAATAAGTCATATGATTTTAGATGAACAATGAGGTTAATGATGTAATGATGATTTTAAGCATTTAATGTCTTGTGGAATATTAGTATATTTTATTAATAGAAAATATTTAATTATTATTATTTTCTCTAAATTGTCAAATCTTTCATTGTTAATTGATGTTTCATGAACGAGCAAACGACAAAAAATTATCCTAAATGCCTAAAACTTTTAGGGTGAATTTCATATCGTTACACTTGAACCATTGTACCAATTCATAATTCTTCATTTTTATTAATAACAATGTATGATAACACGCAATTCAAAGCAAGGGGAATGAGATATCTAGATTTTAAAATTAAAACTTGGAGAAACACAATGAAGCATTGTCAATACTCAATCATTTGCATAGATTGATAACATTTTCATAAGTATTCTATCTCTAGTACAAAAACTCTAATATCGATTGATAAGCAATAAGTTATTTCTTATTAGCTCATTCAATATGCAATTTATTGAGGGATAAAAATGGTCTAAACGTTATAAAATCAATCCATGGACGATCTAAACTAAATTTACGAATTCTTTATCTACTTATTGCACCTTCTTTTATTCCCATTAGCTTTGTCATCAATATTCTTCTTCTTGTGTGTTTCAAATTTCCTTCAATTTCTTTTTAATCTACCCCTCTAGTTATCAGAATGATGGATTATAATGGTCCCAAAATTTATTCTATAGTCATGTGACAATTGAACTCTTTGTATACTGACTTTACTTACAAATGCTTCTCTCGAACTTTGACCAAACATATTGATAATAAATAACTATTTCTTAAATAGAGTACCGAAGCAAAACAACTTTTTATTTTCTTTTTTCTACTAATCCTCTGAAGAGTACCCCACTTTCAATTAATCATTACATCAAAAATATTATTATAAAATTTGATAACTTGGTTCATGTGCAACTTAGCATCATCATGAAATTCATCATTGCATCGTCTATCCTAGTTTTATATGATCAATTAATTATGAAGTTCAAATACAAGAAAATAAAAATTTCACTATCAATGAAACTTAAAATAATACACATGAATGATATTTCATAATAGAAATAAACATGCTTTATAAATTAAAATATTATCAGATGAGAAGTGACAAATTATCAAATAAATTAATTGTAATAGCTTTATCAAATGTGATTAGACTTTTTAAAACTTGAGCATTTTTTCTATCACATACATAAATTTAACAAATGAACTTCTATAAATATAATTTATTTTTTTATCAGATGAAAGTAGAATTTACTTCTTTATGAAGTGCATTTTCACAAATAAATTTTATGGACGAAAAAGTTTTTTTCTTTCTAACCAAATAGTATTATTTGATTCAATAACTTTTATGACTCAACAAGTGAACAAATGACAATTAATTGTAAATAAGATTAGTTCACATGGTAATTTATTTTTTTTCTCTTATCTATCTAACTTATTTATATATTTCAATAGAATTTTAGAAATCACATCATGAAGTAAAATGTTACTAACAATCAAGTAAACATATAAACCAAACTTCTTTCCTATTGGACATATTCATATTTCATTTTTCTTTCATTCTTTTAAATAAACAATCAAGGTCTTACTTATAAGTTTTCATATTCTAATTCGTCGTCAATTATCCCTGTAAAATTTCAAGATAGCATTACTCGTATTCTATTTCGAAGTCTTTATAGACAAAATTTCTACCTACAACGATAATTTTTCAAAGATTCTATTTGGGATAGGAAGTTAAAAAAATAGTCTTATAGAAATTCTTAAATTATGAGTGTCTTATCAGTTAGCACATCAATACTATTTTTAAAAATATTGTATAATTTCATTTTGGTGTTGTCCATGACAATAGGATAGTATGTGGATATTTTGTTAATGAAGTTTGATATTGATATGAATTTTTTTTTAGAGAAACTAGACTTTAAGTTTATTCTAATTGATATATATAGGTCTAAAAGTAGATGGCCCTACTTTTAGACCTATATTTTAATATAGACATAAATATATATATATATATATTAATAGATATATACGTCTAAAAGTAGTAGGTGAAAAGCCAAAAAAAAACATTGGATCTTGTTAGGTAGCTAAGTTCTTGCTTCTAGCAAGAATTAAAATTTCGGAACTTGCCATCATGTGATGGTTTGACTAGGATTTTAGTTCTTGTTACTTTTTTTTGGTTCATTGTTTGGAAGAACTAACTAGAATTTGCCTTAGTTCTAGTTGCGAAATACAACCTTATAAGTGCATTTGGCAAGTGGAATTAATGTTCCTTCGAATTCTAATGAACAGTTGGATTAGTTCAAGGTTAGTTTAGAAGAAGCGTAACATAATGATAAGAAATGAGAGACTTGATGCAATAGAAAAAAGTAAAAGTGATGTATTAATTTTTTGTGAGTTTTAAATTAAAAATTAGTATTGTAAATATAAAATATAATATTGTTAATAAATAAAAAAGTATAAAGTATAAAATTTTCACTAAAAATATTGTTAAAAATATAAAATTTCATTTTTTAGTAATTTATATTAAACAAAATATTGAAATTTTTTAATGAAATAATAAGTAATATATATTATTATATTAATTCATTATTATTCATATCTTACATATAATAAATAAATTATTATACGTAAGATAGATAAAAAGAAGAAAAAACTATAAGGGAAAAAAGAGTTTGCAAAAGAAAAGTCACGTCGTTTTCCAAAAAAAAAGAAAAAATTCAGCGGCTGGTTCACCAAATTGGTAAAAACAATTGGGGAGAACCAAGGTTACATGCGATCTCATTCCCCCTTGCAAGGATACATTTGAAAACAGGACTCAAATAGCACCTAATTCTACTTGTCAAAAGCACCCATAGTAAAACTATGTTAAACCTCAAATTTTGGACAATTCTTGACTTCCGTGCGAACTTCAGAGTTCATGTATTCAAGAAAATAATCGAGATCAATTGAACATTATTTTCACTAGTGCACAATAAGAGGAGAAAAAACATACTTGTGGATGGAAGAAAATATGTCCTTGGGTGTGTTTGGTAGGAGAATTTTGAAAAAAAGTTAGTTTTTGAGAATTAATTAATTAAATAGAAAAGTTTGAATTGGTGTTTGGATGGAAAAATATAATGATGAGAATTTAAAATATTGATTTGATAGATAAATTTTAATAGGTGTTTGGATAAAAAGTAATAAGTACCTCACCCATTGAATGATGGCTATATCAACTATTCTGATATTTAAATTCGATATAGATTCTGTGTTCTTTACTATAATTATATCTTAATTATATCTTGAGCTCATATCTTTTCTTTTTTCTAGAATCGCAGACGAAAGAAAGAATTTTTATTGAAATCCAATATATATTTTATTATTTTATAAGATTAATTTTTATATTATTAATTACACAAATTTTTTATAATTAGCAAATTAGATAGAAGAAAAAATTAAGATAAACTAATTAGTAACTAAAAGAATGAAATATAAAGAAAATTTAACATCATACTAAAATCATACTAGTTAATTTTTATTATGATATATGATAAGTCAAATAAATAAAAATATTTACGTCGACATTTATACAAGAAAATATATTTTTCATAATAAATAATAATGGATTTTTTATTATAACACTAAGTAAATTGTAGTAAATAATAAATGTTCTTTTTTGTTATTATACCTAAATAAATTATAAATTTATGATAATATATAAATAATAAATAAATATAATATATTTGTATATAATATATACATATAATAGTATCATTAAAATAATTTGTTATAGGCATAAAAGTAGCTCCACCTACCTTTCGACCTATAACAAAATAAAAAATAAAAAAATAGGTTGTTCTTAATTTTATTATATAAAGCTATGGTTAAGTTCAAATTTACCATTCCTATCTTTAATTACACTTGTTTCCTTTCAAACCTTCATTATTCTTAATTAATTATTTAGTTTTGAATTATGAAAATAAGCATTCATTAGTTTATTTTTTTATTTCCTCTAATTTTAGAGTGTTACATGGATCCTATTTTAAATGATAATTTGAAGGTGCTTTGAAGAATGGGAGAAAGTGTGACTTTGAGGATAGAATATTCAATATGGGTAAAGAGCCCCTCCTTAGCGACTGTGCTAAGGAGGCAGCTTAGCGCGTATAGGAGCCCTTTGATTACATATGATGGTGTGCATCTCTTTCCCTTTTTAAAACTTAAATCACAAAATCGTAGCCGTCCTTCTCTTTTGACGGCCACGATCGAACCCGACTAGAATAAAACTCGTCTCAGCAAGCAGCTGTCCATCTCTTTGAACCCTAACATTCTCTCTCCAGTTTTAGTATCTCCGGCTGACGACTGCTTCTACAACCTCTCCGGCTCACAGTTGTAGAACTCTGCGACCTCTCCAGCTGACATCTCCTATCGAACGACGGCGTTGAACACCATACTCATGTCGAAGGCTGCAACATCAACTCGCTCGAGCGGTGAACAACTTGGAGATTTCGACCATTGGGCTCTGTGGTATATCAATGATGTCCATGGTCAACTACGGAAATCCGCCAACAAAGAGAAAGATATGCCAACCATGGGATTTGAAGGTAGGTTTAGGGTTTCTTTATGGTGATCGCTAACCTTATCTACAATGATTCTTTTTACTCGCTCCCCGAGCTCCGTCGACGCCCTACCACTCGAAGCCCCCGACGAAGACCATCTCAGTTTCAACCTCAATCTATGACATTCTTAGCATCGAGATCAGCAGGCAACATATTGACATTTTTATTTTTATTTTCTCTCATTATTCTAATTTACTGACAATTGGAGCCCTAGATGTGGCATTGAAACCACTAGTTATTTTCTCTCATTATTTTTAGTTTCTCTCATTGTTCTAATTTCAGTGACGATTCCGGACATTCTTGGCATCAACTTCTGCATCCACATATTCACGTTAATAATATTTTTGCTATCATTATTCTGATTTCTACTAGTAACGTGTTATGTTTTTCATTCATTGTTCTGATTTCTTATTATAACGTGTTAATTTTTTTTACTACTTGTAATGTCTCTATTTAGGTACAAAATTTAATTCACCCATATGTGAAAGCGGAGAAGTAACATGTATTAAAACTTCATCGACAACTAAGAATCTCGGGCGTAGATTTTATGGCTACAATAACTATGGGGTTAGTTTCTATCTTGTGTACATATGTTTTATTTCACCTCTTTAAATAAGATTCGTTGTAATGTGATATCTAAACTATGTGTTAATTTGTTTGCAAGAAAACAATATCATGTGATTATTTTCGTTGGTTGGATTCGCCGCTCGAGCCTCGTTACATGACAGCATTTAATAAATTGGAAGTTGAACTTGAAGCGAAAAAATGGCGACATCGAAGAACATTTAGAATGACATTTTTACTATGTATTTTTTTATTTTTTGTATTATTTTCAAGTAGTATGCCAATTGAGCTTGTTATGTTAGTTAGCTCTATTTTTATCAATATGCGAAGACGAATGTGAAGAATGTTTAGAATGTTGTATTTGTAGTGAATATGTCTGATGCACTGTGATCAGCAATGTTTGGCGTGCAGCCTACATTATCAATGTTTGATGTGCTGCCTTCAATGTCCATGAATGCTCAGAACACACAACTTTGCATCTCTTTGCCTATTTGATCTTATTTGCTCTTCTCTATCCATGAATGCTCAGAACACACAACTTTGCCTCTCTTTGCCTATTTGCTCTTCTCTTTGCCTTGGATCGGGACCTCGTTCATGCCAACTTTGCCTCTGGCATGACCTGCATATGGGATCCTGCCCACTACAACGAGTGGAACAATGACGACAATCCAATCTTATGTGTTGCATTCAAGCCGCGCAATCCAATCTTACAACTAGTATATGTTTGGAGGGAACCCAGCCGGCACAACGTTTATTGTACACAAATAATTGGATGGAACACAAATACAAGTATGCATCAGACACAAATACAAATACAAGATGCATGAGACAAGTATGCACAACGTTTGGATGGAACTCAACCGGCACAACGTTTATTCTAGCTGGTTGGAGGGAACACAAATACAAGTATGCATCAGACACTACATAAAATCTTTGGAATAAACACTACATGCATCAGACACTCAGTTTTATTCAAGATGTTCTGAGGGGGGATCCGAGTTAAATCTTTGAGAATAAAGACATCCAGAAACCATAATAACAACATAAAACGTAATAGATTACATGTAACTTTGATGGCTACAAGTCCACTTAATCATCATAGATTACATGTAAAACATACATACAAGTCCACCTAATGATTCAGAGATTACATGTAAAACATACATATAAGTCCTACAAAACTTTCACCAAAAAGAAACTTGTCATGCTGGTTGTTATGTTGACTGTCATGTTGATTGTTTGCATTCCTCAGTTTCGCGAGTAGCAATCCCATTAAGATAAGCCACCAACTAGCAATAAATCATTCGAAAAAGTGAATATTAGTATTGTAATAACATGAACACTACATAAAATCTTTGGAATAAACACTACATGCATCAGACACTCAGTTTTATCCAAGATGTTCTGAAAGGGGATCCGAGTTAAATTTTTTAGAATAAAGACATCCAGAAACCATAATAACAACGTAATCATCAGATGTTACATGTAAAACATAATTACAAGTCCACCTAATCATCAGAGATTACATGTTTGTAGTCCTTAGTTTGGCGAGTAGCAATCCCACTAAGATAAGCCACCAACTAGCAATAAAGCATTCAGAAAAAGTGAGTATTAGTATTGTAATAAAATGGCTAGGAAATTAAGATCAAAATCATGTTGAGTGAAAAATACACTTACATCATATCTATTGTGTCATGCGAGCCTCTTGCACATATTTTTATATTAAAAAAGAACAACTCAATCATATTAAACATAGTTTCAATAATAATAAAAAATAATATATAACATATTACCTTAGGCACTGGACACTTTTTAGTATAATGTCCTTGTTTGCCACACTTTTTGCAAGTTCTCTTTTTTGTCTCATGCTGGGATAACGAAATCTCTACCCCATATTTTATTCTTGCACATTTTCTCGGTCTCTCTTTTGATTTAACAGGATTTGGATCATGTATTGTAAACTCGAGTCCATGTAAATTGCAATCTACGTGTTCAGAAGTAGGTTCAAGGGTAGGATGGATTGAGTTGTCTTCTTTTCCAGCAATTGTCAACTGATTAACAAGATGAGTTAGAATCGGAATCCCAATGTTGAAGTGCTTACGAGAACGCATACTCATCTCTAATGCCCTCCATATATTGGTCCGCCAAGTCCACATATCTGAGGGAGTAACACAATCTTCATTTGTTGAATTAATATCATGAAATACATGTGCATTTGAATAACGAGCATTTTTTGTCCAACGATGAAGAATGTACTTATCCGATAATCTGATCATCCTTTTTTCATTAAGAATCAGCATAATATGAGCACAAAATATCCCATCTTGTTCAAATTTTCTACATGAACAACTTACATAAATACTTGGCACATTAGTGTATTATACTCTTATCCTTTCCTTATCTTCAGAGCCAGCTTCATATACATAGTACATTTCTTTTCCATTGTAATCTGATATTTTCCTTGACCAAAATTTTAAGAACTCTTTGAACTCATTTTGTATTAATAGGAAAAGTTTTTTAGTGTACATTTCAGCAGCATGTTTTTCCAAAGGGCTAGCTGTAATTGGAATATTTTTAGAGTTAAAATTTTTGAAATCTTCTCGTTCCTCGGCCTCATGACGAGATGCAAGTGCTTGGTCATATTGGAGAACAAACTCAGTCAACGATGTATTCAAATTTACAAAATCATCAAAGAACGCATTAATACTTTCGGATCGTTGTGTGGTCCTCATTCCTGCAAAGAAAACATCAGTCAAATACACAGGGACCCAATGATGACGCTTTGCATACATGCTTGCTAACGAATGACCGTATGCAATGTCATACTTTTGTTTTAATTGACTCCACTTCTCTTTAAATTCTTTAACATCTGTTGATTCATATATCCACTTGTCAAATTTCTTTTTAAAATTGTCTCGTGAATATAAGTCTTGAAGATGGGACATGGCATTCCTTCGAATATGCCAAATACAAAATATATGTCGTGTATTTGAAAATATTTTACGAATAGCATTACCCATTGCAATATCTTGATCATTGATAATGGCCATGGAATGCTTCGCACACATGCACCTAAGAAATGTTTCAAATAGCCAAATAAATGTTTCTTCTGTTTCATCCGCTAATAATGCATATCCAAATAATGTCGATTGCCTATGGTGATTCACTCCGGTGAAAGGTGCAAATGGCATATGAAATTTATTAGTTATATAAGTTGTATCGAAAATGACAACATTGCCAAAGGTCATATAAGAATCTCTTGCTCTACTATCAGCCCAAAAGAAGCTTCTTGCCGTGTAAGTCCCATCCAATTCCCAACTAGAAAAGAACGAATCTTCTTCTTCAGATTTGTTATGAAAATATGAAATAATATTCATGCATTCTCTATCCATATTATTTCGTCTTATTTCTTTCAAATGGTCCTTACAGTTCTGTGTAGTAACAGATGAATCATTACAAGGACTTTTACTATTGCAGATGGACCAAATCCGCGTTGATGTAGTCTTTCCATGTCTGCCTTAGAAGAAGAAGATAATGATTGGTGAGAATGCAACATGCAGACTTTTGATGGAGTGGCTAAAGAATGTGTGTGCTCTTCGACAAATGATTTTACTTCCCACTTAGCATCATTATTTAAACCAACTATCAAGTGTGCTTTACAACCGTCTCGAACATCACTTCTTCTTTTCACTTCTCTTCCCATGGTTCGCTTATCATTAAGATTCTTATAATCTTGTTTAGAACAAACAAGTCTTCTTCTTATGACTTGATTGTTTTTCCTTGACTTCATCGGATAATCTTTTCGTATTGAGAAACCAACTATTTTAGCATATAAATTGTAGTATGTATATGCGTCATTTTCTGTATCAAAGATCATTCCAATATACGGCTTATTAATTTCATAAAAATTTTCTTGCACCTCATCAACATGCATATGTTCAATTGCAATTTCCTCAACATTTTGCAAGCTGTAGTAAGGAAAAGAGACCAAAAAATTACAGCAAGCTTGAATTAATTGTAACAACTAGAAGGATCAGTGCATACATATACCTTTCTTGGGTGATTTCAAGTTCCTCTATGCCTCGATCTTCGTATTGTGTATTACTTTCGGTTGTATCCATGACTTACTAGAAATGATCATATAAGCATATAAACATTTGATGTAATTACTGAAATTTAATTAAGTAGAAAATGTATGAAGTATAAAAAAGTATTAATACTACCATGCAAACCTACCCTGCTCACCCCCTTATCAGTTGTTAATTATGTCATTCAGTAGTCACACAATGTTATAAAAAATTACAACAAGCTAAACTGTTGCCAACCCATAAAATTTCGAGAATGTAATGATATGTAACATAAACTATAAAAGAATAATGCAATTGTTTTAATCCATAAAGAAATCAAACTGTTGGAGAAGACTCACCGGACAAATCCAACGAGAAGGAGAAAAAAGGCACCAACCAACCAGCAATTGTATGATTAGCGTGGACAAGCTGCAGGAAAAGAGAAGTTAGGGAATCCAAGTAGTTGGCCAACAACCAGTGAAAAAGAGGAAAAAGATCGAGCTGAACAAATGTTTGAAGTTTTACGGCAGGCAAACCACGAATCAGCGAACATCCAACTGAACAGGTACCAACCAGCGATCAGAGCAGGGAGAACGAGCAAAAGAGGCATGAGCGGACGAGCGAATGAGTGGCTCCAAGAAAGAGAGGAATTAGAATTAGGGCACTTCTCGTCGAGTTAGATCGTGGCCGCTCATCAAGGTTCGATCGTGGCCGTCAAAAGAGAAGGACGGCTGCGATGTCGTGATTTAAGTTTTAAAAAAGGGAAGAGATGCACACCGTCAGATGTAATCCAAGGGCTCCTATACGTGCTAAGCTGCCTCCTTAGCACAACCGCTAAGGAGGGGCTTTTTACCCATTCAATATATATAAGACTTCTAGATTGAGCTTTGGATATCAAATTAGGACGTTTGCTGGCCTTATATGATCTTGTGGCTTAAATGATTTTTAATTAAAGTGGTGTGTTATGTTAATGAGATAATGGGTTTTTTTAGGTGGCCAGCATTCGGTATTTGGAAAGCGTTGCGGGACATTAAAGAGCGTATTGTTCCTATTGAGTCAAACTAATTAGGTATGAAGATTTTCTACATCCACTCAAATTCACCTGCTTAGTAGGAGAAGTCGCTTATCATTTCACTCCATTTGGATTGATAATGGGTTTTCAAATCATATATAGTAAAAATATTTACTATATTTATGTTATTAATGGATTCGGTAATTTGAACTAGAAGCTTTTCCTGCCTGATGCTCTGTCCGGATATTTTAATAATATTCTCCACGGTGCTAGGAAGGAGAGAGAAATGTAAGTTATTTAACACTGTGCAAGGTTGTTTAGTTATTTGGTACATGTATTTGCTAGTTGTTAATTTGTCCACAAACACTGTTCTTCTCATAAGGGAAAAAAGAACTGAAGACATTTGAATAGGCAATAAAGAAGAAGATAAACTCGACTACATGGCAAAAAAAGATATTACCCTATTACAGCTGTAGACAGGGGCAATTAAATAAAAATCTGTATTTTCTTTATTTCCTTTGGTAATTACTACTTGATCTTGTTGACTACTCACTATCCAATTATGCAAATGGGAATAAAGATTATTGGGAGGGGGGGTTTAATCTATATCCGACCGATCAAAATAGACGTGATTGAACAGCTCTTTGTGATGATGCACAAAATGGAAAAAAGATCCGACTCTGTACTGGTTCAAATGAGGTAAAAAACATTCCTAGTCGGTTGAGCACGGAACGGGCCGATTCGGTCGCCTCGCCCCCACATTGATTTGAAATTTTTGAATTTTATCGGCTCGGGATCAAATCTTATTTTCTTGAGATATGGCCGGGTCTTGATTATTATAATACAGACTCGATCGTGACTCAATTAAATATATTATATTAGTATCAAATTATTTTTAAATATTAAATTTATATTTATTTTAAATAAAAATATATATTTTATTTAATATATATCTTAAATATACATTATATTATATTATATTATCGTATATATAATTAAATTGGTAGTTATCATATTTATATAATAAAATATATTTTTTATTATTTTATTTATTATTTTACTTTTTATGATCAAATTGAGACAATAAAAAATTCTTGATTTAATCGAGACGTCTAGATTCCGAATCGGACCGGGACCAATTTTTTTTCCCCTAAAAATTCGGAGCAAATAGAATCGGACCGAGTGATTTTGCTCGCCCCTACTCACTTTGTGTGTCCGATCGGCCAAGGCATCGTAGAGCGTCGGCGTTTGGTGGCCCCTCCCACTGACATAGATTTGTTGCCTTTTAAAAATGTTTAGGTGATGCCATAAATTTAATGGGGCAGAAGAGATTAATACGAATTTAAGACATGCTCACTGCAATTAAATTTATGGTAAAAATTAAGGCAACGATTGTAATAAATTTTCCATTAAAAACATATTAATTGTTTCATTAATCCAATTAAGTAACTGTTTAGCGACAATTTTTAAAACAGGGGAGTTGGTGGCTTGAATTATTATTTTTAATCATTTTGTTCAGTAGATAGCGACTTCTCATCGCTTAAGTAAAGATTTCGAGTTCGAAATCTTTGTGATGTAAAAAAATTTCGTTGAGAACTTCATCTCAGACGACATTAAAATAGTCGAGCTTAATGGTAGATAAAGACTTAAATTTGTGACCGGTGTGCACTCGCCGCCACTTTCCGGACGGCAACAAAAAAATGTCACGAACTCTGTAAATTAAGACAGCACGATTCATGTTCAATTGCTATCAATATTCATAGATATTATTGTCATTATTATTTATTTATTTGATAATTATATCTTATAATTGTTTATTGATAATTTATTGTTTATTATAAATTGTTATAGTTATTGTTTATTGCAAATTTTTTGTTGTTAACTTAATCATTGATAATTAATCACTGGATGCGAATTAAAAATGATAATAAAGGATTATGGATAATGACAACTATTGTTTAATTGATTTTCATCACTCAATGATTGATATAACGTAGTGATATATATGCTCTCACGATTACACATCAAATGAAAAAATAAAAAAATATAAAATAGTTGTTATAAATAAATAAGATAAAAGTTAAATTTTATCGATCATAATGTCGATTGATTATTCTGAAATTGATGATTAATTATTATTGAATTAAATGGCACAAATAACATAATTAGAAAACTGATATTTTAATATTTAGAAAAAAATTATGATTGTCCTATTGTGTTATCCTTCGTTTTCTACTATTCAATGAACTCATTGACTTATCTCCCTTTGGTCATTATTTCATGAAAAATATTATAGTGCTCACTTAACATTTTAAAACTATCAAATTAAGATGATTATGGTTGACGAATAATTAACAATACTTAATGAATAATTTAAATATTTATTATTACTATATATTTAATTATAATTATGTTTGATGGAATATTGATTGTAATTTTCAATTACAATATCAATAAATTCATAACTATGAATAATTAATCATTAGTTGATTGACAATTATTAAATCGATAATTAATAGTTGGGACTGGAATTGAAAATGACCAAATGACGAATGCTTAAAAATTAATAACTGATAATAATCATTGAGCATTAATTATGAAGATTGTTCATTGATAGATACTGATACATTAAGCATTGTTACATTGATTGTTGTAATTGTCTGTTCAATTGGTTATCATTGATTTTATTTATATTTTTTTATGCATTCTGCAGCGAACAATTTTATATTCATAAAATATTTTTCATGTTTATATCTGTTTAAAAAAATAATGATGATGAGAAAATTGATCACTCCTTTATAGTTTGACTTGCATATGAATATAACCGCTAGCTCTACTATATACTTAACAGTGTAGTACTTGGATATTGAATAATTGAATTTTGCTAAGATTAAATTTATGATATTTAAGATCTTCATTATGCAAATTAGAGTAATTAAAGTAAAAAAAAGTTGAATTATATAATTGGGCAGTACTTTTGAAAATTACACTATGTTTTGTAGGTTACACAAAAAATGTTTTCAATTTTGAAAAAAAAAAGGCTTTTTTCACTAAAATTTTTAATTTCACTCCTACCAAAGTTCCACTATTTGCCAGGTTGTCATGTTAATCTTGAAATTTCTTTTATGTAACCATCCATATATGTATATTAAGGGCATCCTACATGTATACATATGAAACGTCTGGAAAGTTCGAAGCATTTAGTTTTTAATTGCATAATAAGTAACTTCTTATCAGAAATTATTATGGGGAAAAGATAAACTCATCAACAAGGCAAAAAAGAAGGTGCTATAGCTGTAAACAGGGGCAATTAAAGAATCAATGTCCATATAATTACGACCATATAATTAATTACCATGGTCAATAAATACCAGTGCCAAATCCCAGAATTCCAGAGTTTGCTTGCACTAACCAGACCAGCAGAGGAACATATTCTTCTTCTTGTGTTCTTTTCTGCCGCTCCTAAAATTCACGGAGCAGCTTTCTGGTTCAAGGTCTGCATGCTCTGCTTTCCATCACCTTAGAAGCTGCTTTTAGATGCATATTCAAAGTCTGCGTTACTGCTGTTGCATGTGATCTTTTTTTTGTGTGTTTTTTTTTTTTGTAACTGAGATCATTTCAAAATTTTATAATATTTTATAATATTTCTCAATGTACATTCCAATCAATTAAGTTGTCTGGGAAAGCTCTTGACCTACATATGACAACCTTAGGAACCATAAAAACATGAGTTGAGTTTTTTTTTTTCTTAACAAAAATGTATTTTCATCTATCCTTGAGTTGTTTCATGCTATCGGTTCTGTGGATCTACATGTTAACTCGAGTTAGATTATAAAGACTTTTTTTTTTCGGTTACATGAGCGATAGAAGAAATAAACTTGAAAATAAATAAGACATATAATTTTTACTCAATTTGAATAAGAGACTACTTGATCTACAAAGGCTCATGTTCTCATATTATAATCATCTTATTTACCCAACTATGCTCAACTTGTAGCATAGTTGAATTTTAAACGTTCGTGGGGTGTTAGTAACCTCAATCTAAGTTTGACTCATGAAATTATCATTTTGATTAAGAAATAAATCATTATTGCTCTTCAGATTAGTCGGGTGCCAATAGTCTCAGGCACATAAAACCTTCCGTAGACTCTGCCGGACATTTAAAAAATAAACACCTTATTTATTAAAATTCGAATCTAAAACGTGCCAATTAATTAGGTGGGGCCAAAAAGGAAATGTTGTTTAACGTACATCATGTAGATTTTTTAGCTTTTAAACATGTTTCAGTGTTACCAATGAATTTAATGGGACTGAAGAAATGGATACGAATTTCATGCATACTCATCTACAAACAAATTTATGGTAAAAAAAATAAGGCAACGACGTTAAATAAAATTTCCAGTAAAAACATATTAGTTTTTTAATTCTTTCCAATTGTTAATTGTTTGGCGAAATTTTTTAAAACACGGGAGTTGTTGGCCATCGAAGAATGATTTTTTTAAAAAAATTATATTATTAATTTTGTCTTTTGTAACTTCTGTTCAGGAGAAACGTCACCAAAAAGGCCAAAAAGGTCGAGGGCGAGGGCCAATGGCTTCCGTCACCTGCGCCCAGCTTCCTCCCCGCAAGGACAAGGTGCTGTTCATCCTGGGCGCGACCGGCAGCGGCAAGTCCAAGCTCTCCATCGCCCTCGCCAAGCAGTTCAACGGCGAGGTCATCAACTCCGACAAGATGCAGGTCTACGACGGCCTCGACGTGATCACCAACAAGGTCACCGAGGAGGAGGCCGGCGACGTCCCGCACCACCTCCTCGGCGGCGTGCACCCGGACGCGGACTACACCGCCGCCGACTTCGTCGCCGCGGCCACGCTCGCCGTGGAGTCCATCATCGCCCGCGGCCGCCTCCCCCTCGTCGCGGGCGGCTCCAACTCGTTCGTGGAGGAGCTGGTCGAGGGGAACGGGGGCGCGTTCCGCGCCCGCTACGACTGCTGCTTCCTGTGGGTAGACGTCAACCTGGTGGTGCTGCACGACTTCGTGGCCCTCCGGGTGGACAAGATGGTGGAGCAAGGGCTGGTGGAGGAGGCCCGGGGCATGTTCCACCCCGAGGCGGACTACGCCGTCGGGATACGCAGGTCGATCGGCGTGCCGGAGATGGACAGCTACTTCCGGGCGGAGATCTCGTCGGCCGTGGACGAGGAGGCAAAGGCGGCCCTGCTCGCGGCCGCGATCGACGAGATCAAGGCCAACACCTGCAAGCTGACCTACTCGCAGCTGCAGAAGATTTTTCGTTTCGCGACGAAGTTGGGGTGGGACGTGAAGCGCGTGGACTGCACCGAGTACTTCCTGAAGCGGGCGAAGGGCCAGGACGTGGAGTTGACGTGGGAGCAGGTGGTCGGGGCGCCGGCCGCCGAGATTGCTAGGGGCTTCTTAGACGCAGAGTCGGACCGGAGCTGATGGAAGAGCGGTGCCACCCAGTTTAATGACGAAGTTGCAAAGCAAACTAAACTCTTTTAGGTGGATTCTTTTTCGGCGGGGCGACATAATAACTTTTTATTCTTTGAAATTAGAAAATAATCATCTTTTATGTTTCTGTGGACAATATGTCTAATTTTGTCATGCATGCTCAGCATGCATAAATCATATTTTGTTCCAATTGAATGATATATTTTTTTTCATCGATCTACACGTGATGGGAGCTTATGTGTGTATACATATTATATTATACATCATGACATACATACATATATATATAGAGGTATATATATGGTTGTGCATGAACTTAAATTAACTTAGAACAAGACGCAAATTCAGAAAAAAGGGCAATAAACATATGTATTATTTAATCTCGACAGATCAGGGTGGATTATTAATTACTTGTCGTTGTATTCTATTCCCATGTTCTTGGGAACCATATATAGCTATAACTACATGCGCATATATGAAATCAGACCATATACGCATGTATAGACCACCATTCTCCTGTCTGATAAGTGATAAGTTTATAACGTTTCAGACGCCGCCGCATTTGAACGTGACCTTGCAGCTTCTTCCAACTGATATGGAGTACGCGTGCTTGGGCTTGACGAAGGAAAGCGGCAGGCGGAGCAGGGTGTCGCAGACGCACGCCTTGTCCATCGCCTGCAGCCACCGGCAGCAGTTCTTGTGCGCGAGAGGCTCCACGGGCCCGTACCCGTGCCCGTGTCGCCGGTGCCCGTGGCGCCGTCGCCCGTGCCCGTGCCTGTGCCCATGGCCATGGCCATGCCCGAGTACGCCGTCGCCGTCTTCGTCCGCGAACGGCGTCGCCGTCACGCCCCCGCTCGAGCTCGTGTTCGCTTGCATCACTGGCAGTATGGCGCAGGCTTCGTTGGCGAGCGCCAGCTGGGCGAGACACATGGGCCTGGTCTGCGCGAGCGTTGTGCCGGAGAGCAGCAGAGGGACGACGAGGAAGAGGCTTGAGAGCGCCATCAGCGGTAGAGGTGCTCTTGCAGCTGCCATCTCGGTGGTGGTTCTCTGCAGTAGCGTGTGTTCATATGCAGAGGCACCATTGATGCTATTTAAGGGAGAAGTGACCTGCTAAGGTACGAAGGCGTGCATACATGGCGTCCTCGACGTCCTCATGCGCTTGACGCCACCAGAATGCGAGATTTTTTTGCCGAGTTTTGTATCGATTGCCCAACGTATGACAAGGTTGTTGGTGGGAGAGGAGCAAGTTATGTAGATAGATGTGTCTCTATATGTGCTCCTCTTCCACCAACAACAAATGTACACAAATATTTCAAATGAAAAAGAACATCATATTTTTCACAAATGATAATAGAAATTAATATTATATATTAATATTCCTAATGGTAGATACTATAAGAAAATCGTCTATTACCCAGGGACAAGCATCATTCGCAATTTCCGATGACATTTACGACAAAAAGAAAAATTATTTTGAAATATCGACGATAATTCATCACGGTTATAATCTTCGAAATTACCGACCAACATCCATGGGTAATTTCGATGGACGGGGCTATCGATAATTAAGTTAATAATAAAATTATATATAATATAAATATATATCTAATATTTTATTATTAATATTTCCTACGACACCGTCCATCGAAATTATCCATGAATTTCGAAGGACGGGATCATAAATAATTCTAATTTAGTTCCACCTAACTTTTCCTTCTCTTTTTTTTTTCTCGCTCCCTATATCTCTCACTGTCACCTCTGTCACGCTCACGGATTCGTTGAAGTTTCTAATGGACGTGTATCATTAATGAAGAACACATTGTACCAACTGATGTTGAACTTGTGATAATTTATAAAGATCATAGTGTAATATAACAAGAAATCAAATAACACGGAAATAAGAATGAAAAGCCTTAGGCGAAAGGATCCAATTCAAAATAATGAAAAGTTACTAGTAACTCTAAGTCTTGTTCTCTCTCTCTCTCTTCAATTCGTAGCAGCTCTAAGTCGTCCAACACGATTCCAAAAGCTTTTTTTCATCATTCACAAATCACAAGGAAGATAAAAGGGTTCTAGGTAAATAAACAGTAAAGTGATGATAATTTATCTTCAAAGTTGAAGGATGTACCACTGCATCACATTATTGTCCTCAAAGCAGCTCCAAAAAGTGCACAAAAGTCATATTTTAATTTAATATTACCTGAATGATGTACCATTGCACCATATATATTCTTATTTCAAAGACCAACGCTTTTAAGATGAAAGGTAGCTTAACCGATAGACAAAATACAATAATAATAGGTTTGTATTAGTTATTCAATATTCTACTTACAAAACTCATCTAATCAAAAGCTTAAAGCGATCAACATCTCAATAGGCGGGTGTTATAGAGTTTGTTGTGAAATGTTAATAACGTCTTGAATTCTACCTCAACTGAAAAACCCTTCTGGACTCTGAGACATTCCGAAGTAAAATGCATCATCACATTCTGAAAATTCTATGGGGTATTCTATATGTGATTCGAAATTGATTTATTTTCTTATGTCCTATTTTTGTGAGATTAATATAGAGTTTCAATCGGTTTATAATTTCTATCATCTGAAAAAGGAAGTGTCTATATAAACTCTTTAGGGTTTTAAACAAAAAGTAATTTATCTTGTAATCCTCTTCTGTTTTCATTTAATAAAATTTTACATCGCCTTAATTTTTCGAACGGTGCATAATTTCTATCATAACATAAAAAACAACTCCAAAAGTTACACCAATCATTGTACTCAATACCTTATATAGACGGACTAGAATCCTAAACTAATTAGTAGCAAGTTCAAATAAATTTTAGCTTGACATAGAAAAATATTCCATTTGAATCATTTTTCTCATCAACATCAAAAGAACCTTGCCGTTAATATACACCTGATACCAATCTCAGAAAAAATTCAAATTATCAGTCTTCTTTGCGATCATCAACTCCAATAGCATTTCATGATTATTTGAATTTCCCAATGATATTTTTGTAACTCAATCTTATGAAATATTAATGTGTTTAGTTCACAAATAAAAATGAAGTAAAATTATTTTCAATGCACCATAACTTCTTGGGCGCAAATGTGGAAGACGATGTATACATTGTTACATCACAAAATGATTGTAGTCTAAGCATACGACTAATTTTGAGTAAATGACTTTCAACTTTACTCTCTTTTCTAACTCTATTCTCCAACTTTACTTTGTAACCAGACTACTCTCGAACTATTGATTTATTTCACCAAGTGTTCTTTTTACGTATGATAACTTGTTTCCCGATCACCCCACTTATGTGGACGTCACACATCACATTTTTCTCTCCTCTATGTGTGCTAGTTGTTTGACATGACAAAATAGTCTCTTTCAAACATCTTAATATAATAAATATAAATTATTAATAAAAGGAGAAAAGGGGTGGCACGCGCCCCCTTTCTCTCGTCCACCTTGTCAGCGTCAAAGGAAGAGGGGGCGGGGTGCGCAACCTTGCCGACTCTGTGAACCTCTTCACGTGAGTCTACGGCATCACATATGTGGAGGCCAAGCTCCACAACATGATGCAGGAGGACGTCCACAATTGCCTCAGTGTGCTCCATGGCATGGCATTCAACTTCAACAACATCCCCTCTCCCATTATCGTCTCCCGATTCGAAGCCCCATCCCCTTTCTGGCAACCTTGCCGCCGCCTCCTCTTACGGGACTTAGAAGGCACATTTGGTCATGTCACTAGCCATATGGTGCAGAACTCTGTGGTTCACGATCTGTATGCACTTGACAGTTTCAGCGGCGGGATGGAGGAGCTCGATGGTCGATCAATCCACCATCATCGCTCTGCAATGTGAGGCTATGAAGTTATATGTGAGCTTAGGAGTTGGGCGAGTGTGCTTGAGGGATCTGGATAGCTCATTGCCATTTTCTTTGTCGTAGTCTTGTGAATCGAGCATGATGCACGAAAAATCATGCACTAATTTAGGTTATCTAATTTGTATTTTAAGATGCCTTTTGTGTTTAAGAAAGGAGGAAATTGATTTATTTTTATTAAATCTTTTTAGATTTGATCTCTACCTAAGTTTGGTTAAATTTATGGAAGGGAAGGAAAATACAATGATTTTTTGATTAAAAACGTGTGGGGCACGAGGATGGGCAGCATGACCGTGATAGCAACAATCACATCCGTGACGAATAGCTGAAGGGGCGAGTTGAACGATCGACCATTATTAGAGTCCTCACGCTTGTGAGCGAGAGGAAGACACGAAGGAAATTTCAAGGCCTCACTCATTGTCGTTATTCTCATCATCATCCCCGTGAGTGAGAGGAAACATTTTCAAGGTCTCGGTCACGGTCATGATTACCAATCATATTCCATGTGCGAGGCACGTTCGTGAGCGCATGAAGATGCTGGAAGATAAACTATCACGGTCGTTCCATTGAAGTTCATCGTTGTGATGACAGTATGTTAGGTAGTTAGGCTGAAATCTTATCCATGTTGGAGATACAATCTTGGGTGGTTGTGCAATTATAAGGGGAAAGCTATAAAGAGAGAGCCAAGGCACTTGGAACATCATCTATGGAGGGCAAAAAACAAAGGTTGAAGGCTTGGTGAAGAAGATTCAGAGGCGCTACAAATGGAGTTTTGCCGGAAACTCGAGAGAGAACTATAGAATTAGGACCAATAGTTCTTGTTTCTTTATCATTTTCTTGAAATAATTATTAGATTGGTGATGTACTATAGTTTCATGGAGTAGTTTCTTTTTAGGATTATCTTGATTGAACCCTACTCTATATGGATCTTACATTTTTAGAGTTTATGCTTGAGATTTGTTTTTTAATCTACTCATTATCTGAAAAGAAGTTTTATATTCATCGAAATTTCTTGGAACTTTTTCTTGCATGTCATAATTGGGAAAATCACAATAGATTCAATTGTGTTGTCATTAAGGTGGCTTCAAAAAGCCCTTAATTTTCTATCTCAATTAAATGCACTTTGAGATTTGATAAATTAGATTAAAAATCGAAAGGATTCATTTCTTTTATTGTTCTCAAAAATTAATTTAAAGTCCATAATATTGGTTAAATTACCTTGAAAATTTTACTTTATTAATTTATCATCTTATGTTTGAGGACTCATATATGATGTGGTATAGAAATCCTAATAATCACTTATATTCTTTTAACTCTAGTGATCATTTCTTTATTCATCTTATTTATCCTTTATTAGCCATTATTTTTATAAATAATAAATTTGTTATCTTTTCTTAGTTAATAACAAGGAGAAGTAGGTAATTATTACCCATTTTCGTGGGAATGATACTTTTACTCATCATTTTATTAGTCGAACGATTAGTGTGTTTACTAGTGTTTTTTAGTTTGCATCAGTGCGTGATCTTGCAGTCTGATGATGGGGGATGACAACAACGCTTGGGCGAACCCGAAGTGGCTCATCTCGATAGTCCCATTGCAGCATTTGACAAACATGATGACCTCCCAATGCGAGTCGTTTGCTTTGTGCGGCTTGTTCAGCCCGCCAACGGTTGCCGCCGTCGATCTTGCTCTAATGCTATGGCAATTGTTGTTGCACTCATCATTGCGTAGCCATCGCAAAAGCTGCTTGTGATGGTGGTGACATCGTGAGCGAACATAGTGAAGAAAGTGGTGCTATCCTCTGCCTTGGCGTCGGAGTGGAGCGATTGAGGTCGTTGGTTCATGGAGTCGGAGCTAGATGTAGGGGAGAAGGATTGGGGGGTTGGTTCTTGGGCCCCTTTCTTCACCAAGAACAAACCTCTTATCAAGAATGGAATAATGGAAATGGTGGTGGTTGAATGTCTTAGGAATGTAAGGAAGGATGAGATGGTGTTTTGCGATCATTGTAAAACGTTGACGATCCCCCTCTTTATTATTTATTATTTATTAACGTTAGAAAGAGAGTATGCCACATCAGACTGCTAGCACATATAGAGGAGAAAAGAATTGTAACGTGTGACGTCCATGTAGGCGAGGCAACAGAAAAATAGGCTATCACATAGAAAAAAAAGCCACTTGATGAAATGAGTCAATAGTTCGAGGATAGTCTGATTGATTATAAAATAAAGTTGGATGATAGTTTTGGGAAAAAAGTTAAAATTGAAGAGCATTCACCGAAATTTATCCATAAGCATACACATTCCTTTGTTGCAAATAGACCATTAGTACCTAAGTGTAGACTTTGTATTTAGCAAAAAACTGAACAAAATTTAGATGTAAACATTTGCTCTCTATAGACGAAAGTTCATAATTGGTACGAAATTGAAATTGCAACTAAATATTAACTACTGATGCATATGCAATAATAATTTTAATGTGAAAAAATCTTTCAAAATTGAGAGGATAAAAAGTTATGGGTTTGAGATCAAGCTAAATTTCTACTACTATGCAAAGCAAATTTTCATTATACACCACTGTACCAAGATGAAAATACAAAAGTGAAAGAAGGTCATCAAAGGAACTCCGAATCAATTTTTTGGAGATAAGATGCTAAGAATTTGAAAGAAACATAAAGTCTTCCTTTCTCTTTTTCTTCTTCATCAAGAATACACAACAGTTGGCAACACTGTCTTCCTTTGTTTTCCAACCAGCAGCAACAACTCATAAACAAGATGAAGAACTCGTAAACAATTTTGTGAAAGGAAAAATGGGTGTCCCCCCATTTAAAATGGGGGGACCGTCCCCCGTTCTCGGGCGCCCGTCCAATCCGGATCGGACGGGCGCGGATGAAAAATATGGGTTTTTACTCTTCAACCGAGTTTTTTGATAGCAAATTTGTATCCCTCAGCCGATCGATCTGAATCTCGATCAGATCACAATATATAACGCAAACTATGGTAAAAATCGACCCCTTTTTACCGTCTCTCTCTCACCTCTCTCGCGGGCGATCGGCTGGCCACCGCACACCGCGCCTCTCTTGCGGGTGATCGGTGCGATCCACGACGGCCCCTCTCTCGCGGATGATCGGATCTGCGTGTTCCACGATGGCCCCTCTTTCGCGCGTACTGGATGACCAGATCTGTGTGTCTCCGATGAGATCCGCGCGATCCACGACGACCCCTCTCTCACGCGTCCCGGACGACCGGATCTGCGTGTCTCCGATGAGATCCACGCGACCCCGCCCAGATCTAGGTTCTTCCGACCTAAGGTGGGTTCTTCCGATGTTTATCCATTTTTTCCGACCACATATCTATGTTTTTCCAATTTTTTCGACCAGATTTGTATTTTTCGACCAGGCCGCACGCTCGCCGCCGCCGCCTGGCCTGCCCCGCGCGCACGACCCCGATCGTCGCCGCCGCCTGGCCTGCCCCGCTCGCAAGACCCCAACCGCCGCCGCCGCTTGCCCCGCTCGCAAGACCCCAATCGCGGACCCCGACCACCGCCTCTCCCGCCCCACTCGCAAGACCCCTGACATCGTCGTACGCCTCCCGCTCGCAAGACCCCGACCACCGCCTCTCCCGCTCGCAAGACCCCGACTGTCGCCGCCTGGCCTGCCCCGCGCGCACGACTCCGACCGCCGCCGCTGCCTGGCTCGCCCCGCTCGCAAGACCTCGACCGCCGCCGCCACCTGCCCCGCTCGCAAGACCCCGACTGCCGCCTGGCCAGCCCCACTCGCAAGACCCCTGACGCCGTCGTACGCCTCCCGCTCGCAAGACCCCGATCGCCGCCTCTCCCACTCGCAAGACCCCGACCGTCGCCGCCTGCCCCGCTCGCAAGACCCCGACCGCCGCCGTCGCCGCCTGCCCCTCTTTGAAACTAGGCGAATTATCAGTTTGACTCCCTTTGCCGAAACATTTTTATTTTTGCTCTTTAGACAATCCTGCTTATCAGCTTGTAGCAGCAATAAAGGACAACCGGACCTCCATAAAATTACATGCGCTCTTCGATAATGCCGGCTGATCAGGCATTTGATATCCTTATTGATAATGCTCTTCCAATGATTAAATGTTTGGTCTATTTGCTGTTGTTGTTGGTATATTCTGCCTAGTTATTGATCGCAAAAAGTTACTAAAAAACTAGGAGCAAAGATAGTTTGTAAAGTGATACCTTTTTGTAAATGTTCATCGTAAATTGTACTTAATTATCTTCTTTGTACTTATTTGTTTCATGTTACTTTGTCATGTTCATATATGCATGCATGTCTTGTTTCACAGGTCAGGCATGTCATCTTCTACCTCTTTCATATCACGTCAATTAGATATTCCTTTTTGTGCGTGTGGTGATAAAGCAATATTACAAACTTCATGGACAAATAATAATTCCGGGAGGCGATTTTGGGGGTGCTCTCATTTTCATTGCGTGTGGTGATATTTCTGTGAATGGTGCAAATGACATTCTTAAATTATTGGTTCGATATGTTGTATCAAATACAACCACGTCACCAAAAGTCAAATAACTATCTCTTGACCTACCATCAGTCCAAAAAAAATTCAGAACTGTGCCATCCGCATCAACCTCCCAACTATGAAAGAAACCCGGATCAGAATGTACTTTCATTTGAAAATTATATATAATTTGCAAGCACTCGACAGAGAAAGTGCATTTTCTTATGGTTCTCAAATGATCAATACAATTCTGAGTAGTTATAAGAGGTTCTCCAGACATATTAAGGGCTTTGATAATCTTAGATGGACCCATACCGAAGGCATGTAGATGACCAATAGCTTATATAGAAGTTGCGTTGATTTGATTATGTGATCTTAAGAACTTTACTTTCGATGGAGCTGTCAGACAATGACTGTGCTCTTCTTGAAATTTTTTCACCTCCCATTTTTCATCTTGCCTTAGAACCACATATAGATGAGCATGACAATCGTCCCTAACTTCTCTTCTCTGTGTAAAAGCTTGTGTCTGTGCTTGTCTTTGTGCTCTTCCTTAGAACAAATATACTTCACATTGATTACCTTTCCTATAATTTTTTGCTCATGTGAAGTTTGTTTTCTCACAGAAAAACCCACTAGTTTAGCATACATGTTATAGTACTTGTAGGCTTCTTCATCTGTGTCAAATAGCATTCCAACATAAGGTTTCGGTAACTCATATGCTTTGACAAAATTAGCATCATCTTCTTCAAGTGTATCATGTTCAATATCGTCTTCATTCATCCATTCTTCGGTCAATTCTGCCATGTTACTAACACTATTCTCACCGTCCATGTGCAATTTTACCTAAAAAATATAAACAAATGAACATTATAAATTACAAACTCATAATCATAAAATTTTTGATAAACTAATTCTTATTGAAATTTACAAATTCGTATCGTGTAAAATTTACAAACATGATGAAAATCATGGCCAAATGCAACTATGTTTTTGTAAAATTTACAAAATTTTCAAACAATTAAACAAGATTAAACATGTAAAATGACCACATGAAACTATGTTTTTGTAAACAATGTCCACAATATTTTTGCTCACTGTTGCGTTAAACATTTATTAAAAACTCGTATCATTGTAAACGATAATTATTAAGGAAACATATTTACACATGAAATAATTAAAAAAGTCATTAATTCATGTCGTTTGACCAATTCAGAGATAATTAAGTAATTACTAGATGATTATCTGCTTACATGATGAAGTTGATTAACTAAGTACAACGTGATCAAGCTTCAAGGTCATTATTACATAATTACAAGGTCACTGCTTACAATTGACGGTGATTATGACATAATTATAAGGTGCTAAATACATGGCAACCCGGCGGCAGCGATAGCCATTAGGCGTACGACGACGTCAGCGGGGGCGGAAGGGGACGTGCAACGGCGTGCGACGGCGGTCAGCGGTCAGCGATGGCGATTAGGCATGCGACGGACCTCAGCGGGAACGTGCGTGCGTGCGGCGACGGAGGCGGGGAATCGTCTTTCCTGTCGGTGAAGACAAAGGTCGGTCGGTCTGTGGATAAAAAAATGGAATAATGTAGATGACATACTAGGCAGCGACGGCGGTCGGGGTCTTGCGAGCGGGGCTGGCCAGGCGGCGGAGGCGGTCGGGGTCGTGCGCGCGGGGCAGGCCAGGCGGCGGCGGCGGCGGCGAGCGTGCGGCCTGGTCGGAAAAAAACAAATATGGTAAGAAAAATTGGAAAAACATAGATCTGTGGTCGGAAAAAATGGATAAACGTTGGAAGAACCCACCTTAGTTCGGAAAAACCCAGATCTGGGCGGGGTCGCGCGGATCTCGTCGGAGACATGCAGATCCGGTCATCCGCGAGAGGGGGCCATCGTGGATCGCGTCGATCGCCCGCGAGAGAGGCGCGGCGTGCGGTGGCCGGCCGATCGCCCGCGAGAGAGGTGAGAGAGAGACGGTAAAAAGGGGTCGATTTTTACCGCAGTTTGCGTTATATATTGCGGTCCGATCGAGATTCGGACCGACCGGTCGGGGGACACAAATTTGCTATCAAAAAGCTTGGTTCAAGGGTAAAAACTCATATTTTCATCCGCACCCGTCCGATCCGGATCGGACGGGCACCCGAGAATGGGAGATGGTCCTCTTATTTTAAATGGGGGGACACCCATTTTATCCTTTGTGAAAATAGGAAAGACCAACAGTAGCAGCTCACACACTTGAACCAGCTACACTTTTTTTCACTTTCTCCTTTGTCTTATACTTCCAGTTACACAATCTTAAACACAAAATTTTAAAAATTCACCAATAAGCATGTGTGAAATTGTCCTTCAGAAGAATATCACCCAACAGAACTATTTTTGTGTATTGTATTCGTTTTCATCTTTAACTTTTTCATATACTTTATCTAATTGGTCATTTTGCTGAGCAGAGAATAATAACTTACTGCAACATACATGCATCTAAGAATGTCTTGTGAATTGCACCATTGATCTAATGTGGTTCAAAACTTTCAAACACAACCTAGGAGAATACGTGAGAATTGCGATGAATAAAATATATCCCAATTTATGAATGAATTTGGAGGGGTTTAAACAGAATATTTTGCAACGGATTCCAGATCCTCGTGTGTGATGTTTAATCTAATACATAGCTAGCCTAGCAAGTCAAACACGTTTTTGTACTACTAATTAATAGATATCTGTCCAAATATATAAGTGCTCGTCGCATAGATCTATATATTGATCCAAGAAGAAGTCCTGTATACATAACATGTGAAACTCGTGCTCATTCACGTATTCACGTGTCCAAAAGTTGAAATCAGATCGAGTCTTGCGTCTCGTTAAATCGTCAAATTATGTAAAGATTCGAGAAAAAAAAGCTTAGACGATTGTTAAAACTTAAATTTCATCTAAAAAATTATTAGAGACTTAAATAACTAAAAGTTATACTTTTTTTTGTTAAACAAAACTAAAAAGTTATACTAATAGGTATTGGTGTTCATATTTTGAATGCTTATACGGATACATAAATCGTAACCCAACAAATAAAGATTTGTCTAAGTGCACTTTGTAAAAAAAAAAAAAGAAGCCGTAACTAGTGATATTATCAAATATAGAATAAAATAGATATATTAAAATATAAATTAGTATAGTACTTCGAAAAAAAAAAACATTGACGAAAAATGGTGAAATTCTTTGAATTTAAAAAGAAAATCACCCCCTCAAAAGTACAAAGCTAAATGGGAAAAAAACTTGTCTTTAAAGTACTGCTTTGCCAGCTGCCGCGAGCCTATTATTCATAAATAATATTACAATTTTATCTTAATTAAATTTTTTATACTCAATTAATTTCTTGAATCAAGCAATGAAAAAAAAATTCATATATATATATATATATATATATATATATAACACATTTTTTGTGAGAAAACATAGCTTATGTCTTGTCAATTATTGAAAGAAAAAAGAGTGAATAAAATTTTGAGAAGAAATAGTACATTTGAAGAAGAAATAAAATTTTATTTTATTGTTACAAATTAATTGCAATTTAGACGCATAAGATAATTAAGTTAATATAGACATGAGAAGGAGTGTCATAAATTGACTAGTATTAATAGATAAATAACATTAACTGAAAGTTAAAAGTATTTGACATGTCTCGCCATTCCTAAATTAAAATGGCATATAATCCTAACATTTATTTTTTAATCTTATCTGTTATAATATGTCATATTCATTAAAAAAAAATTAATGCAGTAACTAGTAAAAATGATGGGGCCTCAAGGCGAAGGGGCTTTACCCTCTTGGCGGCCTTGACGCGTCATCTTGCTCATGGTCCCGTTCACGGCGACGACGCAAGTCGTCATGCTCGCAGTCGCCGTCCCCGCTGCGAGGGTGAATTCAGGGGCCCCGCGCGTGGCGGAAACTCCAGCTGGCGCCTACGATCGAAGGCCGCTGTGCGGCACTCCGTCTACCTGATGACGGCCATCTCAGACCGGTCGAAGGGCACTGAAGGAACCTGCATGACCCGCGTGTCTGTCCGAGGGCGACGTGTAACATATCAGACTTTATATATACATATATATGAAACGATCAGTCGGTAGGGGAGGCGTCGCCTCCCCTGCCTTCCGACCGTTCACCTCCGGCCGACCAAGGGTCGGCCGGGGCGTATAAGAAGAGGGGGGGGGGGGGGAGGGCTGCCATGCGCCCTCTTGAAACCCCCGACTGCCACCACCCTTGCCGCTCTCGTCTTCATCCCGACCAGCGAGCGACGACACGCAATGACGTGAGCAGAGCAGAGACGAACGGCGCAATTTCACGACAATCCTCAACACAATTCAACCCTCCCTCACGCACGCAAGGATCGGGCGATCCCCTCGCACCGATCACGAACGTCCGACGACGACCGGACGACGAACAGTGACCAGCGAATTCATCTTTTCGACGAAAAGAGGTACCCTTAGCGTTTAAATCCTGTAGACGGAGGAATAGGAATCGATTGATGCTCATGAATAGTTCATTTCAATCATGAGATCATTATCTACGTTTTTCCTATTCATGTCGTGCTTAATTTTGGTCGGGGACCGCCAAAATCGGAGATAAAGTTCGATGGTCCTGTTTTATCATAGGGACTGATCGACCGATTCTGCCAGCGGTCGACCAATCTGCTCACAGAACTCATACGAGTTCTCCTCTACCGGTCGACTGGCCTCACCATGGCGGTCGACCGGTCTACATGATGACAGACCAATTAAAAATATGCGATCGGTCGACCGGTCCCAGTGAACGGTCGATCGATCCGATACCCTGGACGGACCGATTCGTAGGCATTATCATCAAATAACTCGGTCAATCGATTTCAGAGAATCGGTCGACCAATTCCAATGAATCGGTCGACCGGTACTAGTGAGCGGTCAACCGGTCCATCAGGAGCGGTCGACCGGTCCATCAGGGGCAGTCGATCGGTCCGACAGAGACCCAACGATCAAACTTAATCGAATTATTCCACTTCTAACCTTAATTATCACTCTAATCAGTTCACTTATACTGGCTGAGCCTCATTGTGCAAAGATCAACCTTCAGTAGACTCTAAATCATGGATTTAACAGTAATGAAAAGATAATTAAAGTAAAGACAAAAATGAGGGATTGCTATGTGCCGCCCCCAATGTTAAAGAAAAGTTCAGAGTTAAAACAATTGGGGAATATGTAGTTAGCTGAGGGGACAACGAAGCTACCGGCTTAGATGCCCACTATTCTTGAGATTTCAGGTGTTCTCCCATCGATATCTCAAATTGAAGGGTGATGCTATGGTCATACATCTTCCTTTAAAGATTAAAGTATTATGACAAAGGGACATGTAGCTAACTGAGGAGATAGTGAACACACAGGTCTAGTAACCGACCACTGTTCTTGAATTATAGAAATTCTTTCCCCTACCTTTCGAATTAGGTGAGGCATTAACACCCACCCCTTTTTCCCGTTTACGGGCTTACTGGCATCAATGAATCAGAGAGACACCCCTGACATCTCCACCTAATAAAGTCGAGCTCACATAGGACAATAAACTCTAAGGATATCCTAGTAATGTAAAATATGTAGTACAACTCACAACAGAGTAATGTAAAGTAAAGTAGAACATAGCATTGAAAAATGTATAACAGAGTAATGTAGGTGATAAAGTATTGTCACAGCAAAGAACATAATATTGAAATGACTAGAGATTTACATATACATATTGATTCACTGATCATCCTTCATCCTTATTTCACGTCTATTGCTAATATACTGGGCAATCTTTGCTCATGGGTATTCTATTTCCCTGCATTGGAATTTTGCAGGCGAGAATGTCAACTGACGAGGTGTTGAAGTACACAGGGCTTGAAAAATGCTACACACGACTGATAATCTGCTCCGAGCTCTCTTGTTGCATATCTGTTTAATTATGCTTATTGTTCAGAGACACCATGTTTCTTCCGCACATTTTCCATATTGAAAGACATTATGAACTTTCGCATATTTTATATGAGACGTTACAGAAATTCCATATTTTATAGTTCATCATGGCATTCGATTATTCTTTCACATTTAATGTTCTCCATTATAGTTATTATTATTTTATTAGTGTCACGTAAGTTATTTTGTTGAATGATCAAGGTTAGTAGAATAATAGATAGTGTAGCGCTCCCAGAGTCAATCTGACTGTCTACGTGATGGAAGATACGATTTTGGAGGCGTTACGCGATGACACTCCGTGGCCAACAATGACACTTGCCTCCGGTGGTTCCTGGACGCCGGGAAGGAGACGGACAGCCTACTCGCAAAGCTCCGACGCCGATTGACTCAGACCGAGCAGCAATTCTCCGTCACGCTGGACGTCGTCTCCAAAGATTTGAAGGTAGACGACAAAAAAAATATAATAATTTGTGCCATAGAAAAAAGAAATAACAATATTGGCAGTACTTTCCCAATATTTCTTAAAATATTTCTTTTTTTTTCATGATAAATAATCTGATTTGTTTAAAATAACAGTTCTATGATTTAAAAGGGAGACTGCTTCCTATTTTTAATATAGAGAAAAACATGGAAACTATAACATTACTTTCTACATCAGAAGGCTACGTTTCACATCATTTTTTTATTTAATACTGAATTATTAATTTAGTTCATAATAATTTTAACTAATTGGATAAGTTAATTAGTGATCACATTTTCTGTTATCAATTTTTTATACATACATATACATATATATACTGACAGATAATAAGTGCGAGGATAATATAAAGACCATAAAACGTTTTGCACCTAATTATCGATTTATACAATGCAAGCCCGATCTAGGTCATAATCAATAATCATTAATTAGAAAGTTTTTTTCTCTTATAAAAGCATTAAAAAGAAACCTTATCTTATAAATTTAAATTATTATACATAAACGTTTTTTTCTCTAAACGAATGAAGCACGCCTAATAAGAAAAAAAACAGAGACAATTTTAACTTTAAATTTTGAAATTAATATATCCTTGACCACCGCATAAGAGAACCCTCTCAAACCTACCTCTTCAAATGGTATTATAACCCCGCGGAGCAACTCCCCCTTCCGACCCCCGTCCTCAAAAGTTTGCTCTCCCTCCGCCTCGTCGGACCCGCCATCGCCACTCGTTACGAACCTTAAACTCGATCCGCAGGTACGGAGTACCGCGTCCTTTATTGTCGCCTTGTACCACTTCCCTGCTCATTGTCCCCGTTCGAACGCGTCCCCTCATATAAATCGCCCCCTTCTCCTCCCCCCTACCCAGAGGATCTCATCGTCTTCTTCAGGGCCAAAATCTTGTGAGTTCCGACGAGAAGAGGGACGACAAGAGATCGCCAGCCGGCGTCGGAGAAGGATGCACGCAGTTAACGTCATGGCGGTGGCCAGGATGCTGACAGCCGCGGCGGCGGCGACGGGGGGAGGGGAGGCGGCGGCGATGATGCGAGCGGCGGAGGACACAACGTTCGGGACGTTCTGGTGGTACACGTACGCGGGGATATCGTGCTTCCTGGTGCTGTTCGCCGGGATCATGTCGGGTCTCACGCTGGGGCTCATGTCGCTGGGCCTCGTCGAGCTCGAGATCCTCCAGCGCAGCGGCACGGAGCAGGAGAAGAAGCAGGCAGGTGCGCCGCTGGTCTCTTCTCGTGCTTCCGCTCTTGCGGTAATTCTGTTCTGTTGCTCTTATGTGATCTCATGCTTAATAACTGGCCTTAGCTCTGTGTGGTCGTACATATGTGTACATGATTGGTGATGAGTTTTGGGGTTTGGGAATGACAGCCTCGTTTATATCGTTGAAAAGTTAGGATATCGGACGTTTCTGATCTTTCTCTTTTGAGAATATTGGTCGATATTTGCATCATATCTTGAGACGTGATGGCGATTTTGTTGGTTTGTGTCATCGAATCGATTGGTTCCTGGGTATCGCAAGCTTATCTTCCTGTTAAAATGCTATTTTGTCTACTGTATTCATTAACCCTTGTCAAATCTGATTGCTCGTAAATTTTGTTAACATGGTCCAGAACTCGAACATTAAAACATAAGAATTTTGATTTTTACCGTACCATTTCTTGTTTTTGTATATTTTTGTATAGAGTACTTCCATGTGGGTGAGATTGCATTTTATGAACTCATTGGTAAAAGAGGGTGCTTGGACAACTAATGGCTCTTTGATGCAGGTGATGGTTGAACTTCCAACTTTTTGAGAAAAAAAAGACCATATATAGCAACTGTCAAATTTGCTAAATGCTCCAGGGTTACACATGATCCAACTGTGGGAGATAATGATGGAGTTTTTTTGTATAGTGGGTTAAACCTTCTAAGGAGTGCTAATTGTCCTAGTCTGCTGATTATACTGCTATTTATATGTTTACTGAAAGTAAGCTTTTTGTAGTTATATGACAATGAACTTTGATCCCTAAGAAAAGACAATGAACTTTGGTGTGTTCTTCATTATGTTTTAGTCTTGGATGTCTAAAAAATATAATTGATATTTCAGTATCATGTACACAACTAAAGCACTAAAACTAAATAAAATTTTTTCTTCTTAATTTGAATAAAACTTGAAGGGGTTCAGCGGGAACTTTACGAGTTTAACAGTTCTTTGTGTTTTGATGTAAATGTTCATGTAAGTCGGTGACGAGACAATTAACTATAACTTATAGTCAAATTGATTGGATGCTGCCATGTGAAATAAGTGGCATCATCCATTTTAAGTGGGATCCACCAGGGTTGCTTTCATGTATCTCGCAATTTCGATGGAAATTCTGTATCAACAATGTTGTCCTGAGTCGTTTAAAAAAACAATGTTGTCCTGATTCTCCTGACAATGCAATTTGGTAATTATGTTGCTGTAAGAAGACCATATTTCAACTCAGATGTCATATACCCTTTGTGATTGGCATTCTTGACTCTCGCAATTATCTTCAGCTTTCAGAATAAATTCACACTACAAGTCGTTGCCACATGTGCAGGTCATCATTTTTGGTTGATTAATTGTTATTTATCACAGATGCTAGGTTTAATGGATTGGTACAACACGTACAAATTTGTAACATTTGGTGACAAACTATTAAGTATTCATGATTTTCTCTCTTATTTTAGTTTTCTTTTCTTCTTTTTTGGTGATTCATATTTTCTTTTGATTAGCTACAGTGAACTTGAATCTTCCAGAACCATGTAGAATATGCATACTTTTGTTCATAAATTGATTTCAGCTTCTGAGGACAGGCAGAAGTTAATCACATTAAGGCAAAACTGATTTTAATTAGATTAGTTCCAATCAAAGGGAAGGCTGATTTGAAAACCTCGGTATGAATAATGACCACAGAATAATAGTGGAAAAGTTACCCTCACAACATAAAAAAAATATCATGGAAAGTTCACCCTCGCTGCAGAAAAAAAATGTACCAAAAAGAATGACTTTATATCGTGTTTGAGAATTCATCATTTCGTGATTTGTGCGTTTATTATTCTAATGCTTTTTCTCTAGAGGATAACGCACTAAAAGAATAGCATATATTGTGTTTACTTAGTTAGCACATGAGGTGCAAGTAACTTTAGAGCAATTGCCCCTTCCAAGAGAAAACAAATATTTAGACCAATCATCATAACTTTGAGGCATGATAATTTTGTTGAAAACTTATATTCCAAGGCTTTAATTGGTGTCTGTTTCTCATGTATTTCTTTTCAATATATCCTGGTTAAACAAAAGGCTAGCTTTGATGATGATGAAATGGAACTGAAATTTTCCAATTGCCTTCATTTACACAAGATAATTTATCATGTCATATAATTAACCAGATGATGCTAGAATATCATATGGTAATGCCTACGCTATATGATTGAAAATTTGTTCTATTTTTTTTCAATAGTTCTTATCACAATTAATGTGAAAGAAAGACAATTCAATTATATTCAAATTAAGGGTTTAAAAATTGACCTGTTTTTTACTTGCATTCCATTTCCAAATATTTTGCCAATGAAAGATAAATGATGAATAAGAATATCTCATTCACTGGATTATTTTTTGATATAGGATGTAACAAATCTAGCATAGCTCCTGCTTATCTACCCATGATGTACATGCTGCATTATTGTGCAGGACTTTCATAATACACTTAGCATATTTGTCTTATTTTTGTACCTTCATTGCATTGGATGCTTAAACAAACAATGGTTGCAAGTTGAACTTAGATTTGATTACGGGAAAAAGACTGCAAAACCAATTTCTTTTTCGTTTCCAAATAAATTCAACTTTAAGATACTAGTAATACCTGAACCCTATTAGGTTCTGTCAAAGTGTATGCATTCAAAGCTGCAATTGATTGGCAATCCAATATGAACTGGGTGATTAAGCTTGGTGTTTAATCTTTGGGAAAAATATGTAGAGTGCATCTATCTATTTTTCTTGGGTTACTTACTGGGTTCCCCTCCGATCGCCTGTGTAAATGTACGAGTGCATGCTTGATAAATATTTGGTATTTGCACTTACATCCATATGACTAAGGCCTTCTAAAGTAAGGTACTGTTTAGTGATGTCTATATGCATATGTGATCGATTCAACATGATATACTCTGAAATTGACATTCTTTGTGTAGTTTATTACTTATTTAATATTACCTTCTTTGGTTACTCTGCAGCTGCTATTCTTCCTGTTGTCCAAAAGCAACACCAACTTCTTGTGACTTTGCTTCTGTGTAATGCTGCTGCAATGGAGGTACTTTACCGACAATGTATAGACTTATTGACTCTATATTGAAAAGAATAATATGCATATGTCAATATTTTGGTAACCTGAGTAAGTGTAAGGTTCTAATGAGTACTTTTTTCACCAAATTATTATATTATGACTGAAATATTTAGTTTGTGCCTCAACTAGGAGCCTTTTCCCTTTCATGCTGAAGAATACTGTATCCATTTGCTAGAGATTCTAATGCATCTTTTGCTGTTTTAGGATCTTATTTTCTTTGTCCGTTTGTTGTGTCATGAAATTTTTTAACGGGGATAATAGTTTTTTTCTTTTTTGACAAGGTAATAGGGACAATAGTTAGCAGCAAGCTTTGAAGTAATCTTAGGCCCATTTGGTGGTCAGCTCAATATCTGACATTCTATCTTGGCCAACATTTATGCAGGCCTCAACATCAATAGAAAAAGGAAAAACTAAGTTTGGGACTATGTTGGTCAACACATCCCCCTAAAAAAAGAAAAAAATGTTGGTCAACACATTCTGGCATTACGCAACTCATATTAGTATAGGAAATTATGCAAAATTCCACTGTACTATATCATTTGGTACTTGGAAGTTGGATCAGTACCTTGAATTTGAGATTGCATGGAATGGTACTGAGATGTAATATCTGTGGTTATATTAGTCAGAGTTTCAACTCCGCCTATATTTTATAGCCGGTCCCAAGCCCGGATAAAGGAGGAGGGTTGTGTTAGGCCCCGACAGCCAGCATAAAATCCTGTCGAATCTTATGAATATGGATCAACGAATAAGATCTATTGGTGAATAATATACCGAAAGGTTTGGTTACTAATAAAGCGGAATGGCGTCGTATGATCCATGTAGCCGACCCCACCTAGTGGGATAAGGCTTTGTTGTTGTTGTATATTAGTCATAGTTCATTGTTGTTAAAAAATTGTGAGGCCACTGATTTAAGGATAGAAATAAAGCTTAAAGTTATTGTACTGTCAAGATATATTTTCCCATGTTTTGGAGATTAAAAATGATACATACTGCTTGGTAATTTTTACTTAGCAACTTAAAGGTGTGATCCTGTAAATTTTTGCGATTAATAAACAGTACTTGCAGTTAACATTTTGAAAAAAACATATTCTCTTCTTTTGCTTCCTTTAATGGAAATTGCTCTGGCATGATTAAGGCTCAGATTGGTGTTTAATGCAGGCTCTTCCAATTTATCTGGATAAGATGTTTCATCCAGTTGTTGCTGTTATTTTGTCTGTTACATTCGTACTGGCCTTTGGGGAGGTATTTCTTACTGGACTGTTTAAAATTTGTTTTTGTCGTTAAGAACTAATTCCCTCCAAGACTATCGGAAAATAACCCTATTATCCTATGTTAGTCCAGGTTATTCCTCAAGCTATATGCACGAGATATGGATTAGCTGTTGGTGCTAATTTTGTTTGGCTTGTCCGCATTTTGATGATACTATGTTACCCAATAGCTTATCCTATTGGCAAGGTAATTTAGTTTGATGCACCATGTTATAACTTTTTGTGAGAATGGCAAATTTGTGTCTCATGTGCCCTTAACCTTTATTAATGTTCTCTGATACGCCAATTTTTCATCAAATGCAAAGATCTTTAATATTTTCTCGTCAAGAGCTTTGATTGATTTTGTTGTTTCATTTGCACTGTCATATGATGATGCTAATAAGAATGAATACTTTTTCCAGAGTAATACATGTTGTCTTAATCAATGACAAGAATGTTGAACAAATATGAATCATTTAATTTTTGTTAGACCTTCAGTAATTTATCTATAACTGAAAGCCACCTACAGGGCTTTTACTTATCTTTTTGTGATCTTTCCTCCAAGATAACTTGTGGCTCTACTGTTAATCATGGATGGCTTTAAGGTCAGTAGATGCCTATCCTTTGTTACTTTCAGAGATTCCTACAAGGAGTAGTTGTCCATAGAGTGCTTCCTTATAAAAACCATCTTCGCAGTAGGTTGGTAGCACCATTATTCATGGTGAAGGTATTATCTGAATCTGAGTTAAGACTGAATCAACTTGATGATGTGCTAATGATCCATAAGGATTATTTGATCTCATGACTCTAAAGTAGGCTCTTACCAGATACAGGGTCATAATGATGCCACAAATGACCTTAGATGCCATCTTTTTTGCTGGATATAAGTTACCTTTAGTAGGTGAACATTGAATCATGCTGTAGTGTTCATTTGATTGAAAGTGTTGACAATTTGAACAAGGATGTCAAAATTCTACATGAGGGACACATAAAGGGTTTCAAATGTGAGTTTTTCTGTGCCAAAAATATTGATCTCTTGTAACCTAATGTAAATATATTATTAACTAATGAAAAGAGAACTCATTATATATAGAGCAGAAACATGCAGTGTGTTAGAAGATATTGGGATGTATCCGCCCTCTTTTTCATCCTTTTGATATGTACACCGTACTCTATTCCCATAAAAATTACCTTATTCTTTCACCTTCCCTTTTTCTTCCTAGATTTGAAGTTGAAGTTACTAAAGCAAGCAACATCACTAGCTTGCTCAGACTAAATTTTTTGAAATTCACTTTGCCACAATGGTTCAGCTTCACTATATTGTAGATCTTAGTGGGCGACTTCACATGAAATAATGGATGGAAACATGCTCATGTTGAACCAATGGTGTTACCAACTGACTGACATGTGGTAGATTAAGAAGCTTAATTGTTTTCAACAATTGCCGAGGATGATTGGTTCGAAGAGAAATGAAGAGACTCAATTTCTAATGGTTTCACATTGAAAAGAAAAATAATTATCTCCATTGTTAGACTGATTATTCTTTAGGGGCACCTCTTGTGTCATCTATTCTCCATTGCAAATATATGACAAGAATACGTGCAGCTATATGAATTCCTAAAAAACTGAAAAGTCTAGTCAGATAATGAATGTATTTTTTAAAACAAAATAAAACACTTGAATATTAGAGAAGGCGTATGATCGGGTACCAAGGGATGTACTTTGGAAAGCCTTGCAAAAAAAGAGGGTGAATGTTGCCTACATTAAGGTAATACAAGATATGTACGATGGGGCATTGACTAGGGTTAGGACACCCGGAGGTGAGACAAATGAATTTCCTATAGGAATTGGCCTACATCAAGGATCAGCTTTAAGTCCGTATTTATTTAACTTAGTTATCGATGCTATAACCGAGAGTATCACAGAGGAGGTACCTAAGTGCATGCTATTTGCGGATGATATAGTACTTTTAGCGGATTCAAGAGAAGAGATTAATACAAAATTAAAAATATGGAGAAATACGTTGGAGTCAAAGGGTTTTCGTTTAAGTAGGAATAAAACAGAATATATGCATAGCAATTTCACAAATAAACAACTTAGAGACGATTTGAAAGTTAGGCTAGGGGAGGATATAATTCCTCAAGTGACAAAGTTTAAATATTTAGGATCAATTGTAAGACAAGATGGTGAGATTGATGACGATGTTAATCATAGAATTCAAGCTGGTTGGTGTAAGTGGAGGAAAGCCACTGGAGTTCTTTGTGATAGAAAAGTACCCAATCAAGTTAAAGGAAAATTCTATCGTACTGCTATAAGGCCAGCAGTGTTATATGGTAGTGAATGTTGGGCTATGAAGGGACAACATGAACGTAAAGTGGGGGTAGCCGAAATGAGGATGTTGAGATGGATGTGTGGTCATACAAGATTAGATAAGATTATGAATGACCATATACGTGAACGAGTCGGAGTTGCTCCTATTAGTGAGAAAATGGTAGAGAATCGTATGAGATGGTTTGGTCATGTTCAGAGAAGACCATTAGATGCGCCAGTAAGAAGAGTAGATCAAATAATCTAGAGTCCGATTAAAAGAGGGAGAGGGAGGCCAAGGCGGACACTTGGCGAACTAATAGAGCAAGATCTATTGGTGAATAATATACCGAAAGGTTTGGTTACTAATAGAGCGGAATGGCGTCGTATGATCCATGTAGCCGACCCCACCTAGTGGGATAAGGCTTTGTTGTTGTTGTTGTTATGAACATGCGAAACTTGTGTTCCAGGAATCAGATCATGTTAAAATTAAAAAATAATGTCAACTTATTTTGCCACATAAATCATTTGTACCCACGACCATGAAGAGATGCAGAGCTCACAACCAAGGTTGTCAAAAACGCAAGTCGACTCGTAGAATCGTACGATTCTACGAGTCTACCCCGGCCAAACGTGTTCGATTCTATCCAGAATCGCGTTTCGTCAACACGCGGTGGAATCGCGTGTCAATGCGTAGAATCGGTGGAATCGCGTGTTGACTCCGTGTCCGCCGATCCCTTTTTTTACCTGCTCGTTCACCCACGTGACTCATCTTTTTCTTCCAAATCGTAGAATCCCTAATCCTTTTTCCCTTTTGTTCACGCCACGACATTGTGCTCCAGCTCTCGGCGTTGGTCCACTACTCCCAGCGTTGGCTTCTACAGCCACCCCTTGCTTACCCTGTTCGCCGCCTACAGCCGCCCCTGCTCGTGCTGACATCACTCATGTTGTTCGCCCCTGCAGCCGCCATTAACTGCATGTCGTCGTTCGGTCGTGTTATCTTCCACTGCTGGTACCTCTACCTACCTCTCTCTCTCTCTCTCTCTGCATGTGGCTGTTCACTGCGCCCTCTCTCTCCTGCCTATGTGCTCCTGTCTGCGATTATTCGTGACCTCACTGTTCGCCGCCTACAGCCCTAGCTCGTGCTATTCGTTCCTGCAACCGCTGCTCGCGTCGTTCACCCTTACAACCATTGCTGACCTCCTGCTGCCGTCTGCCCTTCCTTTCTACTGCTGCCGGTACGCCCTCCCTTGCTCCCTCTTTCTCTACATCTTTATGACTGTTTGTGCCGTATTCGTCCTCTCTGTTGACGACTCTTTGCATCGCCCTCCCTCCCTCTTTTTTTCTGTGTTTGCAAACAGGGGAAGCTCCCATGGTCCCTCCCTCGTACTTTGTGTGTTTAAGAATAGATAAACCGAGAGGGTTAGAATGTTAGACTAAGATTTTTTTGTTTGCGGCTCCATCTGGTTGTTATTTGTTCATTAATGATTTAGTGTGTTAAAACTTACAATATACTGTGCTAATTAATATATAAAATATTTTTCTGGTAGAATCGGCCGTGTCGTGTTACGTGTATACGATTTCGTGTTTTCCCGGCTGCTCCGTGTCGTGTCCGTTTTACGTGTTTGACAACACTGCTCACAACCACATGATCTGCAAAGACACCTGCAGTAACATCTCATATTAATGCTACAAAAAATTGTCCAAAAAACTCATCCAAATGCAATACATGATTGCACTTCATGTGTCCAAACTCATCTAATAACTTTTACTATTCAAGTCTTCATGCTGAACTTTATACTGGTGGCATGCATTACATGCTTTTCAACGAAATATGTGATTGTAGCAGAATGTATAATGTTTTATTCATGAAAGTCATTTATTTCTGATTGTTATTTGCTTCTGTTTGTTATCCAGATTCTAGACTGTGCTCTTGGTCACAATGAATCTGCACTTTTTAGACGTGCTCAGTTAAAAGCTCTCGTTTCTATTCATGGCAAGGATGTAAGTTTTCTTAGCCAGCAAAATTTTCAAAACTCAGAATGTTAATTTCTTTTCATCGAGAACTTAAGTATGGATTTTGACCATGTCTACGTGGCATCTTCTTATGCATATGCTTGTTGAATTATTTAGGCTGGGAAAGGTGGGGAGCTCACTCATGATGAGACGACAATCATAAGCGGAGCACTTGATTTGACAGAAAAGGTACATGTTATGTGTTATTATGCTACATAGTATGAGTACAGATGTACTTGATCTCAGTCTCTTTCTTAGCCAGTAACTTTCTTCAAGTGAAAAATGGGAATTTTTATGTTGAGATTCAGTAAGACAAAAATACGAATATACAATATGGTGAACAGAGTTCCCTGGTTTTTGTTCAGTTTTCACTTTTTTTCAACATAATAAGAAGCTTGTGCAAAGTAAATGTTTACAATTTTGAATGAAATTATCGTTATGGAAACACAGACTATATATGACAATGAGGAACACCGAATCAAATTCCTTCATCCATTGTAAGTAACGTTTTCGAATCCTTGGTTTGTGACTGCGATGATTATGTTTGTGGTTCTGTACTGCTGGCAGCAAATGACTGGGCAACTGTGTGACTGATGTGAGACTAAGCTTCCTCAGAAGTTTAAGAAGCACTTAACCATAATATGTTGACAAAACAATTGAAACAGAAGATCATCAAAAGGAAAAAAAAACTAATGAAAAGAATGAGCAAAGTTAATCTTGAAGCAAGCTCTCTATAGGATGAAAATATCTTATTTGCTAGAATGATTTTTTTGTGAGTTTTAAGCGTATATGTATATTCGTGCACTTCGTGGATGACCAGCCAACCTTACTAGTCATCCTTTTCCTTAAAAAATAATTGTGCAGCTTGTTAATGATTCCTTAAAAAATAATTGTGCACGCCGCACCCTCCCGCGATCACTGCGGCCGAGGGCCGAACACCTCTGCCGCAATGGAGACCTTCGCGCTATTCTCCCCCAAATTCCCGATGCTCGTGGCGTCTCCGAAGTCCTCTGACGTCATGAGCCGGTGCCTCTTCCCCGTCTACCCGTCCCTTCCCTCGCTCCCCTCGTCCCGGCGGCGTCGTGCGGGTGGCGGTGCGATGAGGACGGGAACTTTTGCCTTCGCCTTCAACCGCAGTGCATCCTCGCGGGGGTCCTCGAAGGCTGGTAGGAGCTTTGGTTTTCGCGTGCTTGGTTTCATTTTCCATTTGGATGCATAGTGTTGTGATGACCTTGATGATAGGAATCGAATTTTTAGAAAATATTCGGAATTAGTGGTCTGAAAGTGTCATCACTCATGCTTGATTCTTGCTTCACTCCCTTGTTATGTGCTCTGTCAAAATCCTTTGGATTACGGAAGAGTGCATTTTGGCAAGGTTAGACATCTTTATTTTCAAAATTCAGTAAGCTCGTTCTTTGCAATCACCATTTAGTTAGTTGGTAGTCACTAATGATGCATATGGTTCGCACTTTATTCACTACCCCTAATTTTTTTCTTTTCATTACTTGTAAACGCTGCTACTAATGATTCTGCTGAAAAAATTGATTCAGTGTTTATTCATCTTTTGTTGGGATCTGTTAGCGGAAAAGATAGCAAAGAGGTCTGTTCTTCTGATTCCTCAGTTGTACTATCTTGGGAAGTTTATGTTAATTGCTTCTCATATTTGTTCGACCTTCAAACTTGTTAAATGTGGCTGTTATTTTGAACTTATTTATCCATTATGGGAGGAGTAATTGTATTCAGCTACTCATTAGGAAACACAAGTTGAAAAAAAATAAGAGTTAACAATACTATATGTCTTAAACAAAACCTGCAGAAATGTTCACCAGTTACCTTGCATCACTCATTTTCTTTGTAGACTCTCAACTCTCCTCTTTGACCATTTTCACGCCTATGGCTACTGCTTCACCTTAAAAGACAAAGATATACTCCTTTTGTTGGTTTCCTCTGGTTAACAACCTGGGCGAAAAATGGTGCTTGTGGGTATGTCTTTAAGAACTTATTTGGAGGCTGCTTTCAAGGATGGAAAGGCACCAATTGATCCCTCCACCTTGGTATGAAGATTATATAGTCAATTTTCTTTTTTCTCATTTGGTTAGACTTGCAACTTTCTAGTAGGATTTATTTGATCGAAAGAAAGAATGTTCAGTATGCTCTATGTTCTCATGGTCTAGGACAGGTTTTCTTATCATTTTCAAAGAACGTTTTTTTTTTTCCATTGATTAAAAGGATTGCAAGCTTCATTAGGCCCAAAGTTTTCTTGTAGAGTTAAAACTGAAGTTAGTTATAATATGCATACTTGCTACATGTATAATTGATCAATCGGGCTGCATTTTTTGTTGCACCTTATAGTTTGAACTAATTACTCCTTTCTGAGCGATTGTAGTAATTTCTTAATTTTGTAGAAGAAAAGCCAATACAGTAAATTTTCTTCTGCTGACATATTTTTTTTCTCAATATCTCAAGAACATTTTTGTATTCATAACTCCGCCTATGTTTTATAGCCGGTCCTAAGCCCGGATAAAGGAGGAGGGTTGTGTTAGGCCCCGACAGCCAGCGTAAAACCCTGTCGAATCTTATGAACATGGATCAACGAAGGCATCGTATGATCCATGTAGCCGACCCCACCTAGTGGGATAAGGCTTTGTTGTTGTTGTTGTTGTTGTTAATGATTCCGCTGAGTCAAAGCCAATATGCTGTCAATATAGCTTCTTTTTTGAAGGGGGAAAGGCTGAATACAAAGTTTTTTTTTTCTACGCTGAGGATGGCTGCAGTATTGCTTTCGACATAGATGCTGTAGGTTGTAGAAAAAGTGTGGCTTTACTACAGGAGGTCTTGCATAGTCAAATTTCTGACAATATTTCTGATGATCTAGTCATGCTGGCGTGTGAAATTATTACCAGTTTAACTTTAGATATCATTGTCTTTGGTTCAAAGATGAGCACTGATGAGGCTGTAGAGTGTAATTAGAGTATATAAATTTTGATATCATAGCTTTTCAATTATAAGTGAAGTGGATGTTTCATGTCAGAAAAATGGGTTAATTGCATGATATATCTAGCAGGATGACATTCTAATGTCCTATTAATAAAAGTCTAAACTAAAATCATAAAATTCTCCCTCTCAAGAAAAGATCATAAAATTCTAGTAGATATATCTAACTCTTTAACAGTTGCTTTATGCTTATAAATTCCTTCTTGGATTTAGTTTTCGTGCCATGATGTGTCTCCTAGTTTCTTACTTAATTTCAGTTGCCAGAAGTTTCTCGTCTTTTGAAACATTCTTTTTAAGGGTTAGTCTTTTTAATTTTAAGTTATGCAAACGAAGAAATTCTTGAATTATGGTTTCATCTGCAGACAGCTGAGGAAGCAATGACACCAATTGAATCAACATTCTCATTAGATGTCAATTCAAAGTTGGATTGGTGAGGGTTGATCCTTTCTAATCTCCTATAGTCTTGCTAAATATTTATAACGTTCTGAAAGGCAAGGCATCGATACATTCTCAATTTGCTACTTTGTAATTTAGTACCGATCTTTTTGTTGCTTTCTTTTCTTCTATATCTAATCTTACAATCCATCATTGACCCTTTGCATGCTATAGGACAAAATTATCGGTATAAGTTTTTTTTTTTAAAACGAGGACGACTAGTTAGTTGTTTTCTCATTTTTTTTATTTTGTAATTTAACATAGATATTTCTGCTATGATGTTACAATCCATCATCAACCTTGGCATGCTGGGGACCAAGTTATTGTTATCAGTTATTTATTTTCTCGTTTTAATCAGTATTTGGGAAGCTGAAGGGATTTCATGAAAAATTGGCACACTTTTTTGTGAAAGAAAAATCTAGATTAGGAGGTTTGAGAAAAAGGACACACGTCTTATATATATATATATATATATATTCATGAATGATAAGGAACCTGATATTATTTGAATTTAAAGCAATACTTCATGGAAATTTGCACTTGTTCAATTAGGCCATGTCGAACTTGTCAGTTCCTTGGTATTTTCTGTGGAGTCTGTCCCCCACCCCTCCTCCCCCCTCCCCCTCCCTCCATTGAAAGGTGGTTTGGATACTATTTTGGTCTTACATAGATCTAATTCAACATTAAAGTTTTGTGCTTGTAGCTTTAGAACAGTAAGTATGCAAGATGGTTCATGGGTGGGATTACGATTTACAAATGATATGAGACCAAACTATAGAGCCCTATTGCTTCCATATGGTTCCACTTTGGTTAAGGCTGCAGTTATTTTGACAAAAATTGAACCTCATTGTCTGCTGATTAATAACCCAAAATAAATTAGTGAACTTGAAAACAATTTTTGCTGATGGGAAAGCAAAAGTTCAAATTTCGAATCCTTTTTCCCCTAAAAAAAAAGTTAAAATTTGGAAAAGATGAACTTCCTTTTTCCAATTTTTCTCGATCATCTTCTTTCTTTTGTGTTTTCAAAACCATTTTCTAGTGCTCCTTCAAAGAATAAAGATCATGTTTACATATGCCAAGTTTACTTTTGTATGCGATTTAAGAATTTCCTTGAGATATATCTTTCTGTTTCCTGACAGAAGATAGAATCTTTCTTGTAGTCCATAAGTTATAGAAGCATGCGATGAATTGCATTTGAATTACATTCTTCTTCTCAGGGAAGCTATTGGAAAGATTCTTGCTCGAGGGCACAGTCGTGTGCCTGTTTATTCTGGAAGTCCAAAGAACATTATTGGTCTACTCCTGGTAGGTGTTGATTTTCTTGTGCATCCTGATATTACTGGTTTTTGCCACAAAAGATGTGCTGGGTTTTTCACCTCATTTGTTTTCTGATTTGAATAGTATTTGTTGGTTCAGGTCAAAAGTCTTCTTACTGTCCGTGCTGAGACTGAAACGCCTGTTAGTGCTGTTTCAATCAGAAGAATTCCAAGGTTTCCAATCATTTTACATTTTGAACTTTTTGTTTGATGAACATATGTCCTCAACATGCAATTTTATCAGGGTTCCTGCCGATATGCCTCTCTATGATATATTGAATGAATTTCAAAAAGGAAGTAGCCACATGGCCGCTGTTGTGAAAACGAGAGGAAAAATTAAGAATACCCCACTTTCTGAGAGTGAAAAATCTGTGGAAAATATGGATTCTAGTGCAGAGTCAAAACTGGCAACTCCATTATTGTCTAAGCTAGAGGAGAAATCCGAAAGCGTTGTTGTCGATATTGACAAGTGGGAAGCTAAACAGATTAACGGGAGTAACACAACTTCTCCCCGGCAGACTGATGTAGCAGCGAACATGGTAACTCGTATATCTGAGGATATGGAAGATGGGGAGGTAATTGGTATTATCACCCTTGAGGATGTCTTTGAGGAACTGCTACAGGTACAAATTAAATGCAAATGTTACTTTAGTTACTGTAACTATAACCATAATATAGGCATATATCCTTGCGTAGCAGCTACAATTCTAACAATTCGAGATGAAATACTAAAGGAAAAACCTGTTTTTCACTAAATTTTGGGCATGGTGAAATTAAATTTCCATGAAGGTTTTGTGATGTAAAAGACTATTAAATGTGCACTAGCATTTTTTGTATTCACCCGAAAAAATTGGTATTCAAAGAAACATGACATAATCATGTTGACTTTCTTTCATGTGCAGGAGGAAATAGTGGATGAGACAGATGAATATGTTGACGTCCATAAAAGGTATAGATTATGATCTACTTTTGAGTTGCTCTTGTAATTTTGTATATATACATGGATGGCTAATTCCCATCTAGTCATTCTTTACCATTGGAAAAAACATCATACTTTATGACCATTAATTATGTCATTTTCAAGGTATTAAATGTTTAACAGCTCTTTTGATTTTGGCCATTGTAAGTTTGTGGGAAAGTTGGAGTTTAACTTTTTATTTGTACCAGAAATTAGTTGAGTTTGCAGTAGTTACAATCCAACTTGACCAGTTGAATTTACCCTCAAAAAAAAAAAAAGAAACTTGACCAGTTGAATCTGTATCACTACAGTTTCAATCAGTTCTGAACAAATCATGTCAGAATGACTATTTTCTGAGAAAAAAAGAAATCAATTTTGGTTGCACTGCTTCATAGTTTACTTTGACTGGATGGCTGCACTGGAAATTGTCCTGATTGTGAACAAACCATAATATGCAAGAATGACTATTTTCTGACATCTCAAATATTACTACTAGCTGCTCTGCAGTGCCCTAGTTCAACTGGATCTATTTAGTTGTCATTATTCCTGGTTCAGATGCTTGATCTCAGCATAGGCCATTTTTCATGCTCAATCTTTTCCCAAGTGTAAGCTAGCCATTGAACAAAACATGTCAAAAAACAAAACATGTTAAAGTCATGGTTCTGGATCTTTACAAGTTTTCTAAAGACTGGTCCAAGGTAACCTTAAGGGACAGAGTCAGGGTGCTTCACAATTAGTTATATAGACTGTTTACTTTAAACTTGGAGACCTTCCTTGAATTTTCAACTCATTGATCTCCAATTTGGTGATCTTCAAGATCATCACTCAGTTCAACTTGCTCTTGCATTGTCATTGAAAGCTGAAAATAAGTCATTCAAGTTTATCCAATTTTGACTATGGTCATTTCGCTCTAATATTGTCCAAGTGTAGATCTTGGGGAAGCATTAGTAATTTAGTAGCTAACATTTCACATTATAAAAAAAATCAAAATAAACTTGATTGGGCACAAAAGCACTACGCCTTAGGTCAGACACATTCCAACAACAACAATAACAACAACAAAGCCTTATCCCACTAGGTGGGGTCGGCTACATGGATCATACGACGCTTCGTTGATCCATGTTCATGAGATTCGACAAGGTTTTATGCTGGCTGTCGGGGCCTAACACAACCCTCCTCCTTTATTCGGGCTTGGGACCGGCTATAAAACATAGGCGGAGTTAGGTCAGACACATTCCAATATTTTTAAAAGCAATGTGCTGTGACCTAGATGACACTTGTCTCTGTTCTCATTCTTGTATCAACTTAATATATATCTTTCAAGATTTCGTCCATATTTTACTTTAAAACATCTTAAGAGATTTCTCAGGTTCTCGTCTGTCATGTTAATGCTAGTGTTCCTCATCTATATCTATATGAAACCTTCTGCACTGCCTTTCAATTAACTATTCTTTCTTTATTTTTCTTATGTAAAAAGCTAAGTGTCTTCCTCTATTCTCAATAGAGACAAAAGTTAACAAGTCTTATTCTATCCTGGGTTTTGCATTCATTTATTTGATGACATAAACCTTGTGACTATCATAATGGAACGATTCTTCCAGGATACGTGTTGCCGCCGTCGCCGCCGCATCTTCTGTTGCACGGGCTCCATCTTTAAGGAGGCTAACAGGACAAAAGGCAGCGGTCAGTTCCCTCATCTGAGTTGTTGCTTTCTATTTAGACGGTTTAACTTAAACCTCACTCAAACATTCCTTGAAAAAAATGACACTCATACAATTGTTAGTGATCTTAAAGATAACTCGCCACCTTATTTAGTCATGCTTGCTTTCAACTGTATTCCTTTTGGAAGTTAGGCTTTATATTCATAAAAGAAGGTTAGTTCATTTATTATTGCTTGAAACTGTGTAGGAGTTGTTTTGTCATTCATCGTCGTGAATTTCAAGGAAAGCGTTTACATTTTCTTTTCTCTTTTATTAGGCTCAAAATCGACAGGGACAGCAATCTAATGCAATCCTAAAGAAATCTACTGATTCAGAGTCAAAAACTCCAAAACAAGTGAATATCGTGGAACCTCTCCTTGGTAACAACAGATAAGCTTCGTGATATTGAAGACCATGAATGCGGCAATATGGATTCATGCTTGTGAGTATCCTTTATTATTTGTAAAAAGGACAGACAGAAATAAAAGTTAGTTATCAGTAGAAATATACATTTTCTAATGTTTATTAATCTTGTTATTATTGCATGCAGAAGCTTCTTATCTTTTATTAACTAAATCATGTTTGTAGTGCCACAATCTATCCAAGCATGTAAGTAATCATTGACCAGTTGCGCTAATGGAAGTTGATCCACAATCTATCCAATTCTGAGTATTTTGGTGCTGCGGCCGACGTATTCAATTCAGATCTTGTTATAATATGCATTACTTTACTTTGGTCGAACCTGTATGATGCATTTCTTCAGATATACTATGCCTTTGTATAGACATGCATCTCTTTGGGATGTTTGGTAGATGATTAACTGCAACTAAAATTGTGATGCTGGTAAGCCGATATTAATAACTAGTCGAATAATAAAAGTATAATCTCATGGTATATAGCAAAGTTCCATATAAATTATCTTCAAGTTCTATATAGATTCTGACAAAGAGTATATATATGCATGAAAACTGACTAGTTAATGCTCAGACTCCACCCCTCATGTCCTACAGAGTAACTACATATACACTATCTAGTTTACATATATACACTGGCTCTTTGGCTCTTTTCTCTGAGTGACGTAGAATTGCTTCCATCTATGCATACATGGTTTGAGAATGGGGTAAGGTAGCTAGGCAGACAAAATTAAGGTGACGAGGGATCTTGGAATGAATTTGGTTAATCAGCTAACCCCGAACTATGATATGAACAATGCATACCAATGAATTATAATTGGCATGCACGCATAACTATGACCTTGTAATGTAGTGAACTACTGACTAGCCGTCCTTGCAACCGCAGACGAGCATGGCGATGCAGGCCCTCATGATGTAGAGCTTGCCCTTTTGTTGCCTCGCCATCATCCTCCACTTCTCCAGCTTATCTTTGATGCTCTGCATGGCTTCGATCCCCCTCCCTGCAGCACCTTAACTCACAGCCACGTGCTTTTCCTCCCTCTGGCCGCTATATTTATAATATTGTTCATCCTTAATGTTAATAAGCTTAATTAGGTTGCACATAAGTACGCTATGTATATGAATATTTGGAGAGAGAGAGAGAGGAAAGGGATATTTTTGTTCACTGGATCTTTGGCTGGTTGTGATTGATGGCATTGCAGGGGAAGATTCCAGGCGAATCGTACGTAGTTTTGAAGTGGGATCCGATCGCGAAGTCTTTTCATTAGCTAAAAGTTAATTAGCCGGGGCACGTTTTAATTATACGCATGAGCCATGGAGGCCGGGGGTGGGGGGTGTGGTCCCATCGCGTGAAGTCTTTGCACACCATGTTCACGTGCCGATGCACGCCCGCCCGAAATGAACGCAACTTGGTCAGTTGCATGGTTTCGGAGTCGTACGATGCTCCATGTGTCGGCACACCGGCTCGATACCTTGTCGGACGGCAGACTCTCTAACGTGCAAAATTTCAAAGAATGAAAAGTGTTTTCAACCTTCCTAATCAGAAGCTTCATCCGTGTGTGTCCATGCAGTAAAACCCAGCGCGTCCCGGCCAGCCAGATCAATTTTAGGTGTCCGATTATAAAAACGGCTCACAGATCACTTCAAATTCGTTCTTGAGATTGACTCACTTTGATCAAACTTGATCAAAATTTAGATTCAACCGGCGGACCCGACAAACTTGGGTGGTCCCGTCGGGTCAAAATAAAAAATAAGTTTGAAAAAAAAATTAAAAAGTTAGGACGCATTACTTGTATATATTTGTTTAAATTCATGCTCTCTTTTCTTCATTTATGTGATATTTCTTTAACTTATAATTATGAACATTTTATCATCTTTTATATAATAATTATTTAATTGATAGTTACTTTATTATATTATTGACTTATTATACCATTTTATTTTAATTATTAGTTATTTATTTATTTATTATGTGTCTTGCAATGATATTAAGAATAGGAAAGAAATTTATTTATCATATTTTATTTTTTATTAACATATATTATTCAATCTGATCGATCGATTTATTCGGTCCAATTTTTCGGTTCGACCCGATCCAACCAGTTTGATATGACCCGGCCATAAATATGAGTCGATGACCGAGTCAGATTTTATAGCATTGGTGTGTGTATATATAAAAAAATAGATGTCCCTCTTTAAAAGGACAGAGATAATGTTCTTTGTTTTTGTAATCATCAGAATAAAACTTTTTAAATGGCGTTTAATTTATTTTCATTTTAAAAAAATTAATCTAGTTTATATATATTTAATTTGATGAATGAAAATATAGAGGACACAAGGTCCTTCTTTAAAAAGAGGACACCGTCATTAAATATATATATACATATTGATTATTGGTTGATACTAAAAAAATGAAAGATTCGTGTAATTAAAATAATACTCATCAACGCATTTGCACGAGAAATTGCAGCCATGTGTTATCCGAAATGAAACCTGCTAAAATGCTAAATCCACAATTTGATAACCAGTCCTCTATATCTTACCCCATTGTTTGACGGCAGATCAAAATGATTGCTAAGAATAAGGGATAAGTCGTTGAGTCGTCCAAAGTTTTATTTGAGATGTTTTGTAACGCCCCGAGACCCACGTGACTTTCACGTGCTCAGAGTCGTCCCAAAGGCGCTACTCAATTTTCTATAAAACATTTTTTACGGAATATAAACAATAAACGCGGAAGACTTTTTCAATAATAACAGCTAATAATCCATTATATTCAAAATAATTAAAATATTAATAAGTTCACAATTCTAATAAATGCGGAAATAATAAAAACTAGACAACTCAATCTAAAACATGTGCAACATCTGTCTATCACTGAGCATAGCCACCTGCAGGATCATCCTCTATCGAAGTACTCTCACCTGCACGGATCCAGGTACAGGGAAATATCCATGAGTATAAAAATACTCAGTACATAGGGTCTACTAAATAATCAATATGCTCAATCGAAAATGAGATATAATCAATGATGAATCAATTGAGCAATCAATACGATAATCAATTTACAATATAACGATTTATCAATATGAGCAACTATATCAAGTTATGGTCAAAAGACCAATCAATAGAGATAGCAATTAATAACTGCTTAATCAATTGGATCGATGATTCAATATAACAATAGGACAATAAAGTCATAAATCAATAGGAATGATCAGAAAAAGATCAGATGATCGATCAATATTGATTTAGCAATTAAATGTCTGATCACTATGACACTGTTCAATTTAATAATTTTCAATTCAATATCAATGGCCATTGGTCAATTACAATTCAATTCGATTCAATGGGCGGAGGCAATGCCAATCAACGCCAGTATCCAAATGACCATGATCTATTCAATTCAATTCGATTTCAATCCAATTCAATTCGATTCAATTTTAATTCAATTCAATTCAATTTATAATGTTCGGAGTTATCCAATTCAATGAGGAGCGCTCGGTCAATTAAGGGACACCATGCCACTTTCATGCAGGCCAGTGGGGGATCAGTGCCACGGCAAGCCCAATACGATTCAATGGGTTCGTGTATGGTGGGGGACGAGTGACCATACACAGGACAGCCATAGTTTTTACACTATCTGCCCCATTCAATTCAATTCAATTCAATTGGTCCCGGCTTAGTGGCAATCAGTGAACATGGGCCCAGTAGCTTTCGGCTTTTATCTTGTTTACCTAAAATGTCTATCTTTAAATAAATTATCAATGAGATAAATTCTGAACTCCAAACTAAGTAGGTCAACAATACAATCAAAATCAAAGTTCATCATAGTATAAACAAATCAATCACCAACAATATCATTAATACATCAAATTAATTAATAACAACAATAATAATCGGTAATTAAAATTTACTCAAAAAAAAAAATCGACCATTGAAAAGTAGAGTGTTTAATGAAAGCACTCATATGACAATATTTCTAAGGAGGTTATCGATTGGTTGGTGCTCATAATTTACCGTAAAAAGTCGAGCACTCAAACTCAATAGAAAAAGTGATGAAGTGCACACATAATGGTATGGAAGAAGGTATCAGAGCCTAAGGAGAGACACTTCTTAGCTGTCTCTAATAGATAGAATTGAGTCCATGTGCAACTGTCACGAGCAACCACTGCAGCCATCCAGTAGGGTCAAGTAAGTTTTTTATTGCGATATCGATATTGAATTCTTACTTATTGAATTGTATCGAATTGTTTGTTATTGGATGAGCACAGATGCCTTTCAAGTTGATGACCTCTCATCAACTTTATCGTGGACCGGGAAATAGATATCGATGAACCAATTCCCAAAATGCATAGGATGATGGTCAAGCGATCCAAGGCCCACGAGTAAATAATGAATGGGCCGATACACATCAGGAGGAACATATGAATCTCGTTCAACATACAGAGAATATAGCAATACTTATGGTGATGACGTTTCTCCTCACGATGATTGAAAAGAGATGGTTAAAAGATTTCTTAGATTACAGCCTACCCAATTTGACGAGAAGGGCGACTTCGAGAAAGCCTATAGGTGGCTGGAAGAAATTGACCAAACCCTAGTGAAGATAGACTACGGTGAGAACTACAAGACTATATGTGCTACGAAGCGTTTAACAGGTAACACTAGGCATTGGTGGAACACAACAAAGGCTGGCACATTCTCCGAAAAAGGACCTAATTCATTGGAGAAAGTTTAAAAAGATATTCAAGGATCGCTATTACATGTTTCTCGAAGAGCGAGAAAATAGAAGGAATATCGAGATCTACAACAGGATACCATGACAGTCGAGGACTACATGATCGAATTCTTAAAGTTGGAGAAGTATGTTACTCGACGTCAATCAGAGAGAAATCGCGTTAAGCAATGGGTGGAAGATCTCAAGCCAAGCCTCCGAGGACGGGTAAAATGTTGTAACTATCATACCCTTCAAGATGCGAAAGAGTTTGCTATCATGTGTGAAAATGACGACATAACAAACGCAACTCAACCGAATCAAGAGGATATAGATAATGATCATAATCATATTTGGAGTAAAGATAGAAGACATCAAAGAAGAGAGAAGCGGCATCACGAAAACTACAACCGAGGAAGGTCATATTCAACACGGAATGATCCTCCACCACATAGAGAATCATGTAACTACTGCCACAAAATGCATCTCGGTGAATGTTATTGGGCGACGGGTGCATGCCTAAATTGTGGTAAGATGAGTCACTTCGCAAGAGATTGCGATGAATCAAAATGGGTCGAACCTCTACGACAACAATAGGCCTCCAAGAATGGTGCTGAAATCACCCAAATAGATTGATATGTTATGACATATGACTTGGAGCTTAATCAAGTCGAAATTGTAATCTCCACTCCAACTAGTCTTTAGATATTTTGTATATCCAAATAGCATGTGTTATATGGAATGAATATAGTTTATAGTTTACTTTTCAAAAAAAAAAAAAATGCAAGTACATTGATAGTGAATATGGATATTCTTTTAATAGGCTTATTGATCGTATGTTGGATTGGTCAAATTCTCTTTCACAAAATTCGAGGACGAATTTATTTTTAAGGAGGTTATTATGTAACACCCCACGATTTTATCAAGGGTAATATAGTAATTTTATAATTCAATTAGAGTGTTTGATGGATTGAAGAAAAATTTAAATCCCATTTAGAGTGGAAATCATAATTAGATTGAGATTAGGAATTTTAATTTGATTTGAGATCTAAAAGATATATTAATGGATATAGGATTTCCACGTAGGATAGGATTGAGAATTTTATGGCTTAAAATATTTTAGTCATTAAAATAATATTTATTATTATTTTAATTTGAAAATTAGATGATAAAATATTATAAAATTAAATAATTCCGAAAATAAAGGAAAATTGGAAGGATAATACTATTTAATGAATTTCGGAATTTATTTAATGAAAATAAATCTGAATTAGTTAAATGGATTAATTAAGAGATTAAATTGAAGTTGGATTACAAAAGATAGTTAGAGTTTAATGGAGAATTATAAATCTTATAAATAAAGAGATAGGGCCGGCTAAACTCGAAAAAAAGGAAGCGAGAGAAATTATTTCGGTGCGCGGCGTTCTTCGGTGACGGACGCAACTTTTCCAACGGCGAAGGCAGGGATTCACATAGGTACGTATTGTGACGTCGTTCTACGGTGTAATCTGGTTTGTATAGTTTTATTACCGTCGCAAAAATTATTTTGCTTTACTGCCGTAAGGGATTAGGAGAAGGTTAAAGCCGCAAAAAAAAAATAAAAGAAAATTGAGAGAGAATTAAGGGAGTAAAAATCAAAAGAGAGAGAAAAGGGGAGGAAGTCAAGGGACGTAAGATGAAGGAGAAATTCAAAGTTGTTGGCCAAAAACAAATTGGCCGTAACATGATTGGAGAGGGAGAAGAAGTGAGGGCGTAAGAGATTGAGAGAAGAAATAGAAAAAAAAAAAGAAAGAAGGAGGTTACGCCCGCAAAGAGGTAGAGAGAGAAAAGAGTAAAAATAAAAAAAAGATTGAGAGGGATGATAGAGAGAGGTGGAAAAGAGGGCGTAACAAAGTTGGATAGAAAAAAAAGGGGGCCGTAATAGATATGCAGAGAGGCAAAAACAATCTCAGTCGTAATAGGAGAGAGAAATAGGAAAAACAAATAAGAGAAAAAAAAGGGGATGTGATGTTTGGCGGCCAAAATAGCCGACTGTGAATGAAAAAAAAAAAGAAAGAGATGAGGCCAAGAAAGAAAACGTGAGGTCAAGCAGAATGTAAACATTTACTAGATATTTTATTTTTCTTTCATTTATGACTTTTTATTTTATATAATTCATTTATTAAAATTTTCGGACAGGAAAAAATATAATATATAGAAGAAAAGAAAATATTAGTCAAAATTCGATATTGGTGCAACCAATTGATGATCGGAAATAGAGTTAATTTTTCAACCAACTTGAGGTACGTAGGGGGATCCTCATGGCGTCGGTTTTCCGCGACATGGACCCCTGAACTCTTCTTCGTTATACATAAATTATATATTATTTTGCATCGATTGAATATTGAATGACATAGATATGACCTCTGAAAATTATGTTGGAAACACAATTCTTGATGGTGACAAAATTCGATAGGGGTTTTGTCTGACATGGCTTGGATTTTATTTAGCACGATCCGATTAATGATCAACGCGGATTGGGTTCTGGAATAGAAAACATATTTTTATGAATTAATTTATAGTTTATTGGATTGTTAAGATCGTTAATCATTGTCGATCATTTGATTAACATCTCTGATTTTATTATGATCATATCCGATCATATTATCATCATATTGATTATTATTATCATTACACCCAATCATGATATTGATTATGATATTGATCCATTGACCTTATTATTGATTGATTCTCATCAAATTATTATCGTATTTGATTTATCGTCATCCTATCTGATCATATCATTGATTAATAGTGATTTTCTGATTGTGTCATGTTTAACCTAAGATAATTGTTAAAGATAGACATCTTAGGTAATTGAGATAAAAGTTGAAAATGTATTGGGTCCATGTCTACTGATTGCCACTGGGACTGATTGGGCCTTCGGGCTAACTGCGCCTACGGGCTGATGGGGCCTTCGGGCTAATTGCGCCTTCGGGTTGATAGGGCCTTCGGGCTAATATTACACCTTCAGGTTGATAGGGCCTTCGGGCTAATATTGCGCCTTCGGGCTGATAGGGCCTTCGGGCTAACTACGCCTTCGGGTTGATAGGGCCTTCGGGCTAACTATTTCGGTGTGATCCTTCGTCCCCCATCATACCCAAACTTATTGATTGAAGTGGCATGGTGTCCCCTAATAATAATAGAAAGCTCTCTTATTGTGCTCGAAAGGGTTGATCATAACTCCAAAGATGGAATTGATAATTGAATTGATGATCGAATTGTTAATTGAATTGCACCCTAGTGGCTGATGGACAATTGATTTCGCCCTAGTGGTTGATAGACTATCGATTTCACACTTATGGCTGATGGAAAAATTAAATTGCGCCTTTATGACTGATGGATAATAAATTATGGCCTTTGTGCCTGATAGATGAATTGATAAATTATTAATAGAATTGAATTGATAATTGTTATTGTGGCCTTCATCCACTTTTGGCCAATTGAACATTGATCAATTGTTAATTATTAATTGAATTATTTATTGTTGAATTGTAGTCTTCATTGACCTCTGATCAATTATATATTGTTATGAATAATTATTTATTGATAGTATTGATATTGATATTGACCATGGTTCATATAAATATTATGGGTGACCCTACTTACTGAGTTATCTCATTGGGCTTTGCCCTTGTATTTGGATCCATACAGGTGATGGTGATGGCGATGGTGAGATGGTTGGTGACTCCTCTGACGGGTGACATGCACATGGATATAGGGTCCATTACTATCTAGACGTGGGCCCTAACCCACAAGTTATTAGATATGGTATAATAGCTTCCGCATATTGTAATAGAATGTTGTAAATTAGTCTTCCGCTTATGTAAGTCAGTTCGTTGACTGGTCAAAGTCAAGGTATAGAATTGAGTGACGTTGTCGAGATAGCCTTCTGGGCAGGCAAAAGAAAAAAAAAATCTCGGGGCGTTACAAAGGTGAGTTAGAAAAATAATATTTTATTATTTATTTTGAGAAAAATGACCATTAATATTATTATAATAAATAATTCCGAAAATAAAGGAAAATAGGGGAGGAGTTTAATTAAGGATAAAAATGTATTATGGGATATTTATTTAAATTCGGAATTATTTAATTATTAAAACAAATCAAAATTGTTAAAAGAGATTAATTAAAAGATTAAATTTGATTAGGATTGTAAGTTATAGATGAATTGGAGATAAAGATTTAAGAGCCTATAAATAAACCTTGAAGGTTAGCCGTCAAAGTAATTTCAGTTTCTTTGGTTCTTGGTGTCCGACGACAGAGGCATGGCAAGGCATGATTCAACGTCGAACGGCTACGAGGTACGTAGGGGGTAATAGAATAGGGTGTAAAAGTTGATGGCCGTAACAGAAAGGAGTAATAGAATAGGGTGTAAAAGTTGATGGCCGTAACAGAAAGGGGGTAAAAGTTGATGGCCGTAACGGAAAGGGGGTAAAAGTTTATGGCAGTAATGAAATAGGGGGAAAAAATTTTGGAGAGAGAATTTACGACCGTAAAAATCAGAGAAGATGGAGAGAGAAAGAAAAATGATGTTACGGTCATAATGAACAGAGAGTACCACCTAGAGTTATTATTTATTTTTGAGTAAATTTTAATTACTGATTATTATTGTTGTTATTAATTAATTTGATGTATTAATGATATTGTTGGTGATTGATTTGTTTATACTATGATGAACTTTGATTTTGATTGTATTGTTGTCCTACTTAGTTTGGAGTTCAGAATTTATCTCATTGATAATTTATTTAAAGATAGACATTTTAGGTAAACAAGATAAAAGCCGAAAGCTACTGGGCCCATGTTCACTGATTGCCACTAAGCCGGGACCAATTGAATTGAATTGAATTGAATGGGGCAGATAGTGTAAAAACTATGGCTGTCCTGTGTATGGTCACTCGTCCCCCACCATACACGAACTCATTGAATCGTATTGGGCTTGCCGTGGCACTGATCCCCCACTGGCCTGCATGAAAGTGGCATGGTGTCCCTTAATTGACTGAGCGCTCCTCATTGAATTGGATAACTCCGAACATTAAAAATCGAATCGAATTGAATTGAATTGAAATTGGAATTGCAGTAAATAGAATTAAATCATGGTCATTTGGATATATTGGCATGGAGTTGGCAATTACTATTGCCCTATTGAATTGAATCGTTATTGGCCAATGACCATTGATTATTGAATTGAAAATTGTTAATTGAATATTGATTTATTAATCAGGCAATTGATAATTATTAATTGGAACAATTGTTATTGATTTACATTGGTCTGTTGACCATAGCCTGATATATTGTTCATATTGATAAATTGTTAATTGATTATTGTATTGACTGCTTAATCGACTCATTATTGATTTTATCTTATTTTCGATTGAGCATATTGATTGTCTTTTAGACCCTACGTACTGAGTATTTTTTTTATACTCATGGATATTTTCCTGTACCTGGATCCGTGCAGGTGAGAGTACTTCGATAGAGGATGATCCTGCAGGTGGCTATGCTCAGTGATAGACAGATGTTGCACATGTTCTAGATTGAGTTATCTAGTTTTTATTATTTCCGCATTTATTAGAATTGTGAACTTATTAATATTTTAATTATTTTGAATATAATGGATTATTAGTTGTTATTATTGAAAAAGTCTTCCGCATTTATTGTTTATATTCCGCAAAAATGTTTTATAAAAAAATTGAGTAGCGCCTCTGGGACGACTCTGAGCACGTGAAAGTCACGTGGGTCTCGGGGCGTTACAGAAGGTATCAGAGCCTAAGGAGAGACACTTCTTAGCTGTCTCTAATAGATAGAATTGAGTCCATGTGCAACTGTCAAGAGCAACCACTGCAGCCATCCAGTAGGGTCAAGTAAGTTTTCATTGTGATATTGATATTGAATTATTACTTATTAAATTGTATTGTATTATTTATTGTTGGGTGAGCACAGATGTCTCCCAAGTTGATGACCTCTCATCAATTTTATCATGGATCGAGAAATAGATATCGATGATCGAATCCCAAAATGCATAGGATGATGGTCAAGCGATCCAAGGCCCACGAGTAGATAATGAATGGGCCGATACACATCAGGAGGAACATATGAATCTCGTTCAACATATAGAGAATATAGCAATACTTATGGTGATGACGTTTCTCCTCACGATGATTGAAAAGAGATGGTTAAAAGTTTTCTCAGATTACAGCCTCCCCAATTTTATGGGAAGGGCGACTTCGAGAAAGCCTATAGGTGGCTGAAAGAAATTGACCAAACTCTAGTGAAGATGGACTACGGTGAGAACTGCAAGACTATATGTGCTATGAGGTGTTTAACAGGTGATGCTGGACATTGGTAGAACGCAACAAAGGCTGGCACATTCTCCGGAAATGACCTGATTCCTTGGAGAAAGTTTAAAAAAGATATTCAAGGATCGTTGTTACCTGTTTCCCGAAGAGCGAGAAAATGGAAGGAATATCGAGATCTATAACAAGATACCATGACAGTCGAGGACTACATAATCGAATTCTTAAAGTTGGAGAAGTATGTTACTCGACGTCAATTAGAGAGAAATCGCGTTAAGCAATGGGTGGAAGGTCTCAAGCCAAGCCCCTGAGGACGGGTAAAATGTTGTAACTATCATACCCTTCAAGTTGCGAAAGAGTTTGCTACCATGCGTGAAAATGACGACATAACAAACACAACTCAACCGAATCAAGAGGATATAGATAATGATCATAATCATATTTGGAGTAAAGATAGAAGACATCAAAGAAGAGAGAAGCGGCATCACGAAAACTACAACCGAGGAAGGTCATATCCAACACGGAATGATCCTCCATCACATAGAGAATCATGTAAATACTGCCACAAAATGCATCTCGGTGAATGTTATTGGGCGATGGGTGCATGCCTAAATTGTGGCAAGATGAGTCACTTCGCAAGAGATTGCGATGAATCAAAATGGGTCGAACCTCTACGACAACAATAGGCCTCCAAGAATGGTGCTGAAATCACCCAAATAGATTGATATGCTATGACATATGACTTGAAGCTTAATCAAGTCGAAATTGTAATCTCCACTCCAACTAGTCCTTAGATATTTTGTATATCCAAATAGCATGTGTTATATGGAATGAATATAGTTTATAGTTTACTTTTCATAAAAAAAAATTGACCATTGAAAAGTAGAGTGTTTAATGGAAGCACTCATATGACAATATTTCTAAGGAGGTTATCGATTAGTTGGTGCTCATAATTTACCGTAAAAAGTTGAGCACTCGAACTCAATAGAAAAAGTGATGAAGTGCACACATAATGGTATGGAAGAAGGACAGCATCCAAGTATGTTAAAAAAATTATAGTATAGTTGTTACTACATTGGTTAACCCAAGATCGATGATATTCCAATATATTCGTCAAGCCTAGAGGAACATGCAGAACATTTGCAGATTGCACTGCAAACATTAAGAGAAATGAGTATGCGCCAAATTATCGAAATACAAATTTTGGCAGAATGAGATAATGTTCTCCAGAAATATCGCATAGATGGAATATCAAAAGATGAATGCTATAATCAAATGGATTCAACCAATGGACGTGTTAAAGAGAAAAAAAAAAAAAAACTTCCTTAGACTTGCAAGATATTTTTGAACAGTCGCATTAGACTTGCAGAATATTAGCGGAGAGTCGCACCAGATTACTACACAATAGTATTGCCATGGACGAACCTCACCAAGAATGACAAAAAGATATAAAAAAATTTGAATGGCTCAGGAAAGGCTAAAAATAGGTTTTAAGAATTGGAGAAGAAATTGACAACGATGTCCTTCTTTTGAAAAGACCTTCAGGCCGAGGTTATGTCGCCCACAACTATGCATACAACCCCCGCATGGCATGAGTCGTGATGCTATATAGGAAGAAGATAGTTACCAATACATTAAGATGATTAGATATCGAATTAGCAATTGTGGTCTTCACCCCAAGAATTGGTGACACAATGTGTAGGATGAAGAGTTTGAATTCTCCACGAACCACCAAAGTTGAGGTACACTTCCGAACATTTGGGGATCCAATTATTGAAAGATTACGAGTTTGTCAAAGCAAACTCAATTGAGCATATGTTAAGCAGAAAGGTCACTTGCTCATTTGGCGGTGAGCCGACAGAATATGAGCAATGAGCAATTGTATCGTCCAAGTCAGTCTAGTGACCAACAGTGATAGTGCAAGGATAGCAACACATCTTACATGCAATCGAAATTACTATGGAAGGTCGGCAAATGAAAGTGAAGCATCAGAGGTCGCATGGTGTACTACAAGAGCTTGAAAATCCTCAATAGTATTTAAAAAAAAAAGGATAACGATGGATGTTATTAGAGGGCTTGACATGGACACAATGTGATATGAGTAATAGAGGATCGATATATTAAAATAGCCAATGTCATACCCATTAGAGAAAGGTTAGTCCATCGAAAGCCTCATGGTCATTTTTTTTAAGGAGGTTATCCGACTACATGGAGTGTTGATATCCATCGCGTCGGATAAGAATCTACAATGCATAGACCAATTCTGATGGAGCATCTATAGAGCAATTGGGATGTGGTTGAACTTCTAGATCACCTTCCATTCACAGACGAAAGAGTAGTCTGAATGGTCAATTCAGACCTTAAAAAAAAATGTTCTGGACTTGCATTAGACCGGAGTGATAGTTGGAACAATCAGCTCCCACTAGCGAAGTTAGTATGTGGCAACAGTCGCCACTCTGACATAGGCATGCCACTTCATAGTCATGTATGGAAGGCATTATTGCTCACCTATCAGCTGGAGCGAGGTTGATGGACAGTTCGTTGATGACAATTCTCGTCATGAGAATAACTGACGCACATTCAAAAGGATGTTGACAAAATTTGCTTCATCAAGAAATGTTGAAGGTAGTCCACATGAGACAAAAATAGTAGGCTAACATAGTGATATTACAAGAATTGAATCAAAATGGAGATCTAACATACGTAGGACACATCATGAAGATGAAGATGACATTTTAAAATGAAAAGTTGAAATCAGAAAATATTTTTTTTTCAAATTTGTTAGGTAGATGATGTAGTTTTGTTTACGCAAATTCGAGGACGAATTTATTTTTAAGGAGGTTATGATGTAACGATCACAATTTTTGAGAGTTAGAAAAATAATATTTTATTATTTATTTTGAGAAAAATGACCATTAATATTATTATAATAAATAATTCCGAAAATAAAGGAAAATAGGGGAGGAGTTTAATTAAGGATAAAAATGTATTATGGGATATTTATTTAAATTCGGAATTATTTAATTATTAAAACAAATCAAAATTGTTAAAAGAGATTAATTAAAAGATTAAATTTGATTAGGATTGTAAGTTATAGATGAATTGGAGATAAAGATTTAAGAGCCTATAAATAAACCTTGAAGGTTAGCCGTCAAAGTAATTTCAGTTTCTTTGGTTCTTGGTGTCCGACGACAGAGGCATGGCAAGGCATGATTCAACGTCGAACGGCTACGAGGTACGTAGGGGGTAATAGAATAGGGTGTAAAAGTTGATGGTCGTAACAGAAAGGAGTAATAGAATAGGGTGTAAAAGTTGATGGCCGTAACAGAAAGGGGGTAAAAGTTGATGGCCGTAACGGAAAGGGGGTAAAAGTTTATGGCAGTAATGAAATAGGGGGAAAAAATTTTGGAGAGAGAATTTACGACCGTAAAAATCAGAGAAGATGGAGAGAGAAAGAAAAATGATGTTACGGTCGTAATGAACAGAGAGTACCACCTAGAGTTATTATTTATTTTTGAGTAAATTTTAATTACTGATTATTATTGTTGTTATTAATTAATTTGATGTATTAATGATATTGTTGGTGATTGATTTGTTTATACTATGATGAACTTTGATTTTGATTGTATTGTTGTCCTACTTAGTTTGGAGTTCAGAATTTATCTCATTGATAATTTATTTAAAGATAGACATTTTAGGTAAACAAGATAAAAGCCGAAAGCTACTGGGCCCATGTTCACTGATTGCCACTAAGCCGGGACCAATTGAATTGAATTGAATTGAATGGGGCAGATAGTGTAAAAACTATGGCTGTCCTGTGTATGGTCACTCGTCCCCCACCATACACGAACTCATTGAATCGTATTGGGCTTGCCGTGGCACTGATCCCCCACTGGCCTGCATGAAAGTGGCATGGTGTCCCTTAATTGACTGAGCGCTCCTCATTGAATTGGATAACTCCGAACATTAAAAATCGAATCGAATTGAATTGAATTGAAATTGGAATTGCAGTAAATAGAATTAAATCATGGTCATTTGGATATATTGGCATGGAGTTGGCAATTACTATTGCCCTATTGAATTGAATCGTTATTGGCCAATGACCATTGATTATTGAATTGAAAATTGTTAATTGAATATTGATTTATTAATCAGGCAATTGATAATTATTAATTGGAACAATTGTTATTGATTTACATTGGTCTGTTGACCATAGCCTGATATATTGTTCATATTGATAAATTGTTAATTGATTATTGTATTGACTGCTTAATCGACTCATTATTGATTTTATCTTATTTTCGATTGAGCATATTGATTGTCTTTTAGACCCTACGTACTGAGTATTTTTTTTATACTCATGGATATTTTCCTGTACCTGGATCCGTGCAGGTGAGAGTACTTCGATAGAGGATGATCCTGCAGGTGGCTATGCTCAGTGATAGACAGATGTTGCACATGTTCTAGATTGAGTTATCTAGTTTTTATTATTTCCGCATTTATTAGAATTGTGAACTTATTAATATTTTAATTATTTTGAATATAATGGATTATTAGTTGTTATTATTGAAAAAGTCTTCCGCATTTATTGTTTATATTCCGCAAAAATGTTTTATAAAAAAATTGAGTAACGCCTCTGGGACGACTCTGAGCACGTGAAAGTCACGTGGGTCTCGGGGCGTTACATGTTTAGTGGTCGAGAAAGAAAATTACTATGAACATAACAAAAATGCACATACCAATAAACTCTAATCCTCACAAATAAATATTAATTATCATCCTATACTTTTAATTACGCTTTTTTTCTTTCACAGATTTAAGTGCAAGAATTATTTTTTACTTAAATTATTGGATTGTATAAATATAATGTGTATAATATATATATGGATTAACGGTGCAACATCCTAATCTAAATCGTCCATTTTAGATCACGGTCCATATGAAATCTTGCATTGCTCCCTCTCTTCTCTCTACTCTCTCGATGGCAGATTCTCTCTTCTCTCTTTTCTCTCTCTCTCTATACGGCAGACTCTCTCTCTATATATAATTTAAACACTATATATAAATTGGTGTCGTATATTGTCGGCATATGTTAATTACATGAAACCGCATGAGTTTATGTCAAATTCTTAATTTTTAACTAAGTGCAAAATCGTTCTTCTATATATATACCGGGTTACATTACCGTTCACTCAGAAATGAACTACGATAATCAACGAGTGATGTCTGCCTCCCAAGTGGTCGACGAACTAATAGCTCGGGATCGATCTTGGAGTCACGACATTGACTAATGATAATATCTTACACCAGTCTTGAATACGGATGAGTTGCGATGGAAAAAAAAAATACAGTGCATGTTAAACTTTTAAAAGTAAGAAAATAATCAAGCAGCAGCCGGGGGATGATGGCGATGATGCATGTTGGTGTGAATCGAAGTGGGTCAGGAGCCATGTGTGCGCCATTTGAAGTGGCTCGTGGCCTTGTAACTTCGATTGAACCCGAGACAACAACAGGCGACAAGCAGCTTAATTGGACGAACCGCGTGCCCGTGCATCTGATTGGCTACTCATAAAAACAAAATTGGAGTTGTCGCTGTTGCAGGGTCTTTTCAAGTCATCTCCAAGTACTGAGCCAATTATGATGCATGTATGCTTCTTAATCTGTGCAAATTTTGAGTGTCTTCTAGGCAATTAATTGCAAAGGTTTTAGTGGGCATGGGTAGGGGACAATTAGTGGTCTCTTGGCCTTGCTGTCCACCCACAAAGCCACGAGTTTTAGGATAATGCATGCTTGGATTAGATAGTTAGCCATTATTATCTTTGATGGCATGCGAATAGGGGGAATATAATTTAAAAGCCATAAACATGAGTACATGACTATCAAGTTCAATGTTCATAATATAGAATTAATTTCAAAAGTGCTAGCTAATATTATGTTGATTTATTGACATTGTGTTGATTAACATGAAAAGGAACTATAACATATCATATATTTGATCTCCTATAAAAAAAAACATCAAATTTTATAGGAAGGAAAAGACATTGTGTTGGATAAGTTTCTCAAAAGGGCAGCTAGTACCTAATAAACGTATGTCATTTCTCAACCTCACCTCATGCAAAGGTAATTGGCATGTGAAAGGGACATCAAAAGTAGGTATGATGTGAACATGTCCTGTTTAAAAGAAATGGGTCTCAATCTGTTGCACTCCAACGTTGATGTATGCTCAATCTCCATGATCAATAAGCCTAAAAAATGAGCAAAGTATTTTTTTATGTCGATGGAGGTCCATGCTTCAAGAAATTCCTTGAAATTTTGTGTATCTAGCGCGTCACACCTACCAACTGTAACAATACCTATTTAACTAATTATGCTTTGGGCACACCCCTCCGTTTCTGGATTGAGAGATTTCGAATTTAATAACAAACGATAATAGTTATATGCCTCTTTATTTATTTTTTTAAAATTTCCTTTTTTTCTTATCTTTAGGCTTCATAATATCCAACGTATGCTTTGAAGGTCGTTGTTCAATTTGAAGTGTGAATCATGTTTATTTCTTAAGCCCAAGTGGAACTTGATTGTAATTACAAAATTCGGAATTCATGCAAAATTCTAAATATGTATATCAGCCTTTTACAACTCCGAGAGAACGATTTCAGAACCCTAAACTCATATAAGTAGTCCCTTGTCCCACACTCTGGAATTCTAACTCCATTATATGGTTGAACTTGAACCAACTGGTGATGAATGTAGTAAAGTAATTGACTCTCATATATAACAAATATTATTGAACTCCCCGATCTCATATTGTGCGTTAGCAGTAACTCTTGGAGTTGTGGGCTTTGGCACACTTCGGGGCGTTGTTGGGAGAAAATAAAGAGCGTAGAGAGAAGGGAAGACAGGAATGGGAGAAGAGTAAGGAGATATGAGAACTGTTTTTTTTTATCTAGTAATTCTACTCTCTTTTTTTTCATTCCTAATTTCATGGATTGATCCAACAATTATGAAGATCTTAATCATTTGATGCATTATTTACTTTTCATTCGATTTATTTTCCCAACTCCACAATTATGCTATAATCTTACACTTGTAAAATTATCAGCTGTTGCATCACTCGTATCAAGATTCGTGCAAGATTAATTTATTTGTAATATAATTTGAGGAAAGGATCATGGGTCGGAAGATAATGTCATGGAAACTAATTTTGAACATAAAACTGAAAATGATACTCATATTCTACTCTAGCTACTCACCACTTCCAAAAACTGATTTAAATTATAGTATCTAAAAGGCTAATAGGCCCTTTGAATGCGCAGACGTTGAACAGAATATTCTCACTTAAGAATTGTATAGTGTGTTTACAAGTATGTATGAAATCAACAGGTCAGGTTCACGTATTCAATCCTTCTTACTTTCCTTTCCCTTATTTATCTTTGTCTTTTCACTTTTTCTAGATCTAGACCCATTGATATGCAAGACTGCCAACAGATGATAATTCGACCCGGACGGGAACAGAACAATAAACCTCATTCAATGAGTAGAACGAATTATAGAAAGGTGTCTAATGTATGTCTGCTCTAATAGATGCCTGGATCAATGTTTCACCAAATAAAACAAAATTTGATCAACTGATGAGTGCCACAATTACAACCCGGGATGTACATAATTTTTTTTTTCGGTAGTATAAAGGAGGCCGAGGCCTATTACATTATATACAACGACGATTAGAAGAAGAAAAGGCGCAAATACGCACACACCCTCGCGTCAAAGAGTACCGTGGTAATAAAGAACATGGATAGAACAAGAGTCCAGAAGAAGGAACACATATAAGGCATCTTCAAGTAAGTAGTACACCAAGACCAAAGGTATCGCGTGTCATTATGTAATCTAGTGACATTATGTTTCTCCAAGTGCTTTTCGGATGTCTTTCTGAGAATTCCAAGAAAAAAATTCGGAGATGATAAATTTTAAATTGGTACTGTTGCAGTATGAAAAAATCATAACAGAAAAAATAAAGCATATACCTCAATACATAATGGAGTTGTTGTTGGCGCATATCTACCAATGACTTTACCTTCCTTATTCACTAGGAACTTGGTGAAGTTCCACTTAATTCTGGGTCCCAGGAAACCAGGTTTGCTTGATTTAAGAAAATTGTAAACTGGTGCAGTCTCTGGACCATTGACTTTAACCTGAAGTGCGTGTCAGGAAAATGATTATGAATTTAAAGCCAAAAGAAAATACATCACATTTAAGAGACTAGTTGTATACAAAGATATAGTACTGAAATGTGCATTGGATCCTTATTTCATATCTGGACTTGTCTGAATAGTAACTTCAGTTGGAATTTACTAAGGGTTAAACCTATATGTATAATAGGAAGAATGTCATGGGAATTAGTAACATTTCACCAGCATCCGGCTAAGAAAAACACACGTCCAGAACATTGAGCTTTATAAGGAACTGGTATATTTTGACATTCAAATTCCAGGCAATCTTGCCAAATGGTTTTGGATTTTTTTTCCTTTCTTTTTTATTTTTGAGAGATAAACAGCTTTGGACTTGAAACAGCTTTGGATTTGGAAGCACATATCATTAGAATTGACCATTATCAAAATACATAAACCTAAAATGCTCCCTCATACCCAACCCAAACTCAATTATCAAGGCACATTTCTCCTCGTTCCTGCTTAGTTCGAGGCTCAATTATTTGGGTATCAGGTAAACGTTAATCATATAGCTTTGAAAAATATCTTTTAAATAAGTTGTGCATCTAACTTGAAATAGAATATGAGTTAAGAATAAATATTAGTTTTATTGTTAAGGATTTTAAGATTAATGCTATAATTCTATTATGTAAACTTATATTTATTAAACATTTGGGTTGGTTCCAATCTCTCAGGTATCAAATCTCTATTTCTACTTCTAGAGTCACAGTGGTTACGGGACAGTGCTCTAGCCAATGTTCCTTTTGCAGACTGACATCATTCTCGATAGATCTGATGACATGAGCCTCATATTTTTGGCCAGGAGTGGAACCTTGACTCTCCATGTTTCTGAACTGACCTTTCATATCAGAACATGGTACCGGAGCTATTTGCATGACCTTACAACACCGACCAGATGAGTCTAGGACAGATGGGTGGGCTTGGCTATTCAGCAAGTTTTCAGCATGGAGAATATTTTTTTTAATTAAGAGTTATGTATTATCTATTAGGGTTTAAGTGTCTTTGAGTCTGAGTACGGAATTCTGAGGCCCCGAGAACACTACTCCCAAAAACAATCGCTATGCAATGATCTACCAAAAGAAGCAAAAAAAATCAGTGGCAAGGTTACAATTGAGTGTGGAGTTTTTTTTTTCTATCCTTTTTCTCCTCAAAAAGTCTTTTTTTAGGAGAGGCATGGGGACACTGCCTACTCCCAGAAGACACCTCTCAAGGATGCTCCGGACAGAGTATCGGCTCATCTAGAGATCCCATGCATACCTCATAGTTTGTTGACTTTTGAGGCGAGGCAGGACCTTCAATAAGGTTCACAAATTCAAGGCATCCAACATAGATACATCCTGCATAAGATGCAGGTTGACCCTCTAGTTTTTTGCATGGCTTCTGGTGGTACAGGTGTATGGAAATACATAGATGTGGACCTCTCCGCAGATAATGCCTTTGGAGATTATCACATGCTTCAACTGTGCAGGATACCTAGGGATGGAAACACACTGACTGTGTCTTAGGCTCCAGAACCCCTCTTGTTTCAACATCTCTACCATCTATGGGGATAGAAACCTTAGATAAAGAACATTGTACATCATATCTTTTCTTATTAGTCCCCTGGGGACATCCCCATTCTTACTGATGCTCAATCTTCTATTCTATCGCAGGCCATCACGGAGGATGAGGTGACCCAGGCGCTCAGGGACCTCAATGCAGATGCATCGCAAGGACCAGACGGCTTCCCACTCTTTTTCTATAAGGAGTTCTGGTCTACCCTTCGTGGGGATGTGATGGATGTCATTCAGGAGTTCGTTGGCGGGAATCGGGGCTTCGAGCGCCTCCACTGATTCCTGCTCTTCATGCTGCCCAAGCACACGCCGGCGGAGCATATTGAGGACTACAGGCCGATAGCTATATCTAATGCCATCTACCTTCTGGTGGCTAGGGTATTGGCTAACCGACTTCGGGAGGTGCTTCCTCACCTCATTCATCCAGCACAATCAGCGTTCATCCAGGACCGTGGTATCACCGACAGCTACTCCATTGCTACAGAGATCATAGCACATTGGAGGAGGACCGACGCTCCCGCCTTCCTATGAAAGGTAGATTTCTCCAAGGCTTATGACACTATTTCATGGTCATTTCTTTGGCACTCACTACAGGTTAGAGGATTCCCAGCGACTTGGATCACGTGGATGAAGCGCTGCATCACTACTACTTCATTCTCTGTTTTGATCAATGGGTCTCTGGCTGGTGGCTGGGTACAACCCCAGAGGGGGGTTCGACAGGGCTGCCCGCTCGCACTGCTCTTTGTGCTTGCAGTTGATGCCTTAGCCAGATGCACCCAGGCTTCGTGTGGGGCCGGGCTACTCACAGGTTTTGCCGACAGCCTTGTTCCCATCTTGCAGTATGCTGACGACACGATCTTCTTCATTGAGGGCTCAGCCCAGGAGGCCAGACGGGTGGCTATATTAGTGGAGCTTTTTGGTGCTGCATCGGGGCTCCAGATCAACCATGCTAAGTCTTCATTCATCCCTTTTGGCATGGTCCAGTCAGTCGCTAAGCGTTGTGCGGCAGAGCTCCATACTCTGATTAGTACCCTACCCCTCACCTATTTGGGTCTTCCACTTTCCGACCGGCGCATAGGTTCCCGAGGTTAGACTCCGGTTATTCAGCGACTTGAGCACAGACTCCATGGGTGGACCTCCAGATTATTATCACGGGGTGGCCGGCTTGTTCTTCTCCGATCTGTTCTCTCGGCTTTACCCATCTACTACATGTCGATTCTTTTGATGCCTGGTCAAGTACAAAGACGGATTGATTCACTGAGGAGCAGATTCTTTTGGCAGGGGTGCGACTCTGACTGCCGGGGAGTCCAATTTGGTTGCATGGGACATTGTCTGCGGGCCCACGACTCAGGGGGGCCTTGGAGTTCGCGACCTTCGCATCACCAACTGGGCACTCCTTGCCCGGTGGGTGGGTCGGATCATGGGGCCAACTGATAGCCTTTGGAGGACAGTTCTCTTTACTTGCTATGGGCAGGACCTATCATGGACGTCTAGATCTGTTCTTCCTAGGGGGACTTCACACTTCTGGAGGGGTGTGGCATCTATTCTCCCTCGGGTGCGTCCTTTTATGGTTCCCTCCCTTGGCTCCGAACAGGCTTTCTCCTTCTGGCAACATGACTGGATCCCTGGGGGCCCTTATCGGTGGCTTTCCCTCGGCTATATGCCTTAGCCACACATCCGGGAGCGACTGTTGCAAAGACTTGGTCAGACACAGATGACAAGGGCACTAGTTCTTGGACTCCCATCTTTGGCTCTACACTCTCGGATCAGCGTTTCTTGGAGCTCCTGGCTCTATTTCAGCAGGTGGCCCCAGCCCGCCCAGACCCTTCCAGGTCTGATGGGTGGACTTGGGTATCGGAGTCCTTCTCAGCTCGGAGCCTTTATCTCAGCTTTCTTCCTACACCGCCGTCCTCTGATGCACTCTGGGCTGACTGTAGATAGATATGGAGACTCCGGGTGCCATTGAAAGTTAAGATTTTTGCTTGGCTCATGCGGCGGGACAGGCTTCTCACCAGGGTATACAGCTCGAGATAGACACCACACACAAACACTTCTTGCCCCTTGTGCGGAGATTCAGTGGAGGATATTGATCACCTTTTCTTCAGCTGCAGGGTATCTCGAGACTTTTGGTCGAGGATGGGTACATGGGACTCGCTGATCACTCCCCTTATGAGGCTGAGACTTTCTGGCACACACTCCGCGCTCAAGCTAGACAACAGCTGACATGGCGTGTTATGTTGGCATCCTTTTTGGCCGGTGCCTGGCCATTTGGCTTCAGCGCAACCGGATCATTTTTTGCGAGGAGCATATTCTCATTGATACTATTGTATTTCATGCTTCCTTTCTTCTCCGGGAGTGGGGTTTTAGTTAGCTATTGTACACCCCGCCTGTGTTGGCGCTCTCTTCTTGAGAGCTCATTTTTGTACATGACCTTTATAGTTATATGCATACCTGGATGACAACCACAATGGGAGTCATCCTTTCCCCTCTCACAAAAAAAAAAAGGAGTGGGAGACTGGATCACATCTTTTGGTGGGTATATGCATTCATTGGCGAATCATATTTGTCTTTTGACTTTCATACACATTTGTACATTTCAAGAACTTCAAGGTCATGTGTTTGTGTTGGCTTTGGACTAATTACTTGTAGGTTTAACTCAAACTTGAAATATTACTATATACAAGTTATCCCTCATTTTGAATGGATTGTTTTCTACTTCGACTCTTTTAGGTTATTGAAGGAGTGCAAATGCTAAATTAAAAGTAGTAGCCAAAGAAAGAATTGTGAAAAACTATATGCATATGTATTTCGGTTAATGTGTTCCAAGCATGGCACCATATCATCAACCTTTTATTTAAGCCGTTTATGCATGTAAACCATAAAAAGAAACAACAACAACAACAACAACAACAACAACAACAACAAAGCCTTATCCCACTAGGTGGGGTCGGCTACATGGATCATACGACGCAAAACCATAAAAAGAAAACACCCTACAATTCATCATCTATTATGCCCAAAGTATTCACGATAACTTTGATTATGTTATGCAGGTATTTACATATAAAATATGATTAGATTTTGGTTTCATGGCCTAAAATCTGCTGCCTTTTTACCAAACTTTTTTGTAATCCCAAATAGTATCAATGAAACTTTTGGATGACTACCATCTTGCTACTCGCCCTTTCTTGTTTCAAAAAAAGAATTACAGAAAAACAAAGAGAGGTAAAGTATTACAGCTTAAAAAAATATGATATGTAGTTTTTAAAAAAAGAAGATAAGGTACTTAGTTTTCATTCCACAAAATATAGAAAGGGGGAGGCGGCAGACCACAAGAATGTATGGCTTGGAGCATTATCGGGGGTTAGCTCTAGCTGCCCCGTGGTTGATTTGGTCCCAAAGAAATGCATGCATTTTCATGAGGGAGCATCGCTACACTGAAAACATCGTGTCACATGCTTTAAATTTTGTCCAGTTGTGGGGACTACACAACTTGATAGGCATCCATATTCCTCAAAAATATAGAAAGGGGTATACCTTACTCTTTTTGTCCCTTTATCACTCAAAAAAGAAAGAGTGACCCTTGGTATGCTAAGGGATATAGTTCACAATGATTAACCTAAGGATAGTGTACACAGGTGGTTCTTGTCATGATATGATAAAGTAGCCAATTATCTATTTTTACCTTATTTCATCTAAGGACAGGTGCAGCCTCCCATACTGCCTCCAAACATTTAGTGGTAGATATCCTTGTCAACCTTATCAGGACTGATGTAGGATAATTAGAGACGAACATTTAAATGCATTAGCACATGACTAACCCTTGATCCAAGTCATCCAACACTCACAACCCCCAGTGACCGGTCACCAGCACCTCAGTTGCCAGCAGAGATAGGCGGCCCACATCCTCGCCAAGATCAATCCCCAGCTAGGGCATCCTACTCTCTCCCAGGATGCATGGATGATGGAGTTAACATGGTGGCTGAGTGAGCTGGCTTTACGTTCACCCACCGCCGATTCCGGGTTCGGCCAGATGCTAACATGATATCAACCCTCCACCGGCCTCTAAAGCGGCTGCTTCCGTGCCAACTCAGGAAGGAAAACAGCCTCTGGATCAAACGCACCAGCATTGAAGCACAGCATGGTGTTCTTATGAAGGTCTTAACACAGAATGTCTGCAGCCTCGGCAATGCACGAAGACGCCAGACATTTGGCCACTATCTACAGAAGTCGGATGTCGATGTGGTTCTCCTGCAGGAGACGAAGCTCCCAAACTGCACTGCTCTAACATGGGGACAGATAGAGGGAGCTCTCGCATCTCGGAGTACCTGAGTTTTGTGGCAGTTGGCTGCTCTGGGGGATCATCAGTGGCATGCCAACCTCTACGCCTTAGAGGACTTGTGGATAGCCAGTTTTTCATTATCAGCACACCTTCAGTGCCGGGTGGATGGACAGCCTTACCTCATATCTTGTGTTTATGGCTCTTGTTTGGCATCCCTTAGAGGCACCCTATGGGAGGACTTCATTCCTCTGAGTCCCAATGGTTACTTTGTGGGGACTTCAATGTCACTCTTGACATGGATGAACCCTAAATGGAAATTTAATTGAGTCACAGTCATTGCTCGACTTGTAGGCAACAAACTGTAGGTGGAAATGGAGGAGAACCGCAACCACATCTACTAGGTTGCAGATTGACAAGTTTCTTGGAGTTTTGGAGCTCGCAGAGGCGCATCTTCTGGCCAACGTCCAGACTTTGGCGTGCCCATCATCGGACCACACAACCCTGATGTGGTCCAATGACGGCCAGACACTATGATCGTTTTTCCACTTTGAGCGCTCATGACTTCTTGAGGACGACTTTCGCCATCTTGTGACTGATGCAGAGTCATGATATCGCAGCCTCCGACTCTGCAGCCAGGATTTTAGCTGCTCGACTAAATAGCCTCCGGACCTTCCTCCAGGCTCAGTAGAGGCAGATCCGGGTGGACCAAGAGCAACAACAATCTGAGGCATCTAGCTTTTCATATTGAAAAAGATGTGAGCATAAGAAGAGCACTGAAGAAAGTAGCCATTTTGGGGGTTAGAATTGTCCTTGAAGTAGCAGTTTGGATACCTTCAGAAAAATTGGATACTCGGCCTTGAATCTCGTACATACAAAATCCTTTATCTCTTTGTTGTTCCCTGGCTCTTGTTTCAAGAACTGATTGCATGGGAATGCTAGAATCTCGAAATCTAAAGATGCCGAAAACGATATCAAGTTAAAAAAATAACAAAAGAAACAACTCCGAAAGATTATTTAAGCGAGATCTTCTCAGCATCCAGATCAAACCAAACAATGGACACGCCCTAATTTCTAACCTTTGCCCTTATACTTGCTGTAGAGTTCCGTCAACTGGGTGTAATTGCTTTCCGTAAATCCACTGGAACAGGAAGAAAATTTTCCTTATACCATCAGATGAAACATTATAACTCAATCGCCAAAGTTACGAAACAAAAATAAAAACATATACAATTTCGTACCACTTGGAAGCGACATTGACGACAAGAAGGACCTTCCCCTTATACATCCCTAGATTAGCATCCTTCCCGCTGCCGTCCTGATAAAAAATCAGCGTTTCCAAAACCAAATATGAGATAGATCAAAGCATCGACCACACACACAAAAGAAAAAGAAAAAGAGAGAGTGAGAGATACGCGCAGGAGCGAACTCTCTGCGAGAATTGGATTGAAGAAAGGTGAAAGGTGCGCGGACGGCGAAATCGACGCCGCTGCCTTACCTTGACGGTGAATTGGTGGATGGAAGTCTCGACGGGAACGGATTCGCAAGATCCCATCGTGCGCCGTCCGCTCGTTGGCGCCTGCTCCTTTCTTCGCGTCCACCACCTGTTCGATCTCGGTTCTCTTCTAGGAGGCGACGTGGGGGAAGGGGGGGAAGTGAATAGTTAAAGCTAACAGCGCGGCATGGCGGGGCCACCGAGAATGCAGAGGCGCAAGAGGTGTGCGGATTGGTTTGATTTGTTGGTTGGCTTCGTTGTCGTCCCTCGCGCCAGGTATACAAAGAACACAAGGATTTTAATCATCCGGCGCACCAACGAGAGGCGTCCCCAAGCGCCAGCTCCCGTGGCCAGGGGGGTTCCATCACGCTTTGTTTTATCAAAAATTTAAATTTATCCAGCTCGCATTATTTTATTTGCTTTAACTTTTATATATTAGTTACTTACGAAATCAACAACAATAACAAAGTCTTATTCCACTAAATAAATTTTATTTCACTAAATGGGTCTTATCCCGCTAGATAGAGTCGATTACAATTAATTACTTATGAAATCATTATCTAGAATAGTAATACTATATCAAGATTGTCGAGTTGTCATTTGGATGAAGTAACGTCAAAAAAAATATAGAAAAAAAAAAGAAAAGGATGTGAGGGAAGGAAAATTGTAATGACTTCTTTTTCTAGTAAAATAATTCTCATTTAGAGATTAATTTTCTCATTTATTATTTGGCTCTTGTAATGTTACAATAAAATTTTGCTTCCTGGATTAATCATTGTTTGAAAAAAAAAATCTCATTTATTATTTAACTCTTAATATTATGGACATAAAGGAGAAAATCTTTCTTTTCAGAGTGACGAAATAATCATTTAAGAAGAAAAGCCAAAGAAAAATTTCTCTTTAAAATGGTCATTGATTGATGACTCATTTATTATCGAATTTTGATATTTTTACCCATAAAAATATTTGTCTTTCTTATTCTATATCAATTCGTTTCCTCGAATTATTTTTTCTTACTCCCCTATTACATGCTTTCTTTTCTTAATTTTGTTTTTACTTAAGACAGGAGTGTTAGCTTCTGATTCATTTTGTTGGGTTTAATAATCGACTTGTTTTTTTTTCTTGCGTTAAAATAGGGAAATAATTGGACTCGTACAAGGTCCAAGATTCATTCACGACTAAAAGCTTCATCGTTCTTGGTATTAAAAATGTACTAACGCGTTGGCCACCTCATTACATTGATTCGGATGCGAATACTTCTTTTTTTCGCAAAACCAAGAGTTAGTGCACCAAATTAAGTATTTCCATTTTAAAATTATATTTTACTATATATCAAGCAACCCTTGTTGGTGGCCTTGATACATGAACCGTACGATTTACTGAACATTGTTGATAACCATCATCAGGTTGATCAGACTTGCCTTTTTTTTCTCTACAAAGAAGAAATTGCAAATGCAGACAAGCCTAGCAGGAAATCAGAATAAAATTTAGCCCAACAGATATTAGCATTATACATTCAAAATACCGCATGTAAGAGATAAGAGCTGTAACAACAGAAGAAAAGGAGAGAGGACAAAGTGCTCACTACATCATACCTCTATATAATGCAAAGATTTCTAGGACGTTTAATCAGCAGGTTCGGCATTGGAGACCAAATTCAACTTGGTGTACATGTCCGAGCAGGCCTGAGCGAAGTCCAAGATGGCACGGAAAAGCTCCGGAAGGTGAGTCTTGAGACTGGTAAGTGATTTCTCCCTCACCTGCTTGCACAGTTGCTTGTGGTTATCCAACTCCTCGTCAAGCCTGCTCTTAAGAGAGTCGACTATGAATTTCTTTTCGGACACAGGATCATTTTGATTTGATGTTGCTCCTTCCCCGCCCTCCGCACCCTCAGCAGCCTCAGCCTCTTCCGTCGATCCTGCCTTCCTGTGAGAATACTTCTGGAACCACTCCTCAAAGGCATGGTTCTTCCTCAGGTATTCCTTAGAAAGCTCTGTGCATTTGTCATGCTGCTTCAGCTCATCCTGTTGGAGAGCTACAATTGTGTTTATGACAGCTAGAAAGCTAAGAATAGCATTCTTGGCGATCTCATCCGGAAGTCTCCCGAGATGCTCATTCCATGCCAGCAGAAGGGTCTGAATAGGGGCGTGGGCAGGCCGCGGTGGCGATGAGACTTTTTCTTTCAAGCTGCTTTCAATGGGGACAAGATTTAATCTCAACCAACTATTAAGGTTGTGGACGTATTCTTTCTGATAATTGACAAGCTTCTCAAAATGGTCGTGCCACCCCTTAACGATATCAGCCAGCTGCAGAGTTCGTTTGTAATGATGTTCACTTGTGTCTTTAGGAGCATTTGAGATGTCTAGGGCTTTGAGCTCTAGCACGAGCTTTAATTGGCTTTCATGATGGAAACACATTGCCTGCCACATCTTGGCCATCCTGACAAATGAATGGAAACATGGTCAATAAGAATGTCTTGCAAGAAAGAATCAGATCAACTGCATATTTATGCATGGTATGACAAATTGCATAAGCAAATACTTCATGACACTAAACAGATTCTAAAGATGGATGCGTCTATACAGAAGATGAAAAAAAGTCTTCCTTAAAAAAAGATGAAAAAAGGAAAAAAACAGGGTTCGTCATCATTAAGGTAGTGCGTTGACAGGGCCACTAGGCAAACCGCAGAACACAGATGCAAAAACTCATACCAGTTTTCTCCTCAAAAAATAAAAACTTATATCAGTTTTTTACTCTTTTTCTGGTGACATAGGATCCTAATGACTTAGTACACATTAATCATCGAATGGCCGAGCAAGCTCCTGTGTGCAATTGTACACACCACAATGACCCGACATGAATCCCACTCCTGATTATGGAAGCCAAGAGAAAATAGACTGGCATATTCAGCATCTCAATCCTAATTTAGTGTGTTGTCACACATTAACCTCAACGAATTGTGTTCCTTGTCTTACCAAGCCAGAGGCACATGAACCAACAGGAAGAAACCTACTGGTAGTTGAGAACATGAATTGTACTATAGCATGACATATTACATGTACTATAGCATGACATCTTACATAAAGAATTATTATGTCCATTGCAATAAGAATAAGGGATACGTCTTGAGAAATCACTTCGGATTATAAGGGTGGAAGATTTAGAAAATAATTGTAAGATGGAGAGAGAGGGAAAAAGCAAACAAAATTCAATGGTTCCATCAATTTAACTATTTACTATGGAAACAAAACCAACTAAGATTTCCTCAACTTATACTTACCCATCAACAAGATCCACTAGCCTAGGGTATAGCTGCTTATCCCGCAGTCTTTGTATCTCTGACACTGTTGAATCCATTGATTGCATATCGACTATATATCTTGTGTGTAAATGACTTACAGCTGCTTTAGTCCTTTCTAATGCTTCAGTACTAGCACCGCGTTTCTTTTGTTTATTCAATAAAGCAACCTTCCTTTGATATTCAATTTTCATAAGCTCACCTGCCTGTCATTCATAAAATAAGTTGAGGTCGATATACCAAATACAATCCAAGAGGCATATGAGATTTTAGAAATAATAGGATCAGGAAATAAATTAGAAAGTCCACTTGCATTTAGCATAAGCTTCTAATAGTATAATGAGGATTAGAAAATTAGCAAGAACCCAAGAAAAATTAGCATCGTATTCTTCAAGAAGCAAATAAAAAAAGGTAGAAGTGACCGATTCATCACTTAAGGTTACTCTATGTCAAGTGGGAGATAAAAATGATTGAATACCCTAGATGTTTAATATAGGGAAAGAGCACTGATAGCTCACTTTAGTATCATGTCAGGAAGATCTCAGTCATTTCACCAATGATCTCCACATACATATCCATAGACCCCATAGCCATAACAACAAAAAAAATCGATAATTTAACTGCAATACTTTTGATAGTGCCATCAAAAGATCCATGGTTATCCACTTACTTGCAAGCACTACATGAATGGAAAACTAAAGTTTTAACTTACGCCAAAAAGTATTACAATAGAAGTATGTGCTACATATGTAGGATGACCAGGCTTATGTGCGTTCAATCCGTAGTCTTTGGTCCTTAATTTGTTTCAGGCTTTTAGCTGGATTTGTTAATTAGAACATATTGGGCATTCAAAATTGTATTAAATCTCTAAACTATTTGTTTTCGAACTAAGTTTGACGAATAAGATTTTTCGTTAGATAATTTCTTTCATAAGTTGATAATTTAATAAGTGGATAACTTAGTTTCTAGGTTAGGGCGTATAGCAACTACTCAATTCGAATTTGAGTTTACCTTTAAGAACGCCAAAACTTTCATGTGAATTTTACCTTACAACTAAACCAATATCACAACAAAGAAACACTAAACAGAATTTTATTGCTTCACAAACAATGAAAACTTGACACCTGAGGATGACAACCTTCTTCATTAGAGAGAGAGAGAGAGAGGACAATAAAAAATTATGCATTTACTTTGCATGAAGTGCATTGATTGTCAACTACTTAAAAATCTTAACCTTATGTGGCGCTTGGAATTAATGGCAAAGTGCTACAAAATAACACATTTAATAGGATGCTCACGCATGGAGAATTCTTATTATCATGGTGTTATTCAACTTCAATAGATACTATAAAGATCTTGGCTATTGAGGAAACAATTAGTCAAGAAAATAATGACCAAGTGCCAGATTCTAATATATGGGAGGCCATTTTCCACAAGGAGTTGCAACTTCCATGATGAAACTTAACAACCATTATAAAGAATTCACTAAGGGCAAGTCCAATTCATTTTCAATTCCTCCATGAGAAGAAAGCTCAAACTTTGAGGAGAGACAAAAGTTCTTTAAAACATGTCAAACCGCTCTATGTTTCAAGAAAAATTGCATATGGTCCTATGCCATTTATGTTTTTTGTCTAGGTTCCAACAATCCACAGTTCCATTTGCCACTATATAAATGGACAGCTGGAAAAACAATCGGATCATCCTTTCAACTTCTCAAAAAAGAGTTTAAAAAGTTTGCATGTGAATAAAGAATTAAATTTGTGGAAAACAAAAATCTAAAAGAATCAGGAAACCTTTGTCATTAATTATTTGGCACACAGTATATGCAGGAAATATATAAATTATTTATTTGGATGAAAATAGAGGCTAGAAAGTCCTCTATAGCCAGAAATGATGCCATAAGGAAAAGGCACAATATGAAGGAGATTGAATATGGAACAATCCATGGCATGCATGTAAATAGGATGACATACTGTAATTTTTTTCTTCAAAAAATAAATATTGTGAATGGAATATGGTGGGGAAGACTCATTGTTGAAATAGACTAATGTTATATTATACCTATTGTTGAAATACACTCATTTTGTAGGCAATAAATGACTTTCATTCCTGATGATTGCCTTGTTTGATACCTCACAGACAAAGAAGAGCTATGAGGAAATAAACACTCAACTTCTCTCTAAGAAAACTCTTCTTCTTTTTTTTTTTTGTGTGTGAGAGGAAGAGAGGTCAAAGAAGAGACCGGGGTATGTTCTTAGTCCAAAGATAATCATTTTTTCATATTTATGCTTCAGTGAACTCCACCTATGTTTTATAGCCGGTCCCAAGTCCGGATAAAGGAGGAGGGTTGTGTTAGGCCCCGACAGCCAGCGTAAAACTCTGTCGAATCTCATGAACATGAATCAACGAAGTCATCCATGTAGCCGACCCCACCTAGTGGGATAAGGCTTTGTTGTTGTTGTTGTTGTTGAATATGGTGGGGAAGAGAGCATGAACAAAACCCTGCAGGTGTTGCATTACAGATGGCCACCAAATATAGGTAAGAAATTAGTGGCTGGTTAGGTGGAGTGGAGAAGAGGGACACTGAAAGGGAAGAAACACTTTGATGCAGAAAAAGGGCCTGAACACCAAGAACATTTTATGAAAGTTTGTAATAATAAGGGAAAAAGAAAAAAGGAACACCTCACAAGCAACGACATAAAAAACAGAGTGGTGCTTTATTGTAGGATTCGCTAATTCTAAGTTTGTTGACCAAAACATAATAGTTCCACTGATCAGCTTCATCAATATCCATATGTCATAAGCATGCAAATTCAAATTAAATAAGGCTCCTCCTTAAAATAAAGGTGGTTGGTGGCATGTCTACCCAACATGTACAAAGAAAGTGAATTGACATGTTTATTTTTTTCAATGTTAAGAACTTTTTCCTATCTACTGTAAACTTTATTTGAATGCATATTTCCATAAAAAGAAGGGCTCTCTATGTGAAAATGAATTGATCAAAGAATTCATCAACAAGTTACATGATAATATAAATATCAGGCCAAAAATGCAAAAGCTCATTCCATCAAGAAATACAAAACACAAAAATTGAAGAAAAGCATGAAAGAAAGATGTAAGTGTTTAAAACACTAAAAATATCAAACTTAGTCTACTATTATGAAGTGCAATTTCATCTGTCATTATCAAAGAAACATTAACTATATGAGAATGCCAAACTAACCTTTATTTCATCATATAACTTTTTCTCCCATGCTAGCATCTTATCCAACACCGTGGCATGAGTTTCCCATTCATCATCATCAAAATCATCTTTATCTGCATTGGGAATACCTTTGAATGACCTATTCCATGTGATGACACGCATGACCCTTGCAGAATGGTCTATATGTCCTGCAAATAAGGTACAGTTGGCTGTGATAACAGCATAAAAGTATTAAAGAATCTTTTTGGGTTTGAAGGGCCATCCTTTTTCAGAGAATATAACTTACAGGCAAAATATGGAATGTCAATTGACTTCTTATTAGATAGTTTTTTAGGGTGTCTAATTAGAGATTAAAATTCCATTTATATTACCTCAAGGAAGAACTTCGTATCTCGAAATTCATGCATATCAAAAGCAAAAAGATACTAGACAGAATAGACACAAACCCCATCTCACAAAGGAAATAAGTGCTAATTAGGCTTTGGTCAAGGCCACCTCAAATCTGATGCATTTCTGACTTGGACGAATTAAACTAGATTTTCTATTTCCTTAATTTCTATTATATTTGCTTCTCAGATAACCTTAGCTAACAATTTGTTAAGATCCAATTGTTCCTATCATTTTGCATTCATATCAAAAGATATTATAACAATAATAAGGAAATAAATCATGAAATTCATCTAAAACATTGGGGGCTAACATTCTCTCCAAAACATTAGTATGTAGCATACACCAAACATCTAGTGTACTTACATATTTAATGGAAAAAGTAACCGAAAGTTAACCTCCAGAAAAATGACAACTTATTATTTGCTCGCTCACTCTCCAACAAATATTTTTGTTTTTAGGGAAATGCTTTATATCAACCATTTGAGTCGCATCCAATTGAATGGTTTTTATCAAAAGTTCAGAACTTACGCATGAAGTATGTTCCCTTCTAAACAACAATTGTCGTGAAATATCACTTTCTTTAACTCCGCTAATGGCTAAATTTCCATTGAAGGTTATTCATGTTCAATTCTAGCTCAGGAATAGTCACAATGATTATTTTGGAGATTGATGAAGCGAGTGGGGTTGAAGCTAAATTAGCTCTAATTATTGTTTCAGGACATGCAAAAAAGATTAAATCTAACGTCTGAACAGTAAAACAAAACAATAAAATAAAGATCTGATTGTTTTAGGACTATGATGTAAAGGCAACAAATATGTGACACTGAAAGTCGTCTAAATTAGACTAATAGGAGCAAGTTACCCATCACTTTCACAAAATAATGGTACCTCTGTTATCAGCGAAATTGGAGTGGTAATGCATCCGGGTAGCCTCAAGCATGTTGGAAACCTCGTGAGTGCTCTCCGAGGCTTTAAGGAAATGGTCGTCGAGATCTGCGAGCACCTGCAGAAGATTGATCCTTCTCGGGGCGGCGGGCACCAACTTCCCTGTCTTCTGATCCATAGCGGGCTCCGACGCGGCATGCTGGTGATGCACAGCACTCGCGTTCTTCTGCTTCCTCGATGGCTTCGGAGGCGGGGTCTCCATCACCACCTTTTGGGGCGTGACAGGTTCCTCCTCGGCTTCCATCGCAGCAGGCGGCGGCGGCGGCGGCGGCGGGGCTGATCGGTCGTATCGCGCCTCGGAACCTTGCTCTGATTCGGGACGGATCTCGTCGCCCTGGCTGAGGGAGGGCCCGGCCATGTTCTCATCGACGACAAAGAAGTAGTCCCAGGTGTGCAAACCGTTGGATTCCGGCATGGGGGGAGGCGGCGTGACGGGGACAGGTGCGGGGGACGGGGAAGGGGAAGGGGAATCCGCGGCGGGCTGGGGGCGACGGTTGCGGCGGCGATGGCGAAGTTCTTCCGCTGCCTCTTCGGCCTCCTCCGTCGCCTCATCGTCGCCGTCCTCGTCCTCCTCCCGGATGGAGTCGTCCTGGAGGTTCCTGGGGGCGACGAACTTCTTGGGGAGGTCGGGCATGCTGATGGACCGTTGGATCGGCAAGGGGGAGAACTCCGGCAGGGGCGGCGGCGGTGGAGGGAGCGTGTCCATGGATGGTGGTTGGACGCCGGAGGGGCCGATTGAAGAGGGTTGTCCCCCGGCGGGGCCGGTGGAAGATGGGAATGCGGTGCCGGACGGCGGCGGGAGCTCGTGCGCCTCGCCTTGGCCGAACTCGGAGAGCGCGGCGCCGGTGTTCTTGATGGACACGGCGTACGCGGAGTGCTCAGAGGCGAAGGCATTGCGGGCTTCCACGGCCCGCTTCATCCACTGCCGCCGCTCCTTGCACCGCGTCACCGCCTCCTCATTGTCCACCCTCGACTGCGCGCAACCCATCTCGAACGCAAAAAAAATAAATAAATAATTCAGGCCTCGCAGGTCTCACCGGAGGCGATCGGATCGGGCCGCCGGAGAGGGGTTCCCTCAGCACATTACCGGCGGGAGGGGTCCGGAACGGCAAGCGCGAGCTCCGAGGGGGGTGATGAAGCAAGCGGTGAAGAAAGGCGTGGATGCAGTGGTGGTGCAGTGTGGTGTGTGTCAGGTTGCCGCCAGAGAGTGCGAGAGAGAGAGAGAGAAAGAGAGGAGAGAGAAAGGGGGGAATATTTTGGGTAAAGAAATAAAGAAGGGGGAGATTGGGAAAAGCATAAATAAAAGATAAAAAGGCGGACCGTTGGTAGAAAGAGGTGGGACCCGCGTGCGTGTCAGACGAATGGGGACGAAGGGTATAAAGGTTTTTTAAATTCGAGTATTCGACCGACGAGACGGGGCAAAGCGACTGATGCTGACGGGCCGAGAAGTACGAAGGCCCATTTCGCGTGCGACCCGGCTCGATTGCATCCGTTGCATCGAGTTCAGTGACCGACGGCCCCGGCTAATTTGATAATGACGTCAGAACCCCAAAAAAAACAACAATTTAAAAACAGCTTTGAATTTTGTTTATCCTTTTTTCTTTATAATACGTGGAGGGAAGGTGAGTTTGAGGGGAATAAATTTTTTATTCAAGTGAATAAAGGTGAACACTAAACAGGTTTGATATAAATTATACTATTAGCCTTAATCCTCCTATTGTTTATATGAAAAGGTGGAATAATGGGTCAAAATGACCACTTCACCCTCTTCTCTACGATTAAAAATCGAGTCGGCTCTTTTCCGTGCTTGTGTCCTAATGTCACATGAAAGTTCACCGAGTCCGTCGCGGTCTGCGATTGCTGCCTTCGCCGAAAAAAGATTGTTCATCTCCTGTCTCAAATCGTGAAGTGAACCATCGCCGGAGCTGATCATTCGCCAGGTGAATCACTTGAGTTTCTCTTGTATACACTCTAGAGATGATCCACTGTGAAAAGGGGGCTTCGCTTTTAGTTACCTGCCGAAATGTTTGAAACCATGTTACGGATATCCTTCTAAAAAAGAAACTTCTACTTGAAGCAATTGTTCATTGTCACTGTCATATTACGATATTCTTATTATTAGGTAAACTTTTTGTACATCGTAATGCATTTCTTCCCGACGGCATGTGGTAATAAGGGGTCAAATGTATTTGTAGGAGGGTTTTTATCTAATCCACCATCCTCTTGATCTACGAATGTGAAGCCCATAAATGAAGGTGGACACCACTTCGTGTTATTGCAATGATACATGTAGACTAAAGACGTCATGGACGACCAGTAATCCTCGGAGGCGATTTTGGACTTGTCCACATTTCGACGTCGGTATTCTTGACATTGTTCTACGATCGACCTTAGTTTGCCTATTAGTAAACAAGGAGTTCAATGATAATAAATGAAAGTAGCGAATGTAGAAAATGAGTGAATTTAAGACAATAATTACACTTACCGCTAGGACCTCTCCCCAAGAATTCGGGGGTAAGTACTTTTTTCTCATGATTCCAGCCACATCTACTACGATTATTAAGACTATGATACAGACTGAATAACTTCTTCAAATTTTTTAGCCTATTTTTTAAATTGGACATATAATAACCCTTCTTCGTTGTCTCATTAAATCTACAAAGAATGCGCTTCCAAGTATCAGTCGAGAATACGCCATTTACCAGATTCTCATCCAAATATTCAATTTTCATAATTCTAATAAATACTTCGTTCAACTCATCCTTCCAGTTACTTAGACGCCTTTTCCTGAGTGATCAATCTCTATTTCTAGAGTCGACCTCTTGGTTCATGTTCTAATTTGGATCCACATTAAAATTGGCAAATAAGTACTACAATATAAAAGACTAGCTTAGGAGGTCTACGTGATAGGCATGTGCTTAAGTCTTAGCAAGCAAAGAAACATACATGGAGCATTCGATAGATATGATATATCGCTCCAAGTTGCACGAGAATAAACTATGAGAAAGAGGCATGCACCAGAAATATGAGTTTAATACAATGCTTAGACGATACTACTCATTTATTCCACTAGCAATAGGTAGATAGGAAAAGACATCTAGTAGAATCAGTGTGATAAAAAGAAGAGCATACCACATCGAAATGGCATAAGTATGGAACACATTTTAGTATGCAGACACTAGTTGCAGAACAAAGGATAGTTCTATTGGTTATAAATTAGGATCTTGGACATGTGAAACCATGTATGTGCTAATGCAACATATAGGACAGCAGATGTACAATAGGCAGCACAATATAATAAAGAGGAAAAATGGGAAAAAAATGAAGAACATTCGAATACCTTCCGGTAAATTCCGACTGGAGAGTACACTTCCTCGCGAAACTTCTGAAAGAACACACATATTGTCTGGACGAACATACATTCTAATTTAGCATCAATTCATCACGCTAATAATACAACTACACGAACAAACACAAGTATAATCATAAATTATTTTTATAAAACATGCTAAACTATGTTTAGAAATAGAAGGATCTAAAAATAATTGTCACATTTAAGTGAACATCATTCTGCCCTAAATTATTGACCATCGCAAGGAAATAAAAGGAAAAAAATTCCCAAAAGGCTTATCACTCCCCTGCTCGCAAGAAGAAAACTCACAAGAGGATTACTATAAACGATGACCGCCCCTTGGTCGTGGAGAGAGAAGAAGAAGAAGCGGCGGACGGTGGGAGCCGTGATTCATCATCGGCTCGCGAGTGGAGGAGCATGAGAGTGGGAGGTGAGGATCATCTCCCACTCGCGAGTGGAGAAGGAGGAGAGGAGCTCTTCTTCGTCTACTGCTCGCCGTGTGAATCGGAAAGATGACTGCAAACTCGACGAGGGAAGGAGAGAGGGAACAAACAAGAGAGACCGAGCGATAGAAGAGCAATCACAAATGTTCAGGGAGGTTAGTGCCAGTCGTCGGAGATTTGTGCTGAGATCTGACAAAAGGAGTACAAACCAAAAGTGATCAACTGTAAATTGGGAAGAAGAAAGGCTTGTTTACCTGTTCGATCGAAGTGCAGCTGCGAGGTGCGGAGACAAATTTTCTTCTGACCTAGTTTCGCACAAAAGGGGGAAGAAGGTTGGCCGACGATGGTCGTTGTATTTACCCCATCAATTTCTTGAACAGTAAAATGACATAATTGCCCTCGATGGATTATTCATATTCCAACGAAATTGAAGAATATTATAACCTCAAAAACAGTGACCCAACCAGATTAAACACCCATCATGATTTGTGCTACGTTTGTCTCCTTTTAGTCCTAATCCTTCGAGCGTTTGGCTGTATTCCTATGATTATCGCCTTATTCCATCGGTTAACCTGCAACCAAACAACGCCTAAGGAGTCTGCGGAGCTCATCCAGACTATTAGATGGCATTTGACAACCCACTTTTTTGTCTATCCACTCCCTCCTCACCGCCGCCTACTCATTGTCCATCGGCCTTTATGTCCTTGCCCTCACCATTTCTTACGCCGCCACGGTGCTCTTCGACCCCAGCTCATCGGCCTCCAACTGGGCGGCCCTTGTCATGCACCTGACTTCTGCGTCGCCCTCCTCGATGTCTCAAACGTGGTCGCCATCAAGGTCGACCGCACTGCCACCTCCTCTTCCATTTTGCCCTCACCCTCCTAGATGCCTCTAACATCATCGTCGAGGTCGATTGTATGTTGTGTCGCCGCCTCCTCTTTCACTTCGCCCTTGCCCTTCTCGACACATCCAACGTCGTCACCGCCAAGGTCGATCACCTCCTCCTCCACTTTGTCATCGCCCTCGCCCTCACCCTCGTCGATGCCTCCAACGTCATCATCGCCAAAGTTGACCGTCTACTGCACCGCCAACTCCTCCTCCACTTCGCCTTCGCTCTCCTTGACACCTCCAATGCCGTCGCCGCCGAGGTTGACTGTCTATTGCGCCATTGCCACCTCCTCCGATTCGCCCTCACCCTCCTTGATCCTCTAACGTTGTCCACCCTCCTCGACGCCTCCAACGTTGTCATCGCCACCCTCCTCGATGCCTCCAATGCCATCGCCGTTGAGGTCGACCGTATGGTGCACTGCCACCGCCTCCTCCTTCGCTTCGTCCTAGCCCTTCACACAAAAAAAGGAAAAAAAATAAGACACATAAAATCATCGAACGAATATAATCGGCGGAGATTAATCTGTTCTGTATGATGCTTAGCAAGGACCTCTTTACTCAAATAAATTATTGACAACTACATTTTTGAACCTTGGATATTTTGAAGCCCAATTAACACAATAACCATGGTTGCTATGTGCAATGTTCGATAATAATTATCTTTTATTTATTTTATGGTAAAGGTCGCATTTATAAAAGAAGTTGTCATATCATCCAAATTAAAAAGCATCATTATTAAAAAAATCTTACACAGTTTATTCATTCTATTTAGATTTTATCACTTTGCCTTAAAGAGATACCAATAGTTAAGTCCATGGATTATATATATATATATATATATATATATATATATATATATATATTAATTTACATGCTCAATGGTGAACTAAAATTAAAATTGACTAAACCAAGGAAGTTTCTATCGGGATTGTGTTCTAATTTTGTTGGACGCTACTAGCTCTAGACTCGATTCTCAAAGTCATTTTGAGGGCTAAATTTGATTGAAGCTCATCCAATTCGGATGATCTAGTTATTGGATCATCAAATTTTCCTTTTTAATTTTTGTTGCCACTACTTTATATTTTTTATTAAAAATATTCCTAATATTTATTTTAATATTTTTTCCTTTCTACATATTTTAAAACATAAATTAAATTTCCTAAACATCTAAATATTATTTCCATACTTAAAATAATTTATTTTGGTTTAAAAAATATTTAAAATTAGATATAAGCTTTAATTTGAATAAAAATTAAAATATATATATACACGGATCATTGGTTCAAGTTCGATCGATTTAGATTGAAAATTTTTAACTCGTATTCGATCCATTGACCCTTCGGATCATGATTGATTCAAGTCAAACCTGAACCTAAATCGAGTTGAATTGAATTATTCGCTTCATCCATCCTAGCCCATGAACACCCCTAACCACCTTTGTGTGGGTTGCCTCGGAGAAGATGGTGGCGCCACCCCTCCTTATTCATTGTCCTAACTATTCATTTATCATTTTACTCTATTAAAGCAAGGAGAAACGTAATATTATATATTAACTATTTAAGTTAATAAAAAGTTAGACAAGATTGATGAGGACATTTTAGGATAAAAAATGGGTAACATGAAGGAGACAACAAATAAAGGATACAGCTTGTCATTTTATCGCTATTTAGATATGTCGGTACTTTGGATAACTGTTAAATAATTCGTATTTTGGATGATTGTTAAAATATATTATCGCTATTTAGATTGCTCGTAATATCACATCATACATTATACTATCTGGCACGTGCTAGTAATATGAGTCCTTAAAATATTCAAGAATAATATTATTGATATACCCTTCAAATTTTATTTTATATTTTCAGCGCATACTTTTTATTATTATATATTGACAACATAAAAGAAGAGAAAAGTGGATATGAAAAATATGAGGAGTCAACATCATAAGATAAAATAAAAACATTATGTTGAATGACGTTATTTTTTGTGTAAAATAATAGATGAGAAAAATGTATGTGTAATTCAATAAAGTATTTAATCATAAATATCAAAGAATTAATTATTCGGTTTAAAATTTTATGATGAATATTAATTTTAAAGATTAAAATATTTTTATATGGCTGATGCCATAGTGATATAATCAAATTTAAATCATGATATATTATTAAATATTAATCAAATAATGACTTGGCATGTGTAAACTCTTTTTGAATGTATATCTCCACGTATATCATAGAAAATATTTTTTACAACGTACATTGATGACATATTATATGTTAAGTACATTTATGTCAGTAGCTAAAAAAGAATGAAAGCAATTCACTATCATTTACAATGTAACACTAACTTCATTTCGACGTTTGGAAACACATTGTCGAAACGTTTGAATATTACGTTATAGATATTGTATTAAACTATAAGTATAGTTTTAGAGAAAAGAGCCGCAAGCAGCCTGCGGAACCCATTTAAGTCGTTCGATGACATCGGACGGCGCCTTTTTTTTCTCTTTTTTGTCTATAGATCGCCTCCGCTCTCTCCTCCTCTTCTGCCTTCGATTCTCCGTGTCCTCGCTCTCATCATCTCTGAAGTTGCCGCGGTGCTCTCCGACCTGGGCTCGTCAGAGGTCGGAACAACCCCTCGTCGTGCTTGCCGCCTCCGTTTCACCCTCCTCGAAGCCTTGAATGTCGTCGCCGCTCCACGGCCTCCTTCGCTTCGCTCTCACCCTCCTCAATGCCGCCAACTGTCGTTACCGCCTCTACTATGTCGCCACTGCCTCCTCCTCTTCGCCCTCCTCGACGTCTTCAATGCTATCGCCGCCAAGATCGACCGTCTGCTACGCCGCCTCTTCCTCCGCTTCGCCCTCACCCTCCTCGATGCCTCCAAAGTCACTGCCGCCTCCATTGTGCAGCCGCCGCCTACGCTACGCAACCATTGTCGCCTCCGCTCCGCTTTCACCGCCTCCTCCGCTGCGCAGCCGTTGTTCGATCTCGACCATCCTAGCCGATACAGACCATAAAGATAAAAAATGTTAAGAAAATACAACGATGGTGCTCAACAATCTCCTTAGCACGCCTGTTAAGGAGGCGCTCTTTTCTCATAATTTTATGATCCATCTGGTAGAAAATAGTTCACATTAAGAACATAATAGCTTTAGAGAAACACTTTAACGAAGAGATATGATTACCTCGTAAATAAATAAGAACTTGTATAAGTCTATTAAATGATGTGTTTTGTCGTGAAATCAAATATTCAATATAAGATCGCAATTTTGAATCAAACATTCATTATTCCTCTTTGAGATTAACATGTTTGATCAATTTTATTAACAAAACTATATTAATAAAATATTTACACATATCTAATACTCATAGTTTTATACATCTATCTTTTAAACAATATTTTTCAATTTTTGGAAAGAACAATTCAAATAGTAATGTTACCATTACTACTTATGGTAGTCAATGCATGAACCATAATCTTCGATGTGTTGCTAAACTTGGTTGTGGATGGCCCAAAATGAACAGATATGAGGCTCGAAAATTTGCCAATCCAGTAGTAGAGGAACCCTCGTCAGCTTCTCGTGGGACTCGATAGAGGAAAGAATAAATGTCCTACTGGTCAAGGACACTGACCATCAATTTTTGCTACTTCTTGCAATGCTTAAGGACATCGTTAATAAAGTAGCATCAACTTGGATTGGTCGAATTAAAGATGGAGTGGGCCGACAATATTGTCGTTGTTCAAGATGCTTTGTGATGTGGAGAATTAAGTACATTTACACTACTATTTTGCATGCATTTAGCACTCATGACATGATTATTCCCTTCATGCATAGTGCCAATTCAATATGTTTCAAACCTTCTCCGCATCAAACTTACTTACGTATCATTCTTATTCATTTTCGCTATCGCGAAAGCTTGAAAAGATAAGTGTCATTGCAGGAAGTCGACGAGCTCAGTGGATGAGGTGGAGTGGCTGGACACCATGCATTGGTCTCTGCACTCATGGGAGGAGATCCGCTTCATGATTGTGATAAAGCCTTCAGACAAACAATAGACACCGCCGTATACATGGGAACTAGCCAGCTCCCCCGCACACTGAATGAAGGAAGGAAGTTTCCTAATCGGGGACCACTGCAACACGAGGAGGCAAAAGCTGCAGCGATGGCAAGAGGTGCAACAATGACAAAAGCGAAACATGACAAAGAGGAGAGGAATACATAAGGACGAGGCTTGCCAGAGAACGGGAGGAGGCGGATTCTGGAGGAATTTCCACCATTAGAGGAGAGAACTCAGAGTTGGAAAGAAACTCAGAGATAAATAATGCCTTGTTTTATTATGTGAGATATCTGTGCATCCCATATGATTGTAACTAACCGACCCTACTAATGCCAGGAGATGTCTTATGCTTATGGACTTATGTTATTTCGTTCGCACTTTATCCTACTATTTTCACATTCTGAACTGGATGACGAGCTTTACCTTCTGAATCTATTTTGATCCCTATTTTATTGCATACTTCTTGACCTTCTAAATTTATATTTGGATTTAAGCTTTTGAACCTTTTTCATCTTACACCTCCGATCGTATGGACATGCTAGACTCTACGCGATCATACGTAGAGAAATTGAGCACGGATGAGACGATTCCTTGTTGGGTTTCTTCATTTCATCTCGCAGCTTAGAGTTAGGGAGAGTTCCCGAACCACTATCCCCCTGCACCTCCGATCGTAAGGATATATCAAGCTCTACGTGATCGTACAAAAATCAAGCATTGGCGATATTGGTTTGTAGTTCTGTTTTGTGTCGCATTAGCAATGATAATTTTCTGCTGTATGATTTGGATGTCGAGCGTCTTCCAACACGAGACCTATGAGGGTTATGTGTATTATGAGGTTCTGGTAATAAACGATCATATTGAGCTATGAACTCGAATTATTTTAAATGGGTTCGAAGCATGCGTGTGTAATTTTTTCTTATGATTGCTACTTTCGATTCTTCCCGAGAGGAAATATTTATATTCATCTTTCGTTGTCGGTGACCCAAGAAGGGCAGATGACAAATGAATTATACCTGAAGAAGCAATCCTGAACTGTATTTTCGAATCGATCATTCTCTCCCCTCCAAATTGTCTAAACAGTCTTGGTGACACCTTAGCAGTCTTGGTGACACCTTAGTTCTTAGCATTCTCCCCGGGAGGGTTGTCTGTATTTCACTAAGGCAAGTGCAAGTTGATCGTAGCTGTATCGCCTTCAGTGTATTTCTTTTGAATGCTCGGGTACTTAGTGGTCATGAGATCCTAATCCAAATTCAAAAAAGGAAAGCTCGATTTATAAACCGGAGTATCGTACACGATAGCAACAATTGCACCAGTCTTATAAACCCCTTCGTGTGTGCAACACAGGCTTTCTATAAACACGAGTGTTATGGTTGAGTCGAGTGTCTTCTCCATTAGACTGACCACATACACACGTGAATGGCCATTTAGACGTTTTTTACTCATATCGAATGGAACCTAAGAACTTAAATCCTACAACAGAATCACCTCTCATAAGTCATCGACACACATTTCTACTTAATTATCCTGTATTTTTCAAATTTAACCGCCGTCTCCATATTATTTTTACATTTTGAAAATAATAAAAACATTTAGTCTCCTTTACTTTATAACGTTATCCTTTTTATCCTCATTTTTAACATTTCTTCTCATCATCGAGTTTGTTCCGAAGATGAAGATTTCGTAGACATTGTTCCTTGTGGATCGAACCTCAAACATTACAATGATTATAAATTTTAAAACTTCATTCGACATCTTTTTTTGTGTTCAAGAACAACACCTATAGTAAATGGTAGACCTATGTCTTAACGATTTACGCCCCCTTATATGTACCATACTCTATACACACTTTATGTGAATCACTCTGCATAACCAAGATTATGAAGCCCTCACTCCATGAGTGCAAGGAGACAAAGTAGAATCGAGGAACGAGGTGAATGGAACATGCATGTTGAGATCTAGATGAATGAGTGTGCTTATAAAGGGAGTGGCCGCCACAAAAGATGTGAAACTGAAATTGGACATGGTAAATGCAAGACAAGGAGGGTGAAGGGATATCCTATGAGTAAGAAATACACATTTATTGGGATTATGATATAACTTGTGCTTGCACAAGATCTCAAGCAAGTGTTGTAAATTATCCAAGTGTTCATCTTTTGTCTTGTTGTAAATGATAATATCATTGAAATAAACGACGACAAATTTTAGCACATGGGTCATCAGCCGCATGAAGGTACTTCGCGCGTTTACAATCGAAACATCATGATGAACCTTTCATATATGCTCTCTTTTGTTTTAAATATTGTCTTCTATTCATCAACGATGATTATACGAATCTGATGATACCCCCTACGAAGATCCAACTTGGAAAATTTTTTAGCACCATGAGGTACATCCAACATGTCTTCTAAGCGAGGGATAGAAAAATGATACTTAAATGTTATCTTATTAATGGCCCTACTGTCGATGCACGTGCACTAGGATCCATCTTTTTTTGGTACTAATAGTGTCGGCACAACACATGGGCTAAAGGCTCTCCCTAACGAATAATTTCTTGAGCAAGTCCTCCACTTGGTCTTGCAATGTCAGGTGTTCTTTTGGGCTCATGCGATAATGTACGAGATTAGGTAAATCAGATCTTGGTAGGATGTCGATTTGGTGTGGTATTGCTCGTTCAAGAGATAAGATGGTAGGGAGTTCTGGTAGTAGTACATGAACAAATTACTTTAGCATTATTTAAAGATTTGTATTGAGGATTGCTTGGTGCTATATTTCACAGTTATGGACCACAAGTGCAAGAAGTTCGTCAGTTTGTCGTAATGACTTAGAAAATTCTTATTGTTTAACTATCTAAAACAAGTGTTTTTTTGGTGCGGCTTCAGTAGTTCTATTCTCATCCAATGGCATCAAGCTCATTATGGCCAAATGTGTGCACATTCTCCCTGTCGAGATCTATTGCTTGGACGTCATATTGCTAAGGTCGATCGAGAATGAGATGACATGTGTCCACATCAAGGACGTCGCATAGGACCTCATCCTTGTACCGATGTCCAATAGACAATGTCACTCAACGTGTAGAAGACACCTGTAAATACCTAACGCGATATGCAAATGGACGTCGCTCCACATGTAACTACAATCGATCGATCAAAATTTTTAAAATGATATTCTAAAAGCTACCACTATTAATTGTGATATTGATGAGTTTTCCATTAACATTTCCTGAATTCTCGAAAATTTTGTGGCGTTGATCGTGATCCTCTTTTGCACGATGTATAAGACATGTTCTCCCTTTGTATCAGCATAATCAACTTCTTCCTCTAGTTGTTCACTAGTTGGGTCACCTCCATTGTTAATAGCATCATCTTTTTTATATTGAACATAAGCAATAGTTGGCCGGGGACATTCATTCGATCGATGTTCTGGTCGACAACATCAATAACATACTAGTGGCTGAGATATTGCGTAAGGATTTGCACTCTTTTGGGCATCTTGTGATAGAATTGGCTTAGCATTACTAGTGGCAATAATGGATTGAACTTATGAGGCGTGTTCTTCCAATTCAGCAAAGTTGGGCTTTACGACATTGACGTATTAGTGCAAATTTGTTGGATTATGATGGGTGGAAGGTGGTTCTCGTGCTCCTCTCTACTTGCCTTCTTATTTTCTCGGCTAATGAAACATTGTCTGATATTGTTTTATGATGATTGCATCTCTACTCAATCACGTATTGTTGTACACAATCCCCATAGGAATCTCGTAATCAACTGGTTCTCATAATTAGTCAAGTCCATCCGCGATGAGAGGTGGTAGAACTCTGTGTGTAGACTTGTACGATGCGACTTCCCTGTGGACAATCTTCCCATTGCTGGTACATAACTTGTTCATAATGAGGAGCTTATAGAGAAGTTGTTTCATTCTCGCTCAAGATTGTATAGCTAGCCACTCTTGATGACGTCTCCTCGATAGTAATCGCTCCCACCATGTAGAAGTATCTCCCTTTAGGTGATATGCGACTAGTTTCACTTGTTTGCGCTATGGAATTTTCATGTATTAAAAAATATCTCGACCTCTGCAAGCCAATATAAAAAATCTTCAATATGTAAAAAGTAGGAAGGTCCATCTTGATTTTAAATATAGTGACAGCACGTCAGTAATGTGGGCAGTGAATAATCACACTGTTCAGGAGGAGGCACGAAGCCCTATTGTCCTCTCCTTCGATGATCAACTCCTTCTGTATTACTAGTTGTTGAAAGGTAGCCGGACAGAGCACCTGATATCCTCGACCTCTGCTCGAAATTTTATGAATTGAACCATGGTAGGATTCTCTGCCATGATGTGCTTCCCATAACATAGGGGCTCTCATACTAATTTGCGGTAGGAACGAATTACAGTCCGAACCCCTGGAGAGTGTGAAATGAACAAATTTACTCTTTTCACAAGAATAACGCTAGTAGAAACGATTGAAGGAAAAGCATGCCATCTAGAGATGACATAAGAGTTATTAAAGAGTCATGATAACTAATAGAAGACCAACTAGATAATGCTAATTAACTAACTAACTCATATTTGCAATAAAAAAAGATTGAACTAACTAGTTACATGGCCATCAAAAGAAATATTAGCATTAAGTACTCATGATCTCCTGCATCATAATCAAACGCCGATCTAATCAGCATGGTTCGAATGAGTATATAAAATCAATTTTGTTAAAAAAATCAGTATGGAGCGAGATAAACTAGGAAAATCAGGTTTAACATTTGGGTTCAACTTGGTTTTTGTATTTTTATATAAAAAATGGAATGAAACTTTTGGAAATATAATTTATTAGAATAAAGTTTGGAAACTATTATCATTAGAAAGGAAGCAAAAAAAAATGAAGAAGGATTGAATCAAAATTATACGAGATTTGATAGAGAAAAAAAGGAAGCAATCAAATTAAGAGAATAGGGAAAGGAAATTAAAAATATAAAGAATATCAATAAAAGATATAAAATGAGTGAAAAATAAAATGGAAACATAGAAAAAATGAGAAGATATTGAAAAAAGTTCAATAATAAAAAATATGAAAATCAAATATGATTTTAGCTAAAAAATAAATACAAAAATCATAAATAAATTAGAAAGTAACAATTTAATTAAAATGCCTCAGTGGTTATATCATTAGTTTTATTATTTTTTATAAGAATTACTGATAAAGTATTTTTGAAAATATGATTAATGGAATAAAAAAGGAGAGAAGAAAGGAAGTAAATAAATTAAGGTGAAAACTATTGTAAAAATGAAAGGAAAGCGCTAAAGTATAACACAATAGGCAAAAATGAATTTTAAGGTATTTTTAGTAATGGGAATTATTAAGAAAATAAATGGAAATAAGAAACGGAAAGTTGGTGAGCATGAAAGAAACTAAACTAAGAGAATTTTAGAAGTGTGTTATAGTAAAATAATTTAATATTGCATCATTAAATCATTAATAGTATATAAATGTTATAAAATATGATAACATATTTTAAAATTTTTTTAATAAGCATTAAATTTTTGAAACATAATAATTATGTTTTCATATTAAGTTATCATTATCTTATTATTTATATGTTATATACTATTACTTGTGATATTTAGAGTTAAATATTATTATTTTAATAAAAAATTTGATTCTCAATCGGTCCGATTGACTGTGACCCGGGTAGTCTAAATATGTCTCCGATTGCATCACGCTTTGGTCACCTTCTTTAAGTACATCTCAACATTTATTTCCTTTTTTTTAATCAAAGTGTATCCCACTAAATTAATAATCCGGATATACACATATATCAGATTACTAGAAAAGTTACAATCAAATACGATAATATGTTAGATCTTATAAATTTCAAATAACATAATCGAATTTCTAATAAATTATAACAATAGCTCAACTTCTTAAATATATGTCACCATTTTGCTCAACTTCTTAAATATGTCTCAACATTTTTTTTATCAAAATACATCTCGTCAAATTAGTAGCATGGATATACACAACTTAGGAATGCTATATAAAGTACTAGAGAAGTTAATTTGTTACAACAAAATATGATAATATGTTAGATCTTATAAATTTCAAAGAAAATAAAGGTCAATCTAAATAAATTACCACAATAAATAAACTTCTTAAATTCACGTCTCTAACGGCATCACAACTTTGCACAAATTTAAATAAATTTTGTCTTGAAAAGATTATGTAGAACTGGTATAAAGTTATATTATGCGGAAAGTGCCTCACGGGAAATCGCATAATTTTATTTTAAAAAACTCATAATAATTTCTCTGGAATTTTTCAATGAAACAAACAGTTTAGCATTGGTCTACTCCAAGGATTATTTGATTTGCACTTAAATTATTTATCTATTTTTTCAATAATTGAGAATCTACACAATTCTGGATAAGTAGTGTCAACTATTATGCACAGTATCCATAAATTAAAGTCCGCATTGAGTCAAACTTATCCTAGAGTGACATACAAGAATTTCAACTTGAGATCTTACTTAAACAAAGATGAGTTGATTAATTGGTAATCTAAAAGGACGTTTGAATTATCAATAAAGTGATAACAAACATGAATAAAAATTATCCATAATTAATTATATCTAACAAACATGAAATAATATGGTGCATATTAAAATAACTGATAATTTATTTGGATTATCTGAAAGTGAATAACAAAGGAGAAATAAATCATAAAATTAACTTAAAATTAAAATGCTTAATCATTTATTTTCTATGTATATATTTTTCTCCAATTTTAATGTCAATCACTTATCTTTAAAACTTAAAATTTGTTATATCAGTTCAATTGTTGATTTCACTTATTCTCGCCAATTTGTTTTTCTTTTTAAGAATATGAAAATATATTTTTTTTAATTTTATTTTTGATACAACCAATCATATTTGAATGGCAGATTACGCAAAGTGTTGCCTGTAACTATTGACACGATCCAATCATTCACTTGCATAATCTTTTAATTATTTTTTCCGTACTTGATGGCAATGGATGATATGTTTATCCGTTGCGAAACAATAGGGAACTGAATAATATGAATTAATTAATTCAGTGTAAAACCATCTATATGGAAAGACAAGTGTTTTTTTATTTTAAATTAAATAATTAATTCCTTTTTGAAAGTTATAGACACATCCTAAAATTTCAGAATAATAATAGGTTAAGTAATATGTAACTAATAGATAAGTATCATTAGGCAATGGTCACATAATTAAGAATTTAAGATTCGAATTTTTATTAAATTTAATATTAATTTGTTAGATTTAATCTCAATCATATAATCTCAATGACTCAAATTCATTAAATACATATTGATTGTAACTTCCATGAAAAATATCATTGGGAAAAATGATCTTGAATCAGTTAGTTATTAATTAATTAATTAATTATATATAAATTTAAGATATGATATATATGATTAATTTTCACAAAATGTTGATAAATATACACACAACTATTTTGGAACGCTTTTTAATATGTAATAACACGCATTCCTCATTTTTTTCGTAAGTTATTATTTCATAATAAAAATAATAAAATTAAAGCACCGATAAAGATGTGATTTTGAAGTCATTATCCTAATACCTGATGCCAATTTTTTTTCAGTAATCAACTCCGAAATTATTATCCTACCAGAACAAAAGTGTTGTTACCCTTCTTATTTTTTTTTAGGTGTCTCATATAATTTTATTTTGTGGAGTTGATTTTTATTTCTCTCTAGAAATATATAAATATAGATATAGATTTGATTTCGGCATAATGTTATGACGACATATTTGTTTCCTTAATTATACTATTATTATTGCTACTGTTAAGATTAGTTCGAATACAATCATAGATAAAATCTAAAATATTAATACGAGATCCATATTGATATCATTAATAGTGTTCACATAATTATTTCCGGGCCTTCACTCCAGGCCGAGTAGCTCGAAGCCTGTTATGAGCCCAATAACTACTCTCCGAAGCCTCGTCGCCCACGTCATCAACGCCTTCCCATATCTATCAAAAGAAAAAAAAAACAAAAAAAAAGGAAAAATAGGAAAGAGAAGGGGGGATTTGTGTGCTTGCTTGATGTTGCTCACCTAAACCGTCCCCTCATCTCTCTCTCTCTCTCTACTCTTCCTCGCCCCGTCCTCGCCGGTTCAATGCCTGCGCCCCTCTCCGCCGCCTTCGCCGCCGCCACCACCATCTTCTCCGGAATCTGGTGTTCGATCGATAGCTCTCTTCCTGCTCTCCGCCGCGAAGAAGAGAAGAGGGAGGAAGGGACAAACGATCGGCTTGGCAGTTCCACCAGTCGCATGAGATAGCGGCGTCCCCCTCCGACTTGAGATCGGGTGAGGGCGGGGGGACTCGGACCGCGTGCTTGCTTCTTCTTTGCGATGGCGCCCGGTCGACGGAAGGGATCTAGTAGGGCCGCCGCCGCCGCCGCGGCGCAGCAGCAGTGGAAAGTTGGGGATCTCGTCCTCGCCAAGATGAAGGGCTTCCCTGCATGGCCGGCTATGGTACTTGCTCTGTGCTTCCCTTCCCACTTCTTCTCTTTTATTCACTTTTCCCGCTTCTTTCTGGCAGAATCGAGAAATTTCCTGTGTTAGTTTTTAGGGTTGGGGCACCATCTCTTGCATATTGGTAGCAAAAGTTGGTCTTTTCTTTCCTTGGATAGTTTTAACTTGTAAATCTAAAGGATTTTAAGGAAAAAAAAATCTTCTTTCCTCTGTTATATCTTTCCTTCATCTTTTTCCCCTTCGCCTGTCGGTTTTAGAAGGATCCTTTCTTTCAAGGATGGATAAATTACCCCAATTTAGGGTTTATTCTACGGAGGAAAGGCATTCTCATGGGATATTAACTTAAATTTTGTATAATCTTAAACGTCATGCTAGAAGATGTAGGGAAAGTCCTTATCTGTTGAATAAACTCTTGATGGATTGCTTTGGCTATGAAAATGAGAAACTAACCGTGTTTACTTGGTTGGTGGAAACGAACTATAATATTTATGTGGTCTTTTGGCTATGTAATTTCAGGAGACTTCAAGCTGGCATAAATGCTTACACAGTCACCTTCTTTACTCTTATTGGTCAAAATCCTTTCATACAAGAAGAATATGAGATCTAAGTGAAAACTTGGGGTTGTTTCTTTTGGCGTGGATTTTTAGATTCCTTTGAAATCAACGATAGGTGATTTTGCAGGAAAAGTATGATATGTGGTTTGGATGCATTACTCTGACATCCTTGTTCTGGTTAAAGTGTCATGATAATGAATGCGGTCATAGAAGTTTCAGTTAATTCCAACTTGATGCCAATAACTGTGAACAAATGAACAGGGCAAGGTTGCCTTGCCCTGGTTTTATGAGCCTTGGGTCTTGTTGGGTCAATTAGGTTGTCCTAATTATAAGATGAAAAAAATCTCTTTTATTGTTTCACGTGCATCTTCTAATATCTTAGTGTTTTTGCATACAATTACAATCTCACAATTTATTGGATGATAGAAAGCAAGACGATAAGTTTGATTCATTTGAAATAAAGAATTGGTGGAATTTGGATGAAACTATTTTCATATAACTTTATGACGCTGATCTTCCTTATTTATATATGGAGATAATTCTCATATTTTCTGCACAATTTTTTATTTGGTCTTGCTGATTTATGTTCTGTCCTCATTATCTCATAACACGATGAATATTGTTTTGAGATTGAGGCCTAAAGAGTTTCCTATTTTTTTGTTTAAACATGATGACCAGTATTGCTGGTTTGTCCAGTTCTCCACTTTTCGTTTCTAATGCTTCTTGCAGTCACTATCTTTCATTTTCTTCTCGTCTTCTATTTCATATTCTCTTATGTTACTGCCGCTAGTGTCTGTGATTATCGAGAAATAGTGTTCAATTTTTTTAAAACGGAAGACTTCTTTTTTCTTCTGATTCCAATTTTCTTTAACCTTCACATTTTGATTCTCAAGCATAAGCTGAGGTGAAAAACTGCTCATCTTTCATTGTGTAATTTTATTTTAACAGTATTGACTGTGGTCTTGCTGCTTGCAGATAAGTGAACCTGAAAAGTGGGGCTTCTCATCTGTCCGAAAGAAGTTACTTGTCTATTTTTATGGAACAAAACAGATGTGAGTAATTTTGAGAATGAGTTCTTTGTTTTATTTTTTTTAATTCTGAATGAAATTTTCATAAGTTAGCATATATAGGTTCTCTAAATGTTTCTTTTGTATGACCTGATTGTCTTATACTTTGAAATAGTAAGACTAGTTTTATTCGATTTGTATGAAATGCTTCATCGGAAGGTTTTATTATTTATGTCAAAAACGTCATCTGTAGATTTTTAGGGGTCATGAGTTATTTTTAATTTGTTTCTCTATACAGCTAACCTAAAAGATCAAATTGGTACAGCTGTTTGATCAGGTAATTTACCTTTACTTTTTCATTTCTTATTCCTTCCATAGGAAAGAAAGGTAAGGAAAACAAGCATGTTAAGATATATCATGATTGATCTTTTAGGAACTCATAGAATAAACAGTGCTTTCCTTGAGATCATATCATCCAAAGTCAAATAATTCATTATTTCTGTAATACTAGTTTATTCTGTATACTCAACATTATTTTTTTCAAAATGAGCTCTATGATTTTGTAAATCTCAGACTATAAGTACGGTTATGTTACCTTTTGTAAGGAACTGTTTTGTTTGATACTTAATGCTGAAACACAGACATAGTATTATATTTATTGAATTATGTAGTCTTCTAGGTAATCAGATTTGATGAGATTATATCTCTCTCGTGATGTTTAATCCAGCAAAAATGTTGTCATTGTTCTCCCTTGTGACTTCCTTTCTTTGCTAATTTTATTCACATGGACACCATGAGCTTCATGCGGGAGGCAAAGGACCACAACTTTGAGCTTACTGTTGGTCGTTTTGTGGAAAATCCTGACCTAAGTATACTATCTTAAAAGCACAAACAACCTTTTTCATTAGGGAATGGGATTATGAGTTTTTAGCCTTTTGGCATCCACATCTACATTTGTTTTTTGGGATTCCTTCTCATACTTGTACACTTTACAATTTCATATTTCAACACAAACGGATGACAACTCAATGTAGTCATCCTTTCTTCTCTAAAAAAGCATTAGTATTATGTGAAAAATGTACTTCTGTAGTTCTTTTTACTCTGGTTATTCTTTAAGCTTATCACAAACATAGGTGTGCCCTAAAAAAAACAAGTCATTTAGGTTTATTAGGAATAGCTAACGGATTTCTTATAAAAATGAATAACTAGTAGGCTTGGTTTTATTTAATTGTTTGTTCTCTTGATTAAAAATTGGAACAACTTCATAGAATGAGTATTTCAATAGGGTGATTGGCCTGTTGGCATCAGACAGTAATCTTTTCCCTTTTTTAAAAAGGATAACTAGACTTGCGGCTTCAACATTGAGTGTTGTTACTGTGTATCTCTGAGGTGTACCCCTGGCTTTGTGTAGTCTTTCCTTTTTGGTTAGTTCTCTAAGAAGGAATTCTGCTTGTTGCAACTTTTGCATTGAAACATTTTATAAATTTTATGAGGATTTGTAGAGAACTGAGAAATGCTTAGTCTACGCATGCATGCGTTTCTTAATTTTTATTTTGTGACAAGAATGTATGTTTTTATGTATCATGCATAGCTTATGTCAGCTGTCTCCAATAATTTTGAAGTTTTTTTAATCATTTGTTTGATGGTCTCAACTTCGTTAGTGTATTTTTTGAGAACTTCATTTGGCAAATTTAATAGGGCATTATTTCGTGCTGGTTGATCTTTCAACCTTTCTTTTTCCTTTGCTTTAAAACATGCTGTAACCTTTTATTATTTCAATGGAATTACTGGACGACTACCATCTTGCTAGTCAGCCTCTCTTTTTCAAGAAAAGAAAAAAGAGGATGTTGTTGAATATTTCACTACAGTTATTTTCAGGTAGGATGTTCTGCTAAAAACTCACTGATGGGTTACTTCCAAATTTGTTGAAATGAGGTGTCACATTGTAGATAAACAGAATATTGAATCCTTTTTCACAAATATAGAAGTGAACGATTCTATATTGATTCCCCTTTTCTTTTCTCGAGTGGGAATACTTTAATTTGAGGTTGTTAATTTCAATGTAGTAAACATATACTCTACATGAGTACATGTATTTTCTTGTGTGAATAAAAAGTGTATGGATTTGTAGTACAAGTATGACTTCTTTCTAAAACAATATAAATTAAACTTATATCATATGAAAACCAAAGATTGGAAATCAATGCTGAATGAGAACACATGATTTAGCCATGAATATGCATTATTGTACAAATGAATGACACTTTGATTGGTAATAGAAGTCTTAGAGCAGAAGTCTTAGAGCAAAATGATTAATGGCATAAAGTGACATGATTGGGCCATAGTGGTATACATTATATTATATTTTATACCACCATGCTTAACGTAGGCACCATATATACGTAGATATGATATATCTTTGCATATATAAATGAATCAGGCTTCCTAAAAAAAGAATCAGGCTGTTTTTCTCCTCTTCCACTTGAATCGCTCAGCTGCTGAAATCTTAGTAGTAGGCTTTTATTAAAACCGTATATTGTAATGCGCCACCTAAGAACTAAGTAGACCTAATGTGTGGTATACATTGTTCTCCACATAACACCTTTCCCCTAAAAATTCATGCTGTTCCTTTCACTCCATTTGGTCCACAGGATGCACAATCATTAGAGCTAACTGTTGGCAGGGTCTATGTCCTTTATCATCTTCTCTAAACTTCTGGAAACCCTTGAATGTGCTGAGAGGCCCGTTCACAAGGAACTGTTCCATCGCCTATAGGGAAAAAAGTGGAAAATATAATCTCAATTGGAATCTTTAATGAACTTTGTAACATGAAGGTAGCAGAATGAATATTAACTGCTGATAGAGAAGAAAATGTTCCTCAATAATGTATATTCTCTTGCATATTATCTATTGTTCTTAGGATTAGACTTGCATGTACATAAATATAATTACTTTTAAAAAGATATATCTTGTTGCCATGATAAATTATTGCTTGTGATTGCTGCTACAACTCTACTGTGAACTCATATGAAATAGATAGGTTTCGTAGGTCAGTCATGTGGTTCTTGATGCACTAGGGTAGGTTTATAGTGTTGCCATTGCCATGGTCATTGCTTCTTTTCAACGCTGGTACAATACGTTTGTTGTGTACTCATGCATTTGCTTAAATTATAAGAAAGCTGAATGAACTCTTTGGTAGTCTTTTTATTTGGAAAACAATAACAAAAGTATATAATTTATAAATAAACTTAAAGATTGAAGTAAAGAAATATTAATAAACGTAAAAGGTTATTTTCTGATGGTGTTTATGATATTATATAATTATGCATAAACGAATATATCTCTAGAAGGGAATACTGTTCTCCTAAAAAAAGGAATAATGTTGTATCAAGTCAATTATAAATCACTTTCTTATCTTCTGTTATTAGTATCTAGTCTATAATTATGTACTAGCATCGTTTCAAACAAAAATGATGCTCTAGCATCCTTCTTGTGCACCCATGCGGGATTTATGTTCTCACTTGATTCTTCCATAAAATTTTAATATATATAACAGAATAATTTTTGAGAGATTACTTCTATGTACTATCTGGTTTGTTTCCTCGTAAACCCTTGTTAATTCCCAGTTGACCAGCACCTTCTTGAGCTAAAGAAGGCTTGTGAAGGGCAATATTTGATTCAAAATTCAAATACTTTGTTAGTCATTAATTTCTAAAAGTTAAATTGTTTTGTTTTGAAGTGCATGCAACTGAAAAATAATGATATATTTGTGATATAAATTTTGTGGTTCTGATAATTAACATATTCTTATGCATGTATATATTTTTGGTTTGATATTTCATATGATTCTATAGTCATGCATTATTTTCTTTTGATAATATACAATATGTTCCGGCTCGTTGCTTTTGTATTATTCAATTTGCTACGATACTTGGGTGCTTAGCTTGAAATTCATGAACATACTGCTTCCACTTCCCATTTACTTTTTCCTCCTAAAGGAAATTTAAAAAGGTTTTCTCATTCCCATAGCTTTTTGATGATTAGATGTTCTCAATTTTTTTAATCATCTTATCCATTAAAACCTGATATGGAATTGTGTTTTCTAGTGCCTTCTGCAACTATGCTGATATTGAAGCCTTCACCGAGGAGAAAAAGAAATCTCTCTTGCTTAAGCGCCAGGGTAAAGGAGCTGATTTTGTCCGTGCACTTGACGAGATTATTGATGTTTTTGAGAGTCTGAAGAGTAACAATGTTGGCGAATCTAATTCGAAGGATCAAGGAATTGATCCAAGTGTTCAGGAGGAGGGTGTGTGTATTAAAAATAACTCTTCAAGAAGTACCGAATTGAGTTCTCCAATTACCGCAAGCAGTAAGTATGAAGTTGAAGAAACCTTGACAGAAAATAATGATGTGGTGAATTCAGATGAAGTGTCTAGAATGTCAATGAATGATGATTCTCGGCATAAGAATTCATCCTTTAGTGAGCTAACTGAAAAAGTTCCAATCCTAGATCAACTTAGGAAAACCCCTTTAGTTTCTAACACTAGTTCACGGAGGAAAAGATTAAGGGAATCCGTGCAACAAAGCTCCTTTCCTCAGAAAAAGGTAGTAACATCAAATGATCAACCGAAAACTGGACACCCAACTTTGTTAAATAGTTCTCTTCTAAATGCTAATGAATCAAATTCTGATTCAAGTCAGGATGAACGTGTTGATAAAAGTTACAAAATGAGCACAATGCATGTTTCTGGTTTGGCTAATTTGGTGGTACCAGTCTATGGTGATAATCTTGCAGTGGACAAAAGTAATGATGCCAGAGTTGTGTCAGCGGCAAAAGATTATGAGGCCAATTGTACAGATGAGAAGGAAATACTGCAAACCAGTCTGGGAGTTGAAGCCTCCATAAATGGATACTTGAATAATAAATCTAGGCCGAATGGTAATCTTGAACTTCCTAGAAAGACAATAGTTTTCAAGAAAAAGAGGAAGCCTAACCGAAAACGTGTGAATAATGCTACTGGGAGTGCTAAGAAGGATATAGAGCAAGATTCACTCGATGAACATATTGATAACTGTTTGACAATGCCAAATGGTCAAAGTGAAACAGACAGTAAGTCTCAGAAGGCTGACGGAGATGAACATCTTCCTTTGGTGAAAAGAGCTAGGATCAGAATGGGCAAGTCAGTAGATGAGGAGGTACAAACTAGTTTGTTTACACCAAGTACGAAAACAGAAAAGGAAGAAATGGTAGATAACTGCAATAAAAGGTTTGCCTCCCCTTGTGTTGGAAATAATTGTCCTCTCACTGAAACATTACCAGCAGTTAAGAAAGACTTAGATTCACCTTCAACAAATTGTTTCCCTCCAATTTCAGGAGTAGATATTATGCCCTGGAAAACTAAAACATATGATTTTAAGGGTTTTGAATTGGATGTTGAAGCAGCTTTGCCTCCATCAAAACGTTTACATCGTGCTTTGGAAGCTATGTCAGCTAATGCTGCTGAAGATGACTGTGCTAAAACCACAATAGCTACAGCGACTGATGACTGCATGGAATCCCCTAGGCAAAGTTCTTTCAATCTTCCTGCAGATGTTGTCACAATCCCCTCAAGTTTGCCTACTAAAAAGACTTCTGAAAGTAACAGACTCGAGTGGACTTCTGAACCATCTTCAGGAACTCTTGGTGCACCTGCTTCCTCTCCTTCAGAAGTCAAGCCTGTTATGGCTCCGAGCAGAAATTTGTCTTGTGTGAATGACATGGATGACAGTAAGATCCTGCAAGATGCTGCAAAATGTAGTAGTATGGCAGCTATTGTTAGTACTGACATCAAATTTGAAGATCAAGAATTATCTTCTTCTGAATTATCTGATAAAGGTGTTAATGCTACTTCCTCCAAGAGCATCACTGATCAGTTACTTTTGACTTTGGAAAAAGAAAATATCAATGAGATGCCGAAAGATAATGAAGAATTTTCTACCTTTCCGGTGGAAAGTATTAATGGAGAGAAGAATATCAAGGATTCTGACCATTCTATTCCTTCTGATGCAGTTTTTGAATTTGCATCAGGTAAAGATGTGGCATCTGCAACAAGTAAGATTTCTGAGAATCTGAAGACTTCTGGTCTTCAGATTCAGATTGATGAAGATGGTTACCGTCATGACCTGTAAGTTTTCTTTCATTTTCATTCGTGTTATCTGTTCTTCAAATTGTAATCAAACCTTCAAATGCTTTCATCATATATGGCATGAGCCTCCATTAAAATCTATTATTGTGGTTAGATTACAAGAAGTGTTTCTTTTTACATTTATGTTTGGACTCATGTATTATTGTATTAAAGTATCATAAGTGTACATATTAAAAAGCTATGGAGATGATCAACTCATGTGGTGATTTCATCCTGTTTTCATAATTGTTAACTGATTAGTTTGATACGAAGGAAAGAAAGTTGAATAGATTGCAGCATAATTATAAAGAGGATTGGGAATTCGAGAAGTTGTTATATGATTATCAACAGCCCTTCAAGGAAAAGTATGATCGTGAACAACATTTGCATAAGGTTTGGTGCATGTCTATTTCATTGAAGGGTAACTATATAGAAATCTCATGAAGAAAAAAGTGAAAATGTGTGATCTTGAAAATAATAGCACCAAGAAGAATAGTTATATAAAAATGCTGTCATTGTTGGTTAGTTGCATATTACCTGCCATGAATGGTGTACTTCCCCGCTTGCTGTAAGAACAGGATTTAGTCCCTCAATAGAAAGAATAACGAAATCTGATGAGAAATGTTGATTTAGAAGTTAGGAATCTTATGGATACTGATTTTGTTATCTAATCCTTTTCTTTGCACGCCTCTCTCTTCTGGGGTCCCTCAATCAATCACATGGTGTAATCTATGTGATCTGGTAGTTGGTATTTTAAAAAGAATCTCTACTCATCCAAGCCTAGGATATACTTTTAAAAACTTACCTCAACTAAGCTTTAGCCAAGGTTTGACTGTCTACCTGGACCAAAATTCTTCAGAATTTTTTGTTGAGCTGGTGCTGGTGCATTGGCATGATCCCTTTTAGGAATTTTTTTTAGGAGAGATCCCTTTTAGGATTAGCTACGCTGAAACGAGAATGCTAGGAATCCTTTTAAAGATATTAAATATTAGGAACTTTGTCGTTGCGAAGTTGGGATCAGTAAATGCTAACTGTAATCATTGTCCTGTTGCTCATTGTTGACCTCATAACAATTCATAATAGTAATAGACCACTAATCCCAGTTATCTTGTTTCTTGAGGCGAAAAAGGGTGAGTAGACTAGTATCATCTATGATCTAAGGTAAACTAAGTGAAAATTCCAATAATTCCTCTTAATTTAACATCGTCTGGAAATTTTTTTGTCAATTTTCACTATACAATTTTTTACTCTAGGTTTGGGCCCTTCTACTTAGTGTGTTCTTCCTGCTAGTGAATTTTGTTGCATTTTCTTGTCTGTTCAGACAGGGGACAACAAAGGAAATCAAACCAGTGCTCACCCCGAATGGAATGCATAAATCTTCTGATTCAACACCTTTGAAAGAATTGATTGCTGCTGCTCAAGCAAAGAGATTTTTTACACGCTCTACTTCCTTTCCTGATAATTATTCAGATAATAAGATAGATTCAGACGCAACAGTAAGTCCAGCTCTGGCTCATATGGAAGATTTTTCTGGAAGAAGTTCTCCTTCCAGCCATCGTATCGCCTCTGTGCATGAAATAGATGAGAAGGTTCATACTCTCCCGAACTCACGAAAAAGTCCACATGATCAACTTAAAAGATTTAGAAGATCAAGTAGTGATGTGGAAGTCAATCCAACATTAAAATCTTTTGAAACTTTCCTTTCTACATTGTCAAGAACAAAGGAGAGTATTGGTCGAGCAACACGTTTGGCAATTGATTGTGCTAAGTATGGCATTGCTGGAGAGGTTAGACATTTTTCCTCCTTTTTGTTGTTTCTCTAGATATATATGTATGCTATGTTCAAGTTCTTATGTTTCTTAGCTTCACATATCTGTTTTAACCTATGTTGCTTAGATACGGGTGGGATATGTCAATTTCTTAAAATATAGGGTACGTGTTCGGTAATATATATTAAATAAATAAATAAAAATATATATAGTATAAGAGACATAAAAGTTCATAAGTAATTTATTTTAGAAATGCTATCATTTTTATTTTTAAATAATTAATAAACTGACACTTACAGTTTAGAAAAAATGTCAATGATACCCGTTCATTTAGTTAATTATATTAGAATTGTAATTTGTAATGTATCTGGATTCTGTATATCATTAAAACCTTCAAGTTATATACACCATTGACTGTTCACACTGCCAGATGCAACCTCTTTCCTTTTACTTGTTTTTTGGTTTTTTCCTTTCTTGGTTGCTGCTGCTCCAAGCCTCCAACTCCAACGCTCTGGTATCACTCTAGGAAGAATCCTGTTGTTGTCCAAGAAGAGGGGTGGGCGATTGGAGAACAAACCAAAGAGGCGAAGACACGGACACAATCCTTGGATTTTTTTCTTCTCCTTCAGTTTTTTTCTTTTTCATTCTTTGCTGTTTCCACTCTGTGCTGTTATTTTCAAATGCGCTGGGATTGCGTTCTGTTCAGTTAAACGAATCAGCTTGGGAAAATGTTTATTTCTTTAGTGCTTCGACAAACGCCACTCATACCATCTTTCCAGTGCATACCTTTGTACCAGACACATACCCTATGCATACTGTACATGTATCCTTACCTGATGAGTACTGGGCACAGGTACCTCCCCCTTCCTGACATACCCGTGTAACGTAGGTTTTAACTCTTAGCTTTTGTTCCCTTGTCATTTAGTTCCTTCTGCACAAAGAACTTTCTCATAGGTAGAAGAGTCGATGGTCTTTCATGTTCCTGAAAAGAAACTTTCCCATGTATTGAAATGTGCAAGGTGTAGTCACAGATAAAATAGGTGTATGGTGTCAGTAAGTTAAAAATACTCCTTGTACTCAATAATCAGCGTACACTGTTTTCAGTGTAACGGCACTCTACTCTAATGACCAATTGCACTATAGCCATATGTTTCTCATCATATACTATAGCCATATGGCTTAGAAGTGTGCCATAGCCCATAAGTAGGCATGATGGGCGATGTAAGCAGCAGACTCTGCATTATTGGCAACCTTGAATATATGTATAGATTCATGTTGTTTTGGAATAAATTGTTGCAAAATTCAGCCTTCTATTTGATAGAGGTTGAAATTGACTATAGAAAGAAATCAAGTGGACGCTATTAGTAGTAAAAGTGCGAGAATTTTAAATGCAATTACAACTAATAACTTGTCCATTCGAAAGGATAAATATCCATAATCCATATGGAGTGAACCAAACTCCAATTACTTAGTGATAAACACACTTGTCCATGACTGAAAATAAAACTAGAACTCATCAATGTAGTTATAGCTCCCCTCAAAAAAATCAATGTAGTTATAGCATGAAGAGTTAGTTACAACAGTTATTACATAAATAAACATAGGCTAATGTAACATTTAAATTATAATTGCGTACTGTTTTTCTAATTGGTCCATTATCTTTTTAAATAAAATATTATCGTATCAATGCATACCTCTAAAATTTTCCTTGTCCATCTAAAAAAAAAGAAATAAGAAATTGAAATAATTTTCTGCATTTTTAATATTGACGTTTCCAAACTATAGAAACTCCATCTTGTTGTGGAGATGCCTGGGAAGATTTTTGGGCCCACCATAAACTTTCAACTTTATCTTCTTATGAAGTAAACTGTCATTGATTTCTTCTGGATGAATGCACCTTCTTTATACTTTCAGATTGTTGACAGTGGATTAAATGGACTAAACTGATAGATGTTAGAATATTTGTAGCTTTGATACCAAAACAATACAGGCTAAAACTGACCATAAAAAGAAAATTGAAATATACGTTATTGGTAGTAAAATAGTCAGACTATTACATAGTTGCAACTAATAATGTGTACCTTTTTTTTTAGCAGAAAAAGGATGACTACCAAAGTTGTGGTTGTCATCCAACATGTATATAAAACTATGGGGAAATGTATAGGTGTGAGCTCTCGAAGAGAGCAGCAAAAGGTGACCAAGGTCACATCAGAAAAAACTAGCCAAAACCGCACTCTCTAATAAGAAATGAGATGTGGTGAACAACACGCTCATCGCTCCCCACAAAAAATAATCCGGTTGTGCTGTAGCCAAATGGTCCAGGCACCGACCAAAAAAGTCATCAATGACGCTCGCCAACTCTGTCTCTGATGCACCATGCTCCGGAAGGTCTGCCACATGGACTCTGGATCTGATAGAGAAATGGTCCCAATGGTGGTCTGCTGTCATATGCCCCGAGATGTGGGGCAATCGAAGAAAAGGTGAGTGATGTCCTCGGCCGACTCGTTGCAGAAGACGCATGAAGTGTCACTGTGTGGTGCCCAACGCACCCTTTAAGAAGCCGTACGCGCCGTAAAAGCCAAGCAAAGTTCTTGACTTTAAGCGGTACCCGGGTACGCCAGATGAGCCTACAATTCATCCCGAAATCCTCTGGTAGTGTAAGGGTGGGAAGAAAGCGAATGTAGAGGCTGCGCACCGAGAACGACTCAGATAGCCAGACCCATCCATCTAATAATGTGTATGTTCGAGAGAACAGATCTCCATAGACCATATGAAGTGGACTAGACTCCAATTACACGGTTTAAAAAAACGCTTCATCATAGACCATATGTAGCTGTGACTACCATCTTGCTAGCCGTTCGCTCTCGTTTAAAAAAAACTCCATTACACGGTGATAAACACATTTCTCTGAGATTGAAAATAAAATTAGAACCATCAATGTGTTTATAACATGAGGAATTAGTTACAACAACGATAACATACATAAACATAGATTAAACGTTCTCTGCTATTGATTATATGGAATGGCTGACTATATCAAACATTTTCTGCTAAACAAGAAACTCTCACATTTTTGGCGGTCACCTGCGTCATTTTGCTACAACATAACCTAGTTATCTTTTGTGGGGAGTGATGCCATGTTGAGAACATTGTTCATCATGTTTCTTTTCTAATCCAGGAGTGGGTTTTGGCTAGCTGATTGGCACCTCTTCTTTTGATGTTTTCATGCTCTTCTCTAAGACAATACACTCGTACAGTTTATTTTCCACAGTAATATATACAATGATGGCACCACAATTCGGTACCCATAATTTTGCCTCCTAAAAAAGGAAATGCTCACTTCACTCACTTCATGTATTCCATGCCTTTGGCTTGCTTTCATGTAATCATGATTCATGCAGCACAATTGACTAAATCAAACATGTCACGCTGTCACAATTGGCCATTTGGCTATATCCTTGTCTTTGATACGAGTACTAACAAAATTGGGTTTCAAGCTGGTATGTTCAAAGCGTGTTATGTGGCACTTCCTTCATTCTTTTGGGTTGTCAGTTGTCATTGTATCCCCATGTTCAGCAACACACATACACAGAAAGAAGCAAGAAACAACAATCATATAAAAGCGGGTGGAAGATGGATACTTTATGATTCCAGCAGATGATTTTTTGACTTCTAATGACACCTTATAGGCCAAGGCCTTGTTGGTAACATGCATTATTTCTTCTTAAAAAAGAAAACACGAATTATTTGTGGCCAACTAGAGGATAATAACTTTCCTGTTGTACAGTCTTCATATTAACTAAACTATTTCTTGTTATAATAAATCTCTGATGTTCATTAGGTGATTGACATTCTTATTCAAACGTTGGAGAAAGAACCAAGTTTGCACAGAAGGGTAGATCTATTCTTCCTGGTGGATTCAATAACCCAGTGCTCTCGTAATACGAAAGGTACTAGGATTTTAAGTGTCACTTGAATTTCCTTCTGATTCAATCCATATTTAATGTTAACATGTAGACATGTGTTTCTAAACTGTAGGTGTTGGAGATGTTTACCCCTCACTCGTCCAGTCAATGCTTCCACGTTTGTTGTCTTCTGCGGCACCTCGTGGGAATGCTGCATGGGAGAACCGTAGGCAATGCCTCAAGGTAAGAATGCTTGTGCAGTTTTTTTAGTTCTAAATTTACATCATAACATTGCCATTTGTCTTTCCGAGAAGGTATTGAGGCTATGGCTTGAGAGAAAAACACTACCAGAGTCTATTGTTCGTTTTCACATTCGAGAACTAGATTCTGTAACTGAGTTATCCATGGTTGGTGGTTCACGTCGGCCATCAAGAACTGAAAGAGCTCTTAATGATCCTGTTAGGGAGATGGAAGGCATGCTTGTAGATGAGTATGGGAGGTATTGTTCTTTTCTTCTATACTTTACCTCCACGCTTTGAGTTCTATTAATAGTTAAGTATGGTTTTTAGTGCTCATCTAACTTGTTCTATTATCCTTAAAACGCTGTGCTATTATTAATTTATCTTATGTTTTGGAAATCTTAATGGTAAGAGACAACAAATTTCCTTCGTAATTAAATAAAATATTCCTATTTTATTACTCATTCTATCTCGAATGCATGCAATAGAAAAGAATAAAGAAGACGAAGAAGAATAAAGACAAACCTGGAACATCTTCGATATTGGGGAAGGTTTGTCAGCCCATCTTTGATGGCAGCATCATGGTACCTTGGGTTTTAAAAAAAAAGCAGGAGGCTAAAGATAACACCCTCAATATTCTTTTAAACAAAAAGGAAGAAAACATCCTCAATATTGGGGGGAGGGTTTGTGAGTCCATTACTGGTTATTATGGTACCTGGATTCCTTAAGAAAAGTAAGAAAAAGAAGCTCAACATAAGACCCTGAATAATGGTGAGCCACTGTAATAGGGCAGTGGCACTGAAGGAAAACTAGCTATTAGAGTGAAAGCAAGGCGCTAGCTAAATGTTTTCTTTGTCGTTGTTTGAGATAGAAAGATATTAAGCCCTTGCTCTTTCCCTCCCTTGTTGTTAACTTAATCAATTGTTGAATAAAATGGTGCTAATTGTTGGGCCAGAAATACGTTATCAAATAAGAATTGGGAAGGCACTCTGTAGTTCCAATGGTAATTATTTTTTCACACTAGTTCTAAATAAAGTAAGGCTAATGTTTGATTACAGTGATGAATATTGCATAACAATTAATGAATGACGTGTATTAGCTACGTTGACAAGTTACTTTTACTTATCGTGCTGCAATTTTCAGGAGATGGTCTTTCATGGAAATTCTATTTGACATCTCATGTGAAATTAAATGTTCAAGTAACCATTCTGAAAGGTATTTTTGAGGGATAAAATGGATGCCTAGGTGAAGCTTGTCGGCCATAGACATGTATCTGTATACAAACCAACCTGAAAGATCCTTTGTTTAGAGAACCCACCTGAAAGGTGCTATCAACAATGTGGTGATGTTCACCTAAAAAAATGAAGCACTGATACTTGTGGCAAAGAGCTCTTTTAAATTGGTGTAATGAGCAAGAGTTGGATGCTGGTAGTAGTGATGAACAGGAGCACCAAGTGCGAGATACCTGATGAGGAGCCCTTTAAAAGAGGTTATGATGAGCAATGGAGATTGATCTCACATGCCCAATTAAGATTAAATGGGCATGAGTGATGGTTAAGAAATCAGGACGAATCTTAGTCGTTTGTCCAAAGTTTGAGGGCTTTGGTACCTACCAATCAATGTAAACATTCACAAAATTTAACCTAGTTATAATCTAAAGGTTAACAAAAAGGAAAAATAGGAAAAATAATAATATGGGCTGGGGATTAAGGGTGTTATTGGGAATGGTTCCCCTCCGCAATGTCTCAGTTTTAACTTTTTTCATCAATCCTATAAAAATAGGATAGCTACCAAGGTTTTTCACTTCTAAAAAAAACAATAAGGAAAAATAATTGCATTCAACAATAAAAGTCTAACAAACTAGGAAACTGGTAATTTATCATCTAGCGTGATGACTTTTATCACTAAAAAGAATGTAAATATTTGAGGGGTTAAAGAGAATATATAAATCTAATTACTGCATCTTCCACCATTCAAGGAACAACACATGATCTATAGCTGACGTCTTGAAGTAGCGTCCTTGTACTTAGAATACATTTCTATGTTTGGGTACATTTCTATGAATTTTAGTTAACATTTTGGATAATAAAGCTTGTCAGCTTTTATGTAATTTTTGTGACAAAATACAGGGACAGGTCATCTTTTTTCACTATCAAAGATCAGATATAGGGATAAGTTTTGTCTAAGATATTTACACACTTGTACATTGTCTCATTTATAGCTCTTAATACAAAGCGAATGTCTACCTAACTTTGATAGTCATCCTTTTCACTTAAAAAAAGATTGTCTAAGATATTTGCCTAATTAAGGTAATAATTGGAATACCAGAAAATGTGATCTCACTACCACCAAGTGCAATACCATATTACTACATGTCAAAATGCTTGTTTGTTTTTCTGTTTTTTGATTACCATTGGATTGTGCTGTATCCTCAAAATATGCTCTTGGGCCATGAGTTTTAAAAAAAGGAAAAACAATCTGTATAATCTTTTGGTTTCGAGGAAGTGCACTCTTTGCAAAACCTCTGAGAGAGATTGATGCTAATGAAATGTTACCTTCTTTTGTGAAGATAGGATTGGATTTTGAATTTCTTCTTATATTAGTTTCACGTAGTTGAAGTGCGACATTTATATTGATTGCCTTTGCCTTCTGCTTGGAATCAGCAACACCAGTTTTCAACTCCCATGTCTGTTCCCTACTAATGTGCTTGAAGATGTGGAAGGAAATGCTTCGGATGAGAAAAGTTTTGAAGCTGTTACTCCAGAAAGATATATTGAAGAAGTGAGCCCAGAAAGGCATATTGATGCTGATCAAGAGAATGTGACGACTCAAACTTCTGAAAAACATCGGCATGTTTTGGAAGACATTGATGGCGAACTTGAAATGGAGGACGTGTCTCCGCCACATGAGGTTGAAGCCCCGCCCTTGCCAGAGGACAGACCACCTTCTCCTCCACCTTTGCCTTCATCTCCACCTCCCACTTCTGTCTGCCCAAGTACAGATGGAGTTGTTGTTTTACAGCAGTTACCTGGAAAGCATGCCATTGCTGATATTTCTGAACTGCAATTTTCTAGTACAAATAATGTGAGTGCCCTTTATAGATTTGTCTGTTTTGTTAGTGCAGTGTCGTTATAGCATATTGAATTCTCTTTTGTTTTATGCAAAGCATGTCCAGATTCAGCAATCAAATTCAATTGCGCAGCGTCCTGGTATTGCAAATGGTAATTTTATGTCCTCTGAGACTGTGCCCTATTATGCTGCTGGATATAATGGTCGGTCTAATCAGGTTCCAGCACCTGTTCCTTCCATTGGTCCTACTTACCGCAACTTTCCTGCTTCTCATTTACCTGTCCATCCTCGGAGTAACTGTCCGCCTTTGCCCAACACCTCAATGAGCAATAAACATTATCATATACAACCACCACCCCCTCCACCGGCTCCAATTTCAAATCAGTTTTCTTATGTTCAAGTGGAACCACAACAAAGACCCCAACCTTGGAGGAGCTGTTCTTCATTTCCTGAGAGGTTTCAATATCCACGTGATAACTATAGGGGAAACTGCTATGGCAATAGAGGTCCAAGTGGAACATACCATCATGATATGATTGAGAGAGGTAAGTTTCCTCAAGTGCTTCACTTGGTTCATTCATAATTTCATTTATGATTTACTCTTCTCTTAGTTTTGTAGAGCAAGCTGAGTAGGAATTACATGGCAGATGAAGGGTTGAAATTTTTTCATTCCTGAAGTTTCTCTGGTTTTGCAGGACATTCACATCGTGATAATATAGATGTGTCACCTGTTAATCGTTGCCACTATGGCTCCCCTGCAGAACCTCCACCAATTCCATGCAATGGATGGACTGCTGGTCCAAGAATGTCCAGTTACTCAAATACAAGACCATCAATGGGGAGTCCTAATTCGGGAATGCCAGGAGGTGAGTCATATTTGTGCAATAGGTGGCCGCTTGCCTGCAATAAGCGCATCATGTGTATGGTATTTTCACTACAATGTTTTGAGCATGTTAGCAAATAGCAACTTATGTAGAAACATATTTGTGTCTGCAATAATAGTTATGGCATGCTATTATCAATACAACATATTAAGCATATTAGCAAGCTTTCTTCCATGTGGACATGTGACAATCCGTCTGTACAATTATAAACACCATTTGCATGATCTCAGTACTATGTATTGAGCTTATTAACAAGTTTTCATTTTTATGCGCTGTTGACTTAATTGCAAACGTATTTTGTATCTACTTTGCAGCTCCTTTCTACTGGAGACCGAGGTGAAGAAATTGTCAGCTTTGTGTGGTATGCTTTCAAATCCACATGTCCTGTCTCACTTTAAAGAATGATTTATTGTTGTGGTTATGTATTTGACTAACACTAATGTCTTTAGGTCTTAAACATCTTGACGTGGGCTCCCCATCTCGCTAAAGGTAAGCCTAAAAGTTGGATTTTTTTTTGTATGTTTCAAACTAGCAAACATTTCTGATTTCCTTATTCTGATCAATGTTTTTAGGTGTTTTACCCTTTTGATGGCTCACCTTCGTGCGCGCCATCGACAACACATATTTTTTAATGACAATTGAGGGGATCCTGCAAAGATGGTTTCAGCCAAGATTACGAGAAGCAGGACAACTCAAAGAAACGTTTCCTTGTATATATGTATTTTACTGTTATTCTGCGTATGCGGACGGTGGTGGGTAGGACGGTCATGATGGGCAGAGCTGTATTATAGTCGGCCATCTCATGTATCAATTTTTATGGTTACTGTTAGATTGCATCGGTTAGGTTTCGTCCCGGCGAGCAAAAAGCTAAACACATTCTTTATTTTATAAATGTCCTTACAGCAAAGTGCAAGGGCACCGTATATGCTACTGAGATGATGTATAGCATTAACTTAGACCAGATCCGTAAGTTGTTTTTTCCCCTAATGACAGGCTTGTCCTTCATTCATGAACTTGGTGTTGCGGCATTGATGCATCCGGAAGTTGTAAGAAACGTATAATTTGGGAATGAAGTACTCTGCTTTGTCATGTATTTTTTGCAGTTCTTTTTTCTCCGTGTTCCAATCCTCTCACTTTACTTGTATGTGTATTAGGTAAGGTGGGCATTTTAATATATATATATATACATATGAGAAATATTGAGTTCATACACAATGAGTGATCATTAAGTATATGAACTTAATTATTCTAGTTATAACGGTTGAATTTAATTATCTAATAAAATATCTTATCAATGATTAAATTTTAGTCGTTATAATTAAAATAATTTTAATTTGATGATTGTGATCGTATATGTATACATCTATGCGTGCATTCACTCTTAACTTATGCTTATTTTCATGTCCACTCCCAGCACTATTTCTTCAGCATTCAATATGTATTTCGCTGATAAAACAAGATAGCTGAGCTCGCCGTAATGATTCCGAAAATTTGTCTTGTGCTCAAACACAAGTGTGTTATATTCGTTACAGTGCTTAACACAAGTGACAATGCATGCAAATACATGTGATGTCCAAAGAGTGGCACATGATGTTTCGGCTCTGTACCTTCATTATTTAATGTAGCTTGATGGTGTAAAACAAACAAATAATATCAACAGTTTCAACGCCATATTTTTCAGATTGAAAATTTTATAAATCGACAAATTAAAATTTTATAAGACAATAGTGATTATCTTCAAAGGAAAAAACATGCCATATTGTTTAGGTATACGGATTTATAGAATATTACCAGGGTTGAGAAAAGGAATCTAAACACTTTTGAAAGGCAAACTAAAAAAAAAGTTAAAAAAAAAACTACTTTTTGTTTCTCTGACTAGCTTTGATAACTTTAACACAACAACGAAGGGCGGTCACGAGCACTTGTCTCGTGAACCCCCAACCGAACCACACCACCCCCCTCTCATCTTCTGATCAACCGGCCATTCAGAAGCCCAAATCAAAGCCGACCTCAAGAAATCAACTTCATCCGAGATTACATTTTTTATTTTATTTTACAGATTTTTTCTCCTACATCTCCTGAATTATGAATTTTTTTACGTCTACCTACGATTTTCATATTTTTCCCATAGTTCTCTTAAATTATGCTAATTTTTTCACTTATGCCCTCAGTTAACTTTCTCGTTGATTTTCTTTATTTTGATTTATGAGATGATTCAATTGTTCTCGCGCATATAAGTAGAGAGTTCACAATTTGATCATTTCATAAATTAAAATATGAAAAAAAGGCTTTAGGAGAGCATTTTTTTTATAAACAAAAAAGTTGCCTAGTCGCTCTTTGTTGAACTTGCTACCGAATAAAAAAAGAGTTCGCCACTAAAAGTTGTCAGAGCAAAAAAACAAAAAACAAAAAAAGTAGTCAGAGATTTAATTATTTATGTTCCCCTACCTCAAATGGTATTTATTCTTCTGAAAATAATTAAATAAATTCATTAGCTCTTGAGACTACTTGCCAAAAAAAAAAAAAAAGGCACCGAAGAGACCACTCCGAGCTGTTCGACGCCCATCAGGGAAACATCAGGCAATTAATGGATTGCCAGTGGAACATCGAGATGACCCCACAACACGTGTCATGGCCATGAGGACCTCCTCGGAATGCTGGACGCCCTGCCTCCGGAATTTACTTACACATAAAATATATAATATCTCTTTTTTTTCAGATTAAAATTGATTACGAGTTGCCTAATGGTAACGTGTCATCCTTACGGAGCAAAAGAAATTGAAGGATTTCAACTAAGGAATCTCAAGATAGTAATAATCCAATCACTTTGTAGTTGTTACCTCCCATTACTCAGTTCTTGGTACTGCTTCTTAGTTCTAATTATGATTATTAAGATATAGATATGGATAGTAAAATCTTAGGATCTTACGATCCTCTAAATTATTCTGATCCTACTCGAAGGATTTTAAACATAGAATCTATAGCTAAGTCTTAAGATTGATAAGATCTTACGGTAGGATTTTACGATTCTAACGATACTATAATATTAGTACAAATTGAGTTATTTAAATAAAAAATAAAAGTAAACATAAAGGCCCTTGAGAAAATTTAAATTTAATTATTTTTATTTATATATATATTGTATATGTTAGTCTCACTTTCATGAATTTTAATATCTTCTAATAATTTAATGTTATGTTGCCAATATAATACTATATTATCTTACATCAAAATTAATTTTTTATTATTGCACGTATATTAAGAATTACACTGCACTTCGATAAATATTATAGTTCATTAAGATCAAATATTATACATTATTATTTTAATTCTTTAAGAATATATCATATTATCTTTCAAATATGTATTAGACTTGAAAAAATGAATAAAGTACTAATGGTCAATGTTTAATTAACTTATAAATAAATCTAATATATTGATGAATAAATATATTACTTTATTATTTTATATTAAAAAATAATTTTTTATTTATGAGGTAGGATCTTACGATTCTCGAAGTTTCTTACGATTCTACCTTGAAAAGCGATCCTGACAATCTTGGTTCTAATACTCGTTATTCAGTTGCTAATAATGATTGTTTAATGAAATTGTATTACTATTCTGGTGTTGTGTGCAGGACTGATGTTCGGATGGAAATGGTATGATAATAGTCGTTCCTACTAGCAATAATAATTATTAATTAATAAAAGTTTTTCGTTCTATTTATGAGTGAAGTCTAGGGTGTCAATAATGGATCTCCTCAAGAAGAGGCCTCCTACCCCACAATCTTGTAATGTTGGAACTTATAACGGTATTGGCACATTCCATGAGATCTCAACGTTTTTTTTTTTTTGCAGTTGTTATCTACCATAGATATTGTGCTGCCATTGCCAAAACCATTCATACTCACTATCGCTTTCATAGTTCGAGTTTCGACACTCAATTGTTAAGCTGTAAATCTTAAATTTGATCATAGCTCAACTTTGTTATATTTATTAGAACGTTAGAATTATCATAAATCTACTCAAGAAGCTTGAGAGGAGGTATTCCGTGGGACAATGCTAAATATATAAAATTATGTTTCCTCTTTCTAGCTAATTATGCCGTACCTCTCATTCTCTCATGCGAGTGGCACTGATCTAATAACAAAAAATATATTTAACAAATTAAATAAGATTTAATATTGGTGAAGTGAAATCTCTAGAACGAAATAAGATTTAGTAAAGATGTAAAGGAAGTATTTTATTCAATTTGTGGCTGCATGACAATATGATATATATGTACAAAAAAATAGGCATATAATATTTGACATAGAGTGGAAATAGTTGGGAGAGAGTCAACAAGGTACTGGACTTTATCATCGAATCTAATTATTACTAGATAATTCAAAAAAAAAAAGATTAAGGACACTCGGAAAATTTAAAAGGGATACACAAAATCTAAGCTCTAAATTCGGTCTCGCTCCTTTTGTCAGTAAACTCCCCCCTACATGAAAAGACAGTTGCTGTACTAAAAAACTGCAGAACCAATCCAATCCGATCCAGTCACTTCACACCTGAACAAATTCGCATACATGCAACAAAATGCAGAACACGCTTCGCTATGGAAATGCATACATATCATCTCATTCTAAAAGCTCAAATTGCTATCCAATCAGTACCGCAAAGGAGCAGCTACTGCCATGAAGAAGACCACAAGGTGGTCAATGAACAGAGCAGGAAAAAAACAACAGATGAACAGACTACCACAAGTTTCAGAATCGAGTTAAACAACAGGCGTACAAAACTCACACGGTGCCCAATCGAGTGTTTGAAGAGTACAATGGTACATCAAAAAAGGGGCTAACTCGTAGTCATGCACGGCATTTGACAGGACAAAGGAACGGGGGGAGAGAGAGAGAGAGACAGATAGTAGTGAGAAAAAAGGCACTCATCGGCAATCAATCGAACAATCAGAACGCAATGTGCCCGTCGTCCTCATCGTCCGCGCCGTCCCCCGCTTCTTCTTCTTCGTCGTCGTCATAGTCGAGGTCCTCTTCGTCGCCCTCCTCGTCGGTCGACAAGTGCGCCAGCCAGCAGTAGCCGTGCAGGTGGCCGTTGACGCAGACGAAGTACTCCAGGCTGCCCTCGTGCGTGCCGAGCCGCCTCGAGGCGCTCCTGGGCACGAGGCCCGCGGCGGTCATGCTCCACACCCTGGCGCCGCAGTAGGGGCATCGGACCCTGGTCTCCAGCTCGGCCTGCTTCCCGATGAGCCAGGCGCGCGTCTTCGACCGCATGAAGGCCCGGAACACCCCGCGGTACGCGCCTAGGTCGTCGTCTCCCGCGCCGCCGCCGCCGCCGCCGGGCGCCGGATGCTCGCAGGGGTCGCTGACGTAGAGCAGGTCGCCCCAGCACCGGCGGGCGAGGAAGGATCGGCCGGAGGTCTTGGAGAAGCGGGAGACGCCGGCGAAGTGCCCCGGGGTCGGGGGCCGGCGGGCGGGATCCAGGGAAAAGAAGCGCGATGGACCGGGGCACCCGGAGCAAAAGAAAAGAAGCTTGGCGAGGGCATGCCACCCGCCGCCGAGCCTGCCGCCGGGCGCCGCGCCCCCGGCGGTCAGCGCCGAGACCATGCGCGGTGCGCGGGAGATGCAGAGCTCGCGGAAGAGGACGCGGCGCGCGACGGCTCGGAGGCGGCGGCTGACGCAGGCCGCCACGCAGACGACGCGCGGGTCCCAGTTGAGCCGCTGGAACACGAGGAGCAGCACGGTCTCGTCCTGAATCCCCGTGGTCACGTCTTCGGCGACGGCCCCGGGGGCGAATCCCCTGCCTCCGCCGACGGGGCCGACGGCGCCGCTGCCGATCAGGAGGTTGCACGAGGAAGGGCCGCCGGAGGGAGTGGACGGGGTGGAGGACGAGGACGCCCGGCCGCCGACGCCGACGCCGACGCCGACGCCGAGGCCGGTGTTGGGATGCTTCCTGTACCTCTCGTTCATCTCCTAATTCGGCAATGATGGCGGATTAAGGCCGACGCGCTCGTCCTGTATGCGAATATGCCTCTGTGCGCGCTTGTTTTCGCGTCGATCGGCGGTGGGGAGGGGTACGGTGTTTAAAAGCGTCGCGTGCGGCGTGGGCGCAAATGTTGGCTGGTAGGCCGCTGGCTTTTGCTTACATTTCGTGCTTTTTCGCCTTCTGCTCGTGCTCTCGGGGGAGAGAGAGAGAGAGAGAGAGAGAGAGAGAAGAAACAGCACAGTAGTAGAAATGTCTTGTAGCAGTAGCAAAGTGGTAGACTGGTAGTAATAAGTAATAATAATAATAGGAGCGTTTTAAAAAAAGGATTGGGATATTTTTGGGGACGACGAAGAAGGCGGTTAACATCTATTTATGCATCACCAAAAATTTGGGTTTAACTTTTTTTGTCCATTTCCCATTTATGGATTTTTTTAAAATATTTTGGGTTAAAGTGGGAACTTAGGTCGAACCGGACCAAATTGGATCGATAATTTCTTTTTTATTATTACAATTGAGTGCGAGTAAAATGTCTTAATATTCATTATTTCATAAAAAATGATTTAATTATCGAACTAATTAGTAGGGGACATCAGGATTTGACATAAGAATTTTATGTGTGTAGTCTTTGACTAGATTAATTCAAAGGCTACTTAAGAGAGAAACTTCTCTTGATAATGATCCTTTTGAAATATGATGTCTCTTTCTCATGATTTAACATGATAATTAGCCGGTAGCTTTGGTTTTATTCGATTGCTTCTTTTAGATATCTCATACCTTTCTCTTCTACAAATTGCAATTGTGTTTTCAATGAAGAATGAGATTTTTTTTCTCCCTGGTTTTGGTCTTTACCAACGAGGGAAAAAAATGTGGATGAAGAAATTGCCCTTTTTAGCCTGATCTATATATGAAAATATACTTCATGTATTTCAAGAATTTTTTTTTTCTAACCAAACCCAACAGTAAAGTACAAATTATTATGTCCTCTTTCATAAAAAAATCTATCTGGCTCATTTTTCACAAAAAAACAAAAGCCATATAAGAATAATATATATATATATATATATATATAATTTCCATCAAGAAGAACAAATTTCCATTTCCACAATCCCACTTGCATTATGACATGCAACATATGGGGAAGTCCACCACCTACAAAACAAGCACCCCAAAATTAATTTAATTGTCGACATAATAAATGTTTTATCGCATCGTCCTGTTGCTATCGACGACCTTTTCCCCCTAATTAAGGCCGACCCGCGGCTCGTTCGACCGGAGTTCCGACTCGAACCGGCCTTCTCCTAAGACCACAGAAAACGACAAGCGAAGAAGGCAGCAACCAACGGAACGGAAACGACGGGGCGGGCAGAAACGAAAAGCTGCCCCGCCTGCCCCTTGCCCACGCCCCACCCCCCACCTTATTCCTTTGTCCGGCACCACGGAACGGTAAATCTGACACGTGTCGCGCGTCGATACACGAAAAGGTGCGTCGACCCCGCTCTCAGCCCGACGCGTGTCGACCCGCCGTTGGCCCGTGAGTCGCCTCGGCGTAGCGGGTTTTTGCCAAATCCCGCGTGCCCCGACGCGGCTCGCCGGACACGTGGCGCCACGAGGAGGTCATTGAACGGTAAAAGCAAGCAACGAGCAGCCGGAACCGCCGGAAAAAATATCTCGGGGCGCGTTACGTGTCACCGGCGGGCGATGAAGTGACCGGCCGGCGAGGTGTTCCGGGGCTCGGGAGCAGAAAAAGGGAAGCTTCGACGAGGGCGCGCCACCCGCCGCGCCCCCCGGAGGCCGACAGAGGTCGCGGAGTAGGACGCGGCGGCTGACGCAGGACGCTACGCGGACGACGCGGGGATCCCCAGTAGGGCAGCTGGACACGTGGGGCGAGGACGAGGCCATTGCACGGTGGCGAACAAGGAGCAGCGGAAGTACCGGGAAGAAATATCTCGGGGCGCGCACGTGTTGCGGTGCCATTGGACGGAACCCACGTGTCCTTCTCAGATGCTGCATCGACGTGTCCCTCTCCGCTGCCGTACGCGTTTGGATCTGTTGGAGTCGGGACGAAATTGTTAAAACAAAATAGGTGCTAGGGACCTTTTTAAAATTAAAATTATTTTTTATAATAACTAATTTGGTGTAAGTAAATAAATAAATAAAGCGTTTCCTTTTGGATTCGTGGCATGGGCAGGCAAAATTAGACGCGGATTTCCATGCTAAGTGGGCAGACGAGGAACAATGCAGAGATAAATTTTTTTGATGCTTTTGTGTGTTGTGTGTGTCTTGTTCGTCATCTTATTGCCAAGTGTGTTTAGATTTTTTCGAATCCTAGTTAGATATTTTTGGAGCGAAGGTGGTGTGTTATGATTAGTTTAATAGATTCTAGCCACCTAAGCAGACCAGGTATTGAATATCTTGGAGCTCGAGCTCCTTATTTTAGAAACATAAGTTCGTTATGTTTAAAAGAAAAAAAAATATCAGGGGTTAATAATCTTGTTTGAAGATAAAGCGTTGATGACGTGTCCTTAAGGTATTCTTTCACACAAGCAACAATAAAATTTTATTAGTGAGGTTTGAATAGAAAGCGACGTAGCGATTTCATATTTTTATTTTTGTTATATTTTTATTTTTTAAAATAAAAATATTTAATTATTAAACATGACATAGTATTTTTCATTTTAATATATCACATTTTAATTTTACTTACAATCTAAATAAATTTTTTATTTTGAATTAATCAGTATCTTATATTAAACAGTATTTTTTTAAAAAATATTATTCAAAAAGAAAATATTAATTTTATTATTATGAATATAATGTGTATAGGAACCAACATATTTACGTCTATTTTTGTTCTTTTATACAATACATTAGTTTAATCACTTTATTCACTATATATTTTTTATCGAATTTATAAATAAATCATTATTCACTATCCGCTAATAGTTAACCTTCATTGTCTAATCAAGTTACTATCATATAGTCGAACCGTTTATCCTCTAATTGTATTGCTACCTTATGGAGCATAAGTAGGTCCAACCGTTATCTCCTAATTAGACCATTAACTCCGTAAAGAGGTGTTTGACTAAACTTATAAGTTAATAAAAAAGACTTACAAATAGTTGTCAAATTTCTCCCTATTTGATAACCGAAAGGAGAAAATACAAGAAAATAGCCAATTAGAGACGGTCAGAACCGTCTGTAATTTACTGAGAACAGTCGGAAATGACGTTTTTCGACAGATAGTGTCTGTGCGAAAACATCGCGTCGTAAACGATTTGCGATGGTTATATCTGAACCGTCGACATCTTCGACGATCCAGCTGGTGGACGCGACCATCGATCATTGAAGATTTAAGACGGTTTGAGCCGTCGATATGTATCGACGGTTTGAACTGTTGATACTTTCGACGGTTCAAACTGTCGTAAATTTAGATCGACGGTTTGAGCTATCGATAAAACCGTTAAGTTTCGACGGCTCAAACCATCGTTAACTTTGGACGATTAAAATCGTCGATGCTTATCGACGGGTAAGACCGTCTATAAGTTTGGACGGACGATTATAATCGTCGATAAGTATCAAAAAAATTAAATATGTATAAAAAAATTAAATACGTATCGAAAAAATTAGATACATTATCGATGGTTCTAACCATTGGAAACATTAAAAAAAATGACAGAAATTAAATTTCCAAACACATAATACAACAAATGTCCAATTGGATCATAATAATCAAATGTAACATCATAACAATTGTCCAAACATCATAACATGATAACACAAATCCTACACATAACAATTATCGAACAAAACACAAATGCAACATCATCCAAACACATAATGTCCAATTCCATAATAAAGCCAACAGATGGTAAGCAAAGCATAATAGCATCGACCTCAGACATGGACTCAGGATTTCAGAGCCCAAGTAGCTTCCATACACATGGGCACAAGAAGTTGTGGTCTCGCCTTCCTTGTCGGAACTCAATAACTTGATCAATTGTCAATTCCACCTTTTTGTAAGGCACCTCATCACTGCACATCACAAAGAGGAGAGAGTGAGTGTGAGTTTTGTAGAATAAATTTGCAGAATCTTATCAATTAAGGGAAGTGTGATAGCATGGAGCACCTTGTTTCAGCGCAACACAATACAAAGAAGCTATAATACTAAATCGTCCTCGCTGTCCTGATCATCAAAGCAAGCTTCTTCGCTCCCCAAGACAACAGAGCCATCATTGTGGGGAGGGTAAAGAGCACCCAACGCAAAGCGACCTTTCATTCCCTTGTTTCGTCGTGGGACCCCCCCCCCCCCCCCCCCCCCCCCCCGGCGAAGGGGAGATCAGAAAACGCCTTTCGTTTCCCCCCCTTGAGTGGCCCTTGCCGCCTTCCTCATAGAAGCCGCTGGGTTGACCCCGAAGGTTGAATTCTATGGTAGAAAAGGCTTATAAGAATTTGGCCATGAGAAACCTTATTAAATAGAGCTGGGCGGGGAGATGATACTAGTTATCAGGTCAGAGAGAGGCCGCCACACATCATTTTCTTCATCTCCTTCTTCGTACAATGCTCACGTTCTTCAAACTCCTTTCTGATTTCTTGCGTAACCTCTTGCACGATCACTTGTCTGATCAAGTCAAACATTTGTTGCATACCATGTCCAGAGGAACCTGATATCGATTTACAACTAGGGCTGAGCACGAACTCGGTCGACCCGGCTCGGTCCGACCCAAAAAACTGGAAAAATAATCGGGACCGGGTCTCTTGATTTGAAAACCCTCCGGGTATCAAGTCAAGACCGGATCTGCAATGCAGATACCCGACCCGGACCCGACCCGATATTACTTACTATATAAACCCACTCTCTCCTCTCATTTCAATCTCTCTCTTTCTATCTCCCACCTCTCTCTCTCGCCCTCTCCCTCTCTCTCACGACGGCGGCGGCGGCGCCGACGACTCCGGCGCCCTCTCCCTCTCTCTCACGATGGTGGTGGCACCGATGACTCCGACGGCCCTCACCCTCTCCTAACCCCCTCTCCTAACTCCCTCTCTACTCCGGCCGCCTAGTGCCGGATCGGCCACCAGGTGATCCGATCCGACCGCCAGAGGGCGGATCGACCACTTGGAGGCCAATTCGGCCGCAAGGCGGCCGGATCAGCTCATTTGGTGGCCAATCCGACCGCCAGATGGCCGGATCGGCCACTAGTAGGCCGATCCGACTGCCAGTCGACGGATCGGCTCGCCTGGTGGCCACGTCGGATCATGGCCGCCAATCACGCGTGACGGCGTGATCGATTCCCGGCCGCAAACTCGGTCGCATTCTCGGATGGCCGGGATCGACCCGAAATCGGATCCGACCGGGTCCGTATCTGGTACCGGGTCAAAATTTTTTGACCCGGCATAATCCGGGTCGGGACCGGGTCCGCTCAAACTCGTACCCGGTCCCGGGTTTTCTTCGCCCTATTTACGACCATATCCAATATCTGCACTACTAACAGAAGATCCAAGACAGTAAATGCAACCCTTCTTAACCTCGACGTGGTCCGTCCAAAGTTGTCTTGAGGTCAGTTGTGTGGTCCCTTCTTGCGTGACTTGCGTAATGTACTCGACTTCTCTTATTTTGTAAGACTTCAGAAATTTAAAAAAAGATAAATCAACTATATTATTTATAATGACGAATTTACTATCTTATAGATTTACTTGAAATTTAAAAAAATAAGAGGCACTTAGATTTACAGACTTATGTCTCCCAAGCAAACGATGAAACTCATTCTTTGTCCTTCTTCTGATAAGTTCGAAGAAATATTTCATTTTGAGTAGGTGGTCTACCCGTCTCTTTCTCTTGCAGTTAAAAATGTCAAATAAAGTATAATATTTTGTCCACACAATATTGAAAGACTTTACCATTTTCTTGGCAATCGTGCTCGTGGATACACATCCACCCAAACGCAAACATGCTTCCTTGTCGGACTCTCGACTTGTTTTCACTTTTTCGCACTTTGATTTGCATTTATCGATGGACCACTTTCGTAGCAATTCGATCCAAACAGTCTCGGGGATCCAATTGGGCCCTTCTCCTGCAACTCGAGCTTCCGAAAGCATCGTGGACAATCTCTTTGATCCCACCACACATCAATCTACATGTATATAAAAATAATTAAATTAGTATGAAGATAAATTTAAGTGACCAAGTTGGCTTCTAAGGATACCTAAAATTCATTAAATATCATCTGTCTCATGGCTTAAGGAACTTCCCTCCATGTAAGTCACGCATCAATATACCTATGTCGCAACACCTTAGTAACTGCAGCAGCCGCGGGTTTCGACGGTACAAACTTTTAAGAATACGAAATTATAAAATGCGATGGATGAATCACAAAATGAATAAGGATTCGAAAGACATAAAATAACACTTACCCTGAATTACTATCTGGCTGTAAGTATGCTTTGTGCAGATGATTTGACGAAGCTGCATCTGAGGGTTCCACGGAATCAGGAGCTCTAATGGGTTCTTCCGACAATTGTATCTCCAGGTCCACAATATCAGCGTGAGAGGAAGAAGCCGGCGGAGGAGACTGCCGTTCAATTATGCGAATGCCCCTGATTGATCTAGGAGCCGGCGGAGGAGATGTATCTTTTGCCTTATTTTTTTTACCAAAACGAAACATCTGCATGATAGAAAATTTAATGCACTTCAAATTTACAATTGATACAAAACTTTAATTTGACAACGTTTCGAGCTGACTATGTTCGGCTACGTCTTGTGCTGCATCTTTAGGAACGGAATTGTACGTATAACTCGAGAACCAATTTGTAATATCCGGAGGTGCTTATAAAAATAAACAAATTAATTCACTTATTTCTATTTGGAAAATTGTGCTCATTATTTCAAACACTCACGAGATGGAAACGAATATGGAAATGCACCGTCCTCGTCAGGCATTCGTCGATCCGAATGATCGTCAACATGCATCGCTAACTATGTTTACAATTTGGGTGCATAAAAATAATTTGAATAAACCATTAGAATATAACATCAATATTAGTCGTAATGTAATGATAGTCGTAAGCGAACAATTCTTAAGATAACAATAGTCGTAATACAACAACCCGATAGTCGTAAGATAAAAATATTACATGAGTGTGACATTAGCTAATAATAACATTACTCATCATCTAAGTTACCACGTGATTGATATTCATCATCATCGTCCTCTGAAGATGACATAGTTTCAATTTCATCTTCGGCCGAAGCATTCTCGTCATTTTGTATGTCGGCATTATCGAAGTCTTCAAATATCTGTTCTGAATCTTGTAAATCGTCGACTAATTCGGTATCTACAATAGGTGCCACAGAAGTATCCGAGTCATCTTGGTATGCACATTGCAACACACCATCAATTTCTATCCTACTTCTTGCCTTCGTTTTTATTACAATTTACAACCTACCATTGTGCTTTGTCCCTGGTCTTTTCTGGACATGGCACATAATATATCTGTCTTGTAGATGACAAAATAATGAAAGGATCAAAACATTCATAAGACCTATTGTGACGTACTTCAACTATTTTGAAATCTTTATGAACTCGCATCCCTCTCTTTTCTTTTGGATCAAACCAATTATACTTAAACAATGTGACTTTATTATCTCCAGTGTATTCCTGCCGAATTATGTCTTTGAGAATACCATAGTAGTCATGCTCATTTTCTTCGTCCGTGGATTCTTTGACACAGACTCCACTGTTCACGGTTTTCTTTCCTGTCGACCAAGTTTCCGTGTGAAACTTATAACCGTTCATAAAATATACCAGCCAACTTTTAACCTCACGAGCCGGTCCCCATGCCAAATTATGGAGATCAGACATCGTGACGGTAATAAAAATGAATGTCAAGAAATAGTCATGAAGACGAGTAAAACCAACATCGTAAGAGTTAATACTTAAATCATGGTGCGAAGTCATTTTCGATTCTATCTTGTACCTGTTCTTAAGGGACATTGTAGTATTACAAGAAAGCACTACATGCAAAGTGATGTGTTAATCTATTTATAGTTTCACTTCACAAAAAAAAAGAAAGCATTGAGATTAAACTTACTTAATGTACCTTTGCACCTCCTGGGTGTTTAGAAGGACATAAATCATGGCAGACATGAATTCTGCATCACTCAACCATCTACTTTTTGGCTTTCCAAAATGTCATCCTAAGTGATTGAAGATCGACAAGGATGCCACAACTGTTCTTCCGAAACTTCATCATTCCGATGAACTTTGGTCCTCGCACACTTAACATGGGGCACAAAGTAGTAGGAACAAAAGTACGAAATCTCTTAAATCATATAGACTTAACATATGGATCCTTCGACACATGCTTTATTCTAAACCTTCCTTTTAATTTGATTAAGATATCTCTTAAAAAGATACTTCCATCTATATTGTACTGGTCCACTTACCCTTGTCTCATATGGCAGATGAATAGGTAAGTGCTCCATGGAATCAAAGAATCCCGGTGGAAACATTCGTTCCGACTTACATAATATTATCAGAATATTATGCTCCAATTGAATCATATTTTCCACCGTTAATATTGTCGAACACTATTCTTTGAAGAATTGACTCAATTCCATGATCGGCTTCCGAATCTTGTCCGGCAAGGATGAAAATGCAATAGGAAGCAAAGTTTCCATGAATATGTGACAGTCGTGACTTTTCATGCCAAGTAAACGCAAGTTATTCATGTCCACATATCTTGTCAGATTTGATGCATAACCATTCGACATTCTCAGCTAGCTGTTGGATCCATCGACACACTTGAGTCTTCTACTCTTTAGTGAGAGCATAACTTGCCTTTGGCTTAGATAATCTACTGTTAGGTAAACTAACTAAGTGCAACTCTGACCGTCAACAGTACTCCTTCAAATCTAGTCTCGTCTTTAGGTTATCCTTTATTTTACCCTTAATGTCAATTACAGTGTTGAATACACTTTCAAACAAATTTTTTCAATGTGCATGATATCCAAATTGTGACGTATCAAACAAACAGACCAATAAGGTAAATCCCAGAATATATATCGTTTGGTCCAGTTATGAGAAACACCATACTTATTGTATGTGATATTTGGGTCATCGACAATTCTGCATAAAGCATTGACAATGCAACGTAATTGAGCTCATGAGCGTATGACCGGAGCCATGTCGTGTACAAACCTATTCCGTCGAAATGCATTTCGATTATTTCTGTACGGATGCTCTACTGTAAGAAATTTTCTGTGACAATCAAACCAGCTATTTTTACCCCCATTCCTCAAAGTGAACGCATATGAGTGTTCCATGTAATGTAGACAAGCTAGTTTCCCTGCAGTCATCCAACCGAATAACATCACGTAGGAAAATTATTAATTGTCAAGGCAACTTTCAAAGTGAAGTTTTGTTTGGTCGACACATCATAAGCGACTACACAATCCCACAGTTTTTTTAACTCATCAATTATAGGTTTTAAATAGACGTCTATCTTCTGTTTAGGATTATGAGGATCAAGAATAATGCATGTCAAAAATATATAAGGTGCAGACATACAAATTCCATGTGGCAAATTATATGGTGTTACTATGACCGGTCAACATGAATAAGGAACTGAAGTCCGACCATATAGTGCAAATCGGAGCCTTATGTTCCTTTCGTCACTAGCAAAATTTGGATGCATACGATCAAAATACGCTTCACCGTTCGATGGATGAAGCATGACACCTTCAGAAGTATTATGTTGTGCATGTCACTTCATTTGCGACGCTAACCCCATAGACGAGTCTAATCTTTTAAGTCTTGAAATAAGAGGCAAATAATACATTCTTTTCACAGCCTCTTGAGTCTTGTTAGTCACTCTATATCGTTCGGCCCCACAATATTTGCATTCATTTAAATTGATGTCATCACCATAATATAATGTACAACCATCGCGACAACAATCTATTTTAGTTGAACCCGGACTAAGTTTAGAAACCAATCTTTTTGTCCTATAAAAATTTTCAAGAATGTGAGTCCCAATTGGTGTGACCTCTTTTAATATATCTAGAAATCCACCAAAACATGCTTGTGAAATATTGTGATCTGCTTTCATATTTAGCAATCTAACAGCAAGTGATAGTTCCGAATGACTTTCACACCCGGGCCATAAGGGTTGGCTCGAAGTATTTAGCAACTCAAAAAAATCTTTTGCTTCTGCATTTGATGTCTCTTGATCTTGCTCAAACCTAATATTCCCATACTCAGTTGCAGCTGGGTCATAAACTAGTTGTTCGTATTGCGAAGTAAATCCTTCATGACGATCGACAAAATGGAGATCTTAATTTGGTACGCTTGTTGAAGGTGCTCCTTCACCTAAATCATCCCATTGCCAATAATTTGGTTTGATACCCCTTCCATATAAGTGAACCTTAATTGTCTCTAACATTTGTAACTTTATGCTAAGACATTTCAAGCAAGGACACCTAATTGTTTCCTTCCATTAAAGTTACAAAGATTGACAAGCCACACTTGTGTAATAATCAACACCATCTATGAATTCTTGTGTCAAACCTCTACGACCAGGATTATTTCTATTGTACATTCATCGACGATCATTTAAGTATGACATAATTTCTGCATTATTTGCAAGTTATATTAATTAAGTATTCAAAATTTTATAATAAGAGGCATACACGAAGAATAAGGATTTGTGTAGAAAACTGGCAAAATTTGACACTCACTACAAAGGTTCACATAATATTAAACTTTAAATAAAAAATCGAAGAAACATCATAAATAGTAATTATAACTAATCAAGAACATCATAAACACTAATATGAACTAAAAATAAATACTAATTAGAACTAATCACAAACATGATAAACACTGAGTAAAAGTAATCATATTTGCACTATAAAATAACAAATAAGAACTAATAAATGAAATCTAAAGTAAGAAATTTAAAAACATTACATATTTAATAACTACTACAATAAATAGAATTCATATTTTATTGTCAACACACATAAATAGTAATGACTTAAGAAGAAATAACTTACGTCGTTTGGAGTGACAGAGACAACAAAGTAATTCCAAAAAGCTGCATTTAAATCAAACATAAGACAACAAAACATATAAAGACCAAATTTATGATACACTCAAATTTTGCATTCTTACACTTTCAAAGTTGTCGAAAGGAGAAACCTCACAAAGCTCCCCAAGCAAGAAATCAAAGTGTTGTACGAAAAATTAAAATATATTAACATACAAGAAGCTTGTGGTTACCGATCGTAAATTTTAATAACTACTACCACACCGCTGATACAATCTTTTTTTCGGTGAATACTGCTGATACAAGCTTTTAAACCGATAAATCGATAACTGCTACATACTAGAAAATAGGAAAAGACTATGCAACTGTGTGAAGAAGACAGACACTGCAGCTTGCTACATCTTGTAATTCTGCCGGAGATGACACAACAACAACACACGGTGACGTGGACTTCAACATTGATCTCCGGCTAAATACTTTGTTGATTATGATCTCTAACAATCAAGATGAACATAATGAGTTGCTTATAGACTTCAAAAATTGAAAAAAAAGAAAATATCTAGCCGTGGCCAGATCTGGCCGCCGCGCGCGGCCGGATCGAGCCTCCACGGCCGGTTCTGGCCGCCGCCGTGGCCAGATCTAGCCGTCATGCGCGGCCGGTTCTAGTTGCCGTCGCGGCCAGATCTGGCCACTGATCAAATCGTTGCGGCCGAATTTGGCCGTCGTGAGCGCATTACAGAGATGGAGGCGGAGGCTAGGAGAGAGGCCGGAGGATGAGGCCAGAGAACGTACTTGCGCCGAAGATGGAGGTTGCAGAGGCGGCGATGGGTCGCAAGCGCATTGCATGCGGCGGCGGGTCTAGATCACAAGCGCCGGCGGCCGTATCGTGAGCGCAGGCGACGATGGAGCACGGATGATGGGAAGTCGAATGGAAGTCGCCGCCAGACGATCGCTCGTGATCGAGTAGAAGGGAGGGAAACCGAAATAGTAACAGTGGGGTCGGAATTTGAATTAATATTTTATTATCTTTACCTACATTTCGACGGTTTCGACGATTTTAACCGTCGAAATATATAATACTATATATATCAAATGAAATACAATTATACAAATTATAAATCTTCCCTAAAACATTTAAATTATAATTAAAATGAGTTAACATTCCGATGGGTCCGACCGCTGAAATATCGACGGTTCGGTGAAACGTCGCAACTTTCGACGGTCAGAACCGTCGAAAGTGAAAATATAGATAACCCCTTAACATTAAGATATTTCGATGGCTAAAATCGATGGAAGTTTTGACGGATACATAAACCGTTGAAACTTTCGATGGTCTGAACCGTCGAAAAATTAGCTTGAAAACTGATCACCCGATTTTAATATCTTCGACACTTACGATCATCGAAACTTTCGATGGAAAGTTTCAACGATTTTTCAACCATCGTAAGTTCAAATGGTTGAAAGTGTCGAAAACTTATCCGACGATAATTTCAATGAATATTTGGATCGGCCGAAAAATCTGTCGGTACTTCAGACGGATTTACGTCGGTTGAAAAAGAACCGTCGGAAATTGGAATTTTTCTTGTAGTGAGATCTGATAATAACTTATTTTTATAAATTAGAAAAAAATAAGCTGACCAACTTATTTTGTAAAAGAAAAAAACTGAACAATTAATACTACTTTATGCTTAAAATATACATAATGTTTCTTCATATATTTTATTTGTTATAACATTAAGGATTCTTTAATCATTTGATTAAAATAAAAACTTAAGATTTTTTTTATTATCAAACATGTAGTTGCTTATTTTTTAAAATAAGCTTCAACTATTAAATTACTTATGAGCACTTCAATTTATCAGCTATCTTGTATTAGCTAAGCCAAATGAACCCTAAGTAGGGTGTGAGTGAAAAATATATTCAATCCAAAATATTAAAATTTTGAGCTCCGATTAAAAGTTAGATTATTATTTATAATCCTAAGCTTTAAATTGAAAATCAAATACATCTTTATAAAAAGTATTAATTATATGAAAAATGGACAATAGGCTTATAATCCACATTATAATTAGTTCGTCGATTGATTATAAAATAAAAGTTTACTTTTACAATAAGTCAATTGACATACTTCGTGAACGTCAAAACTGAGTTGTATATTCATTTCACGCTAATTAAAATAATATTTTCACTTTTAATGTTTACTATGTTGACGTGCCTTAGTACAATGATATCTTGTATTAAGATTGTGGAAGAAAAAATGAGAAAAAGAAAACAAAATATATGATGGCAATGAAAGATTCGGATTGTTAGCATTGATTAATGCGTATTCTTTTTTGCTGACCATGAAACTTTTCTTAAAGATGAACTCTTTTGTTCATACTAATTAAGAAATTTTTATCACAAAAAATATTTACATCTATCTTATTTATCTTCTTCATTATTTTGATTATCCATTTATCCTCGATTTACTATTTCCAACATACTCTTATATTTACACATTCATTTGTTTATTGAATTATAGTATCTTAATTTATTGTTGGTGCAATTGAATATGAAATTCATTAAGAACATGGGATAATATGTTGCTTTAATAGGTTTGGAACAAGTTTGAATTTAAATTTGTTGTAAACATTTAATACGATTAATTTCATATTTATATTTTTACAAATGCTATTATTTTAAATTAGGATCTCAAGCTGAAAAACTAAGATCATTTAACTTGTTTTTTTTTCTCCTTTAATAAGATGAACATTTTATGTTTCTTTTTTTATGCAAAATAATCCATGCCAACTACTTTCGCTCTTAAGCTCTGTTTGACAACACAAATATTAATGTTTCAAATAGCGTTTAGCGATTCAAACAATATTTTTTTTGTTTAGTAAATGACAAAAATAAATAGCGTTTAATGTTTCATACGAAAATATTAAAAAGCTACTTATACTAGCGTTTAGTGATTAGATGTTACCGTTTTATAATTTTTTTTAATTTTACCCTTATTCAAATATATTATATTCTTTCTAACTTATCTTATTATTTTCTCATTCTTATTTTATAATCATTTAACTATATTTCTTTTTATGTTAACTATGAATAAAAAATTAATTTTACAATTAATATTTTCATATCATCGATGCATTATATAAAATTTATTGTCAATATAAATTTCTATATATTTTAACAAAAAAATGGTTGTGAAATTTTATTTTATTTAATTAAGATATAAATATTTAATTTATTGTATTAAAATAAAATTTATATAGTGCTTAAGTTAAATTATTTGTCATATGTCTAATTATGTCATTCTATATTCATCAGCTAATTATATTGCGAAATTTATCAAGCACTTATTTGTTACAACTTCTGACCGCTAATCAGCTCGCTACCCGCTATCCGTTAGTTGAACTACTATCCGCTTATCAAACTGTTAGTAATACCAAACATAGCCTTATTCTTAAGCTTTTCGATCATATTATCATGCCTAAAAATAAGTAGTCTAACTTAACACGGAGGACAAAAAATAAATTTCCAATGTAATCACATAATTCAATTGACTCAATAAGTTCCATATCAACTCGAAGAAAATTAGGGCCGGGTCATTGTCGGATTTTTGCTTTTAAAAAGTTATTCACAAATTTTTGATATTAAAATTATAAAATAACTCTAAAATCATTTAGAAAAACAAAATTCACCCTAGTCGTTTTGTTTGAGTGATTTTTTTCGTGCCCTACTTTTTTTATAATTATATTTTAATATATACAAGATAAAATAAAATTAACATAAAATTATGCAATTTAATATTAAATATAAAATATACTCCTAAAAATTTAAAGTTACCTACTTAGAGTTTCTGATAGAAAAATAGGAAATTATATACAAATTATTATTACATATAATAATAATCTGATAACTTATAATTAATTATATAAAAAAAATGGATTCCGCAGGCTCTTACGATTTTTCGGATGGCGACCTCGCCTGCTCAACGTCGACGACTTGACCTCGCCCGATGTGTCAAGGTCGACCTCATCCGACATCGGCGACTTCAACCTTGTTGACGCCTCGCCTGACACCCGCTCCAGATCATCCGACGATCTCGCCCCCTTGATGCCGGCGATCTCACTTGTTCGATGTTGGCTATTCGAACTCGCCCATTATCATGACCGTGACCTCACCCGATGCCGGCGACTTCAACCTCATTGACGCCTCGCCCGACGCCCGTTTGAGATCGTCCGGTGACCTCGCCCGCTTGACGCCAGTGACTTCATCCTCTCGATGTCGATGACTCAACCTCACCCGCTCGACTCCAACGACTCGACCTTGCCCGACGCCGGTGACTTCAACCTCATTGACGCCTCGTGCGACGCCAGTGACCTCGACCTTGTTGATACCTCGCTGGACGTTAGCGATGTGGATCTCATTGACATCCGACGACATGCTTGCTGCTTGTCCCATGCTCGACACTCGCCACTCGCCTCGTTCGCCGGATTGGGTTTGATTGAACTTGTTTTTTTAATGGCCAGTTCATATGGTGGTGGGATCTATATGAAAATGATTTGCTAACAATTTTTTCTAAAAGATTAAGTCGTTAAGAAGAACAATATTAATGATTTTATATTCTCTTAACACTTTCTCCTTACGTGTGGGCAGTTGACAACTTTGGTCTAGCACAGCCTACCACGTGGACAATAAAGGAGTAAATATTTTATTTTTAATAATAACTTAACGAGTTTTGAATTCTTATCCTCTGGCTTTGACATCATGTTAAATTTGATGTGCTAATAATTTTTCCTAAAAGCTTAAGTCATTAGGAACAACATCAATGGTTTTATATTCTCTTAACACTCTCTCCCCTCACGTGTGGGCTGCTATTGTATATAAAATCAATGATATTGCTCTTTCTAACGGTTTAAACTTTTAGAAAAATTAATTAGCATATCAAATTTAACATGGTATCAAATTCAGAGGTCATAAGTTCAAACCTCGTTTAGCTAAAAGAAGTATTTTCCTCCTTTTGTTGTCCAAAATATTGCTCTTTCTAAATTTTAGCACATCAAATTTAACATGGTATGAGAGCCAAATGTCTTGAATTTAAATTTTGTTAAGTTCTTATTAAAAAGTAAATTTTCTCGTCCACATTATAATGACCGAGATTCGTGAGATCAAAGACCATAATTCCCTCCTCTCTCTTATATATATATATATATATATATATATATATATATATATATGCCAAATTTATGTTATTAAATTTTTATATTTGTGCAAGTTTGCTTTCCATGTCCACTAATATTCATGCTGGAGTCCAGACTTTGGCACATTAAAAAATTTAAAGTATCATTGAGCTAAAACGTTAATATAAATGTTTGACAAATATTTTTAAAATAATATTTAAATAGTTAACGTAAAATTCTATTTTTAATAATTTTTTATTTGAATGTTCACATTTTAAATTTTACCTACAACACAAATAAGTTTTTATTTTGAAAATAATCAATATTCTTCTATTAAAATTATATTTCAAAAAATATTATTATCCATATTATGAATATGAAGCATATAGCGACGGACATAAATTATATTTTTATGTTTATTTTATCATTTTATAAATGTATATTAGTTCAAACATTATATTTATCAAATTTACAAATAAATCTTATTCACTATTCACTAATATGTAATACTTTTTTTTAATCAAATTATTATCATCTAATGAACCACTAACTTTGCCACACAAGATCTAATACTGAAGTGCTAAAATTATTTTCCCTGATTGTTCAAATTTGATCGGTTTCTCTATTTATTTATTTGAAGGAAATATTTTATAAGAAAGCTCTTTTCCTCATTTTCCCCATGTTTGATCTTCATGAACGTGAACCCCATATATATAGTCATTAAAGAAACAAGAAAATCTTTTAAGGTAACATTTTCTTTCCTCTCGCACAGGGGTGTAAGAAAAAAATTCGATCAATCCGAAAATTTTATTTGACATGAAAAAAATTTGAGCCGAATATGATTTAGAGTATTTTTTAATAAGTTAAAATTCACTCGTTAAAATTAGGGATGTGGAAATTAGGGCCCCACACCCGAAAAAATCGTAGAGCCTATGGAGCTCTTTTTTATTTATATAATTAATACATATGTTATTAATTATTTTATTATAGATATAATATTTTTTGTATAAAATTTCATACTTTTTTTATCACATTATCAAACTATAATTTAATAGCTTTAAAGTTTTAGTAATTTATTTTATAATTAATATAAAATTAGATATTTTTGTATTAATTTTAATTTATTATATATATTTTAGAATATGATTATATAAAAATAAGGACTTCGAAAAATCATCCGAAAAAATTGATCTGCTATAGAGTGGCGTTTTATTTTTCTCAAAATAATTTTAAGATAATTTTTAAATTTTAAAAAATTATTCAAAAAATAGTGATTATTTTTTTAATAAAAAATCAACCCGAACTACTTTCACCCCTACTCTCTCATATGCATGCAATATGCATGCAACATATAGTTAATGCATAACTACAATAATTTAAATTAGTAGGAAAATGAATATTACTGTGGCAACATAAAAACTATGATATTTTTTTCCCGAAAATACAATATGCGATTAAAACTTTAATAATTATAAAATATGGATATTTTTTCATCAGTTTATGTACTTCGATAAACATACTCATTTTTATTTCATTACGCTTACTTAAACTCTCGAACATTTGACAAAATCGTAATAAAAAAAAATGATAATGTTCTTTTACTTCAATAAATAATTTTTAAAAATAAAATTTGAATTATTAGTTCTATTCACTAGTCATAATTTGGTCTAAACCATTTTAAATTTTGTGTGCCCAGTTCGAAGTCCCCACCAACCTTCACATGCTCCACGCCGGTGGCGCGCACGGAAAGAGCTAAAAGGGCAAGTAGACAAAACAAAACTCGACCGAAACCAACGGAGGAGGCGCTTCGAGATCAACGAGTGGAGCTCGGTACACTACATCAAATCCCTTTTCCCATCTCTTCTCTCACAGGCATCTCATCGTTCACGTCGCCGGCGTCGTCACTCGCCGGCTCCACCTGCGTTTCCGGGCTTTTCACTCCTCTCATCCGTCGTGGCCCGTCCGGCGTCTCGCATGCCCGTCTCCAGAGGCTTCTTCCTCGTTCTGCGCCCTTTCTATCTTGGATCCCTCCGCTCGAGATCGTCCAATGTAACCCTCTCGGCTTCTTCTGATCTATTTCTTTTGCATACATGACGATAACACAGTCTTCTCGGTTTCGAATTTGGATGCTTCATTCGCTTTGTTGCTGTAACGTACAGAAGTTGCAGAAGAGTAATCTTGCATCATACACCACGACGAGACAGAAGAATAGAATCTGAGTCGTTCTAATTATGGCGACTAGTGCTCGGTTGATGCCTTCATGCCAGGCTGCATTCGCTGTACATGATGAAAATCGGCGCAGCATCATTTCTAGGAAAAATCAGTTCGCGCTCTGGGCGCCACGGAGAAGATGTGCGCTCGGTATGGAATACGGGAAGCATGCGAGGAATAGCCGTAAAACGTTGCACAACTGTGTTTTCTGCGCAGCTTCTCGGCGTTCGGTTGGGAAAGCGATTCAGCAGCTGCAGCAGCAAGGACTGGATTATGGCAAATCTCGTGTAGCAGAGAAGATGTTCCCTTATATGCTTAGGTCGGAGAATGGTCACTGTGTGAAAGTGTTGGTGGGAGCAAAAGGAACGAAATATGCTGTGCGCATCGAGGTGTCTTCTGGTTCGGAGGATGAATTGGTTCTGAGTTATGGCATGTACCGATCAGATTCATCCAGATTGTTTGGTCCCTCAAATGCAGAAAATGGAACTGGTTCCATGAGGGTGCCGCTAGTTCGCGACCCTGAGGGAAAGCATACAGCATCATTGGAGCTTGATGGCGACCAAGCTCCTTTTTATCTATCATTTTTGTTGCACCCTTCTTCCAGTTCTGTTGATGATGTAACAGCAGGGATTAGAACTAACAGGAAGGCACGATTTTGTGTGCCTGTTGGTCTGGGAGCAGGACATCCAATGCCTTTAGGTGTTTCCAGTTCTAATGATGGAACAGTAAATTTCTCTCTGTTTTCCAAGAATGCTGAGGGTGTGGTTCTTTGCTTGTATGATACCGACACAGTTGATCCATCTTTGGAGATTGAGCTGGACCCTTATGTTAATCGAACAGGTAATATATGGCATGTCTCAATTGAGAACACTGGTAATTATGTTAGCTATGGGTACCGGTGCCGTGGGCCACTTTCGTGGGAAACTGGAGGCAGATTTCACATGCGCCATGTGTTACTGGATCCATATGCAAAACTTCTGGGAGATTATGTTCCTGATGAAGGTGAGAAAGTATCTTTGTCAAAGTGTCTTGGTTCCTTGGAGAATGAACCTCATAGTTTTGACTGGGGTGATGATGTCCTTCTCCAGTTGCCAATGGAGAAGCTGATTGTTTATAGATTAAATGTTCGTCGATTCACAGAGCATAAATCAAGTGGTATGCCTGAAGATGTTGCAGGAACCTTTTCTGGTGTCATGCAGAAAGTTCAGCATCTAAAATCTCTTGGTGTTAATGCAGTTCTATTCGAGCCGATATTTCCTTTTGATGAGCAAAAAGGCCCTTATTTCCCCTATAATTTCTTTTCTCCAATGAACTCATACGGAAATAAACATGGTGCCCCTTCATGTATTTATTCTCTGAAAGAGATGATCAAGACTTTGCATGCCCATGGCATTGAGGTGCTGTTAGAGGTTGTGTTTACTCATACCAGTGAGGGAGGAGATTCAGCGCCTCAAATGATTTCCTTCCGAGGAATTGATAATTCTTCCTATTACATTGTTAATGCAAATGAAGGATTGCTAAAATGCTATAGCCCTGTTGTCCAGCAATTGATTTTGGACAGCCTTCGACATTGGGCTGTTGAGTTTCATATTGATGGATTTTGTTTCATGAATTCTTCTTTTCTGGCTCAAGGACCTTATGGAGAACAACTATCACGTGCTCCTTTAGTTGAAGCCATTGCATTTGACCCAGTGCTCTCTAAGAGGAAGATCATTGCAGACTGTTTTTCCCCGCTTGACACGTCTTTTGTGGAAGTTCAATTTCCTCATTGGAAAAGGTGGGCCGAAATGAACACGAGATTTTACAGAGATGTGAGGAACTATTTGAGGGGCGAAGGGTTTCTGAGTGATCTGGCTACACGACTTTGTGGCAGTGCGGATCTATTTCTCTCAAGGGGACCTGCCTTCTCTTTTAATTATGTTACTAGAAATTTTGGACTTTCACTTGTTGATTTGGTAAGCTTTAGTAGCAGCGATCTGACATCAGAATTGAGCTGGAACTGCGGTAAAGAAGGTCCGACTAACAATAAAGTTGTCCTTGAAACACGACTTAGACAGATAAGGAATTTCTTGTTTATATTATTTGTCTCACTCGGCATTCCTGTTCTCACTATGGGAGATGAGTGTGGTTACTCAACAAGTGGGTCACAAAAACTCATGGACAGACAACCTATGGACTGGTCTACCGTTGGAACAGGCTTTGGCCGACAAACTGCTCAATTTATTTCATTTCTTAGTTCACTTAGAGTGCGAAGAAATGACATCTTCCAGAACAAATCCTTTCTGAAATTGGAGAACATTACTTGGTCTGGCAGTGACCAGTCTGAACCGCAATGGGACGAACCAACATGCAAGTTTCTTGCTCTGACTTTGAAAGCATCAGAAACTGGAACGTCGGAGTCACATAATGGTGACTTATATATGTGTTTCAATGCGAGCGAATGCCTAGAGACAACTATTTTGCCAGAACAACCGGAAGGGACACTATGGCTTTGTCTGGTGGATACTTCCCTTTCGTATCCGGGATTCTTCTCAAATGCATCTGATCCAAATGTTGACAAAGCTGTTGGATTATCATCTTATGAAGTAAAGCCCCACAGTTGTGCCTTATTCGAATCACAAAGGATAACTAACTAACACTGGAGCTAGCGAGCTTCTCTTGCAATTTATTTGTGTAGTCTGTTTTCTTTTGCCAGTACTAGCAATAAAGAGACAACCTAAAGATCACATTAGTTGTTAAGACTGCATAACTGATGTCTTAGTTGTCCACGTATGATATGTAGAAAACAAATAAATAATACGGTGTTTATCCTTCCTTCTCCGTAGCATTCTCTTTTATTATCAGCTCAAGGTTTAGCTTCCACCGTTCTTATAATCTTGTGTTCCATTAGCATGTACTTCGCATCCAGAAAGTGTATAGTTTCTTAACTACATAGTACTTGAACTGTGACATTATGGCAAAACAAGACTCCATTTGTGGCTTGTCCTTGTGCTTTTGTTCCCCGTGATGTCTAAAGTATATGGTAAGCTTTACGTTGCACAGGCAACAATCGAACTTTTTTTTTTTACCACGGCAAAGTCATACTTGTTATATATAGAAGCAAGGTCGTGTCGGTGCATTAGGACCATTTCTAAAATGGTTGGACATTTGTCACCATTGTATTTGGTGCAGAACTGCAAACTTTTGGTGTTCACGAGTTCGAGTGATTACCAATGAAGGTTGGGTGAAGTAGCACACAATTTCATATCCGCTTAAGCAGTTCCTCATTAACAAAAAGGTCCCAAATTTGAATTTTGTTTTTTAAGCAAAAAAAAATTTGTTTGCAGCCCAGAACAACTCAGAGTAGATGGATTATTAAATCTTTATCTCACCAGTGGCAACTGAAACAAAAGCTCATGATCATAGTTACTTCGATCCAGCGATTAAATACTGAGACATAACTCACTTTCAGGAGTCCATTTCATCGTCTTCGTCAAAAAGTAAATCAACAATAACAACAAAGTCTTATCCCATTAGGTGGGGTCGGCTACATGGATCATTCGACGCCTTCGTTGATCCATGTTCATAAGATTCGACAAAATTTTATGCTGATTGTCGGAACCTAACACAACCCTCCTCCTTTATCCGGACTTGGGACCGACTATAAAATATAGACGGAGTTTTATCTTTTCCATCAAAAGAAAAAAAAAATCTTACCTTTCCAACAATTATATTTCTATGTAATAAAAGATTAAAACTTCCTGACACCAACACAGCCTTAATCCATCTCCGAATGGGTTCGTTGAGATAGACATTTTTTTTGGAGAGTTGAGAGAGACAAGTTACTTCATTCTATTATGTTACTTTTTTGTTCTAGTTCTACATTGTATGCTTTTCTTTTTACCCAGTTCAGAGCTCTAACCAAGGTAAACAGATTTACATCTTTTGATCCAATGCAGAACATTACACATGTTCAACTCCAAAACGCAATTCCACGCTATCGAAATGGAATTAATTACACCGATAGATCATAGATACTAAAAGTGGAAAAGTAACATAAATTAATATCATTCTAATTTCCTACAATGACAGGGGCAATTTATCAGATAAGATGGTCTATTCCTTCTGCAAGGGTGGTGGGAACTCAAACCTTTTCTTTGCAAGATTAATTTACAAGAACAAGCTCGTGAATCACAAAGTCTCCTTGATTTTACAGCTTCCAGACAGTAGGGTCGGCTGACCAAATTGTGTTTTGTCCATGAAGGAATTGACACCAACTAGAAAATCTGTTCTGAAATGCTCTTCTTTTATAAGTATCAAGCCTGATTTCTCTTTCAAAACAAAGTATCAAGCCTGATTTCATACTGAGATGAAAAGAACAGCTTGGATTTCAGAGAGCAGATTCACCAATGTTTCAATGACATTGCCAATTCTAGCAAAGATTCTACTTGGCGGATTGTCCGCTGCTTCTCCTGAAACTTCAATCTGGTTGCAACTGATTCTGGATCAAGTCCCTCTGGAGGTTGGACAGTACCTTGTTCTGCCCGAACTTCTTGCAGTAGCTGATCAACCTCTCTGATGAAATCAGCTCTTAGTATCACATCATCATCCTCAGGCAGCAAGCCTATTCGGCCATTATGCTGATCAGAAGTAAATATCAAAGGATGGATCATGGAATGTGAAACATGAAATGCAAGTTTCAAGTTAAAGGAGCATAACAAGATTCAGGAAAGTCAACATGATGTAAATGGTAGCATTATAAGTGTAGAGATGACGTTTAAAAGTTGACTCGTTCCAATGTTGTATATACTTATAGCTCTATGGGAATCTCGTGCCACCGTTCCACATCTCCAAAAATGTAGCTTGTCAACAAGTTGTAACCTTTTCTTTTGAGAAGGGAAGTTCTATGTATTTCTCAAAAAAAAATCATGATGATATGATACCCAAGTAGTTGTCAGCTACTAGTCCTTAAACGAAATGCATGTGACATACATGTCTATTAAAACAGAATTCAACTGTTCCAGATATATTGAGAGTCATTTTTTTCAAACAGGAAAGGATGACTAGCAAGATGGTAGTCATCCAAAAGTTCCATTGATAATAGTAGGAGTTACAAGAAAGTTTGATAGAGAGGCCAGCAAAAAGCCAAGAAAAGAAAATGACAGCCTCGCACCACACTAAATCAAGAAAACATCATTTTCTCGGTGCGTTGCACCGTAGCCCACCCTCACTCTTGCATCCCAATTAAGGCATAGTAAACAGGCATAGAAAACTACAACAACAACAACAAAGCCTTATCCCACTAGGTGGGGTCGGCTACATGGATCATACGACGCCATTCGTTGATCCATGTTCATAAGATTCGACATGATTTTATGTTGGCTGTCGGGGCCTAATACAACTCTCCTCCTTTATCCGGACTTGGGACCGGCTATAAAATATAGGCATAGAAAACTAGTTGCACCGAAAATCACCCTCGCTCTTGCATCCCAATTGAGGCCACAGCCGAAACAAGCATTGAGAAAAAGAATAACAAGTCCAGAAAGAAAGCTGATATTATGGCTGATTATATTAAAAAAAAATTTGAAATGAAATTTTTTTATGGCTGATTATATTAAATTGGTTATAAGTTCTTTTACCCTCCCGAGTTTTGGACACCAGGGCAAAAAAATGGCCATAGTTACTAGTTTTGGACTTTATAATAGCCAGAGATTTAATTGGTATTCTCTAATTGGAGAGCTGTATGTACCCTTAAACTTGAAGGGTAGAAAGGAATTTATTCTTTTAATTCTAGTGACTAGCTAAAATCAGTGCAACAAATTGGTGGAGTACAAAATGTGTCAGTTTCAAAAGATGAAGTGCCACATCATAAATATGATACCCCTAGTTATAGAAGTCTCTATCAATAAGCTCCAAGCCGCTTCCAAGTAATGAAACAGCTACTTATACATTTCTTAATCTCTCTCTCACACACAGTACATTTTTTGCTATTTGTTCTGGGAACACTGTGTTCCCCATAGTTCTCTCGCATACATTTGTACATTTCTGAATGGTTACCACATATTGTAGTCATCTTTCCCTTTCTCAAAAACAAACAAGTACTTATGTAATATACTTTGACAAGTCTGTTTTATGACCTTATGTTTCTGCTCAAGTATGTTTCTAATTTAACTCCAATTAATTGTAATAACCTGAAATGTATTAATGCACACTGGCACACATGTTAACGATTTGAATTAGACATCCATAAAAAGAAAACAAAACAAAACTAACCATATGAGCGAACTAAAATGCAATGTCTTAAAGTTTCATGGAACTTTGACCCAATATTCAGTGAGAGCACATATAAATAAAACATATTTATAAGAAACAAGCTTTTTGGACTTACATTTTCCAAGTCAAAACCAGAAGGAAGAAGCATGGTAAAAGGATCTTCTCTAGGAAAGGTATCAATCATGCTCTTTCTGCATTTCTTCAACCAATCCTCATCATCAAATCCATCATGGAGGTTCAACATGTCATTAAGCAGTCTCATGGAAGGTGTAGATTCTCTCTTCAATATCTCAGTCTAGGATTTCACATTTGGAGAGAGGCAACCAGCATACAAAGTAAGCAGAACTTTTAATGCACTTGAAAAATAATAGCATGGGTAAATGCTTAGCTGGAAACATAAGAATGGTTCATACCTCTACCCTTCTATACAAGAGGTCTAGGCTTCTAATCACATCTTTTTCGTCCTGTATAAAAAGGCAAATGGTTTCTTAGCAGATAGTAGAATAATGATAAAGCATCAAACAGAAAGTTACATAGAGGCATCTTGTAATTTTTTTAAGGGAAAAATAGTAATATAATACTTGTTAAGAATATAAAACTTTTCCTTAACGGCTTAAGCTTTTGGGAAAATTGGTCAACACATCACATTCAACATGGTATCAGAGCCAAAGATCATGAGTTCAAACCTCGTTAAGCTCCTATTTAAAAAAATATTTTCCTCCCTTTGTTTCCCACGTGGTAGGCTGGGCTAAACTAAAGTTGTCAATAACCCATACGTGAGGGGGAGTGTTAAGAATATAATACAGATGGTAAGAGCTTAAGCTTTTAGGAAAACTGGTTAGCATATCAATTCATCAATACTTAATATCATTGATGCTAAATCAAGCTCTTTAATATATCAGGATGTCTATCACAATGGGAATGTCATCCAATTCACCCTGAAAAAAAAAGAGAAAAAAGTTGGAAAACATACGAATACTAAATTTCCAAGATGGGCCAATTATGCAAATAAGCATGCTGTCACATTGCAACAACTGGTGGAAAGTCTTAAAAGGGATCCTTTTCAAGGGAGGAGTTATGGTTGATTTGAATCATTGACTGCTATAAAACAACATTACTTTCGAAAGCATTTGATGAGAAAATGAAACAGAGCTGTTTAATTGTGCATGATGCATCTACTCCAAATCTTCTCACTGGAAAATCTACGTAAATTTCTGCCAGATCGTACAGTTGGTTTTCCAGAAACATGTCGGATTGATTTGGAAAACCAGTAGAAAAGCAACAACAGCCCAAGAGGAATCAGAGCCAAGTCCTATCCTCTGACAGAAGTTGAAATTGAAAAAAAAAAGTAATTTTGATTTGATGTGAAGGATATTAGTTGTTATAAGCATTTCATATTTTAGTTTACATTTTGTGAAAATGTTTTTAACTCCGCCTATATTTTATAGCCGGTCTCAAGTTCGGATAAAGGAGGAGGGTTGTGTTAGGCCCCGACAGCCAGCGTAAAATTCTGTCGAATCTTATGAACATGGATCAACGAATCTAATAGAGCGGAATGACGTCGTATGATCCATGTAGCCGACCCCACCTAGTGGGATAAGGCTTTGTTGTTGTTGTTGTTGTGTTTGTGAAAATGTTTTTCACTAATGTAATTTGAAACTTACATGAGAGACTAGGCTAGTTCTCTAGAAAATGAGAACATAGGAGACCCAACAGTTTAAGGAACTTAACATATCTAGTTTTAAATGATAACAAAAATAGGTTCCATCAGTATTTCATGCTGTACTACAACTTTAAGTAGTTTGATTCATTCATCAAAGTGAATCCAAAATTTTTAAAGTACGAAAGCATCGTCAAAAAGAAATATCATAAGCTAGGACTTCTCCGTACATACATCCAGGGGGGCGATGGAAGTCTAAATCTGATTGAAACACATTTTTTTAGGGGAAACAAATTAAAAACCAACCCAAATATTAGGGTAGGATTTCTAAAAGCTCGATGTTTTTTGTGGGGTAAAAGCTTGACATAAATATCTGAAAAATTTATCCCAGGTTTAAAATATCAGTACGAGAGATCATCACATGACATACATATAAGGAATGATCTCTGAATTCCATGATAAGATGTCACAAATCTCTGAAAAGTCTGTCCAAGGTCTAAGACATCAATATGGAACAACAACAATAATCCCCATCCAGTCTTTCCTATAACTTAAGAACCTACTGCAAAGCTAGCATCATGCACAAATACATGAATGTAATACATCATCAGTGATATTTCTGCATTTTGATGAAACTGAAGCTGCAAAAAAGAATGGATGAAGCATAACTTCATTCAAACTGACTACTTAAAGCTAACAAATTCTTTCTATCAAATAAAGGAAAACTCAAGTAAAAAACTGTTACCAATGGCCGTCATCTGGGAAATTTGGTTACAGAGAAATGCCTGCGTCTTTAGGGATGAACGCTGCTATACAGATAATATTACATCCCATGCTTTGAGCATGACAAAGTTGTGGTCGGATGATTGATGCACATTTGGTGCTTGGTGTTAGTGCTCCTTTTGTATATAAGTTCTATTGTCTGTAATTTCTAAATTATCCTCTCAATAAAATCGGATGCCTACATCTTGGTAGGCAATGTTGTCAAAATCGCGATTCAGATCGTAGAATCGTACGACTTTACGTCCCTACCCAGGAAAATCGTGCTCGATCCTACGCAGAAACGTTTTTGGCCAACACGCGGTAGAATCGCGTGCTGGCGCGTAAGATCGGTAGAGACGCACGTCTCCACCGATCCAACAATCCCTTCTTTTTACCTTTTATAACTTGTGACGGGCACTCATCTATCTTTTCCTCCTTTTGTTTCCTGTCCACCGATGTTGCTCTGCCATCGCCGTCGCTGACCTGCTGCCACCGTCGCCGCTGTCCTGCTGCCGCCGCCGCTGACCTGCTGCCATCACCGCCGCTGACCTGCTGCCCCGTCACCGCTGTCCCGCTGCCGCCGCCGATGCTCATCTGCTGATTCTGCCATCACTCATCTTCTGCTGTCACTGATGTCTTTACTTCGCCGCCGCCGCCGCTCTCTGCTGCTGTCCTGATGCTGTCGCTGACCAGGTATGCCCTCTCCCTTTCTCTTCTCTCCCTCTCCCTTTCTCTCTTCGCTCACCCGAGCAGGCCTTCTCTCCCTCTCCTCTCTCCCTTGCCCTTTTCTCCCTCTCCCTTCGCACACCCGAGCATTTTTCCCTTTCTCTCTCCGCGCACGTGAGCGGCTTCTTGTTTCTTTTTTCCACTGCTCTCCGCAGCGGTGACGGCATCAGCATATGACCTACTGTCGCCGCCACGGCGCTCGTGGACGGGGGCATATTTAGTTTTTTTTTTTAATGTTATAAATTTATAACAATTTTTATAGTGCTGCTAATGTTAATATTTATTTAATAAAATGAGATCACCAACTACTGTTATTATTCTAAATTTAAGTTGTCTTAATTTTTTATCAATTGATCACGAAATTTTTTATGAATTGATGTGCTAATTTTTGTTATTATTATAATTTTAATGATGTATTAGTTTTTCATGAATTAACTGTTAACATTATTGATTGCTTTTATCAATTGCCATTAGTCTGTTATTATTATAATTTTTTGAGGTGTTAATTTTTCATGAATTAATATTTTTAAGATATAAGAAAATAGTTGTTAATGTCATGAATTGATCTTAAAATTAGAATTTTGCTTATGTAATATTGCATTTGGTACTTATAAGTTCACAAGAATTTGCATCTCACCACTAATTACTTATATATACATATATATTTACATGTGTATATATATATGTTAAATAAAAATCCGGTAGAATCGGCCGTGTCGTGTTACGTGTTCACGATTTACGTGTTTTGCCGACCCTCCGTGTCGAGCCCGTTTTACATGTTTGACAACATTGTTGGTAGGGATCCTCAATATTTAAAAAAAAAAAGATATATACAACAACAACAACAACAACAACAAAGCCTTATCCCACTAGGTGGGGTCGGCTACATGGATCATACGACGCCATTCCACTCTATTAGTAATCATATTCGTTGATCCATGTTCATAAGATTCGACAGGATTTTACGCTGGCTGCCAGGACCTAACACAACCCTCCTCCTTTATCCGGGCTTGGGACCGGCTATAAAATATAGGCGGAGTTAAAAAAAAAGATATATATATATATATATATATATGGAGAATCAGGTAGACCGCCATTTTATTTGACAAAGGGCTGAAAAAGCCATAATGGCAATGGAAAAAAAAGAAATATATTTACACAAAAAAGTAAGAAGATGAGTAGACTGATATCTATAACAATCAATGGCAAAACTGTTAAGAAAATGATAAATTAGAAGATAAGGAGGCATAGGTTGAAATGTACTCACATCTCGACGAGCCAGATCAAGACGATTCCATATGATCATCAAAACAAGTTCATTTAATTCCCCTTTCTCAGCTGCCTTTTCAATGCTCTGCAAGTTGAGTTTGATATAAAAAGAAAATGATCATCTGGAAGAAGTGTACAAAATGAGAAGGTAAGATTATAAGACAAAATTTGGGAAGTATTTCAGAAACCCATACTGGAAAGTTAATTAAAGTTGGTAAGATTATCTAAGTTTTGGGTAGAGAAACAATAAACCATAGGCCAAATATTTAATTTATGACTTCTTGAAGTCACCTCTTCAACTTCCTCAGCAGCTCTTATAAAACTTGACACTAACTTTCTTGCTTTGCGAACATCTTCCTCAGGATATTCCTTCAAGCGCATACCTATTTCGCGATACTCATTGATTTTCCTATTCTCTTCTTCTTCTTCCTTTTTACGGTATGCATGCCACTCTTTAGTTTTTTCTCTTTGGCGAGCTTGCCATTCCTGAAACCACATATTCACCAAATCAGTGCCAACAATCCAAATAGTGAGACACAGAAACATCCCAAATCAACTAATGCTAATTCACTTAATCATGTGGTGACAATAAGACATCTTTCACATGAACAATAAAACTAGAACAGATTGATTCCACCATGAATTGGAGGTTTTTTCCTTTGAGAAAAATGGATTGAAGAAGTTAACAAAATTAATGAAAATTTTCAGGAACTTCAATGCAATTTGTATTCTAACATGTCACTTATTCTAAAGGAGAAATGTAAGACTGGAGTTCATTAATGTGAACTTCCAACTTACTCACAAATGATGTATCTGAAGAATCTGGTATATAATTTCCCTAGAAAAAGAATCTGGCATATAAACAATCATCCATTCCAAAAAAAGATGGAAATAAAAAAATAAATGGACAAAATGAAGTACAATTAGCATGTGTTAAAGATTATTTTCAGAAACAGACAAAAGTAGAGAGAGTATGAGGCCTGATACTATGAGAACAGCACCACCTCGTCATAGAACTCTTTGGGAAGTCCTGCGTGTTCATCATCCTCGTCTTTTATCACGAACTCCTCCATGTTCTTCTGTGCAGCTGCATGGAATGAAATTAAGCATTGAGATAGGCCAATACTATGGAAAGATGGAAACCAAGCCAAAATGAATGTATGAATTGCTAACTTGAGAAATAACATTGAGGAAAGAGAACCTGTGACAACTTTGAATGCAGGTCGAACTACTTGATTGAAGCTAAGATAGAATGGACGGCATACTAAAGTGGCTGGTGGCAGCAGCAGCAAGAAGGATGAAGTTCCAATTACTTTGAAGGGCACATGAGTTGATAAGGTCGCCATTTCAGGTAATTACACTGGTGAAGGTAAAATATTTTTTCTTCACTAACGGCACAACAGTACAACACTATAAAATTATTTCTGAAAAACTTAGAAGAAACATTAACATAATTTTTTAAGGACAGGACGACTATTCAAGGCTATAACACTGATATTATTAGTCCAGATGAAACATTAATGCAATCAACAAATAGTATAATTAAACACAAGTGATCTTAACCTAGCAAGAAGTAACAAGCAATTGCCAAAACATATAATAACAAGGAATTACGGATAATAAGTCATGTTTTTAGTAAGAAAATGCAGAATATTTGGATATCTGAAGAGTATCAAGATGTGCGTTTTATTTTCGTGCATATTTTAGAGAGCCACAAATCTCTATTGGCAGTTGGCACCCACCTTTCACAAATGACAAAGTACTAAACAGTAAACATAAAGTTTTCTCCTGCATCACAGGCAAGAGGAGAGGAAGGCCGCATCTTGATTTTTCATTCATACATTTTGCCAAACATGTATTCCATACATGTACTTCCGACGTATAGTTCTCTATGAATCGAGTAGACGTTCATAACGAGTTCAAGTAATTAGAGAATATTGAGAATGCATCACCAGAATCCTGAATCTATTTGGCAATCATCGGTGATGAAATGGGACTAAAACTGAACGCGCCGTGGGAAAAACCTGGAAGGAAAGCCCGAAGCACTTAGCCCGCAGCAGCCCTCCGCGCCGGATGCTTCGTGCAGCTGCCGCTCGCTCACGGTCTCACCACCAGCGCTCGTGCACCCAGACGCAGCACAACGCCGGCTTGCCAGGCCCCAACGCCGTTTGCGCCTGGCCCCAACACCAAGTTGAAAGATAGGAAAAGAGGCGAACAAGAAAGAAGTGTTGGGAGGGGAGTCCCTTTGTATTCCGCGGACCCGCCGGAGAATAACACCGGCGCCGTCGACCGGCCGCTCGGGCGCGACGCGCGCGGAGGGAGGGGTGTCGAAGGGAAAATAAGACGGATGCCTTTTTTTTGGTAGGATAAAAGATAGTTTTTTTTGTACCGATAATAAATGGAAAATGGTGAACGTAGCGATTGTAAATTAATTTTATTGAAGCTAATTTTATTTTTAGGAAAATATATTAGTAGAGCATTTGATATAAAATAAGTATAAAATTTTATTTTTATTTATTCAATTAATAAAATAATTATATATTAATTTAAAGTATGTATTAAATAGTAAATATAATTAAGATCATCCGAATTTGATGATCATGATCAAGTTATACGAACAATATGATTAATTCAATAATTATAATTTATTTAGGTTTAAATGATTTTTTTTATCTCAATAAATATATATTATTTCATTTAAGAAATATATCATTAATCTAATAATAAATTATAATGATTAAATTAACTAAATAATAAAAGATAAACATTCTACATTAAAATGTAGAGAATGGTGCTCTACATCCTCATTAACCTCTATTTTATTTCCTATTGGATTAAACTCCTTTTTGGCTTCATACGTCATCTTTCTTATCTTGAAAACTAATAAAAAGATAAAACCTAAATTGATATCAAATTTTAAAGACAGAATATAAAATTTAAGCAAATAAGTTTAATTTTAGACTAAATTAATTCCTAAAATATTTTCATACAATAATATAATAATGCACAACCTTTCATAGATCAGTAACCTTTAATTTTGGAGACAACAAGAGAATTAAGTATTATAATCTTTTGACATTAGATAGGTGGAAAAATTTAAGAGGATGTATTCATTCATCTCTTATGAGTTATATAATAAATTTAAGAGGAAAATGGGTAAATTATTTAAAACGAACATGGAGCACTGATTTTACTTATTAGATTAATAAAATAAATATATACTAATTTAAAGTATGCATTAAATAGTAAATATAATTAAGGTTAAGATCATCGATGATCATGATCAAATTATTTTAACAAATATAATTAATTCAACGGCTAAAGTTGATATTTTTTTATTATCAAATTATCTTAATAAATATATATTATTTTATTTTAAAAATATATCATTAATCTAATCATGATTAAATTAATTAAAAAAATAAAGAGCTTTACGTACTCATTAACCTCTAAATTTATTTATTATTGATTATAATAAAATAATCAAATGATACCAAATAAGTATTTATGCGTTCTACACTCAATTAACCTATAGACTCTATATATATGCTTAATCTCCTCATCAATGACTAAAAAAAGAAGAAGCTTATTGACCCCCCACCCCCACCTCAATAAAATTAATTGTTATACTTACCTATTTTTTGTATATTATGTTGCAATGAATTTTACATCCTCATTTTTGTGGTAATATCTTTCCTTTTTGGTACTGTTCCAGCATGTTTGTGAGAGAGATATAGGAGGAATGAAATTTATTAACGGAAGTATTTTGTATCTGGTAAGTATTTAATGGATTTGTAAAAATGATTATGTTTTGACACATTGTTAAATTTGGGCTTCAGAACATTTTGACTTGGAGGCCATTGGGCCCATTACAGATGGAGGCCCATTTATCCACACTAGTTTTCCACTCCCACCCACCCAATTCTTCTCCTTCCTCCTGAAGCGTTATGCTCCACTAATCGCTCCGCCCAATTCCCTTCTCCGCCACCGCCACCATCGCCGCCGCCGCTGCCACCACCACGATGCCTTCGTCGTCGTCCTCGTCTCCGACGAGGTCTAGCAGTAACAAGCTGCTGCGCTCCTCCCCCGCCTCCGCCGCCGCCGCCGCCGCGTCCTCCTATTACTACAGCAACAGCCACCACCACCATCACCACCACCACCACCAGCATCAGCAGCAACTCGCAGCTCTGTTCCCCAGCATCGCTCTCTGCACATCCTGCAAGAACTCGCCCTCCGCTCCGACCCTCGACCTCCTCCTTCTCCTCCTCGCCCTCTCCTCATCGGCCTTCCTCATCGCCTCCTCTGCACGCTCCCTCTCGCTCCTCATCCTTCCCTACCTCCCATCCTTCCCGCCGCCCGTATCCTTCCCAGACGCGCCGCTCCCCTACATCGCCGCCGGGTTCTTCCTCGTCTTCGCCGGCGCGTCCCTCCTCGCCGGATTCGTCGGCTTCACCTGCCGCCGCCCCTCCCGCCGCGCCAGGCGTTGCGGCAACCCCCGCTGCCGCGGCCTCAAGAAGGCCCTCGAGTTCGACGTCCAGTTGCAGACGGAGGACTGCATCCGGTCGCCCCCCGATCCGGCACAGGCGGCTATGTGGAGGGAGATCGACGATCTGCCGTGGAAGGGCGGCCAGCAGGGGAACAATCCTGACTACGAGTGTCTGCGCGCGGAGCTCAGGAAGATGGCCCCGCCCAACGGCCGCGCCGTGCTGCTCTTCCGCGCCCGGTGCGGATGCCCCCTTGCCAAGCTCGAGGCGTGGGGCCCTAAACGCGGTCGCAGGCACAAAAAGTGAGCTTCTCCTTTCTGTATCTACTCAAATCACAATTTATTTGATACTTTCTCCTGTTCCCGTAAGATCTCGATAAACTGCTTTCTGGCTCGATGTTGTTTGAGACAGATGACATGAAATGGTCAAAATTTTTCTTTGTAGTCCATTCAGCTTTCTTTTTAGTTATAATTTTACCTTGATCTTTGTGAACCTGGTGTGTCGAGATGGAATTATTTTGCAAATTTTGACTGACAAATCATGAACAAATTATGGATATTTCTTCTGGTAAGGTTCTTCAATTCGTAGATGCTTTCCCAGAATATGGAGTAGTGATCTTCGTAAAAAAATAGAAGAATGTGAAGTAGTGGTAGTTTTAAGATGTTTTCTTATGTAAAAACAAAAGGGAAAAAAGTAAAAAAGTTGCTGCCATTCGATTTCTTATTCTGTAGTCGTAAAGAATATGTTTTACATTACGTAGTAATTTTTTTCTTCGATAGTCAGACAAGTTTTAAATTACTTGCTTGCTGGATGCTAGCCTCCTTGGCGTACAGGCATCTTTGTCCTCAGTTGATCTGGGTTATAGAGAGCACAATTCCAGCGATATCAACATGATTTTAGTTTGCATTAAGTGTTTCCACTCTTTATATAGAAAAAAATTGTAACCTTTAATAATAAATTTCATTGTGGTCATAAACAGTGTTTCTAGATATAAGCAGTAGAACTTCATGAATCTACTACATCACAGAATCTGTGATGTCTTGTTCACACTGCTTCCTCGTGTCATCATTCTGGCCTTCAAATGTGGTTATCCTAATCTAGATCTAGACTTTCCATCAGTCTGTTGATTCCCATATCTAAGATATCATTCTTAACTATCAGGGTCCCACACGATCTTTCTGTGTCTCAATTCAAATGCTCCAACTCAAACAAGGACATTAGATGCCTCTCTTACTCTTAAAAGAATTTTTTTGAGGAGATACTCTTAAAAGAATAACAATGAATGTAATGCTTACACACTTGGATCGACTCGAACCTAGTGAATGGTGTCACTCAAATTGAATACAAGAGTCTCTAGTCAACTCGAATCATCTAAACCAAATCAATTTTGACTCAGTTAAGGCCTTGAGCTTAGTTGGATTAAGTCTCATATCAACTTCTATTCAACTCGGATGAATGGAAAAGACATTCATCCTTTAACCCCTAAAAAAAAGGACTTCTGTTCAACTCCTGATCTTTGATATCTTGCCTTGGTACTTTTGGCTTTACACCACTTTCTTATGGATATTTGATCTTGGTATGTTGTCTTTATGTTTGTGGCTTTGTAATTCTCTGTGCCTTTTCCCTTATCTTATTTGGAGTCCTTGATGAATGAAGTAAGATGAATTTGAATATGAATCCTTAGTCCATTTTCTTGCAACATGTAACATGAAAATAATGCATTTGCATCAACATCTTTACTGCTTGCTTGCTTGGTTACATAAAGATATACCTATCCTCATCTTATTTATCTTCACATAATAACTCTCTTTTCCTTTATTAGATGCCTGACCATCACAATAAATTCCAAATCTTGTTGGTCTTGAGTTTATCATTGCCTTTTAATTTAATCAAATTTAAATTCAAAACTCTAGTTAACTAAAGGAGATTGTATTACCTGAAATGGCTTGGCATTGGATGTGAATTACAGCCTGGGATTGTGTTGGGTTTATAAATCTAGAGAGGGTACCAGTACAAGTTTTTTTTAGATGTTTGAAGGTCTTGTTGCAATTTTTTTTTTTGCTGAAAATTGCCGTACTCCACTGAAAGTGGCGACTTTTGTAATGCCACAAAACTTTCTTGGCCTCACAGCACTGGTGAAGGGCGTCCGTATTTAGTGTTGATTGGGCCACTTTATCAAGGTTCTGGTTGTCACTCATAAGACCATATTGAAGTTACTTATTATATCCTCCAAGTCTTGATTACTTACACATAGATTTACTTGTAGATTTGCTGGTTTTGTTATTCCTTTAATAAGCTTATAAAAAATCTTACTTTCAGGATATTAAAACATTATTACTGCTACAAAAATGCATTATCTTTACCATTATTTATTAGGGTTATTTCATTTAATACCGCCTGAACTATATCTTTCTTCTGCATCTAATCCGAAACTATAATTTTGTAAATTCTACTCCCCAAACTTGTCTGAATTTGACACTTACATCCTTTCATTAAATTTAATCCAAATTTTATTAAGTTCTCTTTTAAATAACAATGAGATGTCATTTTTCCCATTACTTTTTAGTATGAAAAATGATACAAAAATAAATATTAACATGAACATGGTATTGCATAAAGTTATTATTATTAAATAATACTTTTAACTGTATTAATTATTTTTTATTTTTAAAATATTTTTATTGTAATATGAAAGTAAGGGTAAAAATGATATTCACAATTAAATTTAAAGGAAGGACCTAAGTATCAAATTAAGATAAGTTTGAATACTAAAATTTTTAAATTTATAGCTTAGAATTAAATGTAAAAAAAAACTATAGTTCAGGAGGTGTTAAAGGAAATAACTCTATTTATTATCATCAGAAAAGTTTTGGGTGCTCAACTATTAAAAGCTACACTTTTGTTTTCATTTGAGGTATATTCAGTCTTATGCTGGGACTGTGGTGTAACTTCTCTTTGAATACTGTTTATTGGCTAAGCATCATGCAGATGCAATCACAAATATAATTTTGGAGTGTAGCTGGAATGACAATAATTATTTGTCTTAAAGTCAAAATGTTATAGGTCAATGAAGTTCATTGGTAGCTATAATCTGGTGTTTGATAATTGATTTTTTCTTAGCAATGCTACTTTTAGCAATTCAAAGATGTTTCTAAGACCTCTTTTTACATCTTGTGTGCATTTAGCAGTGCTGTAACGGAACTAAAATACATTTTTCTGTGTCAGGCCTGATTCATCTACTTACTACCTGTTGAAAGGTTATTCTCTATATCCATGCATTACTAAGCTTCTTAATATTGGTGAAATAGACTTTGTTATATAATTCTTCTACATCTGTTACCCCTCAACAAACCAAACATTTCGTGCTGCGTGATTTATGTTTATAGATATTCATGTTAAAAATTTTATCCTGATCTATTTTTGTAATTTGTTCAGTTGGTCTCTCAATAACTTGTTGTCCGAAACATGTATATTTATCATATAATTAAGCATTTTGGTTTCTGAAAAAAAAAAGGATAGCATTTGAGTAATTGATTCAAAGGATATTTTACAAATAATACCTCTTTTCCTTCATATATTATTGTTTTGTAAACCCTAAATATTATTGTTTTGGAATTTTTCCCATTTTTAATTTTGTGTTTCATATGTGGTCTTTCTTTTTCTCTTTGTTTTTTACATCTTTTTATCTGTTATTTGTGATAATAGCAGTTCCCTTTCATACTGTGGGGATGACTGCGTTGGTAGGAAAATGAGAGACTAAAACAAAAAAAATGATGCTCAAAGGCAAAGCAAAACGAAGCAAAGAAGATAATTGTGTTAAAATGATCAATAATGTGAAGGGTCAATTTGGAACAAGAACCAAGGAATGAGGGATGTTGGTGGCAGGGATGCAATTGTTATTTTCTTAGTTCAACAATGCAACGATGGGGTCTGATCATGAACAAGTACTTATTGCACATTTGTTTGGTTGTCTGAAGTCTTCTTCAAACAGGAAAAGAAATTAATATGATCACATTATTCAGTCAAAGCAATATAATAATTCTAAGTAATTTCTTGATCATTCGTACCAACACTTTTATCGGTAAATTCTCTGAGTTCAGCACATTGTAACCATTATTTCTCCTCAGAAACTTTACTCAACACTCATATCTGTTTGCTGAACTGGCAATTCATGGTGTCTGCTTAAAGCTCCTGTCCACTATTTCCTTGGTGGCATCCATGCATCTTACCATAGTTAGACAAGCACCTTACTATGTACATATTCTGATTGGATGCGTTTTCTGTAGGAGCATGAACTTGGCACTCGGAGGAGTTCGATGATGCGGCTGGCTTCATATGCCCCCCCTCAGCGGCAATCTTAATTTCTGTTGATTACCATGGAAAATTCGCGATAACTCCAAGTAATTAGAGACATTGTAAAGAGATATGACAACATTCCAAAACTTGGTCAAAACCAAAAGAAAATAAGCTCTTTTACGAGGATGAGGTGGTCGCCTCATTGCACATATCTTATCTTCTTTTCCTCCAAACTGTTGACATGTTCAGTAACGATGACGATGATGAATAATAAAATTGAAATTTTATGTTGGGACAGCAATCTTAATCTTTACAGCCTTAACATCTGTCAATTGTACCTTGTTTTCTAGCCGGTGGCATATATTTACTATTTAGTGTTTTTTACCACGCTATCATCCTTGCTGTCTTATACCTGCTCTTCTGTGCATAATAAATTTTCTGATTAGTTTGTCTGGTTGTTTCCTATTATTTTTTTCATCATCCCTTCAACTTAAACACACCATCTCCGTTTCCCGTCTTTGTGAAAAAATATCATATGGGACCAACCATCTCAATTTTGTTGGGAAAAAAACCAATTGCTTTTTGTTGGGTTTGGATTATTTGTTTTAAAAAAGTTAGGAAACTTAATATTGTTGTATTTGTCAGTAAAAAGTTTTGATTAAGAAAAGGTGTTTTTTGGGTTGGCAAAAAAGTTAACGTACATTTACTGAAAAAGTATTTTATCCTGTTGAAGAGGTGAAAATAAATTTTCTGACATTAGGGATGTTACCCTGTCTCGGTCTCCGCCTTCGATCATTTTTTACACAACAGTTAATATTCATAATAATTAATAAAACATAAATAGATATATGTTAAATTATTCAATGATAAAAGATATTTCATTAAGAATCATGCACAGACAACAAATTTAAAAATAAGTTATTCAATTATTATAGAAGTTAAAATGATTTTATATTTATTTTGGTGATGGGAGTAGAAATTCCCTGGATCCCCCACATCTTCACTGTCACATGTATGGAAAACCAATTAGTATGCAGTCTTCAACATCATGTTTTATTATAAAATTAACTAGAAGATGAAAAGAACAAGTAAAAATAAAATACTAGAAAATATCTTTCATAATTTTTTTTTCTGACGAACCGAAGCCTGATCTCCTTTTTCCCACTGACATATGGCATAGTCTTTGACACTTATCAAAGTATACAATCACTTGTTTTTCAAACTTTATAAATTATTTGTGCACGGAATTGATATATTCCATTGCGTGAAGTTTGTTTAACCAGCAAATGAAGAAATGTGGCCACTTCTTCGGAACAAACAAAGATAAAAACGAATATTTTTGCTGAACAAAATATAATTGACAAAAAAAAAATGGAAAACAGTAATTTCATTACTGTACAGTATTATATATGTATATAGTAAAGAGTGCGGGTCGTTACATTTGTCATAGTTATCATACATGGTGTGAAAAAAAAATAAAAATGGCAAGAACTTGCTCTGTCCCATCTGATAAAAAGCACCAAAATGTTAGTTGTGCTAACACGGTAGAAAGCTGGTTTTGGAAGTAATATATGTGAGTTGTTTGCCTCTGTGCTGTTGCAGTCTCCGTGCTGTTAGATAAGGCAAGCAAGCAGTGCATAATTGGTGTCAAAGAGCTTTTTGGCCTGATGTCTGCAGTGAGCACTCAGATTGAGTGTGGTCTTTCATGTCCTTTTCCTTCCCACTTTTCATAGGAAAATAAAATTGAAACAAAGATACTGCTGGCAATATCCTGCTGTAGAGGGTGCAGATTTTTGTTTAGTTTCTCAATTCAAAGCTTTTCTTTTTTTGCTCTTTTCTTTCATAGATTTTTGGATAACAGATTAACACTAGATTCTCAATAAAGCTTACTAATGAGAGAGAGAGAGAGAGGATTAGGACAGTGAAGCCTGGCATTTGTGCACACATCAACAGAAATAATGCAGTCAGTTAATTCTGTTGATTCAACTGATGCTTATATGCGCCCTTCCAAATTCCATCAGAAGACAGAAATGGGAACCTGCCGAGTTCTTTAAAAACTCAGCAGTCAGCAGCAGTGAATGGCATCATCCTTGGCGTGAGCAGAGGGCTGTGGTCATTTATTACTGCAGCAGCAGCCTGAAGCCAAGGCATTTTTCGCATTAATGGAAACAGTTGGAGAGAGAGAGAGGAGGGAGGGAGTGAGGGGAGAGAGAGAGAGAGAGAGAGAGAGAGAGAGAGAGAGAGAGAGAGAGAGAGAGAGAGAAGAGACAAGGAATTGGATCGTTCAGTTTACTTCTTCGAAGTAAGTAACAAGGAGAGATCACGAGAATTGAGTGGGCGGAACAAAAGTATTGGGGAGCTGCACAGAAAAGGGTGGGCGCAGCGCATGTGACGGAGGCTTGGATTCATATGTGACCTTTGTAGTGCAGTTGACCCTTCCGCTCACGAAGCACCTCCAACGCCCTCATATAGCCTCCCTCCCTCTCACTCATGCCATGCCCACGAGCCCCTCGCTAAAGCCTGCAACACGTCCACCTCTTCTCATCCTCTCTCTCTCTCTCTCTCTCTCTCTCTCTCTCTCTCTCCTCTTCCTCTGCTCGGGAATACAGTGAGCTCACCATGGACGTGTATCCAATCTATCCTTCTTCTGCTGCTCCTCCACCGCCACCATTGCCATTAGCACATCAGCAGGACCACCATGGTGCCGCGGACAACGGCCACCGAGGGCTCTTCCGCTTGAGCAGCAGTACCATTGTTCTCATTGTCGTGCCTGTGTCTCTGGTTCTCGTAGTAGCCGTTGCTGCCCTCTGCCTTCTGCTGATGATGCGCAGAGCCAGGTCCAGGAAGCCCAAGCATATCATGATCAAGACCTTCGATGGCAGCTTCAGGAACAACAGTCTCGATCAAAGGAGCTTCGCTGGTACTCCCAATCTCATGATAGGATACAGCCCAGGTATGGTATATATCATCATCATCATCATACGAGCATGTCATGGTCCTGGTTTTGATCCCTTGAGATTACTGATTCTAATTGATTTATTGTTCCTTGTCGTTGGAGAGCAGATGTTAGAAGTTGCATTTACGGTGGCAAGTTGGGGTGTTCGCTGCAAGCTAGGAACAGGAGGGGGCAGGTGTTCACCTACAAGGAGCTCGAAGTGGCCACAGATGGGTTCAGCGAGAAAAATGTCATCGGTCATGGAGGCTTCGGGGTCGTCTTTATGGGAACTCTGAGTGATGGAACTGTTGCAGCCATCAAGCTGCTGCACAGGGAAGGGAAGCAAGGTGAAAGGGACTTCAGATTGGAGGTCAATTTAACTCTCAACTCCCTTACAACTTCGTTGAGTGTATTTTTTCCAATTCTTTCCTTAAAATTCGCATCCTGGCCTTTGGAATCTGAGCCGTCCGGTTTTTGCGGGACTAAACTTGTCAGACTATTCTCAGTGTTGCATCCAAGACAAAAAAAATATCTATATTGAGCACTCAGTTCATCTCTCTCTCTCTCTGAAGCTTCGATCTGTCTTCCTAGTCCATGTAGTTACTTAAGCTGGCAGCTTAGAGTTGGTTTATCCATGATTCATCATTTATGGTGTATGTGGAGGTCCAGTAGGACACATTTAGGACAGAATTCGTTACTTCTGTTCAAAGTTGAAAATTTTACAATCGAAAACAACTTGGTGTTGCTTATCCCCTCCCTTCTGCTGTCTGAGCTTTAATGGAAGCTCATCTACTCCAACTACCACCAATTGAGCCTTCTTTATCTTAATAAATATATGGGAATCTTCTTTGCTTACAATAGCTTGTGATTTTTCCCTTCTTTTCGTCTGAAAAATCAAAGAAGTGCTCTTAAGGATCATTTCATTTAAACTCCCTGTACCCGATCACTCGTTTCGCATCACATCTTATTCAATTAGGACACACCTGTTTAGTTCCAGATGAATTATGGCACTGGGTCCTGGCCTCCCCCGACACCAACTGCGGTCATGCCTTCCCTCCATGGTCTTCTAGCAATGCATGTGGCATTCAATTCATGCTTGATCCTTGATGTGATTTGTGAGGACTGTTCTTAGTGGATAAATTTTCTTGTTCGGACTATGCAGGTTGACCTTCTTAGCAGATTGCACTCTGTGTACTTGGTTGGCCTACTTGGCTACTGTGCTGACCAGCACCATCGGCTCCTTGTGTTTGAGTACATGCCCAATGGCAGTCTGCAACACCACCTCCACCCGACCTCGAAGAGCCAGGACAGCAAGCCCCTTGATTGGGGGAGGAGGCTCAGGATTGCTCTGGATTGCGCCAGGGGCCTTGAGTTCCTGCATGAGCACGTAGTGCCAGCAGTTATCCACAGGGACTTCAAATGCAGCAACATCTTGCTTGACCACAATTACAGAGCCAAGGTCTCTGATTTCGGGATGGCGAAGATTGGTTCTGATAAGCTCAATGGCCAAGTTCAGACTCGTGTTCTGGGTACAAGTGGATACGTTGCACCGGAGTGAGTTTCCTGCAAATAATTGTGCATCTACATTTTATGCTGACAGTCTTAACAGACACAGTGTGACAATAATGCAGGTATGCTTCAACCGGAAACCTGACGACTAAATCAGACGTTTATAGTTATGGAGTGGTTCTTCTCCAACTTCTCACAGGTCGAGCACCTGTCGATATGACAAGGCCCCAGCGAGAGCAGATTCTAGTCTCATGGGTAGGTATCTGTAGTTGTCATCATATGTATCTTATGCTTTAACCTTTGCTTGAAAGTGAAATTATGCCACATGCTTTTCGAATACGACCAATGTCTGCACCTTAATCCTTTAAGATACCGATGAAATCAGGTAGCTGACTCAACCTTCATAATCAAACTATCAGCAGAATCTACTTTGGGAACTTCACCTTTTACAATTCGGAATTTACAGATGAAAATTTAAATGTGATTTCCAAACTAATATTCAAATCTACAGTTAGGTACCTACAGGTTACTTGTAGCTGCACTATCAAGTAAAATACTCCCTGTGACTTAAATTGAAACATGTTCTTCAAATTCCTTTTATTTCCTGTAACAGAAACTACAATTTTTTACTCATGATGTGAACAGGCTCTCCCTCGACTCACCAACCGAGAGAAAGTAGTGGAAATGGTAGATCCAGCACTTCAAGGACAATACTCAAAGAAAGATCTGATTCAGGTCAGTGCAGTAAAATAGTTAAGAAAAGCCTTCGGATCCACGACTAAGATCCTTCTGGCATTTATATATAGATGTTGAAGTTGAACAGTTTTTCCTCCTTACATTTATGTTTCATATCATTTCCATGCGAGACAGGTTGCAGCTATTGCTGCTGTTTGTGTACAGTCAGAGGCCGAGTACCGGCCACTTATGACAGACATTGTGCAGTCCCTCATCCCCCTGGTAAAAAACCAATTTGCACCGAGCCCCATAACTCCCTCAAGGGTCCATCATCAAGTTTGCATACCTATGTCTTGATCCAGAAGAGCATCCAGCATGACTAATCCACTCTCTTGAAGCACTCTCTATCTATCATTGTCAGATGATTTGGATAATCATGCAAGTCCAAGTGCAAGAGCTGGCATGGAGATGAAAAAGTACACAATCCCTTGCTAGTCGGACTTCAGCAAGGCAAAATCTGTGATCAGCTGTTCAGACAATGCACAAATTTGTCCTTTGTTATTCACACATTAAATGCCATGCGATTGGCTGTTGTAAATTTCTCAATCATTTTGTTGTATGCTAAACGACCATGCATTCGTGATATGATCACTTATCAAAAGGCCATACAATCCACCAATCATTGCATTTGTGCACTCTTCCTTTATATATTTATTATCAGGTGCAAATAAATCTTGCCCACTTGGAAGTTCACTTCAAAACGCACTTAAAATCTGCCGAAACTTTCTTGTTGTGATGATAGTATATCTTATCATCTGGATTAAACTAGTCATACCTGTTAGTCTTTTTATGTCTGCTTTCACAGAAAAAGGTCTCTGTTCAAACTTTTTTTTCTTATTCTTCATTACTCTATAATCAGAAACGGAATAGTTCACCTGGTGATGAGATAATCAGGATGCTCACCAACTAGTGGAATATAAATACATCTGGTCTTATCAAGCTATTTGTTGTGCAAGAAATCTGTAGACAGTTATAGGTAACAGTAGATGCATATCATTGTATGGTGATAAGATGTGAATTGTAGGGCTCTGAAATAACTCAAAAATGAGTCCAAAACTCATAAATCTGTACAGTTTCAGATGCCATGTAGATGCAAATAAGTTAAGATTTGAATGCACCATATGTAGTACAATCCAACGACCTATTGCAATTACTTTGAATCTCTTGTATCCTTCTTTCCTGAAGTGTCAGAGCACTTGCAATTATTTTATAGACAAGGAAAAGATGGTAACTGAAATGGAGGCTTTCATCTTGCAGAATTCTCAGAAACTGTCCAGAAAAATACACAAAAAGCTCACATGACATGAATTTGTCCGCAATGACGAAGCTCATCTGCGTCCATATCCTGATAACCTGGCACGTGACAATAAAAATGAAAGCAAAAAAGAAACGGTATGCTCTGAGCATTTTGGAAGTGGTAACATGTATACTTATACTATACATATACTGTAAATCAGATGTAAATGATAAGATTGGATTTTCACATAGAAAGAAATATGAAGCAATGCCGAGAGGTGCAAAAGCAAGCAGGAGAGGTGAGTGAGGTGGTCCTTGCTGAAGATAGAACAAACTATTCTCGCTTCAATTTGGACTCATTTGATAACAAATTGATTCCAAAATAGATCATGTCCCAATCTACACAACTCACTTGTCTGCAGGCTCCACCACCACTTCCGGGTGCCCTACAGGAGAAGGCAGCCCTGTCCTATTCTCTTCTCCTGTGCTGATGAGCTGGTCCTGTACAGCATGCATGCTCCCTCACTGTTAGTCATCTCTCTTTCCTAGTCCAGAGGCAAAAAACAAGGTTTATCTCATTCAAAGCTACATGAATGATGGAGAACAGTGAAATGTGAAACAGTGATTTCTGTAGAACTTGTTTTTTTTTCTTTTTAAGAAAGAGAGTTAGGGCAATCATTGTACAAAATATTTCAGAGGTTCCAAAGTGGATCATCCCTCTTAAAACATCCTCGAATCTGCTTTAATTGGCTATAAGTAGACTGCTGCCCTATTAGCTTCCCGAAATTAGACTGGATGAATGAATCAGAGGCGATACATTTGACAAAAGATTTCTGTTCTTCCAAGAACAGGGGAGCTGGTCTTTTTTATTATATGCACCAAGATTACTGGTTAGATGGACAAATACCAATTCATCATTGGGCTTTAATTTGTAATGACTTAATCATCAACTATAACATAAGATTGAGATTTGTAATAACTTTTGTACATTTGATGAGAGTAGTATTTGTTATGTTGTAAGGAGTAACTTGTGTCTTTCTGTCTTTCAACTAACTAATAAACAGTAAAGACCAAATTGTACAACATTAACATTGTCTTCTCTTACTTTCAAGGTTTCAAAAGTAATTAGTCCTTTTTTTCAATAGGTTAATGAGTGTGGAGAGGGTCCCACACTACACTTCCACGTAGAGTGCTTATTTTTTATTTTGTAATTAATTTAATAATTATAATTATTACAAATCAATATATGGGAGATCAACCTGCCTTTAGTTGGAGAATAATGTACAAAAAATATTCATAAAATATTCGATATAATAGTTCATTCTATTTTCTACATTTCCTATTATTTTTTTTAACCTCCACTTGTCGCCCGTAAACTTTTCAAATACATTGCTACCCTTCTTCAAGTTAATATATAATTTTAAAAATATAAGAAATCAAATGGGGTATTTTCATGGCCCACTAGTTTTTTTATTTATTTTGCAAATTTTAAAAATCAAATAGATAATAAGGGTAAAATCCAATTGTATAAATAAAATAAATGATGCTCGATAATTTAAATTAAGAGAAAGTACTCGCAAAGTTGAGAAAAAAAGTAAAAAATGAAACTAATATATCAAGATGCAAAATAGATTCTTATGTCATCTTTCCTTCTTTTTTTTTCTAAGTTAAATGGATGCATAAATCTAACTTCTACCAGCCAAAACATCCAACCGCTTTTATTGCATGTAGCCTCAAATAATTATCTTTTATGAAGAATAATTAGAGTACACGTAAATTTAACTTGGATAGTTGGATGTTTGATTAGCATATAAATAAAATCATTTTCCTCCTGTAAGTAATTTTGCATATTTGTCAAGCTAAATGGGGTGGATATAAAAAAGGTAAAAAATAAAGTGTGTTACTTAAATAGGGTGTTAATCCTATTATTAATTAAATAGTGTTAATCCTATTATTACTTAAATAGGGTGTTAATCCTATTTTATTAAGTAATTATTCGATCATCATTTTTTATATTTTTAACATAAAACACACAATAATTAACTTTAAATACAACAAATAGTTTTTTTAATATTTATTTTTTTCATTATTTTGAAATAATTTATTTTCATATATTTTTAAATTTAAATGATATCGAAGGATTAAATTAAATAAAAATAAATGAAAAAATTTGGGACATCATGTCAATATTGAAAATTTTCAATATAGAATTAAAAAAAATTAACTTTTTTCAGAAGTGAAAAATATGTGGTTTTAAATTTTTTTAAAAAAATTATCCGAGGACCTGATGAATACTTAAAGTAGTTAAAAGTTATAGAAAATATGTATTTATTATATTTTAAATAGTTCGGATACATACCAATCAAATGATAAAAACATTTCTGTGATTACATATGTGGAAAATTTGTATGTCATAAATAGTAATTATTAGAATATATAATATGTAGTTAATGTTAATTTATTGATAGATTATCTTTCATTATTATCAGTCTTTTATTACGAATATAAAATTTTAAAGATTTAGGATTAAAAAATCTAAATAAGAAAATCACTTGGAAAAATAGACGGTGATGTTTTGTTTTGTTTTTAAACTATTCGAACCGTATCATGTTATTTTGTTTTTGGTATATTAATTTTATTTAAGAGCATGTATTGTATTTTTTCCAAACTGTGTTTTGTAGTATTCAATTACATTTATATGTTAGAAAAGTAAATTTTATTTATTGTTTTTTTTTGGTGTGTTAGCAACTTAACTTTGAATGCCATGAAGAATATTTTTAATTTAGTATATTAAAGTGGATCTCATTTTTTTTATCATGTATTAAAATTTTTAACGTAAAGTGAGTAGTCAAAATGAAGATGTTGAGATGGTTGTGTGGTCATACAAGATTAGATAAGATTAAGAATGACCATATACGTGAACGAGTCGAAGTGACTCATATTAGTGAGAAAATAGTAGAGAATCATTTGAGATGGTTTGATCATGTTCAGATAAAACCATTAGATGCGTCAGTAAGAAGAGTAGATCAAATAATCAGTAAGAAGAGGGAGAGGGAGGCCAATGCGGACGCTTGACGAACTAATAGAGCAAAATTTATTGGTGAATAATATACCGAAAAATTTGATTACTAATAGAGCGGAATGACGTCGTATGATCCATATAGCTGATCCCACTTAATGGGATAAAACTTTGTTATTGTTGTATTAAAATTTTTAACATTCTTAATTTACCTTTTTTTTATTCTCCCTTTTTAAATGTCTCCCAAATAGTTTTTGTGTGTTCCTTTGTTTTGAGAAAAAAAAATCGTATCCGCTGTTCTGCGTTGTCTTATACGCAAATTTGTTCCTTTCCCTCCTTTTCGTGTTCGATTTCTTCCATTCCATGCGGCCATGGCGGCAGGCGTTCCCACGTCGAAGCTTCGCACCATCGTAGTACTCTGTCGCCATCATCGCATCGTTCCGAGTCTGCGCCGCTGTCCCTTCCTTCCATTCCCATGGCCGCGGTCACGCGCGCCGCCTCTCATTACCACCTCCTCCTCCGTCCCTGCAACGACCTCCGCTCTCTGCTCCGCGTTCACGCTCGCCTCGTTGTCCTCGGCGCCTTCTCGGACGACGACCACTCCACCCGCGCTTTGCTCCTCAACCGCTACGCTTCCCTCGGCCGCCCCGACTCTGCCCTCGCCGTCTTCGACTCCGCCGTCGCCCCGTCTCCCATCCTCTGGAACTCGATCATCAGATGCTACGCCAATGCCGGTGAGCACGAGGAAGCCGTCGGATTCTATCGCCGCATGCTCCTGAACGGCGTGAAGCCCGACAAGTACACCTTCACCTTCCTCTCGAAGGCCTGGGCCGCCGCTCGCTGCTTCTCCGGCGGTGCTGCACTGCACGGAGAGGTCGTCAGGAGAGGATTCATGGAGGATGTGTTCATCGCGACGGGTCTAGTGGATATGTACTCGAGATTGGGCATGACTCACTCTGCTCGGGAGCTGTTTGACTCTATGTCCGAACCAGATGTTGTCTCGTGGAATTCCATGATATCAGGTATGGCGCAAGCGGGACGTCCATGCGAGGCTCTGGCACTCGTCACAAGGATGCAATTGGGTGGTGAAGTTCCCAATTCGGTCACTTTGCTTAACCTGTTTCCGGCCATATGCGAACTTTCTGCTTTTTTATTGTGCAGGGCCATTCATGGCTTTATGACCAGGAGAATGGTTTGTTTGCCTTCTGTTTACAATGGTTTGATGGATGCCTGCTGCAAATGTGGGAGAGCCGATGTTGCAAGGAAAATCTTTGATGGAATGTTCAGTATGAAAGATGATGTTAGTTGGGGAACTATGATCTCTGGCTATGTTCAAAATGGTTTCTTTTATGAGGCTTTGGAGCTTTTTGATGATTTAAGAAGGGAGCAATTAGCATTGACTCAGGTGGCTGTGGTAAGTGCCCTCTCAGCTGCAGCCGAGATAGGAGATTTAGCAAGGGGGATTTCCATACACGATTATGCTGTTCGGAATGGAATGTATTTAGATAAGATGGTCAAGACAATGCTTCTTACAATGTATGCCAGATGCGGAGACCTGGAGAAGGCAAAATCATTGTTTTATGGGATGAATGAGAGGGATGTTGTTGCGTGGTCTGCAATGATATCAGCTTTTGTCCAAGTGGGTCATGCTGATGAGGCACTCTCCCTTTTCCAGGAGATGCAAATCGCTGGTCTGGTACCAAATAGAGTGACTATTGTGGGCCTACTTCCAGTCTGTGCTGACTTGCCAGACCTGAACATTGGGAAGGCCATCCATTGCTATGCCTTGAAGTCCAATTTTGGCCAGGATGTTTCAGTGTGTACTGCACTGATAGCTATGTATGCTCATGGTGGATCCTTTGATTTGGCTCATGCTTTGTTCAACAACTTAGAAGGCAAGGATGTCATAGCTTGGAACTCCTTGATTAATGGGTATGCACAGATTGGTGAGGGTTGGAAGGCTTTGGAAATATTTCGTCAATTACGTCTTGAAGGACTCTCCCCGGATCCAAGCACGATGGTAGGTGCTCTCCCAGCTTGTACCTGCTTGAATGCCCTGGAAGTAGGGGCTGGTTTTCATTGTCTCATTGTGAAGAATGGGTTTGATTCAGATCTTCATGTGAAAAATGCAACCATCGATATGTACGCAAAGTGTGGAGATGTTTCGTCTGCTGAGACTTTGTTCTGGCAGTCAAAATCACATTGTGATGTAATAACATGGAACACAGTGATTACAGGGTACATGCACAATGGATATGCCAGTGAAGCGTTATCCACTTTCCAGAAGATGAGATCTAATGGTCTGAAACCTAATTTAGTTACACTTGTTAGCATAATTCCAGCAGCCTCATTTCTGGCTGCTTTCAGAGAAGGTTCAGCTCTTCATTGCTTTGTCATCAATATTGGTTTCCTGTCTCATGTATCAATTGGAAATTGTTTAATCGATATGTATGCAAAATGTGGAAGACTTGACAATGCTAGGGCTTTCTTCAACCAAATGGATTTTAAAGATATAGTATCTTGGAATGTGATGATTTCTGGATATGCCATACATGGACTTGGGAAAAATGCCATTTCATTATTTTTGCAGATGAAAGATGACCGGATGGAGCCAGATTCAGTGTCTTTCCTAGGCATCTTGTCTGCTTGCAGGCATGCTGGATTAATTGATGAAGGAAAAGAATTATTTGAGACCATGACAACTCAATATCACCTAGGGCCACATGTAGAACATTACGCTTGCCTGGTAGATTTACTTGGCCGTGCAGGTCAATTACATGAAGCATGGAATTTGATTCAAGAGATGTCAATGGCTCCTGATGCCGGCGTATGGGGAGCTCTCTTGGGTGCTTGTAGAATGCATTGTAATGTCAAATTGGGGGAAATAGCATTACAAAATTTAGTTAAATTGGAACCCCAGAATGCTGCGCATTATGTTTCTTTGTCAAACATATATACTCAGGTCGGGAGGGCGGCAGATGCTCGACGGATGCGAATAGCAATGAAAATCACAGGGCTGAACAAAACTCCTGGTTGCAGTTGGGTTCATATTAGGAATAACATCCATGCATTTAAAGTTGGTGACCGGTCTCATCCACAATATGAAAATATGTGCAAATTATGGAATGATCTGCAAGAAAAGATGGAGGAGATGGGTTATGTTCCAGACATGAGGTCAGTGTTGCATGACGTGGAGGAAGAAGAGAAAGAATCTTTCCTTTCTGGTCACAGTGAGAGACTAGCCATATCTTTTGCTCTTCTAAGTACAGAACCAGACATGCCTATCCAAATAATAAAGAACCTCCGCGTCTGCGGCGATTGCCACACTGTTACAAAACTGGTGTCCAGGATCACGAACCGTATGATAATTGTTAGAGATTCTAGTCGTTTTCATCATTTTCAGGATGGAATATGCTCATGCAAGGATTTCTGGTAATTGCAATCAAGCCAAAATGACTTGGTCATCATCAACGCTACACACATTTATCTTGTCATCAGTATATGGGATGGCATGCTTCATCATATGTCAGCATGAGCTGGGAGAATGGAGCTGATGATACTAATGATAAACCAAGTCACAGGTATTTTCTACTTGTCTTGATTTTCTGACACAACTTGGACTCCATATTTACCTTTTAGTATGGTTACAAGTTGCCAAAGGATTAATTGTTTCAGGTCTTAACATGCCTTTTGCTATTAAATTATACATCTTTATGTGGTCTTAGCATGAACGACACTGTTTTCTATTCATCCACGATAACAAAGAGCATGTACATTTTGCTACTATGTTGTAATACATTTTGCCAGTGCTTTTCCGAAAACTATGTAGGTGCTTGACTTGTATATTGGAATGCTATGCAGTGATGCTCAGACCTGGAGTACACTCTTGCATTGTGACAGTACGGAAATTGAGCATCCAGGTTCATGTTGCTAAACTTGACCTGAATGACTGGATCTCAAATGTAATTTGAAATATCAATTTTATGTTAGTCACATTTGGTTGCAGTACTTTCCACTTTTTTTTCTCAAGATGCAAGCTTTTGGGTATTTGCAGCCTTAAGACATGGCATCTTGAGTTCTTTGCATCCTTATACTTAACTTCTGTTGTCACTTTCTGTTGTATCATAAATGAATTTCTGAACATCTGAGAACATCTTGAGTTCTTTGCATCCTTACACTGTTATCCATAATTTTTGTTGTCACTTTCTGTTGTATCTTAGAATTCAAGCTGGTTGGTGTAAGTGGAGGAAAGCCACTGGAGTTCTTTGTGATAGAAAAGTACCCAATAAAGTTAAAGGAAAATTCTATCGTATTGCTATAAGGCCAGCAGTGTTATATGGTAGTGAATGTTGGGCTATGAAGGGACAACATGAACGTAAAGTGGGGGTAGCCGAAATGAGGATGTTGAGATGGATGTGTGGTCATACAAGATTAGATAAGATTAGGAATGACCATATACGTGAACGAGTCGGAATGGCTCTTATTAGTGAGAAAATGGTAGAGAATCGTTTGAGATGGTTTGGTCATGTTCAGAGAAGACCATTAGATGCGCCAGTAAGAAGAGTAGATCAAATAATCTGGAGTCCGATTAAAAGAGGGAGAGGGAGGCCAAGGCGGACACTTGGCGAACTAATAGAGCAAGATCTATTGGTGAATAATATACCGAAAGGTTTGATTACTAATAGAGCGGAATGACGTCGTATGATCCATGTAGCCGACCCCACCTAGTGGGATAAGGCTTTGTTGTTGTTGTTTCTGTTGTATCTTAAATGAGTTTCTGAACATCTTATCAGAAGTTAACAGTCCAAGTGGTGCGCACTTGATGGCGAGATGGACCACCTTTCATTTGAGCAGGCTTTGTCGACTAAACTTGGGGTAAGCCAATCCTTATGTGAACTTCATGGATGTGATCTAATTAAGCTGTTGACCATTTTTTGTCCTGTTGCTGACATCCTAGGTGACTAGTTAAGGTCTCTTCAACATACATATGTTGAATGCATGTTGTTGAAGTAATGCATTTCTTGGGTATTCTTGTTTGAAAGGGAAATCAACAATATGAATATGAGAATGAGTCGATATATCTGGTTTTTAGTTTTCCCAAACTGTAGAGCAGGAAAACATAGAGACAAGTTTAACTGAAGTCATATCTCTATTAATACATTTACATGTATTGAATTTTATTTTGCAGGTTGGCTACTTCATGAACATATTTCTGAAGGTTGCCCATGCGTGGTTTATCATTTTGGTGTTAAAGACAATAGTGCATGACTAATCCAGTTCTTAGTGGCTGAAGGCGTAAAGATTTCATAGGCTGGCCTTGCAGATTTAATATTGGTGATGCCTCAACCATGCTGAATTGGTTGGTCAAATATGCCAGGTGAACGAAAAAAAAGATATATTATGTATGTGTGGAAATTAAGAAAATAGTATTAAGAATTGTACTTAGCATTAGGACTTTCTCATTCCACACAATTTTATTTTATTCATCCTTGAAGTAGTCTCATGAATTGCCCTTGTAATAAGGTTGATATAATTTACTAAAATTAGAATTCTTGCTACTAATTGTTAATATTTATTTTTACAAAGTGTGTATTGTGATCCATCATGACTTTTCTATAAAGAAAGAAAGAAAGAAAAAATAATTTAGTGTTAGTCTCTATGCATATTTATTAAAAGATAATTGTGATCCATCGTGACTTTTCCTTTATTCATACCATTTATAAGATGTAATGTTTCAGCCTCACCGTGATTCTTTTTGTGCAGGTGGATAGCTACTTGAATATCTTCCCTGACGTCGAACATGGATGGACATGCAGATATGATGACAATGATGAAGAACAGGTCAAGAATGCTGAAGAAGTTCATGGGATAATGCTAGAGTGGTTTGCCAAACAACAACAACAACAAAGTCTTATCCCACTAGGTGGGGTCGGCTATATGAATCATACGACGCCATTCCGCATTCGTTGATCCATGTTCATACGATTCGACAGGATTTTACGCTGACTGTCGGGGCCTAACACAATCCTCCTCCTCCTTTATCCGGACTTGGGACCGGCTATAAAACATAGGCGGAGTTAGAGTGGTTTGCCAAACATCTGAAGTAAAGAAATTTTATTCCAGATGGACTTGGTGGGAAGTCATATCTGTTGATAATAACTCTATGTGGCAAAGCATGTTTGTACCTGAAGCTTATCATGCATTTTCTTTCTTTTCTAGATAAAGCAGGGAATGCTTAAATTTTGTGACTTTGTGGAAATTCTATGCAAAAACTTGTTTAGCAACATTTATGTATGCTATGCTTGAGCTGATTATCTTTTCTAAAAACTTAATTGTTTGGGGTTTGTACTCGTGAATTTCTCAATCCGTGTCTCTCATTTCTCTAGATAACTTCACTGCTTATCTTTTCTAAACTTTTCTTCAAGTTTATGTATGTTAGGTGTGGATTTCTAAATATTTTTCTTTAACCTCACTTTTCATAAGTTTTAGCTCACCTAGAATAAATCAAAATTATTTCCAACCAATAAATTTGTTTTTCGGTTACATTTTCAACCAATAATTTTGATAACTTAACAGTGACACCATTCTTGTTTCTTTTTTAGAAAGCTTTTATCTTTCAACCAACAAAATACAATGGCAGTTTAACTTTTTAGCTGCACCGGGAGCAATTATGTTGTGTAGATGCCTCCTTGAACACTAGGATGATGTTAAATTTGGTTGGCAGATATAATTATGCTTTCATTCCAGGCTTTGGGCGTTTCAAACTTGACCACAATGGCTGGATCCCAAATATAATTTTAAACATCAAGTTTAGTCCTTTGCATCCTTAATGCATAGCTTTTTGTTGCCACTTTTCTGTTGGATCATAAATAAATTTCAGAACATCTGATAGCATCTTGAGTTCTTTGTTGTATCATAAATAAATCTTGGTGGCAAGATGTCATTCGAGCAGGATTTGTCTACTAAACTTCGGGTGGTAAGCCAATCCTTACATGAACTTCATGAATGTGATCTAGCTGTTGTCTCAAGCTGCTGACCCATTTTTTTTCCTGTTGGTGACATCCCAGTTGACTAGTTAAGGTTTCTTCAACATACATGTGCCAAATCAATGTCTGTGAAGTTGCATTTCTTCGGTATTCTTGTTTGAATATGATTGGAAATATTCTCATTTTCTTTTGCAGGTTTAGCTACTTCATGAACATATTTCTGAAGGCTGCCCATGGGTGCTTTATCTTTTCGGTGTTAAGATATTTCTGAATGCCTAAAGATCTCGTGGCCGGGCTGAATTGGTTGGTCAAAACATGCCAAGTGAACATAGAAAAATGTATGTGTGGAAATTGAGAAAATAGTATTAAAAGAATTGTGCTCAGTTTTAGTTTATTCATCCCCTCAATTTTAGTTTATTCATCCTTGAATCAGTTTCATGGATCGCCCTTGTAATAAGGATGGCATAATAATAATTTAATAAAGTTAGAATTGTTACTATTAATTGTTAATGTTCACCTTTACAAAGTGTGATGTGATCCAACAACCGAAAAAAAGTGTGTGATGTGATCCATTGTGATCCATCGTGACTTTTCTATATACAATAATAACAACAAAGTCTTATCCCACTAGGTGGGGTCGGCTACATGGATCATACGACGTCATGTATTTATTGATCCATGTTCATGAGATTCGACAGGATTTTACGCTGCCTGTCGGGACCTAACACAACTCTTCTTCTTTATTTGGACTTGGGACCGACTATAAAACATAGGTGGAGTTACTTTTCTATATACAAAGAAAGAAAAAAATTAAGTGATAGTCTCCTTACACATTTATTAAAAAAGTGTCCTTTTCGGAAAAATCTATATTATAGACAACTTTTTAAGTGCCACATGTTCATGCCTATAAATAATACAAATAAATTTTTAATAATATTAATAATGGTGATAACTTTGGACAGTTATTTATATGATAACTAATTAAAATATTAACAATATGTATAATGTGCATATTGTTTATATATTTGGGCAGTTATTTATGAAAAAAATATGTAACAATTCTGAGTTAGATATATCATAATTATACATATTTAACCGTGTTAAACTGACCAATTACTTATGCTCATTATAAAAAAATAATTAATAACTGACAAATTTAGACTAATTGTTATATAGTATCATATCATTTTGTCTTTTATCCATTGCAATTAATATACTATAGTTATTGATTTTATTTATTTTTATATATGAGACTGTCTTATCAACTCATATATGTGGTGATAATAAGGTATTTCGGGTATGGATAAATAATCTATCTATCTATATTATATTAAAAGTAAAAAAGTTTGCAAGGAGGTAATGACACTTTGTATAAATATGAGTTGACAAGTGTCCATTAAAAAACATTATTTTTAAATTAAGAAATAATAGGTATGGTTATAAAATATGAGAATTATATAATAATCATATAATTTAATTACATATACAGTTATAATAACTATTTACCTTATTTTTATTAATTAAATATTATTTGTAATCATATTTTAATTATTAACCGAGAATTATTTACAAGATTCATAAAGTAATAATATTTATAATGTTATTGAAGCAATGAATAACTTATCCATAACATAATAATATTTAATTATCAATGACTAAATATTCGGCTTTGAAGATATAACAAATGAGATATTGGTGGTATGAAATAATTATTTTTTAAATATCTTAATAAATTATTATTATTATTTAGTACAAATTTTATATGACCAAACATTAGATAAGCTAATTATATTTCTTTATTTCTAATAAAAAATCAATAACTTTTATTTTCATGTGTTTTATCAATATAAATATTAAGAATTATTTTAACTTACTAATTCATTAACAATAAAAAGCTATTAGTTATTTTAACTTCCTAAGTCCTAACTTATCAATACGTTAACAATAAAAAGCTATAACCGTAAGTAACTGCCTTAACCGAGAGCAACTCACTTCATGCATGCACACCTTTTGTCTATAAATACTCTGAAGCAACAACTTCCAATTCACTCAGTGATAGTGTTCTCCGTCTCTATATTTTGAATAGTGTGTAGAGGAGAGGGCCTTAGTATGCACCCAATAGATCCTAGAATTGCTATTTACATAGTATGAAATCTTAGTGCCATTTTAAGGAAAAAAGTTATTTGTCATTTTGATTATTTATTTGTGATATACAACTATATAGGATGGTTTATTCTTATAATTTGTATACAAGAAACTTATCATTAGTATTATTCATTTGCATGTACCTTTGCGTGAAAATTGTTTTGTATCATGTATCTAAACGATCTTCTAATTTTGTAAATGATTATGCTTCTTATAGTTTTTAATCGTTCAAAATATTTCATTTTCTTAATATGGTCTATTCTTATAATTTGTAAAACTAATTAGCCTTTCTTTTATATATGTCTACTCTAACGCATTTTAAGTTGCATTCTTTTACCATGATTATGTCCATATTTTTTCCTATAAAATATTTTCTTTTAATTTATGTGGAAACTGAATTCATGCTTTAATTTGTTTTAGAAGATTTTTTACTAATTATTTTTTATATCATATTTTTTATATCAGGTAAGTGTAAAAAAAAGTAAGGAAATACAAATAATTTAATTTCAAGTCATAATTTTTTGCGACCTTATTATATTCACATTTTTTATGACCATTCTTTTGTTCTATCTGATAATTCCTTCTAAATTATGTGAATTGGATTTCTTTTAATTTGTTTTAGAATATTTTCATTAATATTATTCTGTTAATTTTAAATACTTTTTTTATTTTTTTAAGAATGATCATATTTGTTTATAACATTTTTATAGTTGTCTTTCTTCTTAAGATACTATTAGTCATGCTGATTGAATAATTACTTAATAGTTACAAATACTAGAGTGATAATTTTGAGAGATGATTACAACATATAATTAAGTATATAATTTTAAAATATATCATTAACATAAAAGTTATTCATTATAATATATTCATTAGCAATTTATATTTTAGAAATTTTATTTTATTTGTAGATAGGAGGAGGAGGAGGAGGATCTTAAAAATATATTTCCAAGGATATTGTTTGGTTGAAGAATGATTGGCCAACAATAAGGATTATTATTACATAAAATAGGTCATCCTATGTCTGGAACCACTTTTAATTATTTTGTATTTTGATCACAAAATAATTATTATAAGTTTACCAAAGTAACATTTTTAAGTCATTTTAAATCGAATAAATAGAACAAGCAATTATACTTTAGTATAATCGTTTAAGTATCTTAAGAGCTTTCAACAAAGTTAATTAATTTTGTCAATGTTTATAAAATAAAACATAATAAGATCTTGCTATTCTCAACCAAATAAAGAGAACTAAATGTTAAAAATAATATTTTAGATTTACTTGTTTATTCTCACAATTAACATTCATCACATAAAAAATAGAGTCCTATAAGAGTGAAGATGTGAATGGATTAAATTAACTCAGAGCTTATGTTATATATTTTTAATTATTAGCATTTCAATTATGTGATTCATATAATACTGATAAAATTTTAATATGTTTTTAGTAATAAATTAAATATTGTCTTTTAGAAGAGGTGAAAATGTGAGTAAATTAACGTGGTAATCATTAATTGTGATAGGTATAAATTTAAAAATAATAAATTATTATTTTAGAATAATGCCTTTGTGTTAAAATTGTTCATCTCAAATATTTGAATTAGTATTAGAGGGGATTTGAGTGAAAAAATTGTACGAGAGAATAGAGATTATCATTTTAGAATACATATTTGTTATTTTTCCGATATAAAGTAATTTCTTCTAATTTTGTATTTGATTATTTATTGTACATTAAAAAATAGTCACAAATCATCATGAAGGGAGATAATTGAAGATAAAATTATATATGAAATTATTATCTACTTAAATAAAAATATAAAAAAAACAACGATAAGGCGCATTTTATTTACATTACTCACACAACGTGCGGGTTCCATACTAGTAAAGTTTAATATTTCGTTTAACATAACTGATGGATGCAATAAGGTGTTAGGTGCATATTAGGGATGATAGAGTCATAGGTTTAGTACGAACGAGTTGGGATGAAATGATAAGTCGTGACTTGGAACGATAGTCACAGTATAAATTAATCGAGTGATAGTGAAATTTAATTTTTATCTGATCATTTTGAATACTGTAGTAATTGAAAAAAATCCTCAGTCTTAGTACCAGTTGTAAGTATATTATATTTTGATTAGGAGAAGTGATTCAAATAAATTGTTCTTCCCAGGAAAAAAAACCTTTTGCTGACTTACGATGCAAAATATTTATTAAGGATTAACATTAAAATTTGTTGATCATAAAATAATTATATTCTTCTATTTTTAATTTTTTGAATCATTCTTATACCTTATATTAATAATTTTTCATTATTATATTATTAAATATAAAATATTTATAATAAAATGTTTTAGTTAAAATATTATATTTTAAAATTTTATTCTCTTTAATATAAATTTTTGTATACTTTTTCAAGAATATTTATTTCCTAAAAAATATTCTTCAACCAAATAATATAAGAAAGTAATGGAAATGAGACAGACAAGCAGGACAGAATTTGGAATCACTTTATTAGTATAATAAAATAAATCATATAGTCCAAAGCATGAAAGTGACATCTTACGAGTACCACTATTTCGGAATCTTTTATATATATATATATTTAAAATAGAATAATGAAACAACTTTCATTTATGCGTTCTTAATTAATTATTATTCGTTGCTAACTCTCTATATCATTTTTTAAACTTATAAATATCAGAAAGGATTTTTTGATTACTTTGCTGCCTTTTGGGAGTCTCAAAATTTTGGCAAAAAAAAATTTAAAAATAATAGAAATCTTTTGAGGCTTTGAAGAAAGCGATTAAAAGAGCTTTCACCCATGGAATCTGTTAAAAAAAAATAATTCAAAATATTATGATCACACATGTTCAAGTCATCATTTAAAAAAAAAACCCTTTCACACAGAGCGCATCAATAAATATTACATACTATTAGTTTATTCTAAAAATCCACAGTCTATCATTAGTATAAAAAGCATCAATGATTAGTTATTTGTTATATTTATTAGTTCAAATAGTCATTTTTTAAAAGGTTGCTGTTCTGAACCACTTCCCTAAGCAGTAATAACATAAATTAATAAGTAAAAAATGTGATAAAGTAAGTATTAATTTTTTTAAAAAAATGAATGATAATGTAATGAACAATCAGAATTAGACCATAACTTATATATATATATATATATAGTGGTGGATTCCTAAAAAATTTTTTTTTATTCGAATTGTTTTTTCCTTTTATTTCGTTCTGTTCATTCAAACTTATTGAGTTCAGTATCAAAGTGAGTTAATCTCGACCAAATTTACGTGACACAATTGATTAATAGGATTGTGCCTTAATGAATTATAATTTATAAATTCAAAATTTAAAATCATCACTTAAATAAGAGAATATCATTTTTGCCATTTTTTGCGATTCTAAACTAATTAAATGTTACTAATATCGAATATTGATAGCTCAAGTTTGTATAAAGAAAAAAAAAGGGTTAATCTTTTGGCCCGGGACCGTTTTTTACCGTCTAAACCGGGCATGAAAAAAAAAAAGTTAAAAAGAAGTGCAAATGTGCAATGACGTATCGCTTTTTCTGTGAAAAAAAATTAATTATACCACATATCAAACAAAGTTAAGAACGTGCTATTTTTGGAAGATTTCGAGTGCTGTCATAATATATATTCGTCCACTTTTTTTATTTTTTACTTTTTTTTATTTCTGAAATTACTTTTCACGCTTTAGCACTAAAAAAATAGAAAAAATATTAAAACAAAAGTCGGAATTTGGACTGGAGAGGATAAAGGACTCCACTCGCACGATCACTTTATTTTATATTTTCCAAAATATCTTGTATTTTTATTACTTAAGGGGCAAAATAGAATTGAACAAACAAGAAAACTATAAATCAATAGTAAAATTAATGGTACTAGTTATTCAGGATTAAGTGATTTTTTTTAAAAGCAGAAGAGATAAAGAGTTAACATTAAAATTTAACTGATGAAATTTTTTAGAAATAGTTATCATCATATATCAAAAAATGCTAAAAGGAAAAGAAAAAGAATCAATCACTCTCGACAAGATCCTTTTCTATCTTTTTTTTTTGCCGTTTTGAATTGTCCTAGCACGTTGAATTATCAACACTTTTGACTAATTCAATATTGTGATGAAAATTATGTATATAAACTTTGATCAAAATAATAACTCTGTCGAATCTAAAATTTTTAAGAACATAATTCCGCTATCCGCCAATCATTCTTGATTAGCATGTTGAATTATTTTAAAGTTGTTCTGCGTAGAGAGGCCGCCCGACCGATAGCATCACATCAATTCATGGCAAGGGCAAAGGAAGGTTAGGAAAAATGGCAATTGGATCTATCTGTTGTTTTTATTGTCTTTTTTTTTTCCGGTTTTTGTTCATTTTTAGTCTTCTCATTGATAATATAGCAAATCAAAATTAATAATGAACAAATGACATATTTTATTATTAAATATATTATTACATAAGCTTACTAGTTTATGCTATTGATGTACATCGCATAAGTAATAAACTGATTATATTTAAGTACTTAATATTATTAATAGATTAACAATTTAATTATCGAACGATTTAATATTTATTAGACGGGTGTCAAAGAGATATTGTACTATTGGATATTGGACAAACGATTTGAAAATCATATATATATATTTTTTCAAAGTTCTACCAAACATGCTTACTAATAATAATATATAGAAAAATATTATATGCTTCTGAAAGTTTAGCTTAAAAATCCTCTAATACTCACATCTATAATTTGTCCTCAAAAAGTTGATAAATTTGCACTTCATGACATTGTGAGATAGTTAGGAGGATTAATCCTCCTAATTTAAGAGGATATAACATATCCCAATAATATATGATTTATTTCTTTATATTCATTCTTTGTGAAATTATTTGTTATCCTTGAAAAATAATAGATCGAAAATAAAAAGTTAAAAAATGAAGGTCACAATTCCACGGAGGAGCTACTCGCACGACTCAGTTTATTTTGTATTTTCCGTAATGTATTTTATATTATTATTTAAAAATACAAAAAAAAACTTAATAAACAAGAAAAAATATTAAGTATATCATAATAATAATGATAACTTAATGATGTCAGAGAAAATATTTTAGAAGATGACGAAATGGTAGTTAATATTAAAATTTAAAGTTACTTAAAAGAAATCAAGCAGGAGAGGCATCTTCCTCATATTATTATTCAAATATATTTTTCTAATGCACCCGATTTGAATTATTAATGCCCTGAGTTGAACTAGAAATATTAAATACTCAATGTAACTCGATTATTATTATATATTTATTTTATTTCGTACATTTGGAGTCGCATCTTTGAGATTTCACGCAATCTCTACGGCCCCCACAAACAAATAATATTATTACATCACATGTTTTTTTTTTAAATGGCCCTGCGTTGGAACTTGGACTCTGTTCCTGGCATCGATCCGTCCACGACGTTGCGCAGAGGGAGGTGGGGAAGAAGAAGCGGCGGCGGCGGCTAAGTAGCATTCATGGCGGGCGCACAGTGCTGCTCGAACCCGCCGGCGCTGAGCGCCTCCAGCGGCCTCGGCTGCGTCGTGGACGACCTCGGCGGCCTCAAGGCCTACACCGCCGGATCCCCCGACTCCAAGGCCGCCGTCGTCTTCATCTCCGATGTCTTCGGTAATCAAATGCTGACCGCCGCCTTGCACCTTCCATTTCTTTCTCTCTGTTTCCATTCCCGCGGTTCGAACGCCGCAGTTTCATCTGCTTCGTGAGTAGCATTTCGTTCTGCCCCTTGTTCAACGATTGACTCAAGTAATGTCACGCCTGCAAAATCAAGTGGGGTTCCAGAGTTAGTAACGTCATCTTACGATAGACCATATAAAAGCATAGGAGCAGAAACATATACCATTAAAGCCCAATTGCAAGTAAACATGCAGATCTAACATAAGATAAATAACACCGCGGAAGATCCAATAAACTAAAGCTCACGAGGGTGCATCGTGATTCATAAATATTTTTCAACATAGAGAAAGCAAACATAAACTAAGAAACAAGTCCATAGACTGACAACTCCATAACATATTTGACTAAGAAACAAGTCCATAGACTGACAACTCCATAACATATTTGACTTTAAGTAACAAGGTGACCAAAAACAAGGATCGACTCCATGTGCAACTTCCGTCATGAGCATATGGCCCGAAATCATTTCTCCATACTTGCATGAATCCGGGTGAAGGCAGACCTATATAAAGCTAAGTTCATAAAAATAACTTACAAATATCTTAAGGCATATGTCAATAAACAATTTTCATAACAATCACAATTCGTTTGCATTGCATTTTCTTATTACATATCTCCATTATCCATGAGATTACTGGTTTAGAACACTAATTGCAGCTTGTAATGATAATCACAATAATAATTTTCATATGTACAAGATGCATGTCCATTATCTTGTTAGATTTTCAATCAATCTTTGGTGAATTTATTCCATCCATTAAGTACTTGGTTCACTATCAACGTTATTTGGCTATCCAATCCAGGTCGACTTGCAGCCAATTGGACACCCGAAGGTGTGCCTCAATTATCTCAATCTGGAATCCATAACAATAAATTCATTCACTGAGTAACCAAACTTAAATTCAATGCGTCATTCAACAAAAATTACTTTTAACCATACAACTTAGCACGTAATTCACATTTAGGTGTGTCAATCAATCATGTTATAAAATAATTATATCATGACATCATTAATAAAATAATACATGGCATGGTATATGTAGTATAAAAATGAACATATAAGAAACAATTCCTAAGTTTGCACCTTAATTTATAATAATGAATGTCATAAACAATTTATTATAGCACAAGATAGTAATAAAAGTTCAATTGGGAACAATAGTGGATTTCACAGCTCATACAATTTTGTTACAGCTGTGACTTGACATTTTCAGACCATGTCAATGAGTTCAAGGTTTTAAGTCATGCCTCGTAACCCAATTTTCACGACTCTGGCAGTAGCCTTCCAATTTTCTCACCGAATATTCATGGCTCTTAGCCCTATGGTCACATGGGAGTTCACCATTTTTCATTTGGCGACTCACGTCTCGTAATCTCCAGGGATAGTCAGTGAATTTGCATTACTGATTTCATTTGTCATAGTTGTCACAATTCATGAAGGAGACTGGTAATAAGATAGTTGTGAGCCTACAAAATAATTCATTTCGCGGTTGAGTTTCACGGCTCGTGATTTGGTGTCATGACCCGTGAAATGGTCCCGTAACATACTGGTTATGCTCCCAACAGAACTGGTTATGCTCCCGTAACACACTTGAAGTCACAACTCATTAAATGGTCAATTTACCTCTGAACTGTTCGATTTCTTCCCTGATTTCCTCTGTTTATCCATGCATTTCATCTCATACATCTCCTCCTTTATTCTAATCTACTTAGGTTTCATGTAGCACAATTTTAGAGTTTCATAACTAGGGTGTCATAGTTTGAACCTACGAGATTTCAAGTCACAACAAAATTGGGGTTCTTCGAATAGCATTCATTGATGAACATAAGAACCCAGAAATCACGATTAACATTCCATGAGTTTTCTAATCTAATTTTGATTCAATCATATAGCAATACCATGACTTCCAATCTCATGCATTCATCCAATAAATAAGAACAGAGGAATGGCTTCACCCAATTATATACCTTGATCCCTAATATTTGAGGGGTTTCTCCTAATACTCCTCCCCTAGGACAGCAACAAGGGGTCTTAGGGCAAAGAGGTGGCTGGTTAGGGAAGAATGGAAGAGGGAAAAGAGCTTTAGGTTTTTCATACTTGGGGATTGTAGGCACTTTTTTTTAATAGGGATGAAAATGCCCCTTCCAAAGTTGGGGGATGTTTCATATGTGGTTTCTTATGACCATCATACAGTTTCATTATTCTTGCAGATGCAAAAAGTCTTGGCACTTTCTAATGTCTGCAAAAGGGGAAATGTTTATGATCTGTACAGCTATGGGCTTAGAATCGATGTTTGTGTGTGCACATATTGATGTGTATAATCAAATTTGAAGAATGAACTTATTTGACTTCTAGGCTAGCAGTTGAACTATTTAGGTGCCAAAAAAGTGCTGTGCAAGCCTGTTTGTCAGTATAATCATCCTTCGATCTGTTCATTTCATGATAAATTCATCTTCCAATAAATGATACAAAATGCCACATTCCAATCGAAAATGAAGCTAAAATTGGTTCTCAAGTAAGGTAAATAGCACATATATGTATCAACATTTGCAAGTCTTTGTTCCTACATATCTTGTTGGTGAAAAAAAGTTACTCATTTGGGGTATTGCAGTTTGATTCATGGGTGATAAAACCATTTCTTTTTCTTGAAAATTAAGTGGTCTGCAATCCATTCCCTCCTAGCATTAATGAGCAAGGACATCTGCAGAGATCTCTACAGTACTAGATAAGTAGCAAAGCCATTTTATGTCATATTAAAATGTGCTTTGCTTAGAGACATCATGAAGTTGTGGGGGAGCGGAAGTTGTGAAACCAATGTTTAGTACTTAGAGGTGTTAGAAACTAACCTCCCTCATGTTGGAACTATAATCATGTCCTAGACTAATACATTTGCTCAAGAAGCACCCAAGTTGAAAAGTCCACATCAATGCTGTTTCAAAATAAGAACAAAAAAATAGCCATTGCGTAGCTGGATTCATGTTTGCTGGTAACTAGGCTAGATCACACCTTCAGCCTATAAGTTACATTTGAATATGTGTAGAGATCTGTAGTCTATTTGACATCTCTGCTATTGAACTTGTCCACTTGATAGGTTGACGTATCTGCTATTGAATGGAAAAACAACCTATGTTGTCGAAGGCAAAGAGATATGCAACAAGTTTGGCAGAAGAGTTGTCACGCCTTGAGTTTATCCTATAATGGAATTAGACCATTATATGATAGCAAGATCTAACTCCGCCTATATTTTATAGCCGGTCCCAAGTCCGGATAAAGGAGGAGGGTTGTGTTAGGCCCCGACAGCCAGCGTAAAATCCTGTCGAATCTTATGAACATGCGGAATGAAGCTCTCCCTGTCAGGTTGAGCTCCATTAATTGAATAAGGTAAATTCAAAAGTATCGTAGGTTCACTTATGAATAAACAACCATGAGTTGATGAACAACTCAACCTGTACCTTGGCATTAACAAGGAAATATAAATAGTGTGGGTAGCAACATAGTGTAGTAAAATGGATGTGAGCACCTGGCTCACATCCTTTATCTTCTAAAAAAAAACATAGTGTAGTAAATGTTGAGGACATTATTAAATGTAAAAAACTAATGATGTCAGATGCATGTAATGAAGTGCACCAACACAGAGACCAAATCAGGTTCAAATTTAGCTAAGTGAAGATCAAAGTCAAAATTAGGACTAAGTTCAAGGTACAAGTTTATGGTTTCAGTTACATGAATAAAGGACAAGTTCTTGATTAGTGCAGTATGTTAGCCTCAGAACTCAGAAGATACAAGAAACATATCTTTTTTCTTGAGGGAAAAAAGGATGACCGCTAGGTTATGTGGTTGTCATCCAGATGTATATATAAGTATGGGATGAAAATGATATACAAGTGTGAACTCTCGAAGTGAGAGCAGCAACAAAAGGAAAAGTATATTAGCTATCCAAAACCCCAAAACCCCACTCCCGAAGAAGAAAAGAGATGTGGTGTACAACAAAAAAATCACCACGTTATGCTAGAGCCATAAGGCCCAGGAACCAACCAAAAAAGACGTGCTCTCTCTATCTCTACCTCTGTTGTGTCAATACTCGGAAAGACTGTCATCGGGTCTGAGAATCTGAGGGGAATAGACCCCCAATGGTCATCGCTGCCAAATGCCTCGCGCTGTCGGACATGCAAAAAATAGATGATCGACGTCCTCCTCCGCCTCGCCATGCAGGACGTGTCCGCGTGGGGTGCCCAACGCGCCGTGTATGTCCTGGTGAGGAGTCGGCCCCGCCGCATAAGCCATGACTTTCAGCGGTACCCGGGATCGCCAGATGAGCCTACAATCTGTCCAGAAGTCCTCTAATGCATGTCTTGAAGGAACCTGATGTATAAGCTGTGTGCTGACCAAGGCTCCGATAGCCACTCATGGTTCGTGAGAGCTGATCTAAAAAGAGGGATCCAGGAGCGAGAGTCGACATCAGCAGCCTCGGACCACGTCTCTGCCACTGTCGTGCCAGGATGTGCCGCTAGTGCACATATCTTGATAGGAAGATTCAGTGCGTACTCACATTCAAAGTGATACAATGCTCCGGGTCACTATAGTTCATGGATCGAATGCATGTTCTAAGATTTTCTAGAGCTTCAGTGGGAGCACTTTTGTGGAGCTGAAGGCGGGTGGGGTGGGGAATATGCGCGGACTGGTTGGCAAAACTGCCTTCCGACGTGAGACCATCACCAAGGGAGCTCACTTATCCACCGGCGGCCATGGGAAGATTGCTGTTCGGTGATATTATTGGGATTCATAAACCCAACTTTTCTTAAGTTTTAACTTTAATTTCTTGTAATGAGGCTTTTGCCTTCAATCACCGAAAAAAAAAGTAGATAAACTATTTGTTTTTCTAACAAGCGTGACAAGGCATTTGTGTCTAGGTTCATTGTTATAGACAATGACACACTTAAAAACCACATTTTCTTTCCAGTATTCAGGATCTAAAAAAAAATGTTCTAGGTTCATTGTTATAGTGTTACATGCATGTACTAGTATTTGTGTCATGAGGTCAGTGCAGAAACGAGATAGTTAGTAATGTTATTTATGTGAAGTCAAGAACATTTCTTTGAGAAAATATGAGATTCACAACACTACCAACTTTATCATTTCTCCTTTAAATTTTGTATATATACACACTTTTCCATAGGCATTGAAACCTAAATGAGCAAATATACATGAAACTTTCTCTTACAATGTTTTCTGTTTTTCAGGTTATGAAGCACCAAAGTTAAGGTATGTATATAGTACTTCAAATACTTTTAGCATAAACATCCTAGAAATCACACCAATTTTCTTGCCTCTTAAAATTTTGAAAAGAGTTAATTACGAATCTTAAAAGGAAGGGCTGATTACACATTTTCTTTCCTCTTGAATTTTCTTGCTGCTTATTGTGTTCAATATCGAACGACATTATCATCCTAGCCAAGGGGCACTAATTTCTTTGTCATCATAAATTTCAAAGTTAATCATAAGTCTCATTGAAACATTGTAGGATTTATCACCTTGATTATTGTGTGTTATCAAAATGATTATCTGTCATTTCCAGCATTATTGGTGGCTTGGTCAACAATCCAATCACCATACAACACATTAATTGGACTGAACATTCACTCCTAACTTGATTTTGTCAACTGTTTTGCTGGTTATATGGATGGATCATTTCACCAGTAGAGTTACTGCACTTCTGCACACACGTAAACGGCTCATGCACTATATTGATAACGTGTCCCCACTGGTACATGATGTGCATATATCAATTGCTTGCTTTATTCAAAATCTATCTTCAAAATTTTGCAAAAAAATGTCTTCTTATATCACACAACATATATGTGTGTGCGTATATAATTGGATATCATATCATTTTCACTCAAGTTTTAGCTGATTGAAAAGTTTTGGCCTAATAATTTTAAATGTTTTTTCCCAAGTTATTAAACTCTAGAATTGTGTTGATGGCTATTTGAATAAAACAAAAGGGTTTCGTTGATAACCTCTTTAACCTTTCTTTTGATTAGATCTATTGGTATCAAGTGTATTGGAACTTGACTAACTCAGGCCTTCAATCAGGAAAGAAATGATACACTTTGATCCTCAAGAAAAGAAAAAAAAGAAGGATGACTTTGATCAGATTGCACTCCAGAAATCCTATTAAACCCGAAACTTTTCAATTTGGGATTCTAATTCTCAAACCAAATTTGATTCTTTAGTCTTTAGTTTAGATGATAAAGCAATTAATCTAAGACAACATAAATCTCTCCATCGTCTCAACTTAGTAATTCTTTTTATACCATTTGAGATGGTAATAGTGTAACTCTATCAATTTGCTATTACAATTACTTGTTTCTGAAAATAAACATGGAAGACCATTTCTGAAGGAAATTAGCGGATAAGACGGCGGACTCTGGATTCTTTGCGGTGGTTCCTGATTTTATTTATGGTGATCCATTTTCCTTCAATGGAGAGCGAACCATAGGGGAATGGCTTCAGGCGCATACAGCGGTAAGCTCTTTCTTTAAACTGGGAATTGTTTTTGCTTTCATCATGAACATTTCCATCATAATTTGAGCACTTAGATTTTCAACATATCATTATACATTTATGTAACGGTTAAACACAATACACAACCTTATACAAAATTTTTCCCTTTATTTTCTGCAAGCTTTAATTATATTTAATAACGGCCAAATAGTATTTATTGAGAATGTCTTCAAAAAGATTTACAAAAAGGAACTGGGGCTAGCATGCTATGAAATGGCAAGCATACTCAAACTTGTCTGCAATTTATTTTAGATCAATTGGGTGCCTATTTAAATGTTCTTATTGACTATTTGAGCCACTTCTCAAATATCTGCTACATATAAGTGATCTCATTGTTGTCCTAGATTTTGTCATAACTTCCAAGTTAGAATTACTCTTGATCCTTACTTGGAGTTCCATGTTAAACTTGAAAGATAACAGTGGTCAAGGACATACAGTAAAAGTTAAAGTTAGCAATTTTATTAGTTTATATAAAAGTTATGGTTAGGTTTGCAGAAGAATCCAAAGGTTAATTATTTTGGTGCAATTTACCCATTTTCTTCCCTTGATGGTTTCTCTTTATTTTCACTGAAATAGAAGTATCATTTTCTTTCATATCTGCAAATGTTGATGTGGTCATCTTTTTTTCTCTCATGTAGAAAACAAAACAAAAAATTTTAATCAACTGTTTATTTTTGTATTTGAAACCCACCAAGCAAACGGTACAGGCTGATCCTTATTTTACTTCGCTTGGAAGGCTTCATTTGTTCTTCATTTATTAAGGCGATGGTAGAGCCAAGACAACCATTCTAAAGGCTTGTTTATATTAATTTCACTATTATGTTAATAGAATATACTTTGAAATTTTTTTGTTACTACTTACGACTACATTAGTATAATATACCTTTGATAATCTACATCTTGGTCCAAAGTTTGCCGAACTGAGCATTTGGCCTCACATATTCCCAGTCAGTAGTTAATGATCAATGTGCATGCCCTAAAGTGAACGCAAACTTATAATTGATAAAAGATAAAGACTTTTGAGAAAGAACTGTGAACCTTCAACTTCTAGAAGTAGAGTGTAAAAATTTCTTTTTATGTTCCTAACTTCTATATTCATTCACTATTGTAGTTAATCCTGAAGCGCAAGCCAGTCTGTTTCACCTTCAAGCTTCCCCGTAACCATCTTTTAAGTTTGTCAAATCTTATAAAATATGAAAAGTTTTCCCCCTAATTATTAAATAAACAATTTGCGTTGCTTGTCAACATCCCATGACAGTAACCTTTTGGTTGTGTATTTTTGCTCTTTCATCAAGGTGTCTGATATTCTTTCTGCCACTGTTGAATTATACAGGACAAATCGTGTGCAGATGCAAAACGTATAATTGATGCTCTTAGAAACAAGGGCATATCTGCTGTAGGTGCTGTTGGGTTTTGCTGGGGTGGTATGTCACTTAATTGTTTTGTGAATTTCAAGATTCAGTTTTTGTAGTCACTACTAATAAAAAATTGTCACAAACATTTTGATCTTCTAAGGCAAGGGAGTCGCCTTACTGGCAAAAACTGATTACATTAAAGCTGCAGTTTTGATGCACCCATCCTTAGTGACTGTTGATGATATCAAAGGTATGCATATTCAGTTGGCTGACATACTTTCAACTTGATGTTGTCTTCAGCTCATTATGTGATTTTAATCTACATATTTGCAAAATTTGTAACATATTAATCTTCCAAGTACGTACTTGATTTTTTTTCAGGTGCAATACAACCCATCACAGTACTTGGAGCTGAAATAGACAAGACTACTCCGCCTGCATTAGTGAATCAATTTGAGGAGATTTTATCAGTCAAATCTGAGGTGATTAGCTTTTATGAAGATATTCATTCAATTTACATTCTCTGTCATGTTCTCAATATATAGAAACGTTATCCATAGACATTTCTTATAAGACGTGATGTTTCAGCCTCAGGATGATATTTTGTGCAGGTGGATAGCTACGTGAAGGTCTTCCCCGGCGTGGAACATGGATGGACATGCAGATATGACGACGATGATGAAGAACAGGTCAAGAACGCTGAAGAAGCTCATGGGATAATGCTGGAGTGGTTTGCCAAGCATGTGAAGTAAAGAACTTTTATTCCAGAGGACTTGGTGGGAAGTCATGTCTATTAATAATTAATTCATATGTGGCAAAGAATGTACCTGAAGCTTGACATGAGTGTCATTATTTTCTCTGAATCAAATATCACATGCTTAAATGTTGTGTGAATTTGTGAAAATTCTATGCAAAAACTTGTTTGACGACATTTATGTGTGTTAATGTTTTGAGCTGGTTATCTTTTTCTTTAAAACTTAATTGTTTGGGAGTTTTGTACTCATGAATTGCTCAATCTTTGCTTCTCTAGAGAACTTGACTGGTAATCTTTTCTAGACTTCAACTTTAGTCTGTGTACCAAAATGTATGTTAGGTTTCAATTTCTAAAGTGCGACTGTCAACATAATGCGCAAAATATTTTTCCTAAGACCTTTTTGATGTAAAATAATAAGATAGATATAAAATCCACATACATAATAACAAAACGCAAGTCATAAATACACAACTAACTTCTCTAGTCACAATATTTTGCAATGGTAGATAGCCCAAACCAAATTCGATTTCATAAGAAAAATAACAAATCTTTCGACATTTTGCAAAATTTATTATTTCAGTAGAATGACAATTCATCTTAAAGACCCTTTTTGAATTCTTGAAAATGTATTAGATGAATAAGTTAGATTTTCTTCTTGATGATTAACAATAGAAACAATATTTTCATGGGTGACCCTCATTGAATAAATGCTAAGAATGGATCATGAAAAGAATGAGAGAATCAAAATACTGAGGATTTGCTCTACCTCTATTGATGTCATCGACTCCTTGTCATCGTCGTAGGATCTCGGTGTCTAAGAAAATGGAGAGTCAAGACTTGAGAGTTGACAATTAAGATTTTGATTTTTTTTTATTGCCACCTCCGCGTCTGAGAAGCGACACCGATCTACAAACCCATGCGGCGTTAAGAGTTATGCGTACTAGACACATGTTGGAGTCTTGATCCACCATCGAGCTCGACTAATCTGATGTCGTTCCGGAGTAGCACACTTGGATATGACGAGTGAAACTTTTACTTCCAGCGAAAATTTTTTACATTCATTTCGAGACTTTTATTTAAGCGATAAGGAGCTATTACGAATTTCACCTCAATTCTCGTTAATGTTTAATTTCTTTTGAGTATGAAAAATATCACTGAGAGCATCATTCTATTGTAGCGTGACGTCCTGGTCATCCTTGTAAGTCATAAGAAGCTCCCCCACAAGGTTATGTATTGCAAAGCGAGCTATTTAATGCCGTTTGGTTGGGATATTTGAAAGAGAATAATAAAATTTATTCTTCTTTATGTTTGGTTTAAAAAAAATTTAAATACATAATATTTTATAATTAAAGTATTTTATTATAAATACATTACATTTTTTTATAAATATAATAATATAACAATATTTGGCTAAATTACAGAAAATAAAAAAATAATGAAAAGGTGAAAAATGTGAGAATAGAATTTATTCTTTTGTTTAGATGGAATACATATATTATGATATTATAAATTATGATGGTAGTTTTTCGATTTTCAAGTTGGTTTCATAAAAAATGAAGTTTGACCACTTTATACGGAGGCATTAAGTCTGCGTGAGTAAAAAGCAAAAGGGGGAAGGGAATGAAGTCTCAGCCAGCAGAGTTTGGAAATTTATCTTATCTTTTAGACCTATATTTTTAGTTTGGAACTTTATCATGTTGTCTTTTAATTAGACCTCTGTGACTTGTTATCTTCTAGTTTGGAAAACTTTGTCTAGTTATCTTTTCGATCTCAGTTTGGAACTTTATCATATTAACTTTTAGACCTCAGTTATATAATTAGTTTGGATCTTAATCTTGTTATTTTTTGGACCTCAATGATTTTATCATGTTATCTTCTTGGTACAGACCTTTCGGAATTGGATTTTAGTGTACGTGTTTACATATATGGATCATGTTACTGTTTGATATATAAACTAAGTTTGGGATTTTATGTAATTAGTATGCATGTTCTGACCTGCTACAATCGGAGGAGTCAATTTCTTTTAATTCTATGCTTCAACTAAAAAATGGTTGCCTATTTTAGAGATTTTATTTTTTTATGCTTTAATAGATTATACAAATGGGCGGAGGCCGTCAGATATGCGATTAACCATGGTTGTCAGGATCGCTTTTTGGATCGTAAGATCCTACATCCTACGATCCAATAGCCGACTTGCGATCTCAATCTCATTCTGAAGATAAAAAACATAGGATCGTAAGTGGATCTATCGTTGGATCGTAAGATTCCACCGATCCTATGATTTTATTTTTTTAATTTTTTAAATAAATTTGTATTAAAAAACTAAAAAAATAGAATATTAAAAATAAAAAATTGGTAACAAAGAGGTAAGATCCTCTATCTATCATATAGATACTATGATTTTATTTTTTAAATTTTTAATTAAATTTAAAATTGAGAAATCTAAAAAATAGAATATTAAAAATAAAAATGGCAAGAAGTAAATAAGGTTCCTCTCATTTTCTTTATTATTTTTTATGTATGATATAATTCTAATTAATAAACTTATGTGACAAAAATAATACTTAAAAGAGAAAAGTTGTCTATTTTTTTATAATTTAGATGAAGAAATTGATTTACTATTATTAATTATTCATAACTATTATTACTCTAACTTTCTATATGATTATGGAGCCCATAAAAATAATAATTAAGTATAATGTGAGAGTAAAATATTTAGTTATTATTATTATAATTATTATTATTATTTGTTACTTTTTTTTTAAAAAAATATTATTTTATTGATAAGGTAGAATCTTACGATCCTCGATCCTCCGAATCCCGATCCTACCTCGGAAAGAGATCTTGACAATCTTGCGGTTAACTAATTCTTCTCATCCGAAATAGTTTAAATTGGAACATAATTAAGTATCCAAGATCACAAAATAAGAAAGGGTCAAATAGAAACTTAACAATCTTCTGCTTCAAGTAGCTTTGACGAGAAAAGGTAAAAAAAAAAAAAAAAGAAGAAGAACAAACTTCAAACAGAAACCCTCCATAAAGATAAAAAGGAGCGAATGAATGATATGGGAAATATTCATAATGAGATGTTCCTCAGCTAAACTTTTCTTAGCAACTTCAATAAAATGGTGGGCGAAGCTCAAAGTAGCGAGCCTTCTCAAGCTGTTTCGCGATCCATGCGTTTACCGTCTCCAAAATCTTGCCATTTTCCTAAGAAAGAATAGGAGGCATATGGTTACGTGAATACTAAATAAAATATGATCGCACACTAAACCCTACATGTGAGTTGTTGTTGGTTTTTCTACTTAGATGCCTGACTCATATGGGGCATGCAACTATTCTATTATTTTTTAATCAATCCCAAAATGATCTCCAAATTCTGTGTTCACAAACTCTATAAGGATTTTGCTACAATCCACATGGACCCATCTATCTACACAACCGGAGTTGAGATATAATAGAAGCATGGGATGAGTCAAGGTCTTACCATTATATGGACAAAGTTGGGAGAAATGTGATCCAAGAGGCCTAGATGATGAGTGATAATCAAAGCTGATTTTTTGCTCGTCATGAACACGTTGAGCGCTTTTGCTAATAGTGCATCGTAGCTTGACGTGGAATCAATCTCATCTAGAATAGCCAAATCTGCTTCGACATACTACAGATGAAAGAGGAAGGAGTTGGTGAAAATGAAACTAGATAAAGCTAATGTTCCTAAAAAAATATCAGTGGCCTCCAAATATTCCTCACGACAAGATAGTAATTTATTTACGCGTAAATCAAAAAGTAAATCCCAATGGTTTGTGCTTATTGGTTAAAGTCTTTGTAATATGTTAACATATCTCATTTAAACTCATTTGGTTTCACATGCTGGGCACCTAAAAGAAGAAAAAAGAAGAAGAAGAAGAAGAAGAAGAAGAAGAAGAAGAAGAAGAAGAAGAAGAAGAAGAAGAAGAAGAAGAAGAAGAAGAAGAAGAAGAAGAAAGGTGTGTTTTAAAATATAAACAAAACTAATTAAACTATATGTCGAACCTTAAAAAATCTGTTCCACTCATTTTGTACCACAACGGTTAGAAGACTGTCGGAGGACTTTGGATCCATAATTGGAGCAGGAATTTTAGGATTCACCAGATCCTTAAACTGCAACAATAGAGTCTACGTAATCAGGTAACATTCATACCTCATGAGGAGATATTTCATAACACAAATGAACCTTCACCAATTAAAAACTGGCATATATAATTTTCGTTCTTGTCTACTTAATCAGGTAACATTCATACCTCGTGAGGACATATTTCATACTCTTCTTGTGTGATCTTTTGAGTACCATTATCCAGCAGCTGCAAATGGTCAATCATCCTCCCCCCCCCCCCCCCTCCTCAGGCGTATATGAAAGGCAGTGAAAAGTCCAACGTCAGACTTTTCTTGGGGAGTCATGTCAAGCAAATTTATACCTTTGAAGAGAACAGTGCCTTCGGTCACTTCAATTTGTGGATGTCCAACGAGAGCCTGTGCGCATATATATACTGTATACACACATTTATATATATATATATAATATATATATAGAGAGAGAGGGGCACAAAGTTGCGCGTATCACCTGCAAAAAAATGCTTTTCCCGGATCCATACTTCCCAATTATTACGTGAGTCTTGACAACACCAGTAGAAGAAAAGAAAAAAGGGTTAGAATTCAAAAGGAAACACGAAAGAAAACAAAAAAGAAAAAAAAAAGGAAATTCAGACTGGGTACAAATTAAAACCTCGCCCTCCTTGATGATGAGGTTGACGCCATGCAAGATCTCTTGTCCTGACTTCTTCATTCTGGCCTTTAAATCTCTCACCTCCAAGAGAACACTCGGTTCTCCTAATTTGGACTGCGGCTCGACGGCTGACAAGACGTTCGCTCCACGGCCGATACTACCGGAGGAAGCCATCCGAAACGAGAGGGGGAGTAACGGAGGTAAGCGGAAGCGGTGGCAAAGAGATATTGTAGGCTGTGGTCCGAAGCTGCGTCGTCGTCGTCGTCGCCGGAAAAGCAAACGACGGACATGGAGTAGAGATGCGAGCCATCGGCCGTTTTTTAATTTTTATTTTTCAAAACGTAAGGTTCTTATACATGTTATACCATATATATATATATATATATATATATATATATATATATATATATATATACAAACTGCAAGGGGTCCCTATAAATAGGAAGCCCAAATCGTGCATAAATCAAATAAATATACAGGTCCCTACAAATAGGAAACCTCAAATCATGCCTAAATCAAATTATAATATACTTCTTACCGAAAACAAAAAATGGAGGTTCGAATCGTGCCTAAATCAAATCATATCTCAGGATGTCAGTGTCGAATCTATTTAATGAATGAACTTTTGTTTTTTTACTTCGGTATTTTTTTTTGTGAAATAAAAAAATTAAACAATTGCAACGGAACACTTTTTCCAGTTGGCTCAAATGCAAATCAGATGTAAGGAGCCGTCCACCATTAATTGGACCATAGATTGGGAGCAATGCAGCACCATAGATTGGAGCAAGTCCACCATTAATCGGACCTGGGTTCTCTTTTACCTGAAAGAGAAAAAAAATTAAATAAGATTCGAGGATAGGAAGCCTTGCCATATTTTCATATTTCTTAATCAACTATAAGCGTTTTTACAGCCTCCCTAAGATCTCTCAAGAAGTCTTGAGAAAGCATGTATGGACACGGTTAAAGTGTTGCAGATCAAACTATAAGAATGATCAAGAAGAATGGCAAAAGGCTACCTATTAGGTCTCTGCAAAGCATTTAGGTGCCACCTCGGCCCTTCGAAGACACTATGCCATTGACCTCAAATATGTCAACACTGTTGGAGCCAATTAAAAGCCAAAAGTTGACAGAAAAATCAAAATTTGGGATGGGATAGCTGCACAAAATTATAACTTCTTGTGTCATTAATAATATTAACATCAAACTACACCCAAAAAAAAAAAGAAAAAGAAAAAGAAAAAAAATCCAGTGCGCCCAGATTTGACTTCACAAACAATCATATGACAGTTATTCTTACTTACTAAGAATCGGGAATAATTACTTCAAGTACCTTCAGAAATGAGATATAGAACTTAATTTGACATAATGCATACACGCTTTTGCTGAGGGCAACCTCAAAAGTCCATCCCTGTCTACCATTACTACTGAACCACTTTATGCGTGAAATTCCAATTATGTCTTGGAGAGCTAATGGAGAGCACCGATGGTAAAAAATTCTGTAATGGAGAGCTAATGAATTCTAATAGTGGTCAATATACAACAACAACAATAATGGATCAACGAATATATTTTACTAATAGAGCGGAATGGCGTCGTATGATCCATGTAGTTGATCCCCTCTAGTGGGATAAGACTTTGTTGTTGTTGTGGTCAATATATGTTGTGAAATTTCAATTATGTCTTTGTAAGTTTGATGCATAACGAAAACAAGGATTCTCATCTGTGAACCAGAAAACATAAGTTCTAGAATCATAATATGGAAAAGATTGAAGAATATGATCATTAGCTTCTGCATTCTGATTGGTAGCACTGAGCAGCCCTTCCAATACAGTTGGAAATTGTGCTTAACATCTTCTTCCTAAATGCAGGAATCTACCCAGCAATTCATCCAATGCTTGGACTTCAGTTTTATACCTGTGGGAAAATCGAACTCGAATGGTAATCAAAATAAGATAAATATTGCTTCAGCTGACGTAATTAATATTGCACCATGAATTAGGTTTCGCATATCAGTCTCATCAGAGCTAGAAAAGAACGCATGACATTCTAAGAATCTTCTAATCGCCTGTGCAGAATTAAAACCTTCTGAAACTCATTATTGATCTTGTTACTTTCAGATTTAAATTAAAAACCCCTTTGCCGCTGTTTCTAACTGTATCATATCTGATCTATCAGGTTACTCGAACGGACAGAGGATGCCTTTGAATCATTCTGCAAGGAGACGGATATCTTTCGAATCACGCACGGGACTGGTACACCTTCCATGAAAAAGGTCCTGAACCAGTTGGAAGAAGCCCGTGCTGAGGTTTCTTATAAACTTTCATCCAGTAGAGGATCGTAAACACGCTACTTGTGAAATGGCAAAGCTTCTGTCAATAATCAAGCAACGTTCTCATGTACGACTTGTATGATCACATTCACTTCATGTAGACTTGCTTTTGTCCCACCGGAAAAGTTCGAATACCATACACGGTATTTGTACAGAAATTTATGTCAATTGATTTGCAATTTAGATGCTGCAATGTACTTTTATTTGCGTACGTAAGTGCAACTTGTGTTATTTTTTGGTCGGAAGATTGCAAATTTTAGTTCATTCAATTTGACATAAATTTAAGGTTTATTTCTTTAAGGCATCACTATTGACATTTCAAAAAATATTATTGTCACTTTATTGCGTCTTTTGTTTAAAGTGTTGACCATTTTTTATCTTTGTAAGACAAATGAAATGACAATATTATATAATGATGTTCTTTTTTAAAATCTTTTCTAATTACGATGATTTTTCGCATCTAACTGACTTTAAATTTTATTGCATATTTAATGATTTTTGTTGACATTTTTTTGTTTTTTCGCCATATGTGAAAAGACTAAAATGCACTCCCCATGTAATAATTAAAATACATGTATTATATTTTAGTGTTTAAAATATAATAATAATAATAATAATAATAATAATAATAATAATAATAATAATAATAATAATAATAATAATAACAATAATAATAATAATAATAATAATAATAATAATAACTATGAGGAAGAGGATTTTTTATTTTTTGTATTTTTTGTTATTAATTTATTCTTTTTAAACACTAAAAGATAGTAAATATATTTCAATTATTTTAGTGTTTAAAAAATATATGGCATTCAATAATACGTGGGTAAAGCAGGGCACATGATGTGATAGAATGCCCGAATCATCTGAAGTTGTTTTTTTTCTTTTAGGTCAGGGATTCATCGTGTTTAAGATTATTAATATATGATTAATTCGATGTTTGAATGAAAATGATATAAATAAATTTTGATAGAAATAATGATTTTAAAATCGAATATAAAACTATTAGCATCAAACGACTTCGAGCTTTTGACGACCTTTTGATGATTTTTCTCTCGTTCCACGACCTTTGATGATTTTTTCTCTTCTAACATTATATTCCTTCTCACTAGCACATCCTGCTCCCTAATATTATGAACATTAATGGTTATTGTAGAAACTAATCCTAGCCATTGATCCTTAAGTTGATAGCATTTGATTCGTTAACTTTTGTTAAATATGAATTGTTGAACCATGACTCTGATCTCAACAACAATTGTATCATTAAGTTGCACACAAGTGGGATGGGAGGGTCTTCATATCTATCTAATCCCATCGAGTCTTTTTTTTTCTTCCCTCAAGGTGCGTTTCGATGGGAACATTTCGCGAGAACATCGCGAAATGTTCCCAAACGCTATACGTGACGGGAACAAAAAAATATTCCCGTCACGTGACTTCCACGGGAACATTTGGCGAAATGTTCCCGCGAAAAGTTTTTGTCTTCGGCAAGAACATTGGCAAGAACATTTATTTTTTTTCAACGCCGCAATCTTTGACTTTTTTTTAATTTCATCTATTTTTTTAATTATTTTGTAATGTATGTATATATAATTTATAATATATTAATACATTATTAGGAATCTCATAAAATAATTTATTAAATGTTATTAATTACAAACTATAAAATAATTAATTATAATAATTAATAAATATTTTATTAATTAAACTATTCAATTATTTTTTTAAAAAAATATATTATATTTGGATCTTAAAATATACGTAAATTCTAATATTAATAATATTTAATCAAAATAAATAAAAATAATATTAATAATATAATGATTTACATAAATTATAATATTAATAATATATTCTTATTTACTATAATTTTATACCTCATAAAATAATAAATTATATTTTTAGTTCTTACTTTTTATCCAAACACACAGTAAAATTTATTCATCACATCAACTTTTTAAATCTCCATCATTACACTTTTTCATCCAAACACCAATCCAAACTTTTCTATCATATCAATTAGTTCTCGAGAACAAAAGTTTTTTCAATATTCCCATACCAAACGCAGCCGTATAGTCTTCTTTTTATTATATATATATATATATATATATAAGGATAAAATTTTATCGTTTAAGAATTATCTTTTGTTATTTGCAAATATTTTTATATATTAAATTCCAGATTAATTTGTTTTTTAATTAAGTGAAGAGTATCACTGATGTTACTTTGGAGTTGACATTAATTTGTGTAATTATTGATTTTTGGACATTCCAAAGCACATGTTTTTTTTTTAACTTGGGTTTTTTTTATAAGTATGTAGAGAACAAAATCCCCAAACTTGAGAAACATCCGTTAAACAGTTATTTAGTTTGTTCGTAACATGGAATATTATTTTCCTCTAATTATATTTGTGCATCATTGTGCAACATATAAGAGGGGAGGGAGGGCCACAGTTGCGCCCTCTTGGAACCCCCGACCTTTCCCCTCTCCTCCATCTTCGTCTTCCTCCCGATCGGCGACATCGCGACGCACGCACGGCCGAACAGAGGCGACGACGCATCCCCGTTTAGCGTGCACCCTCGACCGATCCACGAACACGAACGCCCCTCGACGTGCGCGTAGAAGAGACGAACCTTCCTCGTCCATCAGGAATGTCCGACGATCGACGGATGACGAGCAGTGACCGAAAAACTTCGATAGTCGAATCGGAAAAGGTAGCCTTAGCGTTTTAAATCCCTAGACGATGAAATATCGATTGTTGAATGCGTAGGATATGTTCAATATGATCCTGAAGTTATTTCTTACATGTTTCATATTCATGTCGGCGTCAATTGACGGCCGAAAGGCCGTCGGAATCAATGGATAAATTTGGTGGCCCTGTTTTATCGCAGTGATCGGTCTACGCACAGAACCCACGCGAACTTTTTGTTATCGGTCGACCGGCCCCACCGCGGCGGTCGACCGATCTATATGTGGACAGATAGATGAAATCTTATGATCGGTCGACCGGTCCCAGAGAATGGTCAACCGATCTGATGCGCGGTGCGCATCTCCATGGCCAAACGAACGGTCGACCGACACCCAGATCGGTCGACCGATGCACCTACACCAAACCAAGAATACAGTCGACCGATTCTAAAGAATCAATCGACCGGTTCCAAGGAACGATCGACCGGCCACTCGGAAGGCCGAACGATTTATAGATTCGACTGAGGAACGGTCGACCTGTCTAGAACGGTCGACCGATCCCGACAGAGAACCAAATGAGGACTTTTAAATCATAATAGAGACTCTGACTGGTTCGCTTATACCGGCAAGGGTCTTATTGTACAAAGATCAAAATTCTATGGAACCCTACATCATAGATTTCACAATGACTAAAGATAAATAAAGTAAGGACAAAGACATGAGATTGCTATGTGCTGCCCCCAAAGTTAAAGCAAAGATCAGAGATTAAAGCAGAGGAGGGACATGTAGTTAGCTGAGGGGACAGCGACGCTATTGTCTTAAATGACCACTATTCCTGAGATTTCATATTTTCTCCCACTTGTATCTCAAATGAAGGGTGATGCTAAAGGACATACCCCTTCCCTTAAAGATTAAAGTATTATGCCAAATGGACATGTAGCTAACTGAGGAGACAGTGAACCTACAGGTCTTGTATCTGACCACTGTTCTTGGATTGTAGGAATTTTTTCCCCTATCTTCCGAACTGAGTGAGGTATTAACACCCACCCCTTTTTCCTCATGGACTTTTTAGCATCAGAGAATCAGAGAGGCACCTCTGATTTTTCAACCTAATAAAGTCAATATCGTATAGGACAACCAATCCTAAGAATATTATAGTAATATAAAAGATGTAGTACAACTCACAGTAAAGCAAAACAAAGCAAAGTATTGTAAAGCAAGACAGAGATAATGTAAAGTAAAGTATAGCACAACATAACAGAGACATAATAAAGCAAAGTCAAAGTAAAGCAAAGATAAAGTATTATTATAATAAGGAACAAAGTACTGACTCGAACGAAGATTTATATATTGCTTTCATCGATCCTTATTTCACCGTCTATAGCTATTGTACTGGGCATGTTTGCTCATGGATATTCTATTCCCCTGCATTAGGATTTTGCAGGTGAGAATGACAACTGAGGAGATGATGGAGAGCGCAGAGCTTGGAGAACACTGCACATGACTGATCTGTCTACTATGAGCTTTTTATCGTATTTCTGTTTAAAGCATACTTTCTTCAGAACCATTATGTTTTACTTCCGCTCATAGAACATCAGACAAGTCTTACCATGAACTTCCACATACTTTATATTATTTGGACATCATAAATTTCTGCATATTTTCTATATATATGAGACATTATGAACTCCCACATTTAAAGTCCCCTATCATGTTTATTATTTTATTAGTGCCACGTAAGCCGTTTTGTTGAATGGTCAAGGTTAGTAGAGCAATAGACAGTGTAGCGCTCCCGGGGTCAAGCTGACCGCCTACGTGGCGGGAGGTGCGATTTTGGGAGCGTTACAGTTTGATATCAGAGCCTAAGTTCTTGACTCCTTCATTGATCATAGTATAGTATAGGTTCATGCATAGCATTCATCGTTCTTACTATTATACAGTTCAAAGTAAAGTCATGTGCAAGCTTCTCAAGCATCTGCGGCTCCACTCCTCAAGTAAGTAATAAGTACCTTTCCTATGAGAATCATACTTATACTATTGGGTTTATTGTGTTATAGATGCCTCCACGTCGCATGATCATCAGAATTTTACGTAGGGGAGGTCATATAATTAGAATTAATAGGCGCTCACTAGATCCCCCAACCCCTCCACAGTCTGCTCCAGAGGGACCAGAGCATTCAGATTCGGACTTAGAGAGCGTTGGAAGTAACGATCCTGATTTATCCTTCTCACCCGTTGGGACATGAGAAGAAGTAATTCCCGGGGGAAACTGGCTGGTGATGGGAGGACATATAAGCAACCGATTTATATATCCTCTGATGATGAAGAAGAAGCCCTTGCACCTGAAGAAGAAGTCTAGAGTCGGGAGACCAGCCCGATAAGCCAGTTCAATCCAGAGCCGTATTGTAGCCTCTGCGATCAGGAGGGACATTTTGAGGAGGAGTGCCCTAATCCTCCGAAAAATCTCGGGACTAGACCAGAGGGACCCTCTCAGCGTAGTGATTAGTATCTTGTTGTCTTTCTTTTCTTTGTGGAAGACCTTAGTAAGCCTCAGACATATGTTTACCTTTTAAAAGCTTAATGATAAATAAATACTTTGTTTTTGTAAAGCATGGTCTTCAATTTTTATTTAAGATTTCTATCTCTATTAAAGATCCTTGATTATACACCTTTCTCAAATCTTACCATGATCTTATTATAGATGGCTGACCAGAGAAGATGATCGGCGTCCAGCGAATACGAAGTGTATAACGAAGAGGATGCCCATTTTATTCCTCCACCCCCATTGAATCCTCCTCCGTCTACCCCACCTAGGCCCGATTCGTCACCACAGCAGGGACGCCGAGCCTCCATCCCTTGTACTTTGCAAGAGTTTTGGAAGGAGGAATTGACGTCGCGGAACAATGGATCGAGACCTTAGAGGAGAAGTTTGACATCCTCGACGTCCCTGAACACAAGAAGGTCATATTCGTCGGTGATACTCTCCAGAGGGACGTCAAGGAATGGTGGAAAGCAAAGAAAGCCACCAACTTTTCGAGATTCAGAACCGTGGAATGGGGAGACTTCTGCAAGGCGTTTATGACGCGTTATCTTCCGTCCCACCAGAGAGATTTGAAGCAGAAGGAGTTTATGCACCTAGAGCAAGGGGCTATGACCGTGGAACAATACGTGACCAAGTTCATCCGGTTAAAGAAATACTCTAAATCGACTTTGGACGATGAGGAGCTGGTAAAACATTTCGTGGACGGACTAAGGCCCTCACTGAGATCCCAGACCAAGCCAGAAAATTGTAAAATCGTGGATGAAGCAATCAGCCTAACAACTCTGTCCGAGAGAGACCATCAAGATCTCATGAGGGAGAGGAGGGCCTAGCAGAACGTAGGACAGAGCTCCCACCAGCAACAGCAGCCCCGTGGGAACAACCAACAACACCAATGATGAGATAACCGATACCATCCATATGCAGCGCCTCAATAGAATCACCGGCCTCAACAACAACAACAGCCGTACCGTCCGCCACAACAAGCTCCTTGCCCATCACAACAGCAAGCACAACAACAGCAACAGCAGTGACCCCCTCAGCAGGCGCAGAGGCGTCAATCTCAGCAACAGAGACAACAGCCCCCTAGAGCTCCTCAAGCACCACCCGCACAAGGTGAGCAGGTTCTATGTAACACTTGTGGCAGGACCTATGTTGGGGAATGCCGAATGAAGTCAGGAGCATGTTACTACTGTGACAGAATGGGGCATATCGCAGTGAACTGTCCAAGACGCGGACAACAGCAGTTGGTACAGGGAAGACTCTTCAATTTGGAAGAGGATGCACCGCAGAATGACGCTGATGTCATTCGAGGTACGCTATTCGTAGTCGATTTACCTACTAAAGTGCTGTTTGATTCCGGTGCCTCACATTCTTTTATATCTGAAGAATGTGCCAAAACATTAGGACTAGCTGTCATGAACTTAGAGCATAAGATGAACATCTTAACCCCACAAGGCACCCTAATTACTATAAAGTATCTTCTCAATGTATCCATAAAGATAGAGAAAAATAATCATCCTGTCAATCTTATCATTATCCTCATAAGAGATTATGATATAATATTGGGCATGAATTGTCTAACCTCACATGATGTCTCCATACTGTGCAAGCAAAAGAAAATAATCATAGGCACATAGAGTACAAATAAAGTCATAGTCAGGAGTATTGCACAGAAGGAACTAAGGATTATAGTCTCTGCCATAAAGGCACATAAATTACTTCAGAAAGGATGTAGAGGTTACCTAGTCAGCATAACCAAAATAGAGGAACCAAAGAAGACTCCTCAAGACATAGAAGTAGTGAGAGAATTTCCTGATGTATTCCCTGAGGATGTCAGTGGTCTACCGCCCAGAAGAGAGATAGACTTTCACATTGAAGTAGCGCCCGAAACTGCACCAATTTCCAAAGTCCCATACCGTATGGCTCCAGCAGAGATGAAGAAATTGAAGAACCAGATTCAAGAGCTACTGGATAAAAGTTTCATAAGGTCAAGCGTCTCACCTTGGGGAGCACCTGTTCTTTTTGTCAAAAAGAAGGACGGGTCGTTGAGACTTTGTATCGACTACAGAATGTTGAACAAAGTCACAATAAAGAACATGTATACACTACCTCGTATCGATGACTTATTTGATCAGCTGTCCAAGGCAAGGGTGTTTTCAAAGATCGATTTGAGAAGTGGATACCATAAGTTAAGGGTGACAGAAGAAAACATCCCAAAGATGGCCTTCAGATCAAGATATGGACATTATGAGTTCATGATAATGTCGTTTGGATTGACAAATGCCCCACAACATTCATGGACCTCATGAATCGAACTTTCCATGAACACCTGGATAAGTTCGTAATTGTCTTCGTCGACGATATCCTCGTATATTCGTCGAGCATGGAACAACATAGAAAGCATCTGAGAATAGTACTGGAAACATTGCGAGCAAAAAAATTATATGCACAGTTTTCAAAATACGAATTTTGGTTAGAACAGATCATGTTCCTCGGACATATCATCTCTAAAGATGGAGTTGCAGTGGATCCTGCGAAGGTTGAAGCAGTGTTCAACTAGACCCAACCGAAGAATGTCTCCGAGATTAGGAGTTTTCTCGGGTTGGCCGGCTACTACAGACGTGTTATCAAAGACTTCTCCAGAATAGCATTGCCGCTGATCAAGCTCACAAGAAAAGGAGAAAAGTTCATCTGGTCGCCCAAATGCGAAGAAAGTTTCCAAGAGTTAAAGGGGCGACTAACTTCAGCACCAATCCTGACGTTACCATCGGGCAACAGTGGCTACGTGATTTACTAGTGGTACAGGATTGTGATGCGTATTAATGCAACATGGGAAGGTGGTGGCATATGCATCCAGGCACCTGAAGAAGCATGAAGTTAATTATCCAACGCATGACCTCGAGTTGGCAGTAGTAGTGTTCGCCCTCAAGCTTTGGCGTCACTACTTATATGGAGAAGAATTTGTAGTTTATATAGATCATAAAAGTTTGAAATATATTTTTACACAAAAAGAATTGAACATGCGTCAAAGGCGTTGGATGGAATTCTTGAAAGATTACGAGTTTGCCATTAATTACCAACCCGGCAAGGCAAACTCAGTAGCTGACGCTCTCAGTCGAAAATGAGAAGGGTCCTTAGCCTACATGCGCCTACAGCGATTCGAACTCATGGAAGAACTGTTCAAATGGATACCAGAAGTGAGACACGATGGATCGCTAATGATGATGCAGCACCTAGTGCCAGATGTGATAGGAAGTATCATAGAAGCACAAGTGGAAGACACAGAGTATCAAGATATGATGATAAAGACAAGTATGGTAACAATGAACCTCAAGATCTCTTCGGATGGTGGCATCAAGTATCGCGACCGGCTATGGATATCGAACAACCCGGAACTCCGAAGAGAAGTGCTAGACGAATGTCACAAATCTGAGTTTGCAATCCATCCAGGAAGTATAAAGATGTACAAGGATGTGCAGATGAGTTACTGGTGGCCAGACATGAAGAAGAAGATAGCGGAGTACGCCTCCAAATGCATTGTGTGCCAACATGTCAAGATCGAACATCAGAAGCCACAGGGAACCTTAAAGAGTCTGGGTATCCCACAGTGGAAGTGGGAAGAAATATCGATGGATTTTATCACAAGTCTACCACGGACTCTGAAGGGGCACGACGCCATTTGGGTTATAGTGGACCGACTTACTAAATCGACTCACTTCCTACCCATCAAAGTAAAACAATCTCTTGAAAGCCTCATGGATCTATATGTGCAGGAGATTGTTAGGCTTCACGGGATCCCAGGTTCACCTCCAGATTTTGAAAGAGCCTCCAGAATACTTTTGGGACAAAGCTCCGGTATAACACATCATTTCATCCTCAGACGGATGGCCAATCGGAGAGAACAATCCAAACGTTGGAAGACATGTTGAGAGCATGCGTTTTGGATTGGCATGGTAATTGGGATAAACACCTTCCTCTCATAGAGTTTTCCTACAATAACAGTTTCCATGCTAGCATAGAGATGTCTCCCTTTGAAGCACTGTACGATCGCCCATGTCGCTCTCCGGCATGCTGGTGCGAAGTTTGAGAAAGGAATGTTTTAAGTGCCGAATTACAGAAGCAGACGCAGGAGTATACAGACAGGGTGGAGCTAATAAAGAAAAGAATGAAGTCTGCTCAAGACCGTCAGAAAGCCTACGCGGATAAGAAGCGTCGAGAACATAAGTTCAAGGTGGGCGATCAAGTTCTGCTCAAGGTCTCCCCCACTAAATGAGTAATGCGTTTCAGCAAACGGGGAAAATTCAGCCCAATGTACGTAGGCCCGTTCGAAATACTCGAGATGGTTGGAGACTCAGCGTGCAGGTTAGCCCTGCCTCCGGCGTATTCAAGGGTACACAACATCTTCCATGTCTCGCTATCCAGATGTACAAACACGACTACGCCAACGTGATCCAAATTGAGGAACCAAACCTCAAGGAGGATCTGACATATGAGGAACGATCCACGAAAATATTGGAATACCAAGTACATCAACAAGGGAAAAAGAGGGTAGCGCTGATCAAAGTGGCATGTAAGCATCACCAAGGAAAAGAAGCAACTTGGGAAGTCGAATCGGAAATGCGAGAGAAATTTCCTGAACTTTTCGATAAGCCTTAACCCTTATTCAAATTCGAGGATGAATTTTCTTTTTAGAGGGTAATAATGTGACGTATCAATTTTTAATAAAAAAAAGAAATTCGAAAGGTCGGCAGGGGAGGTGTCGCCTCCCCTAACCTTCCGCCGTTTCGCCTCGGCCGGAGCATATAAGAGGGGAGGGAGGGCCGCAGTTGCACCCTCTTGGAACCCTCGACCTTTCCCCCTCTCCTCCATCTTCGTCTTCCTCCTGATCGGCGACATCGCGACGCATGCACGGTCGAACAGAGGCGACGACGCATTCCCGTTCAGCGCGCACCCTCGACCGATCCACGAACACGAACGCCCCTCGACGTGCGTGTAGAAGAGACGCACCTTCCTCGTCCATCAGGAACGTCCGACGATCGACGGACGACGAGCAGTGGCCAGAAAAACTTCGATAGTCGAACAGGAAAAGGTACCCTTAGCATTTTAAATCCCTAGACGATGAAATATCGATTGTTGAATGCGTAGGATAGGTTCAATATGATACTGTCTTAAATGACCACTATTCCTGAGATTTCAGGTTTTCTCCCACTTGTATCTCGAATGAAGGGTGATGCTAAAGGACATACTCCTTTCCTTAAAGATTAAAGTATTATGCCAGAGGGACAGGTAGCTAACTGATGAGACAGTGAACCTACAGATCTTGTAACCGACCACTGTTCCTGGATTGTAGGAATTCTTCCCCTTATCTTCCGAACTGGGTGAGGTATTAACACCCACCCCTTTTCCCTCATGTGCTTTTTGGCATCAGAGAATCAGAGAGGTACCTCTGGCTTTCCAACCTAATAAAGTCAAACTCGCATAGGACAATCAACCCTAATGATATTCTAGTAATGTAAAAGACGTAGTACAACTCACAGTAAAGCAAAACAAAATAAAGTATTGTAAAGAAGACAGAGATAATGTAAAGTAAAGTATAGCACAACATAGCAGAGACATCGTAAAGCAAAGTCAAAGTAAAATAAAGATAAAATATTATTATAATAAAGAACAGAGTACTGACTCGAACGAAGATTTATATATTGCTTTTATCGATTCTTATTTCACCGTCTATAACTATTATACTGGGCATGTTTGCTCATGGGTATTCTATTCTCCTGCATTGGGATTTTGCAGGTGAGAATGCCAACTGAGGAAATAATGAAGAGCGCAGAATTTGGAGAATACTGCACATGACTGATATGTCTACTCCGAGCTTTTTATCGTATTTCTGTTTAAAGCATACTTTGTTCAGAACCATTATGTTTTACTTCCGCTCATAGAACATCAGACAAGTCTTACCATGAACTTCCGCATACTTTATATTATTTGGACATCATAGACTTCTGCATATTTTCTATATATATGAGACGTTATGAACTTCCGCATTTAAAGTCCCATATCACGTTTATTATTATTTTATTAATATCACGTAAGCCATTTTGTTGAATGGGCAAGGTTAGTAGAGTAATAGGCAATGTAGCGCTCCCGGAATTAAGCTGACCGTCTACGTGATGGGAGGTGTGATTTTGGGGGGTTACAATAGGTCTATAGGAGAAATCCTAACACATGATCAGGTAGACTATTTTTTAGTCTACAAATGTAACTTTTAACTTATTTCTGTGGGCAAAATTTATCTGACACAGCAAAAATGTCCTCTTAATTTAAATCATAATAATTAATCAGATTATTCTAATTAATCGAAGTAATTTAAGAAAAAATGTCGTAATATTATTTCTATTGGGTAAAAAAATCTTAACCATATATGCACGTGTAAAAAAACATTTATTTCTTGAAAATATTCTTTTTTTAACTTTTACCGTTGTAATTTGTGTTTTTATAATTTATTTAAGTGAGAGTTATGCAGCACAGCAGTTACAAACAAGCCGTTACAATTTTGTAAATTTCGACGCAAATAAATAAATAGATAAATATATAAACTTAATTAACGAAAAGAATAGGACAAGGAAATATATCAACTTTTGCTTTCTCCTACTCGCACTTGTCGTGTCGGATGCGGCTATAAATAAGCACCACATCTGACCGCATGCTCAAACCTCTTCCACAATAGCAGCAATGACAATGCAGCGCTCTACACTGTCTTCGTCTGATCTTGCTGCCCGTGTACTCCTCGCCTGCTTCCTTCTTCTCTCGTGCTTCGAAGGGGCGACGCTGGCGAACACCACCATCATGGTGGAGAACAACTGCCCCTACTCGATATGGCCGGGCGTCTTCTCCGACCGTCACTCTATAGCAGTTGGGAACACCGGCGTCACCCTCGCCCCCGGCGCGTCCTTCCACGTCGCCGCTCCCTACCTCTGGAAGGGCCGCATCTTGGCCACCACCGTCTGTTCTTTCAAACCTAAATCTTCCTCCGGCGACGTCTTGGACGAGAAGGCATGCAACGGCGCCTACGACCCCAACATCCCGACCTCGCACGTCCTGTTCAGCCTCGGCAGCTCGGTCCCGAACTCCACGGACTACTACTCCATCAGCCTCGTCGACGGCTACAACTTGCTCGTCAAGGTGGTGCCCCAAGGCCTCGACGGGAGGGACAACGACTGCACGTCCCTCGAGTGTATTGTGGACATCAACGAGCAATGCCCGACGGAGCTTAGGGCGACATTGCCAGACGTCCTCTGTTGGAATTTATAACAGATATAAATTCTAGAGATTGCGGAATACCTCTTGCAGTGGAAGCGGATCGTCAGATCTTTCACACGAACTCTTGACGAACGCACTTGCACCTCAGGATCGGGAACCGAACCTCTGAGGAACGGAACTCTTTGTCACAGCACAAGTACTCTGGACGAACCTCTGCGAAAGTGTGTTTGTGACCTATGCTATGGGTCCCCTTTTATAGGGTGGGGAGACTTGGGCGACAAGTTAGGCAGAACGCATCACGCACGTTCATCACGCGTATGATGATGTGTCTGCGTAGGCATGCATCTCGTCCTAATGGGCCGCGCGTATGTGCGGCCCATGTGCCCAAAAGGACACTATTCCAACAATATTCCACTTGCCCGCATTGGACATTGTACTTTCGTTTATCCAGAATTTGTAAATGTGCCATGCGACCCACAAGTACAAACACGCTTCTTTATAGGAGTTAGAAAGATACATGTTTAGGTTCAATCGCTCAATTATCTTTAGAGCGTATGTCGTGCCCGTTAGGGATTCATGATAGCTCACATATGAGCCAACAAATGCTCAAATAATATAACTCGTTATGCCCTACATCTATCTTGCAACATAGTTAAGATAACACATGTCTTGCTCCGCGGTAACTATCTTTCACATACACTATTTTCAAAAAAATAGTTGGCCAATTGTATGCGAAAGCTTTATGCAGCTCATAACAGTTTTTTCTCTTGCCCTCATGTCTTTTAGTAGTGAATTAGCTGCTTTTCTAGACATGGCTCGTCATGCTACTTTACTTTTCACTTTTGAATACCATGCTAAAGTAGCAAGCATTAATTCCTTTTCTTAAGACATAGTCAAAAGTCTAAGGGCACGTGCAGATGAAACATCTATCAGAGACTCACACCATGAAGACCATTGAACTAATCAATTCATCATGTCTCTTTAGGTCGACTTTGCATACTTGGTACTAAACACAGGTACTGCGATGGAGACTCCCACTGAATGAGCGTATGTCTAACTCTGTTTAATTACACACCGCACAAACTTAAGTCCAGTCGCTAACTTTTAACGCCTGACCCGAGTTTTCAAATTGCTCGCTAATCAATAGCGCCAAATTTAAATCTCGCATCTGTCCTCTCTCTCTCTAAATCAGGCGACAATGAGTTACTAAAATTCATGTTAAATCACACTATGACTCACATAGTTCATTCCGCTCGCTATCTTCGTGAGCGCCGAAAATATTTGTTCGTGTGAGTGAACAAATCTAGACCTGATCAACATACTTTTCACATGCATAACAAACTTCACAACAATGAATTTATCAAGAAAAATAATATTTTATTCATTGAAAAATTTGAGTACATCATTACATTTATAATCTACGCAGCCCTAAGGCATTTACATGTCTTAAGAATGCCTCTCTTGGCAATGGCTTAGTGAATGGATCAGCAAGATCTGCAGTACCCTTGAGGTATCTTATGATTCTCTTCACCGCCTTTCAGTGTTGACGTTCTGTATTAGCCTGATATCAACTAACTAGACCTACGGTAAAACATATGTCTGGCCAAGTACACATCATAGCGTACATCAGGCTGCCGACTACACTCGCATAAGGAACATTGGACTTTTTTTTTGTTCCTCTGGAATTTTTTGGGCACATGTCCAAGCTTAAAACCTCGCCTTTCATAATAGGAGTGTTAATAGATTTACAGTCATCCATGCGGAATCGTTCCAAAACCTTTTTTATATATGATTCCTACGACAAGGCAAGGAGTCGTTTAGGACAATCGCGTTGGATTTTCACACCCAGTATGTATGCTGCTTCACCCATGTCCTCCAACCATTGCTTAATGGTAATGACATAGTCTCTTTTATTCCCAGCTATTAGAATATCGTCGACATATAACTTCAGGATATCAAAATTATTCTCGGATTTATGAACATACACACAATGATCTTCATCAATCATATTAAAATCGTACGAAATGATTGACTGATGAAATTTCAGATACCACTGTCTAGATGATTGTTTGAGTCCATAAATGGACCGGCGCAGCTTGCAAACTTTGCGCTCTTCTCCTTTTACAATGAAGCCTTGATGTTGCTTCATGTAAATTTTCTCATCTAGTTCTCTATTGAGAAATGCGATTTTTACATCCATTTGATGTAATTCTAAGTCCATATGTGCGACTATAACCAATACTAGGCGAATTGAAGCAAACCTTACAACTGGTGCAAAAGTTTCTTCATAGTCAACACCCGTAGATTGGGTGAAACCTTTCGCCATTAGACGGACTTTATATCTCTCAATTGATCCATCCACGCCACGTTTAATTTTGAGAACCCATTTGTTCTCAATTGCCTTACGGCCTGGCGGGAGATCAACCAAGTCACAGACTTGATTTTTCTACATGGACCCTAACTCTTCCTCCATTGCCTTAATCCATTCTTCATTAGCAGGGGACAAGAGAGCTTCTTTGATAGATTTTGGCTCAAGTTCATCTTTCAGACTTACTATGTTGACCTCATGTGGTTCATATTCATGCAGCCCTTCGATTTCAAAACATCGGCGCATAACATATTTTCTAGTACTTCGTCGAAGAGAACCTTCAGGTTGGTCATCAGTTGATGGTTGTGAATCTTTCCCACTCGGATCAAGTTGTGGGATAGAGGAGACTAACTCCTCAACTGATTGATCCACTTGAGCCGTCAACTCATGATCTTCCTCTACATCTATGAGAAATCCCTTGTCTATCTTGTCTTGCTTAGGAAATTCGTTCTCTATGAATGTCACATCTCTACTTTTGATTTTCATTACCGTACCATCTTCTCTTTCTCCTATGAATACATAACCCTTAGAGGTTTCACAATATTTATAAAAATACATTTCTGCCCTATAGGACCCAACTTCCTATACTTATGAGAGTTATTTAGAACATAGGCTGCGCAACTCTAATGGCGCAAATAACTAAGGTTAGGCTTTCGACCTGTCCAAAGTTCATAAGGTGTGGTAGAAACGGATTTCGATGGTACACTATTTAAAATGTAAGCTGCAGTCAATAATACATCTCCCCAATACGAAATTGGGAGATTAGCTTGCGCCATCATGGATCGGTCCATATCAAATAATGTACGATTCCGTCTTTCCGCAACACCATTTTGTTGTGGAGTTCTCGGTACTGTTAGTTGCCTAACTATACATTTTTCAGCACATAACTTTTTGAATAAATCAGAGAGATATTCACATCCACGGTCAGTTCGCAATGCTTTAATCTTGCGATCCACTTGATTCTCTGCCATGTTCATGAATCGTACAAAACAATCCAATGCTTCAGATTTATGATAAATCAAGTATACAACATCGTAATGTAAATAATCATCAATAAATATGATGAAATAAGAGAAATTATGTCTTGCGTGAATATTCATCGGTCCACATATGTCCGAATGGATTAATTGTAATGGGTACTCGACGCGTTTTCCCATCCCAAATGGTGTTCTTATTTTCTTACCAGCTAGACATTCCTCACATGTTGAAAGATCAACTTTTGCGAGAGACCCCAAAAGGCCTTCTCTAGCAAGTCTATTCATTCGATCTTGATCAATATGTCCTAGTCTGACATGCCAAATGTTGGCACTATCATTCACATCAACAGATGCTATAAAAGAATAACTATTAGCAACAGATGCTATATTTAAAACATAAAAACCATTATTGAGAAAACCATTGCATAGAAGAACATTGTCATAAGATATTGTCATTTGTTTGCTCTGGAAACTTATTACATAACCAAGTTTGTCTAATGATGACACAGAAAGTAAATTTCGTCTAAAAGTTGGAGCATATAGAACGTCGTGAAGGTAAAGTATTTGGCCGTTGCGAAGTTCTAACTTGCACGATCCAATGCCTTTAACTTCAACTCTTTCGTTGTTTTCAACGTAAATCCATTTGCTTCCCGCACTTATTCGACGAAATTTCATGAAGACCCGCAATATCTCGCTACATGGTCGGTGGCTCCTGAATCTGCAATTCACGAAGGATGAGTTTCAGCAATTAAGGCACAACTTGAGACATAAGAAAAAGAATTGTGATCAGGACAAACCTTCTTTGGCTTAGTGCAATCACGAGCAAAGTGACCACGTTTGCTACAATTGTAGCACTTTACTTTATTCATGTCTACTTTGCCGTCACGTTTTCCACGTTTGTGCTGGTGGCCTTGGGCTTTCTTCTGTCCAGCATTTTCGCTCTTATTATTTTGTTGCGACTTATGCGACCTTTTTCTCTTGGATTGGGAACAGCTCTTAGTTCACCATTGTCAGCAACTAATGCTTCAGAGGTTTGATTCATGGCTTGTAGGGCCTCATCCTCCTTTTCAATGTGGCGAGCAGCTTGGTCAAAAGTTTTGACACCTTCGTTGTGCATCGAATTACAACGCATATGTTCCCAACTTTTTGGAAGAGAGCGGATCAGAGCTTGCACCTGTTGCTCATCATCGAGCACTTGTCCCACACTTTTGAATTCACGGATCATGTTAGACATCTCTTGGATATGCTCCCTCATCGTATGATTTGGTCACTTCCGATAAGAGTCAAACTTGATCTGAGCATCCGACGCTTGGTGGTCGTAGTGACCCATACTTATTGCGGAGCGCCGCCCATATTTCGAATGTTGTCTTATAGACTTCGAATTCGCACAGCAAGGAGTTATTCATCGTGCTCAGCAACGTAATGCGAGCAATACGATTCTTTTTGGTTCAGGCCTGATAGACCTTCATGTCCCTCTGGCATTGGGCATTATGTCCGGGTGCAGGTTCAGTGACAACATGGTTAATGATCTCCAAAACCTCTTGTTCTTCTAGAAGATATTGGACCTTACGGTGCCAAATATCATAATTGTCGTCATTGAGCTTCTCATTCTTGTTCAGGTCAGCAATTATTATTTTGAAACCCATGGTCTAGTTTGGTCACAAAAAAAATTAGGAGAAATCAGTCTTATGCATGTTTTAATTTTGTCCGCAAACAACATAAAAAAATGAAATAACAATATTAATGAAGTAATGACATCGAGAGGTTGTTGGACTCTCACTCATCTCCAAGAAATATTATTATTCATTATTTTAACAATGCGACAAAATTTTATCTAAATGATTGAATTTTGAATCAACATATAATTCAAAATTTTCTACTCTATCCATTTTGAATCAACTTATAATTCAAAATCATCGAAATTCATTTCGTGTGATGCACCAAATTATTTCTAATATGACCAGGACAATCAGGACTAGTGCAACGGGAGCTCCCACTGTCCTTCGCCTCGACATTACATTGAAAAAAATTGTGCTCCCACTGTCATACATCAACCCTATTTCTGGAGACTGCGTTGACATGCACCAGTCCAGTTCCTCGGAACCTTTCTAGACATGCATTTCGGATCACACACCACTCAACAGAAAGACGTTGGTTATTGTGACAATATTTGAATCTCAAGGTGCCTTAGTCCTACAAAAGAACTACATATGTTTCATGTATTCTTTAATTACCTATAGTTTGTATAATTAGACAAACTAATTATTTTATCATAGGCTTTGCATGAAACATGTATTTCAGCACATGATCAAAATTAATATTGCCATCTTAATTAATTCTCACAAAAGGAATTAATTTTAATTTAATCAATTTCAAATTAATTTGAAATTTAAGGCAAATTATCATGCTTAACAAGATTGGACATACCAATTTGATTTTAACACACAGTCAAAATTTTAATCACAGAAATAAATATTTCATAAACGAAGATATTTATTTCATGCATGATAACGCATTTATTGACATGCAAATCTAATAATTTAATTTAATACTTTAAATCAACAAATAATTTTCTTTTGATAAGATTAAATTGCATGCAATATCACAAAAAAATTTATGAGGAAATAACAAAATTTTCCTGATTTTATAATAGACATTTTCTATTTTTAGATTATTTTAAAAAATTGGCAAAAATCAGAAAAGAAAAAAAACTGTTTATTGGGCCTCTCAGTCAGCCCAATTGTCACTTCTCATATGTGCAACTCTTTTGCACTCAAATCGGGCCTTCCAATGGGCCGTGTGCTTGTTGGAATAGTTTTCTTTTTTTTCTCTTTTTTTTCCTGGACATATGGAAAAAAAATCCGAAAGATTCACCAAAAAATATTAAAATAAATCCGAAAAATATATTATGGTCTAGGTTCATCTATAATATATTTGTGATGACAAACTCTATTTTGTCCATTATTTGTGATCATACAACTGAGGTGCACAGATATCAAATAATAACAAATATTATTTTTTCGTCGCAATCACGAGTTCGAGAAAAATCTAAAAAAGCTCTGATACCAATGTTGGAATTTATAATAGATATAAATTCTAGAGGTTGCGGAATATCTCTTGCAGCGGAAGCGGATCGTCGGGGCTTTCACACGAACTCTTGACGAACGCACTTGCACCTCGGGATCGGGAACCGAACTTCTGGGGAACGAAACTCTTTGCCACAGTACAAGTACTTTGAACGAACCTCTGCGAAAGTGTGTTTGGGACTTATGCTATGGGTCCCCTTTTATAGGGTGGGGAGACTTGGACGACAAGTTAGGCAGAACGCATCACGCGCGTTCATCACGCGTATGATGATGTGTCTGCGCAGGCATGCGCCGCGCGTTATGTGCGGCCCATGTGCCCAAAAGAGCACTATTCCAACACCCTCAATGCCCCAGCGATGGTGGGCTGCCGGAGGGCGTGCCAGACGTTCGGGACGAATCTTGATTGCTGCCTGGGGAAGTATGAAAACTCCCGAGTGTGCCCGACGACTCAGTACAGCAACTTCTTCAAGAAGGCGTGCGCGCAGGCGTCGAGCTACGCCCAGGACAAGCCCATCTCCCCTCCCGCCTGCCCAGCCAGGGCCACGCCCTCCTACAAGGTCGTCTTCTGCCCTGCTCCAAGCGCCTCCAGCGAGCTGACGCCGGAGGTCGACGAGGGACTTGCACCAACACTCCCGGAGCTCAACTCTGCAAGCCCCGAGATGCTTGGCTTCTTATTCTGTAAACCCTTGGCCGCCGTAATCCAAAGCTCGTGGACGTTGTTGGTAGCCGGAGTTATTGCGGCAGTAGTGTTGGCGGCTGCATATCTCATACGTGAGGCGTGCAAAGGCCTCCCTCAAGAACTCCCAATATATCACAAATAGAGTTAAATTCTATTAGAATAGTTTGAGGCTTGATTAGAAACTTTCGTTCGTATGACATTTGTTTGCTAATATTTTAATTTCATTGTAATAGATTCCATCTTGAAAAAAAGCTTGTAATAGATATTTGTTTTTTTTTTGTATATGAGCTTATAAAAGAAAGTTTTGTTAGTTCTGGCTCAATCATGTTTTGAGAAACTTACAATAGTACGTTATGTTTTTGTGGTTATTTGATTTCAATGTTGGCTTTTGGAAAATGGTGTTAGGACTCGTTTTCTATCTTAAATACAGACTATATATCTTTTCCCATTTTCATTTTATATCCAAATAATCTATCAAAAGTAAAATAAAAAATATTTAAAACGAAATATAAACAAGCCTTAGTTTCTAAGATTCTATGACTAAAATTTAACATTATCAATTTTTTGACAAAAAATAAAATATCAAATTATTAATATGATTGAGAAAAAACTATTTTTTAATATTCTGTTTTTCTTAATACTCTCTATTTGCATTTCAATGAATAAATGAGTAGTGTTGTAGACTTTTGTCTGATAATTCTCGAATAAAGGAAAAAACTTTGATCATTTTGCTTAACAATAAAATGAGTAGACGTAGCGCATATTAATGAAAAGATCCTTTAGATTTTTTTTTCAAGCCACAACATAGGTTCCACGACTATCCAACAGTAGTAGGATATAGTTAATTTGACATCCTAATGCAAGGAGAAAATTAAAATTAATTTGATAAAAACATTAGTTCATTCTCCATGGCAAAATTGGTTGATGACCGCCAAATTATTTGAAGATGATGATATTTTTGGTTAAATTTCATTAAATGCCCTTTAAATTTAGTTATTTCTTTAATTCTATTCTCCAACTTTACTTTTATAACTAAATTATCCTCCAACTATAAATTTCTAACTAAATTATCCTCTAACTATAAATTTATTTCAACGTGAGATGTTAAAATAATAATATAATTTTTTAAAAAAAATAAAAAATGAGGAGGGCATGTCCCCTCCTCTTCTCCCTTGCCGCCTCCTCCGACTGATTGTCGATGCTTAAACAGCCCGAGGGAGAAGAGGAGGGGCATGACCGTCCTCATTTTTTTTAAAAAAAATATATTACTTTTTAATATTATTTTAGGGGGCCATATTAGACCCCTACATATATGGAAGAGGGAGAAATATGATACATAGATTGCACAATAAAAAAAATGGGCTATAGTAGGTAAAAATGGTAAGCTGATGAAATAATGAATAAATTTAATTAAGTACCATCAAATTTTGACGATTTTCCATCGCTTTCCTTTAACTTCACTTTGTAATTAGATTGTTCTTTATTTTTAACTTATTTCACTGAATGTTCTTTGACTAAAAATAGTTAATTTTTCAATCATTTTAATGATGACACATTATTTTAAAATAAAATTTATATAAAATATTAAATGAGGGTGGCACACCCCCTCTTCTTTCAGTACCCATCCTCTCCAGTGCCGAAGAGGAAAGGGCACAGTGCAAAGACGAGAGGGCACGATGCCAAAAAGAGGGCGCCGCCCCTCCACCTCTCCAGTCTGACGTTGGAGAGAAGAGGAGCCTCCCCCTCCCCTATATGCACACACAAAGGAGGGGGAGGGGAGTACTCCTCCCCGTCTTTGAAGAGGAGGGGGGACCCTCCCCCTCCTCTGCATGCGGAGGGGTCCCCTCTGCGTGTGCGCGTGAAACAACCAGATGAAGGGGAGGGCGCTTTAGTGTAGGCCGGCAACAACAGGAGGAAGAGGGAGAGTGTGCGATCGTGCTTTTTTATTTTTATTTTAATATTTTATGTAATTTTTATTTTAAAATAATGTACCACATTAGTGAAACGATCAAAAAATTGATTATTCTCGATCGAAAGGACATTTAGTGAAATAAGTTAATAGATGCAGGATAATTTAATTACAAAGTGAAGTTGAAGGACAACATTGGTTAAATGGGTAAAGTTAGAGGATATTTAATGAAATTTATTCATGAAATAAGTTGTAATTGGAGGGTAATGTGATTATAGAATAAAGTTGGATGGGCATTTAGTAAACTTTACTCTTCATATTTTTTTTTGGAAGGAGTTCAACTAAGACTTTCGGATATCACTATCTTCTCTCCATGTCAAAAAATTAACTCGGAACTAATAGCTCCATTTGATCATGGGACACAATCTTATTAATTAGCTTTGCCGACCAAATTTGGATGACAAAAATATTTCGGTCTTTGCAAAATCAAATATAAAAAACACACTAATGGATTTTATTCTTCCGACCATGGACCTGAATTGTCTGGTGGTTAGGCCGATTGGTCAAACTGATTAAATTGGACAATCAAACAAATATTATGATTTTTTTCTCTTGTAACATTATATTCCTTCTCACTAGAACATCCTGCTCTCAATTGTCTAACATCGTCCTCCTAATATTATGAACATTAATGGTTATTGTAGAAATTAATCCTGGCCATTGATCCTTAAGTTGATAACATTTGATTCGTTAACTTTTGTTAAATATGAATTGTTGAGCCATGACTCTGATCTCAACAACATTTGTATCACTAAGTTGCACACAGTGGGATGGGAGGGTCTTCACATCTATCAAATCCCATGGAGTCTTTTTTTTTTCTTCCCTTATAGTCTTCTTTCAATTATACATCTATATATATTATTTTAGGATAAAATTTTATCATTTAAGAATTATCTTTTGTTATTTGCACATATTTTTATATATTAAATTCCAGATTAATTGTTTTTTTAATTAAGTGAAGAGTTTCACTGACATTACTTTGGAGTTAACGTTAATTTGTGTAATTATTGATTTTTGGACATTCCAAAGCATATGTTTTTTTTTTAACTTGAGTTTTTTTATAAGTATGTAGAGAACAAAATTCCCAAACTTGAGAAACATCCGTTAAATAGTTATTTAGTTTGTTCGTAACATGTAATATTATTTTCCTCTAATTATATTTGTGCATCATTGGGGCCTTATCTTTAAATCATTTTGAGAACCATTAGATGTAAAGTTTCTTTCCGATTTTTTCGGCATTAATTCAACGTAATGGCGAAGCTATTATTGCATTTTTGTAAGTAAAAAAAATTAACTATAACACTATTATAGTATGCATATTGTTAATAGGAAAAATAATTATGCTACCTTCTTTAAAAGTTAATCATCATTCATTTCATAATAAATGATGAATTTAAAAATTATTCAATTAATTAGATCATCATTCATCGTGAATCGAGTGGTGATGATTGTGCTACTCTTAAAAGATAGTACAAATATTAAATTCTTGTTAATAATACCTTGAATTTTATTCCAATCTAAAATTCGTCCGTATACACTTAAAAAACGCCCTCACTTTACAAGGGTCAATGTGAAGAAATCCTAACACATATAAATCGCGTAGGCTATCTTTTACTCTACAAATATAACTTTTAACTTATTTCTGTCCGCAAAATTTATCTGACATAGCAAAAATGTCCTCTTACTAATTTGATTTAAATCGTAATAATTAATCAGATTATTCTAATTAATCGAAGTAATTTAAGAAAAAATGTCGTAATATTATTTCTATTGGGTAAAAAAAACTTTACCATATATGCACGTGTAAAAAAACATTTATTTCTTGAAAATATTTTTTTTTAACTTTTGCCGTTGTAATTTGTTTTTATAATTTATTTAAGTGAGAGTTATGCAGCACAGCAGTTATAAGCAAGCCGTTATAATTTTGTAAATTTCGACGCAAATAAATAAATAAATCTACTTAATTAACCTGATGCGAAAAAGAATAGGACAAGGGAGAAAGAATCGTGGAGTCCAATCCCAATCGTTCTCGCACTTGTCGTGTCGAACGGCGGCTATAAATAAGCACTACATCCGCCACATCCGACTCCATGCTCAAACCTCTCCACAATAACAACAACCACAATGCAGCGCTCTACACGGTCTTCGTCTGTTCTTGCCGCCCGTGTCCTCCTCGCCTGCTTCCTTCTTCTCTCATGCTTCGCAGGGGCCACGTTGGCGAACACCACCATCACCGTGGAGAACAACTGCCCCTACTCGATATGGCCGGGCGTCTTCTCCGACCGCCACTCCGTAGCAGTTGAGAACACCGGCGTCACCCTCGCCCCCGGCGCGTCCTTCCACGTCGCCGCGCCCTATCTCTGGGAGGGCCGCATACTGGCCACCACCGTCTGCTCTTTCAAACCTAAATCTTCCTCCGGCGACGTCTTGGACGAGAAGGCATGCAACGGCGCCTACGACCCCAACATCCCAGCCTCGCACGTCCTGTTCAGCCTCGGCAGCTCGGTCCCGAACGCCACGGATTACTACTCCATCAGCCTCGCCGACGGCTACAACCTGCCCGTCAAGGTGGTGCCCCAAGGCCTCGACGGGAGGGACAGCGACTGTGCGTCCCTCGAGTGCACCGCGGACATCAACGAGCAGTGCCCCGCGGACCTCCGAGCGACGTTGCCAGACGCCCTCAATGCCCCAGCGACTGTGGGCTGCCGGAGCGCGTGCCAAACGTTCGGGACGGACCTCGATTGCTGCCTGGGGAAGTACGAAAACCCCCGAATTTGCCCGACGACTCAATACAGCAAGTTCTTCAAGAAGGCGTGCCCGCAGGCGTCGAGCTACGCCCAGGACAAGCCCATCTCCCCTCCCGCCTGCCCAGCCAGGGCCACACCCTCCTACAAGGTCGTCTTTTGCCCTGCTCCAAGCGCCTCCAGCGAGCTGACGCCGGAGGACGACGAGGGACTTGCACCAGCACTCCCGGAGCTCCACTTTGCAAGCCCCAAGAAGCTCCGCTTCTTCTTCTGGAAATCCTTGGCCGCCGTAATCCAAAGCACTTGGACGTTGTTGGCAGCCGGAGTTATTGCGGCAGTGTTGGTGGCTACATTTCTCGTACGCCATGCGTGCAAAGGCCTCCCTCAAGAACTCCCAATATATCACAAATTATAAAATGGGCTGAGGCTTGATTAGAAACTTTCTTGTGTACTTGATGACATTTTTTATGGCATCTTGTAGTGTTTTAATTTCATTGTAATAGAGATTACTTTTTTAGAAGTTTCCAATGTACACGAGCTTATATTATGAAAGAAAGTTCTGTTAGTTCTGGCTCAATCATGATTTGAGAAACTTTCCCATAATCCCATGTACTTGATGTTTTTGGAGGTTATCTTATTTCAATGTTAGCTTTTGAAACACGGGGTCATGTGTTTTTTTTTCCTTAAAATAGGACTCATCTTCTATATTAAAACATAGACTATATATCTTTTCCATCTTCATTCTAAACGCAAATAATCGATTAAAAGTAAAAATACAATAAAGTAACAATATTTGAAACGAAATAAACAAGCCTTGGTTTCTAATCAAGACTCGAATGTTAAAAAGACTAAAGTTTAATTAACATTGTTAGTCATTTTGACAGAATTAAAATATCAATTTATTAATATGCTCAAATGTTGCAAAAACAATTAACTATTTTTTAATACTCCCTATCTGAATTTCAGTGAATAAATGAACAGTTATATGGACTTTTATCTGACAATTACTGAATGAAGAAAAAAAAACATTGATAATTTTGCTTAGGAATGTAACGACTCGGAAGGAGAATGGGGCACCACGATCACTTCAGAAATCAAATATGATGCTACTACTTCCATATCGTTAATAAGTTGTGGCAAACAAGTTTAGTTGTAAGAAAGCTTTCATGCTTCATTTTAAAAACCAAATATTATAAATAAACTATGAGAGTTAAGGAAGAAAATTAAGGTATGAGGACTAATGTCTATGACAATGGATGGGTCAAATAGGATAATAAGGACTTGAGAGCTAGGAATTGAAATTTTATTTTATCTTTAATCTATTTTAGTCCAAACCTGTCCAGATCACTCGAAATAATCGAATTGGATAGACCAACCTAAGTTTTGATTAAAAAAAGGGTCAATGATGTATCTGAGTTTTGAGTCATCCATGATCCATTTGAGCCCCAAGATATTTGTCCGAGCATTTTTCTTTTGCATGTGTTTTTTTTTAATGAAAACACTATTATGTTGTAGCATGTAGGGGTGACTTTTGCAGTCATCCTTGAAGTCGTAAGAACTAAGAAGTGCTCCTCGAGAAGGTAGTTTCTTTTAGGGCAAGCAATTCTGATGAAGTGGTTAGCCGATGTTGGGGAAATGAGGTGGATGAAGTGGGAGCAAACCATGTGATGGAAAGCACTACAAATTGAACAGAATGTAGTAGAATCAATCAACCCCAAATCACCTCAGATTGTTTTGAATTCATTACCATATGTCCTTTCAACATCGTTTTGATTTTTTTTTTTAAGCTCACTGACTAGACAACGAGACCTCAAATATCTGACTATGCAGGCGGATCACATATGATTATAATTAGATTCAGATTCAAGGCATTATCAACACTCTCCTTCGATTCAACATTTTTTTTTCTCTCTCTTTATGTTCCTTCTTGCCAACATTGTACACCCCACTCCCTATTAACAACAAATTTTTTCTCTCCTTTTAAGAAATACTTGTGTGTACCAACCAAAAAATTCACCTAAAAAGTGCCATTTATGGTGGATTTTTGGATGTTACAATTGGTATTAGAGCAAATTTAAGATCTTGGATTTTTTAATGTTACAATTGGTATTAGCAAATTTAAGATCTAAGTCTAAGTATGATATATATAAGAAGTCTATATTCATGTGCAATCATAAAAAAAATAAAGAGTATGTAATATTTATGTTTCCTATATGTATGTAAATGGGTAACTAATGAATGGTTAATTATTATTTTGAAAAGGATGAAAGGAGTAGGGGTGTTCACGAGTCTGGGTTGGACCTGACCCGTGAATAAATCCGACCCGACCCGACCCGACCAATTGGTCGGGTCAGGACGGGTGGGGTCGGGTCAAGGCCCCTTGGGGCAGAAAATCTGACCCAACCTGAACCGGTTCGGGTCGGATTGCATCGGGTGGTCGGGTCACCCGACCACTTTTTTTAAATTTTTTTGTCTTACTTTTTATATTTATTTTAATATAAAAAATTAGTTAATAACTATTATAAAATATAAATGATGTTTTTTGAATATTTGAATAATATGTTCATAATTAAAATGTTTTACTTTAATATTTTTTCATTTAAAATTAAGTATAGGGCTAAAATTAAGCAAAAAAAGTAAAAAATTAAAAAATAATAAAAAGGTCGGGTCATCGGGTCGGGTCGACTTGGGTCCGACCCGATCACCACCCGATGAGTTGAGTCGTCGGGTTCACCGGGTCAACTCCACCATCTGAACACTCCTAAAAAGGAGGAAACTCGCCTTGAGGAATGCTTCAAGGGTACTCTGGGATCTAATTAAGAGCATGAATCAATGGACTCGTGCAATGGAGAAGAATATTGGGCACTTTACTCGCCCTTCCATAGAAAAGTTTTTGAAGTTGAGCCCTCCAACTTATGATGGGGACAAAGTCTCAGATAAGGTTGCATGTAGATATAATGTTGTATTAGATATAGTGACCTAAGAAGTTCCATGATGAATTATTCAAAGAGACGTATGATAAATTTTCTCACACAGGAAGACACTACAAGAAAAATGCAGTTTACAGACGGTTCTGACCATCTGTAATTTGCGAAAAATCATTGGATATCATAATTTCTGATGGGTTTTTTGACGGAACTGATTCGACAAAAAAATGGTCGTCGCAAATCATTTTCGACGGTCGAAAAAAATTATCGATAGTTCTGACGGTCATAACCCTCGCAAATGTCCGGCAGTCGTAACTGTCGATATATACGAATATGACCGTCGTAAATTATTTAATTATAAATATAAAATACTATATATAGTTATATATAATATTTATTTTTTTAGTTTATCGTCGATTTGAACCGTCGCTAATCATTACCGATTGTCTTGACCGTCGAAAATTGTGATGATTTAGACTGTCACTAATTATACTAACAAAATACTCGGTACATTATATTACTTTCATTTATCGACGATCGGAACCGTCAAAAATTATGACGGTCTAAATTGTCGCTAATTATATCAATAAAATACTCCTTATAACATATCATTTTACATTTACCGACGGTCTGGACCGTCGAAAATTGCGACGGATAGATACCCATCGGAAATTTTGACATTTCGTCATAAAATTCATCGCAAATTGTGACGAATTTCTATCCGTCGAAAATGATCCGTCAGAAAATCCCAATTTTCTTATAGTGAGACTGTCTGAAACCATTATCTCCCCCTCCATGTCAAAATCTAACTCAGGATTGATAGCTCGTCTTTGTCATGGGATAAAACCTTATTAATTAATTATATGCCAATAAAATCTGAATGACATGAATATTCCCTACTTTGTTATTTTAATCAAAACTAAATATACGAAACTCACTAACGAATTTTGTTCTCTTAGCCATCGGTCCGAAATGACTAGTGGGTTAGGTCGGAGTGGTCAAACCGATTAAATTGGACAATCAAGATGGATAATAATACATTAATGTAAAATAGATATAAAATCAACATACATAATAACTTAACACAAGTCATAAATACATAACAAACTTTTATGGTCACAATAATTTGCAATGGTTAATAGCCCAAATCAAATTCAATTTCATAAGAAACTTAACAATTGTTTCGGCTTTTTGCAAAATTTATTATTTTAGGAGAATGGCAATTCATCTTAGTACCTTTTTGAATTCTTGAAAATGTATTAGATGAATAAGTTAGATTTTCTTCCTGATGATTAACAATAGAAACAATAATTTTGTGGGTGGCCCCAGTTGAGTAAATGCTAAGAAAGGATGGAGGAAAGGATGAGAGAGAAAGGAAGCACCGATGACTCTACCTCTCTCATTGTCGGCTCTTTGTCATTGTCATAGGATCTCTGTGTCTATAAGATTTTGTTTGGTAATATCAAAATTAATGTTTCAAGTAGTATTTAACGATTTAAATGTTAATTTTTTGTTTGGTAAATAATAAAAATAAATAACGTGTAGTGTTTCACATAAAAATATTGAAAAGCTACTTCAATTAGTCTTTAGCATTTAGAGGTTATCGTTTTATAAATTTTTCTAATTTTATGCCTATTCAAATACATTTTTTCTTTTTAACTTATCTTATTATTTTCTCATTTTTATTTTATAAGCATTTAATTATATTTTTTTATATTCATGCTTAATTAATTGCAAATTATTTATATGTTAACAATGAATAAACAATATTTTGACAATTAATACTTTTATATCATGGGTGCACTATATAAAAATTATTGTCAATATAAATTTCTATATATTTTAACAAAAAAATACTTGTGAAATTTTATTTTATTTAATTAAGATATAAAAATTTAATTTATTTGTATTATAATATAATTTGTATAGTGCTTAAATTAAATTATATGACTTTGATTTTGTTATTTTATATTCATGAGCTAATTCTATCGTTAAGTTTACCAAACACTTATTTGTTACAACATCTAACCACTAATCATCATCCACTACCCGCTATGTGCTAGTTAATACATTATCCGCTAATTAAATTACTATCAAATCGTTAATAACGTCCTAAGGCAAGGGATGAGTCAAGACTTGAGTTGACCGTTAAGATTTTGAACTTTTTCTTGAAAAGTGATTTAGTGTAACCTACCCGATCACTCAAATTGGTCGGATTGGATGGTCCATCTTGAGTTTTAACACGGATAATTTGATCCATTTTGATCCCCAAGATATCGTTGAGAATTTTTCTCTCCTGCTTGAAAATGTTTTTAATCCAATATTGACAATTTTTCTCTCCTTCCACCACGTTTAATGATTTTTCCGCTCTTAATTTTCTCTTTTTTTCCCTTCTCACTCCTGCTCCCTATTCGCAATCTTCACCAGGGACAAATTTTATCATTTAAGAATTATCTTTTGTTACTTGCAAACATTTTTATATATTAAATTCCAGGTTAATTAGTTTTTATATAGCATTGCTGTAATATGCATATATCTGACACGGCAAAAATTTCATCTTAATAATTTTATTTGAATCGTAATACAACAATAACAACAACAAAGTCTTATCCCACTAGGTGGGGTCGGCTACATGAATCATACGTGATGCATGCAAAATATAACATATTTTAGATTATTATTTTAGTTAATTTTTCTGTAATTTGATCATGACATGCATCATTTTAGACCACTTTTAATCGTAATTCCGGATTTATCAATTTTAATTATTAATTCTATGAATATTTTAATTGTGGATGGATTAACTAAATTTTGATAATTATTTTACAGGAAAAATCGAGATTTAGATGGATTGTGCCGTATCGGCTGTAAATTCCGAAGAATTTAACATTATGGCCGAGATTAGGATAAAAAATTTATTTCTTACGGCCGAGATTTGGCTTTACTCCCAAGACGTTTTGGCCGAAATTCAAAGGGGTAACAAGTAAATGATTTTTTCTTTTGGGCGTAACAAGATAAATTCTTTCCTTACGGCCGAGATTTAGAAGGGGTAATGATAAAGGACTCTTCTTTATTACGACCGAGATTCGAAGGGAGTAAAGATAAGAAGGATTTATCTTTGGGCGTAATGACAAAAGGATTTATCTTTGGCCGAGTTTATCTCGTAAATTTTAAAGACAACCGTACGATGTTACGATCGAGATCAAATTGAAGGCCGTCCGCACCCTATAAATACGTGAAGAATCCATCGTTTCAATTCGTGCTCTGAAGTTCAGGTTTTCTTCCACGACGAGTCGTGAGTCTGCAGGCTACGACCAAGAGGAGAGAGGTGCGACGACTGAAAGTTGATCGCGACCCTGATCAAGTCCGAGAGGCTGCCCGACTGTCTGCCCGTGATCCGAAGCTTCGACTTTTATCTATTTGGGTGTAATTCTTCTAATTATTATTATTATTTTATTATCTCTCTAGAATTTCTAGGATGAACTCCATATTTTTAAGATTATTCATTTTAGGAGATTATTATCGAAGGGAAATTATTTGGACCCTATATTATTTGTTTTAATCTTTTCTGATCAATTAGTTAATTGTGCTTAATACTTTTAATTTAATTACTTGGATTTCTGAGTTGAGTAATTATCAGTTTGTGGACTATTTAATTTCAGAATTCATTAATTAAATTAATTGATTTTATGTGAAATTATAATTGACATAAATTTGATAACTAGTGTGTGGAGAATCAAGTTTATGTGGTCTATTAATCTATATCAGTTTGTGGAGTGATTAATAGTCTAGGATTTTCATATTAATGCATCTTAATTTTAATCTTATCTGACAAATATCAGTTTGTGGGACTTTAGGTTTGATTAAATTTAAGATAGTTTGATTTACCGGATTAAATAGTAGAATTACCAGTTTGTGGACTCTGTGATGTTAATCTTATAAATTAATAACTTGGGAAAATTTCTAATCCATTTTTAAAGATTAAATTTATCTTTTATGGTTCAAATATTTATCCTGATCTATTTTCATCCTAAGGCCTAACTTCAACACCATTATCTTATCTTTATCTTATTTTCTTTATTTTATTTCATAAAACCTCTTTCCAAAAATTCATGTTTTTCCTCTTTTATTAATTTATAAATGCAGATATTGAATTAATAATATTCCTCGTGGGTTCGACACTCGTACTCCTATTACTATGTTACTTGAGCGACTAGTGCACTTGCTAGAGATTTTATTTTGCTACATCATCTCATACGCATCAAGTTTTTGGCGCCGTTGTCGGAGAATATTTTATTAATTAATTTCTGATTTTTATGAATTATTAGGAGATGTAAATAATTTTTTGTAAATAATTCTTTATAAATATGTATTAATTGTTTTAATTATTTTTGTGAATAAACTGTCATTTTTTCTTTTGCAGATAAAGGTCACGATAATTTTTTATATTGTCGACTTTCGGCTTAAAATTCTGTCGCCGTCCTATGGTTTTACGACCAAGATTGATTTTTTTTCGGCTTTACTGGTTTTACGGCTCGCAATATCGATTGAGTTCTAATCTTCTGTTTTATGGCCGTAATTTTATCCTAACATTGTTTTACGCCATGGATTTGATTTTGTTTTGGCCAAAGTGGTTTGTTCTATTTGATTTGATTTCGTTGTTTTTATGGCCATAAAGAATCGACTTAATTCACTTTCGGCCGTAATGATTCAATTGTCGACTTAAGAGTTGGGGTAATATTCTCAAGTTTCATTCGACTTTATTTCGGCCGAAACCCTATTTTGCTTTACGGCCAATCATGTTGACTTCATCTCGGCCGATGTGACCTCATTTCGGCTTTGACAATTTTTATCTTTACGGTCGAGATTCACTTCATCCGGATCAAATTGAATTCTCTCTCTTGTGATATGATTGATTAAGCTTGCAGACGAGAATTTAATCTCTGATAATCCATTATCTCATGTTTTCTTTTTACGACCGAGAATGATATCATGTTTTCTTTTTACGGCCGAGAATTGATTTCAAGGTTTTGCGGCCGTAAAATTCCTTTTATTATTGATTTGACCTCTTTCGGCTTTAATAATTTTGAAAAATCTTTTACACCGCAAAAGTCTTTGCTTATATTTTGCGGCTGGCAAATTTAATCTGAGTTTTATGGCTGAAACTTCATGATCGAATTGTTTTATGGCCGATAAATTTTTGAACATTTGTTTTTACGTCATATTACGACCTTTTCGGCCAGTTTATTTGTGAATTTTTCTTTCTCGGCCATCAAGGATCACGTTCGACTTAATTTTCATCGATTTATGGCCGATATGAATTGTCCTCTTCCTCGGCCGTAATGATTCATTTATCGACATTTTGTTCGATTTTTATTTCGGCCAAAGGTTGTTGACTTCGATTCTTTACACCTAGAGTTTTATATGCGAGGAGTTGATTAATTCTTTACGCCGCAGAAGTCAATTTAATTCTCTTTCGACCGAGATGATTCATCGCCGTGTTAATGTTTACGCCATCTTATGATTTTGTTTCGACCGTAATTTAACAATTTTTATGCCTTCAAGTTGATTAATCCTTTCGACACTATTTCATGGTTTTTACGGTCGAACGAGTGCTTGGTTTTTACGACCATCTAAGTGATTTACTTTCGGTCGATATTAATGTTTGGCATTTGAATTGGTTTTCGAATTTTAATTTTTCACCGTATTTTATAATTTTTCTGTGAATTTTGATGGCAGTAATTAGGTTAATCCCTCTCAGACATTAATTTTGATGACCTAATGAATACTCGATAATGCCGAAAGATTTTTTTATCAATTTAAATCTTATTTCTTGGTGACCTAGTATCTGAATTTCTTTCTTCTTGTATATATTTTCATTTTGTTCTTTTATCTTACTGAAAATTGGTTGTTGCAGGTACTAATTGAAAATTAAATCACAACCAATCCTGGAATCTTCTGATAAGCGCACTAGGAGTTCAAATCCACTGTTGGAATTTGATCCTGAAATTGAAAGAACCTATCGTCGATTACGAAGAAATATAAGAAAAATGGCGGAACAAGCACGCGACAATCAGAGACTGGAGCAACAAAATGAGCTAGTTCCACCACATAATAATCGGCGAGAAGATGAAGCATAACTTTCTATGAGAGAATATGTCTCGGCCAGATACAGTGACCGAGAATCATGCATTGTGCTGCCTAATATTAACGCAAATAATTTTTAGATAAATTCCGCAATCGTGAGGATGATACAAGCATCCCAATTTGGAGGAGGATTTCATGAAGACCCCCATGATCACCTTGACAAATTTCTTGCTACTCTGAGCACCTTTAGAAATAATAATGTTTCTTCTGAAGTTATTCGTTTATTATTATTTCCTCAATCTTTACGTGACAAAGCTTCCACTTGGTTTAAAACTTTGCCTGCAGGATCGATTCATTCTTGGTTGGAGCTGGTAGAAAAGTTTGTTGGAAAATATTGTCCACCACAAAAGGCAGGCAAATATCGAAGAGAGCTAAGGACATTTGTTCAAGACGATGATGAAACATTATATGAGGCCTGGGAACGATATAAAGAGCTACTGGCCAGTGTTCCTGATAATAGGATTCCAAAGTGGCAAGTAATGGAAGATTTTTACCACGGATTACGAGCTGCAGATCAAGATAAGCTCGATCAATTAGCAGGAGGGACAGTACTGGGATCTAAACGTCCTAGTGAGATATAAGATATTATTGACGCTGTAGCCCTCAAGTCAAGTCAAGAAAGGAGACCACCTCGCCGAACTCATGATGTACATGCTACACAAGGAATACAATCTTCAGAAATAGTGGCTCAGCTGGAGTCACTTAATCAAAAATTCGAGCAGATGATGTCACTAATGAGAAATTCCAGCAATTATAGCCCTTCAGGTAACACTTCGGATTCAAATCAAATTGAAAATTCTAACTTTATTTCCAATCCATTTTACAGGAACAACGATTATGATTGGAGACATAATCCGAAGTTTGCCTATAATCAGAATCCAAGCCAATCTTCTGGTCCATCAAAAGATTATATACTGAAAAGGCAACCTGATACTCCCCAATATCAATCATCAAATCATATGCAGGAGATGATGTCACAGATCATAGACACAATGCAAGCGTTGCAAAAGAATATGAAATCTAGAGCCACGAGTCAGGATGCATCCATTCGAAATCTGGAAAGACAACTGGGCTAAATGGCGGCACAACTGACTGGACGTACACCGAGCTCTCTCCCAAGCAACACAAAGAAAAATCCAAGGGGGAAAGAGCAAAATAGGTCTTGATTATCATCAAGACAAAGTCAAGCTGACGACTATAAATCAGAACTATTTTTATCCTTTTTATTATTTCTTTAGATTAGTCTTTCATTAGTTTGTTGATTAATATCATTAGTTGTGGTAATAGGTTTTATTTTGTTGAGTCATCTGCGGAAGGAGAGACCACATGACAAGGCGAAACAGACGAATCACCTTGAAAATCGGCCAAGCTCTTACGACATGACCCTTCACTGCGCGCATCATGAGGGAAAGGTAAGTTTACGCTCGTAATTGTATCTATAAATTCTTACACCTCGTGTTTTTGCAGACCAAGAACCGGCTCCATTTCGCCCTTTCCTGCTTACGGCCGAAGTGGCTCTTACGGCCGAAGCTCCAGCGCTCACCCTGCTTCTTACGGCCGACGTTCCGAGTCTCACCGTCGATCCTTACGCCCAAAAGCGCCGCGCCAGTTCCTTACGGCCAAACTCCACTCGACTCTGGCCGAGCTTTCTTCCTTACGGCCGAAGTTTCAACACTTCTCGCCCAAAAGCCCTTACGGCCGAAGTCTCATCGTCGGTTCCACCTATGCGTTACGGCCGAGCTTCAATACCGTCCTTCCTTCTTTCCGGCCGAAGTGACTACGCCTTTTCTCCCTTACGGCCGAAGTTACGCCGCCCTCTCACCATTACGGCCAGTTTCTTACGGCCGAGATTGCACGGCTGAGATCTTCATCAACAAAATTTTGCGGCCAAGCTTTTACGGCCGAGACTCTCCATTATCGGCCGAGATCCATCAATTATCGGCCGAGATCTCCTCTCACCGACACCATTTACGGCCGGCACCTTCATCGATATATATATTGAGGCCGAGCATCTCTCCACCGAAAATAAATCCGATTGTATCTTTTCTCTTTCCTTTATTTTCATCACTTTAGCTTTTCCATATTATCTTTACTCTTTCCCTTGCTGGCTTAACACTGAGGACAGTGTCTAGTTCAAGCTTGGGGGAGTTTGCATTTCATGCATTGCATGTTTCTTTCTTTTTATTTGCTTATGTTTGCATCTATTTGTAAAAAAATTCAAAAAATTGAAAAAATTGAAAATTTTCGAAAAATATCATTGCATGCATTTATTTTTGCTACCATCTTACTAAATCTTTTCTTACTGTTTTAATTATCTTTAAGTAAAATTCAAAGACATATTGTTAATTGATGAAATTTGAATACTTTTCTTTCTTATCACTTGCTATTTTAGTATCAAACTTATAGACTGTGTGCCCATGCTAAGTAGAATTATGAATGACTAGACGACAAAATCATATTCATACCTTTTTATTTCTTTTAAGTCTTGATAGTAGTAGCCTTCTTATTGACCATATCAAGTACTTTTTGAGCTTATAAAATAAAGAAGGGTTAGTTAAACCCCAACAAAAAAAATGATGAATAAAGTTATGTGTAGGTACAAAAGTGTTATCCGGAACCAAGATGTGTTCGGGTAATTAGATCCGTAGGGGTTCATGCCTGGCGACCTAAGGGCAACTACTCTGGGATCCGTCGATCGAAAACCTGCTACAAGGACCATCTTGTGGAATATGGAGAAGCACATGAGTACTGAATCATGGCTAAGTTTGAACTCTTCATTCAGAACCTTGGTTGTTCGGGCAAGTAAACTCGAGGGGTGCCTTATCACCTGTTGCCCTAAGGTCATCTGGTCTGGGAGTCATCAGTCTAAAGCCCGCTACATGGACTTCCTTGTGCAATCCTGCTTGAAGATTAGAACTTTTAAAATGATTGAAAATAAAGTTGAAAAAGAAAAAGAAAAAGTTTTAAGCTCAATTAGTACTTATGTGTTCAATATTAATGCTATTATTTGACAGACAATTTATTTTTCTGCAAAGCTGAATTTGAGATTGTTTAAATTTGTGTAGCATTCAGAACATCTATGAAGCTAAGTGCATGGAAAATGGTGAGATACTGAGTAGTAAGTGTGCAGAAGAATTTTGTGAGAAAATTAGTCAGTTGACAATGTGGAGGCTATGATGGAACTTTCTTGAGCCTTGCTTTGAATTTTTGCTTGAGGACAAGCAAGACTTTAAGCTTGGGGGAGTTTGATGCATGCAAAATATAACATATTTTAGATTATTATTTTAGTTAATTTTTCTGTAATTTGATCATGGCATGCATCATTTTAGACCACTTTTAATCGTAATTCCGGATTTATCAATTTTAATTATTAATTCTATGAATATTTTAATTATGGATGGATTAACTAAATTTTGATAATTATTTTGCAGGAAAAATCGAGATTTAGATGGATTGTGCCGTATCGGCCGTAAATCCCGAAGAATTTAACATTACGGCCGAGATTAGGATAAAAAAATTATTTTTTACGGCCGAGATTTGGCTTTACCCCCAAGACGTTTTGGCCGAAATTCAAAGGGGTAACAAGTAAATGATTTTTTCTTTTGGGCGTAACAAGATAAATTCTTTCCTTACGGCCGAGATTTAGAAGGGGTAATGATAAAGGACTCTTCTTTATTACGACCGAGATTCGAAGGGAGTAAAGATAAGAAGGATTTATCTTTGGGCGTAATGATAAAAGGATTTATCTTTGGCCGAGTTTATCTCGTAAATTTTAAAGACAACCGTACGATGTTACGGTCGAGATCAAATTGAAGGCCGTCCGCACCCTATAAATACGTGAAGAATCCATCATTTCAATTCGTGCTCTGAAGCTCAGGTTTTTTTCCACGACGAGTCGTGAGTCTGCATGCTACGACCAAGAGGAGAGAGGTGCGATGGTTGAAAGTTGATCGTGACACTGATTAAGTCCGAGAGGCTGCCCGACTGTCTGCCCGTGATCCGAAGCTTCGACTTTTATCTATTTGGGTGTAATTCTTCCAATTATTATTATTATTTTATTATCTCTCCAGAATTTCTAGGATGAACTCCATATTTTTAAGACTATTCATTTTAGGAGATTATTATCGAAGAGAAACTATTTGGACCCTATATTATTTGTTTTAATCTTTTCTGATCAATTAGTTAATTATGCTTAATGCTTTTAATTTAATTACTTGGATTTCTGAGTTGAGTAATTACTAGTTTGTGGACTATTTAATTTCATAATTCATTAATTAAATTAATTGATTTTATGTGAAATTAATAATTGACATAAATTTGATAACTAGTGTGTGGAGAATCAAGTTTATGTGGTCTATTAATCTATACCAATTTGTGGAGTGATTAATAGTCTAGGATTTTCATATTAATGCATCTTAATTTTAATCTTACCTGACGAATACCAGTTTGTGGGACTTTAGGTTTGATTAAATTTAAGATAGTTTGATTTACCGGATTAAATAGTAGAATTACCAGTTTGTGGACTCTGTGATGTTAATCTTGTAAATTAATAACTTGGGAAAATTTCTAATTCATCTTTAAAGATTAAATTTATCTTTTATGGTTCAAATATTTATCCTGATCTATTTTCATCCTAAAGCCTAACTTCAACATCATTATCTTATCTTTATCTTATTTTCTTTATTTTATTTCATAAAACCTCTTTCCAAAAATTCATGTTTTTCCTCTTTTATTAATTTATAAATCCAGATATTGAATTAATAATATTCCTCGTGGGTTCGACACTCTTACTCCTATTACTATATTACTTGAGCGACTAGTGTACTTGCTAGCGATTTTATTTTGCTACATCATCTCATACGCATCAATACGATGCCAATTCGTTGATCCATGTTCATGAGATTCGACAGGACTTTACGCTGGCTGTCGGGGCCTAACACAACCCTTCTCCTTTATTCGGGCTTGGGACCGGCTATAAAATATAGGCGGAGTTTTGAATCGTAATAATTAATCAAATTATTTGTATTCTTGGCTGGGGAAACATATTATTTATATTAGGTAAAAAAAAACTAATGTTTACCATATATGAAAGAAAAATTGGTGGAAAAATATTTGGGATTATCCGGACGTAGTATCATCCCGCTCGACATCGAGCTATATCGGCGTGTGTGTCCACTATTGTCTGTCCCCCTACCACGCCATTATATAGTAGCCAAAGTGTCCGTTACACATTTCATCATTATGACCTTAATGGCTCCATTATTATTATAATTCTCTTTTTCTTAATGATCATAACGGTCATATATCCAACATCTCCCACTTGACCGATATGGTCATGATATCTAACACTCCCACTATTCATGTAGTGCTATTAGAGATGTTATCCTGAAGTCCACTATCCGTAGGACTTCGCATTGACTCAAATTTTTTTTTTAGTCCCATAAAATCAATGTTTGATGAATATCATAGGTACAATTTTTCTTTACAAGAGAATCAATCAATATATTCACAATCTCACTTTCTAGGAGTGCTAATTAAGGATGATATACCGAAGTCTACTATCCGTAAGACTTCTATCTGACTCAATAATTCTTGAGTCCTATCAAACCAACACTTTTATTTAATATCCCTTCTTTAGTTCTCTTGTAAGAAATCACATATCATGTTACTATTAGGCATATAGATCATTGTCACTTTTTTCTTTTCACTATGTCTTCAGTATAGTGATACTTACCCCATTATATTTCTTCTTTGAATTGTTGGCTCTACCGCGTACCAAGTTTATTACAACTTGATTATCACATGAGCCCTAGTTCTTGAAGATACATCTGAATCACATATCACAGGTGATTGTCTATTATAGACAATATACTCAACCTCCAGTGTATGTCTCAGCACACATCTTATTACTTGTAACTTCAAGAAACAATTCTACTACCTGATAAAAAAGAGTGACTACATGTGAAAAATTCGATTTATATATATCGTCATCGAAATTCACATCCAGATATCATATGCCCTCAAGGAATCTGCTTTGTATTGAATGTAAGATGCGTCTCAGATATACAAAATAATCCACAATGACTCCATATAGTCTTACCGTGATTATTTTAATATCTACCAACCAAGCTTATTGCATAAGCTAATACATGCCATGTACATTATATCACATACATCAAGCTCCCACACCACTTATATGCAGGGTTCTTTTAAAGGATTCACTTTGTATTGTGACATTGATTTTTACTAAGTCATTTTTAGTGTTCCAAAAATATTTTATACATTGGGTTTAACTCTAACTCAATACCCTTGAGTTTCTGTCAAAATAATTTGAAATAATATAGGATATTTCTCCTATTTTCCTTATTTCATATTTTCAACTCAACTTGAGCACTATGACATCATTTTTATGAGCAAAATGTCGCATACATATAGTGACACTATTTCAACTTTGCTCCCACTAATCATGATGTCCATCCAATTTGTTTCCAACAAATACAAATTGTATTACCATCACATGGTATTCTACCATTACGTGATGTTTCTTTTAAATCACTTATGAATTTTCAACCTACCTTATTCTCTTCATCATTTTTCTTGAACAATCATGCTCACAAATGTACACACTTACTCAGTTCATCATTAAATAAGTTTTTCATGTACATATCACAATTACTAAAGTTGTTTTTACGTATCCTTAGTCAATAGAGAATAGGTTCCCTGAAAATCTATTCTGGCTTACTGAGTATAATCCTTGGCAATCAATCTCATTATGTACTATCAAGAGTATCATCGATCCGATGCTTTCTCTTGAATTCCCATCAGCATCCTATGTACATTGCCTACTTGCCAGCATGTCACATAGCGCCAATACTCCGTTCCGAATGATCGAGTCCATTTTATTCTTCATGTTGGCCATCCATGATTCTGACTCAATAGAAGTCATTACTTCTATAAATAATAGGATCTGTACAATCCTCTATATCAACATTGACAGAGTAATACGAAAACTTTGCACCTGTATAGTACATTCATAATTGTGCAAGTTTCGTCTGTGGCATCTTGTTGTCTGATTATACTCGTGGAAATGATGATTTACTCCACTACTTCCAAAGGTATAACATCATATACAGTCTCAACTCCCACTGTTAGATAGCACAGTGTATTTCTAGAGTTAGATTCCACCATCTCATAAAATTACTAAAGGATAATTATCCTTTTTTTTACATGCTCCATTTTCCTTATTTTTTAGAAAAAAATAGCATTTCAATTCAATATGAGACATCTATACAGGTGGAAGAATGTATATACCCTTTGGACTTATCATAATATCCAATATGCATACACATTACCATCCTCAAGTTCAGCTTGTCCCCAAACTGACTAGGAATTAATGTCTGCATTTTACATCTTCATTTCCGAAGATGACCTAAACTTAGGCTTCTTGCTATTCACAACTAATAACATTAATACTACGGACTCAGTGAGAATATTTTGTATGTAACTCGTAGTTATCTCTGCACAAAAATTCTTTAACCATATCCGAGTGGAACAACATACTTCTTATTGCATTCAAAAATTATATTTTCGCATCTACTATGATGCATAGGCGATAGTAATATCTTACATTTCCCTACTTGAATGCAATAATTCTTATTTCCGAGAGGTGTATTCCCTCCACTACAGTCCTTTAATATTTGATTGGTCTTCCCAATGTTTTCCCCTCATCTGTCTTATATCTCTTAAAAAAAATTTAAAACAATTTAATTATACTTTTTCCTTTTAAGAGATTGACATAGGAGAATTAGAATAATCATCAATGAATATCATCACATATTCATCCTCTCTATGTGTTGCAACACTCAACAATCATCTAACAAAAACTCTCGACCTTATCAAAAAAGGTGTCCGAGTTATTTTACCAATCAAATAGTGCTCGGATAACATCATCCTTGACCTTAATATGTTAGGTACTTAGCTCATAATTATTTATTCAAATTATGAAGTTTACTATGTGTCTCAATCTCATATTAGACACATGACATAGAGTATGCACATTGATTATTCTTACAATTAGAACAAAAGTCATTAGAACAAGTTTTCTCAAAACAGAAAATTTTTTTGTTCTTTCCAATATACACGCGACCATTTAACATAACTTCAATTCTTTTGCAGAGAGAAACTGAGATGGAGATCATATTCAACATACTTTAAATGCGTATATCACATCTTGAAATGCGGTGAAGCAAACTTCTAGATGAAATCTAACGCGTATATCACATTTTGGAGTGCGGTGAAGCCAACTCCTTAATGTAATCTATATTTGTCAATGCATTCAATACTTGAGTGTTGTCTTATATAAGCCCTCCATTCTCCTTTTGCAACTTTTTTAAGTTTAACAATCCTTTCTTTGGTCTTTACAATATATTGGGTTGTTCAAACTCAATTTCACAAATTATTGATATCTATCGTGACATTTCTTTTCTCGACAACTGTAGTAACTTAGGCTTATCTGGAGTTTCACATTTTTTCGGCACCATATCTTTGTCCAAAATTCTTGCCTTAGAATAATTTTGTCTCACAAAATATTTTTACATGCAAATCAAGCTCCATTATGCCTTATTAGCTGCTACTTTGAAATACTAAGATATGTCGAATAATATATTCCATGAACTTCTTCGTTAGCCACCTTAGGTTTGAAGACTCTAGTCCAACCAATAACTATTGGTTGCTGACTTAATTATTCCATTAAGTCATATTATGTTATCATTCTGATGCGTTGAATTTATAACAATAAAATTTGCTAGCAAGTGCACTAGTCGCTCAAGTAATATAGTAAATAAGAGTAAGAGTGTCGAACCCACGAGGAATATTATTAATTCAATATCTGGATTTATAAATTAATAAGAGAGGAAAAACATGAATTTTTGGAAAGAGGTTTTATGAAATAAAATAAAGAAAATAAGATAAAGACAATACAATGGTGTTGAAATTAGGCCTTAGGATGAAAATAGACCAGGATAAATATTTGAATCGTAAAAGATAAATTTAATCTTTAAAGATGGATTAGAAATTTTTCCAAGTTATTAATTTACAAGATTAACATCACAGAGTCCACAAACTGGTAATTCTGCTATTTAATCCGGTAAATCAAACTACCTTAAATTTAATCAAACCTAAAGTCCCACAAATTGGTATTCGTCAGATAAGATTAAAATTAAGATGCATTAATATGAAAATCCTAGACTATTAATCACTCCACAAACTGGTTAGATTAACAGACCACATAAACTTGATTCTTCACACACTAGTTATCAAATTTATGTCAATTATTAATTTCACATAAAATCAATTAATTTAATTAATGAATTCTGAAATTAAATAATCCACAAACTGGTAAGTACTCAATTCAGAAATCTAAGTAATTAAATTAAAAGTATTAAGCACAATTAACTAATTGATCAAAAAAGATTAAAACAAATAATATAGGGTCCAAATAGTTTCCCTTCAATAATAATCTCCTAATATGAAATAAATAAAAATATGGAGTTCATCCTAGAAATTCTGGAGAGATAATAACAAAATAATAATAATTGGAAGAATTACACCCAAATAGATAAAAGTCGAAGCTTCGGATTACGGGCAGACAGTCGGGTAGCCTCTCGGACTTGATCAGGGTCGCGATCAACTTCGAGCCGTCGCACCTCTCTCCTCTTGGTCGTAGCTTGCAGAGCTCACGACTCGCCGTGGAAGAAACCTAAACTTCAGAGCACGAATTGAAATGATGGATTCTTCACGTATTTATAGGGTGCGGACGGCCTTCAATTTGATCTCGGCCGTAACATCGTACGGTTGACTTTAAAATTATGAGATAAACTTGGCCAAAGATAAATCCTTTTATCATTACGCCCAAAGATAAATCTTTTTTATCTTTACTCCCTTAGAATCTCGGCCGTAATAAAGAATTAAATCTTGTTACGCCCAAAAGATAAAATCATTTAATTGTTACTCCTTTTGAATCTCGGCCAAAAAGTGATCATCTTCATGCCATTACGCCCAAAAGATAAAATTCCATTTATCTTTACCCCCTTTTAATTTCGGCCAAAACGTCTTGGGGGTAAAGCCAAATCTCGGCCGTAAGAAATAAATTCTTTATCCTAATCTCGGCTTTTCCTGCAAAATAATTATTAAAATTTAGTTAATCCATCCACAATTAAAATTTTCAAAGAATTAATAATTAAAATTGATAAATCCGGAATTACGATTAAAAGTGACTAAAAATGATGCATGCCATGATCAAATTACAGAAAAATTAATTAAAATAATAATCTAAAATATGTTGTATTTTGCATGCATCAAACTCCCCCAAGCTTAAAGTCTTGCTTGTCCTCAAGCAAAAATTCAAGGCAAGGCTCAAGAAAGTTTCATCATAGCCTCCACATTGTCAACTGACTACTTTTCTCACACAATTCTTCTGCACACCTACTACTCAGTATCTCATCATTTTTCATGCACTTAGCTTCATAGAAGTTCTGAATGCCACACAAATTTAAACAATATCAAATTCAGCCTTGCAGAAAAATAAATTGTCTGTCAAATAATAGCATTGATATTGAACACATAAGTACTAATTGAGCTTAAAATTTTTTTCTTTTTCTTTTCATTTTTATTTTCAATCATTAAAAGTTCTAATCTTCAAGCAGGATTGCATAAGGAAGTCCATGTAGCGGGCTTTAGACTGATGACTCCCAGACCAGATGGCCTTAGGGCAACAGGTGACAAAGCACCCCTCGAGTTTACTTGCCCGAACAACCAAGGTTCTGAATGAAGAGTTCGAACTTAGCCATGATTCAGTACTCATGTGCTTCTCCATATTCCACAAGATGGTCCTTGTAGCAGGCTTTCGATCGACGGATCCCAGAGCAGTTGCCCTTAGGTCGCCAGGCATGAACCCCTACGGATCTAATTACCCGAACACACATTGGTTCCGGATAACACTTTTGTACCTACAATACTTTATTCATTTTTTTTTTATTTGTTGGGGTTTAACTAACCCTTCTTTTTTTTATAAGCTCAAAAAGTACTTGATATGGTCAATAAGAAGGCTACTACTAATCAAGACTTAAAATAAATAAAAAGGCATGAATATGATTTTGTCGTCTAGTCATTCATAATTCTATTTAGCATGGGCACACAGTCCATAAGTTTGATACTAAAATAGCAAGTGATAAGAAAGAAAAGTATTCAAATTTCATCAATTAACAATATGTCTTTGAATTTTACTTAAAGATAATTAAAACAGTAAGAAAAGATTTAGTAAGATGGTAGCAAAAATAAATGCATGCAATGATATTTTTCGAAAATTTTCAATTTTTTCAATTTTTGAATTTTTTTACAAATAGATGCAAACATAAGCAAATAAAAAGAAAGAAACATGCAATGCATGAAATGCAAACTCCCCCAAGCTTGAACCAGACACTGTCCTCAGTGTTAAGCCAGCAAGGGAAAGTGAAAAGATAATATAGAAAAGCTAAAGAAATGAAAATAAAGGAAAGAGAAAAGATACAACCGGATTTATTTTCGGTGGAGAAATGCTCGGCCTCAATATATATATCGATGAAGGTGTCGGCCGCAAAAGCTGAAGAGACTCGGCCGATAATTGAGAGTCTCTGCCGTAAAAGCTTGGCCGCAAAATTTTGTTGATGAAGATCTCAGCCGTAAGAGCTGGTTGATGAAGAACATCGGCCGTAGTTGATGAAGAACTTCGGCCGTAGTTGATGAAGAACCTCGGCCGTAAGAAGTAGAGGGCACTTTGGCTTCTCGGCCGTAAGGAACATGAAGTCGATGAAGAACCTCGGCCGTAAGAAGTAGAGGGCACTTTGGCTTCTCGGCCGTAAGGAACAGGAAGTCGATGAAGAACCTCGGCCGGAGTTTGGTCGTAAGAGAGCGGCGGTGCGCGGTGTGACTTCGGCCGTAAAACGAAGGCGGTGTGGAAGCTTGGCCGTAAGGGAGCTGAGGTTAGGTCGGTGAGGCTTCGGCCGTAAGGGCTTTTGGGCGAGAGGCATTGAAACTTCGGCCGTAATATGTCTCGGTCGTAAGGAAGAAAAGTTCGGCCGTAATTGATGAAGCTCGGCCGTAAGAGTAAGAACTTTGGAACTTCGGCCGTAAGGCGGTGGTGCTTGATCTGCAAGGCTGTGGAAAGGGTAAAGAATTTAAAGGAAACTTCAGCGTAAACTTACCTTTCCCACGTGATGCGTGCAGTGAAGGGTCACATCAAATTGAAGGAGCGCAACGATCGGCCGATTCCAAGGTGATTTTTCCTCTCGCCTTGTCATGTCCGAGATGAACCCGACGTGTTAATTCATGCATCGCTCGGTCCACGTATCCGAAGAAATGATTAGTCGAGTTCCTCTCCGTGCACAAAAAGAAATATCGATTAGATGACTCCTTAAACTATTAATTAAAATGCCAATCAACTAACTAATTAAATAAAAAATTAAATTAATTAAAAAATGTAAATTAGTAAAATCTTTGGTTGTGATTAAATATTCAATTCGTCACTGCAACAACCAAGTGTCAGAAAAAAAAATTAAATAAAATAAAAAATTAACATCTGATCAGAATATGTGACATATAAATTTATCCAAAGGATTACTTAGTTGTGATTAGATTTTCACTCAAGTCCTGCAACAACTAATTTTCAGTAAGAGAGGTAAAAGAATAAAATACAAATATATACAAGAAAAAATACAGATAATAGGTCCGAAGAAATAAGATTTTAACAAATAAAGTCTTTCGGCCTGATAGAATTGAAAATTCGTCATTAAAATTAATTTTCGAGAGGAACTTTTCAGAAACCTAATTACGGCCGCAAACTGAGGTTCTTCAAACCAATACAAATGCCAAATAACTCGACTGAAAGTAAATTAAATAGATAATCATAAAATCATGCACTCGTTCGGCCGTAAAAACCATGTAACAGTGTCGAAAGGATTAATCAACTTGAAGGCGTAAAACTCGTTAAATTACGGTCGAAACAAAATCATAAGATGGCGTAAACATTAACACGGCGATGAATTATCTCGGTCGAAAGAGAATTAAATTGATTTCTGCGGCGTGAAGAATTAATCAACTCCTCGCATATAAAACTCTAGGTGTAAAGAATCGAAGTCAACAACTTTTGGTCGAAATAAAAATCGAACAAAATGTCGACAAATGAATCATTACGGCCGAGGAAGAGGACAATTCATATCGACCGTAAATCGATGAAAATTAAGTCGAACATGATCGTTGATGGCCTGAGAAAGAAAAATTCACAAATAAATTGGCCGAAAAGGTCGTAATATGGCGTAAAAACAAATGTTCAGAAATTTATCGACCGCAAAACAATTCAATCGTGAAGTTTCAGCCGTAAAACTCAGATTAAATTTGCCAGCCGCAAAATATAAGCAAAGACTTTTGCGGTGTAAAAGATTTTTCAAAATTATTAAAGCCGAAAGAGGTCAAATCAATAAGGAATTTTACGGCCGCAAAACCATGAGATCAATTCTCGGCCATAAAAAGAAAACATGAGATCATTCTCGACCGTAAAAAGAAAACATGAGATTAAATTCTCGTCTGCAAGCTTAATCAATCATAGCACATGAGAGAGATTTAATTCGATCTGGATGAAATGAAATACCGGCCGTAAAATTTGGATAAGAGTTTGTCAGATAAAAACTGACGGGCGTAAAAAAATCATAATCATTAAAGCTGAAAAAGATCAAATCAATATTAAAAAGAGTTCTACGGCCGCAAAACAAAACAAGATTCATTCTCAGCCGTAAAAAAAATGAGATAAATTCTCGGCCGTAAAAAAAATGAGATAAATTCTCGCCCGTAACAAACAATATAAAGCCACTGAAATCAATGTTGCGACAGCAAAATTGAAAGTTTAAAGGTCAGAAACGAAGCCGTAAAACCAGTAAAGCCGACAAACTAGATCTCGGTCGTAAAACCATAAGTTCACGTAATCTGAAAAATTCAGTCGGCGTCAGAATTTAAACCGAAAGTCAACAAATTTAAAGTTGTCGCGACCTTTATTTATAAAAGAAAAAATGTTAGTTTATACACAAAAAAATAAAAATAATTAAAACAAATAGTAGATATTTACAAAGAATTATTTACAATTTATTTACATCTCCTAATAATTCATAAAAATCAGAAATTAATTAATAAAATATTCCCCGGCAACGGCGCCAAAAACTTGATGTGTTTGATTTGTAACAATAAAATTTGCTAGCAAGTGCACTAGTCGCTCAAGTAATATAGTAAATAAGAGTAAGAGTGTCGAACCCATGAGGAATATTATTAATTCAATATCTGGATTTATAAATTAATAAGAGAGGAAAAACATGAATTTTTGGAAAGATGTTTTATGAAATAAAATAAAGAAAATAAGATAAAGATAAGATAATGGTGTTGAAGTTAGGCCTTAGGATGAAAATAGATCAGGATAAATATTTGAATCGTAAAAGATAAATTTAATCTTTAAAGATGGATTAGAAATTTTCCCAAGTTATTAATTTACAAGATTAACATCACAGAGTCCACAAACTGGTAATTCTGCTATTTAATCCGGTAAATCAAACTACCTTAAATTTAATCAAACCTAAAGTCCCACAAACTGGTATTCGTCAGATAAGATTAAAATTAAGATGCATTAATATGAAAATCCTAGACTATTAATCACTCCACAAACTGATTAGATTAACAGATCACATAAACTTGATTCTCCACACACTAGTTATCAAATTTATGTCAATTATTAATTTCACATAAAATCAATTAATTTAATTAATGAATTCTGAAATTAAATAATCCACAAACTGGTAAGTACTCAATTCAGAAATCTAAGTAATTAAATTAAAAGTATTAAGCACAATTAACTAATTGATCAGAAAAGATTAAAATAAATAATATAGGGTACAAATAGTTTCCCTTCAATAATAATCTCCTAATATGAAATAAATAAAAATATGGAGTTCATCCTAGAAATTCTGGAGATATAATAACAAAATAATAATAATTGGAAGAATTACACCCAAATAGATAAAAGTCGAAGCTTCGGATTACGGGCAGACAGTCGGGCAGCCTCTCGGACTTGATCAGGGTCGCGATCAACTTCCAGCCGTCGCACCTCTCTCCTCTTGGTCGTAGCCTGCAGAGCTCACGACTCGCCGTGGAAGAAACCTGAACTTCAGAGCACGAATTGAAACGATGGATTCTTCACGTATTTATAGGGTGCGGACGGCCTTCAATTTGATCTCGGTCGTAACATCGTACGGTTGACTTTAAAATTATGAGATAAACTTGGCCAAAGATAAATCCTTTTATCATTACGCCCAAAGATAAATCTTTTTTATCTTTACTCCCTTAGAATCTCGGCCGTAATAAAGAATTAAATCTTGTTGCGCCCAAAAGATAAAATCATTTAATTGTTACTCCTTTTGAATCTCGGCCAAAAAGTGATCATCTTCATGCCATTACGCCCAAAAGATAAAATTCCATTTATCTTTACCCCCTTTTAATTTCGGCCAAAACGTCTTGGGGGTAAAGCCAAATCTCGGCCGTAAGAAATAAATTCTTTATCCTAATCTCGGCTTTTCCTGTAAAATAATTATCAAAATTTAGTTAATCCATCCACAATTAAAATTTTCAAAGAATTAATAATTAAAATTGATAAATCCGGAATTACGATTAAAAGTGACTAAAAATGATGCATGCCATGATCAAATTACAGAAAAATTAATTAAAATAATAATCTAAAATATGTTGTATTTTGCATGCATCACATTCATAAATAGTACTTCTTTTAGCACTATATTTTAATGACAACTCTTAGTAATTACAATTATGCAATTCACATTATCTCTTACTTTTCTTAAATAAAAGTAATTGTGCACCGATTTCAATTTTGAAATCACACATCGCCCTCAATTGTGCATCGATTTCAATTTTGAAATCAACACATTATCCTTAATTATGCACCAATTTCAATTTTGAAATCACACATTGCCCTTATGTCATTTTCATATATTATGTGTCATCTCATTAGAAATTAAGAATCCTCGTGAGACCATCTTTTATGTATACTATGAAAGCATTCTTGTAATTTTGCTCCCACTGTTAAAAAATTTTCACATATGCCTCATAATTTGCATTTTCTCTGAAAACTTTTGAACATGAATTCAACCTTCTTAATCCGAAAGTTGCTAATTCAAACCACATATTGTCTGATTTTTTTTTAAAAATATAATAATTGATAAGTTTTAATTCATTATCAGGAATACATACTTAAACTCGTTCTAAGTATATTAAGGTCTCATATGATTTGTAGGAGATTAATAAAGCTAATTTATGCAAAAAAAATTAATCCTCCCATTTAAAAAAATACACAAAATATTTATTTAATCTACCAAAGTTAGTAAATATATAAGTACCTTAAACAAAATATTACTAAAAGTTTATTATAAAGAATGTATACTATACTTTTTATGATTTTAACAACAACGATAAAATTAATCATGAAACTATGCTTGTGCATAAATTTCTGAATCTTAAAATATATTAATAGATATACATGTGAATATAAACTTTGTTGCTTTTGGTACAAAATATGTTTATTAAATTATATGCCGTTTATTGGCAAAAAAATCACAAAGTAATTTTGAGTAATTATATTATGAGAAGATAAACTATCTTAATCACTTTAGAGTAGTAACGTAAAATAATAAAAATGATGTGTGCTATTGATATATATATATATATATATATATATATATATAGGTCCTTAAAATTAATTGACATTTTTAACTAGCTGAAAAATAGGACCAAATCAAACTAATGGCAAAAATAATTAAGGAAAAATAGTGATTATTTCCTAAACTGATAATAATTAATAAAAATCATAGTGATTGTCTCTTAAATTGCTAGTAATTAATGGTGACCAGCATCAATTCTATTAGATGACAATTAATCCTAATATAGAAAGTCACGGGTACGCCAAAAATAGTAGAAACGTTAAACAGTTAACAAGAATTTGTCCAATTCTAAATAATTAAAAAATGGGTAAGCAATAATAGTTTCCTAAACTGATAGCGGCATCAATATGGGCAATAGAATCAAGCGATCATGATTTAATCTAAATATGGTGTCAAATAAATATTGCCACATTAAAAAAAACTACGGTTAAGATTGATTAGCATCATAATTCTATGACCATGATTTATTAACATTATCTACGGTTATTATTGATACTTGTAATAGATCAATGACAATTAAAAAAAATTTGCGTACCTGCGATTATGATGGATGGAAAAAATAAAATGCAAAAAGAAGAGGCGAGAGATGCACTGACCGTTATGGATAGGAAGTGGACGTCGAACGTTCACTTGACTCCTGAGGACGCGACGTGAGGGGAAATCCGATCGAACTTTCACCTGATTGATGAGTCGCTAGTTGGCACTTGGCAGGATTATCGTTGCATGCGATGATGGTGAGCCAGATTGGTCGGACCTTCCAGATTGACCAAGTGTTCATGGTCTATTCAACTCCGGCGAACGCAATAGGAGGTGATGTCATAGGAACTGATAAGGCGGCAAACGGTGATACATGACGGTTGGTGATCTCGGCAAAAATGGCGTAGCGGCACATGGATCACATCCGTCGGCCTGGTTCGTCATTTTCTGTTGGTGGCAAAATGGTCCACTAGGAAGATGGGAGAATGGACAGTGCGACGTCGACGATGCTCCGGTGGTGCCAACGCTAGAGAAGAGTCGAGGCTCGAGCAGTTGACGCCATGGCCATGCGAGACCTGGTCAACTTCTGTTGAAGCAACAGAAAGATGTTTGGCCAGTGCATTGCGTGTAGGGCTGGAAACAAGTCGAGCAATTCGTGAGCAACTCGTGGCTCGGCCTATTTTTGGCCTACCTCGGCTCAGCCTATTATCAAAATAAGTCAGGCTGAAATATTAAATAAAGCTTATTTTCTTAAAGAGGCTTAGCCTCTTAATAATTGGCCTAACCTTATAGCCTCTTAATATTTTCTTATCAGGCCAAGATTTATTAATATATTATATTATAATTTGTAATCCTTCAACTTTTAAATCTTCAATTTTGAGTTTAATATTACTATTTTTATTATATGTTTAGAAAAATATATTAGTGGTGTCTCTTTTATTTATTTCATATATATTATTTTTTTAATAAATAAGATTTATTATATTTAATCTAGTATATCATCAAAAAAAATATTTAACTTAACAGGTTAATAAGCTAGGCCAGGTATTAAAAGTTAATCAAACAAACCAGGCTAAGTTTATATTCATGGTTTATCACAGGTTATAGGCCAAACTTAAATATTTTTATTTTGTAACAGGCTTGACCTATTTAAGTGGAAGCCTAACTCGGTCTAGCCCGTGTCCAGCCCTAATTGCGTGAGAGAGAATCAATCGGGAGCTCTGATACCGATGAAAGAAAAATTGGTGGAAAAATATTTGGGATCATCCGGACGTAGTATCATCCCGCTCGACATCGAGCTATATCGGAGTGTGTGTCCACTACCGTCCATCCCCCTACTACGTCATTATATAGGAGCCAAAGCATCCGTTACGCATTCCATCAGGCTCCATTATTATTATAATTATCTTTTTTTAATGATCATAACGGTCATGTATCCAATAATATATACATGTATAAAAAGATATTTCTTTCTTGAAATATTTTTCATTAAATCTTGTTTGCGGTTGTTATTTTGTATTTTTAATTTATTTAAGTGACATTATGGAGTAATTATAAGCAAGCTATTATAATTTCGTAAATTGTAAAATAAAGAAATAAGCTTAACCTGATGCGAAAAAGAGTAGGACAACTAAAGGTAGATAACAAATACGAAACAGAGCACAAGTTGTAGTCCATTTTATTACCGTTTCCTTCCTCCTGATCGTTCTCGTCCTTGCAGCGTTAGGCTATAAATAAGCATCACATTGGCCTCCAAAGCCCCTCCTCCATAGACCACATCTGAGTTCTTCCACAACAACGACAGCAACAATGCAGTGCTCACAGTCTTCGCCTTCTTCTCTTCTTGCCGCCCGTGTCCTCCTCGCCTGCTTCCTTCTTCTCTCATGCTTCGCAGGGGCCACGTTCGCGACCACCACCATCACCGTGGAGAACAACTGCCCCTACTCGATATGGCCGGGCGTCTTCTCCGATCGCCACTCTGTAGCAGTTGAGAACGCCGGCCTCACCCTCGCCCCCGGCGCGTCCTTCCCCGTCGCCGCGCCCTATCTCTGGAAGGGGCGCATCTTGGCAACCATCGTCTGCTCTTTCAAACCTAAATCTTCCTCCGGCAACCTCCTGGACGAGAAGGCATGCAACGGCGCCTATGACCCCAACATCCCGGCGTCGCACGTCCTGTTCAGCCTCGGCAGCTCGGTCCCGAACGCCACAGACTACTACTCCATCAGCCTCGCCGACGGCTACAACTTGCCAATCAAGGTGGTGCCCCAAGGCCTCGACGGGAGTGACAGCGACTGCGCGTCCCTCGAGTGCACCGCGGACATCAACGGGCAGTGCCCCGCGGACCTCCGAGCGACGTTGCCAGACGCCCTCAATGCCCCGGCGACGGTGGGCTGCCGGAGCGCGTGCCAGACGTTCGGGACGGATCTTGATTGCTGCCTGGGGAAGTACGCAAACCCCCAAATGTGCCCGACGACTCAGTACAGCAACTTCTTCAAGAAGGCGTGCCCGCAGGCGTCGAGCTACGCCCAGGACAAGCCCATCTCCCCTCCCGCCTGCCCAGCCAGGGCCACGCCCTCCTACAAGGTCGTCTTCTGCCCTTCTCCGAGCGCCTCCAGCGAGCTGACGCCGGCGGACGACGAGGGACTTGCACCAGCACTCCCGGAGCTCCGCTCTGCAAGCCCCAATAAGATCGGTTTCTTGTTCTGGAAACCCTTGGCCGCCATAATCCAAAGCACTTGGACGTTGTTGGCAGCCGGAGTTATTGCGGCAGTAGTGTTGGTGGCTGCATATCTCATACGTGAGGCGTGCAAAGGCCTCCCTCAAGAACTCCCAATATATCACAAATTATAAAAAAATAGGGTTAATTAGAGTAGTTAGAGGCTTGATTAGAAACTTTCGTGTGTACTTATGACATTTTTTGTGCCATCTTGTAATATTGTAATTTCATTGTAATAGATTCCAGCTTGAAAAAGAAGCATGGTCTTTAATAATAGATATTTGTTTCTTTTATATTAGAACTTGCAAATGTTCCTGAAGTTTCCAATGTGCAGGAAACTTTCTTTGAGGTCATCTTATTTCAATGGCTTTTGAAAAATGGGGTCATGTGTTTTTTTGTTGTTAAGATAGGACTCGTCTTCTATATTAAAACATAGACTATATTTCTTTTCCATTTTCATTCTAAATGCAAATAATGGATCAAAAGTAAAAAAAATGCAAGAAATGAAAAATATTTAAAACAAAATAAACTACTTTTTTTGACAAAATAAACAAAATAAACCAGTTTCTAAGACTCGATGACTAAAGTTTAACAATGTTAATCTTTTTTGACAAAAAAATTAAAATATCATTGTATTAATATGGTCGAATGTTGCAAAAGACAATTAACTACTTTTTTAGTACTATCTATTTGAATTTCATTAAATAAACGAGTAGTTCTGTAGAGTTTTGTAAACTACTGAATGAGGAATTTAAACTTTGATCATTTTGCTTAACAATGAAACGACTCACAAGGAGAATGGTGCACCAAGATCACTTCTCTTCGTTAATAAGTTGTGGCAACTGGCAACCAAATTTAGTTGTAAGAAAGCTTTCATGCTTCGTTAATTATTATTTTAAAAACCAAATATAGTAAATGAACTATGAAACTTAATTCAAATGTATATTGTAAGATGCCACCCAAATATCGACTCATCTTTGTCGATGGGTCAGGTGAGACTGATCGAACAGTTAAATAAGATGATTAGAGCAGATAATCATCTACTTACATAATAGCATAATGACATAATAAATTTGTATAGTCCCAAGTCACGGCACAAGATTTGTTGTAATGGTACAAATTGAATACGATCGAATTTCAGTAAAAAAAACTAACTTAAATTTGAATATTTTAGTAAAATTATTAATTTATAGCATGATAATTCATGTTGAGGTCCTATTTGAATTCACAAAAGTGTATAATATACCAATTTTTTTGGATGATTGACATAAAAATTACTTTCATGGTTTTCCTTCGTTGAATTGATGTTAAGTAATGATTCAGAAAAGAATGGGAGGACCAAAAGAAGAAAAATAAGCTATGAGGACTTAGTGAACGTCGGATCCCTTCACGACGATTGAGGGGCTTATACCTTTAAGGTTAATTATCACACTCAACTACGTAATTAAGTTCTACTCATAATTATTATTATTTTTAATATTATATAATAATTAATTTTAAAACTAAAATTAACAAAACCTTCTCACTTAATTATCTTATGTTACTTGTTGATACATATAATAGATGCACATATACTTATCAAAGTTTAATAAAAAATTATAAGACATAACATTCACGTATTATTATTATTTCACAACTCATTTCACATTTAATACTTTATAGGATTAAGTTTTATACAACCTTACAAAAAGATTTTAATAAACTCTGGTACAATTCTCAAGAGTTTATCTATTACATACATGCTTTTAAAAATAAAAATGAAGGAAAAATAAAAGTATTCCAATGGCTCGACCTCTTCTATATACATCAAAGGCAATCTTCGAGTCAACTTAATTCGCGAACTTAGAATTATTTGAAAAATTCAACAAGAGTATTGTGAGCGACAATCGTTTACTCAGTGAGTGGAATAAAAGTACATAAACGAACAATACGGGTGCATATAATATTTTAATAATCACATTTTTTATATGAGAAAACATCTAAAGCATAACACATATAATATAAGTTGTCAAATCATATGAACTTTTACATAAATAAAAGTGATTCAAGATATCATCATATTCATAGTTAAACTCTATACATATGTTATTGCATATACTCATCATGGGTCAATGTGTCCCTCCATGATCATGTATCATACAGCTAAGCAGAGCTTCATAATCATGAGTATTGGATATGCAGAGCATATCATGGGTTAATACGTATTCCTCTATGATCGCGTGTCACATAATTAAGCAGAGCTTCACAATCATGATTCTCGAATACACTGAGCTTATTATGAGACAATACGTATTCATCCATGATTGTGTGTCATATAATTAAGTAGAACTTCATAATCATAAGTCTCGAATATACATAATATATCATGAGTTAATATGTATCCCTCCATGATGTGTGTCATACAGTTAAGTAGAGCTTCATAATCATGACTCTCGGATACACAATGCAAAATATGGATCAATACTTGCATGCAGAGCAGCCCCAAAAGGCAAAGACACCCGATATACCTCCAAAGGTTTCATGTATATCAAATGTGGTTCCAAAGATTTTTTTTCAATTAGTATAGTCAATGAACATATGAAGTTTAACAATATCAAAATGCACGTCATAATTTCATATTAGTATCAAGTAAAACTTATTTTAAGTTCATAAGCATTGTTCTCTTAAAATATTTTTATAAAAGAGGTTATTCCATCTCATATTAAATCTTTGAAACATATCATAAATACTTTTCATATCTTAAGATATGTTTCATTAATAATAATAATAATAATAATAATAATCATCTTTGCTTGAGATAATATAATAAAGAAAAGAACTAACATATAACATTATACTATGTTATAAATCTACCCACTCACCATATACTTTGTCCTTTCAAAGTAGGTCTACTAGATATTTCTCATTTCACTTGTAGTTTGATAGTTTTTTACAAGCAATAATGCTATTTCATTTTTCAATTATTATTAATAATAATATGCAATGCATGCTCATGATTCATGAACACTTGTTCACCTTAAAATTCATATAACTCCTTTTAATACTAATATGTATTTTAGGTGTTTATATTCATACGCTACTTCACACTTGAAACTATTTAATCTTTCAAAGCTTAATAAAGTGTTGTCTTAGATTTTTAGACTGAGTGTCTGTTAATGAATAATTCATAACTTTTAATCACGAGTTTAAATATTATGATTCTGGATAAATTAGAAACTAGATTTATTAAGATTTCCAATCCTCAAATATCATTATCTAATTCCAAGTGAGCAAGTCATAAAATCCATATTAAATATATAAATAAGCTCATAAATGATGCATACGATAAAAAATGAACTGAAATAAGATTAAATACAATATTAAATATATGTTGAATTTTACATGTATCGGAGAGAGGTGTGTTTGTGATCTCCGAACGAGAGGTTGCAGGCAAGCGTAAGAAAGGTGGGGGGGGGGGGGGGGGGGGTCGGCCCGCTCTGCAACCTCGCTTTCCCTACATTGGCGAGCGCAGGGAAGGGAAGGGGGTCGCCAGAGCAAAGAAAAGACTCCCTTCCCCCCTTTACAACAAAAGCCTCATCGGAGGTCGTCAGGGGGGTGTCTACCCTCACGTCGGACGGTTGCTTACATGAAGGAGAGAGAAAATCGTCAAGTGATTGCCATGTCAACAATGCGACTAAGAAATCACTGATTAAAGATCAAAAGAATAATTGGTAAAACAAGTTAAAAGATGTAGTACAATCTTGTTACAAAATGAAATGTGAGGTAACGTTGAAAAAGTGCCCAAAGTTGAAGGGTATTTGATGAAATTATCTCAACATTAGTAACATCTGCATTGTCTTCGTTCTATATATGTAGGATGACATTTCTTCTTTGGATCGTTCATCCATGCATAAGTGGAACAACTTAAGGAGAATCTTTTCTATGATCATACTTGAATTATGTCATGCATGAATAGGCTCCGTAAGATCTCGTAAACTGGAATAAAATAAGTAATATGGCATGATCCAATGTTCTGTCTATTCCACATTGTTTAGGTTCTTCCTCTATTTCTTCAATCACAATATTTCTAAGTGTAGGAAGTAGCCTAAACATCTCTTCTAAATCCATTCTTCATAGATGCCTCACATATAAATCAATATGCCTAGCCTAAGCTGCTGCAAAGCTCATATATAAATTTTTTAATAATGTGGTCTAATCCTTCAACGGCTCTATCCAATGATAAGACACAAGACTTGCTAATAGTTTTAGCCATATTATTAGTCTCAACTAGGGACATAAAATCAAAGTTATAATCCATGTATATCTTGGCCTCACCATTATATCAATATTCTCCTTTATCCTCATTATAATGAATGTGCAAATTAAACATATCAGGACTGAAAAATAAGTCAAGAAAAGCAATTAAGATTGTGGTAATTAACAATCAATATACTAAAATGCGAAATAAGAAAACGAAGGTACATAATAAAACCATTATACTTTCCCTCCGTCATGCTTAGATCTTGTCATTTTCGTACCAAAGTATTGAAACTGAAATACAAAAAGAGATGAAGGTACACTAATAAGTTAAGATAATAGTAACAAAACATAAATAGCATGTCATCCTGTCACATAAGAACCACTTAAAGTTGATATTTTAATATTAGGATTTTTCACACCCTGACATTAGGGTTTAGGACAGGAATAGCACCAAATCAATAAATGTGACAACATTGATATACCAAAAAATAGCGGAGGTAAAGAGTGAACATTGATTATACACGGAAGTTCGCTGGCATGCTTGGCTTCCCCCAAACTTGTGATTCTTTTCTCCACTCGCCATTCAGACTCATGACTGCTAGAAGAGCGCCAGTAAGTGACAAATGACTTTTAGTAGGACGACACCAATTCAACGACGATGACAACTGGGAAGCCCAATGGGGGAAGGGAAAACAACGAGCGCGAATGGGGAAAAGGGTGAAATTTGCTCGATATAAGACGACCCTAGGTTAAAAACAATGTTGTAAGATCTGATTTGACCATCGATCCGGATTGTCTAACGTGTCAAGTTGGACTAGTTGGATCGAGTCGAACTGAATGGTCGGACTTGTAATATAAATTAATAAAAAAATAAAATAAGTAATTGTAATATTATTAATATGTAATATATTATTTATAAAAATTATAATGTAATAAAATAAAATAATTCAAATCAAATAATATAATAAAGTAAGCATAAATTAAACTACCAATTGAATATTTTCTAAACAAAAAATCTTGTGAGTAATTATAAAAAAGTAAAGATATCAATGAAATTTCATATATGTAATAAAGAAGAATCTTGAAATATAAATTTTAAGTATATATCTATATATAAATGATATTCTAAAAAAATATAATAAATTTTATACATTTTATTTTTTTTATATTTTACAACTTGATATAGCCAGGTCGATCAAATCTCATCAGGTTGGCCGGTTAAACTTGAGTTTTGATCAAGTTTGATTGGGTCAAAACGTATCAACTCTATGATTGGATTTTAAACTACATGGGGATCATTTTAGTGCTCCAACACCGATGGTCGAGTCTTACAACGTTAAAAAGATAAAAATGACTCGAGATAATAAAATAAAGACCTCTTTTGCCACGTCTAAAAGGGGGAACACGTGGGGTGAGAGAAAGAAAGACATGATATTCATATAACCTGGACAATCAAAAAATGGATTATCACTGATCAAAAGAGTCTCCAGTAAAATAAGTTAAAATTTATCAAAATCTTCTCGTAGTCCCATTAAAAACTAAAATTTGATGACTGTATTGAAAAAGAGGATAAATTTGTAGTAGTTGCTGAAATTCATCAGCCAGAGAGCAAAGCATCTGGGAGCAAATGATGGATTAGCAAATCTTTTGTATACAAAATGTTGTTTGAGCTGATCAAGTTGAACCGTTTGAACTCCACGAAAACATAATTAAAGGAAGACACATGCCAGATCTTGACATATCACTAGAGTTAAGTGCACCAATCAAATTGTTTATCCTTGAAAAAATAATTTAATAATATGAGAATCTTTACATAGATTAAAATTTGTAAGTAAAATATCATTTATAATCGTGCAGGGCTCAGATATATTCCCATGTTATTATATTATAATCCAACGACACGAAATATGCCATAAAAAATACCGCTCGGACGCGTTGGAGTCTTTCTTAATACTTCTTTTTCTTGTTTCGCGTGGACATTGTCCATTTGCACATTGTGTCAAATAAATTACATTATTTTTGTTGCATACAACTGGCGTTATCCTTAAAAATATTTTAACTTTTAAGGATATAAATTAATTAAATGAGAGTAGATTTCAAATATTGCCAAGACAACTTGCTCATTACTTTCTAAGATCAATTTCTTTATTATTATTATTATTATTATTATTATTATTATTTAAATATTATATGTAGATTTAATCCAGACAACACAATTTTGATTCATTAAGATTAAATAATAAATCTGTTTACGAATTGATTAAATAATTTATGGAATACGATTCCTTCTGCGTCGTCGTCTGTATATGTCCATGAGTTCCACCACGGCACCACATGACTTCCTCATCACCCACTCTTCTCTTCCTCGTTCACAAGTGCCATGGCCGTTGAAGCGCTCGTTGGTCCCATCGTGGAGAGGGTTGTGAGCTTGGCAGCAGATGCCATTGCAGGACGACTCCGAGCTGCATGGGGTTTAGAAGAGGACTTGGAGAAATTGCAGCGCCTTCTGCTACGAATTCAGTCCATGTTTGCAGACGCAGAGGAGAAGCAGACCGTGGACGCAGCTGTGAAGTCGTGGCTTGATGCACTGAAGAAGGTGGCCTACGAGGCAGAGGACGTCCTGGATGAACTCAACTACGAGACCCTACGCCACAAGGCGGCGGAGGTGGCCGGCCGGAAGACTCCTTGCAGCGGCAAGGTACGCGACTTCTTTTCTTCTCATAACCCATTACACATTCGACTGAAGGTGGGACGCAAAGTGAACGATCTCCTAGGAGAGATCGAAAAAATTGCAGCCGAGGGTACGACGTTCAATTTTATCCAAGTTGATGCGCAACCTGGAACTGCTGCTCCTGTTACTGATGAAACCTGCTCCTTCGTTAAGGAATCAGAAGTCGTGGGCAGGCTTCGAGAAAAAGATGAGATAGTAAAGATGCTAATTAACAACAATCCTGATGCCGGGAATGTCGCAGTGCTCCCGATAGTTGGTATGGGAGGCCTTGGTAAGACTACCTTGGCTCAATTGATCTACAATGACCCACTGATCCTGGCCTATTTTCAATTGCGGGTGTGGGTTTGTATTTCTGATCACTGGGAGACCAAAAGGGTCATTCAAGAAATTCTGAAGTTAGCAACAGAGAAAAAGTTTGAGTCGCCTAGCATGGAAGAGCTAAATCTCGCCCTTCAGAAGGCACTCACTCAAAAACGATTTCTGATTGTGTTGAATGATGTTTGGGAAGAAGATCCAATTAAATGGAATGCTTTGAAAGACATTTTGGACTGCGGAGACAGAGGAAGTGCAGCCATTGTGACCACTCGCAGCGACCGCGTGTCGGAGATAACAGGAACTCTCGAAAGCTGTCATCCGCCGTATTTGTCCGAGGATGAATCATGGGATCTGTTTAGCAAAAGAGCATTTGCCCATGGAGCTGAAAAGTCGGAAGAACTTGTTGAGATCGGGAAGGCAATTGCTAACAAGTGTGGGGGGTTGCCCCTCGCACTGAGGATGCTAGGGAGCTTATTGTACATGGAAAGAGACAAAAGCCAGTGGTCGAAGATCAAGGAGAGTGATATATGGAATATCAAAACTGATATATTACCTGCACTGCGGTTGAGCTATAAGCACTTGCCTTGGCACTCCAAGCAATGTTTCACCTTTTGTGCCTTATTTCCAAAAGATCATGAGATAGAAAAAGAGATGTTGATCGACTTGTGGATGGCTCATGGTTTTATTCCCTCAGATGGTGGAAGATTAGAGGTCAAGGGGAATGAGATTTTTAACCAACTAGTTCAAAGGTCATTTCTTCAAGAGTTTAAGAAATGATATTCTTTTACCGCATAAGAACAACTTGTAGGATGCATGATCTCGTTCATGATCTTGCACTATCTATTGCAGGGAATGATTGTGTTGCGGTGCAAGAAGAATACTCCAAAGCAGCAGTGATAAAGGATGCATATCATTTGTCCTTTTCAATTTGGAATGACTTCGACATAAAACACACGTTGAGAGCTTATCCATACCTTCGTACAATATTGAACCTTTCCGGAGTGGTGAACATTAACATGAATGTTAAGGGTTCGACATCTTTAAGAGTGTTAACATTAAATGCTAAGACCCTTAGACTTCCATCTTCCATGAAGTGTCTGCAGCACCTACGATATCTGCAACTATCCTCCGATGAACTATCGGAATTGCCTGAATCCATATGCACACTGTTCAACTTGCAGACTTTGCATCTTTCTTTGTGTAGGAAATTGCGTCGACTACCTAGAAGGATGTCATGCATGGTTAACCTCAGACATCTCTATCTCGATTATTGTGATGAACTAATGATAATGGCTCCAAGCATGGGACGAATGACAAACCTGCAAATACTAACTCAGTACATCGTGGGTGAAGAATCTGGAAGGGGCATAGGAGAGCTAAAAGGGCTGCAACTTTCATCCCGATTAACGCTGAGGAATCTGGGATCCGTGAAGGATGTCAAAGAGGCCAGAGAGGTGAATTTACATTCCAAAGAAGTACCTCATTTATCACTCTATTTTACAGATGAACCATCACGAGAAGGAGGAGGAGTTGGAATAAGTAATGTTGAACAAGTGCTGGAAGAACTGAAGCCTTCGGGCTGTGCAAAGTTCCTGAAAATATTTGGCTACGATGGATTATATTTTCCTAAATGAATGGGAGACAAGCTGCTGCTCCAACACTTGGTAAAACTTCGTTTGATTTTCTGCAGAAGATTGCATCGACTTCCACCACTTTGGGAATTGAGTTCTCTTGAGGAGCTCTCCTTAAGAGGCATGAAAGATCTCAAGTATATAATCTCTGACAACGCAGCAGCAGACGACACAACTGTGCAAGCATTTCCCTCGCTGAAGAAATTGGAACTAATCGATCTTGGGAGCTTGAAGGACTGGTGGGAGTACAAAGATGCCCCACTGCACGAAGCCATGGCAAATTGCTTTCCAGCTCTTGTTGATTTGGCTATAATCAAATGTCCAGAGATGGCCAGCTCACTACCATTATCCCCGTGCCTGAAATCGTTAGTGTTAATAGATAGCAAGAAGATACCGCTGTGTTCAATCAACGCTTTGACCTCATTGGTTTTACTTTATATTCGGAATTTTGAGATGGAATCAGTCGACACTTCAGCACATGTGCATGATCCCGTTGATTCCTTTCTACCCCATGAAACTTTGGCCTTGAGGCACCAAAATTAGACATTGGTGGCCCTGACGAGATATCGTTGGTGTGGGGTCATGAGGATGCCAAGGAAGGAGGAGGATTTGGTCAGTCATCCCTTAAACACCTGATCCTCTACGAATGCGATTGGATATTCTCGTCCCCTCGATGTTATGGGTTTTGGAAAGGTATGACCTCCCTCGAGGCTCTCAGCATATCAGACTGCCATGATCTGGTCGCTCTGCCTTCTCAGGTGCTTCGGGGCTTGAAGTCCCTGAGAAGCTTGTCTATTTCGGAGTGTGACAACATGACTGCCATATGCCTTTCGCCATCCCTCGAAAGCCTGTCGATTGAGGATCACCGAAACCTTGTGCCCATGGCAGCAGCTGATGCTGAACAATACCTCGGCCACCTCAGATCCCTTGAGACTCTACGTATTTATGAATGTCCAAAACTGATATCGTTAGCATTGGACAGCTTCCCTGCTCTGCGCATTTTGGATGTTACCAGCTGCACTAATCTCGCTACGTTGTCGCCCGCACGACTAGTGCTGCCCACCCTGCAAAAGTTGACAGTTTTCGGGTGTCCGCAACTTGAAAAGAAGTGCGAAAGAGAAGGCGAATATTGTTAGAGTTGGTGAATACTTCAGGGCCCCTTGTTTCTCACACCGGGTTCGCCCACGTGAGCTTAGGGGAATCTGAGTATTACCCAATTAACAGTATTGCTGGCGTACGAACGAAAGGGGGGGTTCGGGGGGCCCCGCCCCCCGACGGCGGTCCCGCTCGCCGGTGAGCGGGCGGGGGTTCGGGGGCAGCGCCCCCGAAACCTAGACGGGTTTTGGACTTTTGTTTAGCCGGCCCGTGTGGTTCGGATTAGGTTTTTTCTCTGTTTGTTTGGGTTTTAAACCCGGTTTGGAGAGGCTATTAATAGCCTAATTTCTGATGTAATTTAGTGTGGCGGCTGTAAACCTAAACATATAGTGGAACCTCTTTGCAGGACGTAGCCCTCATCTCAAGGGTGAACCTGGGTAAATTTCGTGTGTCTTCTCTATTTTTCTGCAATCTCTCTGCGATCTTCTCTCCTTGTTCTCGGATTTTCCCATCAAATATTGGGCCCTCGTCTCCGACATAGTATTTATTTCCAAATGCAACATTGAAGACTAACCCGTCATTCTTCGTATAACTTTTGAATTTAGACATATTTTACGTCAAAGTTAATAATAACAGGGTTCTTCCCTTCTTTACACAAATGCGTCGACCAACTAATTTGGCAATATATAACCACTAGTTGTCTTGCCCTTCTGTATCGTAGCAGAAATGAATCCGACCAATCAAGAAAAGACTTGACATTAATGATCCATTTTCTTTTCTCTAATAAGATTTGCATTAACTAGAATGACATCTCAATCCACTACCCCCTCTTTCATGTCCGTTTCCTTAATAAACTTTTGAGAAAATAAAATACAAAAGACTCGTTTCATGGCTGGTGTCCATAAAAGAGCGAAAAAAAAAACGATACAAATTATCACTGATCACACCATTTATCAAAATCTAAGTTGAGAAACGATATTACGCATCAAAGGATTTTGAGTATATACAGAAAAGATTGGGTTGCGAATCCCGATTTAAAAAAATTAATTATGGAAACGTAGAATGTTCATATTAATTAAAAGCTTGAAAGATTGGCATTAAGGACAAACAACTTCATTAAAATATGGGGCAGCATTGGTATTGATAATTTTATCTACTACGTTCACAAGGCGACCTATGAAACTCAACCAAGCATTGGGCCACCAAAACACATTTGCGAATTTGTCAATCCTCACTACTATATTAATTTTATCTTTTCCGCAGGCACATGCAGGCACGTGTCCCCGTCCTTGGGCATTCTAAATAATGGAAAGGAAAAAGTTCCTTCCTTGATATAAAAAAATACGATTAATGATGTTTCTCCTTCTGGAATTAAACTTAGTTAGTGCATTGTATTGTTTGAATATGTTAATAAGCCTTTTATCAAGGCAGTGAGAAGGTCATCAATATAAAATTGGTGACTCGGAGAAAAGTTTTCAGTTTTGAAGGGTTGGATTTTACCTATATGTACCTCTTTAGATATAAGAGATGAGAAAGTCCAAGAGACTAAAATGAAAAGATAGAAATAGAGCGGGTCACCTAAGACAAGAATCATGTAAAAGATGATGAGTTTATGCAACATTTAATTCAGAAAATAAATTTCTCATGAAAATTCATAAGTGTAATCACTTTAATTACAACCTCTCATGACACCATATCAAAAGTCTTTTAGTAGTAGGTATTTTTTTTCTGGCCAAAAGACATCGAGTGGGCAATTTTCTAGGTTTCTATTATCTACAAAAGCTGATTGAGAAATATCCACTAATGCAAGGCTTAAGACGATTTACCAATATTTTTACATGGCTCTATAAATCACCGAGCATAGAAATAACTTTCGACTCAATGATACACTGGCCTTGAGGCCTCTCGGTTGCCTTGAGGAATTAGTCATTGGTGGCACTGATGAGATATCGTTGGTGTGGAGGCATGAGGATGAGAAGGAAGAAGGATCCCGTCACTCATCCCTTAAACGGCTGTCTGTGGCAATGCGGATATTCTTGTCGCCTAGTTGGTATGGTTTTTGGAGAAGTATGACCTCCTCCCTCGAGAGCCTGAGCATATATTTGTGCGATGATCTCGTCGCTTTGCCTTGTAGGGTGTTTCGGTGCTTGAAGTCCCTGAGAAGATTGGAGTGTCACAACATGACTGGGGAGTTGTCTGCCGGCACGGACGCCTGCCTTTTGCCGCAGTTGGAAAACATGGTGTTATTCAAGTGCTCAGCACTGGAGACGGTGCCACTGATTTGGGGTCCATCCCTCAAAGAACTGGGCATTGAAGGTTGCCCGAACCTTGTGTCCCTGGCAGCAGCTGAACAAGACCTCGAACTTCTCAGATCCCTTGAGCGTATAGACATTCACGATTGTCCAAGACTGACATCTTTGACATTGGAGGGCCTCACTATTCTCCGCAGTTTGTTACTTGGCGGCTGCACCAATCTCACGTCGGTGTTGCCTGAAGGAGTAGTGTTGCCCACTACGGAAGAGTTGAAAGTTTGGAGCTGTCCGCAACTCGAGAAGAAATGCACGAGAGGAGGCGAATATTGGAGCCTCATTGATGCATAAATTTTGTAACAATAAATTGGAGTTATCGATCTCACGAGGAACTACTTAAATTTAATTTATCTCAATAATCTATTAGGAGAAGAAAAATGTATTATGGTAAAAACAGAAAACTAAAGGTGTAAAAAATAGATAATTAATACTTAAAGATAAAGTGGTGATGATATCCGGGAATTATGGATGGTTGAAGTAAAGTTAGATATGTATGAACTTCTGAATCAATCAAATTTGACAGAAACACTCAGTTCGATTTTTGAGACGGATTAAGGGCACCTAAAATATTGACTTCTTTAGATGAGTAAATCAAACTATCTTAATTCCTAATAAGATCAATAATTACATACGACGAGTCAATTACTGATTTCATAGAGAACTAAAATGCAAGAAGATGTAACTCTTAAATTATTATTCACCCATACTTATGGATAGAATAATAAATCACACGTTATTTGACATACATGACGAATTATTGGATACGTATTATATATGCTTCAACTTAAACAATAATAATTTCTGAAATTAATTACTCCTCGTACAGGTTTGTAATCTAATTTCATAATTCATATCACTCATAAAAAAGAATTAAACTCAGCAGATATAATCAAAAGAAATCGAATGATTTAATTAACTTGAAGAATAACGACGTTAAAACAATCTATCTTTATGAAACAAATATGAAATCTCTATTATAGCAATAATAAACAATGAAAAAACTAAGTAAAGAGCATCCAAATAAAGATAGAAGAAGAACTCTCAGCCTTCGTGACTTCTGGATCGTTGCACAACACGAACGACGAGTTGTTGCGTAATATTCTCCTTTGGTTGATCTTCAAGCTTTCAAATTCATCCTCTGCAAGATGGCACAGCTCTCAAATCTCAAGCACACGTTTTTCAATCTTCTAGAGCTTCTATTTATAGCTTCCAAGGGTCTCAAAAGTATTCACAGAGTTTTGGTTTGATTCAAAGTCTTTTCATGTTAAAATAATAAAAATTCGGAATAGACTTTGATTGGACTTTGAAACCATTCAAAACTTCTTTAAAATTGAGTAAATATGTTTCCTAATCATCCCTAAGACTTATGATAAAGTTTGGATTCGATCTGGACTTGAAATCCCTAAGAAAAGTCGAAGAAATCGCGAAAACAGACTTCGTAACGGCCCATAACAGCTCTGTAATGGTATGAATATGACTTTTCATGGCCCATAACACTAATTTAACGGCCTTTACAGTGTCCAAATCGGAAAAGAATTGTGGTTTTAATGGTTCGTAACTCGGGCATATTTTCTGGACGAAACTGAGCATTTTAACGGGCAGTTCACGCCCCTGCTTTACGGCCGTTACGGTCACATAATAGCCTATTATATTCGATTAAGTCATGACAGCGTTCACTAATTTTCACTTTTCGGCTCCATTTTAATTCCGATTTGAGTGCCGTTTGTTTATGTAGATTCCTGCATCTTGTTTTTTTTTTTTTTGCAATAAAACATATAACTTGGATAGATTTCTATTTTATAAAATTAAAACAAATAATATCATAAAATGATGCATGCTATATGAAAAAGAATCAAAATGTGATTAAATGCATGACTAATTATACGTTGTATTTTGCATGCATCATTCATCTTCAACATCCCCAATCTTGAGATCAAAGCTATGAAGACCGAAGATCAATCTGTATCTCGAAATGTAACATTGAAGATCAATGCTACTACTCCTGCCCGCAGCAGCTGCGGATGGGCTCACCTTTTTCGGCAATGACAAAACAAATTCTATTTTCAGCTGTGTGATCAAAGCTGGCTACGATTGAATATTCATTGTCATTTTTGTTCTCAATTTTTTTCTTTTAACTTTTAAATAATATTTTCAGAATCGGATCAGACCGAATTCATTACCTGTTCGTGGTTGAATCGGTACAATCGAGTTCGACTGAATTAAACTAAATTTTATTAAAATAATATTATTTATAATAATTATAAAGATATAATACAAATTATAAGATGTAATATATGAATTATTAAAATAATATTATTTTATTAGAATACAACCATTAATGACAGCCACGGATGGATAGTCTTGTTAGCGCTAGGCTTGAAAGCAATGCAATTTTTATGAGAAAGTAGTAGAGAGGAATAGCAGAGAAAAAAAACTATCAAGAATTTTGTCGCAGCCTGTTCTCTGATGCATTTTCTGGTTTCATATTAATAGAAACTAACTCCTAAAATAAACTATAGAAACTAACTCTAAAATAAACTATGAACGTGGACATGATTTCAGCCATTAGTTGCTGAAGAATCGGTCTCAACAAACTACCTAACCAACTAACTACAAAACAAATATTCCCTAGATATTGCACGGAATTATTTGCTAATTTTTTGTATCAGAGCCTCGTTTGTGAATATCCTAAGAGATTGTGATGGAAAGCAAGGTAGCAGAAAGTTCCACACGAGGAGTGGTGGTAGAGCGCATCGTGAAGGAAGTTGGTTCATCCATCGTCTATCCCGAGCTAACGCGATCCAACTATCATGAGTGAGGACTGGTGATGCAGGTGAATCTTGAAGCTTAAGGGCTGTGGGAGGCGATCGAGAATGATAAAGTCGAGCACCGCGAGGATCGGCTAGCCTAGCCGCTCTTCTTCGCGCGGTGCTGATTGAGATGCGGTCGACTCTTGCAGTGAAGAAGATAGCAAAAGGGGCCTGGGAGGCAATACGGGTGATGTGCATGGGTGTCGCTTGTGTGCAAGAGGCCAACGCCCAAAGGTTGCTGAAGGAGTTTGAGAACATTAGCTTCAAGGATGGCGAGTCTGTCGATGATTTTGCCATGCGCATCGCCGGGCTTGCAAGCAATTTGCGGGCTCTTGGTGAGACGATGGAGGAAGTGCATGTCGTCAAGAAGATCCTGCGCTTGTGCCACCATGGTATTCACATATCGCTCTTTCGATCGAAACATTGCTTGATCTTAAGACGATCTCGATTGAGGAGCTGGTGGGGCGACTACGTGCAACGGAGGATAATTTCGACATCGGCACAATCATCGACAAGGTTGGGCGTCTCCTTCTCGCTGAGGAGGATTGGCTGGCCAAGCACAAGAAGAAGCCTCAGTCAGAGTCATCATCGAGCAGCGACAAGGCGGTCCAAGGGAAGGCGAAGGTTGGAGCGTGACCTGATGGTCATGATACCGCAGTGAAGTCAACCACCGATGGCAAGCCGCGCCGTCGAGGAAAATGTCACAATTGTGGCATATATGGACACTGGGCGAAGGAGTGCAGGAAGCCACTGTGTGATCGCAAGGAGGAGGCTCATGTTGCAAGGATGGAGGACCAAGTTCCGCAGCTGGCACTGCTGATGGCTACGACGACCACTGAGGGGCACAGATCGCCGGTGCTGCTGGTAGCTACGCCAACCTTTGAGGAGCACACAATGATGATTGTTGTGCACCTTAACGAGAACAAGGTGCATTCGGCGGACCGTGACGACGACATGTGGGTGCTCGACACTGGCGCAAGTAATCACATGACGGGGTGTAGATCCGCACTCGCCTCACTCGATCAGAGTGTGCACGGATCTGTACACTTTGGAGATGGGTCCATCGTCGAGATCTGCAGCCTCAAATCAGTGGTGATGCAGACGAGGAATCACGGCCACAAGATACTCACTGGGGTGTATTACATACCAAAATTAAAAAGCAATATTGTGAGCCTTGGGCAGTTGGAAGAAGGTGGTGCAAAGTCGAGTTGGAGGATGGATTCTGTAGTGTGTTCGATAGTGAACATACACTACTGGTCCATGCACCACGCACCCACAATCGCATGTACTTGCTGAAGATCCACATTGCAGCCTGCTAAAGATCCACATTGCAGCGCCAGTGTGTTTGGTGGCAAAGATCAATGACCGTGCATGGTTGTGGCATGCATGCTATGGTCATCTAAATTTCCAAGCTCTCCGAGAGCTGGGATTGAAGCATATGGTGGAAGGTCTTCCTCTGATCGAGAGGTTGAAAGAATTCTGTGATGAGTGTGCATTGGGCAAGCAGCAGCGTGCCCCGTTCCCACAAGCAGCAGCACGTCATGGCGAGCGAAGCCTGGATCTGTTCCACATCGATCTTTGCGGCCAGATCAAGCCAAGCACCCTAGGTGGTGAGAGCTATTTTATGCTTATAGTGGATAATTACTCCTGCTACATGTGGGCAGAGCTGCTCGCAACAAAAGACGAAGCCTTCAAGGCATTCAATCGCGTGAAGGCATTGGCCGAGACGGAGCAAGGTGGGAAGCTCAAGGCATTCCGATCTAATGGGGGGGCGAATTCAATTCGCTAGAGTTCCAAGCCTATTGCGACGAGCACGGCATCAAGCACTTCACCAGCACGCCATACTCGCCACAGCAAAATGGTGTCGTGGAGCGCCAAAATCGCACCATCGTGGAGATGGCGCGCTGCCTCCTGAAGAGCAAGGACATGTCGGCCTATTTCTAGGGCGAGGCGGTGATGACAATTGTCTATATTCTCAACCGTTCACCAACCGGAGGTTTGGAGGGGATGTCATGGACGTGTCATAGAAATATCATTTGTACATAATCATGCATTTAAGTAACATACTAAGTTAGTTTGGATGTCAATTTAGTGATATTTGTATATAGTAATTAATATTTCGATTAGTGCATAACGATTATTTAATTATCGATAAACTTTACAAAGTAATTATATAAGGTTATTAGGAATAAATCATAAATTTTTTAAATAATATAATATATATGTTTAAATAGGATTAAGTAAGCTTAATTAGGGTTAAAACACTTAGTTTTGACAAAAATATGTGATTGGTCATCACTTAAGTTCCAAGCAGCTGAAGCAGACATGTGAGAGCTGCTCAAATAGATATTTTTCCAAACCACTACAAGATCTCAAAAAATTCTGAAAAAAAATATAATCCACTTAACATTATATTTTCACCGTAGAAAAATTACCAGAGGAACTCGAGCGAACCGACTTGGGGAAAATCAGAAACGTCAGCTGTTCCAGGTGAGTTTTGATTCGGAAATTGTTTTCTGATTGAGAGAATCGTTACTTGGTGATAAACAAACCATAAATTATGAAATTTTGTATGGTTCATCCATTCAAAGTTTGACCTTTGGAATCACATAAAAAGGAGTTTTATAGAGAAAGTTATGAACTTACCTTCGCAAGTCACTCATCATGTCCCGAGTCTGATATAAGTTCCATTTGTAAATTAGTGCACGATTAGAATAGAGTAAATTAGGGTTTGAAATTTGGATATGCTTAAATAGAAATTCCAAGGGTTCGGTGAGAGGTGGAATCATCCTCGTTGAACTTGTATTTTGGGAAAAATGAATTTTTCATTTCATAGTGATGGTTCTGTCAGATTCCAGGACATTGACAGATTGCGATCTGAATTAATTATTTTTGTTATAAGTCTATATAGATAGTTAAATTCTCTAATTTTTATTAAAAAATACTAATGAAGTATAGTTTTCAGAAAAATTATGCTCTAATTAAATGGACAAGTATTAAGAAACATATAAATTAATATTTGAGTGACACACAGTCTGCTAGGGCATAAATCCTAGGTCAAATTGCCTTATATGTTATGACTTATTCACTTGGATTTAGATAATGATATTTGGAGGTTAAAAATCTTAGTATGTCTAGTTTCTAATTAATCTAGAATCATAAGATTTGCCCATGTGGTTAAAATGTTATGAATTATTGATTGACAGACACTCAGTCTGAAATCCTAAAATAGCTCCTAGTTAAGCTTTAGGGAATTGAAAAGTTTCAAGTGTGGAATAGCTTATGGATATAAATGTCTGAAGTAGAAATTGGTATTAGAGGAGGTTATATGCATTTTAGAGTGCATAAGAATTCATACATCATGAGCATACATTGGATATTATCTTATTAGTGATTGAGAAGTAAAAATGCATTATTGTTTATAAGAAAACATCAAGTTGCAAGTGAAAGGGAGAAAATTTAATAAACCTCCTTGAAGTGATAAAGTACAAGGTGAGTGGGTAAATTTACAACATAGCAAAATGTTATATGTTAGTTCTTTTATTTATGGTATTACTTCAAGCAAAGCTTATTATTGTTATTATTGAAACATATCTTGAGATATGAAAAATATTTATGATATGTTTCAAGGATTTCATACGAGATGGAGTAACATCTTATACAAAAATATTTTCAAGAAATAATGCTTGTGAAGTGAAAAGAAGTTTTACTTTATAATGATATGAGATTATGGCATGTGTATTTTAATTTTGTTAAACTCTATGTGTTCATTAGCCATACTAATTGGAAAAGGTTTTTGGGATTGCATTCGATATACATAAAGCCTTTGGGGCGTATATCGGGTGTCTTTGTCCTTTGGGTGCTGCTCTGCGTGCACGTATTGACCCATGATCGCTCTGCGTATCTGAGAATCATGATTGGGCGGCACACAATTATGATTGAGATACGTATTGACCTATGATTTGCTTTGCGTATCTGAGACTCTTGATTGTGAAGCTCTGCTTAACTGTATGACACACAATCATAGAGGGATACGTATTGACCCATGATTTGCTCCGTGTATCCGTGACTTTTGATTATGAAGCTCTGCTTATATGAGATACGTATTGACACATGATGAGTATGTGCAATGACACGTGTCTAGAGTTTAATTATGAAAATGATAATATTTTGAGTTACTTTTACTTATATGAGATTTCATATGATTTGTCAAGTTATATTATATGTACTATGCTTTAAATGTTTTATCATATGGAGAGTGTGGTTATTTAATGTTATATACACTCGTATTGTTCCCCTATGTTGTACTTTTATTTCACTCACTGAGCAAATGATTGTTACTCATAATACTCATTTTAAATTTTTCGGATACTCGTAAATTCTCGAGTTGAGTCGCCTTGGAGCTTGTTTTTGTTGCATATAGAGAAGATATCGAGCCGCTGGAGTACTTTAATCCTCCTCCACTTTTTTTTTTAAGCATGCATATGTAATAGATCTTCTTAGATGTTGTAATTAAGTTTGTGAGAAACTTTTTCTAAAGTTGTATAAGACTTGATCATGTGGGGTTATATGTGAGATGGTTTGAAAAAAAAAATATGATGACAATATGCGAATGTCATATCTTATAGTTCTTTTTAAACTTTGATAAATATATATCCATTTTGTGTATGTGTGGGCTAATAACATAAGAAAGTAAGGGAGGAAGGTTTTGCCGATTTTATTTTAAGAATGGCTAAACGTAACTGAGATTATAATAATTGAAATTAAAACTTAGTCACTGAGTTAGGTGTGACAGGGGAAGACACCATATGAGGCCTGGTGCAACCGAAGGCCTAATGTCCAGCATCTTCGGACATTCGGGTGCATCGTCTACATCAAGTGCATCTGGCCAGCATCAGCAAGCTCACAAAGAGATCCGTGCCCATGGTGTTTCTTGGGTACGAACGAGGAACGAAAGGCTATAGGGTGTACGAACTAGTGACGAAGAAGGTGCATGTCACATGTGATGTGGTGTTTGAGGAACACCGTGCGTAGGACTAGAGCGATAAGAATGGTGAAGCTGCCCCATCAGCCTCGTTTGATGTCAAGTACTTCACCATAGTCAAGGAAGCAGAAACACATGTAGATGATGTTCCGTCGCAGCCACAATCTCCATCAACACTAATGGCTGCAACACCAGCAATCAGGTTCGCGACACCACCGACGGATGGTGCCTATGACTCCGAGGGAGTACCGTAGCGATATCGGACGATGTAGAACTTGCTTGACACCACCAAAGAAATCACCGCATATGACTACAGCGGCATGTGTCTACTTGCAGCTGAGGAACCTTCAAGTGTTGAAGATGCATTGGAGGAAGACGTGTGGCGCAAAGCAATGGAGGCAGAAATGGAATCTATCCAAGACAACAAGACATGGGAGCTTGTTGCGCTTCCACCAAGATACAAAGTGATAGGTTTGAAGTGGGTCTTCAAAGTCAAGAAGGATCCGGCGGGAAATATTGTCAAACATAAAGTCTGTCTCGTCGCCAAGGGGTATGCACAACTTCAAGGTGTAGATTTCGAGGAAGATTCACACTAGTGGCGCGAATGGAGACTGTGCGGTTGTTGCTCGCACTAGCTGCACATGGTGGTTGGCAGGTACATCATATGGCCGTGAAGTCCGCTTTCTTGAATGGAGATTTGGATGAAGAGGTGTATGTGCAGCAGTCTCCTGGCTTTATCGACGGCAACAATCGTGGTAAAGTGTTGAAGTTAAAGAAGGCGTTATATGGATTGCGGCAAGCACCGCGAGCTTGGAATGCCAAGCTTGACAAGGAGCTGTTTGGGTTAGGATTCATGAAGAATCCACTAGAGCATGTTGTATACAGACGTGGGTCAGGGCAAAATTACTTGCTAGTCGGTGTGTATGTTGATGATCTCATCATCACCGGGCCGATCAACGAAGACATTGAAGCATTCAAGGCTGAAATGAAAGAGAAGTTTAACATGAGTGATCTTGGCCTGCTGAGCTACTACTTAGGAGTTGAAGTCTGCCAAAAAAAAAGTGAGATTACCATATGTCAAAGTGCATTTGCTAATAAATTATTAGAGAATGCAGGGATGACCGAATGTAATTCGTGTCACACCCCAATGGAGAATAGACTTAAGCTCAGTAAGAAGGGAGAAGGTGAGCCTGTGGATGCAACAAGATATCGCAGCATGGTTGGAAGTCTGCGCTATCTCATCAATACACGGCCTGGTCTAACTTATTCAATGGGGATTGCGAGCAGGCACTTGGAGGCTCCTACAATCAAGCACTTGACAACCGTGAAGCAAATTTTTCGATATTTGACAGGGACCATCAACTATGGTTGTCGGTATAGTGAATCACAAATTGTTGAGCCTAAGTTGGTGGGTTTCAACGACAGTTATCATGTCAGAGACATTAATGACAGGAAAAGCACCAGTGGGTTTGTTTTCTTCTTGAGCTCGAGTTTGATTAGTTGGACGTCACAAAAGTAGAAAGTGGTTGCACTTTCCTCATGTGAGGCAAAGTATATAGCAAGTGTAGCAGTCAAGGCATATGGCTCAGTCATGTCCTCGATGAATTAACAGAAAAAGAAGCATCATAGGTGAAGCTATTGATCGACAACAAATCGACTATTGCACTCAGCAAAAACCTAGTGCATCATGAGAGAAGCAAGCATATTGACACACGGTATCATTTTGTACGTCAATATGTTGATGAAGAGAAGGTGGATATTCATGATGTTGACACCAACAATCAGTTGGCGGATATACTGACCAAGGCACTGGGACGAGTCAAGTTTGTCGAGTTTCGGCAACAGCTAGGAATAGTGGAGTTGCAACGGGATTAGGGGGTGATATGTTAGCAAATAATCCCGTGCAATATCTAGGGAATATTTGCTAACAAGTCTTCAGTTTTCTCACGTCATTATTATTACTTTCTCACTATTTACGCTTTTGTTCTTCTCATTATTTTCACATCTGCCCCGAATAGTTGACATTTCTAAGTTTTTTGGTGATACCAACCATCACTACAGCGGAGCTCGGGACAATCTCTTTTGCTCCGCGGCCAAGCACTTGAGATGTAGAAAACTTGGTTATTTTTGCTCCTTGCCTTAATTTCATCTTCCTCTCCTTTGATTTGGTCCGAGTACATGCTACAAGTTCCTTGCCTAAGAGGCGAATGAGAAGCAGGAGTGTTCTCATAGCATATGCTACTGCAATGCTCTGTTTTTCTTAGAAAATACAGCTGACATTGCAGTTTATGCATTTTTTTTTAAACCTGCCCTTCAAACTATGTTTGTTGACCCCCAACCTTTGGGTGCTCTTGTGTGTTTTCAGATTAAAATTCCATTGACCAAGAGGAAAATTTTAATCAATGGCTTCAGAAATCAAAACTCGTTGTGAATCCATTGTGCCCTGTTAGTGTACATCCTTCTTCCTCCTCTTTCTTGTGGTCATCTTCAGTGGCTTAGAAGCTATGTTATTAACCGTCGAAAAAAACAATTATGGGAGCCAATTCTCCATCTGTTTAGGTGAACCTGCATGCTTCTTGAATCTAACTAGTGGTGGTGCTGTTCTTATTCCATATTATCTTTCTCATCATAGTTTTTTTTTCATTTTAATGCTATTCGATTTTAAATACTTTTTTATTTCAATTATTATTTAAATTTATACACATCTTTTTTTCCTTTCTTTTTCCTTTTTTTCGCTTTCCTATTCAACGTGACCGATTCAATAGGATTTTCTCGGTTCAATGTCAAAATTTGGACAATCGGATTGGATTAATGGTCAGTTCGCGGTTGAACTGATCGGTCCGGTCTGATTTGATAACATAATTTTTAAATTTAGACATTTTTTTTAAGCTAATAACAGAGTTCTTTTTCTTTTATACACAAAGACAGCTTTTTTGTCGAATTAAAAGTTGTTTTGCCCTTCCATGTTGTGGCAGAAATGAATCCGACCAATCAAGAAAATCTGAACGATTAGTAGGTAGATATTGATCCAATTTTTTCTCTAATTAACTATAATGGCATTACCTAAAATGACATCTCAATCCACTACCCAGGGGATAATGTGCATTTCGTTAATAAACTTCCAATAAAATAAAATGCAACAGACTCATTTCATGGCTAGTAAAAACAAAACAAATTTACGAATCATCCCTGATGACACATTTGTCAAAATCTACTTCAGCAAGTCGTGAAACAATACAAGGCATCCAAGAATTTTGAGTATATATATACAAAAGAGATTGGGGCCCGATTCAAAAAATTAACACAGACGGACCAAAACTCAAGTTTATAATGCTTCTACTGATATAATACTTCTAATGCTCAGAAAACTTTTGAAATTTATACACTTTCTTTTCTCCAAACTTGAAATCTTTATTATAGTTATGGTTGTCAATGTCATCCCATATCCTGTGCCTTGTAAAAATTGTCAAAGAATGACATCTTTAAGTATTGGAGGCCTCACTGCTCTCCGCAGCTTGAGACTTGACTGCACTGATTGCTTCCCACCCTCGAATAATTGGCAATTGTGACGTATAACCGGAAGCAACTTTACAGAACGATGAGAATAATGCTGTTGCACGAGAAATGAGGAATGCCATCCTTGTGAAATAGATAAGGCAGTAGGCATTCTAGAACAGTCAAAAGCTAGTTCAAGTTTCAGGACTGTGAAACCAAGCAATAATTTATTCAGACAGTTCCTATATAAATTCAGTGGATTTTAGGATGATTTCAGACGGAAATAACGGCCCACATAGATCATATTTGCAGCAAAAGCAACATATGGATCGAATATTCATTGCCTCTAATATTATGCAACATATGGATGGACTCAGTTCACATAGCCAAGCTTGCATGTCCTTGTATTCTTATGACCTGTTACTGCTACTCCATATCTCCTTGTAGAGTCTTCATGTGAGTCAAGTAGAGAGTTAGGAATTAAGATTTTATTTTATTTTTAATGTTTTTTAGTCAAAAACTACTTAAATCACTCGAAATAATCGGGTTGGCTGGACCAACCTGAGTTTTGATAAAAAAAATCAAGTCAATCATGTATCTTAGTTTTGAGCGATCATTGATCCATTTGAGTCCCAAGATATTTGTCCGAGCATCTTTCTTTCGCATATGATTTTTTTTTTATTTATTGAGAACATTGTTATGTTATATGGTGGCCTTCAGGTTCATCCTTGGAGTGTAAGAAGTGCTCCTCGAGAAGGTAATTTCATTTAGGACAATTCTGATGAAGTAGTTAGTCGACGATGAGGAAATGCTGTGGATGAAGCGGGATCGAACTATGCGATGGAAAAAGCACTATAAATTGAACTCAATGCACCAGAATCAATCTGAGAGCCCCCAAACTCAATGCACTGTGGATGAAGTGCTCCTCGGGTTGTTTCTAATTCATTACTATATGTTCTTTTAACAACTTTTGATGTTTTTTTTTTCCTCTCCTTCAACTACTTTCAACAATTTTTTTTTTACATTCACATAAATTCGAATTCGATATCTGCTTAAGCGTAAAGAAATCGTTTATCACCCCGCTTCAACTTTTGTTGGTCGCGTGAAGTTGTTTTTTAATTCAATAGCATCAAAGCTTTCAACGACTTTTCTCTACTTCCATGATTTTTCCTCTCTTAATGTTATGTTCCTTCTCACTAGCACGTCCTCGAGGGCAATCTTTATCATTTAAGAATTATCTTTCTTTACTTGCAAATATTGTTATATATTAAATTACAGGTTAATTAGTTTTTTTTATATATAGCATTGTTATAATATGCATATGATCAGGTATATAGATTATTTGATTCTTCGGTCTATCAATGTAGCTTTTAACTTAATTTTGTTGCCAAACCTTTATTTGACACGGAAAAATTTCATCATACTAATTTGATTTGAATCGTAATAAATAATCAAATTATTTTTATTTTCGGCTGGGGGAACTTATTATTTCTATTAGGTAAAAAAACTAATATTTACCATATATACAACATTTATACATGTATAAAAAAACATATTTCTTTCTTGAAATGATTTTCCTTAAATCTTGGTTGCCGTTGTAATTTTGTATTTTTATAATTTGTTTAAGTGACATTATGCAGTAGCTATAAGCAAGCTATTAATTTTGTAGAGTTCAAAATAAAGAAATAAGCATAACCTGCCTGATGCGAAAATGAACAGGAAAAAAGAAGTTGGATAAATAACAAATACGAACCAGAGCAGGAGTGGAGTCCAATTTATCTCGTTTACTTTCTCCTAATCGTTCTCGCACTCGTCGAAGTAGTCTATAAATAAAAGCGTCACAATGGCGGCCGCCAACCAAAGCCCCCCTCCTCCATCGTTCTCGTCAGACCGCATGCTCACACCTTTTCTGCAACAACAACCCGACGACAATGCAGCGCTCACAGTCTTCGCCTTCTTCTCTTCTTGCCGCCCGTGTCCTCCTCGCCTGCTTCCTTCTTCTCTCATGCTTCGCAGGGGCGACGCTGGCGAACACCACCATCACCGTTGAGAACAACTGCCCCTACTCGATATGGCCGGGCGTCTTCTCCGACCGCCACTCCGTAGCAGTCGAGAACACCGGCCTCACCCTCGCCTCCGGCGCATCCTTCCCCGTCGCCGCGCCCTATCTCTGGAAGGGCCGCATCCTGGCCACCACCGTCTGCTCTTTCAAATCTAAATCTTCCTCCGGCGACCTCTTGGACGTGAAGGCATGCAACGGCGCCTATGACCCCAACATCCCGGCCTCGCACGTCCTGTTCAGCCTCGGCAGCCCGGCCCCGAACGCCACGGACTACTACTCCATCAGCCTCGCCGACGGCTACAACTTGCCCGTCAAGGTGGTGCCCCAAGGCCTCGACGGGAGGGACAGCGACTGTGCGTCCCTCGAGTGCACTGCGGACATCAACGAGCAGTGCCCGGCTGAGCTTCGGGCGACGTTGCCAGACGCCCTAAATGCCCCGGCGACTGTGGGCTGCCGGAGCGCGTGCCAGACGTTCGGGACGGATCTTGATTGCTGCCTGGGGAAGTACGAAAACCCCCAAATGTGCCCGACGACTCAGTACAGCAACTTCTTCAAGAAGGCGTGCCCGCAGGCGTCGAGCTACGCCCAGGACAAGCCCATCTCCCCTCCCGCCTGCCCAGCCAGGGCCACACCCTCCTACAAGGTCGTCTTCTGCCCTTCTCCGAGCGCCTCCAGCGAGCTGACGCCGGAGGACGACGAGGGACTTGCACCAACAATCCCGGAGCTCCACTTTGCAAGCCCCAAGAAGTTGGGCTTCTTCTTCTGGAAATCCTTGCCCGCCGTAATCCAAAGCTCTTGGACGCTGTTCGTAGCCGGAGTTATTGCGGCAGTGTTGGTGGCTACATATCTCGTACGCCATGCGTGCAAAGGCCTCCCTCAAGAACTCCCACTATATCACAAATTATAAAAAAATAGGGTTAAATTCTATTAAAGCAGTTGAGGCTTGATCGTTATGCCTGTTTGTAGAAACTCAATTACATGTGTACTTGATGACATTTTATGTCATCTTATAATATTTTAATTTCATTGTAATATATTCCAGCTTGAAAAAGTAAAGCATGGTTTCTTACATTAGAACTTGCAATTGTTTTCAAAGTTTCAATGTATTCTGGCTCAATCATGTTTTGAGAAACCTTCCCATAAGATCATGTACGTAGTTGATGTTTTCGATGTTATCTTATTTCAATGCTCTTTTGAAAAATGTGACATGTCTTTTTTTGTTGTTAAAATAGGACTCGTCTTCTATCACTAAACATAAACTATATATATTTTTCCCATTTTCATTCTAATTGCAAACAATCCATCAAAAGTTAAAATACAATAAATTAAAAAAAATATTTAAAAATGAAATAAACAAGTCCTAGTTTCTAAGATTCTATCACTAAAGAATTTAACATTGTTAGTCTTTTGATAGAAATTAAAATATCAATTTATTAATATGTTCGAATGTGGCGAAAAAAAATAACAAAATTTCTAATACTCTCTATTTGCATTTCAATTAATAAACGAGTAGTTATGTAGACTTTTTGTCTAAAAATTCCCGAATAAAGAAAAAAAAACTTTTTATCATTTGCTTAACAGAAACAAACAGCCGTAGCATGCATACTGATAGAAACATCTTTAAATTTTTTTTTTTCTGGTCACGACATAGGTTCCACGAGTATGCAAAGACTATAATTTAATTCATTTGACATTCTAACCCAAGGGCAATGGTGCACCATGATCCAGATGTTTATTTTAAAAATTGAACTTGATGTTACTAACTCCCATTAATCTTATGATGCAACATCCTTAATCAGTTATGTCAACCAAGACTAGTTGAAAGAAAGCTTTCATGCTTTGTCATTACTTTAAAAATAATCGAACATAGTAAATTGACTATCTAAATTACTTCAGACGTGTATTGCGAGATCCGACCCAAACATAGACTCATATTTGGCAGGTTAGGTGGGTCAGGTGAGATCGACCATTACAGCATATCATAATGAAAGAGTATAAAATCAATGTATATAAATTAACGTATAACTCTGAATTAATAACTTACCTTATGACGCTCATAAAGTTTATTAAGATTTTTAATTCAGTCCTTTCGTCTGATTCTATTAATTTTTTGTTATTTTTAATTTTTTTTTCTATTTATAAAAAGACTAACATGTGCTTCCACAAACTATTCTTTGTTTTAACATTTAAAAATAATAATACAATTAAAAAAACTAATAATAGTAAAAAAATAGATATTTTGATATTGCCGATTTATCAAAATATTTTATTTCATTTTATTTTAAAAATAAAAAAGAGAACAATTCATAGGAAGACATTTTTATCTTTTCATAAATAAAAAAATAAAAAAATTAAAAATAACAGAATCGAACAAAATGATTGAAATGAAAATCGTGATAAAATTTAGGAATATCATACGGTAAATTCATAACTCAATATTAGATGCGAAAAATCGTCATAACTGACGGGAAGTTTAAAAAAATAACCCTAAATTTTTATAGTCACAAGTCATGACCCAATATTTGATTCACAAATCATTTAACATATGGATCCCCTAAGTTGGATTCATAAATCAATTATGGATGGATGTTTGATGTTTGCACGAAGTGTGAACTTTCCTTGGCGATTACTGTGCATTCATTATCATGTACAAGAAAGGGGAAGATAGAGCTTTCGTGTACTGAAATAAATACTCTTGGGTGTGTAAAAAAAAACACAACATTTTCTAGAGTATTTATTTATAGATTCCTGTGAAGTGTATTGAGACTCTGAGTTGATTCTTAATTTATTCCTATATTTTTTATTTAATTAAACCTTTTATAAGAGCCCCAAAGAATTATTTTATGATTTAACTTAATTCCTTATACTAATTCAATCTTGACTCAATTTTTCACTTTATCTATCATAATTTTCTTCAACAAAAAAAAAGTCTATTTTTTTATCAATTAAATGTTATTATTATATCATAATTCCCGAAAAAATAACAGATAATATTTACTTGATTTCCGGAAAAAAATTAGCTTGTTTTCTATCTGGTGGTAATTTATTTATTTATTTTAATGAAGCTATGTGAACGTAGTAATACTAATAACGGACATCTCACCAATACCCAATTCAGACGGTGAAGTAGGTGAGGATTTAAAACCACTTTAATTTAGTATAGTAAAATAGATGGTCCAAAGAACGAAAACAAAGAAAAGGAATTATTGCCTCCATTTATGACGTCTGTCGAGTACCATTTTCCTTATTTTTTTTCCATTTATCAATGGATTTTCACTTATGCGCCTTTGGCTAAATAATCTAATTCAAAAGATAAAATCATAGAAAATGACTATGGTGAAAGTTGTTCGGGTGGTTGGATTATTAGCAAAAAAAAATTAATCATTACTTTTCGAGTCAATTTTTAAAAATAAAAATTATACTCTAGTGATCAATTCCTTCAGGTCTTTTTTGTCCTACATTTATATAATTATATTATAAATATACATAATAAAATAATATAATATCAAAATATTTAATTTTATATTACATATAAATTATATTAATAAAATTTTAAAATTAGAGTTTGATATAGTGTTAGAAAAGTATGAAATTTTACACAATAATATTATATTTAATTCATATGAATTAATTATATAAATAAAAAAACATAAATAAATAATTAAAGGCATGACGAAAAATCCGTGATGTACGCTCATCGCGGAAGATGTATGCTCATCACGGAAGGTTGCATATGGAATCTACCAACTCCGAACATCCGAGAGCATGAACCATCGGATAGAAAAAATTAACACCAAGGCCTCCTTTAATTACGGAATCAGGCGGAAATCACGGTCTTATTTCATTCGATTCGATCAAACATCGTCCCGAAATTCAATTTCGAAGCGGGAACTGCATTGGTGGAATTGGGCTTTTTTTCTTATTTTGATGTTGACGTGACTTTTGCTTTTTTTTTCAAAGTTTATTTTCTTTATTTTCTTTTCTCTTCGCACACTATCTTCACTAAAATAAATTATTTAATAAATAAAAAATAACTTTAATAAGTGTTTAATATAATATTATTTATTACCTATTTTTCATTAAAAATTTTTAATATTTCATTAAATATAAATAATTTTAAAAATGATTTTTTTATATTTAAATAATATAATTTTGAACAAACTTTTTCCCATAAAAATTTTTATTTTACAATTTTATTTTAATTAATAATAAAATTATACTTCATAATTATAATAATTATTTTTAATTCAAAATCCACCCAAAATTCATCCATCATATCTATTTTTCCCATCACATCAACAATCTTATTCCTCGTCATCAAATTTCATTCCAACCAAACACGCTCCGAATTAATCTGTCAATTCAACTATGTATACGAGAAATCGCGATTCTGTTTTCAAACAACAAGTAAAAGAAGAATAAAATCGATTCTCCATTAAAGCGGTTAGAAAAAAAAACTTTAACCGTCGGTCATTTCATCATATATGTCTAATAATGATCGATGAAAATTATGGCACACCATGTCCCCTACTTCAATAGGGGACACCTCATTAAATTCATTATTAAATACTCAATTTAACTTGTTTTATTATATATATTTTTATTTCCATACATTTCTTTTTGGATTATTCCATACATTTTGGAGACGCATCTTTTTTAAGATTTCCCGCAATCTCCACGGTCACAACGTCTGTTTCTTTTCACTTATTTAAGTGGCCCTGCCTCTGTTCCTCGCATCATCTGCCCACGACGTTGAGCAGAGGGAGGGGGGAAGAAGAAGCGGCGGCTGCGGCGGCGGCGGCGGCGGCGACGGCTAAGTAGCATTCATGGCAGACCGCGCCCAGTGCTGCTCGAACCCGCCGGCGCTGAGCGCCTCCAGCGGCCTCGGCTGCGTCGTGGACGACCTCGGCGGCCTCAAGGCCTACACCGCCGGATCCCCCGACTCCAAGGCCGCCGTGGTCTTCATCTCCGATATCTTTGGTAATTAGATGCCGACCACCGCCTTGCACCTTCCATTTCTTGCTCGCTGTTTCCATTCCTGCGGATCGAACGCCGCAGTTTCATCTGCTCCGTGCATGGCATCTCATTCTGCTCCTGTTCAACGTCACTGTGGATCAATACGCCCCCAAAAATTATCAAGTGGGTTTCAGAGCGCACGCATTGCTCTAGTAACGTCATCTTACAATAGAGCATATAAAAGCAGAGAGAGCAGAAGCATAATAACATTAAAGCCCAATTTAAAGCTCAATTGCAAGTAAACATGAAGATAACATAAGATAAATACACCCCGGAGGATCCAATAAACATAGAACTCACGCGCAATGTTGTAGATCCGACCGACTCGGATTGTTCGACGGGTCGAATTAGACCGAATAATATAAGTTAATAGTGAAATAAATAAATTAAAGATATTATTGTAATATTGTTAAGATGTAACATTTTATTTAGCAAAAAAAATATAATATAATACAATAAAGTAAAATAAATATTTCAAAGTAAATAATATAATAATAAATTATATCATCAATTAAATATTTACTAAATAAAAATGTGAGATAATTATAAATAAATAAAAATATCGATGGATATGTATACATATAAGGAAGAAATTGAAAAATAAGTTACAAGCAAAGATATATACAAACAATACGTTTTAAAAGTTTAATATATTATATATTTTAATTCTTTTACATTTTATAATTTGACCCTGTCGAATTGGTTGGTTGAACTCGAATTTGATCTGATCAAAGCGAGTCAATCCTATAGCTAGATTTTAGACAATTCGTGAGCTATTTTAATACCCGAACACCAATCCGATAAGTTGGATCGGATTGGATGCATCGTAATTTAAAATTCAGCATAACATATTTTACTTTAAATAACAAGGTGCTCAAAGACATGACTCCATATGCAACCTTCCGTATTATATGATATGTCATAACTTATTTTCATAAATCATAATATCAATAAACAATTTCCATATTAATCACAATTCCTTTTCATTGCATTAACTTATTATAAATCTCCATTATCCATGAGATTAGTGGCTTGGAACACTCATTGCTGCTTGTAATGATAATAACAATAATAGTTTTCATATCTTCAAGATACATCTCCATTTTTTTGTTAGATTTTGAATCAATCTTTGGTGAATTCATTCCATCCATAGTACTTGAGGACATTATTCAAAGTAAAAAACTAATTAGATCATATGTATGTAATGAAGTGCAAATACACATGGAACTTTCTCTTACAATGTTTTTTTTTTGTTTTTCAGGGTATGAAGCACCAAAGTTAAGGTATGCATATGTTACCTCAAATACTTTTAACATAAACATCATAGAAATCACACCAATTTTCTTTCCTCTTAAATTTATAAAAGAGTTAATTACGAATCTTAAAGGAAGGGTTGATTGTACATTTTCTTTCCTCTTGAATTTTCTTGCCACTTATTGTGCTTAATTATCGAACGACATTATCATCCTAGCCAAGGGGCATATTTCATTGTCATCATAAATTTCAAAGTTAATGATAAGCCTCACTGAATAATTGTAGGATTTATCACCTTGATTATTGTGTGTTATCAAAATGATATATGTCATTTCCAGCATTACTGATGGCTTGTTCATTACAATCCAATCACCATAGGACACATTATTTGAGCTGAACATTCACTCGTAACTTGATTTTGTCAACCGACTTGTTGGTTATATGGATGGATCATTTCAAAAGTAAAGTTACTACATTTCTGCGCAAACATAAATGGATCATCCACCGTATTGATAATGTGTCCCCACTAGTAGTTGATATTTATATTTGAATAAAACATATTCAAACCGTTACATCCTCGCCTGAATGCAGTGTTAAACGAGCAAGGGCTACCGCACTCTAATGGACGAAGGCGGTTAAAGAAGCTAGTTTATGAGACTAATGTCAGATTAGGTTCTTGAAACATTGGGACGTTGAATGGGAAGCGCCTCGAGGTGGCACAAGTAATGGACCAGCGTAAGATTAGTATCATATGCTTGCAAGAAACTAGATGTGTAGGAGAGGGAAGTAAAGAGATTAGGTTAAATGATTCCAAACTTTAGTACACAGGTAAGGTAAAGGGAATGAATGGTGTTGGTATTATCGCGGATGCAGAATGGGGAAAGAATGTTGTGAAAGTTAAAAGGATTGATGATCGAATTATATCCGTGAAAGTAATTATTGGAAAGGAGACTATGAACATTATTAGTGCATATACACCCCAAGTAGGAGCAGAATCACATCTCAAGGAGAAGTTTTGGGCAGATATAGAGGGTTTGATTGAAAGTATACCAACAACCGAGAAAGTTTATATTGGGGGAGACCTTAATGGACATGTTGGTAAAAAGGCAGGACCACATGCAAGGGTTTATGGTGATTTTAGTTTTTGGGAGTTGAATGAGGAAGGACAAATTATTATTAATTTTTCTTTAGCATACGACCTTAAGATTATCAACACTTATTTTAGAAAGAGAGAGGAACATTTAATCACATACAAAAGTGGAACTCATATGTCTCAAATCGATTTTTTCTTAACAAGAAATACTGATAAAAGACGCTGTACTAATTGCAAAGTAATTCCTGGGTATGGGGTGACTACACAACATAGATTGTTAGTTCTTGATATGCAAATGAAATATATAAAACCAAAATCTCGAACAGTTTTTGATCGAAAGATCAAGTGGTGGCAATTAAAGAAGGAAAAGCGAGAGACTTTTAGAAGTAAGTTATTAGAGGAAAGTGTGTGAGAGTTAGAAGGAGATGCTAGTATCATGTGGGAGAATGTGGCAAAAAAGGTTGAAATGGTTGCTAAAGCCATTTTTGAAGAATCAAAAAGTTTTGGACCACGAGATAAGAAGACTTGGTGGTGGAATAAGGAGGTCCAAGAAAAGGTGCGTAATAAGAAGAATTGTTTCAAGGCGATACACTTGGACAATAGTTCTGACAATTGGAAAAAAGTATCGTTTGGCGAAAAGGGAGGCTAAGAAGGCAATTAGTGATGCTCGTGCTAAAGCATATGAGAGATTTTATAAGGAGTTAGGGACAAAGGCTGGTGAACAAAGGATTTATAAAATTGCAAGGAATAAAGAGAAGGAGTCGAGAGATTTAGATCAAGTAAGATGCATAAAAAATGAAGTTGACAAGGTTTTAGTTACTGAATGAGATATTAAGAACATATGGGAAAAGTATTTCTATAAGCTATTTAATGATGGATGTGAAGGTTCCCGTTGTGATTTGGAGGACTTGACAGTTAGCGAATGTGAGCTTAATAGGTCATTTTATCGTAGAATTAGAGTCTCGAAGGTTAGTGAATCTCTTAAGAAAATGGAGAATGGTAAAGCCGTTGGACCGGATGGTATACCGATAGAAGTTTGGAAATATTTAGGAGAAAAATGTGTGTTGTGGTTATGTAAACTATTTAATGAGATTTTACGGTCGAAAAATATATCTGATGATTGGAGATTAAGTACATTAGTTCATATTTATAAAAATAAAGGGGATATTCAGAATTGTGCAAATTATAAAGGGATTAAACTTATGAGTCACATAATAAAATTATTGGAAAAAGTGATTGAGCATGGATTGAGAATGGAGACTAATATTTCTGAGAGACAATTTGGGTTCATGCCAAGAAGATCCACTACAAAGGCGATTTATTTACTAAGGAGGATGATGGAGAAGTATCGAAGTAGGAGAAGAGACTTACATATGACTTTCATTGACTTAGAGAAGACATATGATCGAGTACCAAGGGATGTACTTTGGAAAGCCTTGCAAAAGAGGAAGATGAGTGTGGCATACATTAAGGTAATACAAGATATGTACAATGGGACATTGACTAGGGTTAGGACACCCGGAGGTGAGACAAATGAATTTTCTATAGGAATTGGCCTACATCAAGGATCAGTTTTAAGCCCGTATCTATTTAACTTAGTTATCGATGCTATAACCGAGAGTATCACAGAGGAGGTACCTAAGTGCATGCTATTTGCGGATGGTATAGTACTTTTAGCGGATTCAAGAGAAGATATTAATATAAAATTAAAAATATGGAGAAATACGTTGGAGTCAAAGTGTTTTTGTTTAAGTAGGAATAAAACAGAATATATGCATAGCAATTTCACAAATAAACAACTTGAAGACGATTTGGAAGTTAGGCTAGGGGAGGATATAATTTCTCAAGTGATAAAGTTTAAATATTTAGGATCAATTATAAGACAAGATGGTGAGATTGATGACGATGTTAATCATAGAATTCAAGCTGGTTGATGTAAGTGAAGGAAAGTCACTTGAGTTCTTTGTGATAGAAAAGTACCTAATAAAGTTAAAGGAAAATTCTATCGTACTGCTATAAGACCGACAGTGTTATATGGTAGTAAATATTGGGCTATGAAATGACAACATGAACGTAAAGTGGGGGTAGCCAAAATGAGGATGTTGAGATGGATGTGTGGTCATATAAGATTAGATAAGATTAGGAATGATCATATATGTGAACGAGTCGGAGTGGCTCCCATTAGTGAGAAAATGGTAGAGAATTGTTTGAGATGGTTTGGTCATGTTCATAGAAGATCATTAGATGCGCTAGTAAGAAGGGTAGATCAAATAATCAGGAGTCCGGTTAAAAAAGGGAGAAGAAGGCTAAGGCGGACACTTGACGAACTAATAGAGCAAAATATATTGGTGAATAATATACCGAAAGGTTTAGTTACTAATAGAGCGGAATGACGTCGTATGATCCATGTAGTCGACCTCATCTAATGGGATAAGGTTTTGTTGTTATTGTAAAACATATTCAAAATCTATCTTCAAAGTTTTGCAGATCCAAAGTAAATTTGTGTTCTTATATCACACAACATATGTGTGTATTTGGATGTCATATCACTTCCACTCAAGTTTTAGCTAATTAAAGAGTATTGGTCCGATAAATTTAAATGTTTTCCCAGGTTATTAAACTCTAGAATTGTGTTGATGCATATTTGAATAAAACAAAAGTGTTTCGTTAATAACCTCTTAAGACTTTCTATTGATTAGATCCACTGGTATCAAATTTATTGAAACTTGGCTAACTCTGGTGTTTAATCAGGAGTGAAAGGATATAGTTTGATCAGATTGTACTCCAGACATCCGGAATTACTAGCTCCCAAACTTTTCAATTTGGGATTCTAATTCTCAAACCAAGTTTGATTCTTCAGTCTTATGTTTAGATGATAAAGCAATTAATCTAAGACAACATAAAATCTCGCCATTGTCTCAACTGGTAATCGTGTAATTGTATCAATTTTCTATTACAATTACTTGCTTATGAAATAAACATGGAAAACCTTTTCTGAAGGAAATTAGCAGATAAGACGGCGGCCTCTGGATTCTTTGCAGTGGTTCCTGATTTTCTTTATGGTGATCCATATTCCTCGAGTGGAGATCGAACCTTAGCGGAATGGGATCTAGAGCATCCACCAGTAAGCTCTTTCTCTAAACTGTGAATTGTTTCTGCTTTCGTCATGAGCATTTCCTACATAATTTGAGCACTTAGATTTTCAACATGTCATTATACATTTATGTACTAGTTAAACACAATATACAAACTTATACAAATTTTGTCAATTTACTTTCTGCAAGTTTTAATTGTATTTGATAACTCCAAATATTATTTATTGAGAATTTCTTCAAAAAGATCCTACCCGAAGGAATTGGATCTATCATGATATGAAATGTCAAGGTATCCTCAAACTTGTTTGCAATTTATTGTAAACCAATTTAGTGCCTATTTAAATGTTCTTATTACATATTTGAACCGCTTCTCAAATATGTACATATAAATGATCTCACTGTTGTCATAATTTTTTCTTAAAACTTCCAAATTAGAATTTCTCTTGATCTTTACTTGGAATTCTAGGTTAAACTTGAAAGATAACAGTGGTCAAGTGTTAGTTTATATAAAAGTTCTCCAGAGGCTTGTATAAGAATGTAAAAGTTATGATTTGGCGCAATTTGCCCATTTTCTTTCCTTGATTATTTCTCTTTATTTTTCACTTAAATGGAAGTATCATTTTCTTTCAAATCTGCAAATGTTGATATGTGGTCATCATTCTTTTCTCTCTCATGTAGAAATAATTTTTTTTAATCAACTATGTAATTTTGTATTTGAAACCCACCAAGCAAACGGTACAGGTTGATCCTTATTTTGCTTTGCTTGACAAGCTTCATTTTTTCTTCACTTATCAAGACAATGATAGAACCAAACCGACCATTCTAAAGCCTTATTTATATTAATTTCACTACTATGTTAATAGAATATACTTTGAAATTTTTTTGTTACTACTTACGACTTCATTAGTATAATATAACTTTGATAATTTATAGCTCAGTCTAATGTTCACCATAATGAGAATTAATTGACCTAACCTATTCCCAGTCAGTAGCTTCCTTAATGATCAATGTGCATGCCCAAAAGTGAATGCAAACAGATCATTAATAAAAGATAAGGAGTTTTGAGAAAGAATTGTGAACCTTCAACTTCTAGAAGTAGAATGTGTAGATTATTTTAAAGCTTCCCCATAGCCTTCTTTTCAGTTTGTCAAATATTATAAAACATGAAGAGTTTTTTCTTAATTATTAAATAAACAAATTGGTTTGCTTGTTAACATCCCATGATAGTAAGCTTTTGGTTGTGTGTTCTTGCTCTTTCATTAATGTGTCTGATATTCTTTCTGCCACTGTTGAATTATACAGGACAAACCGTATGATGATGCAAAATGTATAATTGAAGCTCTAAAAAACAAAGGCATATCTGCTGTAGGTGCTGTTGGGTTCTGCTGGGGTGGTATGTCACTTACTTGTTTTGTGAAATTTCAACATATAGTTTTTTGTGGTCACCGCTAATAAAAAAAATTGTCACAAACATTTTGATCTTCTAAGCCAGGGAAGGGAGTTGCATTACTGGCAAAAACTGATTACATAAAAGCTGCAGTTTTGATGCATCCAAACTTTGTAACTGTTGATGATATCAAAGGTATGCATACTCAGTTGCCTTTCATACTTCCAACTTGATGCTTTCTTCAGCTCATTCTGTGATTTTAATCTACACATTTGCAAAATTTGTAACATATTAACCTTCCAAGTACACACGTGATTCTTTTTCAGATATAATACAACCCATCACAATACTTGGAGCTGAAATAGACCAGTTTACTCCGCCTGCATTAGTGAAGCATTATGAGGAGATTTTATCACTCAAACCTGAGGCGAGTAGCTTTTCCGAAGACATTTACTCAACTTGCATTATCTGTCATGCCCACAGTCTGTAAAAATGTTATCCAGAAACATTTCTTTATCCATACCATTTAGAAGACGCAATGTTTCAGTGTGATATTTTGTGCAGGTGGATAGCTACGTGAAGATCTTCCCCGGCACTGAACATGGATGGACATGCAGATATGACGAGAATGATGAAGAACAGGTCAAGAACGCTGAAGAAGCTCATGGGATAATGTTGGCGTGGTTTACCAAGTATGTGAAGCAAAGAACTTTTATTCCTGAGGGCTTGGTGGGAAGTCATGTCTATTAATAAGAACTCATATGTGGCAAAGAATGTTTGTACCTGAAGCTTGACATGAGTGTCATTATTTTATCTGGATCAAACAACAAATGCTTAAATGTTGTGTGAATTTGTGAAAATCCTATGCAAAAACTTTTTTGGCGACATTTATGTGTGTTATGTTTTGAGCTGATTATATCTTTTTCCTTTAGAAGTTATTGTTTGGGGTTTTGTACTCAATGAACGTCCCAATCTTTGCTTCTCTAGATAACTTGACTGCTCATCTTTTCTAAACTTTTCTTCAACTTTCTGTAGATGTCTCCTTGAACAGATATATTATTTCTATTAGGTAAAAGAAAAACAGCCTTTACCATATATATGCATGTACAAAAAGATATTTCTTCTTAAAAATATGTTTCTTAAATTTTAGTAGCCGTTGTAATTTGTATTTGGATAATTTATTTAAGTGAGATTATGCACTTTTATAAGCAAGCTATTTTAATTTTGTAAACTCAAAATAATAAATATATAAACTTATTATACCCTAATGCGAAAAAGAATCTCTTTGCCTAATCACTCGTCCTCGCAATTTTGTAAACTCAAAATAATAAATAAACAAATAAATAAACTTAACCCCTAATGCGAAAAAGAATCGGACAATTTATCTTTGCCTAATCATTCTCGTAGTCATCCGCCATTAGGCTATAAATAAGCACTTGGCCTCCATCGACCACATCCCTAACAACGACGACAATGCAGCGCTCTTCTCTTCCTGCCGCCCGTGTCCTCCTCGCCTGCTTCCTTCTTCTCTCGTGCTTCGCAGGGGCGACGTTGGCGACCACCACCATCACCGTGGAGAACAACTGCCCCTACTCGATATGGCCGGGCGTCTTCTCCGACCGCCACTCTGTAGCAGTCGAGAACACCGGCCTCACCCTCGCCCCCGGCGCGTCCTTCCCCGTCGCCGCGCCCTATCTCTGGAAGGGCCGCATCCTAGCCACCACCGTCTGCTCTTTCAAACCTAAATCTTCCTCAGGCGACGTCTTGGACGAGAAGGCATGCAACGGCGCCTACGACCCCAACATCCCGGCCTCGCACGTCCTGTTCAGCCTCGGCAGCTCGGCCGCGAACGCCACGGACTACTACTCCATCAGCCTCGCCGACGGCTACAACTTGCCCGTCAAGGTGGTGCCCCAAGGCCTCGACGGGAGGGACAGCGACTGTGCGTCCCTCGAGTGCACTGCGGACATCAACGAACAGTGCCCGGCTGAGCTTCGGGCGACGTTGCCAGACGCCCTCAATGCCCCAACGACGGTGGGCTGCCGGAGCGCGTGCCAGACGTTCGGGACGGACCTTGATTGCTGCCTGGGGAAGTACGAAAACCCCCAAATGTGCCCGACGACTCAGTACAGCAACTTCTTCAAGAAGGCGTGCCCGCAGGCGTCGAGCTACGCCCAGGACAAGCCCGTCTCCCCTCCCGCCTGTCCAGCAAGGGCCACGCCCTCCTACAAGGTCGTCTTCTGCCCTGCTCCGAGCGCCTCCAGCGTGCTGACGCCGGCGGACGACGAGGGACTTGCACCAGCACTCCCGGAGCTCAACTCTGCAAGCCCCGAGAAGCTCGGCTTGTTATTCTGGAAACGCTTGGCCGCCGTAATCCAAAGCTCGTGGACGTTGTTGGCAGCCGGAGTTATTGCGGCAGTAGTGTTGGTGGCTGCATATCTCATACGTGAGGCGTGCAAAGGCCTCCCTCAAGAACTCCCAATATATCACAAATTGTAAAAAATAAATATATTTAAATTCTATTATCAGAGTAGTTGTGGCTTGATCCGTATGACATCTTTTCAATTTCATTGTAATATATATATTCCAGCTTGGAAAAAAACATGGTCTTGTAAGAAAAAAGATTAGTTTTTCTACATTAGAACTTACAATTGTTTTCGAGGTTCCAACGTACACAAGATTATAAAAGATTGCTTTGTTAGTTCTGGCTCAATCACGTTTTAACTTTCCCATAATCTCATGTAATGTTTTTTTTTATGGTATCTTATTTCAACTTTAGCTTTCGAAAAATGGGCTTGAGTCGTCTTCTAAACTATATATCTTTTCCCATTTTTATTCTTACGTCATGTTTGGTAAAATTAGTAATTTGATTAGAGAATAATGATTGGATTAGTAGATAACGATCTCATTAAAGTATAGCAGCTTACTATTAGTATATAGTAATTTATTTATAAATTTAATAAAAAATGTTTGAAGTGGATAAATTAGTGTTTGTATAAAATGACAAAAATAGACATTAAATATAATTTTTAATTATTTTTATACACATCGTATTCATAATAATTAATTTATTATATTTTATTCTGAATAATAATATTTTAAGATAAAAATATTGATTGTTCAAACTAAAACTCTTATTTAAATATGTGATATATTAAAATTTGGGTTGTAAATATGTGATATATTAAAATAAAAATAATATATGATGTTTAATAATTAAATATTTTTTATTTAAAAGATGAGGATATAATAGAAATGAAATATGAGATCATTACTTTTATACTCTATAACCTAGTATGAGTAGCTTATAGTATTTTGTGTTCAAACTTCTAAAAATTAGTGAAAAAATTTATTTATCAAATGCTTAAGATAACGTTTTGATTGATTCTAATAAAACGCTACTGCTATTAAATAATCTAATTTTTTACTAGTCAAACAATGCCCAAATACAAATAATCCATCAAAAGTAAGAGCACAATAAATTGAACAACCATTTAAACAAAATAAACAAGCGTTTAGTTTCTAAGATTCTATAACTAAAGTTTAATATTGTTATCGACAAGAGCTAAGGTGGAGTGTTAAGTGGGCTACTTCACGTTTAATTAGGATATGGAGTTTAATTTTTAGTGAACGTAAAAAAAATATTGGAATTCCATCTGTCAATGTTAGGTATGCGACGTAGTAAATAGTGCACAAAACTATTAGCGTCGTACGATTGGATCGTCAACTCTACTTTCTATATACCGGATTGTCGCAACCCAAACAAAAAAAAAGTTTAACATTGTTACTATTTTGACAGAAATTAAAATATCAATTTATTAGTATGCTCAATCTTGCAAAAAACTAATAATTTTTTAACACTCTATATTCGCATTTTAATGAATAAATGAGTAGTGTTGTAGACTTTTGTATGACAATTCCTAAATAAAAAAAAAACTTTAATCATTTTGCATAACAATCAAATAAGTAGCTGTAGCATGCATATTGATTAAAAAAACATCTTTTAGAAATTTTTTTTTTGGGGCCACGATAGGTTCCAGAAGTGTCCAAGACTAGTAGCATTTAATCAATTCGACATTCAAGAGAATGGCACCCATGATTAAGTTGATGATTCGAGAAATTGACACTATATAGCAAACACCATAATGACATAACAAATCATTATAGCCGTAAGTCATGACACAAGATTTGTTGTAATGGTTAATAGCACAAATCAAATATAATTTCATAGGAAAACTGTCAGATATAATTTTAAATATTTTACTAAAATTACTAGTTTATAGCGGGATTATTGGTGTTGGCCTCGAGGCCCTTTTTGAATACACAAAAAGTATATAAGTTTAATATAATAATTTGTTTAAATTATTAATGCAAAACATACTTTCGTGTTTTCTTCCTCTCTTTGAATCGATGTCGAGTAAGGATTGAGAAAATAATGAGAGGACCAAAAGAAGAAAAATAAGGCATAAGGACTCAATGCACCTCTATCGATATCGTCGGTTCCTCATCATCGTTGAAGGGTGTTCATCTCTATGACAATGGATGAGTCAAGTAGGAGAGTCAAAACCTCGAGTTAGGAATTGAGATGATAATTTTTTTTTTAAAAAAAAATGTTCTTGGGTTGAAACTACCAAGATCACTCGAAATCATCGGGTTAGCCGGACAAACCCGAGTTTTGATAAAGAAAAAAAAACAAGTCAATCATGAATCTGAGTTTTGAGCGATCCATGATCCATTGAGTCCAAAGATATTTTTATTTGAGCATCTTTATTTTGCAAATGAAATTTTTTTATTGAGATGAAATGACAAGGTATCCTCAAACTTGTCTGCAATTTATTTTAGACCAATTTAGTGCCTATTTGAAACCCACCAAGCAAGTGGTAAGGGTTGATTCTTATTTTCTTAGCTTGAAAGTAGGGCTGAAAATAAGTTGAGCCGTTCGTGAGCAACTCGTGGCTCGACCTATTTTTGACCTAACTCGACTCGGCCTATTATTAAAATAAACTAGGCTGAAATATTGAATAAAGTATATTTTCTTAAAGATGCTTAGCCTCTTAATAATTGGTCTAGCCTTATAGTTTATCAGGCCAAGATTTATTAATATATTATATTATATATTTTTTTTAAAATAAAAATAAAAATATTTATTCGTCTTTTAAATCTTCATTTTTTAGTTCAACATTACTATTTTTATTATATTTTTAGAAAAAATATATTAGTGGTGTCTCTTTTATTTAGTTCATATATATTATTTCTTTAATAAATAAGATTTATTATATTTAACGTAGTAGATCATAAAAAAAATATGTTTGACTTAATAGACTAATAAGCTAAGACAGGCATTAAAAGTTAATCAAACAGGTCAGGCTAAATTTATATTCATGATTTGTTACAGACTATAGGGCAGGCTTAAATATTTTTATTTTGCAACAGGCTTGATCTATTTAAGTGGAAGCCTAACTCGTGTTCAGCCCTACTTGAAAGACTTCATTTCTTCTTCACTTATCAAGACTTCATTAGTATAATATAATATAATATAATATACTTTGAAATTTTTCTATTGCTACTTACGACTTCATTAGTATAATATACCTTTGATAATCTATAACTCAGTCTAATGTTCACCATAATGAGCATATGACCTAACCCATTCCCAGTCAGTAGCTTCCTTAATGATCGATGTGCATGCCCAAAAGTGAATCCAAACCGATCATTCATAAAAGATAAGGAGCTTTGAGAAAGAACTGTGAACCTTCAACTTCTAGAAGTAGAATGTGTAGATTATTTTAAAGCTTCCCCCTAACCTTCTTTTAAGTCTGTCAAATATTATAGAACATGAAGAGTTTTTTCCCTAATTACTAAATAAACAATTTGTTTGTTTGTTAACATCCCATGAGGGTAATCTTTTGGATGTGTGTTTTTGCACTTTCGTTAAGGTGTCTGATATTCTTTCTACCACTGTTGAATTATACAGGACAAGCCGTATGATGATGCAAAATGTATAATTGAAGCTCTAAGAAACAAGGGCATATCTGTTGTAGGTGCTGTTGGATTTTGTTGTGGTGATATGTCTCTTACTTGTTTCGTGAAATTTCAAGATATAATAAAAAAAATTGTCACAAACATTTTGATCTTTTAAGCCAGGGAAGGGAGTTGCATTACTGGCAAAAACTGATTACATTATAAGCTGCGGTTTTGATGCATCCAAACTCAGTTGCCTTTCATACTTCCAACTTGATGCTGTCTTCAGCTCATTTTGTGATTTTCGAGTGGATTTTCGGGATTGTTATAATTAAGATAGAGGAAATTAAGGACTTAAGTTTGAATATGATATATATAAGAAGTCTAAGTCCATATGCAAACCATTAAGAGCAACCATATAAGAAAAAAAGTATGTGATATTTATGTTTCCTATGTATGTTTATAAATGAACTACTAATGAATGGTTAATTATCATTTTGAAAAGAAAGGTGACTCGCCTTGAGGAAATGCTTCAAGGGGATTATAACAAGATCTAATCAAGAGCATGAATCGATTTTTAATTGAATTCTCCAACTTATTATCCGGACAAAGATTTAGATAAGGTTCTAATGTGGTTGGATACAATGACCAAGAAGTTCAAGGACAAATTATCAGAAGGTGACCATATCTCCTATAGACACTCCCCCTCCATGTCAAAAGTCTAACTCTATACAAATAGCTCATGTTGATCATGGGACTGTCCTTTATTAATCAAAATTGTACCAACCGAATTTAGGTATTATTGCATTGTAAGGTTTCTTTATGAATTTATGATCATGGCTCACTATAAGAAAATTGAGTTACTGTGACAGAAATTTCTGTCACAAAATAGTGAAAATTCATCACCAATAATGAGTTGTGACAGATTTGTAATAAAATTGATTGGTCACAATTGATTAAGTCACAAAATTTTTTTGTGACAAAATTGTGACAGATCAAACATTTTGTGACTATATTTTCATCACAAATTTAGCATTCAAGTTTCAAAGAGTTTGATTCCTCACAATTCTATCACTATTTTATCATATTTTGTGATGAATTTTTTCCCTCACAATTTTTCATCACTTAAAGTCATGTAGTGGCTAAGCATTATTATATTTTTAAGTCAAAATTTATTACTGTAACATTATTGTAATATGCATATGATGATTAGGTAGACTATTTTTCAGTCTATCAATGTAGCTTTCAACTTATTCTTGTTGGCAAACTCTCTCTGACAGAGCAAAAATTTCCATTTGCTAATTTGATTTGAGTCGTAATAATCAATCAGATTATTTTTATTTTCGATTGGGGAAACATATTATTTCTATTAGGTACAAGAAAAACAACCTTTGCCATATATGCATGTATAAAAGATTATTTCTTTCTTGAAAATATTTTCCTTAAATTTTAGTAGCCGTTGTAATTTGTATTTGGATAATTTATTTAAGTGAGATTATGCATTAGTCATAAGCAATATATTATAATTCTGTAAATTTCAAAATAAACAAATATATAAACTTAAACCCTGATGCGAAAAAGAGTAGGACGAGAGAAAGAAGATAACAAATACGAACCACATTGAATTTACGTGATCAATAAATAACCACATCGAATTTATCATTCTCGCACTCGCACTCGCACTCGCACTCATCGTCCAAAGGCTATAAATAAGCACCGACCACATCCGACTGCACACTCAAACCAGTTCAACAGTAACAACAACCACAATGCAGCCCTCTGCACAGTCTTCGCCTTCTTCTGCCCGTGTCCTCTTCGCCTGCTTCCTTCTTCTCTCATGCTTCGTAGGGGCCACGTTGGCGACCACCACCATCACCGTGGAGAACAACTGCCCTTACTCGATATGCAGAAGTTGAGAACGCCGGCCTCACTGTTGAGACATATTACATCGTCGAACAGATAGCTACAAAGAGTCATAAACATTGTAATACTTTTACCTTTGTAGCACTTTTATCTTTCTTGTATCGGTTATGGATTAGTATAAATAGGAGTCCAATTAGATGAAATGTTTGACCCTTTTTGGAAGAGAAACATCTACTATCTTCTCCACTACCATTTTATTTCTCTGTGTTCTTTCTACTGCTTTCTTTCGGTTTCTCCGGCAGCTTTCTCCGGCGAGTACAACAGGAGCTCGGTTTCATTTTTGACATGGTATCAGAACTCTAGGTCCTCTCCGATCGTCTTGAGCTCTTCTTCGCCGATTGCTCGTCGGCCATGGCGCCTGTAAGCCCAGGATCAGGTCTTCGACATCCTCTGCAGATTGGCTCTCTTCTGCTTCATTTTTTATCCATCTAGTTTGTTCGAAGCCATTTTTTTTCTTTCGATCTTCTTGGTTGTTCATATCTAATCATCGATTTCAGCTTTTCTTCTCCTATTTTTTCGTTCTCTATTTTGCATCTTCACTGTCCGTTTTTTTCTTCTCCGATCATCACAAGAGCGCCCGATCCTTTCTTTTTGGTCATTTACTCCTCTGTTTCATCAATGTTCTCGGTCTTCGTCCTCTGCATTTCTTCTCAGATCTAGTTCTTCTTGGTTTCTCCGACGCCTAGCTTGTGTTCGACAAATTGTTCAGCTGCGTCATTCCCCTTTTTAGCATTTCGATTTTTGGTTTTCCGGTCTCTATTTCCCAGTGATAATCACCGGTTGATTTCCCGACGTTGTCGTCGGAGGGTTTGTTGCCGTTATCGGCGTTTCTACGACGTTGTTGTCAACGATCGATTTGTTCCCGGTTCGTTGATGTTTTTCCGACGTTCTCGATGACTTGTTGAGATCTGAAGATGTATTGCCTCCGATCAATCATCTTTGTTTTCTTCTCCGAAGCTTTCTTGTTCTTCTCCATCCTTCATTTGTTCGCACCTTCTTTTACAATGCATGTTATCATCTCCAGTTACATCTATTTCAATTGTCTGTCCGTTGTTTTCTCTTATCTGTTCTTAAGTCTTAGTCCTTCGTTGTCTTAGTTTTTTTTCTTCATAGTAGTTGTAGAATTGGTCGTTGTTCTGTTCAATCCTTTCTTTCACCATCGACCAGCTTATCTACTACCAGCACCCACCAACTATTCGATTCTTGGATTCTGCTACCAAAAAAAATATCTGCATCCATGGTGTCTCTGCATCCATGCCGTCTCCAAATGTTGTGTGCTGCCGCGTATTACAAGTGTTCGATGGATTATCTCACTGGTTCCAAGCATCGCCGAGTTCAAGCAGCAAAGCAGCAGAGTTCCTAGCTTAAGTTGGCTTGTGTCTGGCTTCCTCCGACTATCAACTTAAGGGGGCATTATTGGTCATCACAGTGTTCTCGTTCCTAGCTGCCTAGCTGCTGCACAACCCTTATTTGTAACTATAGGAATCAGTGATGTGGCTTACAGATGTTCGACAAAAGGCTATCTCTCTACACAGTGTATAGGAGTTGTTCTTCCGCCGATGTTCTAGTTCTTCAAGTTGTTGTCGTTCAACTTCTTTCCGTCATCAACTTGAGGGGGCATGTTGAGACATATTACATCGAACAGATAGCTACAAAGAGTCATAAACTTTGTAACACTTTTACCTTTGTAGCACTTTTATCTTTCTTGTATCGGTTATGGATTAGTATAAATAGGAGTCCAATTAGATGTAATGTTTGACCCTTTTTGAAAGAGAAACATCTACTATCTTCTCCACTACCATTTTATTTCTCTATGTTCTTTCTACTGCTTTCTTTCGATTTCTCCGGCAGCTTTCTCCGGCGAGTACAACAGGAGCTCGGTCTCGTTTTTGACACTCACCCTCGCCCCCGGCGCGTCTTTCCCCGTCGCCGTGCCCTATCTCTGGAAGGGTCGCATCCTGGCCACCACCGTCTGCTCTTTCAAACCTAAATTTTCCTCCGGCGAAGTCTTGGACGAGAAGGCATGCAACGGCGCCTACAACCCCAACATCCCGGCCTCGCACGTCCTGTTCAGCCTCGGCAGCTCGGCCCCAAACGCCACGGACTACTACTCCATCAGCCTCGCCGACGGCTACAACTTGCTCGTCAAGGTGGTGCCCCAAGGCCTCGATGGGAGGGACAGCGACTGCGCGTCCCTCGAATACACTGCGGACATCAACGAGCAGTGCCCGGCGGAGCTTCGGGCGACGTTGCCAGACGCCCTCAATGCCCCAGCGACGGTGGGCTGCCGGAGTGCGTGCAGACGTTCGGGACGGACCTCGATTGCTGCCTAGGGAAGTACGAAAACCCCCAAATGTGCCCGACGACTCAGTACAGCAACTTCTTCAAGAAGGCGTGCCCGCAGGCGTCGAGCTACGCCCAGGACAAGCCCATCTCCCCTCCCGCCTGCCCAGCCAGGGCCACGCCCTCCTACAAGGTCGTCTTCTGCCCTTCTCCGAGCGCCTCCAGCGTGCTGACGCCGGCGGACGACGAGGGACTTGCACCAGCACTCCCGGAGCTCAACTCTGCAAGACCCGAGAAGCTCGGCTTGTTATTCTGGAAACCCTTGGCCGCCGTAATCCAAAGCTCGTGGACGTTGTTGGTAGCCGGAGTTATTGCGGCAGTAGTGTTGGTGGCTGCATATCTCATACGTGAAGCGTGCAAAGGCCTCCCTCAAGAACTCTCAATATATCACAAATTATAAAATAGAGTTAAATTCTGTTAAAGGTGTTGAGGCTTGATCCATTTGTCTGTTTGTAGAAACTTAATGACATGTTTTTTTATGACATTTTATGTCATCTTGTAATATTTTAACTTCATTTTGGCATGGAAGAAAGAAACGTATTCTTTCAATGGAAATTAATCTTTTACATTAGAACTTACATTTATTTTCAAGTTCCAACGTACACTATACTAGAAAATACTGGTCCTTTATTTGTTATGGAATCTTTATTTGCATTATGAATGAATGGTGGTCCATATTTGATTTATGTCTTATAATTCCACAATAAAGAAAAAATGTGCTTAAAATAAAGTTTGATAATTTTGCTTAACAATAAACAACAAGCAACGTGGGAAGTATAAGAATCCAGATTATCACACCATTTTATTATTTTCTTTTTTTTTATATATCTACCCCTTTCAATATGCACAAACAAGATAAAAAAAATAAAAATTTAAATGAGACTAAAAAAATAATTATTATCATTATCATCATTAAATATCAATTATACATTATTAAATATTGTTTATATTGCATCACTGTTATTTACATGAATATTATATTATTATTAGGTTGTAATAATTATTCTAAATATTTCATATATTAGAAATATATATCATCAAATATACTAAATATTTAGATAGAGTTTAATTATTGTGACACTTTTTAAAATATGTAACATTATTAGACGGTCGAAAGATTTATAATGAATTATTCATCGCTCATCATGAATTTAGTAATGATAAGTGAATATCTTATCTTTTAAAGATAGTTAGCACAAAATATATATAATCACAATGTAATATATATTAATGTTTAAAATAATATAATACATATTTCTCTTTATACATTTTCTTATATCATTTTTCTTGATGAATAAATAATTTATCTTTATTTTTTATTTTCTCATAATTGTCTTTAATATTTTATCTTTTTATTCGTTTTTTCTTTTAATATATTTATAGATATAGAATATAGATTATAAATCAATTTAGAATACAAAATAAATAAATTTTAATAAAATTAAAATATGTTAACTTCTTATCCAAGATATAACTAATTTTGTCCAAGATATAACTAAATTTTGGATTACATCTTGGATTCACAAAAAGTACAGTTACAATTTTTTATTAAATTATAATCTTATTCATAAAAAATATTTTTTTCTAAATATTGTGAATGATAAGTATTCTAAGTTCTAAACTTATTCTTTTTCTAATCATATTTCCTTTTTTTCTCGCACTTCTTGCATTCTATATAAATCAAACATCCATTATTTGTATCATTGCTTTTTTATTATATGTTTTAAAGACTATACACTAATTTAAAACATTATGAAAAGTAAGAACATAAAGCTACAACTATATGACTCTTCAAATTCTATATCAATTAATGACATAACACTACAAGAAAATTAAGATTTTTCGAGAGACAGTTTGCGACGGACGAAAATCCTTCGCAATTTGCGACGGATACATTTTCGACGGCATTTTCGATGGTTACAACCGTCAAAAACTAAAATAATAAATTAAAATAATATTATTATTTTATTTTCTGACATTTATAAACGTCGAAACTTTCGACGGATATTTATCCGCCGAAAGTTTCGATGGTCTAAACCGTCGATAACTTGAAAATAATATAATATAAGTGGTATTTTATCAATATAATTATCGACCGTTCAGACCGTCGAAATTTCAGACGGTCCAAACCGTCAGTAACATAAAATTAAATATTATAGTATGTAAGTATATTTATATTATATTTATCGATGGGTTTAGGACCGTCGAAAATTTACTGACAGCGGTAATTTTCGACGGTATGAACCGTCGGTAAATGCTTTTGACGGTCCCGATCGTCAGTAATTGTAAAAAAAAAATCTCCGGCACTTTTTTTTCATTTTCTCGCTTTCATCTCTCATCTCTCATCCCTCTCATATCTCTCTCCCTCTCCACCGATATATATCTCTCATCTCTCCCGCTCCACGGATATATATCTCTCATCTCTCATCCCTCATCCCTCTCATATCTCTCTCATATCTCTCCCTCTCCACGACTCTCTACGCAGGCACGATGACCTCCCAACGATGACTCGCCGTCTCCATCTCTCTCTCTCTCTCTCTCTCTCTCTCTCTCTCTCTCTCTCTCTCTCTCTCTCTCTCTCTCTCTCTCCGCGGATCGACCGCCTGGCGACCGAATCCCGCTGCGAGCGGTCGGATCAACCGCTTGGCGAACGGATCTCACCGCGGGCGGCCGGATCTAGCCGCCAGCCGATCCGGCCGCTCGCGGCTGGATTGGCCGCCTGGCGGCCGAATCTGGTCGCTGGCCGCCGGATTGGCCGCCAGCGGTCAGCTAATTATTTTTATATTATAAAAATCTTTGCGACAGTTTTGACTGCCAAAAGTTTCGGCTGTCGCGCGACGATCGCACGGTTGCTACCGCCGATATTTGCGGTGGTCGTCACGATCGTCGAAAGTTTCGGCGGTCGCGATCGTCGAAAGTTTCGGCGGTCGAGACTGCTGAAGTTTCGATGGTTTCGTCGACGTCGCAAATATCGGCGATCGTGACCGTCGAAACTTCCGACGTCTTTTTCCCAACCGTCGAAAATTGATTTGCGACGATCATTTTTCGGACGAATCGATTCTGTTGAAAAAGTCATCGAAAATCGGAAATTACAGACGGTCAAAACCGTCTGTAATTCCCATCTTTCTTGTAGTGTAAGATTAGGATAAGTCTTCAACACAATTTAAACATCTTAAAGAAAAATATTAGGATAAGTCTTGATGAAGATTAATATTAAGATATATGTGTCTAAGGATAATATAAAGATATATAATATTTTTAGTATATACATCTATTGATTAAGATTAGTATTATATATACATTGACATTATAAAATTAGTTATAAATTTTCGTACCTAATTATAAATTTATAAATTAAATTTTATTTCTTGAACTTGTTCCCGAGTAATAATTAGATTATTTTAAATTAATTTTATTGAAAATTCTATTAAGTTACTTTTTTATTAATTGTGAAATATCAATTTAATATTTATTATCTTATTACAATAAATATTTATTAAAAATAAAAAAACAAATACGGATAAAATTATTTGTAAAAAACATATTATTTCTTTTATAATATGCCCTTTTATATATTTTAAGAGTATTATTGTGATTAATAAGAAAATTTTAGTGCACATTAATTAAGAATGCATTTATATATAATTATTTATTATTATAAAAAATAATGAAATACAATATAAGAATATGATTAATATTTTAATATTAGTATTACACACGGATCTGACATTCGGTAACTATTATTACATAATATAATACATAAGATTAGTATTTTATTATTATTATTATTATTACTCGAGTTGAGCCTTTGGTAGCACCGACAAATCTTCATCCGTCGATAATACATACTGAGTACTGACGGATAGATCCATAAACAACTCTCCCTCTCCCCTCTCTCTCACTATAACTCTCCCTCTCCCCTCTCTCTTTATTTCCATCTCTACCCCCTCCCTTGCCTATAACCTTTGTCTCCCCTTTCTCTATCTCTCGGTCTCTCTCTTTCACTCCCACGACTCTAGTGACCTCCTTCAGCTCCAGCGACCTCCGACTCCGACCTCCTTCTCCATCTCCCTCCCTCTCCCTAAATCTGGCCGCCCACAGGATGGATTAGTCGCCCACGGCCGATGTGGCCACCTTCTCTCGGATGTGGCCGCCCACAGGCCGGATCGGCCACAGACACAGGAAGCCTCCCGCTGAAGGTTTCGACGAAAAAGTTTCATCGGAACCTCTGACGGACTTTTCCACATTGAAGCTTTCGACAGGGTGACTCCTTCGAAAGTAACGATGGATTTTAATATTCATCGAAACTTGTTACCGGCGAGATCTCATAAATTAGATTTTTGACGAATTTTCACGAGCTTTTTGACGGAGCCAAATGTAAAAGTTGTTGTAGTGTAATAATGTTATAGACTTTGTTATTATTTACAAAATCAAATATAGAAAGCTCACCAATAGATCTGTTCTCCCAGCCATCGACCCCAATTGGCTGGTAGGTTAGGCCGGAATGATCAGATCAACTAAATTGTACAATCAAACAGATAATAATACATTAATATGAAATAATAAAATAGATATGAATCAACTAACATACATGATAACATAAGTCATCAATACACAACAAATTTCTATAGTCGCAAGATTCCGTAATGGCAAATAGCCCATACCAAATTCAATTTGAAAAGAAAATTAACAGATTATTTTAAATTTGCAATGGTGGGTTCGCACTCCTCGTGGGTTCGCAAATAGCCCATTCATCAGATTATTTTTATTTTCGGATGGGGAAACATATTATTTCTATTAGGTAAAAAAATAATCTTTCCAATATATTCATGTATAAAAACATATTTCTTTTTTTGAAAATATTTTCTTTAAATTTTAGTTGCCGTTGTAATTTGTATTTTTTTTTCTATTTTATTTAAGTGAGATGATGCAGTAGTTATAAGCCAGCCACTATAATTTGTAAATAAATAAATAAACTTAATGTGATGCGAAAAAGAATAGGACAAGAGAGAAAGAAGGTAACATAACCACTCCTAATCATTCTCGCACTCGTCGTGCAGCCTATAAATAAGCGCCACGTTCGCCTCCAACCAAAGCCCCTCCCTTGCCAATTCCCATCCATCCGACTGAATGCTCAAACCTGTTCCACGACAACTAACAACGATGCAGCGCTCACAGCCTTCACCTTCCTCTCTTCTTGCCGCCCGTGTCCTCCTCGCCTGCTTCCTTCTTCTCTCATGCTTCGCAGGGGCCACGTTGGCGACCACCACCATCACCGTGGAGAACAACTGCCCCTACTCGATATGGCCGGGCGTCTTCTCCGACCGCCACTCCGTAGCAGTCGAGAACACCGGCCTCACCCTCGCCCCCGGCGCGTCCTTCCCCGTCGCCGCCCCCTATCTCTGGAAGGGTCGCATCCTGGCCACCACCGTCTGCTCTTTCAAACCTAAATCTTCCTCCGGCAACGTCTTGGACGAGAAGGCATGCAACGGCGCCTACGACCCCAACATCCCGGCCTCCCACGTCCTGTTCAGCCTCGGCAGCTCGGCCCCGAACGCCACGGACTACTACTCCATCAGCCTCGCCGACGGCTACAACTTGCCCGTCAAGGTGGTGCCCCAAGGCCTCGACGGGAGGGACAGCGACTGCGCGTCCCTCGAGTGCACCGCGGACATCAACGAGCAGTGCCCAGCGGACCTTCGGGCGACGTTGCCAGACGCCCTCAATGCCCCAGCGACGGTGGGCTGTCGGAGCGCGTGCCAGACGTTCGGGACGGACCTTGATTGCTGCCTGGGGAAGTACGAAAACCCCCAAATGTGCCCGACGACTCAGTACAGCAACTTCTTCAAGAAGGCGTGCCCGCAGGCGTCGAGCTACGCCCAGGACAAGCCCGTCTCCCCTCCCGCCTGTCCAGCAAGGGCCACGCCCTCCTACAAGGTCGTCTTCTGCCCTGCTCCGAGCGCCTCCAGCGTGCTGACGCCGGCGGACGACGAGGGACTTGCACCAGCACTCCCGGAGCTCAACTCTGCAAGCCCCGAGAAGCTCGGCTTCTTATTCTGGAAACCCTTGGCCGCCGTAATCCAAAGCTCGTGGACGTTGTTGGTAGCCGGAGTTATCGCGGCAGTAGTGTTGGTGGCTGCATATCTCATACGTGAGGCGTGCAAAGACCTCCCTCAAGAACTCCCAATATATCACAAATTATAGAATAGAGTTAAATTATGTTAAAGGTGTTTAGGCCGCTTGATCCATTTATTTGTCTGTTTGTAGAAACTTAATGACATGTGTTTTGATGACATTTTATGTCATATTGTAATATTTTAACTTCATTTTGGCTTGGAAGAAAGAAACGTATTCTTTTAATGGAGATTAATCTTTTACATTAGAACTTACATTTATTTCCAAGTTCCAACGTACACTATACTAGAAAATAAAGGGTCCTTGTTATTTTATTATTGATCAAGTTCTATCAGAAGAGTTGGGGCTCAATCACTATGTTTTGAGAAATTTTCCCAGGTAATTTTGATGTTTTTCAGGTTATCTTATCTCAAAGTTGAATACCTAAGTGCATGTTATTTGCGGATGATATAGGACTTTTAGCGGATTCAAGAGAAGAGATTAATACAAAATTGAAAATATGGAGAAATACGTTGGAGTCAAAGGGTTTTCGTTTAAGTAGGAATAAAACAGAATATATGCATAGCAATTTCACAAATAAACAACTTAGAGACGATTTGGAAGTTAGGCTAGGGGAGGATATAATTCATCAAGTGATAAAGTTTAAATATTTAGAATCAATTGTAAGACAAGATGGTGAGATTGATGACGATGTTAATAATAGAATTCAAGCTGGTTGGTGTAAGTGGAGGAAAACCACTGGAGTTCTTTGTGATAGAAAAGTACCCAATAAAGTTAAAGAAAAATTCTATCGTACTGCTATAAGACCGACAGTGTTATATGGTAGTGAATGTTGGGCTATGAAGGGACAACATGAACGTAAAGTGGGGGTAGCCGAAATGAGGATGTTGAGATGAATGTGTGATCATACAAGATTAGATAAGATTAGGAATGACCATATACGTGAACGAGTCGCAGTGGCTCCTATTAGTGAGAAAATAGTAGAGAATCGTTTGAGATGGTTTGGTCATATTCAGATAAGACCATTGGATGCGTCAATAAGAAGAGTAGATCAAATAATCTAGAGTCCGATTAAAAGAGGGAGAGGGAGGCCAAGGCGGCTGGGGTCATGTCTTTTTTTCTTAAAATAGAACTCGTTTTTGTATCTTTATGTCACATTTTCATGTTAAATGTAAACAATCCATAGCAAGTAAAAGTATAATAAATTTAAAAAATATTTAAACCAAAATAAAATTCTCTGACTAAATTTTGACAACCTTTTGACAGAAATTAAAATATTTATTATTGATATGATCGAATGTTATGAAAAAAAAACAACTATTTTATTATGGAATCTTTATTTACATTATAAATGAATAGTGGCCTATATTTGATTTTATGTCTTATGATTCCCGAGTAAAGAAGAAAAATGAGCTTAAAATCAACTTTGATAATTTTGCTTAAGAATAAAGAACTGTTGGAGTTGGTAAATACTTCAGGGCTCCTTGTTTCTCACATCGGATTCGTTCACGTGAGCCTAGGAGAATCTGAGTATTACCCAATTAATAGTGTTGCTGACGTACGAACGAAAGGGGGGTTCGGGGGCTCCGCCCCCCGACGGCGGTTCGAATTTGGTTTTGTTTAGACGGGTTTTGGACTTTTGTTTAGCCGGCCCATGTGATTCGGATTAAGTTTTTTCTCTGTTTTGTTTGGATTTTGAACCCGTTTAGGAGAGGCTATTTATAGCTTATTTTCAGATGTAATCTGTGTGGCGACTGTAAATCTAAGCGATATAGTGGAAACTCTTTGTAGGGCGTAGCCTTAATCTCAAGGGTGAACCTGGGTAAATTTGTGTGGCTCCTCTATTTTTCTTGTAATCTCTCTGCGATCTTCTCTCCCTGTTCTCGAATTTTCCCATTAAGAACGAGCAACGCGGGACATATAAGAATCCAAATTACCACCCAATTTTATTCTTTATATATATATATATATATATATATATATATATATATATATGCCCCTTTCAGTATGCATAAACAAGATATAAAAATATTATAAAAAATAAAATGAGGCTTAAAAAACTATATCATTATCATCATTAAATAGTAATTATATATTATTAATATTGCATCATTGTTATTTACACAAATATATTATGTTGTAATAATTTAATTATTCTAATTTGCATATATCATCAAATATATTAAATATTTAGATAACGTTTAATGATTGTACTGCTTTTTTTAATGGATAGTATGATTAGAATGCTGATTTATAATGTTAATTTAATGATAATAACTGAATATGTGACGGTATTACCCTTTTAAAAAACATAGCACAATATATATACACAAATATATATATATATAAACTTGATTATTATTTGAATTTTCGATGGAATTATATAAACTTTTCAAATGTTAACATTATTGATAAAAAAATTACTAAATGGTCGTATATTATATTATATTATATTATATTATCTAATATTTTTTGTTGTAAATAAATATAATTAAAGATAAATAATTGACATCAACAATTTAAGAAGCAGTGTGCTTTTATTAGACATTTTTGTTAGATAAAGCAAAATAAATCTGATATCGTGGACCAGGGCCAGGGGCAGACCTCCTCGTCTCCTTGTCTCGTCCTCGCCTTCGTGTCATGGCGGCGTGTAACAACGACCAGGGCCGACAAGCTACGAGTCGCCTCCAGAGCCCACCGCGATTTCTCCAGAAAAGACGCGCACGCAGCTTCGAGTCGAGCAACGTGGGAAGATCTGCACGGTGAAAAAGACGGAGGCGGTCGATTGAGCGATCATTCGATCGGAGATGGTGGTAAGCGCGAGGACGGACAAGCGGATTCGGCGAACCGCCATGGTGGGCGCCGCCGCTGCCGCTTACTTCCTCCTCGCCGCCGACGTCGATTACGGCCCTCGGGATCGCGTACGTCTTCCTCCTCTTCCTGCTCTTCAATTTCTCGGAAGCATTATATATATATGCGCCTTTCAGCTGGCTGATTGCTCGTTCGATGATGTTAAAAAAAAATTCCTGTCTGAAAATTTTCAGATACAGACTGCTGTGCGGTCGTTGGAATCCTCTTTTAAGTTACGCTTTTTTGGATCGGTGGAGGATGCGGATTCGGGAGAGAAGAAAGATTCGAACTTTGGATCAAGAGAAAAGAAAGGATGAGCAGCACTGGTTCTGGTTCATGGTTGTAGTGCAAGCGCCTATGAAAAGTTTGGTTCTTTTCCATAGATCATCTGATGGTTTGGAGAATTCGATGGTTAATTCAGGTAAACAAAAAATGGATCGTCTGCTAAATCCAAGACAACAACCACGCTGTGCAGCTCCACTTATCACTGTTGTCCTAACTTGGCTTAGTCCATTATTTGTAGCTTGATGTTAGCTTCGCTTGGCAGAAGTACCAAATTTTAGAAGACAACAAATGTCCAGACTTTAGATGACTGAAGGTTAAACATGCTTTTCTCAACAAAGCACATAAAATAAGTTTTGATGTATAGATGTTGTGAGCAAAAGCAGTTAAATGTTTAGTATGCAGGAAAAAAAAAAGGGCTCCGCTCTCAACTCGGAGTTCTAGAAATCAGGAGTTCGAATTTTACTTATATGTTTTTTTTATTTTAGTTTTTACTTATTTGCATTGGATCCATGAATTTCTCGTTATAATGAGAAAAAATATTTAATATGCCAAAGAATAAATCATGTTGACAAAAGTGAAGCACCCAAAAGCTACCCGGCATAGATCTCTGCAGAAGCTGTAGAAAGTATTTTTTTTTCAAAGTACATGATGCTGCTGCTGCTGGTGCTGCTGCTGCAAGAACTTTCACTTTTTGGGACTTTGTGCTTTAGGAATCACTTCATGCCATGCAGTGTACTGTAAACGTTGCTTCGGCATTTCCTTCACATCAAAATGTTATATCCTCAGTACTATTGTTCTAGATTTTCTTGTCAGATTATGAAGATATGAAGCCTAGTAGATCTTGATGAATAATTGAGTTCGAAAATATAACATTTTATTATCAAGGACACATTTCGAGATTTCTTTTGGGACATTTTCTTATCAAAATTGTTAAGAGCATTGTTTGCTGATAAATCCTCATGGAGCATGCAGTAGAGACAGAACTGATGACCCCCAACACATTCTTAAACGCAACACATGATTTTTTCTGGTCTTTGAAGAGATGTGTTGGTCATTGAATTCCCGAACAGCTTCCAGCCTTCCGGCATACCTTACTAGTGGTAGTAAAAAGCCTGCAACACTTTTTTAAGTATGAAACGATACGTGGAACATATTTCAAACGAGGTTACGATCTCTATTAACTCTAAAAATTTAAAACTAAGAGCAAGAAAGACAAAGTTGTCATCTCAACTATTATTTTGCTCATTGTTCAGCCGAACTGGAAAAGCTCGTCTCAACTCACTCCAATTCCATAAAAAATCTGGTAGATATCTTGAATGTTATGCCAAAGTTCTACGGTTTTAGGTTATTTTGGGTGATAATCATACTTCAATAATTCTGAAGATTTTGACTAATTTTTTTTTCCACATATCACGGACTGAACTTCCAACGAAATATGCTGCAGGCACTTGAGACATTACGGCATTACTCACGCGAAAGCGCTTGATTAAACTCATGCTCGCATTCTGATTACAAAAATTCACATGCCACAGTCCCAACTTTTTGGCTGCACCCGGAGCAATTATTTTGTGTAGATGTCTCCTTGAGCACTAGGATGATGTTAAATTTGGTTGGCAGATCAGAGAAATTCAGAGATGACGAAGAATTTAATACCAAACAAAAGGAAAACACCATCATCATTTTTGGATAACTGTTAAACTTTACAAGGAAGCAGAAAGATGCAATGATATGCCATGACTCAGATCATTAAATGCTACACTCGGCGTTTGACGCGCCTTCCGTTTACATCACTGCCATCAAGGATGTCATTTGCGTAGGCACAGCATTTAAGTGCATTTTCACTAATTCTTGCCACATGCTTAAGGAGTTCGGACAGAATAGAAGGGCAGCTGATCTTCAAGTACTCGAACCCTTCGGTTTGCATCACGGCTGTGCAAAGGAAGAGTAAAATCAAAGAAAGAGTCTTATTAAAAGATTTGCAATCTTGTAATGCGAGTCAAATGTAATTGAAAGATTTGCAATCTTGTAATGCAACTTAGATGTGATTGAAACAATGCTGATTTTATGATGCTAGAGGTACACACTTTCATGGTTAAAGATGGTTCTAATTGTAGTACATGTCTCAACAATACAAGCAGCAACGTGGCATGATCTTCTACTAGGAAGTTGCAACAATATTCAATATATGGAACAAAATTCAGAACCACATATAACGTTAGAATAAATGACTGAAAATCCAGAACCATATTATCAGAAAATCACAGGACCTCCAATATGAGGGTGGGTTTTAAAAATGATTTCAGGTTATAAATTTTTGTGTATCAAGATCAACTTGACCCTAAAGAGTTTTTTGAAAGAGTATTCAGATGAAGATATTAATATCATAAAGGACAATAGGACCAAAGGAATCAGCACAAATAAATACATCACGATAAAAAAAGATAGGCAGAAAATAAGAACAAGTCAAGGCATTTTTCCAAAAAAAGAGTGGTGGGGTATGAAATGAGCTATGAAATATGATAGTGGGGTTTTCAAAAGTGGTTTCAGTTTATATTATCAGTGTATCAAGATCCTAAAACTTTTCTGAAAGAGTAGATGGATCCTTATTCAGGCAAGGACGACAACAACAACAACAAAGCCTTATCCCACTAGGTGGGGTCGGCTACATGGATTATACGACGCCATTCGTTCCATGTTCATCCTTATTCAGGCAAACACATTAATATCACCAAGGATCAAGAGCAAAGAATTCAGCACAAATAAGTAGAACACAATTAAAAACGATGGAAATAAGCAGAAAATAAGAACGATTCACATGAAGATTAATATTCTTCTGGAAAAGAGTGGTGAGATGAAGTTAAGCAACAGAAAGGGAAATGTGCAACGAAAAAGTAAGCACTCTTACCTCTCATATTCTCAGGCAATGCAATAAATTTTAGACAAACAACTTTAAGCTGAGAACATTGATGCTGCTCAGCCAAAGCTAAAGTGGTAGAAACAGTGTTTATTGCAACCTCCTCGCACAACTTCACTTCACAAAGTAGCTTAAGCCTATCCATGGCATACCGGTCTGCAGCAGCAAGCAAATGCTGAGCCATCAAAGTAGAAGCCGACTTTGCATTAACACCAGTACCAGTAAGCTCTCCCGTATCAGGTAGGCTATCCCAGTACATAAAATGAAGTAAAGCCTGGAAAAAATAATATGCGGAGCATTAGACAGTTTCAGACATATTGATAGGATTAAAAGGTAGAAACATCACTTTCTGCATAATGACCATCCTGACATGAAAGATACTTGTATCTCTCAAAAAAAAAAGTATTGCTTATTAGGAAGAAAAGTGGATTGATGGAATACTACTTTTTGAAACCGAAAAAAATGCTTATAGAAGATTTCAAGTGTTACCTTAATTAGCATCTATTATATGTAAAACCCCCATCATATCATAAAAGAAAAGATACACAAAAAGGTCAACCAAAGCTACACATCATAGAATAAAAGAAAAACTGCAAACTAATAACGAAATGATTAAAAACTTTGGATGCATGTTTCAAAAAAAAAAAAACTTTGGATGCAAGTCTCCCAATTTCCAAGCAATTCTTGTGTGTGTTTTTATGTGCATTTTCCTCAAGACTGGCTTAGCAAACCACATATGGTGTTTAACCTGTAGAAACTCAGGAGTAACACTAGGCAAGCCATAACATTTTTCAACATCACACAGGCCAAGCGCTCAAGTGGCCCCATGACAAGGATCACTCACTATGCCACTTCCCCATGAACACCAGATGACTACTTAAGAATTGTGAGATGCACAGTTGCAAATTTAACAATCACCACAGTTAGTTCCAGAAATAGCAATCTCAAACATGAATCAAATTTTGATAGTTAAATAATCAATGGGCTCATTACATAAAGCTGGACATTGGAACAACAATCAACACTTCTTGCCACCCCAAATGCTGGAGACATTTAATAGACATGCTCGATAATCAAAATCAGTTGCATATGACACCAAAAGCTACATAGATAACCAATATGATTAAGACTTTCCTTATAGTGGAAATTTCAACTTCCAACCATAAACTGATACTTCATTAGTATTGAGGGAACTTATGAAAGTAACTTATGGATGCAAAAGCCACTGCCATTTAACACTTTAATCTCTTTCAGGCATTAGTTTTACTGGAACACTATCCTGTGTCATGAACAACTTCTTTTTACACATACTCAGCACTCGCTAATGTCAAAAAAGAATATTGGAAGGGAGAAATTCATCTCCTACCATTGCAACTGGAAGGTCCTTTTTAGTCAAAAGGTCACAAGAAAAACTGTGCAACAGGCAGGTCAATGAATGAGTTTTTCATGTGTCATGAACAATTTTTCACTTGAAATCAGTGTCATCTTAGTACTGTTACAGAATATTAGGTGAGTGAAAAAGAAGGGAATTTCAGCTCCTCACATTGCAGTTGAAAGACCACTCATGTTGAGTTCTACTACTAAGGCCACAAGCTGTGGACAAGTTAACTACCGTGTATAACCACAATAGCTAGAAAGTTCATCATGAATGATTTAACTGCAAACACCTTTTATAATCATCCACATGCAACAAAGTAAAGTTAGACGAAAGAAAGTTGCAAAGCTATTTACCAACTCTGTAGGATCAGGAAACCACCCCCTATCATCGTTCAAACGTGCTTTGACAGAGAATCAGAGACATTAACGCTAAGGTAGAAGAGAAATACTTTAAGTACAAGATAATTGCAATGCAGGACAGGAGACCTCCTTGTTTTCTTATTCATTACTTTTTATAACACTGGTTTCACTTATACGATACCAAGTAAACAAAGGAGACGCATAGAACAAAGAAGAAACTAATATGCCAAATTAAAAAAGAGTAGAGTAAAACCTTAAAAACTGGAGCTTCCATGTCTTCAATCTCAATACACTGCATGTTGCTGTCCTTCATTGGGCCAAGAAGTTGGGCCCTGAATACAGGTGATCTAGCTGCAAGCACTAACTTGTGAGCAGAGAAGAGCTCCCCATCAACTTCAAAATTCACATCAAATCCATTTCCACTCTCAAGAAGCTGGCCAAAATGCTGAGTTATGTTAGAAGGCGGAATGGCTATGGTGTAGGTTTTAGGACCTTCAGTGTGTGATCTAACAACGCCAACACTACAATTAACCAAGAGGCAGTCCTCTTTTAGATAATCTGATGCCTCCAAAGCTGTTCTTCTGTAAAACCGCTTGTAACCCCTGCATGATAGGACAACATTGTATGATCATTAAGCAGTTAAGAAACTGTAGAATGAATAATTATGACAAAATTTAATAAGCAATTATAAAGGGAATTGACAGCTACTGTTATCATGCGTACCAAAGTCAACACTTATACGATAGTGTTTCACCACGTGTCTGAACAACAAAAAGAAACAAAATTTTAAGAGATTGTGAATGTTTTGCAGTCTTCTGCACAACTCAAGCGAAAACTGTTAATCAGAAGGAAAGTCAGAAGACTGCTGTCACAAAACAGCATCATATCCTAGGTCCTACCAACTCTCCGTGGATCAAATATATTAAGTGTCTGCTGATTAAATCGAAGCAAAAATGTAAAGAATAGCTACATAAACTAGCAGTATAAAAAACAATCGTAAAAAAATCCTAGAAACAGTAACACACACAGAAAAGAAATATTCCCTTGAATCATAGTCATGATTTCGACAGTATCTTAACTCATAGTTGTCCATCAAAAACTCCACTTAGATCACTTGACCCTATGATAATTAGATCAACAAATTATGGTATGTAAATGAGAGATATCATGGGGAAGTTCTTCATTTGCTCGAAGACTAGACCATTGTACAATACCAAATCAGAAAAAAGAATTGAAAAGTATGATCACGCCTTCTGTGCTCTAAATAAAAGTTGCCAATCATTTTTTTAAGGAGGAGTTGCCAACCATTTGACTTGCAACTTCTCTAGGAAGATCATTCCATGTGCAGATAAAGGTATTTGTCCTTTCTAAAATTGCATCTATCATTTCATAGAAGGAAAATAAAGATCCTTCTCCACATAACATAATATCTACTTTGAAGACAACTCAGCCACGAATTTCTAGAGTGATATTTTTGCTAACTTCACATATTGTGCCCTTGCAGGGAAAAAAACTCTACATTGCGAACAACCAATGTCCGCCTAAAACACCAACACAACATGTTTCCATCACATTCACCATACCAAAGTTCTGCCCAAGGTATGCATATGCTGAAACATCATTTCCAATATGAGAGAAGTGCACTGCAGCCATAATATTGCATCTGTCAAGATACCTAGTATTGTTCAATATGCATACATTAGTCCGTGCATAAAATTTGTTTTGATTATCCAAGTTAATCCAAAAAAGATCTTTGATCATTTTCATGTAAGCATTCAGTAACAAAAGACCCCTCAAACAGAATATACACGACACAGCATCCCATCTAAGAAAGAAGGGGCGATTCAAAGTTTGCCATTTGAAAGACTTTGACTGCGTGAAGCTAATGCATCTTGACAACGCGTAGAACGGGAAACCTCTGACATGTCAAGAACCATAAATGAAAATCACATATTACCTCATTATGCAGAAGTCCCATAATGCAAGGCAACGTTACAAGACTTTTATCAGTCACCTCACTCAATTTGACTTGCACAGAAACAATTAATGTACAGTTTATCATTCAATTAATGCCTGAGCGTAACATCAAAAAATTGTAATTTTTTAGGGGTAAAAGCTTCAGACAACGGCATTGTTTGTGCATGGCAGTGCTTAAGATGTCCTTAATTGCATTTTGCTATAGTAATTAGTAAACAAAAAATTTCCTCCATAAAGGTCAGAAAAAAAACACAACAAACATATAGGTGTTCAAACTTTCTATGTACACCTTCAAGAAAAACCACATACGTATCAAAAAAGAACATTAAAAACATCGCATAAACACTTAAACACATGTACAAGCATAGCGACGAAGAAACGAAAAAAAAGAAAATATTATCAGATCTCGCGTTGCAGAAGACTAACCACATGCTCCCACGGTACTTGAGCGTGTAAGGACCGCTCTCGAGCGCCCTCCCGAAATGCGTATGCACCTTGTGCCGCCCGTTGCCGCTCTGGTCAAGGAGGGTGAGCTCGAATAACGCGCGGACGTCGGCGCCCTCGCTGGCGAGGGCGATGAAGAGGGAGACGTAGGCGGCACCATCCTCCGCGCTCTTCCCGTCGGGGTAGAAGTAGATGGCCCAGTCGTAACCTCCGACGCTGAAGATGTCGGATGAGGTGTACTTACCGACGCCCATGCCCTTGAGGAGGGAGTAGCCGTCGATCTTGAAGTGGTGGGAGCCGTTCACGGTGTCGGTGACGGAGGTGGAAGCGGACTCGTTGGGTTGAGGCGGAGGCGGCGCGCCAGCAGAGGAGGAACAGCCACCGGAGAAAGACGACGTCCGGGCGGAACCGACGCCCCTGCAGACCCTGTTGCCGGCGCCCATCGGAGAGGGAGGACTGGGTGGATCGATCGGACTAGGTTTCGACGGGCGCGATACGATCTATGACGCGAAGTTGGCAGGGGATCGATCGCGAGATCGGAGGTAGAGATCGAAGGATTTGGCCGAATTGACGGATTTGATTCGCGGGGGAGGGAATGGGAATTGGGGAAAAAATTAGGGCTCGAGATCGAGTTCGGATGATTTGGTTTCGTGTGTGGGTCGGGAGGTGGGTGAGAAAATTAATAGCTATTGGCTACACATAAATACGACTCATCTATATTTATTTATTAATTATTATTTTATTGGTCATGATTCGAACCCGGTGAAGCAGTGGGTTCGCTTCTTACTCGAACCAGAAATTGATGGTTTTATGATATCCAGGGATCAAATCAATTGCACATTATATATGTAGAATATGGATATTATCTTCTTATTATTGCTATAAGATACGAGTAATTATAGGTCGCAAATGTTATTAAAATATTTTCTCTACATTATTGTTAAAAAAAATGGTCGTTTTTTGCATAAACAATAGAAGAGGGGAGAATGTGCCTTTTTCTTTTCAGGAAAATTTTTTTTATCACATTATTTGTCATGAAAAAAGCATAAAAAGTAGTAGGCTCCTTTAGCAACATCAAAATTAATATTTAAAATAAAGTTTAATGGTTTAAATGTTAACTTTTTAAAATAAATAAAGTTTAGCATCTAAAATATTGAAAAATTATTTTTACTAGCGTTTAGCGATTAAATATTTAACCATTATAAGTTTTTTTAATTTTACACTTATTCAAATACATTATTTCTTTCTCAACACACCTTATTATTTTTTCAATTTTATTTTATCATCATTTAACTATATTTTGTTTTATATTCATGCTTAATTAATTACAATTTTTTTATATGTTAACAATGAATAATTAATTAATTTAATAATTAATATTTTTATACTATATAAAATTCATTGACAAAAAAATTAATTATAAAATTTCATTTTATTAAATTGTTCTAATAGAATGTGGTAGTGTTTGAATTAAATAATGTATCATATATTTATCCTAACCGATCCGCTAATTACTTGTGTCAAATCGCTAATAATGCTATAAAAATTTCCATTCTTCTCACACAAACGAGCATAATAAGCACACAGAAATTGAAATAGAAACTATTTTTGTTGGTATTTAAGAAATATATCGAGAAAAAGATGATATAAAATGTTTATATAACGAAGCCATCCTTTATTATTCTTACTGCATGTGAATTTATTTAATGGCTTTCAATATGTTAGGTTATCATTCTACATAAATTGACTTGAATCATTACATTTACGAAAGTTACATACTCAGGAAGATTAAAAAATCCTCAAGTTTGATTTTTATTATGAGGAATTCGATGTCACAAACAATTGAAAAAGAAAACAGACAAAAAGATGATGAGAAATGCAACAGAGAACATTTGTGCATTGATACTTTAAGCCTCCAAAGATAATGAATTCAAACTTCAAGGAAATGTGAATGTACGATAATGTTTATGTAATGTAGTGTGAAGATATCTATCACCGGATAAGGAAAAACAATGTAGCAACTGAAAGACAGAAGCAAAACAACAATTGACAGGGACTCAAAATAAAGCTTCATGGCTTGCTGTTTCCAGAAGCATGTACATATTAATATTGTTCCAACACTTCAGGCGGGATTATTCATGATACATTTTTTCCTACGGCGCACTGGAAATCTATGCTGTTCCTCTGGATATCCGATGCCAATCAAAATTTTAATGCATCACAGAGAACGCTTTCAAAGAGAAAGCAAACCAAATTAGACAGGAATGTTAAAGAGTTTAAAGAAACTGCATTTTGCTCTGTAAACCTCTCTTCTTTACTGTTGGGAGCAACACAACCTACGTGACTTTGAGTGGCAGAGTTTAGCTGATCACTTTAGAAACAACTCCTGCGCCAACTGTCCTCCCTCCTTCACGAAGAGCAAATCTTTGACCTAATGTGCAAAAAGAAAAAAGATCAGTAGCACATCCTTGTTGAGACAAAAAAATAAGTACACCAGTTCCCAGTAAAATCTCATTTCACAAAAAATGTGTTCAAAAATATGTATTTGCATTAGAAAAAATTGTTTTGAAAGTGTTCCACTAGAAAAAAATGAAGATCTCTTGCACCTTTAAGTGGAAAGTATCAACTAAAAAACTTGTATTGACTTATTAAAGGGATCCCTGTACAAATTGTACAATCTACAAGGATTACCTGGTTCAAGAGGAACAGATTGAATCAACTCAAATTTGGCCGTAACATTGTCACCAGGCATAACCATCTTCACATCTTCTGGGAGCTCGACTTTTCCAGTTACATCTGCAGTCCTCATGTAGAACTGAGGACTATAATTGGAAAAGAAGGCAGTATGACGGCCACCTTCATCTTTTGTCAGGACATAAATCTCAGCCTCAAATTTCTTATACGTCTTTACAGTCCCAGGCTTGCAAACAACCTAGAATGCAATAATCACAAGAATCAATATAATGGTAACTAGAACTAACTTATAACAATTCCCATTAAGCAAATATATATGGAGGAACTAAAACAAAATACATGTAAAACTAAAGAAAAGAATTCCAATTGAAATAATGCATAAAACAACTTTTGGAGATTTACAACTTTAGTTTAAAGTGAAAGGCAATGGAAATGTCTTAAGTAGACAGTTATGTATTGAAAATGGGCTACTTGTTTTTGAAACCTGAAACAATAGTAAAATAATGACAATAATGCAACTTTGGCGGAAGTCCAAGCAAATTTCTGGGCATTCAGAACACATACCTGTCCTCGTTGAACATCTGTACGCTTCAAACCACGGAGTAGAAGACCAACATTGTCACCAGCCTACACAAAATAATGTATCTGTGATGTAACCTAATGTACTAACAGATCAACTAGCACAGTATGTAAGTGACGGTATGCAACTAACTTGTCCATGATCCAATATCTTCTTAAACATCTCAACACCAGTTACCGTAGACTTCAAAGGCCCACCCTGTTAAACAGGTGAAAGCTTTAAGTGTAATAAACAGTGGAGAATAATTTTAAAAACATGAATCTAATTGAAGAACTTCACAGAAATAATTTTAAAAACAAGACTCTAATTGAAGAACTTCTTCACAGAAATAAGATACCCAATGTAAAATTTTAGTTGCAGATGCATATGTGAAAATGCACCGAGCATAAGAAACTAAGAAGCATATCTCTACTTAACTTACTCAAATATTAGAAGACCTTATAACATTTTTTTTTTCTAAAGCCTTGAATTACCAATTTTAAGTTGATACTGGAGCAATTAGAAAGAAATTATCATTTTTATGTCATTGATTCATTTAGTGAGATTCATAGTCAATCAGTGACAAGTTAGAAGCATGATGTAACAGCCACAGAAAATGTTGTGATCATGTCTCAACTTGAATAGTCGATTATTGTAAAACAAATGGAAGATAGGCTTCCTAGGTGATGGTTAATTAACAACATAGGTATCATAATGACTAAAGGTTCACTAGCCAAAATACGAGATCAACGCAAAAGATGCTTAAGTTTTTTTTCCTTTTTTTGAGGGAACAAAAGATGTTTTCTAAGACTACAACTTAGATAATCACAGTAAAGTAATAATATTTATGTTTATGATAAAATCATAAAATATTGCTAAAAGAAGATTGTTTAAAGGCATTACATATGCCAAAAGTAATACAAATGAATTCTACAAAATATAAGATCGATAAATCAAACAGCAAAATTAATCTATGCAACTAGTGATTACTCTTCATAGCAAGACAACAACAACAACAACAAAGCCTTATCCCACTAGGTGGGGTCGGCTAAAATGAGTAGTAAATTTTTAGCACATTATCAACAGCATATTATATTTATTTATCCTTAATTAGTATATTTATTTATCCTTAACAAATAATAGTATATTACTTTTTATCCATATTTCTGCTTCATTAATTAGGAAGAGCAACAATTATAGTATAATTGACACTTTCTGGTTCCCATCACCCATTCCAACTCAAACGCAACAGATTAGCAATCATTGTATATGGCCTTCAGATTACATAGTTTACTGACTCATTACATAGTTAACAGCAATGATGAAGAAAAGAAAGGCAGCTGAATTATAAGAAATTCAGACTTCTAAAACGAAGACAACAAATAAAGTGCTGATGTCTTCTTACCTGTGTCAACCCTAGAATCTCAACATCTTCTCCAGTCTTAATTGTACCTTGTTCCACACGGCCAGTGACAACAGTACCACGCCCCTTTAAATAACACAAATAACAAATAAATTGAACCATCAGAATTCTCAAGTAGTGTGCTGATATTAACAGCATTAGCTAGACTTTATCTAAAAAATTGGCATAGAGAGAAAAACAAGTGTCTTAAAATTTATTACCAATGGACATTTTTTTCTATCTCCTTTTGTTCAGTTTACACGATGCTACAAGTAATAAAATCAGTAAAACAAGCAACAATACAACTCTAAGATAATATGAAGATTGACATCAGACTTAAGTAGTAATCATATAAGTGAAATGATGATTACCAAACTTAAGTAGTCATAAACTTTGTACTAAAAGTATAAATGCAAGTGAATATGACAGCTCCAGGGACTGGACTAAATGCTTAAACTGCTTAAACAAATATTAGAGAGGCCCTCTAGACTAAGGAAATCAGATTCAAAGGATTTTGGTTTGACAATTTTTTTTTCTGAAGGAAAGTACTGCGTCAACTACAGACCCTAAATTATTAGTGTTTCCCGAATTGATTATGATGCCTAGGTTTCGTAAGGATCTAATGGCAAGCTTCTATCACTTGTAACTTCAGTACATATAAGGGGTCATAAGCTAGGTTTCGTAAGCTATTCAATAACTGATGCAGAGCGCATTGCTACTTAGTAAAATTCATATGCAGTTATGTGATGAAAATTCAACAACAACAACAACAACAAAGCCTTATCCCACTAGGTGAGGTCGGCTACTACAACGCCATTCCGCTCTATGTGATGAAAATTCATTATAGAAAATGTGTGGACAATGTTATTCTTTAAAAATTCATAGATAAGAACTGAAATTGTGGGTCCAAATATTCAGATGTATAAGAATAATGAGCTGAGAAGTTAAATTGAGACAAATGAGAATTGAACCTGTAATTTGAAATCCCATAGCTATATGAGAATTGAGAAATCTAATTGTTTGAGGATTTATGTATTAGAGCTTCAGAAACAGTTATCTAGATACATATAAACTATACTAATACAATATATTAGGGCAATTTGTCAGTTAATTTTGTGAAAAGTTAAAAACTTTGAGAAGATACAGCCAATTGGTAAGTCTTATATGAAAAAAAATGGCGGGAGAAGAGATGGATGATGCATAAGAACAATAAGTTCATCAGGCATCATCCTCATTCTTATTCCATCTTCATGTTACTTCCCATTTTATGCTGCATTGATTTATTTTTTTCTTTTTTCTATTTCTGTATAGTTTTATGCCATATCTATATTATGTTATGTTTTATTAGGAACAGCAAAGATGAAACAGATAATTCATATACCAACGAGAACCTAACAAGAAAAAGTGAGACATTATATTTCATAAATCAATTATTTGAATAATTCTTTCCAAAAGTGCATTAATTTGAAGAGCAGACCAAAAAAATGGAAATCATTAGAACAATTTCTAACCATGAGAATGAACTTCGAGCTTTGACATCCTTTTAACCATGAAAAAACAAGAAACAAAACTACAAAGGTTACCACAAAGAAACATTTACAAAAGGGCTAATATTTACATAATGAAATAGACATCCCTATTACCTGTATTGAAAACACATCTTCAATTGGCATAAGGAAAGGCTTATCAAGCTGGCGTACTGGGTCTGGGATGTATTCATCAACAGCATCCATAAGCTTTAGAATAGCTTTCCTTCCAATTTCTTCATTTGTTCCCTGTAAGGCAGACAGAGCTGATCCTCGAATAATAGGAATTTCATCTCCAGGGAACTTGTAAAAGCTAAGAAGCTCTACAAATAAGAAAGAAGAAGATGATGTCAAATAAATCTCTACATGAGATAATGAATAGAAACAAAGCTACAGCATAAGAAACACAAATGTACGAAAGCATGCCTCGGAGCTCCATCTCCACAAGCTCTAACAGTTCAGGATCATCAACAGCATCAACCTTATTCAGGAAGCATACAAGTGATGGCACACCCACCTATTTGCATGAACAAATAATATTGTTAAAAATGAATACCATCACTCGGAGTGTAATTTACAAAATAGGGTGGAGAAATATGAATGAAGGATTACCTGGCGAGCAAGCAAAATGTGCTCCTTTGTTTGTGGCATTGGCCCATCTGGGGCTGAAACAACAAGAATACCACCATCCATTTGAGCAGCTCCAGTAATCATATTCTAGGTTCATGCGAAAAGATTTTAGATAGGTGGCATAAGCAAAAAGGTGTTGAAATACTCTTCATATCACTGAGTGGAAAAAGAATCATCTAATTATTTTACAAGTTAAACAAGTTTAACGTTTCACCTTGTGTGTCTAAAGGAATCATTATTCTCAACGTCAAACAGAGTATCTTACAGTCATTAATAATACTAGCACTAAGCCTTAGACACAGTTTACAATTGATGTGTCCTTGAAATTCACTACATTTCGTTTAAGACAAGCTAAATAAGTAGCTCATTTTGTCCTTCTGAAATGTTTGCAGGTGCCACTTTCCTCTTATCATATAGATGTCTAAAGTCATATTATTGTCATCATAATTGAAAACTACCAACTAACTTTCACACTAGCTCACTATTCTTCTTATTCTTGACCTTGTTTTTTTCCTCTGTAAATCATTGTTCTGAAATATTTGCAGTTACCTTATAGATGCGTAGTCACATCATTGCAACTAACTTTCACACTAACTCATTAGTCATTAGTCTTACTCTTGACCTTGTTCTTTGTTAAATCAGCGTCCAATTCATCCTCCTCCTTCTCAAGAAAAAGTCCTTCTCACTCACTATCTCTTTCTCCACCTCCTGAAATTCTTGGCTTTTTCTTAATTTTGCAACACACTCAGATAACATTTTCATTTAGATACCTCATCTTCAACATTTTATTACATAATATTTTGCCACCCAGACTCGTCTCTATAACTTCATCTTTTGATCATACATGTACATCATTCTGAATGTTATATATACACAGATGGTTAGCCTTTTGTTTATCAATCGAGAAAGGATGGATGACTAGCATTTTCTAGTCCTCCTTCTACCCCTTTTTTCAACTTCTGTAACTCAACTTTATCACTCTTTGAATTTTTAAAAATTATATGTTTTGACCCAAAAATAGTAACAAAGTTTAGATATAGATATGTTGACCGCTTTATCCAGGAGAACTCATTAATAAAGAAAAATAGTCACATTAGTCAGTAGACATTATTGTTGTGACTCATTACTGCAGGATCTCGCCCATTTAGAAATTATCCAGAAACTTACTTTGACATAGTCTGCATGGCCTGGGCAATCAACATGAGCATAATGTCGCTTTGCAGTTTCATATTCCACATGAGCCTGTAATTATTTTGTGATAACAGAAGAGTTACAACAACCTTTCACGTCATCAATAAAGTAAACAGTAAATATGCAGAACATAACATACAGTCGCAATGGTAATTCCCCTAGCCTTCTCCTCCGGTGCTTTGTCAATTTCATCAAAAGCAACAGCCTTAGCTTTGCCTTCCTCAGCCAAAACCTACAACAGATTATTATAGACAGAGAATCAAGTATCCAGATATTCAACCATTGATATTAAACCATTTCACAAAATTGCAGATCCTAAATAGTCAGAAAGGTGCATGATTCATAAAATCCTTACCCTGGTGATGGCTGCTGTGAGTGTGGTCTTTCCATGATCGACATGTCCTATCGTACCCACATTTACATGAGGCTTCCTGCAACAGCAATGTCAATAGTGTACTAATGTTCAAAACCATCTTTACTACATTGCAGAATTCCTTCAGTTCGCAGTGAAACTTCACAAAAGTAAACATTGCACATTCAATTAAACAAAAGTCTGAACTCTTACGATAACTAGCCAGAAGATCTTAAAAAGAGCGCAAAAATCGAACGGATCACGAAAGTGATCAAGTTGTTTGTTAACAGGTCATCGCGGACCAAAGATCACAGTAGCAAGTATCCTAATCCAGTAAATCCTACGAATAACTATAGAACGCCAGTTGCAAACACAACTTACGTGCGGGTGAAGGTCGCCATGGACCTCGCAGACAGGAGGCCGGCGGCTGACGAGTCCCTGGCTGGGATCGAGCAGGGCGACAGCTCCGCGGCGGCGATCTCCCGGCTGCAGCACGGGTAGAGGTAGAGAGGGGAGGAGAAGCGGAGGAGACGCCTCGCATGGTTAGAGTTCCGGAGAACGGCCGCCGCAGCCATTGAAAGGGGAGGAGGAGGCGGCGGCGAAGTTTTGTACGCAGCGGTGTGGAATATGGAAGATGAAATGGGAGGGGGAAGAGAGAGAGAGAGTCTTAAACCCTTCGCGTGAAAGAAAAAAAAAAGGGACGAGAAGCGGAAATAGCTAACTTTAATGGCGCAGGCAAGATGGGCTTTAGGGTTTTAGAGATGCTGAATAATGGGCCTTCTTATGCCTCAGCCCAATTTAATACGATGAACTTTTTTGGTAACTACACGAGAGTTGATGTGAATTAATTATTTAGCAAACAAAAAGTGTATTTTTGTCCGTGATTTAAACATGTGGTGTATTTTGCCAGGAAAGTCCCCTGAAGACATTCCCCGGGGTTTTTTTTCTTATCAAGATATGTGTAATGCAAGCATTAGTTAACAAAGCAAAATAGATAAATGTGCTTCATGAGTTTGACGCATATATGAGGAAAATTATAGTGATCTCATCCTGAAATCTATGAATCTCGATTGTTATAATTCATAGATCTTGATTGGATGCTCCAGATCGCATCATTTGCATGCAAGTTGAACCACAAATTCAATCGTGTGGATAGTGATCCAACCCAATCCACCTGCAACAAAGGTCGTTTATCTTCCTTGCGATCTCGGACAATGTTAGGTGATCTCCCTACGATATCCTCATGTGCCTCCATGGTCACCTCGAGGTCCCTCGCCACTAGCGTCGTGTTGCATGGCTGGCCTGAGTGCATCAGCCATGAAAGGATGGGCACGCGCGCGCTCAACCTCTCCATGCACAAGTTCCACCCACAATGGGTCAAGAAGCCGCCAACCGTCGGATGTGCCATGATCTCTAGCTAACGGAGTCGTGAACGATGATGATCCGATATTTGGAGGCCGATAGGCTGCACAGAAGGGTCATGACCGGCTGTTGCAGGTGGAGCGCCGCATCGAACACCTGCTATAAGTGGGATGGGGAACTTGACGTTCGCGTTTGGGTCTAGTGTTTGGGGAGGCGTAGGATGGCAATACAAAGTCATGGAAGCGAACGACTTTGTTACAGCCCTCGGTCCTGATAATGTCCTCAAGCCTCCATGGATGCAGTGTTGTCAAGACCGGAGCAGACCGATCGGTCCGACCACTAACCAACCACAATTACGGCCCAATTGAAGTCCCAAAATTGGACCCCTATTTGAACCGAATCGAACCAGTCAAAAATCAATCAAAACCAATTAAAATCGACCAAAAATGGAAAAAACCATGTTGAACCGTGTTTTTAGACTAGCCAAATTTTTTTTATTAACTTATTTTTGTTAAGAGATAATTTGATAAATGTTATTATTATAAATTAAAAAATATCCAAAGGTGAAATTTCTTCATAAATATTCATATTGGCCCATTAGTCTCCTCATTTATTAATACTTGTTCATTTACTCTCACTTTGCTACTATTATCAATTTGAGACTACACTCACTTATTCTTTTTTCCTTAATTTAGTCTTGAATTTATTAAACTTTCAACTTTAACTTATGGATCATGATCTTATTCAAATTTTTAAATATCATAAGTGTATATTATAATATAAACTAATTATATATTTATTATATTAATATAATATTTATCCTATTATATAAATTAGTTATGAATGAATGGTGCAAACTTCTACAACAATACTATAATATACTTAGTTTAGTATAATATTATATATATACACAACTTTAAACTTCTTTAATTTAGTATGTAATAAGTCAAATTAAATACTATATTTATTTATAGAATATATAATCTTGTCATAATATTTTGGAAAAAATGTATTTGTTGCTTCTAACATAAAAAAAATAAAGATATGAAATACAAAAAGAATTAACCAATAGAAAATTTTTATATAATAATAAAATTCAATAATATTTTTAATTTATTAAGTGTGTAATAATTTTAATATCAAACCTTGAAATTAATTATACATTTATGATTTGTGATTGTTATTTTTTCTTTTGTATAATTACATTTTGGCATCATATATCTATTTTATATAATCAATATATCATAGCTTGATTTACTATATCATAATAAATATAATATTTTATTATTATCTGGTCTGTCCGGTTCGACGTAAAACAAATAGTTATCCGAGTCGTCGTTCAGTCCGATCCTAACAACATTGATGCGTACGCCCTCTCCGCGCATAGCATTGGAAACGATGATGTCAGACTTGAAGCCAAAGCTTGACCAATCGTGCGGGTTCGGTGGTCATCGGGTCTAAGGCACTTCTTGAGCAAATTGAAGTAGCGCTTCGTGTCAGAGGGCTCAAAGAGATGGCGGTAAGGTGCCAATATCTCAAGGATGTCGGGGCGACACAGCTAGCAGCGATATAGAAGGACCTTCTTACCTCATAGGAGGTTGATTGACGGAGAAGGAGATGGGCGTCAGGTCCAAGTAGGATGCACGACGGTTGGACGACTCTTCACAACATTGAACTTGGTTTTTTAATGGGCGGTTCAACTCGCAATTAGATAGTACAATTTGGAGTTGTCAATCAAGATCTATGCATTATAAGAGTGGGGACTCAAAGATTTCAGGGTGTCTCACCCTAATTTTCCCCTCTCTCTCTCTCTCTCTCTTTCTCTCTCTCACTCACTCACACACACACACACACACACACATATATATATATATATGATAAGATAAAAGATAAAATGTTTTAATGATTTGAAACAGAATTTGAATGTTAATCAAAGAGTGTTATACAAAATATTCAAGTTTATCCAAATTCAAATTTTCACATTTTTAATGATTTAAACCCTTATAAATAATTCTTAAAATTCGAAAATGTTTTCCCTCGTTCGAAGGCTCACAGTTCTCTCTCTCGTCGTGAAATGGGGAAGTCACATTTTATGAAAAGAATGTAAAAAATGGATTAATTAAAATGTACGTACGAGAGTCCATGTATCAATGATCCACATATTCCTATATTGCATATATCATATATGCTTTAAAAATCAGTTTATAATGTTAAATTAGGATTTCGAAATGTGTCTAAAAAATAATGTCGATTGATCGTGCTTTACAATAATTAGGGTAACCAGTAACACAACTTTTATCTTCTTCGCCAACCTTAGATATTTGAAAATTTGTGTTGATGACCCAACTCATACAATGCTAATTACCATGTGTATGATTCACAAATTGAAAATTGGCCCACTCAACTAATCCAATAAAGTTAAATGCGTCGCGTGCAATAATAATGACAAGTGAGACTTCCAATCATCATCCAAAGCATATTTTAATCAATTGGTCTTGTTTCGGCATGAGGGTAAGAGAGAAAAATGCATGAGGGAGAGAAAGAAATTATGAAAGGGGAGGATTTGGGGGTTAAAAGTCATTTATATGGATTAGAATTCATCCAAAAGCATATTTTAATTAATCCTAGAATATAACAATTTATTTAACACCTGAACGCTTATCTTTTTCAAATCATTGTCATATTCTATCTCATGTTTTATCTTATCTTATTTTTTTCTCTTGTCCTTATTTTTTTGTTAAGTATGATATGCATTTAACTATGTTCTATAATTTTGGGAAATAATTGTGTAACACCCCAAAATTCAATAGAGCATTGTGGCCTAATAAACTAAAAAGTCCATTAAAATTCGATCTAAAGCCCTAATATAAAACCTCAAAGTAGTCACCTCTCTTCCTATTTTACTCATTCCTTTTTCTCTTTCTAGGTAGCCCAATGACTTCCCAAATGAGTTTTGGTTCCCCACATTTGGAGCTCATCAAGAGCTTATTAAAGAGGAGTTAAATAGAGCAAGGAGGAGGAGAGAAAAGCTTAGAGAATAAAAAAGGATCAAAGGAAGAACATGGGTTTGATTTCAAAACCCTAAGATGTGTTATGTGGATCAATAGTTCTTATAACTTCATATGTTAATTATGAATTATAATATGAATTGCGTTGACTTTCCTTAGAAATTAAATATTTTCTATGATAAGTAATGTTGTGAGTGAAGGAACTCCAATTTGTTCAAATTTTGTCGCCCAAGTTCTAATTGAGTTTAACATGTTATACTAATTTTAAAATTATGATTGATATATGGAAGAATGGATATTAGAGTCTAGTTAAATAAGATTAAGAATCACTTCAACCGACGGGGCGCATAAAAAAAATCATGATAGGCTACTGTCATTTTTATGTACCCAATTATAATATGTGTGGTAGGATATGTTGTGCTTGTCTAAAACTTATATATATTATATGGATGAATAGATATGTCATTTATTTCATCAAGTTATGGATAAAATGTTACCCAACTACCATGTTGTCCCATGCAGTTATCATTAAATTTTAAGATGTGAAAAAAAGTTAAAGATCAAAGTAGGATTTTAAATGTACGTAGTTCATGTACGACTTTATGATCTATTCAAACAAAATGGAATTACCTCAAAGTATGAAGTCAGGAAAATGATATGAACATTATAAACTTTAAGTCTTACAATAATATTGAAATATGTTCATATTCCATGGCATATGTTTCAACAAGGCTTTGAACATGTTATACTTCTCCAAATTATGTTGGATTCTAAAAACTTCTATCACTCCATCCTTGCAAGGGCAAATAATCTATTGCTATATCATTTGTGCAATGGACAAAATAACAATCGCTAGATATCAAATTATATATTCCACATAATCTAGACTCAACATAGTTGGTATCAATCTAATATCATGTTGTCTCGGATTGTAACTTGTCTTGTAAAATATATTAAAAATTGTTTTGATCAACTTTCTTTATTTCAATCTAATGCTCTTAAAGATAAATTCATAAGATCACTTAAATCAATCAAGAGGGTGATCAACTAGCTCTCACTTTCTTAGTATATGATGAATATATCATAATTTTCTTTTCCCTCGATTATAACAAAACTACTTGAGCAATAGATTGTCTCACCCAATGTTGTCAAGTTCGAGAGTTCTAACTCATTTTTTTTATCTCGTAAACTCATATTGTAGAATCGAATATTGAATTCATGAAATTTATGCACCAAATATGTTTAATTATTTAAGTAATTAATGTGCACTTACAAATACATATTTATGATTTATAAATCACAAACAACTAATATATTTTATTAATATGAAAAAAATGTGAAAGAAATCAAAGTAATTACTATCACTTACAACTAAACAAGTAATAAATGCTAAACTATCAACACATATGTTTATTAAATCTGGTTGCACTAAAAAGTAAAAATAAGTAAGATGGTTGCACTAAACTTTCTAATAACGATACTAATTTCACTCTCAATTATAAATACATCAATCAAATAAAATATTTAATATTCTATTTTCAAAATAAATAATTGTATGTAACCGTATCAAATTGTATAAAGTTGTGTAGAATCCTATAAACTCCAATAAGAGTCTACGAAAAATTTTAAATTAATATTTGTGTAAAATTTAAGAGTCTATGCTATTTAAGAGTTTAGGTCAATTTGATTCAAATTACTCCCATAAATTTTTGAACTCGTAAGAATTTAAGAGTTTGACTCAAGAGTTTAACAACATTGGTCTCACCTCATAATTATTCCCTCAATTTTGATTGACATATCAATACAAAATAGCGGTGTACTTTCTTAAGATACCTCAAGAAAAAATTAACAATTAACATTCAGATATAAGATAGATCAATGATTATCTAAATATGACCAAAAATTAAGGCAAACATCAATCAATTATCTCTATATTGGACAATAAGAATACTAGAGTCTAGAGAGCTACGATTTTCAATAGTTAATTTAGGTTCCCTTTAGTGGAAGGTTATGTGGTACATTATTATGTGTCCATCCAACGTGTGAACTAAATGAATGCTTGGGCATAAGAAAGAAAAGAAAATGAAGGGTTTCGGGCCACATGAACTAATAAAATTCCATGGGGCACATAAACCAAAGAGTTGCATGCAAATCCTTTTAGTGCTAAAGAAATATGGAGCTTCACGCCACACATAAGAATTATATTAGTTTTTACTTTTGCTTGAAGTGACTTATCATGCAACATTGAAAAAGGTCGGTGGTGGTCATATCTATGAGAAGAAAGAAAAAAAGGAAGAAAAAAAGAAAAAGAAAGAAGAAAGCACAAGAAAAAGAAACACATTTATGCACAAATATAATACATGATAATTAAGATGTAATGTGATGCATGATGAAAATGATGCATAGGCATGAGTCCATAGAGTAGTAAATTAACTTATGTGCACCATGTTTATGCTCAAAGTTCATGATTTATGATGTTATACTATTATGTCGCGATGATATCTACGAATGTGGATAGGTTTATGCTCATGTTATCAAAGATATGAATATAACATTATTATGTTATGTGTATCTTAAGTTGCATCATAGAATGATATTATAATATATATGTGATTTGTGCTTGTGATATTGGTTAACTAAATCTTAGGACCTTACATACTGTGTGAAAGTTTATGAGATGTTTTTTCCCCACATTTGGATCCCACATGAGTGGTGTTATGAGCTTATGTTGGAATTATTTATGTTATGTTAACAAACTTATGTTCAAATCATTATCTGACTTATTCATCTTTAAAATTTACTTTTTTATAAATTTAATTATGTTCATCCTTGGGTGTTAAACAATATATGAAAATTTATATTAATGTTATAGAAAGATCCATGGCCGATCAATTTTAAATTATGTTTTCACTATTGAATCACTGTTATATATATATATATATATATATATATATATATATATTATATATATATATATATATTATATGTATTTCCTGCAATTCTATTATGATTTTTATGTTGAAATCAATAGAGAAATATAGTATCACCCCAAACTCAACTGGAGAATGAATAATGATATCAATATATAGTATCACTCTCTAGTCGATTTTTCGATGCAAGTTGAATTCAAAAAGAAAAGAATGAATAATGTTGAATGTATTAGGAGAGAAAAAAAAACATATATTTAGTGTATTAATGTTCGCTAAAGTTGAATAATGTTACAGTAGTCATTAAATAAGAGATAAATGGTGTATTGATTAATTTGACTCATGCATCTTATTATATATGCCCAAGATAAATTAACACATAGGATAATCAGGTCAAATATGTTATTTAACTAATCAAGGAGATTAATAATAGTTATTAGATCAATCATTTAAATTATTATTATTTTCTCTCGAAATAATGGTTAAATAATCGTCATCATCAGCGGGAATTCTGCAACACATCACATAAAATTAATAATTTAATTCTCTCTCGAAACTTTTATCAACCATCATCCAAGTTAATAACGCCAACTATCACATGTTTTTAGTACCCACCCGGGTCCTCAATATCCAAAACTACCAAGACTTAGACTAATTCTGAATCGAAATAAAAAAAACAAAACAATATTCTTCCCTAATCACAGAATCCCCCTACAAAAGAATAAGCATCCGCCTACAAGAATATCGCTAATCCTTTCACTAGATATGAATCATAACTTAATTGTCCTTCATATTAGCTCTAGTGTAACATTGTGTTCTTCAGCATTCACGAATTTGTCCTTTTTTAATAGTTGGAGCAAGTAGTAAAGAAACATATTATGTTACCTAAAGTCGGTTGATTCATAGTAGTACCTTTTAAGCTATATACTCTACACCGAGGAAATAAAAGAAGAAAAATTGAGCAAGTCTCAATCCTTTTCTATGAATATGAGTGGTAGCATTGACCGAATCAATATTCACAAACATGACTACACAATCAATACTTTTGGAGATTAGATGAAGTGGTGTACACCATCTCTCTCTTTACAACCAAAAACCAAAATGTCAAGGACAAATGTGAAAGTAATTTCAATCCATGGATAACGGATATCTATCTACACACGGGAAAAGTAATCTGTCAACTTTTTGTGTTAGGATCTTCATGTGATATATTATCGGTTGCTCTTGAAGAAGTTACTCCATCTATGAGCTAATCCTTCCGCAATGTTGCCGCTTGGATTCTTTTGAACTACAAGTGTAGCTCGTGTGCCACTTTCCACATCCGTGTTCTGCATCGAGCTACTGCTCTCGACTGCTTTATTGTCATTAACGGCTTCTGCTCGAGTATTGGCGGAATTAATTTTGCCCTCTGATTCTTTGCTCAGTGATGCTTCATCACAGAGTTTTGAATCCCTCCTGGAATCACCATCATGACTTGATGACTTGGAGGTCTCCACACCAGAAGATAAGCCGTTAGATTCTATGGAGGAATTCATTCCGGTATCCAATGGCTTTGAAGTTGTGGCATCTATGTTAGGCTCATCTTGAGGCTGCCGCAACTCCAGATCCTTGAGAGATTCTATCATAGCTTCCATGATCATCTGTATCAAATCAGTAGAAACTCGGTAAATACCAGTGATTTGCGATGTGACATCATTTTTACTCAATTATGATTTTTGGCGGGAATACTCAATTATGACATGGCGGTGACACCACTTTGGAAAAAAATTAAAAGAAAACCAATTTATAAGTTTAATTGATAAACCATGATGACATAATAATAAGAGTTCTATTAAACCAATATGAACCAAGAGGAAGCTTTCATCAAGAAACACGGTAGAAATATGATTGCCTTCATGTATAAACTCTATAACCAGTGTTGTAACTGCTTACAAAATAATTGAAGCCTATAATATATCACTTTCCATGAGAAACTGTAACACAGTTTTTCTTTCAAAAAAAGTTTTTTGCTTCGAAAGGACTACATTTTTTATGGAAAGAAGTACATTTGTTGACGCAAATTTTGTTATTGAATACTCATCCTTCTGCTCTATATATGCATCTATGGAGCACATTTTTTATTTATTTTTATTTAGACGTCATTTAGTAAGCCAATTTGAATTTTCTATTTTGGACTTTTTAAGATCTACAAATAGGACCTTTTGTATTAGTTTTGGAGCATTGCATAATCAAATTTTCTTTACACCTCTTGAGAGGTTTCAACTTTAATGAGACTACTTCGGAGTTCGAATCTAGTGTTCTAACAGACAAAAGATGAAACTACTCTAATTTCATGCCTCCGTTCGACGTCAAAAAGTTTGTGTATAACTCAAATATGCTACTTTGATTTGTATCCATCCAGGAGGATGTATATCGAGCAAATACTTATTCATGCTACAATGTGCAAGAAGCAAGACCTAAACATGGATAAAATCAAAGATAAAATAGGTAGACAACTAATGAAAAATTGTACAATAAATTTCTAAACTTGAAAACATCATATGCAACCAAAAGTCATACCCTTTTTTCATCTTCAATACTGCATGGTATACCAGAAAAGTTATCAAACGAAAAGTCCAGGCATTCATCATATTCTGCATATGGGGTAAGATAATTAGGCAAGTGACCTGTAGGAACCACGTCATGATATGATGCACCAGAGCTGGTTCCATGTTCCTGTTGGATTCAAGTAGAAAAGAAAAGTTTTAGAGATGCATGACTAGAAATAAAGTCTGAATGTTCTTGTGGAAAACAAATAAACCACACTAAATCATATAGGCATAAGTTTAAAATTGTGTTTGGGCAAGAAGCGATCATCTTAGTAAGCTAATGCATAGTAATGTACATCTAGTCCCACTACCACAGAAACAATAATAAAGTGGACGACAAAGAAACATTTAATTCATATAATAATATTAATGTTCTCATAAAACTCATATTAAAGATATCTATATGAATATTAATCAAAATTATTACTCACAAAACTAGTAAACATAAAGTGATGAATTTTCATGTTCCAATTATTCAGCATCTGACGCAAGCTGACAACCAAGAAAGATATGTAATTATTTGTCATGGTGATTCTAGAAAAGGTGGCCAAGTAATCATTCATTTAACTATTGTATCATGTGGAAGGCACATGACAAGAAAGATGCTTGTGTGTATGTCTGTGTATTGTATGCCTTAGTACCTTACCATCTTCCTTTAACACAATCTTGATTTATTTTGTCAGTTCTCCAAAAAAAATTAACTATTTTTGCTTATCAGCCATCGGCCAATCATAAATACTTCTCCTTTAGGAATCTCTAGACAGCTACTACATTACCATTTCACTGTTTCAGGTAATTTGGTCCTCACGGAACAGCTACTAATTCTTTGTTTAATCAGTACTTGTGAAGGAAATTAAAAAGTCAATTTACATAGGTTAAGCAATTGAATCCAGATGTCCTACAGTTTAAGCATTTGAATAACAAAATGGAAAGTTCATTAGCAAGAAAAAAACAAGACTGTTAAATTCGTGAACTCGTAAACTTGTATGAGTTTAAGAGTCTATAATGGACATCTGCAATGATTCGTAGTAAAATCGAATTATGGAGTAAATTTGGTGGATACGAGTACTAAGTCATTAAAATAGCTGAATCGATAAACTCGACCGAATTAACCTGTGGAGTCAGCAGGAACACCATAACCCCATGTTACAACAACAACAACAACAACAACAAAGCCCATGTTAGTGAACCTAAAATATGATTTTACCCTCTTCTATTGATAATTTCTCCTCGCTCAGCCATTTTAACTCTTACATTCTTCTTGTTCTTAATTCTTCTCAGACACGAATAAAAGTGCCTTTTGTAGCACCTACTTGTTGTGAGTTGTCCTTAGTTGTACTTCATGGTTCCTCTCAGACCCTCAAATGTTAGTCATAATCAACTTTTGGTAACTTCTTCAATGTTTGGTGTGTTTTTTCTGAGTCTATCAACAAGTTAGTCGTCATCAATTTTTTGACAACTTCAATGTTGATGTGTTTCATTTTCGAGTTGGACAATTTGTTTTATTTTCTCTAACATCTGTTTTTTTTTAGGGAAATAAGGATGACCGCCAGGTTAGGTGGTTGTCATCCGGTGTATATATAACTATGGGATGAAAATGATATACAAGTGTAAGCTCTCAAAGTGAGAGCAGAGCACAAGCAAAAGTATATCAGCTATTCAAAACCCCAAAACCCCACTCTCGAAGAAGGAAGGAGATGTGGTGTACAATACGCTCCATGTGACATCGCTCCCCACAAAAAATCACCCGGTTACGCTGGAGCCATAAGGCCCAGGAACCGGCCAAAAAAGATGCTAGTGGCGCTCTCCATCTCTGTCTCTGCCGTGTCAATGCTCGAAACAACTGCCATAGGGTCCGAGAGTCCGGGGGAAAGGACCCCCAATGGCCATCCGCTGCCAGATGCCTCGTGCTGTCGGGCACTCAAAAAATAGATGGTCAACGTCCTCCTCTGCCTCGCCACACAAAACGCAAGACGTGTCCGTGTGGGGTGCCCAGCGTGCCCTATATGTCCTGGTGAGAAGCCGGCCCCGCCGCATAAGCCAAGCGAAGATCTTGACTTTCAGCGGTATCCGTGATCGCCAAATGAGCCTACAATATGTCCAAAACTCCTCTGACGCCAAGTCTGGAAGGAACCTGATGTATAAGCTGCGTGCTGACCATGTCTCCGATAGCCATACCCATCCGTCGAGTCTGGAATGGTCAGGACGGTAGGGGGCTATCTGCCGATGGAGCTCCAGAAGCTCGGTGATGCGCTGGTCTGTGAGGGCTGATCTAAAGAGAGGGGTCCAAGATCCAGAGCCGACATCACCAGCCTCAGACCATATCTCCGCCACTGTCGCGTCAGAATGTGCTGCCAGAGCATATAGACGGGGGAACGCCTCTGCGAGGGGAATCCCTGGAACCAACTGTGCCGCCAAAATGAGAAAAGCTCTCCTGTGCCGAGAGATGGTGTCATGAGCGGGCGCACCCGTGGAAACAGAGCTGACACTCCCCTCCAGAAGGATGAAGCCCCACGGGGCAATATCGGTCTCGTCCCCCAAGATAGATCACGCCCGTAGCATGTGAAGAAAACCGAGCGCCATAAGCTGTCCTCATGACCCATGATCCGCCTGACCCACCGAGCAAGGAGAGCCCAGTTGGTGCAGCGGAGATCTCGAACTCCCAGTCCACCCTGAGAGGTGGGGCGACAGACACTGCTCCATGCAACAAGATGAACCCCTCGTCTATCAAATCCGCATCCCTGCCAAAAAAATCTACTCCTCAGAGAGTCCATACGCTTGATAATCTGGGCCGGTGCGTGAAGAACCGTCATATAGTATGTCGGGAGCGCCAAGAGAATGGAGCGTAGCAGGATGAGCCGGCCACCACGGGATAGTAGCCGCAAGCTCCAGCCCTCGAGCCTCCGCTCCATGCGCTCGAGGACTGGGGTCCACCCCCGGGAGCTGATGTGACGATCGGAGAGAGGGAAGCCCAAGTATGTGATCGGCAAGGTGCCGATCCGAGTACGGATCTCAGCTGCACATCGGGCTGCCTCCTCTGGGACCATGCCAAATGGGATGAAGGAGGATTTGGCATAGTTTATCTGGAGGCCAGTCGTCGCACCAAAGAGCTCTACGAGGATGGCCACACGGCGAGCCTCCTGCTCAGAACCCTCAATGAAGAACACTGTGTCGTCCGCATACTGTAGTAGAGGGACTAGACCCCTGGCGAAGCCGCTGAAGAGTGAGTTTATGATAGTTTGAAATATCTCATATGATTTGCTCCAATGATTTAGTATTGCGCAAAATTATATTTTATTTGAAGATATTTTATGGGCCATGTATGGATTTAATTTGAACTTTGAAGTGAAGAATTATAAATGTTGTATGCAACAAATGAACTATGTATCTTGACATATAGATTATTCATGTATTGACTCATTAGAAAAAAACTGTGTGGAATACTATACATGTTCAATTATACATGTACCTAGTTTATGTTTTTTTTTAAACGAGAAAGGACTAGCAAGATGTTAAAATTTTATTTTATATCGAAACTTTATGCTCTTTAGTATTAAATTAAAAAATATATAAATTTTGTTCTTTATTATTTTTGGAATTACATTTGATGATTATATTATTTTTTTGACAAAGGTAATAAGAATTTCTTTTATATTAATAGTACATTAAAATTTCTGTACTTAAATTTAACACATGCATAAACTTCATGAATTTACGAAATGAGTCTATGTTTTGTAGGTCGATGGAGTTTACATGGACACTTGAATTTGACAACCTTGACTGAAAAAATATACAATGCATAAATGGCTACCGATTCAGCAAAGGAGTACATACTTATTGAGAAAAGGAAGAAAATATTATACCTCAGATTTAGAACTTTCCTGTTGAATGGAAATATCCTGTGGAACCTGTAAAGTCATCCAGATGTCCAGAGATGAAGGGTTGTTTGCCAAATATATTAATGACATCAACTACTGTATGTTATACAATTTAGGCAGTATTGGCAAATGTAGATAAGATATGCAAGATTGTACATATTGCTATTATGACGATACAGCAGGATAGAAGAAGATGAGTTGCGAATGAACAAAACTGGAGATGGGGAGGAACATGATGCAAACATACAATCCTGAGATTCATAAGAAATCTTGTAACATCAAGGATATCGACCTGCAAGCCATTTGGTTCAATTGATAATAATAAATAATAGGGAATCTACCAGAGCTAGGGGTGTTCGTGGGTTGGGTTTGACCCGATCCGACCACTGACGTGGCCAGTTTTGATCATGAAGGGTCAAGCCCTTTTGAGGGCTTGGAAAAATATAAAATAATTTGTTAATTATTTAAATATAAAGAAATAAAGAATTGGGTGATCAAGACAGGTCAACTCGGGTTGGAAAAGTCCAACTCGTACCCGACCCATGGTCGGGTTGAGTTAAGGTCAGGTCGGTCCAACCTGACCCAAACTGGTCCGGTCATCCACCCCTAACCAGAGCTCTTTGGTGTATACCCAAGATGACATCACAAGTCCACACAATGCAAAAAGAGTAAGAAATTCAATCAAAGAGTAACAATGTTCCCTTTTGTAAGAACTCAAATAGAACTAGGAAACAACAATAACAAACAAATCAAACTAAGATAAGAAATAAAAACAAAATAACTGATGAGATGGAAATGCATGGATGCTTGCTTGATGGTGTCAGAGAACTTGAGTGCCAAGCATTTCTGCAGGCATTGGCATCATCTGGTCGAGTGACATGGTGGTGATGCAAAGTAGAGGCAATAGGTTGTACACTGCCTCCATGGCAACACTAATAAAGCATATTGACGTGAGGCCACTGTCGGATAGTCAAGATCGAAAGGGATCCGTTAGATAAAAAATCATAAGATCGGATCAAGGATCATAAGATCTTATTTATATATTAAAAAAATTATATAAAAAAAGTTTAAAAAAATTATAATGGTTTAGATTATAGATACTACTATCCTATTAAGGCTTCCTACAAACTTATATATATATATATATATATTACTTATGTAACATGAATTGACAAAAAGATGAACATTAATATTGAAGTTATTTTGTGAAGAATTCTTTTAAAAATTTTAATTATAACCAATCATCTTCCTCTTTTTATTTCTCCAAAAATCATGTTGCACTTGGTGAAAATAAAAAATTGAAAAAAATTTAAACAATCTTGCTAGAATCAGTAGGATCTTAAGAACTTGTCATCCTGCAATCTAGATATTACGATACTATGTTCCTACAAAAATTATTCCATTTAGGTTCAGGATTGCAAATCATAGGTGGGATCATATGATCTTAAATTGCAATCTTGATAATAATGGCGGAGAGTGCTAGATAATATGTGGTACAAGGAAGCAGCTGGAAAGCCAAATAACCTTGGATTCAATGGAGTCTACTTTATGGTGATGGCAAAGTGGGCAAATCCTTTTTCTCTTAATTTTTTCTCTAAGATTGGGAATCAAACTAAGATATTTTCTATGGCATGGGAAGTGGAGGCTAGAATATGGTGATGTGGGGAGTGGCGGAAAAGGTGATGGTGGTTGTGAATGTCGAGTGGAAGTCAAAGGGATTTTTTTGTAAATGATGATGGAGGACAATGATATATACATGGAGGAAACATGAAGGAGAAAATTGTGGACACACTTGTACCAGATGATTTTTTCTTCCTCGACAATAGAGGTTTGATTAAGAATCTGTACTAGATCGGACATCAAAAAACATCTTGTAGTGAAACGAGGGGAGTGATAAGGTGGAGCAGAAGATTAAAAAAAATAGAATTCATATAAAAGATATAGGTGGTACATTTGTTCGGACAGTGCGGACCAAAAGTTTAGTCCACATGTTACTATCTCATATTAATAATAATTAGAATACATTTATGTGTTTCACTATAGGCGAGTAATTAAAATTATTTTATTAATTTAAAAACTATATTTATTGACATCATCACAATGTATAAAATCAACTGAAAACAATTTATTACAGATAATTAAATATTTTCATTTTATTAAATAATACTAAAAATATAATAACATGTGGTTAAAAAGGAAAAAATGTAATATGGTCAAAAAAGAGAAAAAAGAATGGAACGGTGTTATTCACCTCAATAGCAAAAGTAAGATATTCCTTTTTCATGGTTAAAAACGGGTGGTTTGGGTCTTTTGAGGTAGTTTAAAAAAAAAGGAAGAACTTTAACCCCATTGTGATAGATGTTGGCAATATTTCTTTTAAGAAGATAAAGGATGGGTGTTGATGTTGCAACCATCTTTATTTATCAATTGTCATACCTTGTATTGTTGTAAAAGGTCCGCCAGAGAGTTGAAGAAATAATGATAAATTCTTTGGAAAGGTAATAATGATAAAATTCTTACATCTGTTCTACTCATAGGTCTCCTGGAACGCAATTGAGCAATAGTATCTTCTGTGCTGACAGTTGCAAGATCTGCACTACATGTAAAACAACATAGGATGAGAACTACAGCAAAAAGGATAGAACACATATAACCTGCATGTAATAGGCATATGCAGCAAGATACTAACCTTGACGTGGCACATCATAATTCTGATTATGGTGCTGTAATCCATGTATGGTCCCCCAATTATCCTAGAGATGAAATCATCAAACGTGTCAAACTATGTCCAGACTCAAGAGTTCAGTAACCTGCGAATAATCAACCTATAACCTGCTTTACCTGGACAAAAGCATCATGCTTTCCATGTAAGTACAATTCATCAGCAACATCCTTTGGGGGATTTAAGACATTGTGGAAGAAAATAGTAATTGAATCAAAGTAAAATTGCGGACGAGGGGAGTTGTGATCACCATCAAATTTGATTATGTTCTTGTCTCCCTGAAAATTGTCAAAATCAGCAATATGTTCAGTTTATCAGAGTAGAAACATTTATTAGCACCTGTGTAGTTTCCTGGTGTTTCTATGAGAATAGGCAAGTACAACACAGCTATAACTTCATTAACAGCATATGGCTGTATGCAAGCATGTTTATATAACCTCATGTGTAAAGGCATCTTCAAGCTTAAAAGATGGAAAGAAATTCATGGGAGTTAATCAGATTATATCATTGAGATAACAAATCAACCCAAATAGGAAATGAATATTTCTTTGGAAAAAGATAGGAAACAATTGCTTTATAATTGCCAACAACAGATTTACAAGAGCAAAACAAGTGAAATGATAAAAAGGGAAATGATTAATAAGATTTTTCTTTTCCCTGTATACTCTCTATGTCAAATGCAATTGTCAAGTTTGTTATTTCTCATATAATTTACATTTGTTATTTCTCTACGTCAAATGCAAGGTATGTCAGATCTCCAAAGGTTCTAAGAGCATGACCGTTGAAAAGCTAAGCGAAACAGGATCAGAAGCCACTACGAAACAAAAGTAAAATTGAAAATAATTTAAAATTTGCCTTCTCCATGCTGTCAAAAAAAAAGAGGATACAACCAAGTTAATCTTATGTTGACCCCTAGGGAGTTTATGTAGGTACTCCCTTTACAAATTTTAACATGACTAGGACTTTGCATTAATCCCCTAAAATTAAGACACCTATCACAATATATGGAATTAAGACAATTCCGAATCACAAATAGAATACACCCCCTCCCGACAGCGCCCGTAGTATGAGGGCGCCTTTCCAACATACTGTAGAGTGTCTTGGGGACTTTCCAGTTGGGGTAGAATTCAAAGCATTATTAACATAGTCCTTTCCAACAGTTTCCTTAGGGGTAAAAGGATGCCTAAGATGCACCAAAGTCATCGATGTATAATAAAGACATGAGAACAATACTATCATTTCCAAGACTGAATGCCAGGTAGCTCAAAGAAGCATGAGATATTGGACGATACCTACCATATAGGACTCATATATGCGATCTGAATGGTGTGGATGTATAAAATCATCATCAATAGCATGCCCTAGTAAAACTGGAACAAAACAGGATTTTGCCACCTACAGAGAACATAGATAAGTTGTCTGTACAACATATGACGATATAGCAACATAGCAATCATAGAATACAGACAATATTACTATCATGTGATGGATACAGACAAATGATTGATGAAAATATGTACATGATAATCCAATAGCATTGATTTGTTGAGGACATCAGAAGTTCTGAATAAAGCAATAGAATGTGCTACAACTTGGTTAGTAACACAGATCCTTCGCAAGAATGACCATATAAGATGATATTATTTTGTGGGACATTTCTACTAAAGTTCATTAAAATTCTAAGTGACATTTCTGAAAGAATTTCTCTTACTGCCAATTTTGTAAGACATTTTTATTAAAGATTGGGACTGCTTGGGAATTATAAATTCCCTTGGTTAGGGCTAAACCATGGATTTACTTTCATCAACAGGAGAATTCTCAAAATATGTGTTTAGGAGCCATCATGGACATCCAGAAATCCCTGTAAGCCTAAGTCTTCCTCAAGAAAAAAATAGGTAGGACTTCAATTTTTTGGCAACCCCTTTTTTGTGATATAGAAGAACAATTAGAAAAACAATTCATAGGAGTGAATCTTTACCTAGACAACTTGAACTCATTAAATTCCTTTTATGTTATTATTTTTCTTTCAGATAGAGGCAATGAAAGTTTTTGCATTTTCTAGTGGGAGCAAACCTGAATAGCGTCAAGATCCATAATGTCAAAGTTGGCTTTTTTCTTGATAACCTTTCGCATGTGCTGAATTGCAAGCTTTACCTACAGGAAACAAGAAACTAAGATTTATTTGTTCAAAAGTATATTTCTAACTACAACATGTGTGATATGTGCAATTATAAAATGGAAATGCAAAACCCATTTTATGCGTATTTTATGATTTTTAGATGCATATAATACTATTGCAAAGAATTAAAGAACCTGGAAAAGAACAGAAGATTTAAGTAAAAAAATCATGGAGCGTACAGAAAACATTGAACAAAATAGACATGCTAGAAGTAAAAGAAAAAAAAAAGAGAACTCAAACAATATGACACTGAAAATTTTATATTACAGATAAGGAGTATTCAACTCCTGTATTTTTTATTTGAGGGGTAAACAGATGGCTAGACTTTGTTAGTCGTCCAAAGGATATTAATACATAAAAATGTGTGTACAAGTGGAAAAAATGAAGAACTTGGAAGGGGACCACAGCAAGATATCGCTCTCCACCCTGAAGAGCTGCGCACTTCTCTCCACAAGAAAATCACCCTACCTTTGTTGTCTACATAAACTTCAAAATTTGCTCCAATAGTGTGGAAGGAGTAGGAGAATCTCCTCAGGCATGAAACATCCCCAGCTTCGCAATGATGCATCCAACAAGTGGGTGTGAGATCTTCTGAGGAACATCAGAGCCTGTCAAGTGAGCTTGCAAAGCAACAATCTTTGCCTTCTTCTCTAGGACAGCCTATCCCCTAGCTCTTCACTTCTAGAAACTTGCAAATTTCTAGTTAAAACTTTCATAAAGGACCAATGTGTACCCCTGAGGTTGTGGAATTCACAAGAACCCCTGCATCTTTTTTTTTCCTTTTAGTTTTTTCTCAGACCCTACTGATTTTGATTATGTGACACCAGTTGCTTGTGGCACCAACAGTGTCTAGTTATAGTGCATTCTTGCTATCTGGTTCGCCTGGTAGAAGGGGGTGGTCCAGTCGTCAATTTCACCATTCCCAGTCCTGCCAGTACGGGTTGGGCTGGCTTGCTGGACGGGAGAAGGGTGGTTGGGAGAGTGGCTGCTGTATTAAATTTACCAAACTGAATAACAGGTCTATACCTCTGAGGAATAAGGTTTGTTTTAAGAAAGAAAAAAATAAATAATAGCCAATGTCATAAAAAACACTAATACTAAAGACAACATACCCTAAAATAATCATAAGGTAAAATATGATCATGTTTATCCAATATGAAATTGCTATTATTCATAAAGCAAACTTACAGTAAATTTAGGGACAGGATATTTGTAGGTATCAACAAGTTCCATCATCAGGTCCACCAAATTAGAGAATGGGCTGTCAAGAACTATTCCAGCAATGGATGGATCTTCAGCTCCATACATCAAACTGTATGAACGAAATATAAATTAAACCAAAACAAATTAACAAGAAAAAGTTATTGGAAAGTTCTTAATTATTGTGCAACAAGTGCAATCAAAATTTCTCCATGGTCTAGCAATAGTTAACATGAACTAAGATCATAAAAGAGACAATAAGATTTTTTTTTAAGAACAGAAAGGATGGTTACCTATTTTGGGTAGTCATCCACTTTGAATTAAAACCAAATTGCGAGATGTACAAGAGTAAAGCCAAAAAGAACAGCCAAAAGACCGAGTAGGTGTAGGCACCAAAAAGATGCTACCCTGGTCCCTACTCGCTACACAAAACTGCTATGTCGTGTATGATGTTCTCAAATAATATCTTTCATCTCCAAAGAAATTATGATTATGCTGTAACCAAAAGGACCATGTGACAGCTAAGGCTACAAGTAGCATGCATCTCCATCAGCGCCCGCTATGGACCCAAAACACAATAAGAATAATAATTTTTTTAGACGAATAAGAATAATAATTATGATAATACAGCCAAACTAATAATTATGATAATAAAGCTAATCAAAGTACCAAAACAAGAGTGCAAACCAATAAGCTTAGAGAGTAGAGAGAGAGAGAGAGAGAGAGAGAGAAGGATAGGGGAAAAAGTGATGTGTGTAGAAGGGGGGTCCAATTAAGAATGAGATGAGCACCATAAAAATAATATCGAATATGCAACTTGATTAAATGTGCCTCCTGTGATAATAACAAAAAGTGGCAGATCTCACTCTAGAAAACCAAATCATGGCAGATGCATACATCACTTGTTGTTACTGAGAATATAATGTTCCACTATATAATGGCAAAAGTATTCGATAAGGGTACCTAGTAACAGCCCCCATTGAGCGCCCCCACAAACCAATGCAAGACACATTCTTGTCAGTCCGTAGATAATCAACCACTGCTTTAAGATCATCTTTCTGGAAGTAACAATATATTAAAGAACTAAAAAAGTGCAAAAATAACAACATGAATACATCTTTCAATTAAGAGAAAAGGAAACCTTTGATTGCCTTAATAACCATTCCAGTGTTATAAAGCCATCAATGTTTTTGAGAGGAAAAGAATAAATGGAGGACTGTCATCCATGTAAGTATTAACTATGCGTGAAAACATGTACGACGTGAAATTCTCTCAAAAACGAATATGTACGTTGTGAAAAACAAAAACTAGAGGGAAGAAAGCCATCAATTTTATTAATTTAGCTCATGCATTAAATGTTTAAATGCAAGATCATAGATCTTTTCATACTTGTATATGTTTTCAGTTATTGATACATACACATGGCAATCTTAATCATCCGTTTACCGTTCATATCTATATATGTGTACACACACAAACACTCTTCAACTTGCTTTCCAACTGATACAATTGTAAACATTTCATACTGGCAGGTTTCAGCTTTCTCTTTATTTTTCCATCTCTTCTCTTGCAGTTATACTTACTGCCAAATCACCCCTTGGTTTGACCACAAACCTGACATTGTGTAATACACATTTGATAAGTCTGTTTTCATAGGGACTAGGAGGGGCATCGAGCCTGGGATGACCCAGAATTAGGGGTGTTCATGGGTCGGGTTTGACCCGACCCATGAACAAACCCGACCCGACCCGGCCAAGGTTGGGTCCCCTCTTTTTTTGGCTGTGACCCGACCCGGGCCGGGCCGGGTCGGGTAACCGACCACCCTTTTTTTCGTTTATTTTTTTAATATAAAAAGTATTTATTATTTTATTTTTAATATAAAATAAAGTATTTTTAAATACCAAAAATATTATTTTAAATATCTATATACTTTTCTACATTTAAAATAATTTATTTCATATTTTTTAGTTTTTAAATGATATAAAACTATACATTTAACTAAAAATAATTTTTAAAAAAAGAAAAAAACCGGGTCATCGAGTTGGGTCAGGTCAACTCGGGTTGGAATTTTCCAACCCGAACCCGACCTGGTCGGGTCGGGTCGACCCAACCACCGACCCGGGTCGGATTTCCGGGTTCACCGGGTCGACCCGACCCGGTGAACAACCCTACCCAGAATTTTAGGCATTTTGTCCCTGCCCGGAAACATTACAGGCAGGGACTGGGTCCTTTGGAAACCCAGACTTAGTCATGATCCGGACCACTTTAAAGAATATCTATAATTTTATATTTATATGCTATATCACTGTATGCATACATATCCCCACCAGCAGTATTACTTTTTCCCTCTAAAAAAGTAATATTACTTTTATCATATAGTTTTTAGTTATAGCATTATATTTTATATCGGCAACTGAAAAAAAAGCAAATCAGTCCAACAAACGTCCTGCTCTATGTCCTGATTTAAACTAGGACTAACTTCTGTCGTCCCAGTAAAAACTAGATCACGATAAGGATCAAGATGAGGTCATCCCAATCTCCAACTCAATTAGTCACCCATAATTGAGACTGATGCACCTAAAGATCAAGTCAAGGAGTACTTACTTTCATGCCTATCAGGTTTGATTGATTCTCCGTTGCAGAGAAGGTACTAATATATCCTTAGCAATAAAGTAACTACCAACTTACTTATCTGTAACAAGTTTGGATAGAGTTGTGCATTTTAAAGTTAGTTCTGGAATGATAAGGGGAAAAGTTAAGAATAGCTGATGGAAAGTTTTTTTTTTTTTTTTGAGAAGATTGAATACTATATAATTACAACAACAACAACAAAGCCTTATCCCACTATGTGGGGTCGGCTACATGGGTCATACGACGTCATTCCGCTCTATTAGTAATCAAACCTTTCGGTATATTATTCACCAATAGATTTTGCTCTATTAGTTCGCCAAGTGTCCGCCTTGACCTTCCTCTGCCTCTTTTAATCGGACTCAAGATTATTTGATCTACTCTTCTTACTGACGCATCTAATGGTCTTCTCTGAATACTATATAATTAAATACTTTAAAAAAAGTACAACAAAACAACCCCTAAGTCAGCTCAACAACTATACTGAAAATGGAAGTTACATTCATGTAACAGGAATAAAGGCCGCCAGAAACTTAAAAAAACCTGTTCAAAAGAAAAAAGAAACTTGAAAATGCTCAACAGTATGCCATAGTGAATATTTTTTTGTTTTGTCTAAGATATTTTTGAGGCAGGTGATCAAGGTTAAAATGTCAAACAAGGAATGATGGGTTCTCGCTGATATGTCACGATATTTATGGATCATCTCTATGGAAGTTAAAAACATGATAAAAGGTGTGCTACAAGTATTTGTGAGCTCAGAGCCATACTAGTAGTAATACAAGATTTTTCTACACGGTCAACATGCAGATCAACCTGAGGGGAACAAAGTAATAATAGTTCTAATACAAGATGGGCATGTCGACCTGTTCATTATGGTTTTACATTATTATGAGAGATAACTTACTTCATTCCATCCTAGGGTGACATGTTCTCCTTCAGACAAACCAGAGCCTGAAAAGTCAAGTGTGAATACAGTAATATTTGATGGAAGCAAAATGACAGCAGCTTCACTAGCATCAGCCCTGCAACCACTGACACAAGAGATATAAACAATGTCAACTAACATGAGATTTCCATATACTATTTCCTGCGTTGAAATGAACTGTATACAGAAAAAGCAAACAGTATCTTACTTTTGGCAACAAACAAATAACATGTCAAATGAAATAATCTTTGTACCCACTTTCAGTCACAACATTGTAGAACTCGCCAGATTATCATGAGGAGCAAGTTTTTTTATGGCTACACTATATATTACAGTTTGAAAAGTTCAAGAAATATCATAATGAAATGCAGCACAAAACAAATTAGATCAACTACATGTTGGAAATGGGCAAGCACAAAAAATATAACATGAACATGGAAATCAATACTTAAATTCACAGAAAGACCTTTTTAGAAAGAAGACCAAACGTAGATAGTTATATGGAGAACTGGTTAGATCCTAATAAGAGACTAGGCAGACATGCTGATATGTTCAATATTTATACTCTTTCTTTAATTAACAATTTTTTAAAAGTAATTAACAAATATTTTTACAATTTGTAGTCCGACAACTTCGGCCCAAAGTGCCCAGGCCCAATGGGTGGGTCTGATTCTGTTGCCAGTTTTCAGCAAGGAGGCTGTATCTCTGCCTCCCTCTGAGAGGGTACAACCATGAGCCTACTCAGATCAGATCATTGGTTCATTGGGAAATTCTGTGCACTCATCAAAGTCAAAATTTGCGCGTGCATTTTCTACAGAAGCAAGATCCTCACTAAAATCTATAGGGCAAGGTGTCAGCACAAGCATATCCTGCGCGATGAGGACATGATAAAGGACGGCATCACAAATCTACTTTTTTGAATGCTCCATGGTGACAGAGGTGAGAATGTGGTGCACAGACTTTGACCTCTTCGCACTAGACTCTTTTTGAAGTTCTTACATGCCCTAAGTGCACAAGACTAAAGGATGGAGGTGGACACTGACAACATTCTTGGCGATCACCTAGACCATTTGGCTACAAGTAGCCACATTTTGGAGGTCAGAAATGTTATGCAGAGAAATTCCTTTTCTTTAGAGGAAAAAGGATGAGTTATGACCCCATCCATGTATGCATTACTATTGATGATCAAACTGTACAAGTGTTGGTGCTACAACAAGAACATCAAAAAAGTAAAGGTGGCTACCAAACCCCCACTGTCGAATAAGAAAAGATATATGGTGAACAATGTTCTTGATATTACTGCAAAAGATTACATAATCACGCTCCAGATGACTCATGTACCCGCCAAAAAGATAGACCTCCAACCCCTGAGACCAGTGACTGCCAGAATTCCTTCGCCCCAGAAACTGAGGCATCCACAGGTCGCGCCTGCCTCCAAACCTTTTGAATCATCGTGCATCCAAACATAGATGTGTAACATCCACCTCCGCTTCGCCGCATTACACACAGGCCGTGTCAGTGCCGGGTGCCCATCTCGCCCTATAATCTCTGGTGAGGATCTTGTTGGGTCTCACAAGCTAAGCAAAGGTCTTGACTCTGAGGAGTATGAGTGATTGCCATATGAACTTGTAATCATATGCCAGTGTAATAGGGTGCGGATATGCCACTGCCATAGCTGTATGACTTACCAACTATAAGAGCTTGAAGCAGACCTCCTAGTGGATGCAGATATAGGTTTTCTTAGGAGGCACCTAGGTTGACTTGGCTAGCTTATCCATTGAAGAATGAGATTTTTGCATACTTATAAGGAGGAGGGGGGTCCTCCTTAGAGCATACAGAACGAGGAAGTCATGCTTTTCTTTCCAATATACCTGTTTTAAGGGGACATCTAGGTTGATTTGGCTAGCTTAACCAGTGAAGAACCAGATTTTTCTCCTCTCTATATCATATAAAAACGCAGAGAACCGAAATGCATCAAGTGATAAAACCAAGTTGTTATTGTACCTATTTCCATGACAGTATATGACACAAGGTAAAGTCTTTCCTTCAGGAAGAACTAGAGGCATATAGTGACTGCATTGAAGCTTCTTTCCTCGACCATTTATAACCTGCAAAACAGCAAGAGAAACTTGCAGAATGAATAAGGACATAGAATTATGCATAAATTCCTCTGTGTAAAAAGGAGAAATGATGCATAGGTGATCTTGTTCTACATCAATAGGAAAACCAGGATCCCACCACACAATTTTCAAAAGAAATTTGAATCAAACTGCTATCAGCATTTTGCATATGACGATATCAAAAGGAGAATGCAAAATCAAAACATGTTAGATTGTCAAAAAAAATAATTGTACCGTCTAGATGTTTGATCAATTATTGTCAAACTCCACGTCATCATCATGAGGTAATGTAAGAAATGCAACTTGCGACTAAACAAAGATATAAATGCAAAATACTCAATAAGTTGACCTGAACTACTGTATTTCTTAACCTTTTAGAAGAAAAATATTAATTAAAGATAACCTCTCTTTTTATCGGAAACCAAAGTGCTTTAAGCAATATGGTCATGTATGAAATTAATTCACATGCTCAGGTTTATAATAATCAAGTATAAAGCTCATGATAAATAATATAGTTGTGCTATATTGGCAGAACAACCATGTGAAATGCAAATCAAAGTCATTTCGTTGGTAAGAGGTTAAACTAGGTAAAATTTCATAGGTAGTACAAAATAACTAAATGAAGAATGAAATGCATCCTTACCTCCAAGTCCCTCCTATGAAACCATCTGCCCTGGAGCATGAACTCCTGACCCAGCAAATCATCATTAGGACTGTAATCAGCCCTGTGAACATAGAGGTTGACATATATTTGAAAGTAAAGAGTGAGGAAGAAAGCCTAAATTGGGCATACTGCTAAATTTCAGAAAAGAAAGTCAAGAATAAGGCTCATAAGACCCTGTAAATTACTCAAATCAAGCGACTTCAAGAAGAATCATGAGGCCTGCTACAACTAATTTAGCATTATCTAATCCAACAACATGATGATAAGTCCTTCATATTTATCAAGATTACGGCTACTACCAACTTCGACTTTATGAAGAAAAATACAGTCCCTAGACACATCGATAACAATTCATTCTTGTTTGTGGAGTGCAATAAAAGCACCATCATTCTCTCTAAGTAAATCATCCAAGCAAGCTATATTATCATCATCCTTGGAAGGCAGCAGCATTTTGCTCAAATGCTGCAGTGACCAGCTTTCAATGTCTCATGAAATGATTGTGCAACCAGCGTTTTGCCAAATTTCTTGGCAAAATGCTGGTTGCCAAATAGGGTATAATAAAAACATAGTCCTGAAAACTCAAGCCAAAAGCAGAGAAATGGAAAATGTTAGGCTATAAATACACTTGATAGCGACTTGCAACACAACTTTTATGAAGTGGAAATTATTTATCCATTGAGAAATAAAGAATAGATAGTTCTTTATCTATAGTTGTTGTTTTAGAAATTTTAATCCGTGGGATCTGCTAATGTCATCACGTTGATCTTCCTCACCAGACGTACAGGGATTATTAAGCCCAGGTATTTTCCTACCAGAAATATAACATCTACCATTGGCAGCAGTCATATTCCATAGTTAAGACTTGAACGGAAGGAAAAGCAGATAAATAATGGAACCTCAAACATCAAGTAAGCATTGTCAGGGCAAACTAAATAAGCTTAATATCACATTCAGGAAATTCTTACTATCACAGCAACTCAGTGCTTCGAACTACAAAAATATTACAAAATTCGGAAGTAGCAACGTGTAAATGTAATGATTGTTCTTTGAGGGTGTAAATTAAAGCCCTTAACAAACGGTCAGACAAGTGCAAATGCTCAATATTCCCCAGTTCATGAAACAATTTTGATGAAGAAAAAACCAGAAGAGTCATTCTTCCCCTGGTTAAATAATTGCACGATCCACCTCTATACCACAATGAATATTCATAGCAGCTGGAAGAAAAAGGAAATATTCAAAATATAATCCTCCTTTCCCCGCCCAAATTTGAATTAGAAAACGTGAGAAAGAACAACCCTTGAATAAATCGAGATCAAATTAACGACAAAATAACAGATAACGAACCAAAATCAAATAAAGAAACCCTAATAAACTTGGAATCCGAACGAATTTGACGCGAAGATTCCCAGAGAATACAGTAAAAAAAGGAAAGAAAATCTTCACCGAGGAATCAGAAGGGGCAAATAAGAGGAAACAAAAAAATAAAGAAGACGGAATTGGATCGAATTAAGAGCACGAGATCGACCTCGGAGGACGAATGATGAAATTGACGAGCTGCTCCATCTCGATCCGACTTCGCCACCAAATCCCTCTTTCTTGTGTGCGTACCCTTTTTGTCTTCCGATTCCAAGCAGCGAGAAAATAATGGGAGAGCTTTCGTATCGCGTTGTTGTTTCTTTCTTTTATTTTTTTTTTCTCTCCTTTAAAAAAAAAAGTTACAAGTTTGGAGCAAAGAACCAAATGGAGGGGAATAGAAAATATATATTATATCATATATTCCTTTTCGGGGCGGTAAATTATATATGATAGAATTTTTTTTAACGCCTTTTGTCATGTTTCATTTTTAATTTTTTTAAAAAATAATAACAGATATAATAATTCAATCTTCGAAATTATAATAAAAAATTATCTAAGAACTTGTTTATAGTTAAATTATGTATCCTCGAAGGGCTCGAGAAATGGACGCCGAAAACGTGGCTCATGAAAAGGTGAAGAAAAAGTAGAAAACGTAAACGTGAAGGATGAAACGGAATGATCCCTCTGCACGTGAAAATAATAATAATAATAATAATAATAATAATAATAATAATAATAATAATAATAATTTCAGCTGTTCAATAATAACTAATGAAATAAAAAGATAAGAAAATTAGTAAATGTAGTTGAAAACCATTTTAAATTATTTTTTATATTATTTATAGAGAATGGGATTTCCGTGATCATTTCTATTTTCCATCTAAGCTAAATTTCATCTTATGTTTCGATGCGTTTATTACTCGAACCTTTATTAATATCTCCACAGTTACAAACAAAATGCAGCTGGGAAGTCTTGGTTTGGACGCACGCCATCGGATCCAGCTCCCCGTCCGTACGAAGCCCACTTGCTATTCATGTTGCGGGAAAAAAATCATGAAATTGATTAGAAACAATAAATTCAATTTAAAGCAGGTGACGGAAGAATAATTTTTTTTAATAGAACGACGCGTTTAAATTAGGATGAAAAAGGATTTAATTTGAAAAAAAATCTGAAGTGCTCATGAACCCTATTTTTTATTTACGTAATTAATTAACAAGTCATCAATTCATTGTTAATACAATATTTTTAATACAAAATTTGGGCATGCTACCCACTTAAGTGGATAGCATTATGCTCCCTAGCCGTGATATGTAAGAGCAACGATAGATTAAAAAAAAAATGTGATTCAATCTAGCATATGGCTGGTTCAGCGCGGTTTAACACTGGTCCGGTTCAGCAAGGTGACTTGTAAAATCTTCTAATCTCTCTTCTCTAAATGCCACTCGCCTGAAGTCGCCTACAGTCGTCGGCACCTGCCTTATTAGAAGCCTCACCTCCCCTCGCCTTAAATCACCCACCATCATCGCTGTCTACGTTGATGTACCTGGCTTAGTCATCGTCAGAAGTCACTTCACATCGCCCCTGGGCCCTGGGCGAAGCCTCAGATTGAAGACGTTGCACTTGCCTCACCCCGCCGCCCACCGCTGACCAACTCGTTGGTGCCACTGAACCACGCTCTTCTAGCCATTGTCACAAAATCTAAGGATGTTCACTAATCAGATCGGATTAAGCTTCTTGGGATAAAAAATTTGATCCAATCTGATCCGATTCGGATCAGATCCGATCATCTTTTTTTAATTTTTTTCTTATTTTTTATATTTTTTAATATAAAAAATAATTAATAATTATTATAAAATACAATATATGCATTTTTGAATACTTGAGCATCATTTTAATAATTAAAATATTTTATTTTAATATTTACTTTATTTTAAATCAATTATAGACTAAAAATAAGTAAAAAAAGTAAATAATAATAAAAATTAGATCATCGGGTCAGATCGAATCGACTCGGATTGAGATTTCTCAACTCGTACCTGATCCGAACCCCCCCATTGGATTGGGTTCGAGTCGGGTCGGATGACCCGATCAAGATCCGACCTGACACAAACTGAATCAGATCGGGTCGAATTATCGGGTTCATCGGATCATCCCTAACAAAATCATCTTGTCGTCACTAATGTAGCACCTGCCCTAACCTCGCCTCACCTCCCCTTCGCCACCCGTCGCATGAACGAAGTCGCCCCCGCTGAGTCGCTATGCTCATCTCATTTCGGGCCTCAACAAAGTCCCGCAACAAGATCCTTGCCGAAGTCACCACCACGTTGAACGAATTGTTGAACCGAGCGTCTACTAGAGTGAATTGTGCTTTTTAAATATGTCATTGATCTTACATTCAACCATTACGAATGAAAGAACCAGGATGCTACTCATTTAAGTGGATAGAACACTCATTAAAAACTTTAATATAATTTAATTTTTTTATTACATTATGAAATTATAATTTGATAATTCTAAAGATTTATTACTGCATTTTATATTTTGTAATAAAATTAAAAGTGTCTACATTAATGCTAATCTATTATATGTTTTTTAATAAATTTATTATTATACTAAAATAGGATCTCAAAAGGACGACAAGATTGGAAAATATCTTTTCTTTTTTAAATAATTTTAGGTTGATCTTTAGTTTAATAAATACGTTCGGCCCCAACTTTTTTTTGTATATAATGGTTTATTATATATTATTAATAATCAAAATGAAACTCATGGACCAATCTGGAAATGAATATTTTAATATAAAATAGATTTTTAATGTGGATTTATTATTAAAGGTATAACCTTCCTAAGAGGTACAATCGGAGAAGCTTCCTAATTTTTGAAAATTTTAATAATATAAATTAATATCAATTTGTGATTTTAGGATTAAAACTGAACTAAACACTGTTACGGTTTTGAAATATAAATAATAATTTTACATTAAAAACTATTTCGTATTTTACCCAAAAAGAGGAAATTTTTTTCTCATGACGTCGTTAATTATGCAGACGTGAATTTGTTTTGGGCTTTGTCTTCATTTTTTTCTAAATTTATATTTGGGCTTTTCTACTTCTTTTGACATGGCCCGGCAAAGGGAAAATATGATTTTTACAGCACGGCCCATGCTGTCGACGTCATAGCCATGAAGTTATATTCATAAACTATATAAAGATGACTTTTAGAATCCGAAACCTAATTGATCTCTCTATTTGATTTAGTGCGTCATTATTGTGATTCAAAAGAATATTATTGTCACTCATGAGTATTTGAAATGCTAGATATTTTTTTCTTGTGAAATAAAATGTAGTGAAAATAATATTTTTTGGAGCGGCAATAGTAATACTTTTGATGTATTATAATCTTATTTTTTTTATATGTGATCTTTTAATCGTGATTGCTAATTTATTTTTTTCCTATTTAGTATCTGAATAGTAACATCCAATGTTATGAGGTATATGATGTGATATGAAGATAGTTAATGCACAGGATATGGCCCAAATAATAATATACTATAAGATAAAATTCGAAGATTAACATAAATGAAAGCCTCATAATGAAGAAGAGGGGGAACTTGTAGTATAGCTGAAGACACCACGTTGACATTATCATCTAGTATATACAAAACACATGTGATCATTACATATTATTATATGAGACTTTCCACCCCCATGAAATGAAAAAAATTACACCAACAAAATGCCTCCTTTTCTAACAGACAGCATTCATATAACTTGATTTATCATTGATCAATTACATAAAAGTAGCATAATGTTTTCTGAATAAAAATGAATAGTTCTTTTTAGATAAGAAGATGAAAGAAAATAAGTTAAAGAATGATGAAATAAAGATAAATGATTGACAGTGAAGATGTTTAAAGATGAATGAGCATAAATAATTGATAATTATTATTGATAATTAAAGATGAAAGTTAATTATTAAAATTATTATTTCATAAAGTTCCTATTATCTAGTTGATTGATTTTGTGATGATAGATATCTCATATGATTATATGATGTGTTCTATTCTAAATTGTATATTTTTTATGCACCTTAGATCCTTTTAAGAATGATGTGGCTCCTTGGGAATGATACTTGTGATGACGCTTGCACATGAAATAAATGTTAAGAGATAGGTCTCTTTGGATTGAAGGTTACGAAGGGATGGATGGAATACGAGAGAATGAAATTAGTTACACTATGTTTGATTGCATTTTTTATTTAAGTTAAGAGGGGTGGGTGGAATAGTTAAGCTCTTCAAATACCACATTTTTCATTCCATCAAATTGGTGGAATGAGGAATAATAGATTATTTTAAATCAAATTAACCTCTTTTCATTTTTTATTATCAAATTAAATTATTTCTCTTCTTATCAAATTAAACCACCTCTCTCTCACACATATATATTATCTTTTTCTAATATGAATACATATTTATCTATTATTTTTTATTAAATAATTTTTTTAGTAAATATAAAATTTATTCAAAATAAATATAAATATACTATTTAAAAATAATTTAATACTAATATAATATATTCAATAGGAAGGGAATGTAAAATTTGAATTCGGTCCCGACCCGACTCGGCCGGGTGTCAAAGAAATGAGATTCGCTCCTGATCAAATTATCCATCGGGTCGAAAAAAATTCAAAAAATCCGGACCGATGAGGACGAGGGTGACCAGGTCATCTCGTTCACCTCTAATTAATGATTATAAATACTTTAAATATATAATAAAGAATAAAAATGACTTTTATATAAATAAAACATTCATTATCCCACCCCACATCTTATATAATTTATTATTCAAACATAGACTTTCTAATAACACATCACGCCACTCCACCCTCATCACTCATCACACCACCTCACCACATCCCTTCATTAGTTATTATGCTAAACAAGATGTAAAAGATAATGCTTTTGCCCACTATTTGGTGTAAATAACAAGAAACGGCGACAACTTATTCAACTTCCACATATTTCTACTGTGTGTGTTGTGATTAGGGATGACAACCGCCGCTGTTCGGGACGGGGGACACCACCCCCATCCCGACCCCGACAACCCACCTCCGCCCCCGACCCTGCCCCAAATCCCCGGTTCGAGAAAAATTTTAACCCCCGCCCCGATCCCCGCGGGGCCCCGAATCCCCGTGGGGAATCCGAATCCCCGCGGAGGGGACGAGAGTGGCGGCGGGGGCGAGAGAACGGCGGCGAAAAGGGGCGAGAGAGCACGGCGGCGGGCAAGAGCGTGGTGGAGGCGGGGCGAGAGAGCGGCCGCGGCGGGCGAGAGCACCGCGGCGAGCGAGGGCACGGCGGCGGCGGGCGAGAGCACGGCGGTGGGGGCGAGAGCGGTGGCGGTCGAGAGCAGCGGCGGGTCAAGAGACCGGCGGAGGGGGTGAGAGAGCCGGCGGGTGCGAGAGAGCGGAAGATCCGTGCCGATCTGGCCATATCCGCGTCAGATGTAGCCGATCTCGAAGGCGGACGAAGAAGAAGAAGAGAGAGAGGAGGAGGATCTCCGATGCGGCTGATCTCGAATGCGACCGATCTCTTCTTTGATGGCCGGCGAAAAGGGGTGAGAGAGCACGGCGGCGGGCAAGAGCGCGGTGGAGGCGGGGCGAGAGAGCGACCGTGGCGGGCGAGGGCATGACGGCGGCGGGCGAGAGCACGGCGGTGGGGGCGAGAGCGGCGGCGGTCGAGAGCGGCGGCGGGTCAAGAGACCGGCAAAGGGGGTGAGAGAGGGCCGGATCCGTGCGGATCTGGCCAGATCCGAAGAAGAGAGAGAGAGGAGGGGTGAGAGAGAGCCGGATCTGGCCGGATCCGAAGAAGAGAGAGAGAGAGGAGGGGGCGACTGCGCGGACGAAGAAGAGAGGAAGAGAGAGAGAGAGGAGGGGGCGACTGTGCGAACGAAGAAGAGAGGAAGAGAGAGAGAGAGGAGGGGGCGACTGCGCGGACGAAGAAGAGAGAGAGAGGAGAGGGCGACTGCGCGGACGAAGAAGAGAGGAAGAGAGAGAGAGAGGAGGGGGCGACTGTGCGGACGAAGAAGAGAGAGAGAGGAGGGGGCGACTGCGCGGACGAAGAAGAGAGAAAGAGAGAGAGAGAGGAGGGGGCGACTGTCGAGGAATCGGGCCCCGACGAGGCGGGGGGAACTACCCCCGCCCCGATCCCCGAAAGAGGGGGCGGGGGCAGTTTGGCCCCCATCCCCGCCCCAGCGGGGAAAAAATTCCCCGAAGATGGGCCCCGAATGGGGAATCCCCGCGGGGGTGGGGAATATTGCTACCCCTAGTTGTGATTGACAGCATCAAAACATGGTATCACTCAAAGACTTCCATCACGCACTTAGTGTTCATGGGTCGAGTTCTAGCCGGGTCGAATCATTGGGTTCATCGGGTCTATCCAATCCGGTGAACACCCATAAATAATATTTACGTTTAAGGAATTATTATAATAGTTTAGTACTAACACCATGAACATCATAATCATTTATTGTTTAAATACTTATTGTTTGATAAAAAGTGTCGTTCATTTTCTTGTTCTTTTTCCTTCTACACATTCTCTTCAAGCCCATTGAATAGTCATAATTAATTTGAAGTCGAAGTAGGGTAATGTATGGGAAGAGAACATTTTTAGGATCTTACAAAGATAACATTACTTGCAGGAACTTCATAATGTTCATAATCTTCTCTTTGCCTGTGAGAGTTTAATTTGATACTTATCTTCAACTTTCAACGTTTATGTCATGTTTATATCATTCACTACAAAAAAATGCAAATTACAGACGGTCAAAATCGTCTATAATTTGCGGAAAAACGTCGGAAATTATGATTTTTGACGAGTTTTTTGACAAAAAAATGGTCGTCGCAAATTATTTTCGACGGTCGGAAAAAACTCGTCGATAGTTTCGACGGTTATGTTCGTCGCAAATGTCCGGCGACCGCAACCGCCGAAAGTTTCGACGGTCCCAATCGTCAAAACTTTCGGCAGTTCCGACGAGCGAAACTTTCGACGGTCGCAACCGTCGTAAAGAATTTTTATAATATAAAAATTTAGCCCGCTGCCAGCGATCAGATCTGTTCGCCAGCAATCAGATCCTGCCATCAGGGCAGGATCCAGCTGCTCGTGGCCAGATCGGACTGCGAGGCAGCCGATCGCGGCCGAATCCGACGGCCCGTGGCCAGATTCGGACGTCCGCGACTAGATCCGGCCGCCAGACAACCGATCCGGCGCCCTTGGTCAGATCTGCCCGCCGGTCGCGAATCCGGGTCGAAGAGAGAAAAGAGAGAGGGGGGAGAGGGTCGTCGTCCGAGAGAGAGCGTCACCAGCAAAATAGGAGAGGGAGAGAGAGAGAGGAGAGAGGAGAAAAGAAGTAGGATGGAGAGGAGGGGAAATAAGATATATATATATATATATATATATATATATATAGGTGAAAGATGGGAAAGCGGGAAAACGAAAAAAATAGCGGGAGGGTGATTTTTAATTACTGACGGCTATGACCATCGAAAATTTTGTAAATATTAATAATATATAATATTATGATATATATGAATATGATATTTAATTATTTTTAAAGTTACCGACGATCGAAACCGTTGAAAATTAATTAATTATAATATATAATACTACTTACATATATAATATTTATTTTTAAATTTATCGATGGTCCAGACCGTCGGAACTTGCGACGGTTTGGATTGTCGCTAATTATATTAATAAAAAAATTATATTATATTATTTTTCACCTACTGACGATTAGAATTGTCGAAAATGCAACGATTTAAACTGTCGCTTATTGTATTAATAAAATACTCTTTATATTATATTATTTTTTTATTTACCGACGGACAGAACTATCAAAAATTACCACGATTTTGAACTATCCTAATTTTATTAATTAAATACTCCTTATATTATATTATTTTTTATTTACCGATGGTCCGGATCATCGGAAATGGCGACGGATAGATATCCGTCAAAACTTTTGACGTTCCTGTTCGTCGAAAAATAAAATAATAATATAATAAATTATATATTTTATTATTTTTATTTTCGACGGTTGTAACCGTCGAAATTTCCGATGGAAACTTTTCCGTCCCAATTTGCGACGGATTTTTTTTCGCCACAACCGACCCGTCGGAAAATCCTCATTTTCTTGTAATGATTGTTTAAACACTTATCATCATTAGTTCATATATAACTACGTTACTACGAATTGAGATATGTACGTACACCACAATCATGTCTTCGTTAGTTGATGAATCACTTGTCAACCAACAGCCACCACAAGGATGCAAGGATGTCTGGAATGCCAAGCACATGTCTCATCTGCAATCTTGAATGAACTGAGGTCACTAATTTGGAGTCATTAATGAAAGCCATTCATTCTGGATCGATCATATGTGAGCATTATACATCACATGTGGACGCTAAAGTGGTTCATATATAAAATTTGGTCCCCTATATGACATTTTGCTATTATTCCCCCTTCATGCTTCTAGTCTTTCAGAAAAGTAAAGCCACAAATATCCTGCACCACTGGAATTGCTCCATTATATCCATATCCATCCTTGCCTCTTAACACGTATAAGGCAAAAATAGACACCTGTAATTGATTTCTTAAAAAAAATCCAGTGTTAATGATAGCATAAAAAAGTTTAATATATCACGATTAATATACCTGACTAGGGCATTAGATAAACTGGCGTTATTATGTATCAATATTTAATTGAATATGCATATATTTATTATCTTATGGTGCATGTTATCAGTTAACTTGAATCAAAGCATGGTTATATAACATGGGAAATATAAAGTGCTTATATATTTTTTGTGTGCATATATAATATTATATATATCTTCTGTGTGCATATATAATATATTATAAATTTTGTTTTATTGAGTGACTATTCTAATAAATTTTGTTGGGAGTCACATGTAACTGTCGAGTATGCGACGCGAAGCGGTCTAATCGGACTAACTTTTAACACATGGATAATGCATTCTTTAACGTTAAAAAAGTTGGATCGGTATCGTTTTCCAAACATCGGAGGCCGACTACTAAAAAAATATATGCTTAAGTGCCTCTTATTATGTTAAGACTTAAGACTTAAAAGAGTAAAAGAGTGTAGAGTAAAGTTGAACAATATATCAGATATTATACACTATATATTTCGGTCAACCAGTAGCTATTTTTCATAGTTTGTGAACTTATATGGATTCACATGGAGGGGGGAGAGAGAGGGCCTTATCTTATTGTCCAATGGCCAGTGTTCGCCTCCCACTGGAAAGGGGCACCTCTCGACCACCCAAGAATCTATCCAACTCTATCTGCTGAGCAAAGGCCACCGCTGCACACCATTATATAATAATCCACCTCCACGTCATTCGTGACACTTGCTAGATCTCCTCCTCGTGTCCGCACCACTCCTCTCCGGGCACAAAGGGCCACCGCTGTGCCTCTTCTCCTACTCCTCTCCCTCCTCCCCCCTCCGTATCGATTCCTTCTCTGACTCGTGCTGCTCCGCCCCGGTAAGCGCCTGATTTCAGCTCACTCTCTAACTAGCATGCACAGTCCTTAGTTATCTATCTTATTCATGTCGCGCGTTTCTGTTCCCTTTTTCTGTTGAGACATTTGCGTGTATATGAATATGATGCCGTGTATGTCTGCCCTTATGGAACCCACATTCGTGAATCTTGAAGATTGCGGCAATTGTTGATTTTGTGAGGTCAGAGGCTTGTAGTGGGTCCCAACTCGGTATAGCACTGTGCAGGATCTGTGTTTTGGAGCCAAGGTCAGTGTTTTGTTCTGACTGTTGCGGATGCTATATCAGAGTGATTTTGTTGTTGCTGTAGCAGACAATAGTCTGAGAGAGAGAGTTGAAGAGAAATGAATCTGAAAGTTGAAGGCGTCTGACCATAAATCACTTGAAAGTTGGGTTTTTGAGCTGATGGCAGGATTATGCATTTGGGGCAAAAGATTCTTCATTTATGACTTTTCTGCAACATCTCTACTTGTATAATCATTTCATTTTTTTGTCCTTGATTGATAGAATAAGTGAACTATTAATATGGGCAAAGTTCAATATGTTGAAAAAAACGAAAAAGTACAACAAATATGTGTAATAAATGTCACCATTTTTTCATCTCACAGCACTTAAACAGTGTATATTCAAATTGCAGAATCGGAGTAGCATCAGGAGAAGATGGCTCAGATGATGGTATCCCCCATGAGAAGTCACATGGGAATTCCAAGCAATTCAATTCAGGCGAGACCCATGCTGACATCAAAGATGTGGACTTCTCTTCTGCTGAATGCTGCTGAGAAGCCGAAAACCAAGAAGGGCAGTTCTACTTTCAAAGTGCTAGCTGTTAAGTCTGATAACAGTACTGTGACAAGGTTGGAGGACCTTCTGAATCTGGACACCAAGCCGTTCACCGACAAAATAATTGCTGAGTATATCTGGTACAATTCTTCTACAGTCAAAACATAATTCCTGTATTTCAACACAAAATTATGTGGAATCATTTTCAGAGGAAAGGTTTTATTTGGCAAAATATACAGAGTCACAATCAGATTTATTCTGACATTTTTACAGAATGTCCAGTGTGTACTCCTCTTTGTATGTGTATATGGAAGTATGATAAATTGAAGTTACTGCTATGCATTTTCAACAGTCTAAAGTTGTATAGCTCTAATCCTTCCATTATCCTTGGTTCCATTTTAGCGTACTAAACAAAAAATCTCTTTTTGTAAACTAGGATTGGCGGATCTGGTATTGATCTCCGAAGCAAATCACGAGTAAGTTTGTTTGGTTCTTCTAAACTTCAACACTTTTTTCCTTGTCGTGTAGTAAATTAAGCAACAACAACAACAAAGTCTTATCCCACTAGGTGGGATCGGCTACATGGATGACGCCATTCTGCTATTCGTTGATCCATGTTCATGAGATTCGGCAGGGTTTTACGCTGGCTGTCGGGGCCTAACACAACCCTCCTCCTTTATCCGGGCTTGGGACCGGCTATAAAACATAGGCGGAGTTATAGTAAATTAAGCAAGTATAAACATATTGATATTTATTTTGCACCTCTTCTAGTGACACTTTCTTATGAATTTCTCACGTCTCAGACAATATCAAAGCCTGTCGAACACCCATCAGAGCTACCAAAGTGGAATTATGATGGATCAAGCACAGGACAAGCTCCTGGAGAGGATAGTGAAGTCATCCTCTAGTAAGATATATGATTATGCAGTTATTAAAGTAATATATGTATACATGTATGTATGCATGTGTGTGTATATATAGAGATTTTAGTGATGGTTTGCAATTATTTTTTTTAGATATTATTTTGATACAAATTGGAAATTTTTTGCCTATAGCCCTCAAGCTATTTTCAAGGATCCATTTCGTGGAGGGAACAACATTCTGGTTAGTTCATCTTGAAATCTATATCATTTTCTTGCGTAAAATGGAAGCCACAGCGAACAATATCAACTTGTTTGTTCAAACAAGTAGAAAAAAGGTCATGTATTTTCTGTCTTAAATAACAATTTGTATTCTCATGAAGGTGATTTGTGACTCATATACACCAAGCGGAGAGCCCATCCCTACAAACAAAAGACACAGAGCTGCTCAGATATTCAGTGACCCAAAGGTCATTGCTGAAGTTCCCTGGTGAGTGTTCTTGTCTGCTAATTCTACATTTAATCATTCACTATGTAGGCAAAACTGCAAAAGTATTTTTTATGGCAAAACTGCAAAAGTATTTGTTGTTATTGGTACTGAACTTATTTGAGTTTTTCTTTCTTAAATGCTTCACAGGTATGGAATAGAGCAAGAGTACACCCTGCTCCAGACAGATGTTAAGTGGCCTCTTGGTTGGCCCGTAGGAGCATACCCAGGTCCCCAGGTAACTCCCATTTATTCCTACTTTTACTTAAGCTATCAAGAACTTATGTAATTCATAGTTAATTGTACTGTAAAAATTGGACAGATTGACCAGAATTGACAAGTAGCTTATTAAAACTAACAATATACTGCATGATTCATGTTTATCACTATATCTTGCTCCTAATCTTGATGTAATCATCTTGGTTAGATAGTATGGTCATACAACAACAACAAAGCCTTATCCCACTAGGTGGGGTCGGCTGGTCATATTAGAACATAAACTTATGCATTCAAGTATCATGTATGTTGGTAGTGATAAAATAGTTAAGCATCTTGATGTATCTAAATTGTTCCACTTGAGATACTTCAATTGAGTGAGAGACCATAAAAGGTATCTGATATTAGATGCAAAATTCTACTTCATAACACTCCTAGAAATAAAGATATTCTCACTGGCTAATAATCAGAAAATTTTCAGGGGCCTTACTACTGTGGAGTAGGTGCGGACAAGTCATTTGGTCGTGATATATCGGATGCGCATTATAAAGCGTGTTTATATGCTGGAATCAACATAAGTGGCACTAATGGGGAAGTTATGCCTGGACAGGTACTCTTTTCTTCATTTTCTGCTTGTCTGCATTCATAGACATTATTTTTTTAACTCTTCATGAGATGACTTAAGGTCAATAAGAATCTTACTAATGTTACAACTTTAGAGCACATTCTTTGATTTGTTCTATTTTTTTTTTTCGCTAGCATGTACTTGGTTTGCTTCTTATGAATAATACATTTCTGTCTCATCTCTCTGGTCTCGAAGACCAGAAAGTAGATTAATCCACACCAATTCATGCATGCAAATGGCCTCACCTATGAGATTCTTTTCTTATGCATATTCATTTAAACACTGGAATTTCAACTTTTGCATTGCAATAAATTTTCATATTCCCGATAATTTTTTAAGATGTTTGACCTTAACTTTCTGGCATTTCTGAAATCTCGTGCAGTGGGAATATCAAGTTGGACCCAGCGTAGGAATTGATGCAGGAGATCATATATGGTGTTCGAGATACATTCTTGAGGTAGTACTATATTGATCTGATTTCCAAGAGTTAGAATCTCACAATTGAATTAGACGTCCATAACTAATAGCCTATACATCTATATGATAATCTTGAAGGCAGAAGAGAAGTTAATTTCTTATTGTTGTAATTAATACAATGAAGCTTGAAATATCTAAGAAATGATTGTCACCATCGCTAATTAGAGCCTTGCCAATCCTATTATTAAGGAATGCCATTTTTGTATATCATAGCAGGAAATGTTAATGATACAAAAGAAACCATCAACCTTGGTATGCAAATTTCGTAGCTTTTTGCAGACTTTAGTCACAAAAATCTTAGGGGAAAATCAAATCTCTTCAGATTTTCGTTCCCTCACTACACGTAATAAATTTATATTTTTATTAATTAACTATTTTTTCTAGTTCTGATCAGATGGTTTAAACTTGCCACTTAATTAAACCCTTACCAGAACACTGCACAGCAATTCCTGAATCTTTTTCCAGTTTTAACATCCCATAATTGTTACACATGGTGTTATCTTTGTCAAGCATATTGCTTAACTACAGGCAATGGCTAAACAATTTCTGTTATGAGGCCATAATTTAAGAACTTGATGCAGAATTACAGTAGGTTTACACATGGTTATATAATTTTTTTATTACTTGTCCATATTTGTTCAGAGAATCACAGAGCAAGCAGGTGTTGTACTCACTCTTGATCCAAAACCAATAGAGGTACTCATCATCATGAACAATATTTGTTGGATACATAAAGACATTAGAATTTTGACATATCTTCTGTGATTTAGGGAGATTGGAATGGTGCAGGTTGCCATACAAATTACAGGTACACGTTCTCTTTTTTTTTTCTCATTCCAACATCTAAAGTATTTTAGATGGTGGAATGTCTTACGGGTTCAAACTTATTGAGCTTAAGTTTGTTAACTTTAGAACGAAAATGTGCCATCCAAAATTTGCATTAGAACAAGGTCAAAATAAGAAAAGTGGCTTTTACTGGATGATTGGACAAAATGTTCTTTATCCATACATTAATAAGAAATGGTGGAAAATATAATCTCAAATTTGTTAACATTAAAGTGCGTCTATTATTGATTACGAAGCAGCATTTCAGATAATAATAAGATGCCTTGTTGCTATGATAATAATCTAATACAAAAAGTGAGGATGATGTTATTCAGTTCTTGTTTAAGCATCTGAACCTAAACTGTGATCAATTTAAACTTTCTGGTTCGTATTCATTACGACCAGTTTTTATTTTATTTGTCCCAATTCAAGTTATATAAAATTAAAACTATGCACAATCATGTAGCACCAAGAGCATGCGTGAAGAGGGCGGCTTTGAAGTAATAAAGAAAGCTATACTCAACCTGTCACTTCGACACAAGGAGCACATCAGCGCATATGGAGAAGGAAATGAGCGCAGGTTGACTGGGAAACACGAGACAGCAAACATAAACACCTTCTCTTGGGTATGCAAATATCATGACGAGTGTTATTTGGACTTTCTTCGCCTATTACCTTATCTCTATAGCTAGCCACTGTTTGTGCTAATTCAGTGCATATTACCTTCAGGGAGTCGCAAATCGTGGTTGTTCCATTCGTGTGGGACGTGACACTGAGAAGCAAGGCAAAGGTGTGTTTTTCTCACTTTATACAGCAATAATTTGATGCATCTGAAGCCGAAAAACCACTGTTCATATTGTGGACATCATAGTGAAGACATTTTGTGGCAGTCCTTATTTTTTTGTTCATCTTTATCCTTGCAAATTCAGGTTATTTGGAAGATCGCCGTCCAGCATCGAACATGGATCCATATGTGGTCACTTCTCTTCTAGCAGAAACCACACTTCTCTGGGAACCAACTCTAGAAGCAGAAGCTCTTGCTGCGCAGAAGATCCAGCTGCAAGTATGAGGATTCAAAATTATGAAGAAGACCTGAAAGTATCAGTGTGTTACTCTGAATAATTTGTCATTCATTGGACACCGCCTTCCTTTGATGTCCATACTACATTCTCTTGCTCTTTCTCCTCTGATTTGCTGCTAAATTAGTTGGAATAATTTCTTCTCCATTTCTGCTATTCTTTTCCTGGTCTTCTTTATCTGCAAATTATAAACTACTTAAGCGTCAAATCTTTTCTCACTGGTCTGGAAGCAGAACAATGGTGTTGCATCAATGCTTGCGCATACTTGAGGAACGATTCAACCACTGGTGAGCTATTTGCCTGTGAAGATAAGCCCAGAAACCGGAATATGTTACATATAATTATAGGGTAAACGCAGTATACAGCTCAATTCTGGGCAGACTTGTTCTATTTTGGGTTGTATACTCGTTGTCCCCTAGTTATAATATGTGTGGAATAAATTTATGTGTTGCAGCAAATGGACATCGGTCTGCTCGGAGTGGAATACAATTAAACAACTTATCAATCAAATTCTGGAATAACAGTCTATTAAGCGACCACAAAACACGAATGCCAACGAGAGAAAAGGAGGGAGGAATTGCCTGTGAGCCTGCTCCTTTCCCTTCTGGCAAAAGGCTGACAACTTGCACACATAATGCATTGATTAATTCGATCTATGAAAAATTTACGGTGCAAAAAAGATCCTAAAACGGAAAAGGAAAATGGATTGCATTTTTTTTTCGGTCAGACGATCAAGCTGTATATACTATATACGTGTTCATTTGATTCCTGGTTTTAGCATGGTGCATGCTATTAACATATTTATACATTGATACTAATATATATAAGGTTATTTCCTTTAATCATTCCTGAACTATCGCGAATTACCATATCAAACTTTAGACTATGAACTTCGTTTTTTGAGTACCTAAACTATCGTGATTTTTTCAATTTGATTCTTTCATCCAATTCCGTGAACTTTTCAGTTAACTTCGTTTTTTTTATTTGTGAAAAGATCATTCTACCCTTTCCTTAAATGTTAATATACTTTTATATAAAATAATATATAATAAATATAAAAATATAAAAAAAAACAATTAAAAAAAAGACTACCGGGAGTTCGTTTAGGGGGGCGTCGGCCCTCTTTTTCTTCTTCGCGTGCGACGAGGGAGAAAGGGAGGGCCGGCGAGCTCGCTCAGGGAGCTCACCGGCCCCCCTTTCTCCCTCGTCGCGCGCGAGAAAGAAAAGGGGGGCCGGCACCCCCCTGAACGAGCTCGCCGACGGGGGCGAGCTCGTCGGGGGGGGGGGGGGGGGGGTGGGGGGCCTTGCACCGCCGGCGAGCTCGTTCAGGGGGGCGCCGGCCCCCCTTTTCTTCCTCGCGCGCAATGAGGGAGAAAGGGGGGGCCGGCGCCCCCTTGGAGTAGAATGGTCTTTTTACAAATAAAAAAAATCGAAGTTAACTGAAAAGTTCACGGAATTGGATGGAATGATCAAATTGAAAAAATCACGATAGTTTAAATACTTAAAAAATGATGATCGTAATACGAAATTAGATGTGATAATTCGCGATAATTCAAGAATAATTAAAAGAAATAATCCTAAATATATATATACCCAGTTAATCTCCCGTACACTCACGGTGGCATTTTAAAGCGTCAACTCTCTTGCGTCCTCCTCCTCATGAGCCGCCATTGGCATTGCCGGCTGGGTTCTCAACTGTGGCATAAGTGAGAGATCCCACTCCACATGCGGTGCGGGTATAAAGGCAGCCTTTTCTCCGAGTCTCCGACTATGATAACTTAAATGATCGACCAATCCACTTCATTTTCCATATCTTGCGCGCATTGCGCACAAACCCGGATCCATATTATGCGTAGCATGGAGAGCATAAATTTTGTTGAATGCTCACTTTTTTTTTCTCATATACAAAGGACTTCTAGCTGTGTGAGAAATCAAATTGACAAGTAAATTGTTCTGTGCATGCACCTGAATCAGGAGTAGTTGGTGCTGATTGGTAGTTGATTTACCCACAACAAAATCGCCGGTGCCGGCGAGATTGCTCCACGTATATTATCCAACCTTCGCCCCCGTCTGTCTGCAGGATGTATGCCAGGGAAATGCTGCCTGCGTCCTCCCCGCAGCAGACTCCTCTCTCGTCACTTGGTGCCCTCACATTTCTCGCCCTGCGGGACGTTTGGTGCTTGTATCAGTGTGCCATGCATGGTATAATTTCTCAGTTTTCTCGATGTGTTCGAGTTGGAGCGTTGGAGGAGCCTGATGAACTCTCAACTTAATTCATACAATAACCTACTTCAAGTGTATTACTTTTTAGACTAGAAACAATTGGCTCAAGTTATTAGTTACTGTAAGAGAGATCTCATTTTCTTGAGAGAGAAATAAGTGTCTTCCTTAATTAGTAAATATAATCTTCATAGTTCAACCGCCTATATTTTATAATCGGTCCTAAGCCCGGATAAAAAAAAAGAATTATGTTAGATCCCGACAGCCAACGTAAAACTCTGTCGAATCTCATGAACATAGATCAATTGACGTCGTATGATTCATGTAACCGATCTCATCCAGTGGGATAAGACTTTGTTGATGTTGTTATTTACAAAACATTTTCACCTCTTAAACTGCACACGTTCACTGAGAGGAAAACAAAGCTACTTTGATTTACCAAGGCAAAAATGAGAGAAAAGTTACTGCTTTCGCTGAAGTATGTGGCCACATATTCCTCAAAGCATATCATCTCTCAAAAGTTTAGCAAAGAAACGTAGGCAGAAAACATTAGTGCGGCATCTTACGGAGACAGAAAATTTTAACACAATATGATGCACTATGATGAAAATAAAAGAATTAGGGAATTACGAAACAAGCTGGCATTAAGAACTCTGAAAATTGCAGAAATTACAATCGGCCAGTGCATGGGTTGCCATTTTAAGGAAAGGTCGAACAAGTACTATGCCCTATGTTTATAACGATCTAGAGTTAGGGATTTTCCCAATCTTTTGTTGATTTTCCATTTTGAATGGGAAGGATGATTCTTTCTCTGCTAATAGACAGAAGATATGCAACAAGGCTCGTGCGGAGGACTCCAAAAGTAAACTCTTAACTACCACTTGTCTTAGTTCTAAATAAAATTGTGTCGAAGCTCTTAAGACCTATTGTCTTCCCAAACATCTACAAAGCAAAAGCTTTCTGATTAAAGACCAAAGAAACCAAGCTCACTGGCTCTTTCCTTCTCGAATGTCTCGAAGTATTGATATATGATGGTCACAGCAAGGAGGATCCCAGTGCCAGATCCAATTGCACCCATGAAATCTGCCAGAACAGTCAATGCACCGATGCACATGCCACCAAAAGCTGCTGCAGTAGGGATGTACCTATTCAATTCCTTCTGCAAATTTGACTCCCGATGACCAGGCATCACCATTTGTTGTTCCTGTAAAGGCATTTGATGTCATGAATAAGAACTTGAAGAGAAAAATATAAGAATGTCAATACTGACACACACACACATATATATTATATGATACAGTGCCGAAATGTACAATAGTCATGTTAGATGGTAAAGCAGATCATGCAAAAATATACCTAGGGCATCTTTCAGAATAGAAACCAGATGCTAAGTGTGTTCCTTAGATTTACCCACATAACCGATGACCAAACATCCAATAAGCCATTCACATCAGCTACATTAGTCCAATCTAGCACTGAACTCATTATTACTCCTACAGGAGTTCTCAATGCCTCTAAGCATATCCTTGGGAGCAAGAAATCAAACAATAAAAATAATGCATCAAAGCAAAAAGGTATACCTTAAGCTGCTTTGCAACGTCTCTAGCTGATGATCCTGAGACCTCAATCCATGTCTTTGAGAAAAGTGCACAAGCTGAGAGCATGAACACTATGTAGAAGAGCGCATGGAATGGATTTGCTGCCATATCAGCCAGGCTGCAAGACGCACTACCAAACATGAATACAAAAATGACGAAAACCAACAAGACGATAAATAGATGAAATAACACTAGTCCAAGTAGCAAAACCTCAACATTGTGCTCCTTTTTTCGGCATTTTGCAATTGTAAGAAACAATGTCAAACAAGTTATCAAAGAAGTGAAATGACCTTGATGGAGCCGTAATATAGTATGCGATACCACCCACAGGAATAGATTGACCAGAATACTCAGATTCCTTCCACTTTCCAAGCAGATTTACAAAGAAGTTGCCACTGTATCTCCGGTACAACAGCTACGATGAAGATACAAAAGTTAGGGTGACAGCAATTCGAAAGAAAAAAAGTCTAAAGCAGCATACAATGAGATAAGATGTATGATTACCTGTGAGATGAAGTACAAATTGGAGACGAGGGCTGATTGCAAAATGATGGGCATATTGGAAGTGTAAAACAGCTTTATAGGATAAGAACCCTGCTGCCCACGGGCATTCTTTGACCTCACAGGCAAAACAACACGAAAACCTTGGAAATAGATGACAATGAGAAAGACTAATACTGTCGCAAGCAAGTTTGTCACATTTGGAAGATTCTGACGATAGAACGCCTCACGAAGGGCACGGACTTTATCTGTTCGAGTGATCAAAAGATGGAACAAGGCAATAACAGCACCTTCAAATTCTGCACCACGTCCACTGTTAATTGTTGTTGGGCTAAATGCCTTCCATATAATGTTCTCACTGCATGGTCAGAGATAAAATGAGGATACAACTAGGAACAATGCAATGTCAGAGACTAAGGTCAAGATATTACCATATATTAGTTGCTATGAACAATGAGATACCAGACCCAAGGCCATATCCTTTCTGGAGAAGCTCATCCAAACAAATGACAATAATACCAGCAAAGAAAAGCTGAAGAATTATCAGAATAGCATTCCCAGTTCCCAATTGGCCAACGCTTCCATACATCCCAGAAAGAACATATGCAACTGCTTCACCGATAGCAATGAGAATACCAAGCAACTTTTGTGCCCCATTCCTGAAAGATCAACAATAAAATATTATCAAGCTGCCCATTTTTACATACCATAGAGTACCATATGCTTCAGAAAAGCACCTACAGTTATGAAATAAATCATCCTTAGTTCACAATACAACCTAGTTAGCCTAAATGACCCAAAATTAGAGACCATTGTACAACTGAGATCTGTTTTGTAAGCTCCAGCACTGTTCCTCAGAACCTCCATTAAGTAGAAAACAGAGAAAATGATATAAACAGCCCCTCAACAGCATGAATCAATAGGTGATAATTCACTTTGTGAGGAGAATAGTTGTCACAATTTAGAGAGGCAACATAGAATGATAACTACATACGGCAAGGCCAATTTATGTCATTTCCTTTGTCAAGCATGCATATCTTTGATTCAATTCTAACCGTTAGATATGAAAAAAACCTAGCAAATCACAGTTACCAAAAAACATCAGCTAACAAACATAAATACCTTTAGATATTATAGTACATGTGAACAAATAAAATGTAATTGACTTCCCATCTATTAAGAAAAAAAAGGGTCAGGACGTCCAAAAATATGAGAATGGTCCAGTTAGTGCCAACCAAGTCATCACTTAGTAGATTACTATTCTAATTCTGCACCCTTCTAATGCAGCCTACAGTAGCCTCTCATCTCACTGGAAAGATATGACGTTTGTTACCGTACCACTCAATTTAAGCAAAATAAATCCAAAAGATTGTATCAATAGAAACCAACAGTACTAGGCAACACTTACATAAGTGCACGATCCTCACGGACGCTGTTGTCAACCTCAATGATCTTTGATCCAACCAACAGTTGCATAACAAGTCCAGATGTCACAATTGGGGTGATACCCAACTCCATGACAGTGCCTCGGTTTGATGCGAGAATAACCCGCATCCAGTAAAACGGATCCGCACCGGTGGTCGAATGGATGCCATAGAGGGGCAGCTGGCTGCAGACCAGGAAAATAAATAGCGCGATGACAGTGTAGATGACCTTCTCCCTGAAGGGGACCTTCCGATCAGCGCTCTGCACCTCAGGCAAGAACGCCAAAAAGGGTCGAACAAGGTGAAGAACGCGGAATCCTCCTGCCATTATTCTTTAACCCGACCACAAGTAACAGCACGTCAGCATGCGGGGGGAAACAAGCGTACTACAGGAAACATATCATTATGTTTCCATCTAAAACCACAGATCAACAAAAGATCCTTCTTTTTTTCTTTTTTCTCCCGAAGAACAAAAGGAAAATAAAAAAAACAAACGGAAAACACGAAATCACATCGATCTCTCCGTTTTCCCGGACCAATCCGCGGCGCGATTACTTCACCCCGAATTCCGATCCGTCCATATCGAAGGGGCGGATCGTCCGATCCGGAGACGGAGAGGACGCGGAAGAGGGAGAAAGGGAAGACGGCCGGCGGCACCGGATCGGATAGCAGATCGGACGAGGGGGAGGAGGGGCGGAGGAAGAAGATTACCTGATCTGGTGGCAGGGCGACGCGAGGCGCTCAGGGCGTGGGATTTGGGTGGACGGCGAGGGCAGCGGCGAAGAGAAGGCTTGATATTTATTTAACCCCTTTGTCCCAAAGACGACCAGGACGACGACGAAGCCGCGGCTTCTTGCTTGCTTCTGTTAGAAAGGCCGTGATTTTTGTTTTCTTTGACGCATAAAAGTCCGTAATTTTAATCTACGCAAAAATATTTTCCAAATTTTGAAAAGATATACATATATATTTTGGATATTTTAAAATTTTTTTATGGTTGTAATTTTTTATTGGTTTCCATATTTTGTTGGTGGCAGTATTATCTGATGCATTACAGGAAATTATCAAAATGTGACAAATATATGAAAAAGCTTGTAGAATTTTTGGTTATTCAGAAAAGGAATCGCACTTGCCAACTACAAATTTTTCATAGGAAATTTTTTACATCACATCTAGAGGCAGTAAAATACAGGAAATAAATAGAAGCTGAAATTTGTTTAATTCAGGGAAAAGGAAGTTTGTTGAAAATAAAAGCGTGGAATCAAATAATATGTAAATAAATAGTAACACTGGGGAGGGAATAATAACGCCTATTGAATCGTGGACGCCGTTTCTTAGACATTGAGACTGACTAAAAATATATGATATTACATTTGAAAAGCTGGAGATGAACTTAGTAATTGTAATCGTCATGTTGTTTATATTTTCTTATATATCTCAGTTGTTGAACTTTAATTTTAAAAAGCGATTTTTAGGTTCCTCGTTGTCGAAATTCTTTAATTTGATTAGATCTTTAATGAAATCAATGACCCGGTTTTACATTTGTGAGTTACATTATGCATTTCTTGATGCTTATATGTTGTGTAAGTTTTCTTGACAGAAGTTAATTCAGTAATCACATTTTCTATCTGTCCCCATAATTTAAATATTCTGAACAATTAAAAGGTTAGTCATACGCATGACACATGTGAACATTCAATTTGCTTAAAATTAAAGATTCGTTCTTTTTTAGGTTAGATTTTTTTTAGAATCATTAGTAGCTGATCTAATTTTCATAGAAACAAAATTCATTCAACATTTGTACTTTTTATGGTGGGCTGAGATACGAGCTGATGTTTTAGTTGGTTATCTGAAAATGGAGTAGGATTAGTTCAAGTTGTGTGATTGGTTTAGGGTTGAGTCTAGGGATTCCGTGGACGCATTGTACTTGTAATTAACATGTTTGTACAAGTTAATTAACAACATAAATATTGATATTTATTCAAAAGTTTTTCGAATTTAATATATATATATATATATTATGAAGCAACTATGCTATTTTTAATATAGATATTAAAATTAATTTAATGATAACATTGTTTTGAAATAAAATGTTATATTAGTTTCTGCAAAATTGAATTCAATTTTGATGAAAGCTCATCATTGTGAATTCCCAATATAACATTCAACAACTATATATTACAATTGATGTGAAGGATAATTGTGTAAAAGAGATAAAGATCAAGATGAATTCATTTGAGAATTTTTATGTCTCCATTTAAATTTTAGCAGATAAGGACTACGTGGGGTACAATATAACGTCTCCAAAATCGTCCCTTCTGTCACGTAAGCAGTCAGGTTGATTCCGGGAGCGCTACACTACCTACTACACTATTGATCATGACCATTCAATAAAATGTATACGTGACATCAATATTATAAGAAAATATAATCGAAAATTTTAATGCGGAAGTTCAAATGTTGGAATAACAAAGGATCATAGTCAATCAATGCAGTATGTAGCAAGATGAGAAAAGACCCAACTTTAACAAGTTCAACATTTAGGAAAAGTTTGATAAGCGGAATCACATGATGTATAAGAATAACAAGGCTAATCATCAAACTAAATGCAATTCAGGAGGTTTGATGATGTAGATAGTCATGTACAACATCCTCCAAGATCTGAGCACATCCACACGTCATTGAGTAGAATTCTCACTTGCAAAATTCCAATGCAGGGAAATTGAATATCCGTGAGCAAAAAGCCCAGTACGATATAAACATATACGAAGAAATAAGGATTAATGATAATCATATAACAAATGTGTCAAACAATGACATACTTTGGCTTTTATGCATTGACTATGATGGGCCATATATCATGACTTAACTATATCGATATCTGTACTCTGTCATTTACTATGATTGTACATTATCTTTACATTACTCTGTATTATCTGTATCATGCTGTGGTCCATCGTTTACTATACCATGTTTCATGCTTTGCTTTATAATACTTTACTTTATATTATTTTGCCGTGAATTGCACTACGTCTTTTACATTACTATAATGTCCTTAATGTTAGTTGCTCTACGTGAGCTCGACTTTATTATATTGGGATGCTAGAGGTGCTTCTCTAAATCTGTAAAGTCAGTAAGCCCATAATGAGAAGGGGTGTGACAATGCATCACCCATTTCGGAATGCAGGTGGGAAATGACATGCACCCCAGAAACAGTGGTCATTTAAGAACCTCCTCAATTAGCTACCTGTCCCTCTGGCTCAATACTATATTCTTTGGGGGAAGGATTGTGACAATGCATCACCCTTCTTCGAGATACAAGTGGGAGAGGACTTGTAATGTCAGGAACAATGGTCATCGAAGACCAGTAGGTTCGCTATTTCCTCAGCTAACTATCTGCCCCTCTCTATTCATATTGTGATCTTTGTTTCGTACAATGAGGCGGCACATAGTAATCATGTGACTTTATCTTTGCTTTACTTATCTTTATTTATCATGAAGTCTATGAATCAAGGCCACAAATGGGCATTATGGTCTTTATAATAGGATTCGGTCAGTTATAGGTGAACCGATTCGAGTCAACTGGTAAGGTTCAGAGTCTGACTCGAATCGAGTCAAATTGATTCAAAATTTGTCTATGGGTTTGGTTTGGTTGAATTGATCAGCCTGAACAGGTGGGTTTGACTGAATCGGATGATCTGAATCGGTTTGGTTAACTAGACCGATCGACCGTTCCTTCTGGTTCGGTCAAGTCAAACCGATCGACTTGGACCGGTCGATCATTTTTTGTGGGCCGGTCGATCGCTCTATAAGACCGGTTGACCGACTTGTTTATCGGAGATCCTGTCGGATCGATCGACCGTGCGCATGTAGCTGGTCGACCGATTTCTCTGTGTGACTGACAGTTCTTAGTGATCGGTCGGTTGATTTGGAGATCACGGGAACGCGCGGTGCGTGCCAGATCGATCGAGCGTTTGTAATATCGGTCGACCGCCCGTGAACTCGGATCTATCGACAATAAGTGGATGTCGACCGCCCCATAAAGATTGATGATATACAAATGAATAGATACGAGGCCCTTGCAGGATCGATTGACCGTTCATAGAACCGGTCGACCGGTCCCTGCGATAAAACATGATCGTCGATCATCTTTTCCGATTTCGACGGCCTTTCGATCATTAAAATACGATGATTCAAATACGAAGAATGAAGGTAACAATCTCAAGATCATGATGGACTATTACTATGCATCAAACAATCAATATTTCTTCGTCTAAGGGGAACTCTATGGTACCTTTTTTCGAATGATTTGAGTTCGCTGACGTTTCTCATGTTGTCCGTCCGATCGTCGGTCGTTCTTGGCCGATGGGAAGGTTCGCCTCAGCCTCGTGAATGTCGAGGATGGCTTGTGTGCGTCGATCATAGACCGTTCGTCGCTGTTATCATCGTGCTATGTTTTTCGTGTCGGCAGTCGGAGTTGAAGAAGAAGAAGGAGAAGATGACAGATGGCAGTCGGGCGAGGGTGTCCAAGGGGGCGAGGGTTGCCCTCGCATCTCCTTTTATAGCATCGGTCGGCCGATCGTGGGACGCGATCAGGAGAGGGATTTCCTCCTCTGGTCGGCCGTTTCCTTTTTTTTTAATCCGATTTCATTTCGAATTTCCTTCATTAATTACCATTGGATTCAATTTTCGAATTCTTTCCTTCTATGGCATTTGCGGATGTTACATAAAAAGTAACCCATATATATGGGTCATCATGATTTGGCAGTTCACAAATAAATATCATCAAGATGTTTACAAATAAGTGTCTATTTATGAACTATCAGATCCAACGGTGACCCGTATATATGGGTCACTTTTTGCCCCACACAATCCTTATTCCCTAAATTTTATTATTTCAATAGAAAGAATTTGTGTTGGCCCCATTTAAGAGGTATTAAATTAAGCATCTTCCTATCATTAAGGATTGATCGAAAAAATATTCAGTTAATAGATTCATTATTCGTCGTAAATTCATTGATTATGAATAGAGGTCTTATGACGCCAAATCCAAATCCTTAAAAAGAATAGCACAATTGAATCCATATATATATATATATATATATATATATATATATGGATAAAATGGGGGTGTGTGCTTCACACCTTGTGAAGCAATATTTCAACCGTTCATATTAGATCGGACGACTCAAATTTGATCTGCTCAGATCTAATCAGATGCCATCCAGATTTGATCTGACAGGCGAGATTTATTTCGTGAGATGGACTCCTTACCCCCTTCTCTTTCTCTCTCTCTCTCTCTCTCACAATGTAGAGTTGCATACCTTTGAAACCCTCTCTCAGTCTCTCTATGCAGACCCGCGCCTCCATCGCCGGCCACCCTCCATCGTCGCCCATCCTCCATCCAGAATCGCGACGATCGACCCTTGCCCTAAATCCCTCGATCGCCGACCGCTCGCCCTCCCTCCCTCCCTCTCTCTCGATCTAGAATCACGCCGATCGACGCCTGCGACCCTCGCCTTAGATCCTTGATCGCCGACCGGTTGCCCTCTCTCTCGACGCAGAATCCCTAGATCCATTGATCATCGTCGCTTGCCCCCCTCTCTCTCGATCGAGAATCGCGCCGATCGACGCCGCCGACCCTCGCCCTAGATCCCTCGATTGCCGGCCGCTCACCCTCTCTATCTCCTTCTCTTGATCTAGAATCGCTTCGATCGACGCCGCCGACTCTCGCCCTAGATCCCTCAATCATCAGCTGCTTGCCCTCTCTCTCTCTCTATCTCTAGTTGCAGCTCCATCGGCCTCGCCATCACCTCACCTCGCCTTACCGTCGTCATGATCATCACCCTTGCTCGCCAGAGTTCGTCGGAGGGGAATCGGGGAGAAAGGGAGAGAGAGCAGAGGGAGAGGGAAGGAGAGAGCGTGATGCCAACATCTCGCAAAAATCTCACGAGATGACGTCAAAATATCGTGCATGATTATCTGACCATCAGATTTAATTTGGATGGTTGCAGATTTGCTTCACACACTATGAAGCGAAGGGTGATTCACACCCCCATTTTACCCTATATATATATATATACCTTGTAAAATAATGAAAATATCTTAGTCACAATTTTTTGTTAACTTTTTTTATTGAAGCTATCAGTTTTTATAAATACATTAATAATAATTTAGTTTTTAATTATTTAAAGTCACTTGCAGTTTTATTTATTCTTTGTTCTTTTTTTTCACATTTTCTTTTTACCTTTTACTAACGTCGCGATGTTTCATATTCCAAGTTTCCTTGTCTTCGCTCTTTTCATAAATTTATTCCTCGTTGTTGATTTGCTTCCTCTACTTTTTTCTTTCACCTTCATTTTTACAGCTTCATAATTTATATATTCCATCTTATATTTTATTTACCTTTTTTTTCCATCATTTACTTATGTATTTATTTATCAAGGTCGGAGCAGCGCAGGCCGCAGGGTGTTCGTTCGATTTCCGCGGTCGCCGCGAAGTGGTCGTCGCGGATTCCCGCAGCTTCGTCGCCGGCCAGGAGAACGTACTCCGGCTCTGTCTCCAGCTCTTCGTTTCCGCTCTTGAAAAAAAAAAAAAAATTCGCTTCCTTTGACAAAACGGTCTGCCGCTCTTCCGACTCCGATTAGAAACAGTAAACCGATTTGTGATAGGAACGCCCACTATAAAACTTGAGCAAGAGGCCCTCTCAAATTCCACCTAACTTTGGTGTTGAAGTGATCTCTGCTTCCATGGAGAGGACGACGACTCACGAGTCCGGTGCCGGCGGTAAAGTGTCAGAGGCGTCCCTTCCGGCGAGCTCCGGTCACACCCTACGGTGGCCCGGCGCCGGCATTGCGCGTCCCTGCCCTCGCTCACACCACCGATGCGCGCCTGCTGGGGGATGGCGCCAGGGGTTGCAGGTGGCTGGCGAAGATCGCTGATTCCGCCTCGACTGGCGCCTACAGGCTCTTCTCCTCTGTCTTCCGCAAGACGGTTACCGGCGGCATGAATCCGAAATCACCAACTTTTGACCTTGAACAGCTGCAGAAGCCGAGGACCAGGTTCCAGTTTGATCAGTTGCTACATACAAGACCTGTGGAGCGGAATACATCGACGCTATCCCAGGAGATAAGACGGACGAATCTTTTAAAGCCAAGATCTATCACGGCTCCCAGACTTACTCAGAAAGCCTACATAATGCCACAATTGCCATGCTCGAAGCTTCCGATTCCTTCGACAGCCCCGGCCATGGCTTGGAGCCCCTCGGTTGATCACTACGTTCGGCCCTGGCCACCAAAATCAGATATTAACCAGACAAGAACACGAGCGAGGTCGGTTTTGGATCATCATACAAGCTCCATTGTCCAACTTGGCAGGCTAATTCGCCTGCAGTCTTCGACCATGGCTTCGAGTCCCTCGGTCGATAACTACTTTCGGCCCTCGCCCTCGCCACGAAAGTCAGATGTTAAACAGAGAAGAAAACGAGCAAGGTCGGCTTTGGATTATCATACAAGCTCCATTGTCCCACTTCGCAGCTTCGCCTGACGTCTTCGACAGCTCCGGCCATGGACAGGAGTTCCTCGGTTGATGAATCCGTTCGGCCCTCGCCACCAAAGTCAGATGCCAAACAGACAAGAAAACGAGCGAGGCCGGTTTGGGGGTTATCATACAAGCTCCATGGTCCCACTTCGCAGGCTTCGGCTGACGTCTAATATGATGATGCTTCCCTCAACGCATTCGTCTCCCTCGACGTCTTCTCGCAGTCAGGAGCGGAATGGTGCAATGAACACTAGTGCGGTTGCTTCTGTTTGCATTGTGCCTATTCCACCACAGTCCAGTGAAACAGCAAGAAGAATACTGGAGCAGCTTGACAATGACAATGGTGAACTGCAGTCTCCTTCAAAAGGGAAATCGTCTGAACTGAAAGTTACTGAAGAAGAGGAGTCGCCATGTAGGTTAACATATGAGGACATGCAACACGAAAGGGAACTCGGAAGCAATGTTCATTGTAATAATAACCAGCAGATAGAGCTTGCAAGTGATTCCTTCCATGAGGACCTGAGAAGTTCAAGTGATCAGGCGCATGCTCCAGTTCAGCTGACACCTGAAGTGAATCCAGCTAAATTCATCCTAGATGTCAAAACTAACATGGAATCTTCAGCACCCGCAGTTTCAAATGAATCCATTTCTGCACAGAAGAAGCCATCTTTCTGTATCAGCCTCCCTGACGATTTGCTTGCATCGGATTATGATGACTGCAGTACAACCGAATCTGCACAGAAGCCAGCTTTCTGTATCAGCCTCCCTGACGATTTGCTTGACTTGGATGATGATGATGACTACAGTACAACCGAATCTGTCTAGATGTCAAATCTAGCAAGGAATCTTCGTAACTTTCAGTTTCAAGTGGATCAACTTCTGAAAAATAGAAACCATCTTTCCGTATGGGCGTTCCCGAAGATTCAATCGACTTTGATGATGATGACTGAACCACAAATGATTCTTCTAGCTCTCCTACGAACAAAGATAAGGCAAAGCGAGATTTCGCAATAAAGAAGGATAGAAGTTGATGATCGAGAAGTAGGTCTACCATCTTCGAGTGGCCGTTGAGGCCTCCAATGTTGTTCCATTACATGCATCAAATTTACAGACATGTCATACGTGTTTAAGTTCAATTTTTGTAAATGCCAAATTGTTAATGATGAAGTAATAGTTATTAATTGGTTTATTTGATGAGCCCAAAGGTCCATTTGTTTACTGGGATATGTTTCTCCATGCGTTTCAATTTAATTACCTCTTTTTGTGGATCATATTTGCAAAAAGAAAAAAAAAGAAAAAACTTGATAGCATTATACATTGTAACACAGTTATGTGTAATGGAAAAGCACAAATGAGCCAAACATCTATAGTGCGTCCCTCCATGGCTATTAAGCATTGTACTAATTCAGAGTCGGAGAAAAAGAAAAAGAACAAAAAGCGATAAATATATGTTCTTTCTTCTGACGAAAGGTGGAAAATGGGACGAGGAATTATAAATAAACTAGCGCTAAAAGGAAAACTATGACACAAATATCAATTATAAAAATGTGAAAAAGGACAAGAAAATACCGTTTAACCAGTGAAAACTTATATAAATAAAATAGTAGCAATAAATAAATGCAACTGAATACTAACAAGAAATACTAATTTAATTATTTATAATTAATAAATTTATAGAAATAAACAGAATATTATCCCCATGGCCGTCAGCATCTCAAATTTCAATTCCCGAATATTTTTCGTTTTTCTTTTTTCCTTTGTTTCCACGGCCTCTAAACCGCCGTCTGCTGCTGCGCAAAAACGCGACGATGGCGGCATCTCTGCTCCTCCTTCCTCCTCCGTGCCCGTTCGCGTTCACATCCTCGCGGAATCCTCTCCAATTCCGGCGGTCGATGCTTTTCCCAAGTCACTCCCGTTATGACAGATTGCCGTTCATCATGCCTTGTAACAGAGCCGCCGCCGTTGTGCTCGCACCGTCCAGTTGGAGCCTCGGAATGGAGCGGCGGAGGGGCTTGAGAAGTTTGTCCGTGAACTGTTCGACGGCTGACCCCAACGATGCGAGCGCAGGGGGGTCGGCCGCCGCTAAGTGGGCGTCGCGGATTTTTCCGCGAGGCCTTGTTGCCGATCCGGAGAACGTCCTGAGGCTCATCTCCGGCGCCACGTCCAGCCCCATATGTCAGTTCATCGATTCTCCCCGCACCTTTCTCCACTCCGTCGACCCCCGGATTAAACTGGTAATCGTTAATTGTCGCTCTTCCTTTCCACCCTTAGAAAAAAAAAGTCTCTTTCCTAACTTTTATGTGACTGACGTTTGTTTTAGGATGGGGAAAGAATAATAAAGTCGCCTCATGTTTGCTCTATTCCGTTTTAATATTTCTTTCAACCTCAAATGGAAGTGGAGTGGGAACGAGGGAAAGATAAAAGTAACAAATATGAGAAACAAAATCGTCTAAATACAGTTATCATTCAACCTTCATTTTCATTCAGTCATATCATTCAAACAAGAATAATTCTCCTTCATTCTCTTCCATCTTCTTCTCATCTTTTTTCTTTTTTCCCGTCCCTTATTCTTAATTACTCTCCAACCAAACGAACTCTTACAATGCTTTCTCAGTGTCATTTGTACAAACATTTAGGTGTGCGTACATATCTGTGTCCTTGTGCTAGTTTTGATGCCGTTAGAGTTTCTTTTTCCATTAATTCGTGCTCTTTCTTTTGTTGATTGGAATGCATCCTTAGGGCCAATATTGGAGCGTTTTAAATCTTTAGAAATTATCTCTTATGGAGGATTTCACTGTAAATGTTTTTGTTTCCAAGTTTTCAGTGCCATTTATACAAGTGATACTGGGGTCTGTATGTTTATAATAATGACATGATCATTTGCAGATTTTACTTAATAAATGATCATATTCTGTAACATTGGTTTGCTTGTTTAGGGTACATTTGTTGAAACACTTTGTGGAGGGTCAAGGTGGTGGTAGAAATTGTTAAAACAAAGTTGATTGAAACTGTAATTTGATTACCCTTCTATGCATCTCTTCTCTGCTTTTGCTCTTCTATTGTCTTATTGATTTCCTGATCTTCTTTTCTTACTTTAAACCATTTATCTAAGATTTAAAACTAGTTAACATGGTTTTGGCTGGTTGTTCTTCTTGGAGTTTGACAGTGCATTAAGTCTTTCAGTAGTCTTTCCTAATCCATGTCAGTTTACACATTTCAAGTATTAAAAAGCTGAATCAAATGGTCAGTTCATGCAGTTCATATAGGAGAAGTAGCCAATTAACCACAATGAAGGCCTAATTTTCTGTGTCTATGGTACAAGCTATTCAAGTTCGTACTGGCTTGCACATATCTGAACTGGAACTTTGAAACCAACTACATTAATACCAAAGCATAGTATTCTGATTTTCTACTTATTTTATAACTCTCAAAGAAAAGTCTGGTACCATACTGGTACATCAGCGGTACACGCTGTAGTCCTGAATGTCATGTATTTTGAACCTTCATGCATCTGTTGGCTGATGATTTCTCATTTAATCCAAGATTTCTCGTCGATAAATGATGGTTAATAATGCAGGTACGAGTTGATGTGATAACCATTCAATAGTATTTTTCTGATGACATTGATTTACCTTCTTCATCTCTCATTAGTTATCTTCGGTTGAAGTTTTTGCTATAGGCATTGATACTTGTCCTCTAAATTATGCTCTATTTGCAGATATGGCTGCTTGCTCTTGTTATCCTGCCTGCAAGATCACACATTTACATGCGTTTTGGTTTGGTCTTATACCTAAGTATATTGTCTGTTTGCGTTCTACCAACACAAATTTGGAAGGTAAGTTTGATCATGATTCTTGTCCTCTATTTGCAGAAATTTAACCTTGAATGCTCATGATAATGCAAACTGTTTTATGGACGGTTTTCTTTTTTGTATCATACATGTGCTTTATTTCAATATAAGATAATTAGGTTTTTGGATTAAGATTTTATTTGAGCAGGATCTCATCCCATTTTGTTGGTAGTTGGTACAACGTCCAACAACTCGATTAATTTTGATAGATGTACGAGTTGGCACTTTTGTTTTGTGCATGAAAACATGTACCTAGAAGCTAACAGGCCATGACTGATCCAGTTTGGGGGAATTGAACTGTTAAGGTATAACCAACCCCCTTTCAGTAAGGGACACCTCTTATTACTTCTTGTTATAGGACTGAAGTCAATTTATACCACTTCAGCCATTTTCTTGTTGGCTTGGCGCGCGCACACACTGAAACAGAAAGTTCAGAAAGATGTCTTGAATATTTTCAGAGAGATGAGAATGGGACTTCACGTTGATGTTATCAAGTGTGATTTGGCTCATAGAGACACACAAAATGACACCAACCACCATTTACAATCAATAAGTTCATGCAACTCCTTTGAAAAAAGAAACAGTTCATGTAACTTGTCGGCGCTCAAGAGGCATGGATGTTAATCCTGTTAAACTATGCTCAAGCAAAAACTGATATTAAGAGTCAGATGAGACTCGTAATGCAGTGTACTTAGAACTCTGTTGAGTTAAAGTTTGACAACCTGGGTACTCAACTTTAATGGTTTCTCCTAAACTTTTGCAGTAGTACTTGTCTATGATCCCATACACTTGTATCCATAATACATACTTACGAATTACGATGTAATCTATAGTATCCCAGGTAATCTCATGTATCCATCGATCTTATCAACAAAAAGGTGATCTCATATATGTTTGTAAATTTAAAATACATATCACAATATTGGGATCTGAAATATTCTTTTCATGTTTAAACAGACTAAGAGATGACATTCTATCAGCACTTGAAGTAATCGTATTTCTAGATGAGCAACCTAAATAGACTTGTCCTCATATTTGCTTCATTTTCATTCATGAATTACCTTAAAAAAGCAGATGTCACAGTTTCCTTATATTGTGGTACTTTCTTTTTTTGTTTTCTTTTATAGTGGCTTTGCAACCAGATATTTATATATTATTAGATTGACCTTCTGAAAAGCAAGTGTACATTTTTTCCTGTAGGATCAATTGAGTAGAGTGACCTTGATTTCTGGATTTTTATTTATTATGCTGGGATTTGGTTCAGATGGTGTACCCTCTCTTACCCAGTTAAGAACGCCTCCTCCTTCAGTAACAGGATTAGCGAATTTACCATCATCCTTATCAAATTATTCTTATATGATCATGAAGCTAGGCCCACTACAGTTCACAAGGAAAGGCCTTTCTGTGGCTAGTACATCTGCATGCTTATCCTTTACCGTAAGATTCTTTCACTTTGAAGCTTCTTTTTCTGATAGTTTATGAAATATTTTGCCTGATAATTTTTTGAAATAAAAGGTAATGTAAATTGTTATTTGGGTGACCTGTTTCTTCCGGCAGTTTGGAAAATCTGTTGTACGAGCTGACTACCTCACCCTACGTAGAGGTTTTATCATGGTATTTTATCTTTGTAATGAAATATGTCAGAGGAACTTAAGCACTCTAAGATCTTGGCTTTATAAGGCATGACTACCAACTGCTATTTTCTTCCATACAAAAGGAAGTTATTTGGGTTTTTTTTTCTGCCTAATATGTAACATCCCCGACTAGTGCGTGATATTATTCGCTCTAGGCCTTGGCTTGCATGGTTTTGTCAAAATGCATCATAACTAGTCCAAGCTATGTTCTTTTATATACATAACATCTCTTTCGTGCCTCATTACATCAAACATAAGGGATCAATTGGCTTAAGCAAATTTTCTCTGTTCATTGTCCCAATCATTACATCAAACTCCGCCTATGTTTTATAGCCGGTCCCAAGCCCGGATAAAGGATGAGGGTTGTGTTAGGTCCCGACAGCCAGCGTAAAATCCTGTCGAATCTCATAAACATGGATCAACGAATATGGCGTCGTATGATCCATGTAGCCGACCCCACCTAGTGGGATAAGGCTTTGTTGTTGTTGTTGTTGTAAAAGGTAATGTAAATTGGTGTTTACTGTGGCAATGCATGTCATATTATGTCAAAGCTGTCAATTTATGGTGTTTTTTTTTTCATTATTGCTCCCACCTCCACAGTGATGTGCTTTCCTACACACCCCTAATAGTTGAGTTCATTTTAAGGGATCCTTTTACCTATTGATCTTTTACCTTAAATGAAATCATTGTTTGTATTTTGTTGAGAACTTAACCCACAACTTTGAGAAAAGTAGCTTTGAAGCCTTGCCTTTAAAATGCGATAGATTAGTTGATGACTTAAGTAATAAGGTCTGATGTTTAATCAATTGTTAGTGAACCTTAAGGATAAGCTCCATGGTCCTTCAAAAGGTTTAAAGACACGTCCAGATAGTTCACAGGCGCATATAAAAATTTTTCTCGATTCAAAATGTTTCATATGCGTCGGATAAGAAATTATCTGTGAGAAATTGGATGCCAGTGGTCGAAAGAGTTGAGCGACGACTTGAAGGGTGGAAATCCAGGTTACTATCTAGAGGAAGGTGGTTAGTTCTTGTCAAATCCATAGTCTCTGCCATGCCCGTCTACTTTTTGCCAATGCTCTGGATTCCTGAAAAAGTTGTCAAACGCATTGATCAACTCCAAAGACAATTTGTCTGGAAGCATTCAGGAACTCACAGAAGAGAGGTTGCTCTAGTTGCATGGGAGAATGTGTGTCGTTTGACGAGTGCTGGTGGCCTGGGGATACGACATAATCGCTTTGTTGTCCAAATGGGTCCACAGGATTATGGGTGACAAAAAGGACTTATGGTGGACTGTTATTACTGCTTGCCATGGTAGAACCCTCTCCTGGGAATCAAGGGCTAATCTTGTCCACGGCTGTTCGTCATTTTGGAGGGGTCTCACCAAGACTATTCAAGATCAAACTTTTTTTCTTAGCAGAGCTGGGCGATGGTACTGATTTTCGATTCTGGGAGGATAACTGGACAAACCGGGGTACTTTATCAGGCGTGTATCCTTGCCTATATGTGTTAGCAGTTGATCAAAGGACAATGGTTTCTCAATGTTGGTGTGGTGATAGGAATGGCACTGGGGAGGGGTCATGGATGCCTATGTTCAGATCTCCACTATCTGACCAAAGGACTACGGATCTGTTGAGCCTTCTTGATCGTCTAGCTGGGCTGAGAGTGATTCCAGGACAAATGGATGGATGGGTTTGTGCTTCTGGACAGTTCAGTGTGAAAAGGGTGTACACATTGCTGGAGGGTTCGGACCAGCAACCATATGATGCAGTAGTCATGGACTGTAGGTTGATTTGGCGTTTAAGAATCCCACTACGAATTCGGATATTTGCTTGGCTACTCCGAAAACATCGGTTGCTAATGAAGGCTCATCGAATGTGTTGGGCACCTGCTGAGGATTCGTCATGTGTCTTCTGCTCAAACGAATTGAAGATTCTGCACATTTCTTCTTTGGGTGTGTGTGGTCCAGACAAGTGTAGTCTGATTTGGGCGTGATGACAATTGGACTCAACGTCGGAAGACATATTCTGGGCATCGTTCAGGGGTGCTGGTAATGTAGATCATGAACTACATACATATGTATCATCCAACAAAAGGGTGACATCTATAGCTGTATTATGGGCCATATGGAAACAACGCAACGAAACATTGTTCAGTGAGACAGGGTGTATGTGGAGAATATGGTGCAGACAGCCCGGCGTCATATTAAAGACTAGAGAGAATTATGATATGTGCTTGTAACTCTGGACATTCCTTCTTGTAACCTATAAGTAAAATTTTAATAAATGGATGATTGACCCAGTGTCAACATCCTATTTTTCTTTAAAAAAAAATGTTGAAACACAAAATAGTCATTATAGAGATATCTTCGTTCATCCTATAATTTTGCAACATTGAAAGCCTCGTGCAGTATTAGCCATATCTTCCAAGCATACACTATTCAACTTGGACTCTTGGATTATACACCTTTCTTTTGTAAACTTAACAGTATCTGCAAGACATTGTGGGTGAAATTCCCTTGGCTCTGTGGCAAATCAGGGTTACCCAAAGCCTTTCTGAATATTCTTCACTTTTAGAATTCCATGTGTTGTTCTTACTGCTCCTGCAAACGTCATTATACTTATCATGCCAGAACAGTTCTGTTTACATTTTGGTCAGAATTCTTGGTCAGATTTATACTAACAAATTACCAAGTTCTAGTGTTTTTGTTTTTCTCTTGGTGAAACTGATCTATATTCATCATGTTTTTTTTTTCGTGAAAGATCTTCCAAAGTGCAAGTCTGTGTTTAGCTACAACAACACCCGAGCAGCTGGCATCTGCACTGTGGTGGTTTATGATTCCTTTGGCTCGAATTGGTGTTCCAGTTTCTGAGATAGTACTTACTCTACTCCTTTCTCTCAGATTCATCAATCTTGTCTTTGATGAGGTACATTTGTGATAGTAATTGCAATGAATACATATGCATATTCCTTTTTGCCAACTTTGTTCCCATTTAAAATACTTCTGTTTTGTAACAAAAAATCGCACGAGTCTGGAAAGAATGAATTTTCCTTTCACTTACCAACATTTGTATATATTCTTAATTTGCTCTTCCTGATAATGGTAAGGTACGGAATGCTGCATTAGGAATTGTAGCACGTCGGATATGCTGGAATCAGTTGACATTGGTTGAAACATTGGATGGTATTCACCTTTTCTTTCCTTCATTTATATTATGTTATGCCATATTGAACTGCAGCATTTTATTTATTTGTGCCTATGCACATGCTATCTTGTTGGTGTTAGTTGACTGCAACAACTTGTAAGGAGAAAATTGCATAGAGAAGCCCCTTCCTGTTGTTCTTTTATTACTTCAGTAATGTTATGAAGTCATTTGGTTGCTTGCAACTATAACATTTTTTAGGGAAAGAGATGTTATTTAGAGGATATTATACGTCACATTTAATTTTTGTCCAGTGAGTGGAGGGTTGGGTAGTATCTTATCCAACGTATCCACACCCCTTTGGGCTTTCATTTTTCGTTTTTTGATTCAAACTTGCACATTTCATAGTTTCTTTATTAATACGAAATGGATGTTTACTCAGTATCCATCCATTCTCTTTAAAGAAAATAATGTTCTAGCTTTATATCAATGCACCATCTGTGTATTCCTTCTCTTATGATCTTCAACGAGTAGAGGCATATCAATGCTCAAATTCTACATTGAATTAGTAATGAAATATTCTCATTTAGGTAGTATCAATGGAACCAAGTGAAAATGAGTCTTTTATCATGCTTGACAGGGATGTTGGTTAAGTAGCAATTTGATTTGAAGTTCCGACCAACTTATACAAATAAGTGTGCCTTTTTATTTTCCATAATGTCTAGAATTTTTAATTGCTTTATCCTATTAATGGACATACAAAGGAAGAGAATACAAGGCAATAATGGGAAAAATGAATGGAAGGAATACTTTTTAGGAGGGATTTCTAGTCTTCCACAAGAAAAGGGTGGAAGATTGTTTTTCTTTTTTTGAGGAGAAAAAAAGGATGACTACTAGGAAGAAGACTGTTTTCCTTGTGTTGTTCACATCAATGATGGTCGTGAATGATATTCCTACATCAATGATGGTTGTGGGGGGTAGCAGTGAACAGTCTGCACACTTGTTCTAGGGCAAAGGACAAGATGAACTGGAAAAGATATGTGATTGTTTTGTAATTTTCACTAAACATGCATGATATGATCCATTGATTTCATGACTTGTATCTTGATATTGACCTTTGGCCATAATGAGATAGTGACATATATTAAACATTAATTAGAGAATACAGAAAAATAAACCTAGATCTTCTCCTATTGAAACGGCCAAGAAACTTGGGAAAGATGAGTTTCTTGTTTTTGAATGAAAAGACAAGTTTCATGCACCATTACTACATTTTTTGCCTATAAATGAAAATGTTTCTTCCTACCCACATAAATCTTCCATAGCCTACTTTTCATTTCACGATGTGCTCATTTGCTAGACTATTTAAGAACAAAGTACTCCACCATGCTCTCTTTGTTATTGTTGAACTGATGCAGGTTGAGTTTAATAACCTGACTGCATTCAAATAACACATTTTTTATTACTTTTTGGATTTTGTGCAGTCTTTTTTATGTACGTCCGTCGCATCTTCAAAAATATCTTCAGCCATGCCGAGCAAATATCCAAGGTTAGTTTTTCAATATTATATGCTTCTGCTGACAAATCTTACAAATATATATTCTCGATCTTGATGCTGGAAATTAATTGGAGGCAATCATAATGCAAATGTAATGATATTATGCGAGACATAAGGTCTCTAACTTTGCAAGGCACGTGGGTATATGATCTTTAAATTTGTGGATCTTTCTCAAAAAACAAATTGTGGAAATCCTAGATGAACTTAGATAATTTATTTATATTGGATGCTGCAGATATTAGACATGTAACATATGAGTTATTCTTGAACATCCATTTGATTCATATGGTCACATTATGATTTACAGATCATTTTAATTAGAAAGCTTCTCCGTAACATGAGTCTTGGCGCTGAACAATTAGATTTGAGTTTTCGTGATATCTTCTATGATGATAAAGCATAGCACTTATATGATTTTAGACTTTTTGGATTTTTGTGACTTCATAACCTCATACAGCACCTCATTTGAGAAGAAGTGCTATGGATGATTGAATATTTTCTCAGATTTATTAGCTTGCAAGCTTTTAGTTTATGCTAGCTTAGTCTAGGTTTACATGTCAGAGCCTTTTGTTCCTGGATGAAACAGTTGGGGTTCATCTCCATCATAACTCAACTTTTTTGGGGAAAATGTTGTTGTTCCTACTTCAATCCTTGAATCTAAGCCTTGAAATCTTAAGCTGTGTTTAGAAGAGCTTTTCTCTTGCTTCACAGTATAAGTTTTCTTAATTGACATTTGATAACAAAATTTTCCTCTTTATATTTGAGCACATATTGCTTTCTCCAAAAGTCAAGTGAATACGCAAAATACATAATCATGGATCTCTCTATAATGCATAACAAACTTCATGCAATTTTTTCGACAGGCAATGGTTGCTAGAGGCTTCCGTGGTGACAGCGATACACACAAGATTTACCTTTTCTCCGAACATTCACTTGGCATTTCAGATCTCCTCTCGATCATTTGCCTTCTTTGTCTAGTAGGTGCTGCCATCCTGTCAGAACTGCTCCTTGTCTAACGAATCAATTCTTTTACATTCTTAACAAATCCAGGGTTGGGTATAATCATGACTATTTTCTCAAAGTCTCCTTATGATCAAATCTCGTGGCCTGTTTCTCAAGATGAAGGAAGGGGGACAAGGTCTCCTGTTTCAATGCTGCCCAATTGTGTAAGTTTGATGTATATAGAAGTATGCAGTTCTCCAAGGCCCGACTACAGCAAATACGGAAAAATGCTAACCCAAGCTGGAAAGACTCCTAGCCTTTACTCGAACCTCAAGGAGGTGTAATTCTCTTGGTGCTCGTTCAAGTTGTGTGGCACTAATTTGTGGTGTTAGATACACTCATTACAATTGATGGGAAAACCCTGATCATAGCCTAACTTTTGCTGCTCCTTTCATTGATTCGGCATCCTTTATTGGTACTATCGACCGTGCTTCCAGTTAATGCATTCCTGGTAGAAGACTTGTTATGATAAGCCAAGTCGAACCATGCATTGTTGAAGTTATCGTATTCTTGGCAAAGCGTAACCTCGAATGCTTTGGAAACATCTCTGTGGACGACTCTGGTTGAAGGGATGGAGTGGACGACTTCTGTGATTAAACTGTGCTCGTACTTTTTCTTGCTAGTATGTTCCTTTCCTTTTATTCTAAGCCGTGAAGCAATGAGGAACCCACATTTAGGTGCACTTTATAGACATATTAATCATTATGTACGATACATATACTTTCAATGTTATACATAATCGGGTTAGATCTAGCTGGAAGAGAGGAGAAAGATTTAATTATCTAATATTTTTATTATGTCATCATCATTTTATTATCTATTTTGAATATTTTTTTTAAATTTAAATAGCATTTTAATATCTCTAAAAGGAGTATACAGCTCATTTTTTTAGGTCGAAAATTTTGCTATACATGTATTGTATGCGCTGTACATTCAAAGCCCCCTTTTAATATATATCGACTAGAGGTGAGTCTGACTTGGGATCGGATAATCGACTCTGTTCAACTATTCTTGGAAAAGAAATAAAAAAGGAATAAATTTGTATTTATATTCTTTAATTTTTTTTAAGAATATCTATGCATAAATAATTATGGTGCGGTCAAAATAGCAGCGAGACACCGGTTGAGATGAGCAGACGACTGTTAAATATTAACGATCAGAGTGATTGTAATGGTTTAATTATATATTTAAAAAAAAGTGTTTGGGAAAAAATTAATGAGTTAATAGAATAAATTATTATTATTTTATTTATATCTATCTCGTAACTTTTATTGTAAGTTTACATAATTGTTTTACATTAAACATATTGTTACCTTGAATATTAGATTTGAATAAGTAAAAATAATAACATGATATAATTTTGTTATCTTCATTCCAATATGCCGGTCCGCGGTAAAGTCTTTTTTTCTTTTGCCATGGAGACACTCCTTTCGTCGGCTTAAATTAAGAGCAAAAAGACTTAGCGCATGTGTCCATGAGTTGTACGATTGCAAGTGAAATTTATATGCCGGTCCGCTAGTTTCTTAGGGTGATAATATCATAATACTATCACTTCTAAAATTATTACTATCACTCTTTCATGTGAATTGTGAATGACAAATAATATATTTTGGGATGGTCACCGACTCACCCATTTCTTATACAGAGATGAACTCAAAAAAAAAAAAAATAACAAAAGCATAGACTCACAGCAAGCTCCAAGTTTACTGATAACTTCATTTTTCTTGCACTCTACAGAAACTCTTAGTTATCTTATTTACTACTAGCAATGGCACAACGGGCTGCACCCTGAGCTCACTGGATACAACTGCTGCTAGAGCAAAAGCATGCATGCTACATATTGCTAAATTATAGGAGGAATGAACTAAGCAGCTTTTGCTGGCACAGGAATTGGCACCCCGGATTCTGAAGTCAGGGCTTTGTATGCATTTTGAATTCTTCGGGTAACAGGACCAACTTCTCCATTCCCGATTGTCCGGCCGTCGATCATTACGACCTGCAAAAGATCAGAATACTTATATGTCCTTCGTTCAGTATCTTCCCCTATTTTTCTCTGGGTTCAATAACCAGATTAATCAACGGAAAATATTTTCCAATTTGATCCCCAACAAAATGTTGTACAAAGCTTAGGGAATCAAGAGGAAACATTTTCATCTCCCACACTCCGTCCTCTGTTCTATGTGGGGGAATTTTTTTTCACAACAAAATGTTTCGATTAACTACATCCTAAAAATGTTGCATGAAATACATGTTGCTCTAGCCAACCAAGTCAAGACTCTTTTCCTTGAAATGAAACTTTCTCATATTACCATCTATTGGAGTGAAAGGAAAGGTAACTTTCGTATATTAGATATATCTAACAGCACGCACAGTGCTGTTTTTGTGAGGGATGAACACCCAACCAAACTAACTGCAGAGAGAGAACATTTAAAGGAAAAGAGGTTCAACGGCTAATTAAATAGACTAAAATAAGAGAGGTGTAATTATTGAACGCAAATTGGTTGTACCTGTGTGGCACTTCATGAATAAAAGCTTAATCTTTCTATTTCTTTAAGGTGCTATTGATTTCGGATTTCCATCTTATCTACCAAACAAAAATGCAACGTGCATGAAAGTAGTTAAGGTTTCATTGTGATTTATTTTCTAAGCAGAAAAGAGACTACTAATATAATTTCAGATATATTATAAGCTAAATTTCCAGATTCTTAGGAATCATAAGGTTTACATCATGTTATGGATCCTTAACTGTAAGCATCTTTATTGCTAAAAACAACACAGATAAAACTGTCGCAACTTTCACATACATCATGCCATGAGATAATAACAAAAAGCCGGATTTTTCTTTTGAGAAGGAAAAGCCAGATATTCTGATGAGAGAAAAAGGGCAATTTAGTAAGATATTGCTAGACAAAAGGACTCACCGGTGTGAGCTCACCCATTGTTCCAGTAGTCCACACCTACAAATGACAAAACTCAGAATTAGGGAGAATTTCCATTTCTAATCAGCACTCTCTAAGCTTTACCACTGGATGGAGAAGAAAACAAGCTCCTTGAACAGCTTTGATATTGGAAGCCATAAAGCTATACTTTTGTCATCGAAATGAAATATAACATGACATAAGAAAGATGATATGCAAGAGGGAACAGGGAAACAACTGCAAAATGGTGAATGAATAAAGTGTTGAAAGGTAAATCAATCAAACAAATGGTGAGTCACAATATCATGCTTAATGGGAAAAGATGCAAGCAACTGTGAAATACATCATGTAATAAAGACTTCATGTCAAATTTGTGTACCTCGTCAGCGGTGTGAAACTCGGATAGACTTATGCGTCGCTCATGTAGAATCAGATTTTCTTTTACAACAAGATCCATAACCTGATGTGGAGGACAAAGGAAAACCATTTATAGGAAGATTCCGACTTTTAATACCACAAAAGGCTTGATTTAGTCCCATTGTTGACTTGCAGGTCCTGTTAACTTAACCAAATTTTTCAGAAAAGTAACTTGGGAATTTCTTAAAAGTAATCCTAGAAATAAGAAATTTAATCTACATTATCCTTGAGTTCTTTGTGGATACTCTGTTAGTGAAATGAACTACAGGATAAGTTTCAATGTAATAACATCTCAAAAAATAGTTAATGTAATAAATTTGAGGGAACTCACAGTTGCTCGAGTTATGCCAGGAAGGCAGTAATCAGCATGTGGTGTGGATACTTGTCCTTTCTTCACAAGAAACTGCGAAAACATGTGCTTGAAGTTATGATGCCAATATGGTCAGATATGCCTAACATCATTCAATGATTCCTTACAATGTTTGTTGCATTGGTTTCAGAGACGAAACCATCTTGGTCCAGCATTATGGAGTCATCAGCGTTGGCAAGATTCCCTTCTATCTGCAGTTAAATGATCTAGTCAAGTCAGCCAAGAATAGCAAACATATGAAGTGTCATAAGAATAGAGAAATTTGTGATTAAAGGATCAACCTTAGCCAATATATTGTTAATAAGATTGTTGTGATGAATCTTGGAATCTATGCACTGAAAGATGAACGGAAACAGATCAGTCGAAAACGATCAATTGACACACATGAATGTGACTCTTAGAGGGATACATTCCAGAATAAGCTAAACTGAGGCCACTGGCGCACATCAAATAAATATTAAAATAATGAATGTAAACTCTGCTGATGTAAGAATGTAAAGAAAGAAAAACATTTTTGTCGATATTATGGTCGTGTAACACCCCATGTCAAGCATATTAAGTACATCATATGGTAAATGTTTCAAACTGTCTTCGCTTATATATCAGTCCAGGAACATATATTTGTCATGATAGGCAAGATAGTTTGCAGTAAAGCTCTCCAAGAACCATGAAGTGAAGAAGCATAAAAAATCTTACATTTGGTGAATTTCGACGAGTAGTTGCTGTAACTAATTTGATGCCACCTGAATTATCATAGACTGGTGGCTTCCACTCAGCAAGCACTGCATTAATCAAGTACATTATGGTGATGAAATATAGGATATCATTGATGGATAAAAATGTAAAAATCCAGAATGACAAGATCCATCAGAAGCGACAATAGTAGATGTTTTGTGAAATTTGTTTGTATATTCATCCAGAAAACAGGAATTTTCCCACAGTAAGAATATCATACAAGGGCATAATTGAAAATATGATCATGCACAGCTTGTATGTGTAATGACTTGTTATCGTCATCTACTTGTCTAACCATTTGCATGACTGATACAAGATGGTTAACCTTATTACTTGCTTCAGACTTAATTTCTTAGATCTTGATCACATTGCTTCTTGACATGGACAAGGGTAGGTTCTCTTTGGAATTTTCAATCATTTTCCATTAATACAACTATGTTTGACATATCCATTTCGTCCTCAAATTATTTTCTCATGCCATATACTTACACAGTATTTATAGCCGGTCCCAAGCCCGGATAAAGGAGGAGGATTGTGTTAGGCCCCGACAGCCAGCATAAAATCCTGTCGAATCTTATGAATATGGATCAATCGTATGATCCATGTAGCCGACCCCACCTAGTGGGATAAGGCTTTGTTGTTGTTGATATACTTACACAGTATATTAAAATTATTTTATTGTTACTACATTGTTGGTTAACTTGATTCTATCAGCCTATGTCCTCATGAATTATATTCTGCAACTGTTAGTTGGCAAAAGGATGTTAGATACACCAATAATTTACTCGGACAAACTTTGGCATGAAATTAGTCTAATGATAGATTGCTCCATCAACAGGGAAACCAAAGTATTAACAAAAAGACAAATAATCAAACAAGATATTAATGGGGCCTAATAAAAAATGTTGGTAAAATGAGTGTGCCTTTTAAGTTGTATTTTACATAACACTGTGCCCATATAATACATATACTCTCTGTTACTTGACATATCATTTTTTATGATGTATATAAAGTAACACTCTACACTAAAGAAATACGTTGTAAGATACAACGCAAGAAAACCGTTGTATTCCTTGTGGACAAATAAAAAAATTACTAGAAAGACAATGTCATGTAAGAAGGCAGTTGGGAGAGTAACTTAAGTACCAATCAAAGTGCATCCATACAGGTTAAAAGCTGGACTCATGCCTGAAGTCACCTGAGAAAAGTGCATAAGAGATATGTCGAATTATTTCCTATAAACTTAGAGGATGATAAACATTATTGGCTTGAAAGAAATTACCTTATTGCCGCGAGTTAATGTGAGCCTAATGTGAGCATTATCTAACATTCCATTAGAAATAAGTGTTCTGAAAACAGCTTCTTTTATCTGAAATTTGAAACCATAAACATGAGTCAGACATGATAATTTATCTCATAACAATAAAACCTAGGGAACACAATATATTGCATTCTAGTTAATAACTAAATAGATCACAACGTTCTCTAAACATAAAGCTATATCTTGCAAGCTTCAAAATGAGAAGACAAAGCAATATAAGATACCACCTCTTCCCTGTCTGGGACATTGCTGAACGCCAAAGCTTTGGCTGAGTCAAACAATCTAAATAGCAGAAAGAATTTATTAAATACGAAGCAGTCTAACATAATAATACTTTTCAAGGAGATCTCAATCACTCGCCTATCCAAATGTTCTTCAAGTTTGAAAACTTTTCCTTTATAAACACGGAGTCCCTCCCATACTGCATCACCACCTTGTACCACTGAATCAAGTACCGAGACCTTGAAGAACAAGTTGAGAAAAGTACGATGAAGATAAAGCTATTTGTTTTACTGGATGCAAAATAGAGTTAACTTAGCACTATATGTTTGTTTACCTTGGCGCTAGCACGAGGTAAAATTTCATCCCCAACCCAAACAAGCAGTTTCTCATTAGCTGGCACAGGAAGACGAGGTAGAGGGAGAGAAGGTCGGAGCGAGGAGGTCAGTTTCCTAGTGCGAGATCTGAGCATGTTGTAGAATGGCAGACTTTGTTCTAGTAAATCATAAAGTTCGAGTGGAAATGGCTGCAATGGAAGAAAAATAACGAGCAAAGGTTAACGGATGTCATAAAATTACTATAAAGTTATTTCATGTCAGCTAGAAAGGTTTGCTGAACCATTACAGAACAATGCTGCATATCAAATTTAGTAAAAATCAATTAAGATTGAGGCAATTATTGTATTTAAAAACAATTCTTTGGTTTTTTTAGATAAATGTCTAAAAGTAATTGTGCTAACTCCGCCTATGTTTTATAGCTGGTCCCAAGCCCGGATAAAGGAGGAGGGTTGTGTTAGGCCCCGACAGCCAGCATAAAACCCTGTCGAATCTCATGAACATGGATCAACGAAGCGTCGATCCATGTAGCCGACCCCACCTAGTGGGATAAGGCTTTGTTGTTGTTGTTATTGTTGTTGTCTAAAAGTAATTGTGCTGAAGTTATTACCGCAGACTGCAGATTCGTTCTCTGGAAACCAGTAGACTTATGCACACTTCCGTACCACCAAGGAGCCCAAATTCCATCATATGGTTTTGCACCAGCTTCCCACCTGATTACTCCGTGTAAGCAAGAAGTTCATAAAATCAGAGAAGGGATCAAAGCTCAAGCATGATACATTACAGAAAGTATGTTATTTCCTTTTATGCTAACAAGGGATACTCTATGACTAGGATAGAACAGCCTAAAAAATAGGTTAGAACTACATATTCATATGGCCACTAAATGAGTTTAATACTGCAAATAATCTGGAAGATGCTTCTCATCTTCTTTAAGAACTTTCTGAGACATGAATCACATATAAGTCTCAGCACATTACTGCCTGCAAAATATAAGCAAAAACTTTTGTTCCTTATTATTTATAGTCTGCTAATCATTAGCATTTCGAACTGCATGTTAGTGAGAGCCTTGTCATAATCCTTTATACATAAGCACTCAGATATTACGAATAAAATTAAACTATTCTCTACATGTTTAATTATTCAAGTTTTCTGAGAGGTATCTGACTTTATCTATGTGGAATAAGTATGAGTATGGTACTAGTAGGGGCCAATGTACCATCTAGGGGTACTCCACAGAGGCTTCAAGAGGTCTTCACGTTACCAGAGGCCTTTATTCTCTAACATGGTTTTCCAACTAAGCAAAATCCAGAAATAAATGCCAGAAATATGGCTGAAGTGATTGAATTGGCCGATTTTAACTAAAGAGGTCATCAACTATTTCTAATAAATCTAACTTTAACATACACACGTCTGTAAGTGTATACTTGATATAGGGTAAAAGAAATGTGTAGTTCCCTTAAAAGGAAAAAAAAGAAGTATGTCCTAGTACAACATAGAACTCCGCCTATGTTTTATAGCCGGTCCCAAGCCCGGATAAAGGAGGAGGGTTGTGTTAGGCCCCGACAGCCAGCGTAAAACCCTGTCGAATCTCATGAACATGGATCAACGAAACGTCGTATGATCCATGTAGCCGACCCCACCTAATGGGATAAGGCTTTGTTGTTGTTGTTGTCCTAGTACAACATAGCCCTTTTCTGGTTACTAAGTAGGGAATGGGATTGTGAATTTGTTTCATTTGGGATCCACATCTCCACTAGCTATCTTGTTGCACACTTGCACATCGTCCAAGTCATAATACAAACTGAATGACGAACTATTTGTGATTTTTCTCTCTCCTGTAAAAAAAGATCTTAAAGAATTTTTTATTATTTTAAACATGTATAAGCATGTCTATAGACGATCATACTTGTTTTGCTGCAGAGTTATGCACTCCACTGGGATTGGATCCCTCCCAATCCATGGCTTAGGCCTCCCACTCCCAATCCCATGCTTAGCCCTCCCATTTCAAATAGACTCATTGGCTCATGAGGTGGACCCTCGTCATCGAGTGCCTTGAGCAAAGAATTCAAGGGTGGAAGTCCAGGCTATTATCAAGAGGTGGACCATTAGTTTTTGTTTGGCAATTAACCAACGGAGGGTTGTGTACCTGATCAAGATAATTAATATAACATGTTCTTCTCTCATTAAACTCCGCCTATGTTTTATAGCCGGTCCCAAGCCCGGATAAAGGAGGAGGGTTCTGTTAGGCCCCGACAGCCAGCGTAAAACCCTGTCGAATCTCATGAACATGGATCAACGAAGTCGTATGATCTATGTAGCCGACCCCACCTAGTGGGATAAGGCTTTGTTGTTGTTGTTGTTGTGTTGTTCTTCTCTCATCAAAGTGTATAAACTAAGATGTCTTGTTTCTAAATAATTAGTATAGCATGTTTCTTTCACCTGACATACTTGGTAGGAAGCACCATATTATATAATTTTAATGGATGGAAGACATCACACATAAACAGTTTAAAGATTTTGTATTCACCATACCTGAGCATTGATTCTTGAAAAGGAATCTCCAAGTCCTCACAAAGACCATGCAGGACACCCTGCACCGAGAGGAACAAAGAACAAAACTGAGCCTTCCCTTGGTCTTTAGTATTAAAAAAATTCAATTGTTTTTCAAAGAGATTTCTTCTCACAACTTTATTTTACAAATGTTTCAAAAGAGAATGTAGTACTGTCACTTGAAATCCAATGCTTTGATATCAAAATCCAAGATAAACCCTACACATCTTAGTGTCATTTTAACAAAACAAGGGATAACTGATGAGTTGTACAGGCCTCTTGATTTACCTAGACACTTAGTCAGAGAACAAATGAATCGAATATTTTCTTGATTAAAGTTAAGATTCACTATGTCAGGCTTCATATTCAGTTCTTATCCAACTTGCATCAGTTTCTATAATCAGAGAAAGTATCTAGATTCCAGCGCAGTAGAAGTTCCAAGCAATGGGATATGTAATGATATATATTGACATAAAATGAATTACTCTTTACTCTCTATTTGAGGAGTATAAGTAAAGAAAGAAAGTCAAAAAGAAAAGAAAAACCTAATATGTGGGAAGTAACAGGATGCAGAACTGCGGTACAGATGTTTGTGTTTGAGGAGAAAGAAAGAGATGCAGAAGTAAAGCATTAGGGATCAGGGGGAGTTGGAAACAACCAACCAGTTGCCATTAGTAGGGTGCAACGGAATCAATTGGAATCCATATTTAGCTTCCTCAAACTGGGTTCAAGGGAAAAAGCTGAGCTCAAGCTTAAGCTAGGCTGAGTTTGTTTATACTGAATTGAGCTAAAACTCATTGTCCATTAGGCTTGCTTATGTAGTTAGATTTCAAATATTATTGATTTTGAAAGATTCAAGTTAAGTACTATTTCAAATATTAAATTTATTTTGAGAGACATACTGTACATTTGAAAAGTACAATTGATTCAAAAATATCAAAAAATTACAAGTTCAATGAGGCTTGAGTCCGCTGAGTCAAATAAAGAAAAAGATTAACCAATCTTTCTTTCTGAAGGGGGTAAAGGTAATTACATCTCCTGAGTCTTGAGTATCCACCCATTTTGTATAAAAACTTAACTAAACTTGCTTGGACATTAGCATGATTAAGGTCAAGGTCAATAGGTTAGTTAAATCAGAGGGTTTCTTCTCTCATAAAACTGAGGCTTTTGACGAATCGAGAGCAAGTAACTGACTCATTTGCACAATTAGTGCCACAGGTAAAGAGAAAAAAATGAACAAGAAAGGTTGATCCGCACATGATGGAAGTGATGAAGGAAAAGGAGAATGAGTAGAGAAATAAAACTTCGACGCAAGAAATTAATATTCTTGTCATGTCAAGCAAAATATAAGGTTTACTTATCATTTTAAACATAACCTCCCAACAGCATGTGGATGACACTTGAAATATGATGCTGTGTAAATTATGCAATGGCAGGGGACCTGCTTTGAAAGCACCCAGGATAATATGTCATTGGTATGAGTTCCTGGAATTTCCTTTTAGGCATCTTTTGAAAGGAAATTTTTTCCACCATAAACTCCTATCTCACTCATACATACCAATGACTTAGTACTGATTTATTGACCATTAAAGTAGAGACACTATCATTCTGGCTTTTCATAATTTCATAAATATTAAAAATGGCAAATTAACACATTCTTGAAAGAAAAAATTGTGACTAGTTACCTCAGGATCCCTCAGTAAATCATCAGCATCAATTATAGGTGGAGATTTTCCAAGCTCACAGAGTTCGATATATATTGATGCAAGGTCTCCAAGACCTAGCTCTAAAAAGGATGGTCGTACAACTTTATTGAAGGACAGCTGTTACATCCAAAAACTTTATTCAACATTGCACTCATTAATTACAAAATTATCAAACAAAATAGTGAACAGTGAGAAATATGTTTGAATTAAAAGATCGTTACTTATTGACTTCTTTGCATAGCATTTTAGACAACTGCTGTATCCAGGAAATGGAATGGCTGAGACAATGTAAATGATATTGTGCCTTACCAAGATGTTGAGGGGACTGCGTATCAGTATAAAATGTTTTCCATTCTTCATCAAATTATTTGACAAGTTCGGAAGGCGCTGTTTTGAAATATGCTACAAAATAAAAAAAGGCAAAGTTAGATAGTGTTCTACAATAAAACAATCTCAAAGCGTATATCACAAGAAGATGCAATAGTTAAGTTGCTCATTCATTATATGAAAGTCATAGTTTCGAGCCACAGAAATAACCTCTCTGTAAAATCATGGGAGGCTGTATACATATGCTCTCACCTCATTAATAGTCAGAAAAAAGCATTCAACGCATGTGGTATTCCTTCAACCATTTACCTCTTAAGAACTAAGGAAAGTCAGATCAAAGGGCATTCTCAATGATAATTGTAGGCATGGTTGGCTTTATTTGAGTACTCATCAGAGACATGCATAAAACATGGTAGATCAAAACGAGTTATCATGGAAACAGGTTTGACTGTCCACAATTTCTGGGGACTAGCTAATGGAAAGAGAGCAAAATTGGCATGTAGTTAAGGAATAAATGAAAATTGGGAAATGACTAAGGAAAATAGAGATAAGTTGAGCCTATGGAAATTCATGTTTATAATCTTGAGGGCAAGATATGTACACTCTAACAGTTGACTATAACTGAGAGACACATGATGGAATGTTCTTGTTGCGCTTGATGAAACAAGTGTTAAATAATGCCTTGAATCCTACTTTAACTGGAAATCTCTTTGGATCCAAAGAAGTAATAGAGAGACTTTGAGAGATGCTTGGACGAGAAGTGCAAGGTCGGAAGGATTCCTACTTCTAGTAGGAATAGGAGTCGGCCGGTTTCCGATATCGAGAAGGATATGGCGGATTCTTGGAGGGCCGAGCTCCCTTCTGGACCGAAGAGCACTTGAATATGGAGTCTGGACGTGGAGGAAGACTTGAAGACAACAGGGGCGCCTGGAGGAGTCCCAGTCCGAGTGGGACTCGGACTAGACAGCCAAGGCGCGCCCGGGCGTGGCGGGCGCCAGGTGGGCGCCTGGCCTAATTTGATTCCAGGGAGGAATTCAAGTTGGTCGAGATCTTCAAGGGTCTTCAGAAAATCAGATTTCTACTCCTAGTCCAAGGAGGTTTTTCTAGAAAAGGGACTTACATGCCTAGTAGGATTAGATCCTTAAGTTAGAGTAGGAGTTGTTTCTCCAAGGCCCTATAAAAGGACTTGTAATCAAGGCTTGTAAGACCATCCTGGATAATCCTGGATCAATCTGATCTTGTAATCCTCTTCTGTTTCTTCCATCTAATATAATTCTGTGTCGCCTTAAATTTCTCGGGTTTTCTCGCGATGCGTAATTTCTCTCGTGCAGAAATTCTAACAAATTGGTATCAGAGCGAGGCTTCATCATCGATCCTCCGTCAGGCGTAGAGATGGCATTGCACAACGTCAACGTCGAGAAATTTATAAGACGAAATAGTTTCAGTCTCTGGCAGATCAAGATACGGTCACTTTTTTGAAACAATAGGGAGTATGGACGCCGCTCGTGAACGTGTCGAAGAACAAACCGAAGGGAGACTCGAAGGGCAAAGAAAAGGAGTCCGACCTCGCAAGTTTGACGGCACAAGAAGAGAAGGCGTACTCTATGATCCTGTTGTGTCTGGCGGACGAGGTGATTACCGAAGTCGCTGATCAAGAAACGGCGACCGGTGTGTGGTCGAAACTTAAGAGTCTCTACATGACCAAGTCTTTGACCAACAAGTTGTTGTTGAAGCAACGTCTGTTCACCCTCCGCATGCAATAAGGTACCCCTCTGAAAGATCATCTTGATCAGATAATACTCTGTTGATGGAATTACGAAATATAGATGTGAAGATTGAGGATGAAGATGCTGCCCTACTTCTGTTGGTGTCTCTTCCTCTGTCGTACGAAAATTTCGTATAATCTGTTATCATCGGAAGAGACATAATTACTCTGGAAGAAGTAAGATCGAGTCTACATACTCGTGAACTTCGTCATAGGGCGTCTGGCGAGGCTGTGAAAAATCAGAACAGGGATTGGCGGCGGCAGAGAGTGTTAGATATCTGATTGTAGGATTCAATTCAAGGTGGAGATTTGTTAAATAATGCCTTGAATCCTACTTTAACTGGAAATCTGTTTGGATCCAAAGAAGTAATAGAGAGACTTTGAGAGATGCTTGGACGAGAAGTGCAAGGTCGGAAGGATTCCTACTTCTAGTAGGAATAGGAGTCGGCCAGTTTCCGATATCGAGAAGGATATGGCGGATTCTTGGAGGGCCGAGCTCCCTTCTGGACCGAAGAGCACTTGGATATAGAGTCTGGACGTGGAGGAAGACTTGAAGACAGCAGGGGCGCCTGGAGGAGTCCCAGTCCGAGTGGGACTCGGACTGGACAGCCAGGGCGCGCCCGGGCGTGGCGGGCGCCAGGTGGGCGCCTAGCTCAATTTGATTCCAGGGAGGAATTCAAGTTGATCAAGATCTTCAAGGGTCTTCAGAAAATCAGATTTCTACTCCTAGTCCAAGGAGGTTTTTCTAGAGAAGGAACTTACATGCCTAGTAGGATTAGGTCCTTAAGTTAGAGTAGGAGTTGTTTCTCCAAGGCCCTATAAAAGGACTTGTAATCAAGGCTTGTAAGACCATCCTGGATAATCCTGGATCAATCTGAACTTGTAATCCTCTTCTGTTTCTTCCATCTAATATAATTCTGTGTCGCCTTAAATTTCTCGAGTTTTCTCGCGATGCGTAATTTCTCTCGTGCAGAAATTCTAACAACAAGCATGGGCATGAAAGCTAATATCTTATCACATCACATGGCATAATAATCCGAAAGAAATAAAAATTAACTTAAGGACAGAGAAAGGGTACCTTACAGTATCTATACTTCTTTTCCCCCGGCCCTAAAATCACCTCATTTACAATCACATTACAATCAGAATCCTGTGGAAGAACCATTATAAGAGGCAGAAACAAGAACTCAAATCAAGCACAAGCATGATAAGCATACCACTTTTGAAAGGAGTTCGTCGCGATAGGGCCTGTCCACGCCAGTAATCCTCAAGAAGTTTGCGTACAGAGGTTCGTCGAGCACCTCAATGTCATCCCTCTAGACATAGCAGAGTAACAAAATGAGCCATTTGAACATACAAATTGCAGTAATCAAGAAACAAAATCGACTTCACCAACTAAACATCCCACATTTTCCCCATCGCATCACATGAATTCCACTACCGTTTATATGACACACTAAAGATGACTGTAACCAAAAATATAAAAAAAATCAAGAAAGGCAATAAATAACCAAGAAGCAGCACATTGATCTGTCACATTTTTTTCCAGTTACAAATGGTACATTAGCCATCTTCTTCATACTACTCAACAATGGGACCTGAGAAACCCAACTCCATCAAAAAGGGATTTACCAAGTCAAATGCCTCAACAACCTTCCACAACTAGAATATCCCCATCCACATGATCTGCTAAAAAGGGATTGGAACCGAAACCATGAATCTTTCAACGAGGAGAGGACTGACTTCTCATTCCCGACAGAAACACAAGTCGCAGTTCACAGACCGAACAATCACGGCCGACCAACCGAGGGAACTCTGGATTGGAAATGCGGAGCAGGGATACCTGAGCGAAGGAGTACATAAGGCTGGTGCTGAGTGACCTGGGAGCCGACCAGGAATTGATCACCTCCACCTTCTCCCCCTCCCCCTTTTCTGGAGCCATGGACAGTGATCTCTCTCTCTCTCGTACACACGCACGCACACAGTTGTTCTCCGGTTTGCTCAGTAGCTGAAACCGATGACGCCTCTGCCTCGAGAACAATGATCTATTCGAATAAAACCCCAGCTCGAGAGAAGCCGCTGTTTGTAACTCAACAGCAAACAGCTCTTCTGAAAATATATTGGCTGAGAAATGGGTCCCGCAGGTGTCCGACTCAAACGATTGGCTACCAGCTGTTGACGACCCTAACAGCGCATCCCAGTTTTGCGTTGAAACTACTATTATTATTTTAAATGGTGAACTGCTGCCTGCAGCTTTAACGCAAAATCTCATATGGCGACAAAACGACCGGAAACGCCACGTCGGAGGGCACTCCGCTTTTGCCATTTTTCTCTTTTGCCACCTTTTTAATGAAAACTAATGGGGGAAAAAGATATTTGGAATCTTCTTATCGTAATTTTTTATTTTTAAGGATATTATTTTTTAATTATCTCATCCTTTACGTAGCAATTAATTTTTGTCCCAAAAAAAATTTAACAAATAAGAGTTGAGCAAATTCTCTCATCCGAAAAGTTATATTTAGTAATTATCCACCACCTTGTTGGAATATTGATTCATAAGTGTGTGACTCAGCAATGTATCCTTTTGTTTTGGTAACTAAGGTATGATACTATTATATGATGGCATATATGTGTACTTAATGACAGTGTGTGCCAAGAAGTACGAATTATTTTATGTTTATTAAATAATTTTACTTTATGAATCACACGGTATGAGAGAAAAGAAAAAGAAAAAAATAAAATGAGTTAAAATAAAAGGATGTCGTCGCATCAAACCCAAAAAAATATCACGTGACTCCGATTTCACTCATTTCGTTTCTATCTCGAAACCTAGTTTTGGGGGTGTTTGACGGAACCGGACGGAACAAGGGCGTGATTTCGCCCCGGTTCCGCAAACAAATACAGCCCATTAGAATAAGTATCTCGCGACAATTTTTGGGAGGATGTCCCACCTTCGGACCTCGTCCCTTTTTTGTACTATGATCAATATGGTCTTCCTTAAATGAATTTCAATTTTTTTAAAAAAATATCTCACGCAAAAATTATCCATATAACGTGTTAGGTCATCGTTTCACTATCTATAAATAAAGTGCCTATTTATAACGATCTTAAAAGTATTGAATCGTGCATGTTTGTGAGCCGTACGATTCAATGACAAGTCATATATATATAAGGGTGTTCAAATTGGGTCGAGTCATCGAATCCAGGATTCGATGAACACCCCTATGTCGAGTCATCGGATCCAGGATTCGATGAACACCCCTATATATATAGATCAATTTTTGTCACGCATAATCCTTATTCCATTATATGATACATATCACTCACCCCCCCCCCCCCCCCCCCCCCCCCCCTCCAAAAGTTCTTCACTCATTGTATATTACTAACTTTTAGGGGTGTTTTATTTATTTGGGTATTAGGATATTTCTTAGAAGGAAATTTTGGAGGATCAAGAATTGTTTTTAATATATATATATATATGCATATATAACACATTTGGGTGTAATAAATATGAATAAAATGAGAAACTAAAATTTCAAGGAATAAATCTCTTATATATGAAAGATTAGTTAATTTAAAACAATGTATTTAAAAATATATGGAATCCCTTATAAATCCCCCGTGACACCGTTTTTTTTAAGCTAACATAAGGATGGATGCTAGCTATTTTATAATGTAAAACTAACTTATTAGTTAATAGAAAAAACTCAAACTTTGGTGAAGATTGAGAAAAGCTTTTAACTTATAAGGCTGCATTTGACAGTGTTTTAACAAAAGAGCAGCGGTACAAAAACTTGATCACTTGATTGTGTAATTTTTTTTTAATCAAACATTTACTATCAAGAAAAAAGTGATCTTTCTCACAAAACAATGATGTCAAAGCACTCCCACACGCACTCTAATTATTTGAGATAGTAACTCATAAATAAAAAATTAAGCATAGTGTTCACAATCTTTTTGTGAATAAAATGTCTATGCAGCATATTTTTGTTTTGCATATATGTTTCATACATTTGAATATTTGAATCTATTATAATACTTCAACTTAACTATACTCGAAATATTATTGATGATACGGAATTACAGACATGTTTGCATACATACAACACACAATTGACTTCTTCGTTTATCTAATAACTTATTTAATTTGACCAAATAGATTTCTCGTTTATCGTTCTTGATAGTCTTGTAAATGGACAAAACTAAATCTAGGATTTTTTAACTTTGATATTTTCTAATTTTCTCTTGAATGGTCTTTTTGTCATTTTACATTCATCAGCTGCTAAAATTACTCATAGTTTTTTTTTTACTTTGTGTTTTTGGCTTGTCATTAAATCTATCATGAATTTTCTTTTAGGGAATGAATTAATTGATATTTTTTTCTCCAGTGCTAAAGAATGATATGGTTTTGCATGTGCTCTTCATTAAAATTTCTCTCCGCTAATTGCAGGATAATATGAACCTAGTGGTGAAATTAAGATATATCTGAATTCTTGATTATAATTAGATTAATTAATAGAATACTTTTATGACTATTTGAATAAAATTAAAATAGATTAATTTCAGTGCGCGGTTAAATTAAATATGAGAATTGTAATGACAAATAATTTTAAGAAAATAAATGCTAAGTTGAATAAAGAATTATGATAAATACGTTTGAATACGTAGCCATATTTTAAAAATATAATAAAATATTCTTTAAAAAGACATACGATGATATGTAACATTAAATTAATCTTATTTAAAATAAATAAAATATTTAAATATATTATATATGATTATCTCTGCATACTAAGACTTTTATAATTGAGCATAACCCGACAGAATGAGATCTAAATCTGTTAAAAAAAAGTATAATAAAACTTTTTTAGAATATGATAAGGCAATAAATATAAAAAAACTAATATATGTAAAGGATGCAGAACACTGTTTTTAGTTATCAAATTAATAAAATAATTATATTAATTTATTTTATTAGTTATATAGTGAACTTGATCATGACCAAAATTATAGGATTATCCTATATTTGTGATCAAATCTTTTTAATATATTTGACTAATTTAATCATCATGATTCATTTATTTTTATATGATATTTTTTATTATCAAAATAAGTCGTGTATGAATTATATGATTAATTTAATTATAAATCATAATCGTTAAATTACTTGAGTGAAAAAAATAATCGCTCTACGTGAATGCGAGGTGGCTCTGCATATTCACACGTAAAAAATAATATCAAATTAATCTTATTTATAATAAATATATTACATGAAATAAACAAAATATGTACAATAGCTGATTAGTTAGTTGGCTGATTAATGTTTTTGTATGATGATTAACATTTTGATTTACTAACTGAATAGGTTAATACTTATAATAATAAGTTAGGAGTTAATTAAAATGAACTTATAATTATATGATTTGATTAACTAGAAAATAAATGTTGAAATTCAAAGAAATTAAGAACATAAAAAGGAAAACGAAAAAAATTATGCCTGAGTGAAAGAGAGAGAGAGAGAGAAAGAGAATAGAGAGTTAAGTTAATACTTATAATAATAAGTTAGAAGTGGATTCAAATAAACTATAATTATATGATTTGGTTGACAAAAAAATAAGAAATGAAATTCTACATAAATTAATAACAAAAAAGGAAAATTTAAAAAGTGTGTGCGCGAGAGAGTGAGCGAAGAAAAAAAATGTCACAATTGAAGGCAAGAGGGGTTTCAACTGGGAGCTTCGATTCCCTCACCTTCGATTTTGTTCTTTCTTGAACAACACATCCTTTGAGAGAATCCATTGAAATCAGGTTGCGATTCCATATCAGGTTTACTCAAATGAGCATAAGCTTACCAAGCAATTCAAATTATAAAAATGTTGATATCAACTCATTGGATAGAAGAAAAAGAACTCAACCAATGTCATTTCTGCTGAAGCAGTACGCAAAAGCAAGCAACATGGCTTAAACACAATTGTAATACTTACCACTGATGCCTTTTTCTCGGCAAAAGTCGTGCTTCAATCCATAGATTTTGGAAAGTACCAGGTGCAGTTGCATCAATTTCTGGACTATCCCTGGTGAAAACTGAAGATGCTCTACTACTTCCCTTCATGCACACTGATTCAAAGAAAAACAAAAGGATGATATAGTTTCACAAAGCAGATACTGTCACCTGACCTTGCAGATTGAACACAACCACGAATACGGTGTTTCATCATGGCATATAACTGGAAATACTCCAGCATCACCTGGAATGGTAAGAGGATACATCTTGATATTTTCATTGCCTTTTTGCTAGTTCACTAAACAACCTAGCTGAAAATGGAAAAGAAAGACGATCCAACAACAACAAAACCTTATCCCACTAGGTGGGGTCGGCTACATGGATCATACGACGACATTCCGCTCTATTAGTAATATTCGTTGATCCATATTCATGCGATTCGACAGGATTTTACGCTGGCTGTCAGGGCCTAACACAACCCTCCTCCTTTATCCGGGCTTGGGACCGGCTAAAAAAGAAAGACGATAAAAAAATATAAAAAAAGGAAAAGGTGGTCTGTCACTATTGGAGTTATAAACTTGAGTCTGTTCACTAGTAAATTTTGTTCCAGAAATTACTCTGGCTCAAATGACTCACATTGCCACTTCTTTCGTATGCATTAATAATTTCACGATTCAGAAAACAATACCATGGCTCAACAGCTTATGCATCCCACCCAAATTTGCTGAAGATTACTTACAATCCAGTACTGAAAATATTTCACACCATGTACTAAACATCTCTTAAAAATCAAGAAGGAAACCAAGACACGTGAGAGAATTGCACATAGTCCACTAACACACTGCAAGTAAAAATCATATTATAAAACAACAGGTAGTAAGTGAACGTCATGACAGAAAGTCTTCTTGCAGCAGACATGCTGGCAAAGTTGTATTGACACAAATAAAACTGGCAATATCTAATCTTAAAATCTTTCACGAAAAAAGAGAGGATATCTGACTCAGATTTATTCCAATGACGTAGCAACTGTTTTATAACTTCACAGAAAAGAGCAAGTAGCATAAGGCGAGTGCCAACAAAATGTACAACGCCGTGCATGAACAAACATTAGAAGAATAGCCAAGGAATGTATGTAAAGTAGCATGAATACCAAAAAAAGAATTAACTTATCCAGGTGAAAGCTGGCTGAAAATTGAGAAATATATTGTAATCTGTCACAAACAACTGCTCCTACAATATTAACATGCAAGGGCAGGAACAAGGATCATCAACCCTTCATAATAACCTTGTCTTCAAGAGCTCAACTGTCCTGTCCTGGCTAAATGCTTCGTCATCAAAATTTTCGCTGGTGGAATTCTCTTGGCACATCATATTGTTTTCCTGCAACCGATTCAATCCAAGAACATCCCAATTAGCTGAACCGCCACGAGTCATGTTAGCTGCTGTTGAATCAATCAAAGTGCTGATATTCTCTGTATTTGGCCGCATATCATCATAGATAAGTCCACCTTTCTCCTCGTCTCTGATGGATGATGCATCAAAATTGAGATCCTGATCATAACCAAAACCGGCAGCAGATCCACCAATAGTTGGGTCATCTTCAGCTGCATTATAGCCAACATCATTAGCTATGCCACCATCAGACTGATCTGTAGGATCTTTCTTAGGCCTTTTCCATTTCTTTGTGGATGAGGTGCCATCATCTTCAAAATCTTCTTCTTCCCTATCTCTGTGCAGGTACACCCACAGTTTTCTATCACTATCAAATTGCACACAAGGATCACGCTCATAGTGTAGCCGATCCAAAGCTCCACTGACTACTTGATTCACTTGTGCATCAGATACATTTTCAACAATATATTGTGAATCTCTGATGAGAGTACAAACATCTGCTCTCGTACCAATACTACCAGGCAACCTAGCAGCAGCATCTCGAACAAGACAAAGAATAGTAACATGTGGTGGACGATCAGGTTTAAGCATGAAGTGGTCACGAGCTTTGGATGTTGGCTTACCACCGCCACGCCTAAGTGGAGCAACAATTGACTTTTTCCCATCTGCAGCTGTGTAGGAGAAGGCCCTATCAGGAACTAAGTACCTTAAAAGTTCCTCTCGACGAAAGTATGTCCTTACTTCATCAGAACTTGGACTGATAGTAATAAGACTCTTCTGGGCTCTTAGATCCTTAAATCTTTCCTTTTCATCCAAGCTTGAAAGCAGACATGCAGGAGGCGCAGGGAGACATCCAATTTGCTGAAGGGTCTCTTGACCACTTTTTAGCCAATTAGCAAAAGCATCAACCAATTTCACAAGCATTTTATGTGGAATACCCCATGCTTCTGGAGAATTTTCCTCAGCAGCTTCATTGTCATCGGATGAATCAGAGGAAACAGGTCCCATCCACAACCAGCTCTTATTTGATTTCTCATATACTACCAATGGTTTCCAACCCTTTGCTCCTAATGGTGCTGTCTTAGATGAGAAAATCTTCAGCACACCACGGATTAAATCATGAAGTGGTTCCTGGGTTTCAAGAATGCACGGATCCCCAGGGTTCGATCTAACTCGAAGAACAATATCTTGAACAGTGAGACAAGGCAAATCGCTTGGCCTTGCATGCTCTAAAGTATTCATATCCATGTTCTCAATAGAACTAGAGAGCATTGCGCCACCAGTATCTTGATGTACTTGGTTTTCTCTTATGCTCTGTCTGGACCCACTATCATCATTCTTAAGCTGGCTTCCACTCAAAGTGATATCTTCTGTTGTAAGAGTAATCATAGCCTTTCTGACAGCAGTAAGAAGGTGTACAATGGAAAAGGAAAAGCCAGTATGAATAGTGGGAGTGATAAGAACAAAAGGTCTTTTCTCTGGCATTGCCTCAGGCTCCAGTTCAGTTTCTTGTTCTGGAATAATTGGTTCTGGGGTTACTACTGTCACAGATTCAGTTGCTGCATCCGATTTCCTTTTTCCCTTCTTCTTAGTTACAGTAGCTTCCTCCATCTGATGCATTAAACTTGGCAGTATGTGGATAGATTCATCTAATTCATCAGGAGACTTTTCCTCAACCTTCCATTTTGGTTTTTTTGTCAACAAGTTGCATCCTAACAATGGCATACTTGGCATTTCTTGAGGAGAGCTATCAATTGCTTGAGAATCAGAGAACTCCATTCTGCCCCCTAATTTCTTGGCTTGAACTTTTTTGTCTTCTGATTTAGATGCCCCATCAACATTTTCGAAATATCCATCCAATGTGCCACTGCCATAATCATTAGCAAACAATGGCTGCTGAGGAGAATGATCCAGATCACTCATTGCTTTACGCTTTTTCTCAGCATTTGTCTTCCCTGATGACAGTTGTAACTTTTCATTGGGTTGTGTCACCAGGCTCTTCTTTATGAATTGGTCAGGTGCATGAACATTTTTATTTGCTTTACCTTTCTTTTTCATTTTAACAGTGACCAATTCTGTCTCTGGTACATGAACAAGTTCGCCACCATCAGGAAAGTCTGAACCTTTCCTGTCAACTTTTCCAAGCTTGGTACTTCTTTTAGCTTTATTAGTCAGTCTAAAACCTCCATATTGATGTTCGCCAAAATCAGCATTATGGTGATTCAGCTTCCTATCAGATGGAGTAATTTCTCCATCTTCTTCGACTTGTTCGGATGAATCAGATTCTGTCTCCCTGCTCTGATCAATCATAGTGGGAGCTCTTGAGTAATTCATGTCATCATAACTAACTGATGCATTTCTAGACTTCCCTTGTGGTGTCATAAATCGAGAATCCATGTGCAAATATGACTCTTGAATATTGGTTGGAGGGCTATTGTATGGCTCCGAATTCATCCCAAAACCAGATCTATGCTTACTACTTGCTTTCAGTTTCTTGCTCTTGTTGGTGCGGTCATTGAATTTAACCAAATGGTTTAAGGAGACAACTTCTTCCTGCGCTTTACTCTGCCACAAAGGTTGAGTCCCATTAGATATGTTAATCTGTTCTCTAGCAGGCAGCATTGACGCTCTCCTGGAAATTTTAGTTTTCTTCTTGCTGGAAGACTTTTCATTACTGTAAGAAGCTATAGTAACTGTCCGATCGGTACTCCGTTTCCCTTGATCATCAGAATAACCTTCTGGGTCTTCACCAACATACATGCTTTGATCATACCTATCAAGTAGCTCCTGTTTTTTTCCTGCCTTGAGCAAGCCAGTCCTAGCCAGTGGTCCCATCTTCATGCTTCTTTGCAATTGCACCCCATAACCACCCCCATCAATGTCATTACCATCATCACCAACATGTTTTCGACTGGCTCCTTTGCCCCATCCTGAAACCAGACCATGCTGAGGAAACTCCCCTAATGGCACTGCTGCCCTGGTATTCAAGCCCACATGATGCTTTGACGAGGCACGTCGAGATATCCCAGCATATTCTTTCTGCGCCAACTTGGGAGCTGCGATCTTCAGGACCCCTTTTGGATTCTCTTTTCCAAACCTTGCCAGTTCAGTAGACCTCACACCACTTCCATACGTTCTGACATCAATCGATGCACCTTGTCGATCATTTATCTTAATCTTCTTATGACGTGAGTACAGCCTATCATCTGAACCTGCACTCTCTGAGTCCGTTGCAAACTTTGCATTTCTGACATCATTTCCATAACCTATAGGCTTCTGGCTTTTTAGAATATTCAAAAGCCGAAGTCTTTCATCAATTCCATACCCAGGACAGTTCTTCCATGCATCCTTTATCCGGACCAGACGCCCTACCATGGAGTTCTGGTACCTACGCAGGTAATGGTAATGTTCACGTCGTTTAAGAAAGTTCAAGCCCCGCCCATAGAGGACAATCCTGGGGTCACAAAGCCCACCCTTAAGCTGGCTGAAGAGCGTTGCGAGGGGGTTGCCGAAGTGGAAGTTCTTCCCAGTGAACAGCTCCTTGAGGGTGCGGCTAAAAGATTCCTGCTCTTCGAAGTCTGGAAGATACTCTGCAAGCGCAAAACGCTCGTCCTCCGTCAAGCACTCATTCCAGGTGTCCAACGACAGTACGCCTCCAAGGTCCGGGAGATCGTAGAGTTCAAGCGGTATGCTGCATGTCTGATTTCCAACCTGACACAGCAGAGTTCCCGGCTCCCCCAGCTCCGAGAGATCGAATTCGTCTGATTCCATCCCGGAGTCCACAACATCCGAGGCCACGGCATCGCCTCCGTCGTTGGTCTTCTCCGAAGACGCAGCCGAGGTCGACGGCGACGGGGATGAGTCGCCGCCGCCGTCGTCCTCCTCGGCGGAGACGCTCCCGGGGCCTCCACCAGTAGACGCGCCAAATCCCGCGGCGGCGGCGCCGTGAAGAGACGAAACCCTGCAATCGCCGTTCTTGACGATCGCCATGGAAAGCTCCGATCTCCGACGCAAAGAACGCCTAAGCCCGCCGGAAAACCAAAGAATCGAATCAAATTCCAAGGCGTAAACAGAACAGAGGACGAAGGAAATACCGAAACGTCGGAACCCTAGAGAAGAAGAAGCAACGACGCACCTGCGAGGGAGGATGAAGAAGATGCGGCGGCGGCGGCTGCTGCTGCAGTCGATGCGTCCTGCGAAGGAAGGAGAGAAGGAGCGGTGGAGGAGGAGGACGGTGGATTAGGGTTTGGTTTTGGGGCTGCGGAGAGGGAGGGATAAATAATATATAGGGGACGTGGAATTTGGGTGGGGGAGAGAGAGAAAGAGAAGGGTTGGGGTTGGAAGAGGGGGGAGGAGAGAGAAAGAGAGAAGAAGAGAGAAAGGGAGAGGAGGAGGAAGACGGGGCGGGGGAGAAGAGAAGGCGAGCGAACTGGGAGGGGGGAGGTTATGAGTTCACACACGTGCGAATGCGGGTGCGGGAGAACTCAAAATCGGAGTGAGCGCGCCTTTGTGGTCCGAGTCCGACGCCGACCGGGGGTTCGATCCTGAGTCCATCACTTCTAAAAATTTAACGCCACGTCGATGATGTTAAATTTTAAATTTTTCATTTTTTTTACTATGGTAGCCAATAATTTTTTTACATCACATAAAATTAATGTTGATTGACATAAATTTTAAATCCATAAAAATTGACAAAAAAGGGTCTCGTTCTTCTACTTTAATGGCAGCGGCGTAAAAAATTTAACAGGTCCCTTTCTTATTTATAGTATTATTCTATGAAGCGTTATTTTCTTATTATTAATGTAACAATTCTGTATGATTTAATTATTTGACATATTTCAAAGTTTAGCGTTTAGTTTTATATTTTTCTTGTAATATTAAATATATTTGTAATAAGTTTTATTATATTATTTGAATTTAAAATGTTATGAGTTATGACAGTAAAGTATGGTCTTAAAAAATTATCAAATTTTTTTCTAAATAATCTTAACATTTTTTTTATTTTTTTATATTGATCTGAACTGAGAAAAAAAATAATGAGTGAACTTTTAGATTAAAGTAACGTTCCTGAGAGCACCTACAAACTAATCAAGATATTTCTTCGACGGGTACTGTGCGAATACAACTTGCAAACTACACATAATTTAAAAAATGGGATTTAAAAAAAAAAGGATTCAGATATTTTCGTCAGGTACGCAAAAGCATTTTTCTTCAAATTTTATTCATTTTTGCATAGCACAGATTTGACTCAACAAAGATAATTTGAATCGAGTCGATTATTTTAAAGCCTATAATTAAATTTGGGACTCGATTACTTTCGGATCGAATAACGGATTCAGGTTGAATGATTCGTAGCCCACTGATTCCATACTCGATCCGATAAATTGAAAATTATAAATATCAATAAAATAAGATAAAAAAATAATCAATTGTAAATTACTTATGTTTTTTTAGTTTCAAGATTTCTCATTAATTTCTTTTAATTTTAGCATTATTATATAAGGAGTTTGTAAGCACTTTTTGGTGTAGTGTGCGTAACGCACTGCATACGTGAAAAAAAAAATGAGTCACGAGTTTAATGATAAAACTGTTTCATGTCCTGCATTGCACAGAAAAAAAAAGACCATGGGAGTAATATATCTTTTTCTACATTACTCGGCAATATATATATATATATATATATATATATAATGCAAAAGGTATCACTTACTAAATTAATTATACATTATATTATTTATTATGTACAAGTAATAGGGGAGTAAGAAAAGATTTATATGACTCGATAAAATAAAAGAATTAAGAGACCAAATATGATTTATAATGATCTTTTAATGTAGCGAAATCATCCTGCTCAAATTAAGGTCTCATACAAAAAAAAAAATCGTAGAAATTAAAAGAACATATTTCTATTTAGTAATTTGTATGTATATAATTAACTCATAAATAATTAGTTTTTTATTATTAGTATAATATTTTTTTATAAATGTAACATGTTCCTATCATATTATGGAACTATAATTTAATAATTTTTGTACTATATCATATATTTAGTTATAAAATTAAATATGTTTATATTAAATTTAATTTATTATATTTTAAAATAATAATTTATTAAATTAGAAATATGAAAAACCTGATTTCTTAAAGGGTGATATTTCTTTTTTAAATAAAATTTGGTGTGCCTTTTTTAGTTTAAAAAACTGACTGGAAAAATAGTAAATGATGTTTTGAATATAAAACTAACTCGACCTCAACCGCTTACAACCCTGTAATATGTCTAACATTTAAATAACATCTATAGAAAATTCATACCTTTTACTATAATATATTCATTTTTTAATATTATGATGATGACAACGATAAGAATAAATTTTCTTTTAGTTGTTGTGAGCATTATACAAATTTTATATCTTTTATATTTTATTTGTGAAATACTGGAAAGGGGAAATGTATAAAACATATAAAAAATATATTGCCTCACAAACACCTCGGCTTAAGTGCATATCAATTATCAATCTACATTGCTAATAAATTTATATTGTGTACAAATTAAATAAATTACACAAAATAGTACGGTGGACTTGTGTAATTTTAAGTTTAGATCACCACAATCTAAAAGTTCCTATTGTTATTTTTTTAATATTTCATTTTCATAGGTTACCTTTTTTAGGGAAAGATGACATTTTAGAAATATCAATGTTTGCATATATTTTTAAGTAAATAATTACTCGGTCCAAATAAAGGGCGTAAGAAAATTTTAATCAAACCAAAAAAATGACCCAAAAAACAGTAAATACAAAATCCAATTAAAAATTATGTTGATCATTTTTTAAATAATTAAAACCACCTAAATAAATTAGGATTTCCAATGAAAAAAATTGGAAGGGTACGATCCGAATCAAATATATTTTAAAAATAGTATTCAACTTTCAAATAATGTTTTCTAGTTTTACATTTTCTTTTACCCATATTTGTTGGATTATGTATATTGTTAACTTATTATAATGTAGTTAAACTTGAATATTATCAAGTTATTAATATACTTTAATAATTGTATAAAATTGACTATAATATGGATAAAATTATGGTGTTTTCTATTCATCAAATTTTCATCCAACTATGCTAAATTATTTGAGAGAGAAAAAATGATTCAATCGTAAATTATTGAATGAAGATCTAATGGTGTAAAAGATAAGAAATAAAGTGACATTGAGAGCATCATCATTAAACTCATTTTGAATTATGATGTGATAATATGTTAGTTTAATTTATTTACATAAAAAATTTGAACTTATAGTTAAAACATTTTTTAAAACATCTAATACAATGTCCAGATGTATTTTATATCTATACTTTTTTTAAAAAAATATTATTTTAAGGTAGATTTCCGATTTAAAAAAAATGAGATCGATTCTAAGTCATTTTTTTCTAGAAAGGTATTTTAGGGTTTAAAAATCAACTAAAATTTAAAGGATAATTTTTTCATAGTAAAAATTGTCCGACCCGAATCACTTTCACCCTTAGGTCTGGAATCTTACTTTAAAATATAAATGCTTAGCTTTTATATTACAACAAAGGCATATCATACAAAAAAAATCATTTCACCTTAAGTTCGAATTCTTAATTTTTGTAGTCCAACTAATTCAGAGTAAAAAGATATGACAATAAAAAATTATTCCCCGATCAACTCAATGATTTCAAGAATCATACTCAAAATTAATAACATTAGCCGATCATTTGGGATTCAACTTCGCTATCCCTTGAACCAACTAATGTGGTTTAAATTCTTAATGTTTTTATAATAGAAATTGTGGACTCAACCATTCCACACACACAAAATGTAATGCCTCACGTCAACATAAAAAAAAGAGAGAAAAAGAAGAAGATGAAGAGGAAATGGCTGAGCCCCTTTCCTCTCCCTCTTTTTCATTCCACCTTCTCTCTTCCTCTCCCCTCTTCAATGGAGGCTGACATTCGGAAATGGAGAGGCAGAGGACTTCAAGGGACATCTCCACCTCCATAAAACCCCCTGCCCTCACCTCTTTTCACGATTTTCCTTCATCTTTCTCTCACTCTTTGTTTCTCCCTTTCGACAACGCGCACAGACAGCAGTAGAGAGAGGCGTTCCGGCGAGCATTTTTCAGCGTGGACGATGTAGGACACATCAGCAGACGATAGCAAGCGACTTGAGGACGGACCACATGAGGACGAACCACAGATTCATAGGATTTAAGGTGTGAATTCGGGATCTTCTTCATAGATTAGTTTCTGAACGATTATGCATGCCTTAGGACTGAACTAGAAGTAGAATCCATGACCAATACGAGTAGAAAAACTTATTGTGTGATGCTTATAGAGTTGCAAATCTGTTTCAACGTTTTTACCCTTTGCTCGTGAGTTGGATTGTTTCAACTCAAACTTCGTACATGTGATGCATGTTTTATGAACATAGATAGATGAAAACCTCTACTTAGATGCGCGGAGTATGTAGCTCAAGAACTTCTGAAATGTCTGATTTCTTTTCTGCGAACTTGTTAAATGTAAATGAACGCTATAGATACCTATTCGAACTTGCTTAGTTAACTGCATGTGTAGATTTCTTCTTTATGGTTTAGATGATGCCTTAATTATGTTTACAAACTCATGAGATTGACATATGATCATTTTCATTATTAAAAGAAACGAAAGGATTCAAATATGTAAACTCTCGCAGTTTTCTGCGAAATGACGAACCTAGCTCGGGCTGCCCATAACTCGGCCCGGATCAACTCATCCCAGACAGATTTCTCCCCAACTTAGCTCGGATCCGCCACTGACGATGGATTGGCTCTGCTTGCACTAGCAACCCGGCCCGGGCTCTGCTTGACCCGACCCGGGTATTGATCGGGGAAGACGATCGGGCAGATCGACTTTTCTGACCCAATCATGCATCTAACTCGGCCGAGGTATGACCCTGACTCGGCCTGGTTCCTCCTATACTCGGCCCGAGTTTTGATCAACAGAATGATGAACTTACGATTCATGAACTCTTGTTTACATAATTGATCCCTAATAATTTTATGAAGTTATTTATGCTCAACAGAATCATGTTTACCCCTCTTATGCTTAAATGGAGCCAAACGAATGTAATGTCGACTCCATTATGATCCTCCATGAATGATGAACGATGATTCTTATGAACTTTATGAAGAATAATAATGAACCCTTATTATTTCTATGAAATGATAAATGATCGTATGCTCCCTCTTTGGACGACCGCTGAAAAGAACTAAAGATGAGTGACCATTCGACTTTCGGGTGTCCGATATGTTGACAGAGGGATTCAACCATAATCAAACTCTATGATTTTATTAAGTTTCTGTCCATGATTTGTTAAAGAAAGAAATGAATTTAAAGATGATTAAGAGCTATGCTCCATACGACTTTGATCAATCTTCGGATTGAAAGAGAAGTACACGATTCAGAGCTTTGCTCCTTACAGCCTTGATCGATCTTCGGATTAAAAAAGAGGTCCACTATGATGGGAAAGTTAAGCCAACCTTGAGCAGACACTTCCTCACGGGTTACCATCTGTCATATCTAGAAGGGAATTCCTTTTTTCCGGATGTTTCCTCTTGGTACGATGTTATCCCAGCTCGACGAGACTAGTCGTTGCATTGATCCCCCACTGATCCATGATGGTCTAGATAGTAACACTACGAGTGCAGACAATGATATTCTCTGAAAGAATGAAAAGCTCTTTCAAAAAAAGAATAAATGAAATAATGAAAGAAAACAAAGAAAGAATGAATGAAAAGAACGAAAGAAGGAAAGGAATGAAAGGAAGGAAAGGAAAAGACATGAATCATGTTATGATCACTCCCTACTTTATGATCTACTTTTACATTTCATTATATGATCTCTTCATGCTTATTCTTCCAGACTGATGTATGATTTATACAAACTCACACTTAACTTTATGTTAACGGTTGAGCTTGTTCCTCTATGTGATACTCATAGGCAAGATAGTCAAGATCGGAATCTTACATAAGATCGAAAGGAGTCCGTAAGATCGAAGATCATGAGATCGAATCGAGGATCGTAAGATCTTACCTATATATTAAAATATTAATTTAATATATAAAGTCATATTAAAAATAGCTTTTAATAAATCTATAATTATTAAGATTATATATAATATTAAATTAACTATTATCCCATTAAGATTTCCCTATACATGTATATATATATTACTTATCTAATGATAATTTAATATGAATTGACAAAAAAAATGATAATAATATGATTAATATGAAGTAAAATTATAACAAGTAGATTTTAATATATATTGATATTACATTTATTTTGTTAAAAACTAACTTTAAAATTTTAGTTATAACAAATCCTTAACTTATTCTTAATTTTATTTCTCCAAAAATCATGTTGCACTTAGTTAATTTTTTTTTAAAAAAACTACAAAAAAAATGGAACAATATTAGTAGGATCGATCTTACGATCCTACGATCTAGATCTTAAGGTCAAGATCGTGTACCTTAGGTAAGATCACGATCATGACAACTATGATCATAGGTACATGATGTTTGCTCGTGACGTGATGGTGTGTAACACCCCCAAAATTATCCCTCCTGCTACGTAGGCAGTCAGATTGACATTGGGAGCGTTACATTGCCTACTACACTATTGACCATGACCATTCAACAAAATGACATATGTGGTATTAATATAATAAGAAATAAAATCAAATACTTTAATGCGGAAGATCATAAGGTGGAATGTCAAGAGACACCGTCAATTCATATAGGAATGACAAGTAAGAAAGAATCATATCTATAATAAGTTCGATAGAAAGAAATGTTCGATATGCGGAAGAACATGATGTTTGTCAGTGGAAAATAATATGCTAAAACATAATGAAATCTTAAGAGCATGTGGCAAAAGTTTATGTCATGTGAAGCATTCTCCAAGCTCTGTGCCCTCTATACTCGTGAGCAAAAAGCCCAGTACAATAGCAATGTAGATGATGAAATAAAGATCAATGATCGTCATAGCAACAATATATTAGTGATGAACAATACTATACTTTGACTTCTATACACTGATCATAACATATCAATACATTATGCTTTAATACTATCAGTATCTGAACTCTGTTCTTTACCATGACCATACTTTGTCTTTACTTTACATTATCTTTATCATACCATATTCCATACTTTACTGTACTATATTTAATACTGTACCATATTATACTTTGCATTTGCATTATTGTGAATTTCACTACGTCTTTTATATTATTATGATATCCTTAAAGTTCATTGTCCTATGCGAGTTTGATTTTATTAAATTGGAATGTCAGGGGTGCCTCTATGAATCCGTAAAGCCAATAAGCCCATAAAGGGAAATGGGTGTGACAATACATCATTCAATTCGGAATATAGGTGGGAGAAGACCTACACCTCAGGAATAGTGATCATTGAAGACTAGTAGGTTCACTGTCTCATCAACTAGCTACATGTCCCTGCGGCTCAGTACTATGAAATCTTTGGAGAAGGAGTGTGACCATTGCATCACCCTTCTTCGAGATAAAGGTGGGAGAGAACCTGAAATCTCAGGAACAGTGGTCATTGAAGATTAGTAGGTTCGCTGTCTCCTCAGCTAACTACATGTCCCTCTTTATACAATACTATGATATTTGTTCCGTACAATGGGACGACACATAATAATCTCGTGTCTTTATCTTTACTTATCATGTAGTCTATGAATCGGAATCCAGATGGACATCAATGTCTGTACAATAGGACTCGGTCAGTATATGTGAACTGGGTAGTCTCCGGTTGACATTCAAGAATAGGACTCCGATCGAATTAGAATCCGACTCGGACTATGTCGATGTCAAAGCTAGTTTACTATCTTTCTATGGGGTGAGTGGGTTGAACCGATTGGTTTGGACCGATGGGATTAATTGAACCAGACGATCTGAATCAATTAGTCTGATTGAATCGGTCGACCGTTCCTAGTGGACTGGTCGACCATTCTCTGACATCGGTCGACCGATCCTCTGGGATCGATCGATCGCGTTCTTTTCTTGATTGTCCGTAGATCGGTCGACCGCGCGCATAAGGCCGGTCGACCGATTGCTCTGAAATCAATCGACCATCCTGGTGGTCGGTCGACCGGTCCTCTGATCGTGAGGATACGCAGTGCGCATAGGATCGGTCGACCGCTCAGAAAGTCGGTCGGTCGATCACGAGACAATCTGTCTGTTGCCAGATGGATCGGTTGACCGCCTTGGTGAGGCCGATCGACAAGAACTCCGATGAGTTCCTTGCGTAGATCAGTCGATCGATATTTGGTCGACCGGTCCCCGCAATAAAACATGCCGCCAGACTTCTCCTTCGTTTCCGGCGGTCCTTCGGTCATCAAATCATCACGACACGAATACGAAAAATGTAGATAATCATCTCAGGATCAAAACGAACTATTCTTACACATCTACCAATCGATATTTCATTGTCTAAGGATTTAAAACGCTAAGGGTACCTTAACATTGTTGACTGTTGAAGTTCGCCGAAGTTTTTCGCGTCGTCCGTTCGATCACTAGCCATCTTCGGCCGATGGAAAGGGGCGCTTGGTCCTCGTGAGTGCTGCTATGAGGTCGCGTGGATCGACGAGATGTGGTCGTGCGTCGAATCGTCCGGCGCGTCATCTCTGCTCTGCTTCGTGTGTCGTTGCATCGTTCGCCGGAGTTACGGCAACAGAGGAAGAAGAAACGATGGCTGGCTAGGGTGTCGAAGGGGTCACAGGCGCTCCTATTCGTCCTCTTTATAGCATCGGCCAGCTAGAGGGCCGACCGATCGTGGGGCGCGATCAGGGGAGGGAATCCCTCCCCTGGTCGGCCGTTTCCTCTTTCTCCCTTTCCTTTTTTTTTGAATCTGAATTCGATTTGAATTTCCATTAATGCATTAATTCCTATTGATTTACCATTAATTGCCTTATGAAGATTGCATACGTTACATGGTGTGTGCGCGACGATGGCGCTTTGGGTTGATGGGAAAATCCGAGAACAAGGAGAGAAGATCGCAGAGAGATTGTAGAAAAATAGATGAGACACACGAATTTACCCAGGTTCACCCTTGAGATGAGGGCTACGTCCTGCAAAGAGGTTCCACTATATCGTTTAGGTTTACAGCCGCCACACCAAATTACATCAAAAATTAGGCTATTAATAGCCTCTCCAAACCGGATTTAAAACCCAAACAAACAGAGAAAAAACCTAATCCGAACCACACGGGCCGGCTAAACAAAAGTCCAAAACCCGTCTAGGTTTCGGGGGCGCTGCCCCCGAACCCCCGCCCGCTCACCGATGAGCGGGACCGCCGTCGGGGGGCGGGGCCCCCCGAACCCCCCCTTTCATTCGTACGCCAGCAATACTGTTAATTGGGTAATACTCAGATTCCCCTAAGCTCACGTGGGCGAACCCGGTGTGAGAAACAAGGGGCCCTGAAGTATTCACCAACTCTAACATGGGTGACATGTCATGTCAAGTATAAAAATCACATGTTTATCCATTATATTAGATGAAATATCTATCCGAATGGATCTTATCAGGTTAGACCGCAAGTGTTATTATGTTTAGTACTCATACTATTACTTTTGCCACTTCAGACTGAAACCATGTGATAGACCTTTTTGCTTCCGCACTATGCTTCATATAGAGGCAGTTTGACACATTTTCTCTTTTTTGCTTTCGCATTATACTTCATATCGAGACAGTTTAACGCATTTTCTCTTTTTTGCTTCCGCATTTTCTTTCATTATTGTCGTATTATTTTATTCGAAAAGTCTTTCACTTATTTATCATTTTTTTTTTACCATCGAGTCAATAAAAGAGTCAAAGTAAAAAAGAAAAAAAGAAGAAAAAGTAGTGGACAGAAGGAGATATGTGTCGCGTGGTGGGATTGAATTTCAGAGACAAAAACAAGATTAGCAATTGCACTTGTTCGGATTTCATATTGCTCGAGACGGCCCGTGCCACTGTGCTAGTTTAGTCGCGTCGGACTCGGATCCAAACTCCGAAATTGGATCATGATATGATTTCACACGCGTTCGGTCCAAAAACCATGGGAGGTCATACGTATTGGATTCTCCACGGCGTTTTTTAGATCAATTCAGTTCGGTCTTATTTGAAAAAAAATGCAAATTATTAGGATATGCTGGTCATAACCTATCAAAATTAGGTTGTAACTTTTTTCCCAAAAGGAAAATAGAAAAAATGCAGAATATATAAAAGAAATGAAGAGCAAGTAGATTTGATGAACAAATAATAAATTTTGTAAAGAAAATAAAATTTGAATTTATAAAGAAAATACTGGAAAATAATAATGTCAATTTTAAAATCAATAATAAATTTATTTACAATTATTTTAAATAGGAAATAATAAAGTTAAAATTACCATGAAGAATGTATACATTACAAATATAAAAAATTTAATCGATGTTTAATTACCTTGAAATAATGACTAATATGTTTTAATTCCATTTTTTACACATTCATTTAGGGTGTGTAAGAAAAATATGAACAGCCCGATAAATCTATCGATTCAAAAAAGATTAAACGAAAAACTAGGAGTTCCGATTTAATATAATCTTTTAATATCCGTTCAACTTAGAAATCAGCCTAAAATATCGTAGGAGCTCATGAAGTGTGTTTTATTCATATAATTAATTCATAAATCATCAACTATTTATTATTGGTATAATATTTTTTATTAATTTAATATATTTATATCGCCAAATTTTATTTTAGTATTATACCCTATATTTAATTATAAAATTAAACATATTTATATTAATTTTAATATATATATACATTAAAATTGATTTTAATATATATATATATATACATTAAAAAAGTTTAATTTTAATATTTCATACTTGTTCCATATTTTTTACACCATCAAGTCATCATTTTAACGATTCATGATTGAATATCTGAAATAGATTATTGGATGAAAATCTGATAATGAAGAGGATAAAGAAAAAATCAGATAGAGAACACTTAAAAAAGTTTATCATAGTTATTTTAATAACATTTCTACATTAATACGGAAGAAGGACACAAAGTGATTAAACTTTTAAAACATCACATTTCTCATTTCAAATTAACTCCTCTCTCTCTCTCTTTCTTCTCACTCTACACAATATTTCTTTTTACCCTATAATTTTTCTTCACATATAACTCCAAATTACAAATTTACAAATTCTAGTTCAGACTCAAGTCCTTTTAATTTTCATCCAACAATTCTATTAACTATCATTTTTGCCCTCACTTTTTTATTAAAAATATTATAAAAAAATGATCAACATGGATAAAGTATTATTTAATAATCATATCATATTTATTATTATTCTCATGGAAAAAATTTAATTTTTTAAATTTATTATTATATTACAAAAGTAAAGTTAAATTTGATATTTCATAATGCTGCCTAACATCGCCACCATCAGATCAGGGATGAACAGTGGATCAACTAATCTATTGTTTATCACTAATCCGACGGTGAGGATGTTAGGTATTGGAACACCCCATTAAATTCATAAGAAGATGAGTTAACATAGCTTTTGATGAAATTTAATCGAGAGACTTAAACTGTTAAATTCTGATAAGTTCCAAGATCAAAATTGAAAACTTTAATTCTCAAACTGATAATATTTCATAACTTATTATTCAAACATAATGTTATTAATGACATTCCACCCTACATAGTATACACTTTAAAATATAGAAAATTAAGACCAAACAATTCCTTTTTACTTGAGACGAAAATATAACAAATATAAAATCATCCCAACCTTCTACATAAAAATTAGAAATTAGTATTTTTAAAAATGAATTTTCTCCAATTTTTTATTTTGTTATTAAGTTTAAATTAACATTTAATCTGAGACCTCCTATGAAGAAAATAATTGAACTAAAAAGCTATAATTAATCGAATGCTAAAGCAATATATAACTTTGATTAATTAGAGTTTGATTCGAGCGATGAAAAAATGAATACCTTTTAACATGATGACAAAGTTCTAATTTTGAAAAGAAGGAACATTTTAATACTTGAAAGTAATTTATGAATAATCCGTATAAATGCATAAAATTTCTGTTTTCCAATGATTTTATATTCTCTACGTTGTGTTTATTCTATGTTACTTTCATTTGGGCCATTTGCTCCTTGAATTTTGTCTGACTCTGGTCTATAGCAAGCCCCCAAAACAATGAAGCTTCAATACCACTTTGATGATGTTTTTTTTTTGGAAGATAATGATGTTTAGAATTATTAATAAAATAAAATGCATTAAAATTAGGTCTCCATTTTTAAGAATAAATATTTAAATTAAAAATTACGGACTCTCTTATTTCTTAAATTTTAGTCTTCAAAATCTGGAGTTACTAATTATTATTTCAATTATTAATTTAAATTTCTTATAATGTGAGCCAACTTTGCTTACTTTTTGTTAGATGATTCCATCTATTTGTACGCCATAATTTTCATTTCGGAGACGCTTTATGTGTTATCATTCTAATAACTTTGTAAATTGAATCATTATCATTATTTAAATTATCAGTTAATGGTAATATAAACGATAGCCAAAATTATTGCAATTCTAGTTATTTTTACAATTCAATATATAACGTAAATGTAAATTTTCGTAATTATTACAATTCTAGTCTATCCCGGGTAATTAGTTTTGTTATTTTTATCAGTTTTATATAACGACGTGGAAAGAGAAAACTCAGTCGTCCAGAAACAATCCGGTGTTGGAGATGTGAGTCCAAAAAGGTAAAATAAAAAAAAAATATTGAAAGACCATTATATATAAAAAAAACGTGAAGTGGTAATTGACTTTATTTCAAGTGAAATTTTGAGTTCGAATTTGAAATTATAAATTTTATTTGTCATGAGATAATTTTATTTCAACGATGAATCGATTTTGAACATGTGAATCGTGTGTAACTACAAAAATATCGTATTAAAGATTTTCGATAATTGTTACTAATTTCAATAAACGAAAAAAATACCCATTTAGATGATTTTTTTTAAAAAAAAATTGAAAGGTACAGATCTCAAACAGATCGTTGTGGGTCGACGAGCGAGAGACCCTCGTCATTTTCCCCAATTTATTGGACCACAAAGGTTCTTATCCATTCGGCTTTTTCACAATCCATCACAAGATTTCGACAAGCTGATAATTTTCTCTGACTTTGTTTTTTTCTTAATTAAATTACAATTTGGATCATGATCACGTTTGGAATCTCGTCGAGTATCTGTCCTTTTTGGCATGTTGTGGTTGTCTCAAGAACAACTCTTTTTTTTTTAGGTCGAAATTTTTATTGGTATTGTTATCAACTTTCCACTAATTCGATGTTCGGATAAAATGATATGAATACATTTTAATAAAAAAATAATAACTATAAAAATCGAACATATGACTTATATTAAGAGTTTATATCAGATGCATATTTTTGAATCTAATGAATTAAAGGATGAGAAATACAGTGTCCTTTGTTTTAAATATTTTATTCTTATAATATATAACAATAATATTTTAAAATATTACTTATTTACTCTTATATTTAAGAACTATCATATAAAAAATGATAAAGCTTTATAAGAGAGAAGATGCTTGATGTACTACATAGAAACATGAGAAGTCATCTTTACTTAAATAATAAAATTAAGATAATAATTTATAGATATATTTAAACATGAGTAGATAAATAAGATATGAAACTTTATATATAACAGATTCTTAATAAAATGAAATAAAGATAATAATTTATGGATATACTTAAATATGAGTAGATAAATAAGATTGAAGCTTTATATATAAGAGTCTAAGAGATTCTTAATCAAACGAAATAGTTATATTTATTATTAATATTTTTTATTATGTGTTTTACAAAATATTAATAGGAGATTACTTTTATACTTTTTTAATAATAAATTAAATACTATCTTTCAAAAGAGGAGAAACATATGAATAAATTGATGTGATAATTATCATGATATGTAAAGTTTTTTAAAGATATATTAGTTCGATTCTTAGGGTAATATTTTTTTGAGTTCATCATCTTCTGAATATTATTATTTTAAACTTTATTATTTATAAATATTTTTATAATAAATATTTTTTTATATTTATTGATTATTTTATAACCCTCGTGCATTCCGTATAAATGTTTATACGAATTATATTTAATAGAACGGTAGACGATGCTCGATTCTACCGGTACAAAGATAGGTCAACTTTCTTAGTAACCAATCATCAGTATAAAGCGACGTCAATCATTCAACTCATACGATATTATTGAGCATATTGATTGTTAAAAGTTTGGTCCATCGTCGAATCCAATTAATTCGATAAAATCGTCTGTAATTAATTCGAGATGAAGATATGTCAACTTAATTGACGTAGATGAACTTGTCAGCGATCGTTATAACAGGCAAATGAACATTTCTAACATAATAACGAATTAATGATAGGGAAAAAGGTACTAAATGACACCATCAGAAAATTCCTTTTTGGCTACGGATGACAAATGGAATTTAGCTCAAAGTCCTGCACGACGAGTCCCTAGTTCAAAAACATGTGAAATCCTTGCTTTTTTCTTGGCTGACAATTTTCTTTGTTCTCACAACTGTCTCTTCTCTCTTTCTCTCATTCTCTCTCTCTCTCTCTCAAAACTTTTCCTCTCTCCTCTTCCTCACATTATTTTCTTTTGTCATTTTATCTTTCTATCATATTAGCTTATTTGAATTTTATTTATAATTATAATTATAATATAAAGCTTTTAATTAGCTCCTAACTTAATCATATAATTAGCTCAACCAACTCTTATTTATAAATATTAACATATTTTGATGAGTTAATTAAAATAAAACTTATCAAACTAAACAATTAACTCACTAATTAATTTTTTATGAAAATATTATATAATGTTATATAATATTTACATTTTATCTATTTTTTTTTAAAAATATATAATTTCTTTAAATCATTTATCATAAATTTTAATTCAATTTAGATTTATTTCTTATATCTATATATATTATCATATTTCATCCAAACGTCCATTAACTATAAATTGATTGATTGATTTATTTCTTGTATTTAGTTCTGTCTAAACACTTTCAAATTAATTTGCTAATTTAATTATTTATCGAGCAGCAGGGGATCTACATCGTCGTCTATGAGTCAATTAACCCCATAATGTTCCATATTTATTAGGCAGTTATAATTTGATTATCTTAAACATTCACTAAAGTATTAGCTAATAAAACAACTTACCATAATAATTAATGTCCTAACATGACTATGAAAGGAGAAATTCTTCTTTCTTCCTATCACTTCACCTTGCCCATTTATGCTCTAACTGACCTTAATTACATTCTTCCTTTCAAAACTCATTTCTTTGTAACTTTCTTCATATAATTTTCATCCATTAATAAATTCTTCCAAGCCTACCTTTGTCTTATATTAATTTCTATCAGATCCCTCCCATTACTCTTTAATTTATATGTTTATAGTTATTATTAATTTATGAGATAAAATAATTAACACGAGCCTAATAAAACTTTGCAAGATTTTATTTTTTAAATCTTCCAACTCATTTACTTAGATAATTAAAGTGAAACGTTAATTTTAAGTTCATGGAATAAAAAATATTAAGTGTATTTAGACAAGATAGTCTATGAATAAAATTAGAATATTTTTCTTTATCTTAATTGAATTTATTTAAATTTACTCGTCTTGAATTATTTTATTTACTCCTAAAAAAATAATTACATTAAACAATATATCTTCGCAGATATTATTCAGTTAAATGTAATCCGATTTTTAAAAACAAATTTGTATTATACAAATCTCGTCTCGGAAGTTGTTGTCATATCTTACATGCGATAAAAACCGGTGGGAAGAAATGAAGAAGATGTGATAAGTTCTGCAAGTAGATAAATTGTCTCAACTGCAGCCATGGGAGCAACAGAGCTTTTCTGTTTACCGTTCACGCCTGCGTTTGATCTCATCCTTCTATCTCTCTCTCTCTCTCTCCTCCCCTGTCTGTCTTTCCTGGTTTGTTCTTTACTCCTTTCATGTCTGACACGTATTTCTTACAAACCGCGGCATTTCCAGCGGGGTCAGGCGCTGCTGGCCACAAGAGAGTGAAAGTAGTGTGCACTCCACCTGGAGTAGCTTGCAAAGAAGGTAATTTTTTTGTGCATCTACGGTGTGTCACGTCTTTGATATGTAGACGTCGTCTTCCCACCAAACCCCTCAAGGTAACCATCATCTTATCTTATGGTTACTTGTTCTAATCCGATTTTGTTCAGATATAATCTATAATGACCAGTTCTTATCTTAGTAACAACATCTCCTGACATGCCTATATAATACGTAGGAGGTAGGACGTCCCTTCTTCCAAAGATTACATTTACAGGACTGCTGGACGTCGCCTGTGCTCCAATGGCTTCGTCCCTGCACGCAGACGTCAACTCGTTCATCCTGCTGCTGGTATTTCCGGTACTTGTGCTTCTGCCTCTGGCCTCTGCCGTGGACTTCAGCTATCCGGCCATCTTCAACTTTGGAGACTCCAATTCCGACACCGGCGGCCTCATGGCCGCCGGCATCCGGGACCAGCTCCTGCCACCCAATGGGCAGACCTACTTCGGCAAGCCGTCGGGGAGGTTCTCTGACGGCAGGCTCATCGTAGATTTCCTCAGTGAGTCCATTTAATGTTTAGTTTGTTCCTTAATTTGCATTATCTCGTTCTCCAATTAGCATCTGTTTTTGGTTGGTCTCTGGGGATTGTAGTGGGACTTGATAGGTGGTGGGTGTTCAGCGGCAGTGTCTGTTCATTAGGTAGCGTAGTGCTTTCTGAATGTGACTCTTCTTTGTTTGCTTGCCATCATCATATGAGTAATGCTTTCTGGCAATTGGTTCCTTGGGATTCCAGTAACAGGCAAACTGTAATTTTTCCCATCATTGCTGTTGGGTGTAATGTCCATTATCTTCAATGCTTTGTATTCTTCTTTTTTTTTGTGTGAAAAGAAAATGGTTTCCTTTTTCATCTGTCTTCCGTGACCTTGCTTCAAATTTCTGTATATCCAGGCTTCAAATTTGTGTTTCTTTGTGATGCATGAGACATGTTGAGGGTTGAGTTTGATTGTTAAACATCATGCATAAACTTTATATACATCGTGGTTTTCTCTGTCATCTTAACTAATGTGTTTGGTTACTTATTGTGTCTTACTATAGTTTCACTGGGAACAGATAATGCCCTTCGATGGCAGTGTCAGTCTAAATATACATCTGATTATGTATTGCGTATTTGTGCTATTGCAGTGGATGCCATGGACATGCCATTTCTTAACTCATACTTGGAATCTATTGGCGCTCCAAGCTTCCAAAAAGGTTGCAATTTTGCTGTTGCAGCATCCACTATCCTTCCGGCAACAGCAACTTCCATTAGCCCGTTCTCTTTCGGGGTTCAAGTTGCGCAGTTTCTTCGTTTCAAAAGTCGAGTTCTTCAGTTGTTAGCCAGAGGTACAGAACTATTTCCACAAATCTCCAGCAATACAATTTGGTCATTATGTTGACTGCAAAGTTCATTAGAATTGCTAACTGAAATTATTTGATCTGATCACAACTTCTTTCTATCAAAACACTAAACGAATGCTTTATCCTGATACAATAAGATGCATGGCTAGTTTACCGTAGTATTTATGTTCTACAATTAAGCATCGTATACAACAACAACAACAAAGCCTTATCCCACTAGGTGGGGTCGGCTACATGGATCATAGGACGCTTCGTTGATCCATGTTTATGAGATTCGACAGGATTTTACGCTGGCTGTCGGGGCCTAACACAACCCTCCTCCTTTATCCGGGCTTGGAACCGGCTATAAAACATAGGCGGAGTTTATAACGATGAATTTTCTTAGGTGCTCAGACATGGCTTGCGTGATTTTATCCTATAAAAATAGTTCTGATCATAGACTGCAGAGAGAACACAGAAACTGCAAATGAATAATATTACTTAGATACATGAAAAAACAATATGCTGATAACTTGCATTTGTTTCAAATTCGGTTTCCAAAATTTTACAATGAATTAAGTAGATCTTGTGTTCACATGTTTCTTTTGATGTCTCTCAGGCAACAAGTTCAAGAAATACATTCCTCAGTCGGATTTCTTTGGTCAGGGACTTTACATGTTCGATATTGGACAAAATGATCTTGCCGGTGCTTTTTACTCGAAAACTGAGGACCAAGTCATTGCTTCTATTCCTACAATACTGCTCGAATTTGAAAATAACCTCAAGGTTCTCATCTATATCCTGTGACAAAATTGTGCATTTAAAATACACCACCTTTTGAAAAGAAAGTGCATTTTATCTTCCTTATCAGTTATAGAATATTATATAGTAACATGTCTACTGCAGTAGCTATCATTTGCAGTCTATTAGAAACCTCAGTTGTCAAAGTTATCAGTTAAAGATCTGCTTCTGTCTATTTCAACTTGGATGACTCCGATTTGATGAGCTCAGTATCTGATATATCTGACAAATTAGTTCCCTGAGATGGTGCTTTTGAAAGTAACCTTTTCCCTTTTCATTGTTTTATTTACTTCAGAAACTATATGACCAAGGAGCCCGGAGATTCTGGATTCACAATACTGGTCCACTTGGGTGCTTACCTGAAAACATAGCATACTTTGGAAAAGATCCATCAAAGCTAGATGAGAATGGATGTGTTGCCTCTCACAACCGAGCTGCTAGACTTTTCAATCTGCAACTTCACGTTCTTTGCACAAAATTGCAGGGATCATTTGCGGACGCAAATGTAACCTATGTAGACATATTCTCCATAAAGTCCAACCTCATTGCGAATTACTCCCGATATGGTAAGAACACATATTTAGCACTATTAATTATTATTGTCCACTCACTCTTTGTAGATTCAAAGATAAGTTTTTAGGGAGGAATTGGAAGTCAATTTGCCCAAGTTTTGGATAAAATATAAGTCAGATTAAAGTCAAATTGGCACAGTTAGCAAATTAATGAGAACATCTTTGCACTGAAAGCCCATTTGCTCAAAAGATTTGAATCAAAGATAAATCAGATTAGCACAGTTAGCAAATTAAGTACATTGCATAGTTCCAGTCACCTACTAGGATTTCAACATTGGTGCATCATGATATGTTGATGCCATAGATGGCGAGCAGCAGCAACAATACTTATAGTTTCTTTTTTGCCTTGTATATATTTTGCAACGTATAATGAGATTTAAAGGATGCTGTATCCGAATCAGTAGAGAGGAAATTATGCTTCCTATTTCTTCACTTAATGCTCCTATCTTTGTCTGAACTCTGAATGAACACATACATGAATTTTCCCTTCGCAGGATTCGAAAAGTCAACTGCTGCTTGCTGTGGATTTGGTGGCCCTCCTCTGAACTATGATAGCAGGATCTCTTGCGGTCAGACAAAGATCGTGAATGGGAGCTCAGTAACCGCAAATGCTTGCGACGACGCCTCTGAGTATGTTAATTGGGACGGGATACATTACACGGATGCTGCAAATCTTCATATTTCGTCGCAAATACTGACCGGAAAGTACTCCGATCCGCCGTTTTCGGACAAGATGCCGTTTGCTATCAAGCTGAAGTTTTAGTTTTTCCGAATAACATGTGTCATTGATCAGTTGCTTAATTTACATTGTTAATGTCACGCTTCATTGATTTAGTTTATTATTATGTAAACACATGATTAGTATTACTTGTGGTTCGCATATTTTTCCCAAGTTCCAAGTTGAATCTGTTCGAGTCATGCATGGTACAGGGTTCATAATGCCGTATGCTAATGAAAGACATTGGTGCAGAAGGCAAGCTTGTGAATTAAAATATAAGAAATCTAAGTACTTTCAGGGCTCAGAATCAAAATTTGGAAAGTTTCTGCAAGAAAAGGAAGCCGTTCCAAGATCTGATTTTTATTTCCAGAAATTACAAGTTCACAATTATTCCGCAGGAAAAAGAGTGAAAAGTAATAGCAGAATTCAATAGCATTGCAATTCATGATTTGCTCATAATATTTCTTTATTTTTGTTCCACTTTTCCCTTTCCCCTCATTTTTTAATTCATTGGATTGTTCTGGTTCATTTCTGATTGGGCGGCTTGGATTTTGATTCAGATAAGGGAGAGGGCTCCATAGGGGCATTCGTGATAGTTGCAGAACACTCCTAGTAACGCTAGAAATAACGGTGAATTAAAACGGCACGATACCGTTACGTCGTTTATTTTTCTTATCGACGTGTTCTTTTCTCCAGGACCGACACGGTCACCAGTTCGATAGCTCCCAACTCCTACCATGGCCGTCCGCCTTCTCCTTCTCTCCTCGTCTTCTCCTCCTAAACCTCCCCATCTCCCGAACCCTAAAACCAATCCTATCGTCTCAAGACCGTTGTGCACCGGCCGGCGGGAGGCCGCCGTCTCCCTCCTCGCCCTATCCCTGGCGTCGGCGCCCGGGATATCTCTGGCCGGAGCCTTGCCGGAACCCGTGGCGGAGTCAGCTCCCGCACGGAATCCGGTACTCTCCGGGGTCGCGAATACCAGGTCCTGGTTTCAGTTTTACGGAGACGGCTTCTCCATCCGCGTCCCACCTCTCTTCGAGGACATCATGGAGCCGGAGGTACGCTGATTCATGGCGAAAAGTTTCAATTTTTTTGTGATATTTAGGTGTAGTTTCGCTTTTCAGTGTTAGGGTTTGAATTCTAATTGTTATTGTTCTTGAAGGATTACAGTGCGGGGTTTTCGTATTATGGCGATAAGGCAAAACCCAAGACGTTTCAAGCTCGTTTTGCATCGCCCGATGGGTACGTAATAGCAGCTTACCGTATCCTTTTCACACTTGGGATTAGTATTCATATAAATTATTATTTACTTGATAACGGATTTATAGTCAATCGTCCTTGGAAATCTAATGCAACATGTTTCATGAACCTGCAAACCAACAACAACAAAGCCTTATCCCACTAGGTGGGGTCGGCTACATGGATCATACGACGCCATTCCGCTCTATTAGTAACCAAACCTTTCGGTATATTATTCACCAATAGATCTTGCTATATTCTTCATCTTGGTTTGCATGAACCTGCAAGCCAAGACGAAGAATTTGCAGTGTGACTGAAATCAAGGTTTTCTTAGAACACAGCGTCAATAAACCTATTAATAGAATCCTTTTGAAAGTCACATTGTTTATTTGAATTATAAGGTCTACATTTTAATTCTATCAATATAGTTAAAAATGTAGGCTTTGAAGCATGGTTACATGAAAAGTACAAATGAAAAGGTGTGTGGAATGGGTTCATCCTGTAATTTAAGTAATCCTTTTGTGGCATATTCACTAGGGCTATTAACAGTGTGGCATGCCTCCTTCTTACTTCCTTTCTTTTTCTTCACCAACATGGGAATGTATCTCAGAAAATATAATTCTATGTTGATGTTGTTCTCATACAAATAATTCTTATCAATTCTTTTGTAATACCCTTAAAAAGAGTGTTTCTCTTAATTTTTAGCGCAGCGCGTGGATGTGGTTTGAAAAATTTGAGCTGTTTACTGTGTCAAACTACTTTTTGAGACAATAACATTTATCACATTTCAATGGTGAATCTCATGAGCATAAAGGTTACTTCTGAGAATAGATGAGGAGCTTGATTTAAATTTAAGGCAAAAGAAGATTAGAGTAATGACCGTTGTTGCAAGATCCAATATTTTCTGCTAAATAAATTCTTATTGATATAGCCGTCATCTTATTTTAAATATATTGACAATGTTGTTTTGTAGAAACAAGGTGATGTGTTGCAATCCTTTATTGTTTATTAGGTTGTGGTTTCATCCATATTGATTTTGATGTTTCCCTTTTATGTATTATATCATTTCTACATGTATGTAGATCAGAAGTACTAAGCGTGGTTACTCGGCCATCAAATCAACTCAAGATTACTTTTCTAGAGGTTTGTACAATTTGTAGTATTTTGCCATCTTTTGCATGCAGAAGCAGTGATGTTCTTGGAAACATTTATTACTAATTAATGTACCTATAGGGATATAAATTATGCTTTTGGCGAGCTTTTTCTGCTCAAGCAATAATAATTTTTCATTTAATGGTTTTTCGTTATTTTTCATTTAAAGGAGGAGGGTTGTGTTAGGCCCCGACAGCCAGCGTAAAACCCTGTCGAATCTCATGAACATGGATCAACGACGTCGTTTGATCCATGTAGCCAACCCCACCTAGTGGGATAAGGCTTTGTTGTTGTTGTTGTTGGTTTTTCGTTATATACTCACTGTGTTCACAGATTGTTCTATCCAGAGTTAACAAACAACAAACAACAACAAAGCCTTATCCCACTAGGTGGGGTCGGCTACATGGATCATACGACGCCTCGTTGATCCATGTTCATGAGATTCGACAGGGTTTTACGCTGGCTGTCGGGGCCTAACACAACCCTCCTCCTTTATCCGGGCTTGAGACCGGCTATAAAACATAGGCGGAGTTAAATTTAGCTTTATTTTTTCTATATTATTATTATTATTATTATTATTATTATGCAGAAATGTCTGCTTCACAAGTTGTCTAATGTGTTATTTCATTGTGACACATTTTTGATCTAAAATATCCAGTCGTACATTTATTAATCATAAATATACTAACAAACTTAAATTGATAACTAACCTAAAATAGATATTAAATTGATAACATTCATTGTCATAAATTTATAAGGAAAAAAAGTTTATAAGGTATCATATGCTTTATGTCTAAGTTGGTCAAAGAATACAAACAATGGCAGAAGTATTATTACCCAATATAGTCATATTACATTACAAATAATGTCTCTCCCTCAAAAAAAAAAAAAAAAAGAAAGCCTCACTAAAGTTATTTTCCACATAATGTTTTCTCATGTGATATTGCACAATGAATATTCTTCACAGCAAGCATACAATTCTTGTTCTGCAGTTAATTTGCTGTTGAATTTTATATTTTCCTCTTCCTTACCTCTATAGTTTGGTTGAAAATTCATAAAGCTTGAGTAAGATCAATTTTGAGTATTTTTACTTCTAATCTATAAGCAGAGTTCGAAAACAACCTAGGAGAAATTTTTGACTTGCACATTGTGATAAACCATATTCAATATCCATGCAGGCACAAGATATTACAGATCTGGGAACACTTAAGGAGGCAGCAAAGATATTTGTTCCTGGTAATGGCATTATAGAAATAATTTATGCTTTGAACACGGCTATTGACCAGCCAATTTATACATCTCATGTATATATTGGAAGTAAATAATATATTATATATATGTATATATAATATAACATACTCATTCTTCATAATATCATGTCAGAAGAATGTTTGCGTATGCAGTCCCCAAAGTTTTCACAAGTTGGGGAAAATGATCAATATTTTGAATAATTCTTTTTTAGGAGATATTTTGAATAATTTGAGTTCTTCCACTCCAGGAAATAACTCTAGGATGATATGAGAACCAAGTATTTGAGAATTTTCCATTTCAAATCCTCATATCTGTCTCAGTTCTAATATTTTGGATTTCTTAATTTAATGTTTTAAGATCGTAGATTTATACTACACTTGAGCAAAGTTTGTAGAATTATCATTTATTCTACTTTTTCATTATTTCTCAAGCTGGGCGTTTAAAAAAAATGTAAAGATTTGTATTGAAATGTTCAAGGATTATCTTACCGAAAAAACGATGAAGGATTGAATGGTTAATGCCATGATTCACTAGAGTATGTATATGTTGGTTGGAAGGTTCTCTTCTTTCTTGACCAAAAATTAGATACGAAAGAAAGTGGTCAATCTCCTCAAAAATTTCTTTTTTTAGAAGCTCCTCAAAAAAAGAAAGTGGTCAATCTTGTGAAAATTGCATATAAAATGTCAATATCAATGTTGTTCCTTGTTTGAATAAAAGTCATTACCTTCGATGCCATTCTTTTTTAGTTTTCAAGACAGATATTCTACTTTTCCATACTCTGGTGTCCAAGATGTGCCTGATATTTGACTCTACAGGTGGTTCAAATTTGTATTCTGCTCGTACCATCAAGATCAAGGAAGATGAATCCATAAGGTAACTTGGTCTCATAAAAAATCCTTCTATGAAATAAGAATAAGATGTGTGTCAGTTGATGCCAACCATAACCATAACAATGATTACTAAAGTTTTTGTTGCAACTGCAACTACAAGACAGAGAATTGGGAAATGTTTCAGACTTCATTGCTGAACGAAAATTATTCTCGCCATATTCTCACCATCGAATCAAAGAGAGAAGGAAACTAAAGACGGAAGGTCATCAAGGAAAATACATGGAACAATAAAACTATTCAAATGAAAATGATATTATCAAGAATTAGTAAGGCATGTTTCTTCTCAAGAAAAGCAATCTATGTCATGCTGTGACTCCTTAATGAGTGATTGTATGACAAAACTAAATGTCAAATAGTTGAATAGCGCCAAAGAGTATGTTAAAGGAGATGTGGCTGTTGATATTCCAGGAGTTATTACTTCTATAAATTTGGCATTTATACACAACATAATGAAAATGGGAAAAATCACCATCTGACTCAAAAGATAAAGTAATATAAAGACTGTAGTGCTGCAACTCCATAATGGATTTGTCCTATATAAAATGTTTTCGTTGAAAATTTCAGTTTCTTTTGTAGACATAGAATAACTGTAGCTCCTGATGTTTCAGGACTTATTACTTCTATGAATTTGGCATTGATACACAGCACGTTGCTCTAATGGCTGCAATAAACAGCGGAAAGGTATATATTTTGTCTGACTGTTTCATCATAGATACAAAGATCCAATTACTGCCTATTGGAAAGGTCATGCATAAGTATATTAACCTAATAATATTTGTAACAGGCATATATTGCGGGTGCAACTGCCCCACAAACAAAATGGGACGATGATGGCATCAAATTAAGGTCTGCTGCCATATCAATGTCAATTTTGTAGCCTTTTATACGAGGTCAGAAATCTTACATTCAAGTTTGGAGAAGAAAGAGTATATAGATTCAAAAGTTTTTCTACATTAGAAGCATCTGAAAGATCTTGATAAGAGTTTGGTCAGTTTGTGGGTGATTTGTGCTTTCGGACCCGCCTTTTTGTATATCCTCAAGATCCAATGATGCCCAGATTGTTTCGCAACTTGTTGAATTAGGTTTTGACAAATAGAGTTGGTTCCGCATGCTTCTTGTACATCAGGGATAATTTGTAAATTTGTGCTTTACTCTTTTATGGACATCAGCCATGGATCAATGTGAATGAGTAGTTTATTGAAGGTTTATTAAAGAAATGCACATTACAGACACACAAAATGAATTGAGAGGGCAGTCAAGTAACAAGTTAACACCATAATACTAATGTCAAGGTTTTCATTATTGGTTGGATTCATTCCCATCAAAATATGTAAGGTCGAAGATCTTTTTTCCTGTACAATAACAACAACAAAGTCTTATCCCACTAGGTGGGGTCGGCTACATGGATCATACGACGCCATTCCGCTCTATTAGTAACCAAACCTTTCGATATATTATTCACCAATAGATTTTGCTCTATTAGTTCGTCAAGTGTTCGCCTTGACCTCCCTCTCCCTCTTTTAATCGGACTTCAGATTATTTGATCTACTCTTCTTACTGGCGAAGATTTTTTTTCCTGTACTACCACAATATTTGTGAGCATTGAGCGAAACAACTTTAAGAGCATGGTGTTTTGACTTTCCAAACGAAAATTCATAACAGACTATGATAACTCATGATAAATTTTAGTAAATGCTCTCTACTTGTACTTGTTTTTCCAACTCTATTCAATCAAACTATCATTCAACTATTAATTTATTTCAATAATTATCCTTTCGATCGGATATAGGTCATCATTTTGTTTACATGACATATTGTTAAAATAATTAAAAAAAGAGAGGGGGCGCCCCCTCTCCCTCCCCCTTCGATTGTTGGTGAGTTAACACCGATGCTCAGACGGCCGAAGGGAGATGGGGAGGGGTGCACTCTCCATTCCCCTCTCCTCTCTGGCGCCAAAGGGCCCATCTTCCTCTCCTTTCGATTGTTGGTGAGTTAACACCGATGCTTAGACGGCCGAAGGGAGATGGGGAGGGGTGCACTCCCCATTACCCTCTCCTCTCTGGCGCCAAAGGGGAGAGAGGGAGGCATTCGTGCGACCCCTAGATGTCATTTGGCGAGCCTTGCTTCGGCAAGCTTGTCAATGGTTCCACATTATGGCCATCTGAGTTGATGGGGGGTGAATGTTGGGATGTTGCTTGGTGTCGTCATTAGTAGATGGATGCAAAGGGAAGGAGGGGTCAGAAATGCAAAGTGTAGCATGTGGATCCCTTACCTTTCCCACTTTAGGCTTTTAATTTTTCTTCTTGGAGTGAATGATTGTCAGGTTGGTGAGAATCGCCTCAAAGTGATCCTCCTATTCATCTTATAGGCTCCGGGGGTGGAAGAGGTAATAGAATAGTGTCTATAACCTCCTCCTATTCTTTGAAGAGAGCACAATTATGCCCTGAATCAAAGCTACCTGATGCTTTGGAGATCATTTCTTCATGTGGAAGCCTGCTCAATGATTTGATGAAGGTTGGACGGTTGAGATGCCATCCCTACTCTACTACTTTGCGAGAAGGAACTCTGGGATCGTTTGGTTAATTTTTTTAGAAGGAATAACAAATTTTATTCTAAAAAATATCATATTCTAATTATATTCTTATTCTAACTCTTGTTTGGTTGAAAAAAATAAATTTATTTTTTATAATTAAAATATTTTACTGTATATAGTTTACATTTATTATTATTATTGTTATACTAATATAAAATTTAATATAATAATATATAGTTAAATAATGAAAATAAAAATGGTGAAAAAATGGAAAAGAAGGAGAATATGTTTATTCTATTGTTTTTAAAAAATAAAGATATTCTCCAATCGATGAAAGAAATGGTAATTTCATCTTTTTTTTAAGTGGTTTCATCGAAAATGAAGTTTGACCATGATAACCTTATTCCGACTCTATTATTAGAAATATTGAGGTATTCTAGTATTTATTCATGAATCAAAAAGTATTTCTCCTTCTTGTTAACTTTGTTAGGGAGATGTGGAAGGAGAGGGAATTCTATGCCATGTGACGGTGAGAGGGACTATTGCGTACTCCTTCCACGAGCTCTAACCCCCGATCTCTACTTAGCAGGGCAAACATAGCAGAAGAACTGCTTGTTGAACACATCCCATGTCACAATGGGTTCTCAATGTTGCAGTCTAACAATGTCGTTCATTCTTTTTTTTTTTTTTTGATGTCTAGTGGAATAACACATAGCCGACCCCACCTAGTGGGATAAGACTTTGTTGTTGTTGTTATTTTTTTGATGTCTATGTTCAATATCTCTTTGTACACTATTGGACCTGTCACCATTGAAGGGTCTCTGTTTAGGCACATTGAATTTTTAGCTCGTGGGTGGTGACTTCTTAATGACGATGTTGGATACCTGGTGGTTGCATGATTTTATCTAGGAAAGTCATGGGGTCCTCGTTGGGATTGTCTTGAATGACTCACATCTCATTATCTGTGACTAGCGCCTCCAGATTGGACTTAATCGAATTCGTGGTTTAGATCAAATAAAATCTAAAGTGTGTGTTTGAATAGTATAATTTAAATTCTAATTAGTTATTGAGAATTAATTGATTAGATAAAAATTTTTAAAAAATATAATGATGTAGATTTAAAAAAATTAATTTGACAGATAAGTTTTAATGATTGTTTGGATAAAAAGTAAGAATTAAAACAATATTTTATTATTTTATAAGATAAAATTTATATTAGATAAGAATTATATTATTACTATATATATATTTAATTTAATTAAAAATTTAAGTTATGGCACAATATATTAATATTCATTTTGATTAAAAGGGTTTTATAATACGAAATTAATATTATAATGCAAACAATATGTTAATAAGATTATAATATAATGTAAGTTATATCATGCATATTTTTTTTTAAAAGCAATTGAAAAGTTTAATTAGTAAAATTTATTTGAATACAATAAGATTTTAATTAATTTTATCATGGAATTTCTTTAACTTTATTGTGCTATAATACTAAGTAAATACTTATTTAAGATCTAATAAATTTATTTTATAAGTTTTATAATAATATATTAATAAATAAAAAAACTATATATTTATATATTTAAATTAATATATATATAGGCCTAATATTAATGGTAAATATTAATTACTAATATTTTACCATACTATAATACTAATTAAAGTATAATGCATAATTAAGAATAAAAAAATAAAAACGAGATTAATTCTTGCCATTGGTACGAACTTGGTTTTGAGAATTTTGGGTCACATAACCATTTCATTAAAACTTTTGTTCCGGTGCAAATTTTATTTTTTTGCTCGACAGCTCAAATTCTGCCATTCAAATATAGCCAAAAGATATTTATTACAGCTTCATTTATCTTACCCTCCAATTTCACTCAGCCCAAGTCATGTTCAACCTTTTTCTTTTTTGGTCTTGAACTTTCGCACGGCTTTCATTTATTCCTTGCATTTGCATTTTTTTTTTCGTTTATTGCTTACCCCTTTTTTTAGCATTCTTTCTTTGCATCATCATAAAAGTTATTTCTTTTAACTTTTCTTTTTATCTTATCAAATTTCAAAAGTCCTTCAGTTTTTTTTTAAACACCATACTGCTATAAAACATTGCACCACGATATAACAACAACATAATGATGGCGTGAACACCATTGCACAATTAAACAGATTTGTCTCGCACCATAAAAGGATTATTGGATTAATATATTTGAGGCTAAGATACACCAAAACTTATTACAAAATTTGTGATTAAGAAAAATGATCATGTTTCTAAGAATACGTTCCTTTTAAATATATATAGAATAGATTGCTAAATTCACAGTAATTTACGATATTCAACATTTTATTAAATGAACTTAAAAGTACGACTTTTAAGACGACTGCTATATTTTTCAAATTAAAGATGTACATAGTTTCAAAGATTTATGCACAATAACGTGCACGAAAAATAATTGTGATTGGCTGATTGCAAATAATTTCTAAGATAATTGCCATTCACTTATTACAGCCAAAGTGCTACATAATGCTTAGCATTTTATCTAAAGATGCAAATTTTATTTTTTTTCCTTAAAAATTATTGTCATAGTAATATTCAAACTGATAACAAAATTACAGTATAAAAATGAGCAATGTTGTATCTTCTTAGTCCTTAAGATCGAGGATTATAAGATCGAATCGAACATCTTACCTATATATTAACAAAATAATTTATTATATAAAATTATATAAAAATTATTTTTTAAAATAAACTTATAATGATTTATATTATAAATAATGTTAACTTGAGTATTATCCTATTAAGAATTCTACCAACACTTATACATATTACTTATATAATGATAATTTAGTGTGAAATGATAAAAAAATTACAATATAATATGATTAATATGGAATACAATTGCATAAATATTTTTTTAATATACATTGATATTAAAGTTATTTTGTATAAAAATATTTTTAAAATTTTAATTATAAACAATAATCTTTTTCTTAATTTTATTTCTAAAAAAATTATGTTGCCCTAGGTGAAAATGTAAACAAATAGAAAATTTTAAAAAATAATAAAAAGTTGAAATGATAGTATCACGATATTGCTATTACAATCTTATCCATCTTACAAAAATGATATCAAATTTGATATCAGAATCGCGGATCATGCGTTAAGAATGAAATCATTAAAAAATTAAATTTAAATAGAATTTAACATATTTCTTTACAAAAGAAGAAATACATATGATATTTTCTCTTCCACCGAAATGCACTAAATTGAAGAGGACGAAAGACGACCACTCCAAGACCACGGTACACAGATAGATACCAGATAAGACTTTCTCTTCCACATGGAATTTCTTCTCTCTGTGTCCATTTGCCGTGAAGCGTAGCCTCACTTCGCCGGCGATTGCTCTGGCGTCGGTGATAAAAAAACCGTCACTCATATAACTATTAAGAATAGAAAATCAATAATCTTCGTCAATCATTATTTCCCTTATAAACTCCTCCGCATCACGTTCCGCTATTATACTGTTTCGGAGTCCAGTCAGACGGAATGGAACCAGATGTAAGTCCGGGACGTTGGAATATTCACCGCCTTCTACGCATTTCTTTTCAAGTTGGGGACAACCCACAACGCTCAAGTGTTCCAGGGCGGGCAGCACTACTCCTTCGGGCAGTAATGACGCGACATTTGTGCAGTTGGCAAGTATCAATCTATGTCAGTTTTGGACAATCACTAATATGTAGAGTCTCAAGAGACGTGAGGTGGCCGAGGTCTTGTTCAGCTGCTGCCAGGGACACAAGGTTCCGGCACTCAACAATGTCCAGTTCTTTGAGGGATGGACCCCCAATCGGTGGCACCGCCTTCAGTGTTGAGCAATCCCGTAACCGTATGTCTTCCAGCTGTGGCAAAAGGCAGGCGTCCGTTCCGGCGGATAACTCCCCCCATCATGTTGTCACAATTCCAAAACTCCAAACGTCTCAGGGACTTCAAGCCCCGAAGCACCGGACAAGGCAAAGCGACGGACAAGGCAAAGCGACCGGAGCATGGCACTCAGAAATGATCAGACTTTCAACGGAGGTCATACTTGTCCAAAGACCATGACATCTAGGCGTCGAGAATATCCAGTTGGATTTGCTGACTCATTTCTTTAAGGGATGATGAATGTGTTGAGTTAAAGTTTCAATGACATATGAAATTATATTTTGATGAAACGAACCTCAAAAGATTAAAATGTTGAAAAAGTTCAAGAAAAAAAGATAATTTTATGCATAAACTTTGATTACATAATTGACTATGAAATGATTAGATTTTGGATGAATATTAGTGAATTTGTAAAGAATTCTGTTAGCTTTCAATGGACTCCAAGATCATCTAATTTGGATAACTGTGCAGAAAGTTATGATCAAAAGAGTGCAGGTCGGTCAACCTGCCGGTCGACGCAAAGAAGGCCGGTCGACAGTCCGGTCGAAGCACCGGTCGACCGATCAGCTCAACGGCTATAAATCAAAACTGCGAGACTGTATCGGTCGAGAAACCGGTCGATAGTCCGGTCGACCGACCAGTTGCGGTAACTGGAAAAATGGCGCAACGGTCACATAGACCGGTCGACCGGTCCAGAATTTCGGTCGACCGACCTCCGAGTCAAATGAACAGTAACGGTCAAATTTGAAAGAAGAATTTGTAGAATAATTTTTGGACGAATTTTCCACACATTGAAGGTTATAAAAGGAGTGCCAAAGCCAGAGGCAAAGACATTCGTTCTCTCATTGAAACAAAGCTTCAAGTTATTAAAGAGAGATCATTTCTTGAAGTTTTCATTTTATAACTTTCTCTCTTCTTCTCTTGTGAGTTTAGAATTGTAAAAGAGAGAAACATTATTGTTCATAAAATTAGATAGAGCTCCTATGTAAAAGAGATTCAAAATCTTACATCTTGAGCGAGAGAAATAGATTAACTTCCTAGAAGGAGAGGTTGCCTTGCCTCTCGAAGCGGAGAAAGAGGCGATGGTGTAAATGGTTTTCTTCCTTGCCTCATTTGGAACAAAGGAAGTGCTAGTGGAATCTCCGACGGTCTCGAGGTCGAGAAGTCATAGCGGTGACGTAGGCTAAGGTGTGGCCGAACCTCGTCAACAAACTATCGTGTCCATTTGAGTTTGATTTTCTCTCTCCCTCCATTCGTATTGAATTTATAATTTGAATTATAAAAAATTTAAAAATCGATTTTGTGCTTTCGCGACGATTTTTGTGAAATTGACATTTTCAGTAAAACATCAATTCATTCCCCTTTCGATGCCCTTTGAGATCCTAGAGAATGGCCAAATCCTTCTTCCTTCTCATCCTCGTGCCCCCGTGTCAATGATATCTCGTGAGGGCTACAAATGTATAATGTTTCAAGGCATCGGAGGCGCCCCAAGGCCAGTGTTCCATGGGGGTAGAAAGGAATCAGCGGAATCATAATTCTCAATATCAAGCGAAACCAAAGAGGTCAAAGCGTTGATTGAACCCAGCGGTATCTTCTTGCAATTCAATAACTCTAACGATTTCAAGCACGGGGCTAATGGTAGTGAGCTGGCCATCTCCGGACAAATTGATTATTTCCCAATCAACAAGAGCAGGAAAGCAAATTGGCATGGCTTCTTGCAGTCGGGCATTTTCGTTCTCCCGCCACTTTTCCAAGTTCTCAAGGTCATCTATTTTCAACGTTTTTAGTGAGGGAAATGCTTGCGCGGTTGTGTCGTCTGCTGCTGGGTTGTCAGAGTCTCAGAGATGATATACTTGAGATTTTTCATGTGTTTCAAGGAGAGCCTCTCAAGGGAACTCAACTGCCAAAGTGGTGGAAGTCGTTGCAATCCTCTGCAGTGAAAATTAGGAAAATTCATCCATTTAGGAAAATTTACTCCCTCGTAGCCCCGTATTTCCAACAACTTTACACAGCCCGGAGGCTTCAGTTCTTCCAGCACTTGCTCTACATTACTTATTCCTCCTCCTCCTCCGCCTGTCCAATCTAGTGATAAAAGAGGTACTTCCTTGGAATGCAAATTCACCTCTCTGGCCTCTTTGACATCCTTCACAGATCCCAGATTCCTGAGCTTTAATCGGGACGAAAGATGGAGCCCTTTTAGCTCTCCTATGCCTCTTCGAGATTCTTCACCCACCACGTACAGAGTTAGTGTTTGCAGGTTGGTCATTCGTCCCATACCTGGTGCCATCATCATTAGTTCATCACAACCATCCAGATACTCAGATAGAGATGTCTGAGGTTAATCATGCATGACATCCTTTTAGGTAGTCGACACAATTCCCCACACCAAGAAAGATCCAATGTCTGCAAGTTGAACAATGTGCATATGGATTCAGGTAATTCTGATAGTTCACTACTGCGTAGTTGCAGATATCGTAGGTGCTGCAGACACTTCATGGAAGACGAAAGTCTAAGAGTCTCAGCAATTAATGTCAACACTCTTAAAGATGTCGAACCCTTCATGTTATTGCTCTTCGCTACTGCCCGAAAATCCGGCGTCATTAATATTGTACGAAGGTATGGAGAGGATTTCAACATGTGTTTTATGCTCAAATCATCCGAACTTGAAAAGGACAAATGATATGCGTCCTTTATCTCTGCAGCTTTGGAGGATTCTTCTTGCACCGCAACAAAATCATTCCCTGCAATAGATAATGCAAGATCATGTATGAGATCATGCATCCTACAAGTTGTTTTTAAGTGGACACGAGATCTCTTAGTTACCAATTCTTCCTTTAGATCTTGAAGAAATGATCTTTGAACTAGCTGGTTAAAAATCTCATTCCCTTTCACCTCTAATCTTCCACCATAAGGGGGAGTAAAACCATGAGCCATCCACAAGTTGATCAACTTCTCTTTTTTCATCTCATGATCTTTTGGAAATATGGCACAGAAGGTGAAACATTGCTTGGAGTGGGAAGGTAGGTGCTTGTAGCTCAACCGTAGGGCAGGTAATATATCAGTTTCAAAATTCCATATGTCACTCTCCTTGATCTTCGACCACTGGGTTTTGTCTCTTTCCATGTACAGTAAGCTCCCTAGCATCCTCAGTGCAAGGGGCAACCCCCCACACTTGTTTGCAATTGCCTTCCCGATCTCGACAAGTTCTTCGGGCTTTTCAGCTCGGGGGGCAAATGCTCTTTTGCTAAACAGATCCCATGATTCATCCTTCGACAAATATGGCGGATGACAGCTTTGGAGGGCTCCTGTTATCTCCGATACGCGGTCGCTGGGAGTGGTCACAATGACCACACTTCCTCTGCCTCCGCAGTCCAAAATGTCTTTCAAAGAATTCCATTTACTTGGATCTTCTTCCCAAACATCATCCAACACAATCAGAAATCGTTTTTGTGTCAGTGCCTCCTTCAGGGCAAGATGTAGCCTTTCCATGCTTGCCGACTCGAACTTTTTATTTGTTGTTAAGTTTAAAACTTCTTGAATGATCATTTTGGCATCCCAATGATCCGAAACACAAACCCACGCCTGTGGTTTGAAATGGGCCACGACTCGGGGGTCATTGTAGATCAATTGAGCCAAGGTAGTCTTACCGAGGCCTTCCATACCAACTATCGGAAGCACTGCAACATTCCCGGCAACAGGATTGTTATTAATTAGCATCTTCACTATCTCATCTTTTTCTCGAAGCCTGCCCACGACTTCTGATTCCTTAACAAAGGACCATGTTTCGTCCTGTTTCTTAACAGGAGCAGCAGCTGCAGGCTGTGCATCCACTTTGCTAAAATTGAACGCCCTGCTCTCGGCTGCAATTTTTTCAATCTTTTCTAGGAGATTGTTCACTTTCCGTCCCATCTTCGATCGAACGAGTGATGGGTTATGAGAAGAAAAGAAGTCACGCACCTTGCCGCTGCACGGAGTCTTGTTGTCGGGCGCCACCTCCGCTGCCTTGTGGCGCAGGGCCTCGTAGTTGAGTTCATCCAGGACGTCATCGGCCTCCTCGTAGGCCACTTTCTTCAGTGCATTGAGCCACGACTTCACATCTGCGTCCACGGTCTGCTTCTCCTCTGCGTCTGCAAGCACGGACTGAATCCGTTGCAGAAGCCGATGCAGTTTCTCCAACTCCTCTTTCAGACCCCACGCAGCTCGGAGTTGTCCTGCAATGGCATCTGCTGCCAAGCTCACAAGCTTCTCCACGATGGGACCAACAAGTGCTTCAACAGCCATGGCTCCTCTGAATGAGGAAGAGTGGAGAGGGTGTGAAGAAGTGATGTGGTGCCGTGGTGGAACTAATGGACGTATAGGCACAGAATCAATGGTGTTGAGAAGCTTTCAAAGACAACTCGTGAGAACAGGAAGGAAGGAGTCTGGTTGTTTCCCTAGTGGCCATGTCATGTGCTGGAGATGATTGAGCATGGCAATTGAGACCAGGACTAAAATTGATTGACTGCTACTCGCCCATGGAAATTGAAAACTGTTACTTGAACTATTCATGTTAAATATTATAAAATTTTAATTGTGTTATGTTGTTTATCATATTTTCTGCGGATAAGTTAGCAAATGTTAAAAACTTACTTTGTGAAGAGAATCTCATAACTCCTGCAAATATTATACTTGCAGTAGATAGATTACCTTCTCTCGTGCTAGATGCAGGTAAGCAATGAGCATGATTAATTATTTAATCAATCTTATGAAATATTTATTTGATTTGTCGAATTCAATAGTTATTTTATAGAATCCATTATGTCGATTCAAATATCATAAAATTTAATCAAATACCAAAATTATCAATAATTGAAAAATATTAATTTGTTTTGTAAACCATCACAATTTTTTCCCTTTAATCCTCCCTCCCGTCCACTTCTTGTTAATATGTTACCTTTATCTTTAACATGGCTTTGTAGTTTAATATATTGTAATTGTCATGAGTTTAATAATATGTTTTTATAATATCCTTTCTTATTATTTCTGATTGACTGAAACTCTCCAAATCGAATTATAATATTTAACTAATCGGCTTTATTACATTTTACTGCTGGTTAATTCTTAATTAGGTAAAATGCTGCTTTCTGGATGCGGCTCTTCTCTTGTTTGTTCGCCGGATTGGCACCGCGATATGGACAACACTTTTTGGCAATTTGTTTGCTGGCTTGCAACCACCGTGTGCCCTAATAATTCAATTTCAAATTTATCTGAAAGTATTCCTTCAGTCCCCAGCGATTGCATCTTCTGAATTATCTCCTCTTTTTTGTACTAAAAGGAAAGATGCATTCAATTAAAAATCAGAATTTGGATAAAAAAACTGAAGATATACGGAGGTGAATCACCCTTCCAAAACAGATTGAATTATCTTCTCATGAATTGTTTGCCGACTCTAAGATTCTATTATTATAGGACATTTAAATCCCTAACTTTTGACTCCATTTATACCTTTCAATTCCAATCGAATTAAACTTTTAAGTTAATCTATTTTCACTAATTGTGATTTATTCTAATACTTAAATAAATTCTGAATTTAATTAAATAATTGCCAATTATGTCTTTCTACAAGTTCTCCATATGAGATAAAGCAGCTAGTGTCGTATCAGGAGGCAAGGAAGGAATACGTATATGTTGAAATGTTCAAGGATTTTCGAATCGTTTGGAAACAGAATCGCAGTTTCTTTTAAGTTTTTCGTGCATAGTTGAATTGATGTGATGAAAAAAAGTATATGTGATGAATGGATTTTGAGTGGATTTTGAATTAAAAATAATTATTATAATTATGAAGTATAATTATATTATTAATTAAAATAAAATTGTAAAATATAAATTTTTATGGGAAAAATTTTGTTAAAAATTATATTATTTAAATATAAAAAATAATTTTTAAATTAATTATATTTAATGAAATATTAAAATTTTTTAATGAAAAATAGGTAATAAATGGTATTATATTAAACACTTATTAAAATTATTTTATATCTATTAAATAATTTATTATAGTGAAGATAGTGTGTGAAGAGAAAAGAAAAAAAAGAAAATAAATTTTGAAAAAAAAATAAAAATCACGTCAACGTGAAAACTAAAAAAAAAGGTAGCCTCCGGTTCCACCTAAAAAAGTAGAACCGGAGTGGTGGAATCGGGGTCACGTGACCCCGATTCCACCACCTCTGTTTTCGCTTCGGAATCGGATTTCGGGATGGTATTTGACAGAACCTGACGAAATAAAGCCGCGATTCTCGCCCGGTTTCCCAACCAAACGACTCCTTAGAGAAAAAAAAATGATGAAGGATTGAATGGCTAATGCCATGACTCATTAGGGTATGTATATGTTGGTGGAAAGATTCTCTTCTTTCTCGACCAAAAATTAGATATGAAAGAAAGTGAAAATCAATGCTGATCCTTTGTTTGAATAAAGTCATTTACCTTGGATGCCATTCTTTTTTAGTTTTCAAGATAAATATTCTACTTTTCCATAAAGGTGGTTCAAATTTGTATTCTGCTGGTACCATCAAGATCAAGGAAGATGAAACCGGTCAGGTAACTTAATTGGTCTCATGCATATAAAATCCTTCTATCAAATAAGCACAAGATGTGAGATCAGTTGATGATGCCAACCGTAACCATTAACAATAAAATAATGATTAGTAAGTTTTTGTTGCAAAAGCAACTACAAGACGAAGAATTGGGAAATATCCTTCCGTCTTCATCACACAAGGAAAATTATTCTCGCCATCGAGTCAAAGAGAGAAAGAAGTCGAAGAAAAGGAAGGTTAACATGGAAATCACCATCTGTCTCAAAAGAGAAAGTAATTGATTTCTCAAAAGGAAAAAAAAGGGAAGAAAACAATTACCAAAAAGGAAAACGATAAAATTAACTGAAAAAACCAATTCACAATAGTTGGAAACCATAATTTGTATGATTTCCTCAAAATCCAATGATACCCACAACTTGTTGAAATAGGTTTTTGACAAACAAAGTTGATTCCGCATAATTTGTAAATTTGTGCTTTACTCTTTGATGTTACATTTACAGATTCACCTTCCGCAGCTTAGAAATTAATTTTTGATCTCACGATTATTAAGTTGAATATAAAAGTACCGCTAAATTAATTAATTTATTAAATTAGGTATATTATTGACTCATAATCTTGAACTATTAAGTTATTAATCTATTTTAATAAAGTTTGTACAGAATAACTAGATATTTTCAATTATAATGTAATAATATATTTATTTATATTAAGTAGTTAAACTTACAGTTATATTTTTTAAAATATATGCATGATATATATTTAATGTTTATACTTTTATAAAAAATATTAATTTAAAGTAGGTCCTAGATCAGAAATAATTGAGATAGTTTAGGTGGAATTTTTTTCTGAAAAAGAATTTAGACTGATCTTTTACTCGTTAAAAAACTATCCAAAATTTCAAAGTCAGTTTTTTTTTTTTATGAAAGTACCACCCAATTGGAACCACTTTCATCCTACATAGCAGAGGCATGCAAAACGTGACTTTAACGGTAATTAATATATTTTTTTAACTTAAAATAACATGCGTAATATACACATTTTGGTCAAATTATTGTAATCACGCAATCCAAGTATATGAAAAATGGGATCGTTCGAAAGAATATCAAAATTTCAACATAAATTTAACCTATTTCTTTACAAAAGAAATACATGTGATCTTCTCTTCCAACGGAATTCAACAGGAATTTTTTGTTTCATTGCTGAAAAGGGTGCGCCCATCCGCAGCTGCAGCATGCGGGAGTAGTAGCATCGTAGGTGCGATGATGAGTAGGAACATCTACCAATCCCCTTGACCATTAATCTTCACTGATATAAAGATAGGGTATGTTGGAGATGAGGGTCCAATATTCGCCTCCTCTTGCGCATTTCTTCTCAAGTTCCGGACACCCCTCAACTTTCAATTCTTCCAGGGCGGGCAGCACTGCTCCTTCTTCGGGCAGCAACAACAACGACGTGAGATTGGTGCAGCCTACGAGTTTCAAGCTGCGGAGAGCAGGGAAGCCGTTCAATGCTAAAGATGTCAGTCTTGGACAATTTCTAATATATAGAGTCTCAAGAGACGTGAGTCGGCCCGGGTCTTGTTCTGATGCTGCCAGCGACACAAGGTTCGGGCAGCAATTGATACTCATTTCTTTGAGGGATGGACCCCCAATCGGTGGCACCGTCTCCAGCGTTGAGCAACTGGTTAACCGCATTTCCTCCAGCTGCGGCAAAAGGCAGGCGTCCGTGCCGGCGGATAACTCCCCAGTCATGTTGCTACACCCATAGATATCCAAACGTCTCAGGGACTTCAAGCCACGAAGCACCTGACGAGGCAAAGCGACCAGAGCATCGCAACTAATTATGCTCAGAGTCTCGAGGGAGGTCATACCTGTCCAAAGACCATACGACCTAGGCGACGAGAATATCCAGTCGCATCTCCGGAGCCCCATTTCTTTAAGGGATGATGAGTGGCCAGATCCTTCTTCTTCCTTCTCATCCTCGTGCCCCCATGTCAATGATATCTCGTGAGGGCCACTAATGTATAATCTTTCAAGGCATCGGAGGCGCCCCAGAGCCAGTGTTCCATGGGGCAGAAAGGAATTAGCGGAATCATGCACATGAGGATGTGCTGAATCATCCATTAATTCCTCCTTAAAATTCCTAATATCAAGCGAAACCAACGAGGTCAAAGCGTTGATTGAACCCAGCGGTATCTTCTTGCAATCTTCTAACACTAACGATTTCAGGCACGGGGCTAATGGTAGTGAGCTGGCCATCTCCGGACAATTGATTATTTTCCAATCAACAAGAGCAGGAAAACAATTTGCTTCTTGCAGTTGGGCATTTTCGTTCTCCCGCCAGTTTTCCAAGCTCTCAAGGTCTGTAATTTTCAACGTTTTTAGTGAGGGAAATGCTTGCGCGGTTGTGTCGTCTGCAGGTGGGTTGTCAGAGATGATATACTTGAGATTTTTCATGCCTTCTAAGGACAGCTCCTCAAGAGAACTCAACTGCCAAAGTGGTGGAAGTCGTTGTAATCCTGTGCAGTAATCTAAACGAAGTTGTACCAAGTGCTGGAGCAGCAGCATGTCTCCCATCCATTTAGGAAAATTTAATCCCTCGTAGTTTAATATTTCCAAGAACTTTAGGCAACCCGGAGGCTTCAGTTCTTCCAGCACTTGCTCGGCATTACTTATTCCTCCTCCTCCTTCTTCGCCTGTCCAATCTAGTGATAAAAGAGGCACTTTCTTGGAATGCAAATTCACCTTTCTGGCCTCTTTGACATCCTTCACAGATCTCAGATTTCTGAGCTTTAATCCAGATGAAAGTCGCAACCCTTGTAGCTCTCCTATGCCCCTTCCAGATTCTTCACCCACGACGTATAGAGTTAGTGTTTGCAGGTTGGTCAATCGTCCCATGCACGGTGCCATTGTCGTCAGTCGTTCACAACCAATGAGATGGAGGTGTCTGAGGCTAATCATGCATGACATCCTCCGAGGTAGGCAGAGCAAGGACACACACCCAGAAAGGTTCAATGTCTGCAAGTTGAACAGTGTGCATATGGATTCAGGTAATTCTGATAGTATTGTGATATCTAGTTGCAGATATCGTAGGTGCTGCAGACACTTCATGGAAGACGGAAGTTTAAGAAAATAAGCTTCTAATGTTAACACTCTTAAAGATGTCGAACCCTTAACATTCATGTTAATATTCTCCATCCTCAACCCCTGTAATATTGTACGAAGGTGTGGATAAGCTTTCAACGTGTGTTTTATGTTGAACTCATTCGAACTTGAAAAGGACAAATGATATGTGTCCTTTATCTCTGCAGCTTTGTAGGATTCTTCTTGCACCGCAACAAAATCATTCCCTGCAATAGATAATGCAAGATCATGAACGAGATCATGCATCCTACAGGTTGTATATAAGAATCTAAGTTCTTCCTTTAGATCTTGAAGAAATGATCTTTGAACTAGCTGGTTAAAAATCTCATTCGCTTTGGCCTCTAATCTTCCATCATAAGAGGGAATAAAACCATGAGCCATCCACAAGTTGATCAACTTCTCTTTTGCCATCTCATAATCTTTTGGAAATATGGCACAAAAGGTGAAGCATCGCTTGGAGTGCGAAGGCAGGTGCTTATAGCTCAACCGTAGTGCAGGTAGTATACCAGTTTCAATATTCCATATGTCACTCTCCTTGATCTTCGACCACTGGGTTTTGTCTCTTTCCATGTACAGTAAGCTCCCTAGCATCCTCAGTGCAAGGGGCAACCCCCCACACTTTTTAGCAATTTCTCTCCCAATCTGGTCAAGATCTTGCGGCCTTTCAGCTCCGGGGGCGAATGCTCTTTTGCTAAACAAATTCCAAGATTCATCCTCCGACAAACAGGGCGGACGGTAACATTCGAGAGTTCCAGTTATATCTGATACACGTTGGTTGCGAGTGGTCACGATAACTGCGCTTCCTTGGCCACCACAGCGCAAAAGGTCTTTCAAAGTATTCCATTTGATGGGATCTTCTTCCCAAACATCATCCAACACAATCAGAAATCGTTTTTGTGCCAGGGCCTTTTGAAGGGCAAGATGCAGCTCTTCCATGCTGGGGGACTCGAACTTTTCCTTTGTTGCTAACTTTAAGATTTCTTGAATGATCCTTTTGGCATCCCAAGGATCAGAAACACAAACCCATGCCCGCAATTCGAAATAGCCCACCACTCTAGGGTCATTGTAGATCAGTTGAGCCAAAGCAGTCTTACCAAGGCCTCCCATACCAACTATCGAAAGCACTGCAACATTCTCAGCATTGCTATTCACCTTGTTGATTAATAATTTCACTATCCCATCTTTCTCTCCGCGCCTGCCCACGACTTCTGATTCTTCAACAAATGAGCACGTTTCGATAACAGGAGCAGGAGTTTCGGGTTGTTCCTTAAAATTGAACTTTCTACTCTCGTCTACAATTTTAGTAATCTCTTCTAGGAGATTGCTCACTTTGCGCCCCATCTTCACTCGAATGAGTAACGGGTTATGAGAAGAAAAGAAGTCGTGTACCTTGCCGCTGCACGGGGTCTTATTATCGGGCGCCACCTCCGCTGCCTTGTGGCGCAGGGTCTCGTAGTTGAGTTCATCCAGGACGTCCTCTGCCTCGTAGGCCACTTTCTTCAGTGCATTGAGCCACGACTTCACATCTTCGTCCACGACCTGCTTCTCCTCTGCGTCCGCAAGGATGGACTGAATCCGCTGCAGGAGCCGCTTCAGTTCCTCCAAGTTATCTTCCAAGCCCCATGCAGCTCGGAGTCGCCCATCAATGGCATCTGCCGCCAAGCTCACAAGCCTCTCCACGATGGGACCAACGATTGCCTCAGCAGCCATGGCACCTTAACTAATTTGCTTGAGGAAGAGTAGAGTGGGTATGCAAATGTAACTGTGGTAGTGGTAGGTGATAAAGCTTTCAAAGGCTATATATATATATATATATATATATATATATATATATATATATATATATATATGTATATATAGAAAAATTAGTGTGAACAGAGATTTTGATCTCACTCTTAAATTAGTGATTCTCAGCTATTATAATAATGCATCAACGATCTAATTGAACTTGGTTCAAATGAAAAAAAAATTAAATTCAACCTTTTATTTAGTCTCATGAGATCTGGACCGTTGATGCACGATTATATTAGAATTTTCTATTCCAATCAATTTACTCTTGTAATTTCATTTTGCATAAGGACGTACTCCCGACTTTTATAACTTTTCTCTCCCCGATCCTTCTGACCGCCTATTATCATTATTTGTTCTCTCTAAGTTGATGATGTGTATCAAGATATCATAAGTTGCAACTTAGCAACCCTGATTTTACAATGCCTTATATTGTCATAATTTTCATTCAAAAGGCTAAATTCCAAAAATAACATTTAAACTATTAAATGCTACTTCAAACGTTCTTGCATTGTGAAACAAATCCGTAATTCTGGTTTATTTTTAACTAGTTTGAATGTTGCTTCCTGGATGTGACTCTTCTTTGTTTGCTTAACTCACTATTGGTCGGATTCATTTGAAGTTTCAACCACAATATAAAAAAAAAAAGGTGCGAAAGAACTTTAAAATCGTCATGTCCCAACTTTCCTACTCTTTAACGCATTCTTTTGTTTTAAAGGCGACCCTAACTTGATAAGATGTTTACGCTTTTAGTATATGGTTTTTATTTTATGAGTCCATATATTCTATATACCCGAAGTTAATATGAAAAAGAAAAGAGGCACCAAATAAAACAAATCCTTTAACTAAATATAAATCAACAAGTTGTTTAATTTTAAAATGTAATGGTATACGAAATATGGTGATGTGGTGGCGATCAACTCTCAAAGGTTAGCATTATTAAGGTGTCGGTCATACACCAAAAGTTGTGAGCCTATCGTAATCATATCATATCCGTTTATGGTGCTCAGCTGTCTTTACGTGTGTTGGTCCGCCAGTTCTCTCCTATGTTATAATGCAAAATACTTTTATCATGATCTCGATTTAAATTTTAAGATTTTATAATTTTACATACATCTTCTGATCTCGATCTTATTCTCGAGGATCTTAATACGATCTTAATTTTGATCATACGATCTTACGATGCTATACGATATTATATGATTAATATAATTATTTAAATATTAATTAAAAATATATTTATGATAATAAAAATTAATTTATATGAAGTTAAATATATTTTTGTTCATTTTTAATATGTTTTGATATAATTTGACTCGTGAATTCATAAAAAATGTCTTAGTGATGTATAATCTAATATTTTAATACGAAAAATTTATCAAAAATATATTTATTATTTTAAAATATATTATTTTATTAATAAGTAGGATCTTATCCTCGATCCGATCTTCGATCTTGTGACCCTTCCGATCTTATATAAGAATTCGATCTTGGCAACCTTGATCGTGAGCATGCAAACCAAGATGAAGTCCCTGCACTGAACTAAAAAATCAAGGTGATAGATTTCATTATCCCTTCAGATCAGAGAGCAATTTCCAGGATGATTATATTCGTGTTTATATGGTCTAGAAGGTGACTTCATTATCACTCCAAATTCCTTAACGCACGCACTCTTCCATTTTTCCCATAACTTTGAACGCCAATATGAACAATCATTTTTCCCAGAATCATATATACATAAATAAATATATGGTCAGTAGTAAAAAAAGGAGAAAAAAAGAAAAAAAAAAGAAATGAGAGAAGGGATTTGAGCATGGGATTATTACATACATATATACATAAATAAATACATGCATAAATACATAAGATACAAGATGCTACATACTTTAATTAAAAATAACTGGAGAAAATGAATAAATGGAGAAAAATGTGAGAATATCGTGTCATATTCGTTGGTGCTCAGCTATCTCCATGCTGGTCCGGCATATGTGCCTGTGCTCAATGATTCGATCGTAACCCTCTGAATGGCCCTCCATACATGCAGTCCACATGAACCAATACAAATGTTCGACTAATATTATTGAGCACACTTGATTAATTGTATATATTCTGATCGTATTTATAAATGTGCAATCGAGATATATTGTTTGGAAACATTAAAAACGCTTGTGATGCTAAGGTGAACAAAAATCATCTGTTTGCTAAGGCATGAATTGTTGAGGCAGATTGATGCAAGCCGATCGCACGATATAAAATGTGTTGTTTTTCTTTCTTTCCCTTTTCAATGTAAGGCTGACCAATCTTGTTCCAAAACTTTCACTTAAAAGAGCAAATTTCGTCTCTAATTTAGAATCTTTTGCTCTAATCAATTTACTCTTGCAATTTTATTTTGTATAAGAACGTACTCCCGACTTTTATAACTTTTTTTCTCCCGTATCCTTTTGACTGTCTATTATCATTATTTATTCTCTTTGGCTCAGTGTCCGTAGTTCTAATTGTATTTGGATAAAGTAAAATTTAATGATGAAAAATAAGATAGTTGATGTGATAAAAAAATAAATGTAATGAGCAAGGACGAACCCAAAAAGTTTTCAAAGGGGGGCCAAAATAATATTATTATAATAATATAATAATTAATTAATATTAAATTAAATTTAAAAATAATAATTTAATAATATTTAACTTAATTTAAAAAGTTCAAGTATTAAAATTTTAAATATTACATACACATATATATATATATATTAGGAGTTAAAAAAATGGGTTAATTTTTTATGAGTTTTGAAATAATAATTGATATTATAAATATAAAATATAATATTATTAGTAAATAAAAGTAAAAATTAAAAAAATTTGTTCAAAATTTCATTATAAATAATTTATTTAAATTAAAAAATCTCATTTTTAATAATTATATGTAGTAAAATATTAAAATTTTTTAATGAAATAATAAGTAAAAAATAATATTAATATTAATATTTTGTAATAAAAATAAATTATTATATAAGATACATGTGTATGAGAGAAAAAATAAAGGAAATTGAAAAAAAAAGCAACACATGAAGTAAAAAAAAAATGTGCTACGGTGGTTCCACTAAAATGGTGGAACTAAGACAAGGAAAAAGAGATCATATAACTCTTTTTTGAAATCGGGTTCCATCTTCGGTTCCGTCAAACGTCACAACGTTTGGCGGAATCGACTAGAACTAGATGGAACTATGACCTGATTCTATCTTTTTTTGAAACCGAGTTTCGTGTCCGGTTCCGTCAAACATCAATGATGTCTGGTTCTAATTGTCAAACATGCCCTATAAATCAATGATGTCTATCAAGATATCATAATTTACAACTTGGCGCCCTAACTTTACAATGCCTATTATCCAAATTTTAATTCAAATGGCTAAATTCTAAATATAACGTTTAAACTACTAATTAGGGGTCGTCTACGGAACCGGGCGAAAACCGCGGCCTTGTTCTGTCCGGTTAAAATTTTGCCAAACACCATCCCGGAACTAAATTTCGGGACGATAATAAGATTAGTGGAACCGGAGTCACGTGACCCCGATTCCACACTTTTTGGTGAAATCGGAAGCCACACTTTTTTTCACCTTTTGACTTTGACATGACGTTTTCTTTTTTTTTCAAAATTCATTTTCTTTTTTTTTTCTTTTCTCTCACACAATATCTTTCTTAAAATAAATTATTTAATAAATATAAAATAATTTTAATAAGCAATTAATATAATATTATGTATTACCTATTTTTTCATTAAGGAATTTTAATATTTCATTAAATATAATTAATTTTAAAAATGATTTTTATATTTAAATAATATAATTTTTAACAAAATTTTTCTCATAATAATTTTTTATTCTAATTAATAATAAGATTATACCTCATAATTATAATAATCATTTTTAATTCAAAACTCATCCAAAATTCATCCATCACATCTACTTTTTCATATCACATCAACCACATTATTCCTCACCGTCAAATTTCACTTCAACCAAATACACTCCGAACTATCTGTCAATTCAACTATGCATTGAGAATTTAGAAAGAACCGCGATTCTGTTTCCTAACGACCCTAAATGTTCTTGCACTTCAAACAAATCCTCAATTTCTGGTTAATTTTTAATTAGGTTGAATGTTGCTTTCGATCGGGAGGTGACTCTTTTTTTTTTTTTTTTTTTTGCTTAACTCGTTATTGGTCGGATTCATTTGAAGTTTCAACCACAATATATATATATATATATTACAAAGATGCGAAACAACTTTAAAGTATTTTCCAACTCTTTAACGCATTCTTTTGTTTTAAAAGTGACCCTAACTCGATAAGATGTTTACGGCTTTACGCTTTTAATATATGGTTTTTATTTTCCGAATCCATATATTCTACATATATACCCGAAGTTAATATGAAAAAGAAAAGGTACAAATTTTATATTTTTTCCCCCGTTTTAAGTGCAAATTAGGATGTTAGCGGTGCGATAAGCCAAAGGAACCAAATAAAAAAAACTTAACCAAATATAAATCAATAAGTTGTTTAATTTTAAAATGTAATGGTATATGAAATAGTTGTGATGTGGTGCGATCAGCTCTCAAAAGACTAGCATTATTAAAGGCATAAAGGTTTAACAAACATGGACACGACGCATACAATTTCAACCTTGGCTTTTTAACCTTCTTTTTCTTTTTTTTTCTTTTTTTTTTTTTTTTGCTAATGGAAGAACTCCGCCTATATTTTATAGCCGGTCCCAAGCCCGGATAAAGGAGGAGGGTTGTGTTAGGCCCCGACAGCCAACATAAAATCATGTCGAATCTTATGAACATGGATCAACGAATGACGTCGTATGATCTATGTAGCCGACCCCACCTAGTGGGATAAGACTTTGTTGTTGTTATTTTTGCTAATGGAAGGTGTCGGCCGTGCACAAAAAGTTGTGAGCGTATCGTAGTCATCTCATCATATCCGTTTGAGGTGCTCAGCTGTCTTTATGTGTGTTAGATCCGCCACAGTTCTCTCCTCTGTTATAATGCGTGAACATGCAAACCAAGATGAAATCCCTGCACTGAACTGAAATCAAGGTGATAGGTTTCATTATCCCTTCAGTTCAGAGAATAATTTCCAGAATGATTATATTCGTGTTTACAGGGTCTAGAAGGTGATTTTATTATCACTCCAAATTCCTTAACGCACGCACTCTTCCATTGTTCCCATAACTTGAACGCCAATATGAATAATCATTTTTCCCAGAACCTTTTTTTTAATTAAAAGATTGCATTAAGCATCTGAAGTCATAGTGTTCAAAATCAGATATTCGAGGAACTCCGAAGGTGGAGAACCCTCCCAAAAATAAAAATTGATCGGTATCCAATCATCTACCAAAAGATACTAACATGTCAACTTCAAAATTAACAAACAAAGTTTGATAACTTGGCACAAGTAGCCATTAATGCTACTCCTAATGCGCCATGGACAGGGGGATTGACGATTGATAATTGCCATTGCATTTGCCGCATTTGTCTCCAAAATGAGGTTTGCAATTCTAAGTCGAGAATAGTAGAGAATACCCTGGAGAATGGCTCAAATCTTAGCCTCCAATGCACAATTGAATCTCTCATTAAGAGTCCTGCACATCGAAAATCAAAGTTAGTCGATCTCACAATATAGTCTACTTCCCCCTCTTCGTAGTGCTCACGAATGAGCCATCCGAATGTAATTTGAACCAAGAATGGGGAGGGGACACCCAAATAACCATCGGGTTAGATGGTGGAGGTTCCCAAAACAAGAACTAGTTTCTAGATGTTCTTCGCCTTGGCAGCACTAGAAGAAAGATGAAAGTTCGGTGTTCTTGATTGGATTTAACTCATGATAAGAAGCCAAAACTTGCGACCAAACCAAGGAAGCACACGGTTGCCTGATTAGATCGAAAATGAGCATCATTCCTCCATTTCCAAATCCCCCACAAGGCCAAAGCAAAAAGAGTTTGAAATTGGGCACGAAGCTAGCAGAAGGCAACAAGTGACCTTCACGAATCCAATCATGCCTAGGAATTCATAAAACAGAATGAGAAATTAGTTTGACATTGAAAAATATTCCAAACAGCTCGAGATGATGTGCAATAAAAAAAAGAGAGGGCACAAGAGGAAACTATATTAGAGTTAAGTTTAGATAACATATGGTTTGTAGGCATGCGATTATGTGCCAACTTCCACAAGAACACTTGAATTTTGGGCACTGATGCTATAGCGAAACTTGGTGGCACAAGAGACTTACTTATATAGTTATACATTGACTTCGCGGAAGGAATGCCAAAATAATTTGGGGTCCAAATTCAAGAATCCTCATAGGGAGAAGGAGGCAAACAAATAGAAAGAATAAGATTAAGATCCACAAGACATGGGGAAAAGCATTCCATCAACAACTCAAATTTCCATTTCGAAATCAAAATCATATCAGCAACCATAAATGAAGCCAATGGAGAGTTCACATTAACATAAGTAGGCATTAACCAAATAGAAACATTAAATAGTCAAGGATCATAAAAAGCATAAGTAGATACACCATTCCTTATCTACTTCCGGAGTCCCATTTAATAGTATCCATTACTGTAACAAAATTTTCTAGCATGCATCTGCCCACAGCACCAAAGTCCAGGCAATGCCATGGATGAGAGATACCATATTTTTCAGTGACACATAGTAGCCAAGTCAGTACAATGATTTAAAATTGCCACAATTCTTTTAGCAAGTAAAGCATGTTGCATGAGAGATAGATCTCTAATCCCAAGACTCCCTTCCTGCCTAGATAATTGAATTGTGTTCCGATTGATAAGGCGTAAACCATGCTTTTCCCTAAAGCAGACCAGAGGAAAGACCTAGACAATTTTTTAATTGATGCAATGAGCCCAGAAGAAATATGAATTGAACTTAAAACATAATTAGGGATTGTACACTACAAGAAAACACATCATTAGCGACCAGCATTTTTCGTCATCACCGATCGTTATAGATGTCGCAATTAAAAATCAATAACGGCGGCTTAAAAAGATGTCGGCCATTAGACGTCATCAACGACCAAAAATAATCCGATCGTCAAATACATATAAGGACCATTTAGTTGGTCGTCGAACACACTAATGGCCAGCAATATCTTTATCGTTGATAATCTTCAACGGTTGCTAATACGATCGTTAAAAGTCATCAACGACCATAAGTAATCCGATTGTTAAATCTATATAATGACTAATGTGTTGTTCATTAAACACATTAATAACCATATATATTTTTGTCATTGATAATCTTCAACGATTAATTCCGATCACACCCATAAATAACCCAACCATTTAGTTGGTCGTTAAATGCTTTAGTGGTCATAATATCTTTATCGTTGGTAATCTTTACATACTATCCGATCATTAAAAGACATCATCCGATTGCTAGATTCATATATGACCATTTAACAAAAGTGTAACTAACCACAACATGGATTAATAAAAGTTTAACTAGTTTACAACATCAATTAAACAACAAAAATTTACGGGGCCAAGGATTAACAACGAGATCAGCACCGCTGGTGTGCGAGCTCGACGATGGCGGTGCACGAGCTCAATAGTAGCGGGGCAGCCGAGCTCGGCGGCGACGGTGGTGCACAAGCTCGACGGCAACGGTGCACGAGCTCGATAATGGAGCTACACGAGCTCGGCATGGGGGGTGGACAAGCTCGACGACAGCGGGATGACACAAGATGATTAGAGTAGTCATCTACCTCTAGTTGGTGTATTATAGGAATCATTGACAAAAATGAAGGAGGAAAGGAATAAAAGAAGAATAACGAGTCAAATTAGCTTCCAAAATTTCAAATATGTTTTTCACAGGTCGTCATCACGACCGTGAAAGGTCTATCGCACGTTCCATTATCTAACACTCACGACTCTTACAAAACTGCTTATACAGAAAAAAAAAAGGGGCATCACGGGCCGTGAAATGATGTTTCATCTTCACAGCTCTGGCAAAAGCGCTCAAATGAAGGAATTATAATTTCACGGGCCGTTAAATACTTCTCACGTCCGTGAAGACCAAATTTCACGTCAGCCGCTGCATTTCACGAACCGATTTCACCCGAAGAGAACTTACAAGACATGACATATTTCTCACGGCTGTTACAGTAGATTTTCACGGATCGCACAATCTCATGATTCCTAAGTGAAACAGATACAGAAGAATTGTCATGGGCCATGGAAAATGCATCATGGATCGTTATGCGTTCCAACAATTACATGACAAATATATTATCGATCGTAACATTGCTTTCACGGATGTCACAGAAGGGTTGAAATCGATGATTATCAATTAATGGGATGTGATCTACGCTTAACAAGTCGATCAGAATGCTTCAGATCAATATATTAATCTTCACAGGCTGTTAGCACTCTATCACCAGCCATGAAATCACAGAAATCGCTCGAATCACGACCGTGAAGCTACTCTCACACTCCGTGACGACAGTAGCGAAGTCTGACTCCGCCTCTGATTGAGCCGTTAAATCATATTCAGGATGCATGACGAACATTATTTTCGACATGAATACTTATTTTCGAAAGAATTCTCAATGCACAAGAATTCCAACTCTTACCATATGTCTCAAGGATCAATTGGAAATAAATTAGACCAGAAATTTTAGAATTTTACAAGGCATAACTTCCATAGTCATTAGGAATCCGAATTTACCTTATTTCACAAGGAAAAGGTTTCTGTTTATTCTCAAACTTCATGAAACCTAAGCCTATATAAAAAGGGTAAGAAATAATCAGGGCTGCAACCTGTTCCATGAAGTCAAGAACATGAGAAGACTCGGAAGGATCATTGAGAAAATTTTTGTTGGATTGACTCTAGACGACATTGGTGATTTTCAAGGAGTGTTATCTATTCTATTTAATGTTGGGATGATGTTAGACATTAATTTTTCTGCCTTTATCTCTTCTATAATTTAGAGTTCTTAGTTATCTTTCTAGTTAAATGATTTGTAATAGTTTTATTGTTAAAGACAAACTATTAGACCTTCACCTTTTAATTATTGAAGTTTAGTTTCTTTTGATTATACATATTGTTATTAATGATTTCCAGAAATTAATTGTCTTCCTTAGTTGACTACTATCCTTGTGAGAATAGTTAATTTTGTTTTCATGTCTGTGAAATTTATTTAAGATTATTATGACGAAGCATTACATAACACAACTCGAAGGATCCTAGATGGAATGTGTGTTGTGCAGTCTATTAAGCATTACCATTGTATGGATGTTAATAGTTTAGAATCTACATTTTAATGCATCTCAATCTCTATTTAACTTGGTTATGATTTTAGATGGAGTGATATTTGTTAAACTTGAGATTAGGATAGTTTGATTTATCCTGGTATGAGGTCAAAATTTTGAGTAGATTCTAATCCGTCAATTGAAATGAAATTTATATTCTCATGTGTTATCAATTTGCTATCTTGTAATTTATCATCATCCTAAGGACTTATGCATCGGTAGTTTAATTTAGTTTTATTTTTATTTTATCTTTCTGCAATTTTATTTTCTACACACTTTTTATCCCAACTCGTATGTCATCTCCTATTAACCTCTGAAATTTGATAAAAAAGTAAAATAGTTCATCATGAATTCGGCACTCTACTCTTACACTTTATTACTTGAGCGACTAGTGCACTTACCAGCTATATCGTTATCATTCCATCACCAAAATTAGGCAAATATAGGGTGACCAGATGAGAGCTCGTATCTAGTTCGGGGTCCTAAACCGGCTGACGACTCATTTGATGCGGATGGTCTGGCTCGTGGGGGTTCACGACAAGGCCGTCCCCAGAGGTGGCCATTGTCGGACGCCAACGCAGCCAGGGAAAAGATCGCATCCACGTACCATACATAAGCATGCCATCCTTCCCGAACAGCAAGGTGCCCAAAGAGCTTTGCCTAGCAGGACAGAGGTCCAACTGATAGTTAAAGCAAAAGAGGGACAAATTTTCATCGTCACAATATGAAAATACCGGGAGCCATCTAGCAATTTAATCCATGTTCCTTGCTTGATCGAAGAGGACAGATCCAACTCGACACAAATCCGAGCGAAACGGAGCTTCTCCCCCTTGTAGTGTATGGATCCACCTTTAACAGCTTGCCAAACACCGCGGCAATATGGAGAATGGTGTGGACATTTCCTAGCTCATAGGGTAACCTTGGGAGCTAGATCCAAATGAGCGATGTGGAAATGCGATCATGGAAGGGGCAAAAAAATGCATTTGTCTGAGAAACAACAACAACAACAACAACAACAACAAAGTCTTATCCCACTAGGTGGGGTCGGCTACATGGATCATACGACGTCAATGATCCATGTTCATAAGATTCGACAGGATTTTATGCTGACCAATTTGTCTGAGAAACATGAAGGACATTTTCATTAAATGACCAAGGGCTATGACATTTAACTTGTCCTCGACACATCTGAACTTGAAGTTCAAGTAATGATTTCCAAGCTCAATGATCTTCAAGGAATGGCAAGAGGCATATCACTAGTGATAAGTCTCCCCATCAAACACAAGCACATTTTCAGCCGATCGCTTTGCCACATTTTCTGCATGGATGACAACTTCCTCCTTAGAGCTGTCCTGGATGATATGTAGTCGTTGCTTGGAGATGCGAGGAAGGGGATTCTCGGAAGTCCGACGACCAGCCACAACCTACCGCTTGCCCACACCCAGGTGTGGTCAGTTTGTACTAATTTGTCAAACCGAAACCATGTAAAAAAGGAGAAAAATAGAAAAAAGAAAGGAGAGAAGGGCTTTGAACATGGGATTATTACTGATATATATACAAAAGAATATAAGATGCTACATACTTTAATTAAAAATAACCGGAGAAAATGAATAAATGGAGAAAAAAAAGTGGCTTGTCGTCTGGAGCGTCGGACGTTTGCTCCACTTAAAAAAAAAATGGGTATAGCAGTGAACTAGGAAGGAAATAAATACCCCTTCATATTTCAGAAAGGTAAGAAAATGAGGAAAAAAAAAGATGAGCACCAAAAAAATGAGAAAAAATAATTATTAAAGGTGAGTGGAGAGCAATTTTTTTGAGATAATAGAGTGGGGAGCAATTTGAAACTTCCTCTATATGCCAATGGGCAAAGAAAGAGAAGTATTAACAAAGACTCCAACGGTCCCGGTGCCTCATTTATGGTTTTTTAATGGCATATTTCTTATTGTTGGATTATAATAATATGACTAGGGAATATATTCGATTGTATTTCAATCAGAAATACAAATTCATAGCCACAATGCGTGTCAATGTAGATTAATCGCGCCATTTAGTTTTTCCGCTGCCTCCTCCCATACCAACCATATGAAGCACCGCAACATTCTTAGCATTATGATTGTTGTTAATCAACGTATTCACAATCTCATCTTTTTTCTCCATGCCTGTTTCATCGATAACAGGAGCAGCAGTTCAATTGAACTTCGTACTCTTGGATGCAATTTGATCAATCTCTTCTGAGATATTGATTCGTTTTGTGTCCGATCGAATGAGTATTGGATTATGAGAAGAAAAGGAGTCGCGTCACGTTCACTGCTTTGTGTTGCAGGATCTCATATTTGAATTCATCTTGGACATACTCTGCCTCAGGTCAATCTCTTCATAGCATTGAACAGCATCCTCACATCCGTAGCAGAAGCTGCTGCAGATCCCCTACTTTCCTTCTAAACCCCATGCTGTTTGGAGTTGTGCTGCGATTGGCATCTGCTGCCAAGCTCACAACCCTCTCCACAATGGACTAACAAGTGCTTCAACAGTCATGGCACTTTAATCAATTTGGTTCAGAACGAGGACAAGTGCATTGTGTATGCAAATGTCATTGTGTATGCATTGTGCACTTTAATCACTTTCAAAGGCAGTAACACGTATTAAGAGCATACAAGTTTAATTTCCATAGATGAGGCACACAATTCCAATATAGGCTTTAATTTTGTCCAAATGAAATGTGTTGGTCATTCACCAAAAGTTGGGGAAATAATCGAATCATGTTCTTTGAGTGCTGTCCTCTATGTTGGTCTCAATGTTTGTGTCCATACGGCTTTGATTTCAACTTAGCATCAGGATTCATTGTCTTCTCTTAGTTGTACGACTTTTTATGTCTTTGTCATACTGATAATTTCAGTATTTGGTAGAGGTTATTGTTCAGCAGGAGTTCCAAAGAAATTCGTAATTTGATATGGCTTGAAGTAGAAGTGTTGAACGTCAATCAGGATTCATGAATGGAACAAGAATAATGGAGAAAACATATATATAAGAAGTACTATATAGCATGTAAACTTGGTCGAATAGTTGATGGTCAAATAAATAATGTTTTTATTGGGGAAAATAACTGATGTTCAGTAGTGAACACATTCGAAGACAAACAATCCGACCAGATTCTAACAAAAAAAAAACTTGACATAAGTTTCATCACACTGCTGATACATCTTTACTTTTCCTACACAAAAATATATAGCAAGATAAAATGAGTCTCATGCGGGGGTAGAGAGAGAGAGAGAGAGAGAGAGAGCAAGGCAATAATATGGCTTTTGCATGATAAAGCTAATACCCAAAAGAAGGGAAAATCTGGATATCAACTCAGGGTGATCTCAAATATTACACCTTCAAGATTTGCAATACTGGACTTGGTACCTTGTACTTCAGAAATTTGCATTCCATGGTGGATAGCTTCATTCATCACCATCACGTCCATACTAATCATTGAGGGCAACAACAAATGATAATGTAAACATTAAAGAGATGTGTGTTACTGGGCAACTCTTTTACTATAAAAGAAAGATTCTTTCAAGTGAATTTTAAACCTAACAATAGGACAGAGCCTGAAGCTTTGGCCAGTTCAGTTGTTCATATTAACCAGATGATTAAAGAAATATTCAGAATTGACAATTTAAGGCACAGTTAGCTTAACATTATAGCTACATAGAGAGAATTCAAACTCATGAAAGTAACCTCAATTATCCACTGTAATTCCAAAGATGGAATCCAAGTTGGAGCAAATGCAAGTTGAAGAGAATTATAAATAAGGACGTTTTCAAAGATATCACATGAATGATGATAAAGACATGAATTGACGTCTGGCAGATGTTTCTGAGAATAACATACATCTTAGCTCGTGACACATATGCTAGAATGAATCTGCACCCAGCACCACTGGCTCCAAGAAGCTTCTCTACAGTATTAAAAAGTAGAGGGATACTTGACTGTTGAAAGCTTATAAAAATGTCAAGGCTTAAATTTCATATCAATGAGAAAGAAGATAAATGCAAATCAAGCTCAAAACCAAGGATATAGATATCGGCCCCAAGAACTAGATCAAATCCCTTAGGATGCTTTTGGAGGAGCTCTGTGATGTGATCACTATTTCCCCACTCTAGTTTCTGCATTGTCAGTCCTGCAAAGCCACAAGCATCAAATGCATTTCAAGCCTTTTCAGCATACCATACCTACTGAGTTGTATGAATTCAAAAAAGTTAGCTTACCGGCAGAAATTTTATCTTTCGAAATTGAGTGGTGTTCAATATTTTTTCTCATTACCTGAATACAGACCAACAGAGTATATGTTAGCTTAGAACATGCCAGAAAATGAACACAAGTTACACAAATAATTAAATTCAAACACATAAAAACGGTACAAATATAGAGTGCAATAAGAAAGATTCCAACATAAGAGACATGATAGTGCATGTATTAATGATGGATAAGGCAGCTAAGTCTAATCATTTCTCATGATACCCCATCCTTATCACTATATTTTACTTTTTCTTGAGGACATTAGGAAATCTGATTTGTAATACGAATAGCTTATTTTATCAGCATGATAATAATACAGAGACAGATAACATTCTCTGTCTGAATAAAATAGTTATTTTGATATGGTTTATGGAACTTTCCTCAAGAACTTCTTCATTGTAATCAGTCAGGACAATGTTGCGGCAGAATCGGCTGCACAAAATACCTGTAATGCCTGAAGCCAACAAAAGCACCTCCTTGATAGTTAGTACTATAAGAGAAGGAAGGACATAGAACATATAGAAATTTTCTTACCGACTCCAGAACCTAATTCAATTACTGACTGCCCTTCAAGTATGCCAGCATTCTTTGAAAGGTAATCGTTCAGCAACAGTGCACCTGGCCATACTAGTTGTCCAGTAAGATCATAGTCCGCTGCCCATTATCACAGAAAACATATTATCAGCAGTTCCCTTCTCTATCAATACAAAATACTATTCAATATGTGAAAATAAAAGAAATAAATATTCCAATAGTGAAATTTCTCTTATACGGACTGGCTTGTCACAACCATAGTTTGTTTTTTAATGTGTCACAACCATACTTACAAGGAAAGGACTACAAACTAGAGTTACAGCCCCATACTATATAGACTTCATGAGTTGGTTACTTAATTCAAGTAGGTAATGACCCGAACACCATGACATCAGAGATCATAGCATCGTTTCAGCACACAAAATTTCTGTAAGCCTAAACAAGAACAGGTTAAAGACAGCAGAAGAGTATCATCATATTAGCATCCACATGCACAAGTCAAGAAGAAGAAAAAAAAAGACAAGGAAACAAAACACACGACCAATCCAAGTTTCCGAAATGTCGAATTTAAATTAAAAATTGCTTGGATTTTTCGGGAGCACTTGTGGCACCACTTACTGGAGGCAGAACGTAGACAGTAGAGGTCAAAGGAATGCTCCCCAAACGTGAAAGTAGTGAGCTCATAGCTGCAAGAACAGAATACATGAACAAACACGCATAGAGAAAAAAAACATTGAAGAAAGAAATAAGAACAGCAAACGACACTAGGGATGCGATCATTTGGTTTCCAATTACATGCTTCACATACACGGCGAAGAAAAAAGGGAAAACGGAGACGAGAAAAGAGCACTACGCACTCGCGATTGACGAAGAATGATTCGCCCAAGCAGACCGTGTCGTCGTCGTTCTCTTCCTCTTCGTCTCTCCGCGCCATCGTCGTTGGGTTTATCGATCGATCTCCTCTTCTCTTTTCTTTTCTTCTCTTTTCTTTTCTTTTCTTTTCTTTTCTGCGAGCGCCGTCGCTCCCGCCCGCGAAGTCGCGAACGGACGGAGACGGCGAGTGTGTGTAATGGAGAAGATTTAAAGAAATGTAGCCCAAGGCCCAACTCGAACCCAACATCTGACGTGGCAGACAGTCGGACTACCATTAACTTACGTGGCAGACAATGTGAGTCGTGACCCCTTTTCCAAATTGAGAAATAGATACAATTCAATTATTTATTTAAGAATATTTCTTAAATTAGGACTTCGAAAGTTCGAGAATTTTTTCCCACTTGTATGATGATGATACAGAAAGCGGTGTGTATCAAACGCAAGCTATCAGTTGCACATAACTAAGTACCTAAGAATTGCGTATTACCTTATACTTTTTTTTCCTTTAGAAAATAAGTAGTTTTATATGATTAAAATACATTCAAACTAAAGGTTGATTATTAGGGCTTTCAAAATCACAGGAATAAAGTGTTTTAGTCAATTTGTTTCTAACCAATCGAACCACTTTATGATACAAGTGAATTTCATCCCTCAAAAGCAAAGAATTAAACATGAAAACGGAAGCTTCTTGTCTTAAAATATATGCCTGCAATCAGCTGAAAATATGAAAGATTAAATATGTAAATGTTGGTATACCACATGCGTCGTGAGAAGAATGTGATCATTGAAGCGAAACACCGAAATCTCGGTGCACAATGAGCGTGATCGCAGAAATCATTAATGGCCTATTGGAAATCGGCGAGCACATGAGGCCGACATCCGAATCTAATCGTCGATGACGGAAGAGGAGACGGATGAATGACGCCTATATAACTCTCTTGAAACGAATCCTTTCAATCCAAAAAAAAAAAAAACTCTATTGATCCGAATGGAATAGTCATGATATGAGAAACCACCCGAGCATCACAATTCTTTCATTCCCTTCTCTCCATCATACAATAAAAGTATGTGATGTAAAAATCTAGTTAAGCTTGATTATACATTGAAAGTGTTTGGTTAGTTTAACCATAATTCAGACCATCATTGAAAAAAAATCACAGCTCCTGATATGTCGACAAACACACGGCATAGTGCTTGATAGCGAAGAGATAATCTAAATTCTTGCTATAAAGAAAAAGAAATTGCAGCTTATGCAGAAAAGAGTCCTATCTCGAAAATGACATCTGAATTACGTTTTAAACAGACACAGAAGGCAACGATGAACTGCGAAATCTTCACAAAGATCTTTTTGTTGTTTTTTTTGTGAAAAAGGATGACTACTGAGTATAGTGGCAATTCGTTTGTATTGAAAAAAAATATAGTGAAATGTACAAATTTGTATGAAAAGGCTCGAAAACATGGTTTGAGCTTTGATGCAGCAGCATTATCCAACAATAGGTAAGAGACGTCATGGTTGAAATGTGAAATCTTTCTGATGGGGAACAAAGCTAAACCACTACATGGAGCTCTAAGATTATTGTCCCAGACAATAAATACGTCATGTTCGCAGAAAGAGAATAGAACTGATGAAGTTTCACAGGAATTGTATTCTGGACTTACCTACTCATAGAACACTTCATCCTTCGTTTAAAATCACTTTGGCTATTATTCAGTCTTTTAAAAGCAAACTACATCCTGTAACAGCAAAGACGAGCACACAAAATGATAAATTCATAGAAAGGGCAACAGCCACAACATTTTTTTCCCAGTTACCAATGTTACAAATGAATCACAGGGAAGATCAAGGTTCTCCTTTACGATGGAATTCTAACCAAAACATAACAAGATAATTCTATAAAAACAAATCAAATAAGAGAATCAACGTTTAGCATAAAGTACAAAAGTGTCCCATTCTGCCATCCAAACTAGCTATTATTAGCTTTTGGTGGTCTAAGAACATTAAAATTCAGCTTTCCATGTTTTGGCTTCTTGAAAGAACCTTTGCTATTGTTCTGAGAGGACGTTTGGCCATCATCACTTCTAGCAACTTTCTGTAGCTTCTGAGGAGTTGTTGTACCGGTACCTACTTCCGGCTGCTTCCTTTTGAGGTCTAAATCAGAAGCACTTTCTGAAAGTTCTGTACTTGTGTCCTTGGATTCAAGTCCAGATGATCCATCTCTGCATCACATTCATATAAATCGTAAGGCTGATTTGCCCCTAAAAACATGGTTTTTCTTAGAACAGAACTGCAGAGCTTGAACACGTTTAGAGAAACATAATAACACTATCTGTGAATTAAGTCGAAGCTTCACATGGAAACAAGAGAAAAAACTTAGATATTCAGATATGCAGAGCACAAATTCTAAGCCATTTCTTTTCCTAAAAAGAATAAATCTAAGCCATTTTTTTAACTAGCTTCCTACAGCCATATTGGTCAAGAAGTTCATCAGATACCAGGTCTTGACAATTCTTTGCAACAAAACATCATTAAACTTTTTTTTAGAAGAGAACAAAATGTCATTAAACTGTAATAATACAACATTTACACAAAGAATATATGAAGCAACCAGAAATAATACACAACAGCAGCGATATGAAGAACATGTAATGCACCTTTCAGAAAATCCACTACTGGCATGGCTTATTGACTCGGATTTATTTTGACAGTTATTTGCAGCCTCCTCATTTAATTTCTACAAGATAAACTTCTGCAGTTGTAAAAAGAAACAGCAACACAAGCAAATTTGCAATTCAATTTAAGCAACTTGATCATCACCACTCACATCTATGGAAGGATTGAAACTCTGGAAAGACATTCGACCTCTTAGGGCTCCTGGATGTGGATCCCCTTCCATGATCACTATACTGTAGCAAAAAAGGGACAGACACATGAAGAATTCAATAATAGAACTAAGTACAAACCAGAAAACAAGAATTTCGAATGAGCTCTAGTAAGAACCTAATAGGTCAATCAGTCTTAGGCCTAGCAATTAATAAGACATATTAGGGATCCATAGCTCCACAAGAGAAGTCTATTCAAATAAACACAAACTCGTGAAGGCAGTAACATTTTGTTAACAACCTGTGAATTCCTTAGTAGGGCAAACCTAATGTTTCCAGAGAACTTAAAAGAATTGCAAAACCTAACTCCATTTCATGATATATAGGGAAAGGTAGTTAAAAGTGCAGTGGGCAAAAACAAGAAGGGGACTTCTGTGGGCAAAACAAGAAGTTGGTGGATTCATATGTGTCTATCTTCATAGAATATGAATATGGCACATTAGTTCAATCATTCATCTGCATAGAATATGACATCAACTTAAGATGATTGTGCAAGACAGTTTATAAGAATTGGCAAGCCTGCGTTTATCCAATTATTGTGTGCATCATACATGTTATCCAATATGGGAACCATGAGATTAGCATGTTATCCCTTTGACAATTATAACAATGCATAGCATGAACAACAATGTAATGTCACAAATTCTATAAGTGATGCCCAAGAATCAAAATTATAACAATGCATAGCATGAGCAACATGTGGACGGCGTGTAGATTTTGAGAATCTACTCAAAATTATCTGCATCATTACAGTCAAAAATAAAGATTAATTCGATGTTTAAATCAAAACAAACCATCTTCTCGCTGGCGCGCCAGCTATTGAGGCGTCGGGTGGCTTGAGCGTTTGCTCTTCTTGCTGTTGTTTCTTGGAGCTCTCCTCTTTCAGAGACGCCCTCTGCATGAACTGAAAGCACACAAAGAAACAACAACAATAATAAATCGTCAGCCGCAGGAGGATAACACGGAATAAGGGCGTCGGAGGAGAAGGATATTATATCTCGCCTTCAAATTCTTGAGCGTGCTTGAAAGCTCTCGTCTCGCCATCGAAGCCTACTTTTCCCTGATTTCTTGCTCTTTGATAGAAGCCTGATGCAAAGTGAAGAAGTCGAGCAAGGCACGCAGTTGAGATCAAGCACGGCGGTGGCAGCAACAGAAGCGAGGAAAGATGTTATGGCGCCGCGGAGGTCTGCTGCGCGGGGAGCGGTGGTGGCAGCGAATGGGGATGGCGTGCGGAGCTGCGGCGGCGGCGAAGGGAACTGCTGCTGGCACGGAAGGGCGAGCGACTTGCGTGATGAAGCAGAAGAGAAGGGCAAGAGGAGAGGAGTGAGACAGCGCAAAAATGGCGCTGAGCGTTCGGCGGCGGACGGGGAGGCACCCCGAGAGGCTTGACCGCGGGGTTGGGCTCCGAGGACAAAGACGAGGGTTGATGAATGGGGGAAGAAATGGGTCCGGAAAATTAGATACGTCGGATGCAGATAGAACGACTATGATCAAATGATAAAAATAATAGATCAAGCCATTTCATGTTTGGTGTTACTAATTTCCGATTTATTATTACACATGTAGCTTTGTCATTTTTATATAAAAAATAATGGGAGAACGACTTACCTCGTCTCGAAAAAGAATAAAATGACAAATTATTGATTTTAAAATAAAAGATCGTTTAATTAAAGGAATTGAATGGGGTGTAACAATCTTTAGATGTAACTTTATGTAACACTTAAATCTGGACCATTTCGATGTGACGAACTATCCAAATCTACCTCATCCCTCTATCCTACCTTCCCCCCTCGACTGTCGCCCCCCTCTCCCCTCCCGACTTCCCCTCCGCCAGTTGGCGGCCCTTTCTTCTCCGCCCTCGTGAGCACTACGACTGCACCCATTGGCACTATTGGCAGCCCCCCATCTCTCCTCACCGTCATGAGCCTCGGCCGGTAGCCCCCCAAGGTCTCCAACCTTGCGTGTGGGCTTAGATCGACAACGATGGGCTCGATGATGCGCAGGCTTGGCGCGGATCTGGATTAACAGTGGTGGGGCATGGATCGAGGATGAGGGACGGTGATCATAGGAGAAAAGCAAAGGCAATATCACCGGATGAGGTCGCAAGGGAGGAAAAAGAGAGGAGAGCGTCGCGGAGAGCGTCGCCGGTGGTTATTGAGGGTGGGATCATAGGCAATCAGAAGGCGTGAGGAGGAGGACGTTCGCGACTGTTCAATTAGATCAAGTGTTATAATGTTACACTTAAGGAATGTTACATCCATTAATCCCTTAATTAAAACTATATATAATATATTGTTTTTAGCTATTTTTTAATATATTTTAATATGGATCATCACTTATTATTTAAAATAAATATATTTAAAAAAATAAACTTAGAGATTAATGAGTATGTAGAGCACCCCGCTCTACATGTGACGTAGAACGCTTATTTATTATCATTTACTTATATTAATGATTATAATTTATTATTAAATTGATCATATACTTCTTAGATAAAATAATATATATTTAGTTGGGTAATTTGATAAAAAAAATGTATCATATAAATCTAAATAAATTACAACCGTCGAATTAGTTATATGTTAACGTGACTTGATCAAGACTCTCGGATAATCTGATTATCTTAATTTTAATTACATTTACTATTTCATATATACTTTAAATTAATATATAACTATTTTTAATAATTTGATGAGTAAAATTTAATGCTCTGCACCCCTTCTACATCATTAATACACAATAAATTTAAAATGTTATATTATTTTATAGTATTTCGATATATCCTTAGGAATTGTTTGCTAATTGGAATCGGGTGGAACCAACTTCTGATTCCATTTGATTCCCCAAACAGGGGTTTGAATCCCGAGGTGAAATCAAACCCCTTTTTTTACCATGGTTCCAACATCGAAGTAGAGTTGTTGTCTTATTTTTTTCTTTTCGCTTTTTATTATTTGATGTTTCTTTTTTCTTTTCTTTTTCTTTACCTTTCATATATAAAATTAATTTATTTATAACATAATAAATATTAATTATAAAAGATTAATGTAATATCATTTATTACTTATCATTTTATTTTAAAAAATATATTTCATTTTAATATAAAATATTTAAAAAATTATTTTTATATTTAAATAATATATTTTTTTACGAATTTTTTGGCATAAATTTTTTCAATATAGATTTATTTTTAAATTTTTTAACAAATTTTAAACTTATATTTATAATACATTTTTTTAATATCGCACGTGTCACGGGGTCATTTTTTACTCGACTGCCCCGTGCGACGTCTAGACGTGGCCAACATATAGGCAAGCTCTTTTGAATATTTTGCAGAAGTTTGCTTATGCCACTTTCTCGAATGCCACAATTTTGGGACGCTCGGGCTCGAGCGGACGCTTCAGAGGAGGCGTTTGTAAATAAACGGGCCCTTCGGTGGAACGCTCGATCGCTTGAGACACTTTTATGGGTTGCCACCACAAGTTCGAGGCACAATGTTAAATTTTGGGAAGCTTGAAATCTTTGTTGAGTAAATAGAAATGATTACAAGGTTTCGAAGAAGACCAGTGGGTCTAATATACCACATGCTCGGAAGCCAATATACGGCATGTGATGTGAAGAACAAGTCAAAGGGGTGTATTTTTTTGAAGTGCAGAATTACAAAACTCTCACTATCACACTTAAAAAATAAACTAAGTACAAAAGTGAGTTGAAAAGAGGAAAATACATAGAACTAAGATAACTCGGCATGCCCCGGGGAAAGCCTTCGGGACATTCTCTCCCACTCAAGTCAGCGATGTCCCTAGAGTTGCACTTTGGAATTATTTAATCTTCTAGTTGAACTACCACAAGTATTCGATTGTCTCCCAACTTGTGTCGGCGTCCGGTCTTTCGCTCCATCGAACAAGATACTCCTTCTTCTGATTCTTCGTGCGGATGACGAGTACTTATTCAACTTGATCAATAAACTGCTGACAGATGACCAACGGAGCGCGGTCTGAAACCCCACGTCCGGGATCTTCTTGGTCTTCGATGTAAGGTTTGAGCAGGCTAACATGAAAGATGGGGTGTTGTTGCATTTGTGACGGGAGCTCCAACTTGTATGCCACCTTACCTACCTTCTTCAGGATCTTGAACAGCCCTCGTAACGCCTAACGAGGCCCTTGTGCAGATTCTTCCCGCTTAATCAAAGATGTTGGACTAGCTTCACAAAGACCAAGTCTCCGACTTCAAAGTTGACGTCCCATCGGGCGGTGTCTGCCCAACTTCTTCATGCGCTTCAATACTTTGTGCAAACATGCTCTAGCCATGTCGTTCTATTCATGTCATTTTCTCGCCGTGCGGTGAGCAACGAGGACTTTGCCACCATAAGAAGTGACGACGGCCTGTGGAGTGAGAGGATGCTGCCCCGTCAGTATTTCGAAGGGACTCTTGTTCGTCGACTCGCTTCGTTGCAGGTTATAAGAGAATTGTGTGATATCGAGTAGCTTCGTCCAGTTATTCTGATTGGCGCTCACATAGTGCCGCAAGTAGATCTCCAAAATATAATTCACCCTCTCAGTTTGATCGTCGATTTGAAGATGAAGTGATGTCGAGAAATGCATGTCAAAGCTCGTCATATTGAACAGTTCCTTTCAGAAGTTGCCAACGAATCGACCATCCCGATCGTTGACTATGCTTTGCGATATGTCACAATACTTGACTACATGCTTTATAAATAACTCTACAGTTTTAGTGGCAAGAGAACTTGTAGAGCCGATGACGAATATGACATATTTGGAGAACCGATCGACGACCACCATGATGGTACCCGCCCCTTCAGACTTGGGCAGACCCGTGATGAAGTCCATGAAAACATCCTTTCATTGTCGCTCTGGAATAGGCAGGGATTCCAGAAGTCCGTCGGGTGCTTAATTGAGATTCTTGTCTTGCTGGCAAACAAGGCATGTCTTCACAAAAGCTTCAACATCATCCTCCATCCTTGACCAGAAGTAGTTGTCCTCCATGAATGCCAAAGTACGGTGGATGCTCGGATGTCACGCCCACTTGGAGTCATAGCACTCTTGCATGATAGCGTGCCGCAAGTTGTCGAATAAAGGAACGTAAATGCGACGTTCCTTGGTGAAGATCAGTCCATCTTCCACCCAAAAGTGATATATCTTTCTCTCCTTTCCTTCCTCCAACAGGTTCCTTGCCGTGGGATACGATTCCAATCCCTTCTTGATCCTCTCGATCATGTCGACCTGAGAGGAGCTCGTGACCATCAATTCCACATGTCGTTTGAGGGCGTCGGCAACGACATTCGTCTTGCTAGGCTTGCACTATAGGATGTAGTCGAACTTCGCCATGAAATCTTGCCACCTTGCTTGCTTTGGCGAGAACTTCTTCTGCGTCTCGAAGTAATTTGTCGCGACATTGTCCGTCTTGATGTGAAATCGCGATCCGAGGAGGTAGTGCCATCATGTCTTAAGGTAGTGGATCACCACGGTCATCTCATTCTCTTGAACGACGTAGCGCCGCTCCGTGTCATTGAATTTGTGACTCTCGAATGCCATGGGATGCCCTTCCTGCATAAGAACTTCTCTGATAGCATAGTCAGAAACATCTGTCTGTACCTCCTATGGCTTAGTGTGATTTGGCAGGACGAGCACCGGTTCCTCCGTCATGGCCCTTTTGAGGGTGTCGAACGCTTCCTGCCATATCGACGTCCACTCCCACTTCACATTCTTATAAAGGAGATTTGTCAAAGGGGTCATCACATGTGAATACCCCTTGACGAATCGCTTATAATAGTTCGTTAGGCCAAGAAACAAACGTATGTCGGGAACCCGCCTGGGCGGCTCCCACTCCATGATGGTTTGAATCTTCACGTCATCCATCTTCAGCTTGCCACTTCTGACGACATGTCCCAAGAAATGCACTTCCGATTGAGCGAAGACACACTTATTCCGCTTGACGTAGAGCTCGTTCTGTCGTAACACCTCGAACACTTGTCGAATGTTCTCGATGTGCTCCTCCAAAGTGCGACTGTAGATCATAATATCGTCGAGCTAGACAACCACGAACCTATCAAGGAATTATTGTAATACATTGTTCATGAGGGTACAGAAGGTTGTCGGGGCATTGATGAGACCGAAAGGCATCACGAGAAATTCGTAGGAGTCGTATCTTATGACGCACGTCATTGTCTACACATCTTCTTCCGCAATCCAAACTTGCCAATAGCCCGAACGAATATCCAACTTGGTAAACCATCTTGCACTGCTAAGTTGGCCGAACAAGTTTGTCACCGAGGGAATGGAGTACTTATTATTCACCATAAGCTTGTTGAGCGCTTGGTAGTCGATGCACATCCGTAGTGAACCATCATGATTCTTCTGAAAGAGTACCGGTGTGTCATATGGAGACTTCGAGGGCCGAACATATCATGCATCCAATAGTTCGATGAGTTGCTTACAGAGTTCTATGAGACCCGGATCTTTCAAGATGGCGGTATCTAAGAAGGTGTGCTCTTAATTGCGCAACATCTTCGCCACTTGCATGGCAGAGAGGATCTTCTGTTTTGAGATCTCCTGACCTCACCGGAAGGTTGTAAGATCCCTTAGGGTCAAAGATGACCATCGCGTTGGTTAGAGGGATGACACATGCAATAATGTGTCGCAGAAAAGAGATGTCCACCACCACTTCGTAGTCATCACCGTCACGTCGAAACTTCTCGACCACTTGCCGATGCGAACCTTCATTCGAGAATAAATCCTTGTGGTTTGAAGACTTGTCCGTTCAACTCGATGTCCGCATAAAGACGACCAGCCGATGAGAAACACTTCGAGGCGTTGAGAACGTGCATTGAACTGAGACACGCCTCATTTTTCTCCTTCTCGTCGGGGCAATACACGACGTTGACTGTCGCCTTCTGCAGGCAATCGCTTGTCCAATGTGGACCCTTGCAAATGTAGCATGGCTTCGACGGCTTTTAAAGAGAGTCCTAAGTCCGCCCCTACATAAGCTTATAAGAAATGTATATGTAGAGCATTTCATGTAGAACAAGTGTAGAGCACTCATATTAATAATTAAATTAATAAAATAAATATATAATAATATAAAGTATATGTTAAATAATAAATATGATTAAGATCAAGGTCATATGATTATTTAATTATGATGATCAAGGTATTTTAACAAATATGATTATTTCAACAGTCGAAATTTATTTAAATTTTTTTATTATCAAATTATGTCAATAAATAAGTATATATTATAATCTAAGAAGTATATGATTAATTTGATCATGAATTATAATTATTAAATTAATTAAATAATAACAAATAAGCGTTTTACATCAAGATGTAGAGCGAGATGCTCTACATATTAATTAATCTCATTATTAAAATAATTATATATTAATTTAAAGTATATATTAAATGGTAAATGTAATTAAAATTAAGATCATCGGATTATTCGAAAGTTGTGATCAAGTCATGCTAATAAATATGACTAATCCGACGATTATAATTTATTTAGTCTTAGATAATATATTTTTATTATCAAATTATTCAATTAAATATATATTATTTTATCTAAGAAATATATGATCAATTTAATGAATTATAATTATTAATAAAATCAAATAATAAAAAATAAACGCTCTATTAATCTCTTAAACTATTAACATCTATCCTTTCTGCTCACCATAATATGTTCGAAACAACAATATGATATTTCATGCTTTTTTATGGTGTTTTTTTTTTTCTTCATCTTTCTAATATTATAGTCTTCTAGTTATTTGTTTGCGGTGCGTTCTTCAATACCTTTCCACGGTGGTATCTATGTGGTGGTGGTGGTGATATGTTTCTTTACCTTGGAGTCCACTCCATCCGATTCCTGACGCCGCCGTCGCTACTGCCGTCTTTACAATCGTATCCACGATAACAGCCCTTCTCTCTCGCTCCCTCGCTCGTTCGCCGGCGCTGGAGCAAAATTTTGTCCCCTCGCTTAGGTCTGCTGTGGTGTTGATTCGGAAGGGAGATGATTCCGTGGGGAGGTTTGTCCTGCTGCATGAGCGCAGCCGTCTTCTACCTCCTCGGAAAGAGTAGCGGGAGGTAGGTTGTTTCCTTTTTCTGTGTTCGGCCCTTTTTTTTCTTTATTTTTTTAGGGTTTAGCTCTCTTGATTCGTAATGTTAACCTGCATATGTTCTCGTTTTTTTTTCTTACAATGTTCAGGGACGCGGATGTTCTCAGATCAGTCACAAGGGTACACCAATTGAAGGACTTAGGTGATTTTCTTGCCGTTTTAATCTCCAATGCTTAATTTTGCAGTTTATCTCTGTCTTTTTTTTTCTTCTTTATCCTGCTATACGATTGAAGTAGATGGAACTTAGGTAAGAGCCATACTTGCAGAGGACAAATTGATATTGCTTAAGAGTGCGCCTTTACAGAAATGGTGTTTGATTCTCATGTGAACAACAATATATGTTTTTGTCCGCAGCAGAGTAATCGGAGTTTTCCTAGTTGGTTTATGATCTTTAGCAGGTTGTTCCTTGGAAAAATGCATGCGAAAAGAGGATTTTGTTCCTGAAACATCTAATTTATGATAAAAGTAAAATTTACTCTCGCGGAAGGGCCAAAGTGGGCGAGATTGGATACTCTTTGATTCCTCCTCAACTAAGACCTGTTTGCGCACACCACACGGTCAAATGGTTTCAGTAGTTAGGTTTCCCAAGTTTCATGTCAAACAAGAAAATTGGTTATGCTGTTTAATTGCAACAAAAAACTAACTTGGAAATTGGAATATTATATGGGTATGATTCTGATGGCAGTTCTAGTTAACAGAAGCCCCTCTAAAAAGGAGTATTGCCAACTCTCAGAAATTTTACAACTAGGTATTTGATTATGATCTGATTTTCGATGAAAGTATTTGGTTGTGATCTTAGCTGTGCCAAAAGCCACCATGCTTTCGTTTTTTTCTAGTGTCCGGGTTTTAAGATTCATATCAATTAGTTGTATAATCAGTGGTTCTAGTTAGAGTAGTAAGCATATTAAATTGAAATTTCTTGAAAGTTTGAACCCTTTGCCAGCAAGTGGACTGTCTCAACCTTCTCTTGACGTTGTCGCTATATTGTTTTTCTTTGGGAGGGACTCAATCATGTATCTACACAATATGTGCACGCACACACACAATAATTTGCTGGCAATCAAGCTTATTGGTGGAGGCTTTTTTCAAGATAAAAGCTTTACGAGCTATAATCCATTGCACAGACATGCTGATTCTGACTATGTTTCATTGCTGTTTTGAAATGACATATGCTTTGGGCTTCATTCTGGTAATCACCATGCCCGGTTGTGCAAAGTGTTGTTTTGAAGCATGTTATGTAATTGCTTCTGGAACTTCTTGATGAGTACTTTCTTTTGGGCTAGTTTTTTTTTGGAATGGTAGCTTCTATTTTGATCATCTGAATGCAGGAATCTGTAAGTTGAATTTATTTGTGTACTTGAGATAACTTCCATTGTAGTAGGTGAAATTTTTCTTTGCATCATGTCTGTTTTTGTCTTCTCATGTGTAGTTGTTATTTTGGGTACAGCTTGGAAGATCTTTTCCCTTGTTTTCGTGTACTTTTAATAACTGTGATTCTTAGAGATTCTTTGCATCTTACACTTTTTTTTTAAATTGTCGTATAGCTGCTCTATTGGATACAGCTTGCAAGGTCCTTCCCCTTGTTGTTACAGTATCTGGACGGGTTGGATCAGAGGCACCAATCAACTGTGAACAAAGTGGCCTAAGAGGTGTTATTGTTGAGGAAACAGTATGTATGATTTTGAATAATACATTATGGTATCTAATTGGAAAACTCACGAAGGATTACACTAAATCATTGATATATTTCTCTAGGTAGAGCAACATTTCTTAAAACAGAATGATGCTGGATCCTGGATACAAGATTCGGCTTTGGTGCTTTCTTTGAGCAAAGAGGTTCCATGGTACTTGGTATGTAGTCAATTATTCTTATAAGAATTCATCTGCATTGCTCAATGAATTAATTTCTCAAATAAGAATCTCTATTCCTGTAAATTCTAGTTATTTATCTTTTCTCCTCAAAAAAAAAGTTATTTATCTTTTCACTTTGAGCAATTAAGGTTGTTAGACATTATTCTCTTCATAATTATTGATCTTTGATGCTTCATGTGATAATCAGTTATGAGTTCTTTGAGATAGGGCATAATGCATGTTTAGACATTAGACTGGCATATGCAATGAGATTTTTTCTTTGTGAGAGTTGATTCTTTGGATAATCATGATCTCTTTTTTAGTTTGTTTGTTCTTTGGCATGATTAATGCTAGGGTGTTGTGATCATTTAGTTTGATATGAGCTTTTCTGGTTCAATCGAGATATCTTTCTCATTCTCTTAAAAGTCAAATCAAGAAACCTAATAATGTCTCGCTGTTTCTATGTTCTCATTGTATGATTTATCTAACATCACTCAAAAAATTATCGTGTATCATTCAGAAACCTTTGGTGTCTGAGAATGCCTTGTCCCATTGAATCTTGTGGCACTGATGAGGACGACACTTATGATGGGCCAGGTTGCCCTAGTTGGGTGACAATTATCTTGATGTTAAGGGAGAAATAGTGTTGCTGTACCATATGCTATTTGTATTTAATGCAGTGGTGTTCCTTTGGATGTGTGTAATATTGGTTAGATTTTAAGCCATGCCCAAGCTTTGTTTTGGGACTGGGGACAAAATTCAAATTCAAAGTGTTATTTTATATACCTTTTATTTATTTCACCAAGTGAATCCAGATGATTATTAGTGTCAACAAGCATCCTTCGGGCCCTCAGAAAAGAATACTTTATATAGTTTCTTTCTTAACTATTTGATTCTTGTCATATGCAGATTAATCGGTGTAGTGCGGATACGGTTTCCTTTTTGTTTTTCTTTTCACTTTTAGTAAAAATATATTTCCCCAAAAAGTTCTTTTCTTTTTTCACCAGGATGATGGAAGTGCACGTGTTCATGTTGTTGGAGCCCGAGGTGCAACTGGCTTAGCATTAACTGTTTCAAGTGAAGTTTTCGAGGAGTCAGGGCGTTCTCTAGTTCGTGGGACATTAGATTATCTACAAGGCCTCAAGGTCTGTGCACTATCACATTTAGTGATTAGCTCACAGAACATGAGGCATTTTTGTTCTTTAAGTTTTGAGCATTTGTTCTCTTTAGATGCTTGGTTTTAAGCGAACGGAAAGGCTTCTTCCTACTGGTACTGCCTTGACTGTTGTTGGTGAGGTAATTACTTCAACATACATTATTCTATTGAATGCTTTTTATATGGAGGGTTCTTTTATGAAAAGAGAAGTAAAAAACGTGTGTTGTTGGGATATACTAGATATGCTTTTGGTACCTAATTATTAAGACCAAATAATTTGTACTAGTTAATATAGAAATATTTGAACAACACGGAAATATTTTTAGCTTTGGTTGTATTTCTACTTACAGCTGTTACTTGTTCTTCTGCTTCTGAGCAGGCAGTCAAAGATGATGTTGGGAAAATTCGGATTCAGCGACCTCACAAGGGACCATTTTATGTGTCCCCAAAAAATATTGATCAGTTAATAGGAAATCTTGGGACTTGGTCTAGGTGGGTTCATATTACAAAGAATATGCTAGTGCATCAGTCATACTTACTATGTTTGAACAATGACCCAAGACATATTTTTACAGTTTATGTCAATATGCCTCCATGGGATTTACGGTCTTTGGTGTTTTTCTGCTTGCCAAACGTGCATTGCAATATATTTTGGAGAGAAGGAGACGTAGGGAATTGCAGAGGAGGTAAAATTTTGAACTTGAGTTGTTATGTTAGAATTTACTGAAATGATGAAGCACCCTGTTCTCTTATAGAAGAATCTGGAATGAGCAGTAATTTCTTCGAATCTAGGTGCTAGAACAGTTCTTGGGCTGCTACTGCATAACTGTATTTCTATCATTCCACTCCCATTGTCGTATGCATCCCCAAGGTTATATTATTTGATGCAATATTTTAACCTTAGAAGTTAATTGCAGCATTTCTCAAGCAAGCACAGTAAGGAAAATACTCATTTCAATTTCTTGCTACTATATTAGGAAAACGCTATGCACTAAATTTAACAAGAAATGAGATGGTTCTTCCCATCTTTATCAAAAAGATTGGTCACAGAAGAGTTATTTTCATATATAATTGAAGCATTTGAGGTTTCTTTAGGGCATCTTTAATCAGAGTTATGTTGAGGAAGGATGCATTTCGTACTTTAATCAAAAGTTCTTGCGAGGTTTCATTTGGCATCAATCTAAAAAGTTTTATTGCTATCAGGGTTCTTGCTGCTGCTGCATCGAGACAAGCACGAGAAGCTGAAGGTAGATCGTCTAGTCTTTATAGTTTGATGTACTTCAGCTAAAGTTAAAATCTGTCATTAATGATTTTTCTTCAGTGTCCAATGAAGAAACTGAAAAGTTGTCTGATGTGAAGAAGGATCATCTTGTTTTGGATATATGCGTAATCTGCCTTGAGAAGGAATATAATGCTGTTTTTGTTCCGTAAGTATATCTGAAGAGCAATGGTTTTCTCATCCATACTTTCCAATTAGACTGCTGATTGTTGTGTACTTTGATTATAAAATGTTAAATATAAAAAAGTTAACCTCTTTTTCATCACCATAAATGTTAAATATATAAAATGCTAGCAAATATTCTGTGTATGCCACATTTCCTAGTGTTGTGGATTGTTCCAGGTATAACCCATCCAATACATCTTTCCTGATTGCACCTTGGGGATCAACAACAACAACAACAACAACAAAGCCTTATCCCACTAGGTGGGGTCGGCTACATGGATCATACGACGCCATTCCGCTCTATTAGTAACCAAACCTTTCGATATTATTCGTTGATCCATGTTCATAAGATTCGACAGGGTTTTACGCTGGCTGTCGGGGCCTAACACAACCCTCCTCCTTTATCTGGGCTTGGGACCGGCTATAAAACATAGGCGGAGTTTCATGCACGATCTAACGAACGAATAAAAGAATTAAAGTAATTCAGCCAGAAAGTTTATTCACATGATCTTTCAAGTCTGTGAAGTTCCTTATTTTGTTCATCAACTCAGCTTTAGGTACAAATGCTCATATCAAGAAAATTTAAACATTTTGTTTTTAAGGGAAGAAAGGATCATTACACACAACAACAACATCCCACTAGGTGGGGTCGGCTACATGGATCATACGACGCCATTCGTTGATCCATGTTCATAAGATTCGACAGGGTTTTACGCTGGCTGTCGGGGCCTAACACAACCCTCCTCCTTTATCCGGGCTTGGGAAGTTCTTGGATTTGGATCAAGGAGAACATGGAGTCGAGGGTGATAAATTGTTAAGTATGAGGATTATTCAAAATTAGGTACATGTTAGCATTGTGGATAAAATAATAATGCACATTAACAAACTGTATCATATAGTTACCATTGCTATGCTCCCAAATTTCAAATAAAATATTCAGTATTTTATTAAATTGTGATTCAAAATTTTGAGGATTATGTTGCTGGACCAAGGCTTGCTATCACATGTAGGGAAGATAGCAAACGTTGGTCAAGCAGGCATTATTTTGTAATGTTACAAATGGGATGTAGCTGACACAGTGTCAGAGGTATTCAAGGGCTATCTCCCTGTTCCAAAAGAGTCATCACCATTCATCAATTCATGAAACTTCTAGTTATACTTGGGAAGTTATAAAGTGAGATGTTTTTTCTTTGAACGTCCACAAATAGGGAGCAAGGGGACATCAATGTATTCAACAACCGGCTATATATTTTTAAGTTTTGTCTCTCAAAGTGTCAATACCTTCCACCCACTCCCAGGGTTATTGGACCAGGTGTGTTGTTTGTGAGTTGAACACTACCCTTGTCAGCAGTCTTTGAAAAGACACGCTTTTTCTGAAGTTTTGAATCTTTTGTAAAGTGTTCCATTATAGTTGTTGGATGATGATTTTCCTTCAGTTTTCAGTAGATGATCCCTCTCTAAGCTAGATGGATGTTTTGTCACCTGCGTGTTTTTTACTAATTGCTCCGAGACTCTAATTGGTGCAAGTACAATTCTTAAATTTTCAGGTGTGGTCATATGTGCTGTTGTATAGCATGTTCTTCACACTTATCAAGCTGTCCACTATGCCGAAGAAAAATTGATCAAGTTGTAAAGACATTTCGCCATTGACTCTTAATAGAGATCTCAGCAAGGTAAAATGAAGTTTAGATTCTTTTGTATATTAGGTGGGGAACCTTCTCTTCTCTAGCCTGTGAATTGGCGACGAGATGCGAAAATTTGATGAATTTTCAGTTATCTCCTTTCTCAACTGTCAAGCTTTTGTGAACTCCTTCCCAAAGTACGGAAAATATCATTTACATCTCTTGAACGTCCTTTTTTTTGTTTCATTTGAAATGATCACTTCTTATGTTAGTTTTCTTTCTTTTTTTTCCTTATTGTATTAGCCTTTTTGATGTAAATCCTGTTGAGAAGAACAGAGGGAATTCTGCTATTGTACAGAATTCTAGTAGTCATCAACTTAATTTGATTGAATCTGGTAGGAGTGATAGGATTGTTATTTCCTTTTTAGTTTATTTTTTTTAGGAGTCCTAATGCTGATAGGATTGTTATTTTATTTTTAGTTTATTTTTCTTAGGAGTCCTAATGCTATTAGGATTGTTATTTCTTATTAGTTTATTTCTGTTAGGTTATAAGAGTCCTAATGCTAGTGGGATTCTGTTTTCCTTTTGCTATAGGAGTCCTAGTACTAATAGTATTGCAAGTTGTGAGTCTCTATATATTGGTCTGACTTGTAAGAGTTAAGAACATTATTATCTCTTTGATTAAATTTTCAGTTCAGACTTTTCTGAATTCCTGAGTTCGTGTGCGTACGATCTTGGCCTTGGATTTTTTTTAAGGTGCTGGTGAATTCCTGCTACTTTATTTGTCGATTATCGTCCGTTTGAATCGGCGACATCGACGTTTGTTTTCTGCAGATCTTTCAAGCATATCAGAGGCATACTTGCACGGTGCAATAGAACACCGTTCATCGGGCCTAGGGTTTGCTCTTAGTTATATTTAAATTTTTATACCGAATTCATCCTTAACGTTGCGTCACTTTTACCCTACTGTACACCTCAAAATTTCTCAAAAACTTTGATTACAGAAACCTAGATCTCCCTTATTTTTACATCAAAGTGATTTTTCAAAACATCTTTTATACCTAAATAAGGAGCCAAAGAATAATTGGATTAAAAAAAAACAATTACGAAGCCCCATGCAAAACATTAAAGTGAATGGTATCAAGTATTGGATTGAAGTAAAAGAACAAATTATAGTAGAGGAAGTAGTCATTTTCTTTTCTCGAGAAATTTTGAGAAAGACATCTTATTTGAGTTATGACAGTTACCAAGGTTTTGAATTCAATTTTACCATGACATTTATTTATTTTCATTTAAATTTATCAGTGTACAGAATTATTAGCATATAATAACTCATTTGATGGAAAAAAATAAATCATCATCAAATTGATAACACTTGAAATTGAATTCTAGATTATTGGATTTTTAACTAAGAATTCAAACTTACCATATTAAGCAGACAAATTTGAGTATCTATTTGGCTTTTTGTTTACTTTCTTCATGTACCTCCTTTGCAAAAGGAGAAAAGAAATCTTGATTATGAAAATCTTTGGTGCTCAAAAACGATTGAATGGTTTTTTTTTTATAATTGGCCTCACCTTTTTTTCTGCAGGTGCAAGAGAATTTGCGCCTTTTGAAATCGTGATGGAGCATATTCTAAGTGTTTCTTCAGACTTTTAGCAAAGCAAAGCAAAGCTAAGCTAAGCTTATCGGAAGCTCTATATTATTAATGTTATCGTCCACTACGTGATTGTCTCTATTAACCATCATTCAGTTTTCTTGAATGTGGATCATGAAATCATATATGAGGAAGCAATATAATTTCAGAAGAAAGATGCTGAAACATGTATATATCCGATATAATTTAATTCCTTTAAGAAAATTACTGAATTGTTAAGCTTATTTCGCATTTTTCTTCCTAATTATTATTAGGGTGTGAATGTGGTATCTTTTTGTTGGAAGCTTCCAAGGTATAGTTATCCATTGGGTTTGGTCACATTAATTACCACTGGCCAGAACACAACCACGGTTTGAAGCTACACTGATGGACTCCCACTTCACTTATTTTCCCATTTTTCTCCCCTTGCTAACTTATAATGCATTATTATCATTAAAGAGCATCCATTCATTGTAGCATACGCATTTATCTCAAATTATATTAGTGAAATTTCGAATTTGAACAGAATGGGCGAGCAAAATAGATTGAACACTACGTTAAATAATAGAATTTATATAAACGTAGGGTACGAGTAGATTATGTTTGAAATAATGCATGGTATTATGTTTGCGTCGTCCGTCATGGATCCCCTCAAATTTCTTTGTTGGGTAATATGAACAGAGAATAAAATAAAGCTGGCGTTAGTCTAATTAGATAAGTGTCGAATTCAAGAATGCAACGGTGTGCCTTGAAAAAAAGAATGCAACGGTCTGCAGTGTGCCACTATGTTAACCTTTATTTACTTATTTCTTTCGTACTTTTTGCGGTCAGTGCCGTGGTTCAGCTCTTGTTTAAGAGTTATGCCAAGTGTCCAATATCAGAATCTGACCATTTTGATATCATATTCGAATAATATATGTCTGACTATAATAAGTTACATGGTTCACGTCAATTTCCACATTTTTTTCTTCATTCGTTTAAATTTAAAACATTTACTTAAACGTAAAGGTGCTTAATGGATTGAACAGAATACGTATCAATCAGATATCGAACGGATTTGATTGATCTGTTATTTATCGGACGGACATTAATTGTCCAATAAGTGTCTAATATCTGCCTCATGTCGAACCTTAACAATCAGATAGACAATTAGACAGATTGGGCGAGTCTATTAAAGTTTTTTATTTTTTTATAATATCTTGAGCAAATTATCTATCCTATAGTACATAGTAAAAAAACATCACAATATGTTATTTTTTAATTTATTATTATATACTTTCTTTTTATGTTGTCAAATATAAATAAGAGAAATAAAATATTTACATGGTTCAGAGCTTATTGGCTACAAACAGTTCTAATTCATTGGGATGAAAATGAAAAATTGCATATTTAGTATCATATTAAGTAAATTAATAAATTATTGATATTTTAGTAATAAGTAATGAATTAAATTAATAAAAAACATTATTTAAATAAGTTTAATTTATTAATAATTAACGGACAAATTAACGGACAATTAATAAATTATTGGACGGATATATATTGGACAAATGGATGAATAATTATGTCCAGACTATATATATAAGCCCAAGCCCATTAAAAACTCGAACGAACTAATCGAGTCGCACAACGGACGAGTCGGGTTGCCGGATCTGATAAACACCTTTACTTAATCGATGCTATTGTCCGTTCCACCCAGCTTCCGTTCCTTTGTAATTGCCATCAAATTACCTTTCTCAACTTTTACGTCATGGAATATGGACAGAGCTCGGTTGTCAAAAGACAACAAAAGAATACGATCCCTAAAGCAAAAGGGCACTACAAAACTCACCACTTTATTCCTACGCTATCTCACTCACTCATCTAGACATCTACAAACAAGTGCTCATGACATGAAACAAGTACAACTCCTATTAAAGCCCTCTTCTCTCTCCATTCCGTTCCAAACAAGCATCACTCTCTGTCTCTCTCTCTCTCTCAGACACTCACACCAATACACACTAACGTCGATGACGATGGAGAGGAACGAGACCACCGTGTGCGAGAAGCTCTTCAACGCCTTCCACATGCACCCCTCCTTCCGTCCCCTCCGCCGCCTTACCTTCCGTCAGCAGCCGCCGGACCACGCAGCCGCCGCCGTCGCTCCCAACAGCTCCGCACCCTCCTCCTTCCCAGATCACCCCGCCAACCTCTCTTCGCCGGTGCCTGCAATCAAACCAAAGCCACCCGCGACAGTCGCGGCGACCAAAGTCGACATCGTCCCGGCACCGCCGCAGCCCCCGGCATCCGCGCCCAAGGAGAGAGCGCAGCAGCTCCCTAACATCCCAACCCCCACTGCACCCGCCGGAGTCGCACGTGGAAGCGGCAGCAGGCCTCCCGAGACGACGGCGGCGCCCGCGCAGCAGAAGACGGAGGTGGCCATACCGCAGCCGGCGCCGCCGCCGCCGCCAGGGGCGGAGAAGACCCGGAGGAGCGTCAATGAGAAGGCGGAGGACTACATTGCGAGGGCGAGGAATAAGATCAGGAGTGGGACTGGGATCGGAAGGGCGCCAACCTCCAAGTGATTAGTACATGCATGAGCACGTTGTTGTGCTTAATTATAATATATATACGTGTGTTGGGGTATACGTGATAAGGACAATTGAATCATACATATGGATGCTTGAAGGAATTGACTAGGAGGTTATGTCTTGAACTAGTTTGTGTTGAAGGTTATGTCTTGAAGTCGTTTGTGTTAGTAGTTTTAAGTTTAATTTTTTAAAAAATTAAAACTTATCTATATTATTTTCGTTGGAACATCGAATTAATTGTATGCTAGTAGTCGTAGAAAGAAAAAAGAATCATATACCGAGAATAAAAAAGTAATATGGTGCGCATCCTTAGTTATAACGCCCCCAAAATCGCCCCACCTGCCACGTAGGCAATCAGATTGAACCCCAGGAGCGCTACACTGTCTACTACACTATTGACCATGATCATTCAATAAAATGTTATACATGACATTAATATAATAAGAAATATAATCAAAGATTTTAATGCGGAAGTTCAAACGTCAAATATCAAGGAGAATAACAGTTAATGTAGCTTATAGCAAAATGCGGAAAGAACACAATTTGTATCGAGCTCAACATTTGAAGGAGAAGTTCAACAAGCGGAATAACATGATGTCTCGGAATAAAATACAATAACTTAAAAGGAATGCAACAATGAAAGCTTGAAGCAAAATATCAGTCATGTGCAGCATTCTCCAAGCTCTGTGCCCTCCATCATCTCGTCAGTTAATATTCTCACCTGCAAAATTTCAATGCAAGGGAATCGAATACTTGTGAGCAAAAAGCCCAGTGCAATAGTAACATAGACGATGAAATAATGATCAATGATAATACTATATATATCAGATCAATAATCATAGCAACAATATATCAGTGATGAATAATACTATACTTTGACTTCTATACATTGACTATAATGTGTCAACACATCATGCTTTAACAACATCAATATATGTACTCTGTTCTTTACCATGACCATACTTTACCTTTACTCTACCTTATCTTTACCATATCATGTTTCATGCTTTATTGTACCATATTCAATACTGTACAATATTTTACTTTGTATTTGCATTGTTGTGTGTTGCGCTACGTCTTTTATATTACTATGATATTCTTAAAGTTCGTTATCCTATGCGAACTCGACTTTATTAAATTGAGATGTCAGAGGTGTCTCTATGAATTTGTAAAGCCAATAAATCCATAAGAGAAAGGGATGTGATAATGCATCACCCAATTCAAAATGTAGGTGGGAGAAGACCTACACCTCAGGAACAGTGGTCATTTAAGAACCTGTAGGTTCACTGTCTCCTCAGTTAGCTACATGTCCCTCTGGCTCAGTACTATGAAATCTTTGGGGGAGGAGCGTGACCATTGCATCACCCTTCTTCGAGATACAGGTGGGAGAGAACCTGAAATCTCAGGAACAATGGTCATTAAAGACTAGTAGGTTCGTTGTCTCCTCAGCTAACTACCTGCCCCTCTTTATGACATATTATATTCTTTGTTCCGTACAATGGGGCGGCATATAACAATCTCGTATCTTTATGTTTACTTTACTTAGTTTTGATTATCATGATGTCTATGAATCAGGACTCAAATGGGCATTAATATATGTACAATAGGACTCAGCCAGTATAGGTGTACTGATTAGAGTCTCTGATTAGGATTTTTGAGTCGGATTCAAATCGGTCAGAATCTGATTCGAACTATGTCAATATTAAAACTAATTCAATGTCTCTCTGTGGTTTGAATGAGTCGAACCGATCGGTTCGGACCGATGGGTTTGACTGAGTCGATCGATCGTTCCTGGTGGACCGATCGACCGCTCTCTGGCACCAGTCGACCGATCCTCTTGGATCGGTCATCCTTGTTTTTTGTCAGGTGTTTGTGGATCGGTCGACCGTGCACATAAGGCCGGTCGATCGGCTGCTCGAGGATCGATCGACCGTACTGGTGACCGATCGTAAAATCGTGGGGACGCACACTGTCTGGAAGATCGGTCGACCGATCGTGAGGTCTGATCTATCCGTTAACAGGTAGATCAGTCGACCATTCTGGTGAGACCGATCGACCGATCGATAGGAACTCTTGCGAGTTCCTCTTACGGATCGGTCGACCGTTGATAAAAATCGATCGATCGGTTTTTACGATAAAACATGGACGCCGGCCTTGTTCTCAAAATCCTGCCGACTTCCGATCATCGGATCACAATGACATCAATATGAAAAGTGAAGTTTAGACAATTGCGATCATAATGGATTAACTCTACACATCAAATAATCCATATTTCTTCATCTAGGGATTTCAAACACTAAGGTACCTTTCTCATCGTTAGAAGTTCGTTGGTGATTCTCTCATCGTCCGGTTGGTCACCGGTGGTCTCTGATTGGTGAGGAGGGTTCGCCTGACTCTTGCGCACGTCGAGGGAGTCGCTGTGAGGCCAGAATATCCGCTGTTCTTCGTCTTGGCCGAGCTTTGCTTTGCCACCCGCACGATCGGTCGCCGGAGAGACGAAGGAGAAGGAGAGACGGAGACAAGAGGAGAGCGGCGGTCGGCAGAGGTCCAAGGGGGTGCGAGGGCGCCCCCTTCTCACCCCTTTATAGTCCCGGCCGACCCTTGGTCGGCCGAATTTGGAGCGGCGCGATCAGGGGAGGATTCCCCCGTCGGTCGTTTCTCTTTGAGCAACCTTTTCTTTTTTCTTTTATTTTTTTTGAATCTTTTTCTTAATTGAATTAAAATTTGAGATACGTTACATTGGTGGATTTGGGTCCTTGCATACTCTGATCTTGTGACCTTATTCCGCATACATAATTTTGGCAATCCCCGACAGTGTCCTTAATCACAGAAAGAAAATAAAGTTGATGGACATTACTTTTTATAAAATAAGTTTTTTTAGAGTTTGACTGAATTAATATTTTAATTGAAATATATATAGATGATAAAAAATCAATGTTAGTATCGAGGTTTCAATACTTTATATCTTATATAAAATATTTTCATTGAATAGATAGTCAAAATCAAGGTTGATATCGAGGTTTGAATATTTTATGTCTTATATCTTTTTTATCAAAATTTGAAAATCTTGTAACTTGTAAATTGTAAGATCTTTCACTAAAACTTCGTGATCATTATATGATTGAATATGATCATTGATCATATTCAATCATACACTCCTCTTGCTTTTATCATAATAATTTTGGTCTAGATTATAATAATCCCATGGTGCTACTTCGATTATAATAAATAACTAAAGTGAATCATTTTTGCATGTTCCTACTAAGGGTTCAACGGATCGGCGTGATGAACCCATTAAATTGAACATCGAACTTAGGCCTAAAAATTAAATAAATATCTTAATATAACAAAATAATAATAATTTTACTTTATTTATATTATTTTTATATTCTTTTGAGATGTAAAACAAGTAATCAAATAGTCACAATAAATTTATTTTTTTTAAAATTATTGTTTAATTACTAATTAATTAAAAGAGATGAGAATAAGATTAATTTGATAATAAAGATAACATGCATATTGAGCACTTATAATTAATTGATTAATAATATTTTTTCATTAATATTTTTATACCAACTTGAGCTCTCAATATTCAAAATTTTTACTATCCCACAATTTCAAGTTAGAGATAAAAAATGAAATAATTCCCTTGATCATGTTTGGGACTCAATAAATCATCCAAATTACTACTTACGTAATATTGCAGCGCAAAAAATCAAACCCAAAATTATTAATAATTTTATTATTATTATTATTATTATTATTAATAAATAGCAAACTAATAGTTATAAATTTATAGGCCGAAGAATGAGAGGCCTCAAGCCACCCACGTGGGGTGCTTGACTCTTGAGTCTTGAGCCATCACTGAATCGAACGAAATACTTCTAAATCGATCTAAATTTAGCATTGGGTGTAATCCGTTCCTCTCTAATAAGAATTCATTTTTTTCGATGATTAACCCGGGTTAATGGTTTGACTAATTTGGTGTTCAGGACGAGAGCGAAAAAAGTATACCAATGGTTATAAGGACGTGACGATTCTGAAAATTAATTTCGAGACTATTAGCATCCGTCGAATCATTTGGGACGCAACCCGCTCTCACTGCACCAATGGTTATAAGAATTCATGAATCTAATATGAGTTAAGAAATTCCGACCCAATTCCACCCTAACCATGCAAATCAGGTTCGCCGGTTTGATGAGTCAATGAGCCAGTCGGTTCATCGAACGGGTTATTTTAAGTACTTTTTTTTTCCAATTATAGTTAGCTTGCCTTCTTGGAAAAAAATGTTTTAGATAATCCGATTTTAAAGCCTTGGAAAAGATTGTCTTAAATAGAATGGCATTTGAAAAATAGCCTGATTTTTCGTTGGAATTAATGCAAATATGCATTATGCGTTAAAAAAAAAGTTTATTGTATCGGTGACATAAAAATATGTCATTTTGAGAACTTAAATTGCGGGCGTGCATGATAATATTATATGACGATTTTCCTGAATTAAAAGGAAAGAGTATACACAAATTGTCAATGAATCAAAAGACGATACATGAAATTTAATTCAATTGATTGTGTTGAATTTGGTGTCATGCACCTCTTTATTTACGGTTTTCAATTAATCATTATTATAATTTTCGATATAAAATATTATATCATCCCAATGTATACACATTTCATAATTTTACTAATAAAGTTTAATAGTAGATTTAGATTATGATAATTAAGAATATATTTAACATGATATTAATAAAAAAATTTATCGTGCACACATTTCTGGTACCATGCGCCTCTTAGGCGAGTTCACACATTTTTTATTTTTAAAACATTTTAGAATAATTAGCAATAAATAATTATTTTACATTTAAAAATATAAAAAAACATTGTATTATTTATGAAATTTAGTAATGCGAACTTTGTAAAATTTTAAAGGCAACAAATTAATTATGTTGATAATTTTGTCATTCTTTTGATATCATTAATTATATTTTAAAGATTTAAAATAAAAAAGTATACAAGAAATTGCAGTGATAAATCATAAAATTATGAAGTGATGTATGAGACTCGGGATAAATTTCATTAAACATCCTCCAATTTTATTATTTTAAATTTTATCAAATGCTGTTCAACTTTACTAAATTCATACTCGGTAATACATTTTCTCAAAAGTTCTTAGACCATATTTCCAAACAATATGAATCATAGTCAAATTATTTATAATATAACTTAAATTTAGTCAAATTATTTATAAGATAATATAAATTTTATGAAATAGAACGGTTGAAAAGCATATTGATAGAATAATGGTTTTATTCATGAATAAACCATTACACCATCAATAATTTGCGACCAAGTGTATATACAATGAAAGCAAGTACGTTGACTTTTTTTAAATTTTTTTTGACCACATAATTATAAAACTTAATGATTTATCACGAAAAAACACTATATATATTATATATAAGAGGGCAATAAGGTAGATCCATGGATTTATTATAAAAATTTAATTTAATTCTATAATAAATTAATTGACTTATTGTTTGGCACAACGTACGGTACAAGACACAAAGACGGGGTAAACTCCTTTTATCAATGACCATATATAGAGCAATCAAATAATATTTTGGACGTAAATTAAATTGACATTTTCCAAAATTAGAATATGCGATACGATATATCTACAAAGCATCTTAAAAAATTTGATAATATTTTAAAATATAAAAAAAATACATAGAAAAAAAATAACTAAACCTGATTTCATTCATCAGAAAAGGTATGATTTGGACTTTCCATATGAGGAATTACTTCGTTGACGTATGAATCTTAATTATCAATCAAAGTTAGAAATTTTAAATTTAATAGTTATGATTAATCTTCACACAACATGGAAAGATAATTTTATTAGAAAAAATAAAGGTGTACCCTCTTTAAAGAAGGGACACCATGTCCCCTATATTTCTATCCATTAAATTAGAAATCTATGGATCATATTTTATTCATTTCCATTTAAAGATTTTAAATCTGATCCATAGAGTTTTGATCTGATAAATAAGAAGAAGGAAAATATCGTGTTCCTCGTTTAAAGGAGGAACACACCCATTAAATAGTACCAAGTATCTTTATCTAAACAAAAATTAATTAGGAAAGGAGAAATTGTTAGGAGCGAAATTGGAGGGCCAGCCTGTAAGAGAGTGGGCGGAGGCCCATTTGACCACATCCTCTCCTCTCTCGGTTCTTACCAAATAAAAATGGGCGATAAATAGAACGAAAGAGAAAAATAAGTATCACACACACAAAAAATATTAATTTATTAATTTTTATTATACTAGATCCCCACTCTAAAAAATAGTAGAATCCATGGAGTCCATTTTTATTTATATCATTAATTTATTAGTAATTATTTAAAATATTCTACATTAAAATTAATACTATATTCTACATTTACTTATAAAATTAAATATATTTTAATTTATTATATATTTTTAAAATATTATTATATTAAAATAATAATCCTAAAAATCTTCCAAAAAATTGATCCATTATATGGTGATTTTTTAATTTAAAAATTATTAAAAAATAACGAATGATTTTTTAAAATAAAAAATCCATTCGATCCGAACCACCTTCTCTCCTAATTCCATCCATCAGAAAATATGGTTGGACTTTCCATGTGAAGAATTACGTATGACTCTTAATTATCAATCACAATTAATAAATTTAAAATTTAATAGTTGTGATTAATCTTCACACCACATGTAAAGATAATTTATTAGTACGAAATATCTTTATCTAAACAATAAATAATTAGGAAAGGAGAAATTTTTGCGAGCGAAATTGGAGGGCCAGCCTGTAAGCGAGTGGGCGGGGGCCCATTTGACCTCATCCTCTCCCGGGTCTTACCAAATAAAAAAGTGCCGATAAATAGAACCAAAGAGAAAAGTAAATATCACGCGAAAATTTTATTCAACTTGTCATTTGGAAATCGACGAGAGGACCAAATCTCGTCTCCTCCTCTTTCCCCTTTCTCGATTTTCTCATCCCCCGTCGTCGTCGTTGAAATCGCCGGAGACAAGGCGAGAAAATGTTCGGGTACGATCGCATGGAGAAGGCCGGGCCCTTCGGCGGGGACATCGAGTCCGGGACGCTGTACCCGGGCATCTCCCACGGCGAAAACCAGCTCCGATGGGGCTTCATCCGCAAGGTCTACGGCATCCTCACCGCGCAGATCTTACTCACCACCCTCGTCTCCGCCGTCATCGTCCTCTATGAGCCCATCAACGGTGCCCTCGCCTCCAGACCCGGCCTCACCCTCGGCCTCTGCTTTCTCCCCTTCATCAGTACGATCTCGTCTTCTATCTTCCTCTTTGTTGCCTACTACTCGCGGATCCGATATTTTTTTCCCTTTTTGGGGGAATTTGATGCTGTTTAATCTTTTCGAAAATTCAATCCTGAAAGAGGCTTCAGATAATAGATAGGGCTTTTATTGTTTGCTATTAGTTCCTTCTAAAAAAAAATTGTTTGCTATTAGTTCTTGCAATATTACGCATGGAGTGCTTTAATTCGAGTCGTCATGTTCTGATGTCTCCACGAAGTTGCAGAGGAAGGTGTCAATGTCTTGGCACGGTTTTAAATTCCGAAATGATTTAGGTTTTGTCGGGATCTTTGTCGCTTGGCCAAAATTAATGTCGTGTTATCCCTTACCATATTGGAAACTTATTTCCTTATAAAATTATGTTGATATTAGATAACTTTCTCGGTCCCAAATCTGCATTTGATAGATCAATAATGTACATTTTTGTCGTCAAATTTGATAACAGTATATACATTCAGATTGTGTTTGGTCCTTTGACACTCACGAATTTGGGATATCATATTTTTTCCATTTTTTAATCGACGCAGAAACTGTCTTTCTATGACATGTCTGTTACGCCTATGCATCTCACATATTTCCTGGGCAGAAGTGAATCCTTAAGCCTAAGTTTATATCGAGGAAAGTAGATAGTCACACTGACCATCATTCGGACAATTTATGTATGTCTAAGAATGTTAACTGTCTGACTTTCTATATTTAGATGTTTTCATCTTTGTGTAATGTCCTTGGTTGTTTGTGTTATTGTTAATATCTATTCAGACAATATTCTTCCTTGTTCTTCTGAGCTTCATTGATAATAAGCTCAAATTTTACTGCATTTTCTTCGTACTGAATAATTCTTTTTATCTATATGTCTACTGCAGTTCTCTGCCCATTATATCATTATAAGCAGAAGCATCCACTGAATCTTGTGTTTCTCGGGTTGTTCACTGTGGCTCTAAGCCTAAGTATTGGTATGGCCTGCGCAAATACTGATGGTAATGCCACCAACACATTCATACTTTGTGAATGCTTTAGATGAGTAATTTCATGTATATTTTGTTTAGTGCACATTCTCAAACAAGTGATGTTAAATATTCGCAGGAATGATTGTGCTTGAGGCATTGGTTATAACATCAGGCGTTGTTGTTTCATTGACTGGGTATACTTTCTGGGCATCAAAGAAGGGGAAGGACTTTAGTTTTATGGGCCCCATCCTATTTGCTGCTATTAATGTCCTTCTGTTGACAAGTATTATTCAGGTATGCAAAGTTTGCGCAATATTTGTTCTTGAATGAAAAGCAAGTTTATTACAATTCTTGAATTTTAGCAGCTGCAAAGTAATATTTTTTGTTTAAGTCTCTGCAATGTTGTTATTTTTTAGTTTTGACTCATTGTAGCACTTATATGATTTTCTTCACTAGAAATATTTCTCATTCTACTTTGTTAACTTTGTTCTGTATTTTTTTATTCCCATGTGGTATTTAGCATCTAATTATGTACTGCATATTTGGAAGGGTTAAATGATGGTCTAAACTTTTATTTGGTTTTGCACATATAAATTCGTCATTAGATCTAGATGTAATAGGGATTCTTGATTTAAACATTTTGATTATGCAATCAAAGTATGATATACCAACAATTGGATCGCAATGAGGTCACAGGATCAATTCCAGAGCCACCACTGTTGAGGGACTGAAATTATGTGGTGTCTAGTTTGTTTGACACCCTAAGGGGCCATTTGGTATGAGGTAATCTAAATAGATTACCGGTTATTTTATTTAAAATTTTCAGGGCTCACCACATTATCTCGTTTGGCTGTGATTGATTACTGGTAATTTTAATTGCTCTGGTAATCTTGATTACCACATCACTGGTAATCTAGATAGCAGGCAGGGGAGGTGTCTTTCCAGATTACCAGCTGGTGAGAATGCATTTTGACGAAAATATCCATTCAATTAAAATTTTATTTTAAATATTTTATTAATAAATAAATATCATTTAACTCCATCTTTTTATTATTTGGAATCTTTTACAACAACAACAACAACAAAGTCTTATTCCACTAGGTGGGGTCGGCGTTCATAAGATTCGACAGGGTTTTACGTTGGCTGTCGGGGCCTAACACAACCCTCCTCCTTTATCCGGGCTTGGGACCGGCTATAAAACATAGGCGGAGTTAATGTTTTACAAATAACTCTTAATCTTGTCTCATCTTTTTTATATATATTCACTTTTCTATTTTTTTTCTTTGTTTATTTTTATTTATAATAACATGTTATTAAAATCTAAAATAATTTTGAGGGGTATTTTGGTAATTTTATCACAACCCGTTTTGACTATAATTTATATTCTCAGTACTTACCAAACACTGCTATGTAATATTACCGGTAATTTAAATAGTGGTAATCTATTTAAGTGATGATCTAAATTACCGGTTAATTAAATCTGTAATGCGCCAAACGGCCCCTAAAGGAAAACTATTTTTCTCTCTGAATATTCTTCTTTCTTCATTGTATTTTTCAACGGAGTTCTTTCTTCATTGATTTATCCTTGAGGACCAGCAATCTTCTTTTTCTCTTGTTGATCCATTCGCGTTGGTTTATTGTATTTTTCGAAAGATTTCTTCTTCATTGATTTCACTTTCTTGGACTGAAATTATCTAGTGTCTAGTTTATTTGTATAGGTGTCCAAAATTTTGCATTCTATGTGCTCTTCACACTATATTATCCATTTATGGGGCAGATGAAACCATGTCGTGAACAAGCTTGTTTGTATGTTGTCATTTAGACAATCCATAACAACAATAATAGGCCATTAATTTCAACCATTTGGACCCAGTATTATTAATGTTAACATTCCAATGATCTCTATTTGGGGCCTAAAATATTTTTTGTTTGGAAGGTAAGGACCTCAAATGTCAGACATAATAAATGATTTTTCTTTAGGGTTCACATTTCAGTTAGATTTTCTGATGAGTAGGAGAGATAATAGAATGGGTTATAAAGATTGCGAAGTGATATGTGAATAAGGTTTAACTATACAAGATAATTGGCTTGTGTAAGTTCTAAAGGCAACTGCTAAGAAACAAAGGTCTAGCATTCCAGTTCCTCATTATTAATACAGTTTCATTTGTCTATGAATTTAGTGAATATTGCTCGTCTTGTAAGCACTAAGCATTTAAATAATTTTTGTTGCCGTGCAAATGCTTCTTGAAATTTAGTTTATCTCCATTTCTTGCATAAATGGAAAAAATGTCAATCAGCGTGAAATAATGTGGGCTATGTAGAAATGCATTCACATTTCTTTAGGAAGATAACTTTAATTTTATTGTACTTCGGAATTGTGTAATGGGAGATGACTGGCCTCCTTTTTTTCCCCTTTTGTTGACCCGTGCTGATGATTGGCTGATTCTGCAGATCTTCTTCCCCTTTGGCCCAACCTCGGTTGCTGTCTTTGGGGGTTTCGGAGCTCTTGTTTTCTCTGCTTTCCTTGTGTATGACACGGAAAGCTTAATCAAGCACTATACTTATGATGAGTACATATGGGCATCCGTGGTGCTGTATCTTGACATCCTCAACTTGTTCCTTCAACTCTTGAGCATGCTAAGGGGAATGCAATCCGATGGTTAGGATGAAGTCAGATGGACATGCATATATTTGCTGCCATTAAATCTTCATTTGCTTTGTTTCACATCTGATGTCGGAAAGTTAATTATCGGAATTTAATGTATGTATGTTGTATAGATCCATATTCCGTAGTATGTATGTTGGTCAACTCGACATAATAATTATTGAATGATTATGGGGGAAGTTAATTATCGGAATTTAATGTTGCCTTATTTTATGTTAAAATAAGCAAAGAGTTCTTGTTTATTGCATCAAATTAATATCTCGTGATTGTAGACATGCTGTGGTATTTTGCAGCAAATCTGGCTATATTATGATGAATTGTCTTCCAGTTTGCATTTTTGCAGCACCTGGGTTATGGCTTCCGTGGAGCTTAAATTATTCTATTCTAACCTTAAATTTATTTAGTTAGCAAAGTCAGATCTTAATCTAAGGGTTCCATTTTTTATATTTTAATAATATTTTTTTATCTCAAATAACTTATTTAAGATTCGACGACTGTTGCATCAATAAAATGATGTATTTTGTATTCACTTTATCTTGATCTAGATAGGCTTACATGGTTTGTATTAAACTTAGCTCATTTGCTTACAATATCGGTCTATATGACTAATATATAATATAAATCTATCTTAAGTTACATACTAACATATTTTTTACTATATTGTATTTTGAAACTATGTAAATTTTTATTAATAAGAATGTAGTCCGGATATACTTTTAAAGTTAACAAACATATTATATTTATTAAGACGTCGAGATTTAAGTTTTATTTTCAACATGAATAGCATGGGTTTATTATTCACGAAATTGTTCTTTTTGGTTAAAATAATAGAGAGAAGAAAGCCAACAATTTCTGCGGTAAATTATACGAATGGTCCCATAACTTTAAGTCGATTTTCAATTGGTCTTCCAACTTTAATTTATAACCAGACCGTCCTTCATTTTTCATTTTCTTGCACGTTTAGTCCTCTTGATCGGTGATAGTGAATTTTCCGATTGCCTTGCTTACGTGGCGGACTTTCTCTCTCATCCACGTCAATTTAAGTCCGCCACGTCATCATAAAAATTTTAAAAAATAATAAAAGAAGATGAAGCTGTTCACGTCATTAAAAAATAAAAAAATAAGCTGGGAGTGCGAGAGAGAGAGGGGCGACCGCCCCCCTCTGGTCGAGCTCCGCGAGCTTGACCAGCTCGCCGGAGCTCGATGAGAGGAGGACGATCGATCCAGCACAACGAGAGAGAGAGGGGGGGAGGGGGGGAGGGGGGGCGACCGCTCCCCTCTAGTCGAGCTCGACCAGAGGGGGCGAGGAAGGGTGTGACAGCCCCCTCTGGTCGACTCTGCGATCAGAGGGGGGTGGTCGCCCCCCCCCCCCCCCCCTCTCTCTCTCTCGCACACGCAGCTCATTTTTTTTATTTTTTAATTTTTTTAATGACGTAGACAACTTCATCTTTTTTTTTATTTTTTAAATTTTTATGATGACGTGACGGACTTAAATTGACATGGATGAGAGAGAAAGTTCGTCAAGTAAGTAAAGTAACCGAGAAACTCATTATCACCGGTTATTAAGTGTGCAAAAAAATAAAAAATGGAGGACGTTCTGAGTATAAATTGAAGTTGGGAGACCAATTAAAAATCGACTCAAAGTTGAGGAACCATTCGTGTAATTTACCAAAGTTAGGTTAATGCATCTTTATAGATGTTACTGGATTTATTAAGGGTTATTTTTTAAAACATATTTTAAACTATTATGATTTTTTGAATCATGAATTCACTTTACGATGTTCTTAAATTTTATATATTTCACTTTAATCTTTCATTCCGTCTCATTCCCTTAACTCTTCTGTTTTTTTCCATTTGTGAAAAAAATAAAATACCTTTTCACAAACTCTTTTTTATTTTAATGTTAAAAAATAATAAAAAAGTATAAAGCTTTTAAAATTTATTATTATATATTCATGCCCTTCCTCTGACGCAAGTTTTTATATTTTATAGTTTTATATATTATTTTTTAATATTAAACATGATAAGAGTTCGTGAAAAGACATTTTAGTCATTTTCACAAATAAAAAAATAAAACTAACAAAAAATCAAGAGAATCATATTGAATGATTAAAGCGAAATATATGGTAAAATTTAAGAATATCATAAGATAAATTCATGTTTTAAGATTAGATGTGAAAAAATATGATAGTTTAGAAGAAGTTTAATGAAATAACCTATTTATTAAAGAAGTTTATTCTTTTTATGTGTTCTGTTTTTTTTTCAGAATTGAATATAATTATATTCATGTGTACGAGGGTACAAAAAGAGTACCATAAAGTCACTCTTCTCTTCCCTGTAATTTTTCTGTGTTAGATCTAGTCCTCCTCAGCTTTAGTTCCCAGATTTGACTTTCGGCCTAATTTCCAATCGATATGTAAAAAATAGGGATTAATGGAGGTGTAACACCCTTAGGTGAAACTTGGTGTAACGCATAGATCTCTACCGTTCATTTCACATTAACGGCTTAGATCACATCGTGTACTCTCTCCCTTCTCTTTGCCCTCTCTGGCGCTTTCTCTCTCTGCTCTCTCTCCCCTCTGTTTGCAGCGCGGCGCCCCTCCGCGCTCTCTCTTCTCTCCTCGGCTCCTCCGACCACCGCACGTCCCTGAATTGCGTTGTCACCGTTCTTGCTTCCTCTCACCGCCGCCGCAGATCTACAAGCGCCGCCGACGTCGTTCCTGCTTCTCTCGCATGTTGTCGACACCGATCGTCTCATCCTCCTCCGAGCAGCCCAGATCTACGACCCCCGCGTCCTCTCTCTCTCCCTCTTTCTCCATCTTCCACCGCGCTGCGACCCCGATCCGTCGATCCCTTCCGCCGCCATCCCCCATCCTCTTCATCTTCGACCCGCCATCGATTGCTAGATCTGCTCGCCGCTGTCGACGATCGTCAAGAGTTGCCCGCCCGCCGCCGTCCTTAGATCCGCTCGCCGTAGATTCGCCGCTCCCATTTGCCATCCCTGTACGCCTGCGCCGCCCCATTTGCCATCGACGATCGTTGATTGCTGCCTGCACGCCGTCGTCCTCAAATTCGCTCGCCGTAGATCCGCCGCCCCCATTTGTAGCCCCTGTTTCGCCGATGCGCCGCCCCCATTCGCCGATTGCTGGCGATCTGTCCAATGAGAATGAGAGATCACGACCATTCGAATGGCCTATGATGATTTCATCTGAGTCATTAGATTAAGTGTTACACCAAGTTTCACCCAAGGGGTGTTACACTTCCATTAATCCAGTCAAAATATCAGTCAAACATTTTGAAAATGGTAACTATTTCAGTGGGCCGTACAGAAAGCTGAGGGACAGGCCCCACTTTGAAAAGGGAAGGGAGGGTTGGATTTGAGGTGCCTTGGTACTTCAATGATGCATTATTAGTGCTCATGGATATTTAGATTTACTAGCATTTAGGAGTGAAATATTAAATTTTAGCTAAATTAACAACTTAAAAATTCGAACTTGCGACTGTTAATTTCTTCTTGAAAGAATCACTGAACAGAACAGGGAATGAGGTGGTAAACCAAAAGATTTCCAAACTCAAATCCCGAATTATGTATCCCCTTTATGTATATATATATATTTTCTTTCTCCTTTCTAACTGGTAAAAGAAGAGCAACACTTGAAGTGTTCTTTTCTTCAACCTGCTGATTAAGGCCGGAACCTAACAGGGAATACTCAATATCTTCCCAAGCTTTACATAAGGAATCAGTTTGCTACTACTTGCGGATAAATCAGGGGGTCTCGTACCCTCGTTTATGTAATATGTAACTAATTTTATTCCTGCGGAGAAACCAGCATGGACAATTTATTTCAAGTAGTATGCCAAAGTCAATCTGTGTAGAAATCCTTGGTAACATTTCATTATTCAATCATAAATAAATACAAGAGGAATAAAGCTAAATAGCCTTGACCCCATAATTATATCACTTAAGAGGGATCAAGAAGTAACTATTTCATTGAGCAAAGGCATTGAGCTATAAGGAAGCCAGGAAGAAATCACAAGATTTTCACCAATTTTATTGGCCAGTTCCATGTTGGACTCGGTCCAATTTCTTGCCTGTGGGAACTTGTTCTTGAAATAAACATCTCTATTGAATCTGTAATGGATTGAGAGGCAACTAAGCTTGGAATCAATTTACCATTCCATATTTAACCAGCTCTTCCAGCCCCTTTTGTAGCCTCTGAGCAGCAACCTGGCAATCAGCCTCCTTCAAACCTCCAAAGGATATTCGGACATAACCAGGAGCACCACTGGCACTTCCAGGAATCAAAACTACTCCATATCTGTTTACAAGCCACCTGACAACCTCAAAATCATCAGAATAGTTCTCCGGAAGCTTTGCCCAGAGGTAGATCGCCCCTTCGCCACCCTTAATGGAATCTTCTCCAAGTGGAGAAAGAGCCTTCCTGAGCATTTCTCTGTTCTTGACAAGGTCCTGCACTCTCCCTCTAATCCACTCAGGCCCAAGTTCCAAGGAATAAAGAGCCAGATGCTGCCCAATTATGGATGCACAGATAGGGATGTTATCCTGGACCTTTAGGAGCTGAGCTCCAAAACCTTCAACCTCAGTCGGGTATGCTATCTGCAATTGCCAGGCAGTGAGGATACTGTAAACTAAGAAAAAACATATAATTGCGATAGTACTGAGACTAATGAACTAAAAAACTTATCTACTTGTAGTAAAAAAGAAGCACAGGGCATCATTATCTTGTAGTTCCAGAAAATCCAGCAAATTATTTGATCCATCAAATCCCCACGTAGTGGGTCTTGTGATATTGACAGAAATCCATGATGACCATAATTTTTGGCAACTAAAAATATACTAGTCATGTCATACAATACATGATTCAAAGGTTTTCTTGCTGCTACCTTCTAGGTTTCACCTAATGGTCACCCAAGTACGACCTCACCTAACTGACTGAATAAAATTTCTGATAATCTAATATTTCAAAACAAGTTACAGCTATCAATCTGGATATTTTGACGTACAACCCCATAAAGGATCCTCAATTTTTGCTTGAAGGGAGTCTAAAAAATGATATAGAAGTTCACTACAGCATTTAAACAAAAAAAAGTTTTCTAAGTTACTTGCACTTTTTTCTAAGGGTAAAAGGATCGCAAGTAAAGGCTATTCATTCATGTGTGTGTATATGTTTTTTAGGAGAAAAAGGATGGCTAACAAAGTTTGTCTACCATCCATGTATATATAATTATAAGATGTTCAAAATGTACAAGTCTAGGCTCTCAAGAAGAGAATGGCAAAACGAAAGACATGTACATCAGCTATCCAAAAACCCACTCCGGAAGAAGAAATAAGCAACAATACTGTTCACCTAAGATCGCTCCCCACAATAAATGATCTGGTTGTGCTGGAGCCATAAAGCCAAGGTACCGGCAAAAAAGGATGCTAACACTACTCTCCAGCTCTTTCTCTGTCTAGTGATATCGTGGAGTGACTGCCTGAAAGACTTCGCAGCTGTAGGAAATATGCCCATCATACTCATCAGGGACCAGAACTCACGAGCAACCTCGCACTCGAAGAACAAATGGTCAACGACCTCCTCCGCCTCATGACACAATGGACAAGTATCGGTGTGAGGGACCCATCTCACCCCGTAAGCTCTGGTGAGAATCCTAACACGACGCATTCAGCAGCACCCAAGAATGTCATATGAGTCAGTTTGCTCTAAAGTTATCTGAGGGCGAAGTGGGAGGAAGGAAACAGAGATATAGGCTGTGAGCTGAGAAGAACCTGGATAGACGTAACCATCCATCCGACCGAGAGGGGTCCGTACAGAACGAGCCTCTTCGAAGAAGTGCCTAGAACTCGAAGAAGCATTGGTCTGAGAGTGGAGATCCGAAGAAGGGGGCCCATGTGCCGTTGCCCAACCCACCTACTTCTGACCTTGTAGTTAGGCTTAGTTTGACATGTCATGATAATCTTGTAATTGCGCACTCAAAAAGTGCACCCTGGAGCATGTCCTCCACATCACACGTCGCCAATCGACCTCCATAAATGGTGGTAATTAGGGGGTAATTAGGGGAGCAGTTAGTATTCTCGCGAAGCCAATCAAGTATTCTATTCTGAACAAAGATTCAAAGCTTTCCTAAACCTAGCATCGAACCTCAAGTGTGATGTGGCAACCCACACAAAAAGAGTGTCCCATTCTAACGTTCCGCTTATGCGCACATACGCATCCGCCGAAGAGTTCACTCGGGACAAGCACACATTTGATAAGCCATAAAGCAAGCTTCCGCAAAGCGCAAACAGAAAAATTCGTCTAGAAGATTGGCACATCTAGACAACGCACAAGTCAATCGCAAATAAAAATGATCCCACGACACACGAGGGACAAGAGTGGACATGCCCTGCTGAAGTTGTCTCGAGCAGGGGATGATGCGGCGGCGATGTGGGAGGGGGCAAAGGAGTAGGGGAAGTGAGGAGAGGGGGAGGATGAAGGCTGGGCGGGTGCGCCGACGGGCATGGAAAGTATGTTGATGGCTGTCCGTCGCAGAACTGTCAGCAGGCAGTCGGCATTGAAGGAGGAAGCGCCGGTGAGGTTGGGGGCAGACGGTGGGTATACATAGAAGTAGGGGCACGCCTGAGCCGTGATCGATCCCCTCGCTGGGTTCAGGTGCGGGTCACAGTTTGGGTGTGGATGGAGGATGAGTCGGGTTCGTGTGAGGGGTGTTGAGGTCGAGTCTGATGTGTGTTGGGTGTGGGCGCGAGATGGGGTTCAAACCAGGCTGAGGTGAGGGTGGCGTCGTGGTGATGGGCGCAGGCCGGGTGTGGTGTAGGTTCGGGTGGGTGAGGGGGTAGGACGATATATGATACACGGTCGAGATTGAGGTGGGGGATTGAAAATTGAGAGCTCTGCCCTGCCAGCTGTCGACAGGTGACTCGCCTGGACGGTCCACACTGGCATGTTGATACGCTGCCTGGTGTACGGGAGCCTGTGCGGAGGACGCCCATGGGGATTTCAGTGGATGACTGGCACAACAGTTGCCCATGACGCCGCCGCCACCGGAGACTAGAACTGTAGGCCGACGAGAAAGGTGGAGTCACCCACCCTCAGGATTGTCGAGGAAGGTGGCCGACGACCCACCTGCATAGCGAGCCGGCAGTAGGGAAGGCAATGGAGATGGGGGTGCCAAATTTGTGGATGACGGCTGCAACCACTTCTGGCCTCAGAAGTTGAAGAGGAAAGCCCCTGAGGTGAACACTACATCTGATCAGCGTCGGCATCACCCATGTACCATCGCTCTCCTGCCATGGCTACCACTTCATGCTGGCGTTGGGAGGTAGACAGGAGGGGGCAGCCAGCAATGCCGTCAACTGTTGGAGGGAGCCAAGGATGAGGAGCCACAACATGGAGAGATCCGGATTAAGTGGAAGGGGGTGGTTGCTCCGACATTGGCGATGGACCAGACGTCTCCCTGACAATGCAGCCATGGAAGAACTCTGTCGCCCACTCACTCTAGCAACCAAGGGAAGTTGATGGGCAGTCTGCATTTGTTTCCAATAGGCGCTGGAGGAGCAGCCGGGGCTTGTCTCGCCAGAATCTGCGGGCGAGGTTGTGGGTGGGGCTGCAGGCGCACAGCGATGGCCCTCCCCCCGCAGCGGAAGCAGCGTAAAGAATACAATACCACGTGCGACGACTAAACAAAGGGGCACCTAGCCAAGCTACGGAGGTATTATAGTCGAGACGACTTGCCGAAGGTCACTCTTATAGGCTTTCAATTGACTAAAGTGTTCAACGAGTCATCATGGAACTGTGACATTAGCGCATTGAGGCACCAATGTGAGCGCTTGACATCCGAAGGGCCATCCGAGAAATCACAAGGCACCAAGAAGGGTCACCGATGTAGGTTGCCACCCCACATTCAAGGTCAGACACTAAAATTGGAAAGCTTGCTTGTATTATATAGAAATATAGAATATATATGAGCCTAGGAAGGTACTAATGGACTCCTCTCTAATGTACCGTAGGTAAAGGAATCTCAATACAAAAGTGGAAATGTAAAAAACTAATGCTCTACAAGTAACTTAGCAATTAATCTGGATAACCTTACAAGATTGTTCCATAATGAGAGATAACTTGGTGCTCCGCAAGATTATGCAGTGCGGAGCTGTATGTATTCCTTGTACGACACCGAGCGGCCGAAAGCTTACGTTGAGCAGCACTGGTGCCACAAGGCTTTGCGCGTTGTGTCACGGGAAAACGCCCCGTGACACGCACTCGCGGGCAAGGTGTCCTCATAGGCATTTGAAGCAGTTGATTGAGATTGGATGACGGTCATCCGATCGTCGACGTCAAGGAAGCGAAGGCCAATGTGAAAGTGCCATCCAACAATCACCCTGCGCCTGAGCCTTAGGGCGCATGGGGCCGGAGCCGAAGGTGGTGACGGCGCGGACAGTTGTTGGGATGGATGCTCCCCCGGTAAGGGCTGTTAGAGACGGGAAGTGGGGCCACCGGCAGGGGTTGCCAGCGACCGAGCATGTTGCCGGTGGTTAGCGCACTATTCGCAATGTGCATATGTTGAGAAGACGTACTTATATAGACAAAAGAAACTAAAGCATCCAAGGTGGGAAAAAGATGTTTCAACCCTTCAATTTTAATGAAAAGTCTCGGATTCACACCTGATTAAATGAAGAGTGTACTTATCAAGTTATGTCTACTGGAATCAATTTTAATTTGAGTGCCTCCTTTATGCATAGACTAGCACAACAATGTGGTTTGGCGGTACTATCCACAAAAAAGTACGAACAAACAAGTTGATAGTTGAAGCCCTCTTATGGTACAAAAACATTTTGGTGAATAAACATGTAAAATTTTGGAAATAAAACTCAGGGACGAAATAAATTAAATTCAAGCATGAAATAAATATATAACGTTATTTACTTACATATCCTACACGCCATCCCATCATTCCATAGACCTTGGAGAAGGAGAAGAGGTTGACAATGTGGTTGTCTTCTAGACAGAAATGTTTTAGTCCATCGTACATAAAATACCTGCAATTAAATCACTTTAAAATCTTTTGTGTGTATATATGTGTGTATAAATACATAATATATAGTTTCTGAAGAAAATAAAGAAGTACAATAACATGTTACTATCACAGATCGCTGTCATATAGTGAACAAGATACGTGAATCGCCACATGATCCATTAATAAATGTGCCTTAAGAGTTTTTGAAGGGAATACCCTTAGTTCTGTAGTTTGTTCAACTGCTAGCAAATTGAGCATAAGAGAATGCCTCATGATCAAATTCCAAAAGCATGCTACACTATCGGGGACAACACTAAACTGGAGCTAGCAGCCTTCTGGGTGAACACCGAAAAGCAAACTAAAGAACTAGTCATCCATCATAGCAAGCCATCCTCTTGTAATTTGGTATGTTATGCATATAGACAAATTCAAATCAATAAAGAAAGCTAGTGCACTGTCAAATTGTCATCATGCACTATTTTGCTCTTCCTCTTCTACCCTTTGTACCCTTTTCTTTCAAACGAATTACATATGCATGACTAATTAACTCATAATTACTTAACACTGTTATCTGCAGATGCACTGTGCCCTGTGCTCGGACATAATTGCGAGGTTCCGTGACAACTCGAGTACTAATTATGCTATAGTTCTTAAACATGGAAAAAATAATAACTTGTTCATGCAACAAATGAAAGGATAAAAAGATGATCCAAACTAGAAATACGTAATTTCAAAAGCTCGGCACTTACTCGTAAGTGTTATCCACGATAAGCCATGCACCAACATTTTTACAGAGTTCTGAAATTTTCTGAATGGAAAGATGATATTATTATGGAAACATCGTAGGCACATATTCAGATATCGTCTACAGTTGACATTTCTAGACATAAATGCCTCGGGATATATTTAAACATATTTGTCACACGTAAAAGTTATGCATGTCTATATATGATATCAAATCTGAAGATGGTATACCTGAAGTACAGACTCAGGAATATATGCTCCTGTCGGATTTCCAGGATTTACAACAGAAACAAGCTTGGGGATTCGTTTGTTGCCTTCTTGTGACAAAGTTTTCTCTAACCAGTCTAAAAACAGGAAAAAGTGAATTGAGGTAATATTCACCAGTTCATTATATTGTTTACTTATTCTATAATCAGGATTAATGTGTATGAAATTACTTTACAAATCTATGAGAAACCTCAAATGACAAAAAGGTTATGCAATCTAGATAAATAACATGCAGCTTAATAAGATTATGGTGGACAGAAGTCCAAGAACTTGAGGAATTATGCTTACTTCATGCCTGTTAAGTTAATAGAAATGTCTCTCAACAACGCAGGACTTCAAAGAACAGGATTAAAGAAGACCACGATAAAACAAAGATGTTGAATCATCAGAAAGAATTTTGAGATTCTTGAAGGTAAGTAATAGGTTAAGATTTTAGAGAATACTAATTAACCAAGAAGGCAGCACTATGTGATGCATGTCATTAACTATGAAGTCAAAAGCAGGCAGAGAATGATGTTCCCATATCCAGAGATAAAATTGATTAATAAGGTGTTGTATTGTGGTACACAGTCGCCTCAAAATGCATTTGTTCATGTTAACACGGGTTCAGAGATATTGATACATTCTGGAAAGTTATGCGCAATTCATGAATTGGCAGTAGAATATTTTTTAATGGATTTGCCATGAACTAATTTAGAGTTAGACTTTATAACCTATCAATTTCTTATAGCCATCAAAACTTTCCGGCCTAAACACCTGATTATTTTTGTCAAATCCTTGTTTGGATAACGTGAAAACAACGCCATACTAGGAAAAGAATTATACGCTACTACAATAAAGTCCAGAAGAGAATAGATCTAGATGCACAGCAATTTCATGCATGCATGCTAGTTTCATGAAAACCATGCATAATCCTCATGGTGTGGTGTAGCTATGACTAGACCACAAGAACCTTGCAGATAGTATGCGACCCTATTTAGTCCTCAGTGTCAATAAGAAACAATGAGATCCTTACCCATGTCTGGTTGAAGTGTCTCGGGGTCAGAAGGACCAACCAGTATGTCAGTTATGCCTGTCATCTGGAAGGACATATATGAATTGAAGTAGTATGGGGCAAACATTACAACTGAATCTCCAGGGTCGCATAAGGTAAGCACAAGATTTACAAAGGCCTGCCAATCACCAACCCAAATTAGCTTGCAAGCAGTTTTGAACATATATCATGGTATAGTTTGCAAACCAAAAAGGATGGCTTATGACCTATCTGTCTGTTAAATCTATATAGTATCCACAGAGGTACAAATAGAAAATGCAGGATGCAAATAATAGGAATACAAAAGACTGCAATAAAACAAAGATGTTGAATCATTAGAAAGAATTTTGAGATTCTTGAAGGTATGTACAGGTTAAGATTTTGGCGAATACTAGTTAAACAGAAGGATAGAACTATATGATGCATGTCATGGAATGAGAAATGCAAAACAGGTATAGAATGATGTACCCACATTTAGGGACAAGATTGCTTAATAAAGTGGTCTATTATGGTTCACAGTTGCCTTAGGATACATCTCTTCATGTTAACTCATGAGTTCATTTCTGTGGAAACCTTATACATGAAGTTTTCAGCTAATAAGTTCAAAGGAACAGCATCAAACCAAAATTATTAAAAGTACTCATCATCCTCATAGATTTTATTAAAAGAGTACCTCATTTAGAAAGAACATTTATTTACGATGATGCAAAATAAATAACCTGGTTTGCTCCAGCTGTGACCATAACAGAAGACTTGGTGAGTTTGTTTTCCCTCCGTAACTGTAAGAAGCGGCATCAAACCAAAATTATTCCCTCACATTAGAAGCAGAAAAACTGATGCAAAGTACTACTCTATGGCTCTGTTTCAATACTAACATCAACTTTATGTGTCCATTGAATGAAAAACCAAAGTGCCAGTTTATGTTTTTAGAAAACCTACGGAAAACCTTTAAAGAAAAAAAGAAGAAGAGAAAATCTAGGGAAAGAAGTGAAAATATCTTGTATGACATCAATTGAGCAAGGCTCGGAGATTATGTTTAATGGTCTTTCAACCTCTTCTTCACAATATGATAGAAACTTCTTTTATCATCAAGTGAAGGTAAAAATATGAGGGCATCACTATTGCCACTCCAAAAAAATACTATTGCCACTCCATTTTATCTCACAAGGGTAAAAATGTCCAGCACTTTTCAGCACTCACATGATGGAGTGGCAATAATGTATTTTGGAGTGGCAATAGTGCTTTTCCCTAATTGGTCCTTGAAGAACATTTTGTTAATGGTAACAAAAAGGATATCTTAGTTGCATAAATGATCATGAATCTCAAATTTAAACATAAAACTCAAAGTCTCATAACGAAGCTATTTCCTAGAAACATGAATAATTAAGAAAAATTGTAGCCATGACCACTTGGATCTGATAAAGATGATAAACTGAGAACTCCTAGTGCTTCAGAATATGAAAAAAAGGAGAATGGCTTGATATTTCCTTAAATTAGTTATAGGACATCTAAGTGTAGAAACACTAATTTATGAGTTTCTAACTTTTTTTTTTTTTTGAGGGAATGAGTTTCTAACTTTGAAAAGGAACAATATTTGTAATAAGAATAAAAAATAATTGGCACAAGATCACGGTCTTATGATTTTTGCAAAGAACTTTGCTCCATACATGTTTAACAATAACTCAGACCCAATGCAAGAAATATCATACCATGACATACCAAAGTGCAAGGAGAACGAGCACACAAATATAAGGACCCTATTAATACAATAAACTAATGTCACATATCATCCGTTAACTGAAACAGTTGACATGCAATTTAACTTTTGCACAGCATGACATGGTAAGCTCTCATTTTCAGTAAACTATTGACATAGGGAAGGGCATCACATTACATCATACCACGAGCTTAGTTGATGGTTAGCTATCCAGTAAATTCTAAGAAGAAATATATATGGTCATAACCTAGCAGCCTTTGACAGGTCTTATTCTTTATGTAAAGAATGGAAAAGCATAAACCTTCTATGCTTTTTACCATGATAATAGAAGCTCAAAGATATATTGATAGAGGAAAAACCAGCAAAAGAATTAAAACTCAGTGGAAGCTGACATGGATTTTTTATTTGTATACTGGGCACTACGAGGTGCAAAGTATATCCACAACTACCATTAGTCACACAAGATTCATTGGATTTGACAAGAAATCTCATTGAAGGTAATATGAAGGAATACCTTTTCAATCAGTGCCTGCCTAAGTTCAGGAAGACCTTCATCAGCACCATAACGACTAATTGAAGGATCCCAAACAACTTCTTTCACTTTCTCCAAAGCCTGTTCGGGTGGTTGCCAGTAAACTACCCCCTGCATTGAGTTTACATTTAGTGAGTGTACATCCTATGCAGAAAGTAGTTCCAAGAATTGTTTGCTGAATTTTCATTTTATTTAATTAGTCAATATATTGGCTTTCTGCTCTAAAAGAAACATGCTTTTTTTATTCTGAATGAAGACTCAAAAGGTAATTGATCATTCTTCTCAAAAAAAAAAAAGGTAATTGATCATTTCATGATGCTGCCAAATAAATAATAGCAATTAGCATTGAGCTCAGAGAGGAGCACATCCAAGCTTTCTCGAATAAATGTGATTTATTTAAATTAGGGATCGCTTCTACAATCAGCATATAATGATTTCAAGTGTCTTAACAAACTTGAGGAGAAAAAGGATCACTCCTAAGGTCACATATAGCAAGTTGTGTGTCTTGAACCCATTAAGAAGTTTCTTTTTTTTTTGTTACAAAAGGAGGTACATGGGGCTGATATAAGGAAAGAAGAGACGAATTTAAAATGAAAAAGTAATAAGTCGCAGAGGTATTGCCAAAAAATACGTCCCACAAGTATTGTCATAAATCCCACAGGTAGCAATAATACTCTGACGTCTTGATCCGCGAGTTTAGGATGAGATTCCTGTGACCACTAAGCAATTGACAATTTTCGAATGGATGCTCATAAATAGTTTGATTCATTTGATTATAATTCGCAATGGTGTTTTGATGTATGACACTGCCATTAGATTAATGTAAGAGAGAGACGCTGAAAGATGGAAACCTGTGCCAGTGAGATTGGATCTTTGGCTCCCCTGATCAACTGTTGTATCTGAATCACCAGAAATGAAACAAGAACTTAGGAAAAGAAAATATTCATAAGTTTCAACCCCCATCATCAGGCGAAATTCTAGAATATGAAGCATTCATTCTCGTGAAAACTTTCATGCGCACAACCCGAATATCAATCATGCAAGTGCAACCCACAAAAAGTCCTTTTTTCATTCCTCACTCTTCTGAGAGATTAGAAAAATGACTCCTTTTTTTCGGAAGGATTAAAAATTAGATTCCTGATGCACAAATCCAATGCCCAGAAACGATTAAGCAAACACTTCGCAGCCAAACCTGAACCATAACGGGGGCGTCGGTCTCCAGCGCTCTCTTCGATAGCTTAGGTTGGCTCCCCATCGTCGCCGCCGCCGCCGCCACCGCCGCTGCACAGCAGAGCCTCCGACGAACCAATCTACAAACAACAAATACAACGAGATGAGGTTAGCCGACAGAAGCGCACAAAAAGAGAGAACCCCCGCCACCACCACCCACACCACTACCAACTCACCTAAAAGAAGGAAACGGAGGCTGCAGAAAGGTCGCCAGTCCAACAACAACTCCTCGCTGTCCTGAACAGGCTGTGAAATGTGAATTTACGACATATTTATATATGGATCAAACAACACCACAGCCGCCTGGCTTTCCGTGCTCACCAACCCTTCGGTCTCCTCGTGTCAAAATTAGATGGTTTAATTTAATCTAATAAAAATTAAATATATTGGCGATGGATTAAAAAGTAAAAACTTATTATAGGACAAAAGTGGACGACTATGTCCTCTCCTTTCTACTTAAAATATTAACATCCAAAATTTGAACATTATGTCTTTAGTACAAAGTAAATTTCTTATGTAGGTGAACATTAAAAAAGAAGAATTCTCGTCTTTATTATCAAGGGTGGAAAATTAATTTTTTTCAAAAAAATTGTGGGAGTTTCTGAAATTAGATGACTTAGATATTCTACTTTTAAACAATATTTGTTCTTGCATATTTATATCCTTAACAATTTTATTTTCCTCCAAAACCCTGACTAATACCCATTGTATCCATGAAAAAAGATGTTTCTGACTAATCTATGAATAATATAGATACCTAATATTTCTTAAATAATAATTATTTGTTGGGTTTGGAATCTCCCGCCCCTTCTTTTTCTCTTACCACCAACGCAATTAATAAAAGGGTAAAATAAACAAAAAAAAATGGATAAAAGTTAATGTATTTAACTTTGGATAAAAGTTATCAGAAATGTTGTGAGAATGAATTGGTGACTCGCTGAGATTTTAAAGAAAAGAGAGAAGAAATTGTAAAACATTAATGTATTTACCTTTTTTCTGCACGTAAGAAACATTAATTTGATTATATTTTGTCATTTAACTCCGTCTATGTTTTATAGTCGGTTCCAAGTCCGAATAAAGGAGGAGGGTTGTGTTAGGCCCCGACAATCAGCGTAAAACCCTGTCGAATCTCATGAACATGAATCAACGAATATGACGTCGTATAATCCATGTAGCCGACCCATCTAATGGAATAAGACTTTGTTGTTGTTATATATTTTGTCCTTTCTTAAAAAAAGTCTTTGCCTTTTCATAGTAAAGAACGAGAAGCAAGCGCGAAGATTACGGAAAAGGTAGAGGATTCAGATTAGAAGGGGCCACTTCGGACTTTAAGATTCGGGACAGGGCGGTCAGAGTTAGGTGTGTGCTTCGAGGAGAAAAGATAAATTTATGATCTGGAGATGACGTGGCATATTTGGCCCTACTTGGAGGGAGACCCGGTTTAATGGCCCTACGGGCCTCAAAGTTATCATTTCAGCCCATAAGTGTATTAAAATAAGCTGCATGTCCGATTTTTTTTTTACATTTTAATGATACTATTATCATATTGGTTTGATTTTTCTAAACTTAAAATATGAATAAATTAGCATATATTAGTAAGATATTATTTAAACTTACTGAAGGAAGGATTCCGTATCTTTAACTGATAATTTTCAACAAAAAATTATAATAATATTGTAAAGATATCAGAATCATTAAAGAGCATTATCCAACGTAAGAGCTAATAAAGTTCCGTTGTCGGATTAGTTAATGAGTCATAAATTAAAGGATAAAATGGGTGTCCCTCTAATTGAAATGGGGGACTGTTCCCCATTCTGCATCGGCCGTCGGATGCAAGATCTGGTGCGGTCCAATCCGATCGAACGAACGGTTCGACCGCGGTTCGGACGAACCGGTTCCAAGGGGTATAAGATGATGAAAACCCTCGAATTCCCTCATTTTCGTCTCTCCTCTTCGTTTCTCCTCTGCTCCGCCGTCTCTCTTTCTCTCCTCTCCTCCCGACGGCATCTGCGCGACGGCCACGAGCACTGGCGCCGAGCACGCCCGCCACAGATCTGCCCCACCGCCAACCCCCTTCGAGGTCGAAATGCTCAGATCCGAGACAGATCTGTGCGTAGAGGCGACTCCGCGGCTAGATCTACATCTGTGCGCAGCGGCAACCTCCCCGCCGCCGACGACCTCGTGCAGCGGCGACCTCCCCGCCGACCTCGCGCAGCGGCGACCTCCTCGCCGACCAGATCGGGTCCTCGGCGACCTCGTTCGATCAGATCTGACGGACGGCGGCGGGATCTTACGGACGTCCAGTTCACCGCCGCCAACCAGATCAAGCAGTCGGCGACTCCCCTGCGCACCCCATCGATTGGATCTATGCTCGTGCACCACCGCCAACCAGATCGAGCATACCACGGCTCTACCCCTCGCGTACGATCACCGATGAGTCCGCCCTACTGCCAATGACGCCGAGCTCATCCGCGCCACGGCCGCTGATCTCTGCACCGCCATCGCCGATCTCAGACACTTAATCCATGTTAATCCACATTTTTGTTGTGTTAATCCATGTTGTAAACCACTTAAACTTTTGTTAATCCATACTTCGATTAGTAATACATGTGTTAATCCATACTATAAAATTCTTTTAGCTTGTATGCGATTGACAAAATAGCAGTGGTGTAAAACGTTGAAGTTGTTTTCTCGTCGACATGTTTACTCTACATTCCCCATCCGAAAGTGTCAGAAGCTCGTCGCATATTCTATACATTCTGTCTCCTCCATTTCTATCTCGAAATCTCGCATTCGAAACACATTTGATAATTCACATTATTTTAATTGAATTAAACTACATCCAACTAAGAATAATTTCAAGTTCGAATTGAACTTCGTTCAACTCAAAATGTTAAGCGTCCCAATTATCTTGCAGATTTGTTATAGAGGATTACAAAACTTATAATAGAACACATATTACAGAGTACTTTTAGTAGATCAAAGATTTCTTCCTCAAGGACGTCGACGGCGGACTCGATGGCGACACCCGGAGCTCGGCGGTGCCAGGAAGGCGGCGGTGGCGGACAGGGAGGTCAGTGCGATGAGATCGAGTCGGGGTCGCCGTTGCACGCAGATGTGGTCGGCGATGCGTGGATCGGTCGGTGATGGATAGATCTGCTCAGTGATGCGCAGATCTAAGCATGGGGGACGTCGTCGGTGCTCGGGTGCTCGTCGGCATCGTGCTCGAGGTCGATGAGAGGTGGCGAACACAGATCTGCGAGAGGACGCAGCGCTCGGTGTGCTCGAGGTCGGCGAGGGGGTCGCCACTGCGTGAGGTCGGCGGGGTGTCGCGGTTGCTCGATCTCGTCGGCGGCGGTGCGCGGGGAGTCGCCGATTGCTGGATCGTGGTCGTTCTCGGCGCAAGGTCACCGGTTGCTGGATCATGGTCGTTCTCGGCGCAAGTGCTCGTGGCCGTCGCACAGCCGCCGTCGAGGTGCTCAGGGTCGTGATGGGTCAGGGTGCTCCGGGTTGATCTGCTGCCGTCGGGGGTGCTCGTCGGCGTCGTAGAGCCGCACAGAGGAGAGGAGAAATGGAGGCACGGCAAAGAGAAATGAAGAGGGGAGAGAGAGAGGAGTAAAGCAAATGTCGGCTCACGAGGGTTTCCTTCCGACCGGTTCGATTCGTCGAACCGTGGAGCAAGGGCGGAAAATTGGAATTAGACCGAGCGCATCTCATATAAAGTGTTCAAATCTAGGTCAGCCGTCGGATGGGAATCCGACAGCCGAGGCAGAATGGGGGACAGTCCCCCTATTTCGGTTGGGGGGACACCCATTTTATTCTAAATTAAATAATAAAGAAATGCTTGGTCCATTCAGTTTGGTTGATAAGGAAATAAATCTTGTCTTCATTTTATTGGACTTATGAAAATCTTTATATTTTTCCAGAAAACATAACTATTTATTTGGTTTTTGTTTCTATTTTATTTCTGAATTTAGGAAAAAAAAATAGTTTGAAAACGCACATTCTGGGCCGGGTCACTATCGGCCCAGTCAACCTCGCGAGCGCATTTTGGCGCGGCCCTGGACTGTGCGTACAGACAGGCTCTTTTGCGGGGTCATCTGCGTAGCCCAGAATACCACGTAAGGCTGCTATTCGTTCTGGGACTACCAATTAGTGTCTGCCCCATATTGCAGTAGCCAAAACAATTTGATTTTGAGTCTAATGAGTATTTAGAGCTACACTTATTTCTTATCATTTAATTAATTTAGTAATTGTATTTCATAATTAAATTGATTATATACTTTTTAGATAAAATAATATATTCAATTAGGTAATTTGATAATAAAAATGTATGATCTAAGACTAAATAAATTGTAATCGTTAAATTAATCATATTTATTAATATGACTTGATCATGATGATTAGATAATCTCATGATCTTAATTTTAATTACCTTTACTATTTAACATATATTTTTAAATTAATATATAATTATTTTATTAATTTAATAAGTAAAATTAATGCTCTACATCAAATGTTCTACATATACATATTTTTCTCTTTGATTTTACCAAGGAATTGGTAAGTGTTTCTCATTTAATGAATTTCTTAAGTTTGAATCTTTATGAATATAGAATATTTGTATTGAGAGTTTCACTTGTTATTGTCAATTATGCGACATGAGACGATCTAATCAAATTAGTTGGATTGATGGACAACTTTCAACTTATGGGCAGTGTAATCTTTAGCACCGCACGAGTTGAAACCGTCAACATTATTTTTCTAACATTGGAGAATGGCTACCTTTGATTATTTCAGTCTAATTTAGATTTCTCAGCATCATCACTTATTCTAGAATCTTCACTTACCATCATTTATTTTCTTGATTGTTCCATTTTTCGGAAGCATTTGTTGGATCCCAAAGGGCATGAAGAGAGGAGTGAATTGATGTTCAAAACGAAATATATCGATTTCAAAAACACGTCACGAAAGCTTTAAATCAATTCTTTAAACTCTTTAAATCAATGCAATTCAGATCATAAAAATAATATGAGGGGGAGAGAGAAAAATCAATCACAAAAACATTAGTGGTTATTAACGAGGTTCGGCCACACCTTGGTCTACCTCCCCACTCTAACTTCTCGATTTCGATATTGTCGAAGATTCCATTAGAATCTCTTCCTTTGTTCCAAATGGGACAAGGAAGAAAAGTCATTTACATCAATCACATTTTCTCCGCTTCGAAAGGCAAGACAATCTCCCCTCCTAAGAAGTTAATTTTTTCTCTCACTCAAGAGATAAGGTTTGGAACCTCTTTCACTCTGAAGCTCTCTCAACCTTTCTAAAAATGATTTTTCTCTTTTATAATAGAATGCTCACAAGAAAATAAGAGAAAAAGAAAGTAAAACTTAAAATGAAAATTTGAAGGAAAAGTCTTCTTTTGATAACTTGAAGCTTTTCTTCAATGCTTAGATGGATGTCTTTGCTTCTGACTTTGGCACTCCTTTTATAGCCTTCAATGTGAAAAATTCGTCCAGAATTTATTCCACAAATTTCTCTTTCAAAATTGACCGTTACTGTTCATTTGACTCGGAGGCCGGTCGACCACACATATGGACCGGTCTATGTGACAGTAGCGCGATTTTTTCAACTTTCGCGCTTGACCGGTCGATCGGACCATCAACCGATCAGTCAACTGATATTGTCTCAACGTCAACTGGCTTAGTTTTGATCGATCGACCGACATCTCCATTCGGTCGACCGGCCTTCTTGCATTCTTTGCTTCGATCGACTAGTTGACCGACTTGCACTATTTTGATCATAACTTTTTTCACACTTATCCAAATTAGATAATATTGGATTTTATAAATAGCTAACATGATTATCTATAACTTTAATATTTATCATTCATTCCAAAATCTAATAAAATCATAGTCAATTATTTAATCAAAGTAAGTACATAAAGTTATCCATTTTTACTTAAACTTTTTCAACATTTATTTTTAATCTTTCGAGATTTGTATCATCAAAATATAATTTTATATGTCATTAAGACTTAACTCCAATAGCATTGACCCCGACTAATCTGGATGATTTCGTAAAATAAAATTCCTATCGTAGATTGTTTACATACACAAGAATCATATTCAAAAGATTACATACAAATAGAATTCCTGACTCACTTTTTTCTCAAAGTACACTTTTATACAACATGGATTAGATTTTGGGGACAGATATCTAACTTAAAGCACATCCATCTCTTTTGTTAGGCCTGATCAAATGGGAAGCATTTTTATTGTTCCCCCCACCATGCATGCTTGTTGTCCAAAAGGGAAGATACCTTGTTCTGCATGTTGCAGGCCACTAGCAAATAAGTTGCAAGTAACTGTTGAGGGGACTCCCCTCTCATGATCAAGTCCTAGAAAAAAAGGGCACCTGATTCCCATGCCTTTGCAAAGTTTAAGCTAAAGCTCTATACACCTACAGCATTGCCTCCATCTTTGGTGGACATGAAGTTTCCTCCCATAAGCTGTCTGAGAGCTACCATGCAATAATGCAAACATTTACTTCTGAATAAAGGAGAATGGAATACAATGTAATATGAGTTTGTGAGGCCAATTGGGCTTCACAATTGGATTGTTAATTATGCTTTCGGCTCTCTGCCTGGTGTGCTTTATGGTTGTTACAGTAACTCATTTAATTATAAGCATAAAGGAAGAAAGGGGAGCTTTAATACTAGTGCTCATGCAATGCCTAATACGGCTAAAGTACAACAATAACAACAAAGCCTTATCCCACTAGGTGGGGTCGGTTACATGGATCATACGACGCCATTCCGCTCTATTAGTAGTCAAATCTTTCAGTATATTATTCACCAATAGATCTTGCTCTATTAGTTCGTCAAGTGTCCGCCTTGGCCTCCCTCTCCCTCTTTTAATCGGACTCCAGATTATTTGATCCACTCTTCTTACTTATGCATCTAATGGTCTTCTCTGAACATGACTAAACCATCTCAAACGATTCTCTACCATTTTCTCACTAATAGAAGCCACTCCGACTCGTTCACGTATATGGTCATTCCTTATACGTGAACGAGGAGTACAAGGAGGAAAAAAAAGAATCTTATGCCAAAATGATCTGAGTGGCTGCATTGTTCTCAGGATGCCTCTTATGAGTTTTTTTTTTCCTAATGGGAAAGATATCTAAAAGTCCCTTGCTTACCACATTGAGTTACTAACTTACTACAATAAAATATATCCTCATTGTATATTGCAGTTCAGAGGCGTCACAGCTTTAATGATCAGTAGAAAAATTTATCTGAACTTCTAGTTGCTTTCTCTACTTTAACATTAATTTCTACAAGTCATGGAGGACGAAGATATGTTTCTGTTGGGAGTCCCTATCTAGACACTTATACTGCTCCTTGTACATATTAAATATGCACAGCAACTTGGAGCCATTTAATTGTTTTTATTTGCATAAAAAAATTGAATTAGGCACAAAGGAAAAACAAAGAACAGATAAAAAATATATATAGTTGTCATACCTCATGCCTTGGTCAACTGCCACAGGGCATGAAGAAATTAGAAAACAATAATAGATGTAGTAATGAACATAATGGCCATCTCCAGCGGTAGCTCCAGCTACTAGTGGACTAAACCATTGAAACCAGACGGCAAAACAATGGTAGAGACACAAACCACACCAAGCAGAGCAAGGACGAAGGCATGTTGAGTTGCCTAAGCAATGAGGTAACGAGTTCTGACACCGAAACCCTCCTTCCTGCAAGTTGACAATTAAATTATCCTTGCTCATCAGACAGTACCTCTGCCTTTGTGATTCCTTGTTCCTTTTTATATCATTACTATACTTGTATGCAGTACTTCGACATATCATAGTGTTAAATTATCCTTGCTCATCAGACAGTACCTCTGCCTTTGTGATTCCTTGTTCCTTTTTATATCATTACTATACTTGTATGCAGTACTTCGACATATCATAGTGTTAAATACTTAAATCAACCATGGAAGTACATCAGTTTAATATGATGGAGATGTCATCTTGCCTTGAGTCACAGGTCCCAGACCAGAGAATAAAACAACACTTCGCTCAAAATATTTGATTTCAGCTTCGAGGTCATCTCTCATTAGGTTACCATCCAGACGTGATTTTCCTATATACTGTGACACTTGTATGAAGTCAAGTTGCAGAAGATATTCAGACTTATTTATGTGCATGGAGCAATCATATTCATACGCATATAAAAAAAATTGTAAGCTCACGTTTGCAGGTACGTAATCCGGACTGAAACTAATTTGGATATGAAACTTGCTGGTGGGTCCTTCTGCGATAGAATCTTTGCTGAAGTAAGAAACAAATGACATGGCTGCAACGATCTGTGTTTGTTTCGTATATAAAATCATCAGCGCATGCCATACTTGTGATTACTCAATTCATGTCATGAACACCGATGCAAAACTTTAACGTCTGAAATATGTGCAAGTAGGTTTGTGTTGTGTCAAAAAGTACAGGGGGAGGCAATGATGCAAGGACGACATGCATAGTGAAAGGCACTGTGCGGATATCTAGTGACTAGTGAATAAGCAAGTGAAGCCATTCTTTCACATGCCTTTTTGATTTGGTGCTCGAGACTCTTTTGATATCCACCACCCATGGGGAGGCTGTCCCTTCAGCCTTTCCCTGTAGATTGGTTGCTGCAAAAAGGATCAAGGGACCACTGGGAGGGAATCATGCATGCCCTCTTTTATCCCCCTCTCCCTGCACACTTTTGCTCAATGGACTAGAACTCATTCATGTCCTGAAGCCATTGAGCCACAATTTGTGATCTTCTGTGCACAAGTTTTTGTTTCTGTTCTCTGAGCAGCTACTTTTTCATCTGCATTATAAGGGAATGTCTCAACTTCTCTTTTGGCTTTTGATTCTGGTCCCATACTAATATTGCTGCAAATCTTACTTTTTTAATTATCCTTTTTCCCCTCTAAACAAAAAAGAGTGGTCCTTAGCACTTAGGCAGGTTCATGCATTTACTATGATGATAAAATCTGCCAAGTGCATGATTTTCCAGATAGAAATTATTCTGCAAGTCAATTTGAATTGACTCAGGAAAAGAGAGGTCAGCAAATGACATGTGCACTTAGCCATTGTACTATAACACTGCAGACAAGAGCTGAACAGTCTTACACTTATTGTAAGCAAATGGCAATACTAGAAGTGAGATTATCTTTCTTTGTATCTGGTTTTGAATGATGTGGCAGATATGACCAGCCTTCTCTTCAAATAAATGTCATGAATCATGATAGAATTGTAAAGAGCTAAAAAGGGGAGCACTGTTAAGGGGAGACATGATAAGAGAATATATAGATGCCTAGATTCAGGAGGAAGCTTTCATTCATTTGCAGTTTGAAGTAGAGTTCTGATTACTCCTTCCATTTATGCTGAGAATGGCTTCTTCCTGAACTGAATTGCCACCAAAATTCACCAAAGAATGAGAGTTTTTTTTTTTTTGGTCGTCGATGAACTCCGACTAAAATTGCGAGAAATTGGGAGCCAAAATCCTTCCCTTTCGGAGATTCAAGGCACCTTCCTCCAACCAACTTTACATTAAAATAGCTGCATGCTTATTCTCTGTTCAAATGATATATCAAATGCTTCATGCCAATTGTATCCTCGTGACTGACCCACCATGTTCTCAAAGTGGTCACTTGTTCTTGTTTGTGGGAATCAAAGGTCCCCCTTTTTTTTTTACCATGCCTAAAGATGCCATCAAACTCTTTTAGAAACAGTACAATAAGCACCTTCTTGGCAGAAGTCCTATCAGAATCTCCGACCAAAGATATTACTGTGACTTTTATATTAATCTTTTTTCAGAACAGCAAAGGGAGGATAAGATCAGAATAAGGAAGTTCAGAATAACTGTAATAACCTTTATAATTCAAAGTCTCAAAGGTAGATATAAACAAATGGAGGATACTCCATAAAGTGAAAGGTACATTGATGTGAGAAATCCATGAAAGCTTCTTTTTTTTTCTGTTGTACTACCAACAGAAAATTTAATTCAGAGAAACACAAATTCAAGGAAAATGGTCATTTCTGGCGCATTTATCCATCTAAAAGGGAAGAAAAAACTACATAACACTGAAATAAGTAATAAGAATTTTGTATCTCTTGATCTTTTTCAAATATTATAACACTGAGAACTTCTATCTCTTGATTTGAGTATCTTTGTTGTTGTTGTTGTTATTGCTGTTCTTGTTTACTAGAAAATTTGATGACCATAAAAAATGTAGCAGACAACATGGGGCCAGATTTTAATAATCAATGAAGAACTTTTTATTGTCGAGGCATGCTGTTGACATCTTGGATTTTGATGATCAGCAAAAACCAATATATGGAACTTTCTGCTAGATGCCGTGTCCAATCGATTTTGACATTTAAGAAAAAGGAATTATTATTTTTTTGTTTCTTTTATATGAGGCTGGCTAGAGAAGTTATATTTGTTTTGGATCGAAATAAATCCATGTCATTGTCACATAAAATAGATTTCTTTACAACATGTTGAATCACATATTTTTTTATTATATATTTAACATTTTTTTTAAACAAGGAATGTTCGATGGACAACTATATCTGATGAGCACAAGCGCCGAGTTAAAATATTTTCGAAAAGAACAAATATTTTGGAAAGTTAAAATTCAGCAAAAAAAATATTAATATAAAGATGTATAAAAGGATAAATTGAATGTGTAAATTAATAATAATACTCATATAAGATATGTTTCTCAAGAAAAAATTATGGTGAGAAAGGTTCGGAAATGGAAAAATAAAATATGAGTTAAAATCAACGGAATAGAGTGGTATTTAGGTTTTCAAGTTGACTTGTTGTAAATGTAAAACACTTTTATTGAAAATATGGCATGTGAAACGAGACGATTTAATCGAATTAGTGCACATAATTATTAACATTGCACGATTTGACGTGACGATTGAATATATATATATATATATATATATGAGTTAAAAGAAATTCTTGCACTCATCCTGTCAAAAGGGGAATTGATCTTGTCAACAATCACCGAATATAAACGTAGATTGAGCATGACTTGGAATGAACCATTCTTGGCCCCGGGGCGATTTGTGGGGATCAATTGACCTAGTGAAGGAACATATCTTTACATGCATTATTCCAGACAAAATGTGCTTATTACAACTTATATGTCCTTAATGTGTCATGTGCTTTTTGAGTATACATACGCAACCACACACACATCAGCTCCTCCAAGTTTTAAAATTTTGAAGAATATATAATATATTGATATATTAATTTTAGAATTTAAAACTAATCTAATCCTCTTAAATATTTTTGTTATTGGCTGTAATATTTCAAAATTATGAATGGTTATGAGTTCAAATCCTCTTGGACTCATTTTTCTTAACTCGGTCCCTTCCAATTTTTAATCTTGAGTCGCGCACACATATTATACGTTTAATAATGTGTTACATGCTCCTTAGTATAATATTAATTTAAAAAGATAAGATAATATTTTGTTATCAAGCACATCACATGAACTAGGTTAGCCCTGACCAGACCCAATTATTCGAAGAAATTTTTAGCCCAAAATATATTCAAATCGAGACGACTTCCCTATTAAAATTTCTAAACTCATTTTCGATCAAATTATTTGATATTATGATATATATTGTTTATATATCATGTCATAACCTTTCTTTAAATATATGATATATACACTTAATTTATTAGTAATATTTAAATCTAATTATGATCATCTTTTTTATATATTTATAGTTTATTTAAAATATTTTAGTACAATTATATTCTCGATTAATCCGAGACGACATTAGAACGAATCCGATCAATACTAGGTCCAAGTCTCAAATTCAATTTTGCTCACCCCAAATGTGCAACTGATTTTGTTTACCCAATGAACAATGTATTTTAGTGAATATATCTTCCACAAATTTTGTGACATGTGTTGGACCTCTTGTCTTTGCATGATGCTTAAGCTCTTTAATTTTTTTATAAAAACAAAAAAGGATAAAGATAAAATAATTGTTGCCGTGATTTGAGTTATTGTACCATATACTTAAAATTGTGAAATAAAAAAATGATGCAGATTTTATAGTGAAGTGTTCTTTTTTGTTTATATTGAAATTTTTCAGACGACGATCCCTTTGGTCCGTGAATATTTTTTATTCATATTAATCAAAAGAGTTTTCATGTTTATTTTTTTAATTTTATCTACTTTATTTTTTATTATTATTCATCGATCTTAAACGTCCTATTCCCGACAATAATTAATTAAGATTATTTATGTACTAATATTTTATTTTATTTTATTTATTATACTGATCAGTTATTAATAATGACATCCTCCAAGTTGGATGTTATAATTGGATGGTGCAGAAAACTTTTTTCCGAGAGCACATTCCTAGTCAACAAATTAGAACTTTGACATCTAATGCAGCCATTGAAAAGAATGCATGAGGTCTTTGTCCTCATGTTGTTTTCCCATCAAACAAAGTACCAACCCACCCCACCCCCGGCTGCTGCCTCCTCCGCAGACCCAAACAAAATGTGTTTTTTAAATGAGAAATATATTGGCACAAATAAAATATTTGAAAATTAAAGTAGACCATAGGGGGTGTAAGAAAGATTCGACCAACTCGAAAAATCCATCCGATCCGAATAAATTGAACAAAAAAACTAAAAATTAGGAGTCCGAATATGATTTAGAATAATTTTTAATAAATTAAAATTCATCCGCTAAAATTAGGGCCCTACCCAAAAAATCGTAGGGACCCGTGGAGCTCGATTTTTATTTATAATATTTTATTTATATAATTAATACGTATGTTAATAATTCTTTTATTATAGATATAATATTTTTCATATAAAATTTCACACTTTTCTATCACATTATCAAACTCTAATTTAATAATTTTAAAATTTTAGTAGTATATTTTATATTTAATATAAAATTAAATATTTTTATATTAATTTTAAGTTATTAAATATATTTTTAAAATATAATTATATAAAATTATGACTCCGAAAAAATTGATCCGTTAAAGGGTGATTTTTATTTTTTCAAAATGATTTTAGGGTGGTCTTTCTAATTTTAAAAACTGATCCGAAAAATAACGATTGATTTCTTTAGATCGAAAATTCGAACCGACCCGAATTACTTTCATCCCTAATAAACCAATTGAAATATTGAATTGGATCGACATAAATAATTGATTCATTGATTATATCATTATGTTAATTTTCTGGATGAGTTGGTCGACTGGTGTGAATTAAATCTTAATTTACACTCAATAAATATTTTTCATAGTTAAAAAGGGGTTGCTTTTTTTATACTTTCCACAACTTCTAGTACCATATCTCATAAAATAAAATAAAAAGAACATATGATTATTACGATAATAATATTTTATATCTCGACCGTTTATTTATTTTTTTGCTATTCCCACGTGAGAACTCGGTACTCAAGATTATTACATATGATTAAACTAAAAAAATTATTTTCATAAATCACCTATAAATTATCATAATTTTTCATATCTAACTTCAAATTACGAACTTATTTTTTAAAATTTTTAAATATAGTAATTTTTTCACTTTAATCATTCCGTTCACTTCTGTTAGTTTTATTTTTTTATTTATAAAAAGACTAAATTATTGACTCTTTTTTATTTTATTTTATTTTATTGCTATTCCTACTGTGGACTCGGCATTCAAGATTATTACATATAATTAAACTAAAAATCGAATAAAGAGCATAATAATATTTTTTAAACAATTTTACTGATCTTAAATATTTATGAAATATCGAAGTCTCAATCATTCAGATGAACCAACCTAAGTCGATTCGTCAAATTGGCCAAACCCAATGAGCTAATTAAGTTGAAATAGGAATCGGGTTTTTGCACATGAATGTTAACAATAATCATGTTAAATAGGCGATTAAAATTTGTGTTTTGTGTGTATGATTTTAATGTCAAATGAATTATAGTTCAATGTTCCAAACCAAGCTTGACGTATTTTAATTCCATGCATCCAGATGCAGTATAAAATGAGTTCGTGTTGAATGATTTGTGTGAATTTATGGTCATGGCCAAGAAAAAGGAAGTCTTGTAGAAGAAATTGTGAAAGGATGACCGAGAAAAAGATGAGCAAATTAGGTGCATTTGAGTGGAGAAATTTGATTTGAATTCATCTAGAAGTCTATATAATTATTAATTGAACATGTCACATGCGTTAATACACCAACCTCGTCTAATTGAATATATATATATATATATATATATATATATATATATATATATATATATATATATTGTAATCAGTCATTATCTGAGAAGCGACGTCCACTATCCAACTCGCAGGACATTACTAAAGGCACTAGTCATAATTTAAAAAATCGATTCATCATTGAATCCAACTAATCTTATAAAATCGTCTCATATAATGATTCCAATAAAAATTATATACGTTCACAAATAATCGAACTCATAATTAAATATATTTAACCTGCTATAAACAACGAAATGAAATATTAGTAATCTTAATTGCAATCTTATTACAGTTCTTTTCCTACGAATTTTGATAGGCAATTTTGCTTTGTCGTTGTTACTAGGTTTCTTTGAAGATTGACCTTTTTCTCATAATTACGAGCATTTAAGTGTGTCCCAAAGATTTCAACAAGTGAATTTATATATTTACGAGTATAAATTTATTACAGTGAATGCATACGTTTGCAATATAATAATTAATACATGTACATTGATTACAATTGTCGAAACTCACACAACAATTTAAATAAAAAAATAAGGTTAAAATTAATGTAACATATATGTCGAATATAATGTGCTATTCGGTCCCTTAAATATTGTGCATCAAATTGTCTCCACAAATCAAATGCCCACATATTGATAATGTCATGAAAAATAAAAAGTTTAATACCCCATCATTTTCCCTGCCTTGAAAAGGAATGATAAATCACAAGCTCACATGTGCATATCCTAAAGATGGAAACTAATATATATATATATATATATATATATATATATATGATTTCCAAAAATTAATTACTTCGCAAATTACACCTTACGATAACAAAATTAAAGATTATATTTTTGGGGGGTGAAATTAAAGATTTATTTTAATCGTACATGAAAGAATGGAAAAACTATATTTTTGACCATTTTTTTTCTATACAAGTCTAAAAAGGTCACCATACTTTTCCATCTTCTTTTACCTCTTTATTGTCTTGTAGCTAGCTTCAACTTTCTTGGTTGTTATGACTAGTGATATGACAATACTAAAAAAATGTAGGTACTTGTGGAAAATTTCTTTATTAAAAAAGGTCTTGAATGATGAAAAATTTTACTAGTCACACACGGGCGCTTGGAAGCATACACTTGTTTAATAATAATAATAATAATAATAATAATAATAATAATAATAATAATAATAATAATAATAATAATAATAATAATAATAAACATTTTGATTTGGTGATTTGGCACTAGCAGGCAAAATATATATTTTATGGATAACATGTGTATATTTATTTAGCCGCAAAGATATTTTTAAATAATATTATTGTTGGATGGAATCAAAATTTATTATATTTTTTTCAAGCTAATAAGACATCGAAAAAATAATAAATGAATCGAACTCCAATTGAATCCAAGCTAGAAATGATAACTATTTACTAATGATAATGTAACCTTGTAGTGCCCCTTTCTTCCCCTTTATATGTTTGAATTCTTTCTTATTGAACAATAGTTAAGGCCTTCTTTTCTAATATGAAATAAAACAAAATATTTTCAAGTTAAGAAATTATTTTGTAAGTTCGAGCAAGCACAATGTTGGAAGTAATTTTCACATATCACCCATCACTTAATATTTGCTTTGATCTCTAACTTTATTTTGTAATAAATTTTAGAGTTTCTTCTCATTTCGATCACCCATTATGTAATTTGTAATAAATTTGTTTGCGTTTCTCTATCTCCATAAAAACACGAACAAAACGTCACGTTACCACATCATCCAAGATTTTAAGTAATTTAAAGAATTTACTTTTTCTAAATAGACATATGAAAAATATGAAAAGAAAAAAAACAGGACCAACATTATTGCCTTTTGTTGGCAGTGAGGCGGCATTGCAAATACTCTCTTTTTAGTAGAGCATTGTTGATTTGTCTCCTTCCTTCCTCTAGGAATGAATTTTGAATAATATTTAAAGTGGGAATAAGTTTGTTATAAAAACATAAAGTTGGACAACAAATAAGAAAAAAACTCAAGTTAAAGTATGTCCAATGAAAATCATCATCAATGTATATTGGAAACCTATCCCATTAATCCTATGTTATATATATATATATATATATATATATATATATATTGAAAACCCAAAATATACACCCAAGTAGTTAAATTTTTCTTTATAACCATGTTCCAATGTATAATAAGATTTTAGGTTAGTGCTTATGTTGGTAAGCGACCAATATGGTCATGATTTCATTGCAGATGCGACTCCAAGTAGTTAAGCATTACTGGTTTATGATCTTTTACATTTAATTCTGTTAAGGTAGCTAATTAACTTAAACATAGAAAAACATCAAGATCAAAAGAATGTGGTATATGAAACTTAAAACTTAATCGTCACGTGATCCAAAGTCATTAATCCATGCAAGTTATATATTTTGTCGACATATGTTGACTATGTGCAGTGTGGCAACATTATGCCTCCTCTTGTTCTTTTCTTCTTTATTTCTCCTTCATTCATGACAGTAAAAGCCACGATGAATTCATAAAGGGGCAAGTATATAGGCATATATATATTTCTATTTTTCCTACAAAAATGGTATATATATTATACGAATCTCAAAAAGGAAGGGGGAAGGCCCCCTTTACCCCCATATGTGGGTTTGCCCTTACTCTGATTGGTTTCGTTTTTGTTTAGTTGTTAAATTATAAAACCTAAGATCCATATATTTATAAAAAATAATTAAATAAGATAAATCAGCACTATATCTTAATGTTCTCAAATTTTAATATGAATATGTTATTAGTTATGACCATTATGAATCACAAGAAATCATGATGTGTTACGTTGGTCCATGTCTAACCTAGCATGATGTTGAGAATTTGCAAAAAACAATCCAAACTTATTCCAATGGATATTGTGTGGTTTAATTGAGAATACGATGAGACCGTGCATTATAAAACACTCGGAAACAAGGTAATCTATCTATTATCCATCCTCATTAGTGATTGGTGATTGTCTTCTCTTCTTTTTTTTTTGCCTTTGCTAAAGAAATTAAATAACTCTTTAGTGCGGAAAATCAAATTGTAGCTTCACATAATACCTTAAAGAAGAGGTGTTCACCAGATAAAGTTGAACCGATGAATCCGAGAATCCAACCTGGCCCGACTCACCAGGCCGAACATGACCAGACCTAGGGCCAGGTCGGATTCGAGTTGGAGAATGGTTCGACCCAACACGACGGCGTAGTTTTTTATTTTAAATAACTTCTTATTTAATTTAAGGGTTTTATATCATTTAAAATTTTAAAAATATAAAATAAAGTGTTTTAAAAATATAAAAAATAAATATTTGAAATAATATTTCTTGCACTTAAAATAAAATGTTAAATGTATTTCTATATTTAAAACATAAACAATTCTTTTTTAAAAAAACTGGTAGTCAGATAATTCGACCACCTTAACCGACTTGACTTGTGTCATATTTTTTTATAAAAAAAATTAGAAACTGGCCTAACCTGATTGATCGGGTTAAATCAGTTTGTTCACGAGCACTCCTAAAAGGAGCTAGATGAAAACTGAAAAATAAAAAAACCTTTCATGTTTATTTTACTCGTCATTTAGAATGGAAAAGTTTTCTCAGTTTCATGTTTATTTACTAATGTAATTCTTAATTTGAAATTTAACATATATAAATATTAAAAAGTGAGAAAAAGAATTATATGACAATACATATAACACAATAAATTTAAAAGGCTGAAGAATTTAATTATTACGATTAGATCAATTAAACTTTGGAATATATTACATATGCTGGAAATGAAGAATTCAAGTGATTAAAATCATACAAGAAAAGTACTCAATAATTTGCAAATGTATCCAAAAATGATTCTTAGATACTTCGTTCCTATATATGGACCGCCGGCCGGAGATGAGGGGAGAGGGGGAGGATATATATATATATATATATATATATATATATATATATATATATATATATATACCTTATCTGTCAATATTTAGGTACAAAATCCAAGGGCACATGTCGAACACCACCCTAGAAACCAAAAACACATTCCAAAGTAGGATCCACATAACAACTCAAATTTCCTCTTTTCTTCAATTTCTTAATTTGGCTTAATTATTCAAGTCTATCTTCCTCCAAACCCCCCTTTCTTTTCTGTTAGGTGGTTGATGTCTTTTTCCTCTATTGGCATGCCTCCCTGACCCTTAGGGTGGAAGCCACTAGATGCATGGATGATCAAGAGTGAGTGAGGGCCCCTTCTACTCTATGATCATGCATAGATGTCCAACAATCTAAGAAAACCCAAAAGGGTTGGTCCATCATTGGATGCTTTCATAAGCCAAACATACACTGACTACTCATGCCTTAGAAACTTATAAAGATTATATCACCCTAAAAAATTATTCTAGGATCATTTGAACACCTTTGCATCATGATCAAACTTGTTGTTTAACTAGTAATTAAGTACTTGTATGAGATTGATTAGTGTACGATAATAAGATAATCCAAAGGCACAATTAAAATACAAAGATAAAAATGTACGATGATTAACTTAATTAGTTAAGTAAAGATATGTTCCAATCTACGTTGTTTTTTTTTTTCAAAAGAAATGATACTTTAGTTACACGATTAAAGATGCTTTTTTAAGTAAAGATATGATAAACATATATATTAATAACGCAGATTAATCAATGTGCACCAGACTACATGTGAAGCATATTGAATGCATACCAAGAACCAATTGGTCCACATCATATCAGAAGTCATTAAAAGTTTTGAAATCTCTATATTATTGTTTCGTATAATATCTAAAGTCATAAACAAATATCTAACTTATTAGATATTGTCATTTTGCTAATTATTGTGATCTGAGAACAACTAATGCGAAAAAGAAATGACAAAAGAGAGATGGTTAACACGTACCTTGTGATACTCCCTTTTTTCTCTTTCCTTTTTCTCCCCTTTGCTTTTTGATATCTAACTTCACGATACATATCGATCTCACATGCATGCAACACTTTGATGCAAAAGAAAGAGCCAACTTTGTACGTGAATTATGAAGTTGACATCTCTCTCTCTCTCTATTTGTTGGCATGTCTACGTTTGTGTTCGAAGTGTGGCTCAAGGTTCCTTGTGAATCTTTTTAGCATGGCTAGCTACGTACACGCATTGCTTACCTTATAACTACTTCCACATACTCCAACTTTAGAGATTCAAATTTATCCATATATATATATATATATATATATATATATATATATATATATATATATATATATATTTGGACTATCATGTAATGTACAACTGTAATATATTATTCATTAATAACGGGGAAAACATTTTAGTACGTATATAGTTATAAACAAGAGTTGATAATCTAATACATTGCAGTTAATAAAATTTTACAACTTATGACCCCCACCAAAAAATGTTGGACCATATAATTGTACATGAAATTTATAGAAAAAATATGTATATATATATTATTGATTTTGACTCATTTGATTAGTAAATCAAATTAGTTAGTTAATTATATTTTTTCGCTCCAAGTTCTCAAGTTAATTATGAAAAAATGGACACACATGAATGATGATATATAGTGAATCTTTCCAACTAATGACGAATAAATTAAAATTTCAATTAAATACTACTAAACTATATTTATAAATAAATATTAACATCATAAAATGATAAACCCAAAACAATGGAAAATAGTTGTATATGTAGAAAAAAATGTTAGATATATCATTTAGTTTTAACAAAATTGTGTCCTTTCTTAAAGTCTTATGTTTTTCATTTATAGTATTTTGACTGTGAGATTATGATAGCTTTGTATATATCACAACATCTTTTTCTTATGAAAATTTTATATTTTTAACATAATGTTAATTTATATACACATGGGCAAAAAAATATGTTGAGTTATGTGACAGTACCATCACGCCTTCACCTGCCCCCAACTTTTTAATTATATTGGCTTCGTCTCTGATTACATTTGATTCATTCGGAATTTAGGTTTTTTTTTGTGTATGAATTTGAGGTTAATCTTCTCTTGATCAAATGTTAATAAACGGAAAATTAATCATAATCTCCCGTGAGCACAATTAAAGGAAATGTTAAAAGATGGGTACACCTAGATTGATCATTAATGTTAATCAATTGTTGTCAACGTTAACCCTTGCGTTAATGAATTTATTATTGATTAATTCAATTCGATATACCTAGTGTGATATCTCATTATCTAAATCGAATTCATTAGGAGTTGAATTAATTGTTGATGATGACAACCAATTTTGTCGACCATTTAATCGAAATTAATTGGTAAAATTGAATTTTTGTTCTTAATTACCAATAATATACAAAAGAATTCAAAATTGGAAAGATTGTATTTCTTTAGTTATGACCCATTAGCTTGTAGTATATCATTATTTCTTTTTGCTGACCAAAATATATGAAGTAATATTATCTTCAAATTAAATTATTAGATGAACACATTGTAACACATTTGGGAAGTTGGAACATATATGTGAGCATATTTTTAAATTAGGTAGACCTAACTATATCTATGTACCCTCTCATCACAGGAAGAACTAAAAAAAACAAGAGCAAGTAAAATGATAATTTAAAAATTATATAAGATAAAAAAATTACTTATTATTATCATATAAAATATAAATTGAAGCATGGTCAAGCATTTATTAAGTGCCCAAGTCCACCAGACAAAAGAATTAAAAAAAACAAAATGAATATAAAGTCCAATGGAATCACATATATAATAATAATAATGCACATAAAGGACCCACCAAGGCCATTGGAGCAATTGAGGGGTCATTGGTCTCTAATGATTTTTTAGGAGAATTCAGAATTAAGACCAGGTATATACTAATTCAACAATTATGAACAAAGTAAATAGTTAAATATATATATATATTATAATAATAATAATATATTTTTCTGACAAATATATCTAACTCATCGACGTGGCTCATCTGTAACGTGGCTAGCTATTTACTGGCTTACATTAATCTCTCCTTTTTTTGGAATCTTTCTTTGCCCCTTGCATCTCGTTTAATATGTCATAATTAAATTAATGTAAGCAAAGTTGCGTTTGTGCTTCTAATTTCAACTTTAAATACACTTTCCTGCCCTGTTAATATATAATTATTATCATCATTAGCATCTTTGTAGCGCTAGTTTTTTTTTATTAACGCAAATTGCAGTAAAATAAAACAGTGCGACCACATAATTAACAAAGTGCAACATGATATCGATCGAACTGCAAAAAAAAAAAAATCTACCATGTGAGATCAAGAACATTAATGGACCATTAAATTTGCAATAATAATATATGATAATAATAAACACTATTTTTTTCTTAGATCCATAAAAGGATGGAAAAGGAAAGGTAAAATAAAAGAATTAGATATGAATTAAGCAATGCATGGGTTGATCAAATTCCACCACCCAAATCACAGCAAGCAGAAGAATTTTGCAGCTGCGGGGGCAACAGCAGCAGCAGGTACCACCACCACCACCACACTACGAACTGAGCAAATGCACAGTTAATTGGTCCAAGGATTTCTCTCATCTGATCCTATTTTTCCTCACTCCAACAACCGAACCCTCTCTCTCTCTCTCTCTCTCTCTCCCTCTGTCCTCATTCATTCACACTCTTGAATCTTGAGAACTCCAATGATGCAGAGGCTGAAACTAAAAACGAATTCTTGAAATGCTGACACTGCTTTGTTGCCTCTCTCTGTCTCCCCCCTCGCCTGTGTGGTGGTGCATCCCAATGTGCTACCTCTGCCCCGCCTACTCCCACCCAATCCGCTGCCTCCATTTCCCTTCCAGAAGTGCAAGGGCCCCTTAGCCCACCCCACCAGTCAACTTGCTCATCCATCCATACCCCTTTCTCTCTCTTATTGAATTAAAAGATAATAAATATTAACACCCATAAACACTTGACAGAAATAATAATAACAATACGGCAAGCATAACAAAAATCAAATACGTCTACATACCTGTAAAGAGGAGTATAAAGAATTGCATAATTAGGAGAGAGAAAGTGAGAGAGGGAGAGAGAGAGAGACGTGCTTGCTGACCTCAACACCACGCCATTCTCCACGGGGAAGACGCAGCGAATCAACTGCGCCACGCTCCGCCATAATATGATTAAAAAACACAAATTACCAATTAATGTGCGGACGAATATTAAAAATATATATTCGTTTAGATAGTTTTAAAAACTCGTATCTCCGATTAGATCTTTTCTTATTTGTAATAATAATAATAATAACAATAATAATAATTTAATTTAATTATTACTGAATAAATAAATAACATAAGAATTAAGAAGGACGACTACGAGAAGAAGGGCGATCGCTAACTACCTTTCAATACTATTTTCGGGAGATCTCAACCGTCCGACACGTAACCCCGTCGCAGCGCCCCGTTGACCGTCCCGTCCCCCCCAGATCGGACGGCCCGCGACCGATCAAGCGCCCCCGCCAATGTTCGTGCGGGCCCGGCGAACGGACGGCTGAGAAGCCATCGACGTCTCGGCCGAGGACCACGTGGGAAGCGGGAGCCGTATATTCTCCTTTCTCCCACAGCCCCCCCTCGCAGTACCGTCACCGCAACGGTGACTCGGTGAGCATATAACCCGTCGTAGCGGTATCGTCCGATTTTTCGTAGCGGTCCGCTTCCGGTCTTCCCCGCCCGCCACGTCACGGCAATAGGCGTAGCGGCTTCTCCCTGTATTTATAGAAGAGCCCCAAGCGGGAGCGGCTTCGTCGAGTTGCGTAGCGTTTTTTGTTACGCCTTGCTTCGTTCTCTCCATCTCTTCTTCGTCTTCTTCCCCCGGTACTCTCCACTGTGAGCTCCTGCCACTCGAAGATTTCGTCGAGCGGGTTGTGGGAGGGTTGGTTTTGCTTTTGGTCGTTGTAGAGCGGTGCCTTGGAGGCGGCGGCGGCGGTGGTGATGACGACGGTAGTGGCGGCCGGGGCGGCGGGGAATCCGGCTGCGGCCGTGGTGATGCCGGACGCGATGGCGCGAGACTGCATGATGGCGTGGTTCAGGGGGGAGTTCGCGGCGGCGAACGCAGTCATCGACGCGCTCTGCGCGCACCTGGCGCAGATCGGGAGCGCGGAGGAGTACGAAGGCGTGTTCGCCGCCGTCCACCGTCGACGCATGAACTGGATCCCCGTGCTGCACATGCAGAAGTACTACTCCATCGCCGACGTCGCCGCGGAGCTCCACCGCGTCGCTGCCGCCCGGGCGGCGGCTGCTGAGGTCGTTGGAGCCGGAACTCTGGAGGCGGATGCGGAGAATGCTGAGTCTCCGCAGGCATACGTAGCGGAGCCCACGCTTTTGCCGGCGCAGGAGGAGGAGAAGGAGACGTTGGCACCAGCGGCGGAGGAGGACAAGGAGGTGGCTCCAGTAGCGGACAGGAGTGAGGTGTCTCCCGTCGAGGAGACAACGGAGGACCTTGACGCGGACCGGGCGACCGTCGGGGAGGTGGTGGAGCAGGAATCCTCCGGCGATTCCTCAGATCACAAGGGCACCGACGACGGAGAGACCAACGGAGGTGGGTAATTTCGTAAATATATTTCTCCTGTCATTTCCTTTCAAAAAATGGCAAATTCTATAATTTTTTTTCCTTAAGTTCCACGTTGTTTTTTTTATTTCCATAAACTACAAAATGGAGAGTTATTTTATTTTCCAAGTAAACGTTTTTGGGGTGTTCGCGAGTCCAAATTGGAACCCAGATTCCAACTTGATTCCTTCATCGACCGATGAGGATCCGGTCACCGCCCGATACGATGACCTTCATCCGACACCCGTGATGTCGTCGGCGGTGATCTCATCAAAAAAATACTCGTCTCCGTCGCCGCCGAGATCGGACGGCTCTTGTTCGTCCGATGGTCCTTCTAGTGCCTCGATCGCGCTCTAACAGCCGTCCGTTTTGTCGTAGGCAGTTGGCGGCCTCGTGAGAGGCACCACCACCACCGGACCTCGTCCGTGAGCGCACTCACTCAAAATTAATGCGCTCGTTATTTCCCCCTTATTATTATCTTCTATTTTGGCTTTCACCAGGTTATTTTCCATTTGTATCACTTCCAATAAAAGTTATTTGCGTTTTAATGTGTTTTATTATTGGGTATTTGGAAACAAAAAATATATTCTTCAATTAAACTATTTTTTTAACTAGCAAAAGTTGGCGGCCGAGATTGAATTGGAGTGGAAGATATTCCACAAGCACTTTCTCGAAAGTTTTTTTTTGTTTCATTAAATTGAAGTAAACATGTGTTACTAATTAAAATTAACTTTTATTATATATACATTCAGTTTGTTTTGTTTTCTTTTTTTATTCATGTCCTTTATTTTTTTTCCTCCGTATTTTCTTTTTTGTCTTTGTCGCTTTCCAATAATGAAAACTTGGATCATTGCAGTTTAAGCAGTAACAATAATAACTAAATAAAACTAATAAAGCCAAGCGTGTCCGTGCACACTTCGCGTCGGCCACGTGTCAAGTGGAAACGGCGACGCCATTAACCTTTCCCTCCCTGGAGGTTCGTGCCGGAGATCCGTTCAGGGCAGCGCTTTCGATTTGGCGACGTCGATCGGCATCGGACGAGTGGCACGAGCCACTCACCACTGTGCCGTTTACTGGTTGGTCGGGGCGGGGCACGTGGCGCCGTGATTGGCTGTTTGGGTTTGAGCACCGGATTCGGATTGCCGGTCAACGAAGGCCCCGCACGTGGATGCGGGGCCCTGAGTGAAAAGATTCGGCGGTGGGACCTGTCGTCATGTTATTTTAGTTATGGTTTCCACCTTTAAAATAACAAAAATGAGGGGAAATTGTGGCGCTGACACAGGCACATAACTCGAGGGGGGTAATTTGTAGGTCTAAACTATAAACTCAAGTTGAAGTTTAAAGAGTAGGGAACCAGACCCCATAATTTTAGGAGGCTAATTTTGGGGAGGAAAAGCTCAACATTTAAGTCCAGATGCAGGGAAGATTGGGATGGCACTCCAAGAATTGTAGTTTTCCTTTTTGAGAAAAAAATACGGCTATTTGGACAAAATATTTGTGAAGCAGTAGTAAATCGGACGTAAAGGTTTGGTTATTGATTACATTATCATCTTCATTGAATGTTCTTTCTAAAAAAGTAAGATTTTTTTAATAATTGTATCAAACAAGCGACCTTTTCTTACTAACATTCAAGCTCCTACCACTTCAACCGACATTGCTTTTTCAATTTTAGTAGTATTGTTTTATCACTATTGTTCAACAACTATACTATGACCCGTACCATTTTTGTGGTTATTCAAACTGACGTGAGGTTGTTATATGTGGATAATTTGGTTTAATAGGATGAACTTGGTACACTAGAGCCAATTAAACTTTCGACACCATGATATCAGGGCCAAAGGTGTACCGGAAGTCGTCAATGGCCATCTTAATACCTCCTCAAAATGGGAAGTCCTGATTATTGTTCATCAATTGCTGGAGTAAAAATTTGTCGTTTAATACGACAACTTATGATGTCTGCTGGGTTTCCTTGGAGTGTTTAACCTGAAGTGTCGGTGCATGATGTTTAGTGATCAGCTAAACTTTTTGGCGTTTCCTTTGTTTTTCCAGGTAGAAGTTCTTCAGTAGGTAAACCAAATAACTTTCACCTTATGCATTTGCAGGCTTCCATGGGGAACAAGCTTCATTGGAGAATATCAAGATATGTGCTGACCATGAAGATTGCTTGGCTCGTCCGGAACGCATCAAAATCGTAAAAGGTTTTGTAGCCAAGGAAGCCGTCAAGGGGCATATGGCGAGTTCCATCTTTACATAATTGATGTGTTATAGATGCCGTAGGAAATAATAGTTGCACTGCTTTCCAATGCAAAGAAGTCTCACTGTTTGTTATAATTAATATCTGTCCAGGTTAATGTCGTAAAAGGACTTAAGATGTATGAGAACATCTTCACAGACTTGGAGCTTCATCGACTTACTGAATACATAAATGAACTCCGCCTTGCAGGACACAATGGGGAACTCTCAGGTATGATATAAACATGTTTTAATTTAATTGAATTCAAAGGGTATTTATTGGTACATCAACATAACATTTGGTTATGATGTGGTTCTTGGAGGTCTCTTTATTTAATTCAATGCAGTTTTTGTGATTAGCAATCTGCATACCGAAACATGTTGCTGGTATCCTTCAGTAGAATGATGAAGAGTCCTAGAGCTTTAAACTGAACTAACCAGAAAACACACAGTTGGATCATATTTTCGCTAGAGATGAAATCTGTTATTAAAATTTAATGTTTCACTACTAAAAAGTTTTGGATTAGTACAACACGAGTTTATAGTATATGTTTGTTAATTTTCTTGGTAAAACTATGTCTGTAAATGTATTTGATTCCTAGCTCTGACATAATTCAAACTTTTTTATTTGCTCAGGTGAGACATTTATTTTCTTCAACAAGGAAATGAAAGGGAACAAGCGAGAAATCATTCAGCTTGGAGTCCCACTGTTTCAATCAACAAATGAGGAAGCAGCAAGTAAATTACAAATTCACTTTATATTTTCTGAATTTTAATTTGTGCTGTATACTTTTCTTTTAGAGAATTAGTATATGCTATATTCAGATGCAAGATGATTTTCTCCAGCTTATGAAGTATATTATTATCTTTTTCAGGTAACATCGAACCAATTCCTCCTGTATTGCAGACAGTCATTGATCACCTGGTTCAATGGCGCTTAATACCAGAAAGTAGGAAGCCTAACAGTTGTGTGATCAACTTCTTTGATGAGGTATTTCCTTCTATTTCAAATACAAAGAAAAGAGAGCAAGAAGTTGTCATCATTAGTTGTAAATTGTCATCTCTAAGCTATTCTTACTCGACTCATTTGGCAGGATGAACACTCACAGCCATACTTCAAGCCTCCTCACTTTGAGAACCCTATTTCTACTCTTCTCCTGTCAGAAACAACAATGACATTCGGACGAGCCCTCGTTAGTGATCACGATGGAAACTACAAGGGCTCTCTTACAGTTCAAATTAAAGAAGGGTAAGCAACTAAGCACCACATTGGACAACTAGTTATCTCATCTGCGACAGTTCAATAAATTGACACTGATGTAACAAACTTGTTGCAGTTCACTCCTAGTCATGCGTGGTAATAGTGCCGACATGGCCAGGAATGTAATATGTGCATCACCAAATAGGAGGGTGAGCATCACATTTGTGAAGGTCAGATCTTCAAGCAATCAGATAGATTCACCTATGGCTTCTCCGACCAAAGCGATGACACTGTGGAAACCTGCCACTCCACCAATGCAAAAGATGCCGAACACTGGACTTATTGCATACGGACCTCATGGCATGATCCCAACTGCATGGGGATTGACACTTCGTGCTCCTGTGGTCATGATGGCACCGGCGCGACCCATGGTCATGAGCCCCAATAAGAAGATGCCACCTAATGGAACTGGAGTGTTCTTGCCCTGGACAGTTGGACCCAAGAAGTACACCAAGCATCTTCCCCCGCGCATCCAGAAGAGGCGGCTATCCTCATTGCCATCTGTCTTAGAAGCGCAAGCTTAGAAGCCTCACCTTCCTCTGATTGTTGCAGTCATGACTCTTGTGGCCAGCTACCAAAGGTACCTTCAAGATCATGAGAAAACTCTTTGCCGTCATTATCATGTTAGGAGTTTTAGAGTGATGTGGATGAATTCAGACCATGGATAGAAGGAAACTACAAAGGAAATGACCCTCTAAAAGCATATCTTTCAGTGGTGTCTTTTTCCTCTTTCCTTGATCCCTATATGTGGTGACATCATGTAAGTTTTGGCGAGTCATGCTGTTGCAGCAGTCTTTTTTTTATTTGGTTAGAACTCCTTGGAGGGATGACTTGTTATACTTGTAGGTAGGGAATAGCTGAATAGGATTTCCGAATTCCCTCCGGGAAGGACAGAATTTTGTATTATTGTGTTGTTTTCTCCTCAGGGTAGTTCTTAAGTTATCTTCCTTTTGGCTTCCGTGTGGGTTGATTTGTTCATCAAGATTATTCTTCTTCGGCTGTCCTTTCATTGACAAGTTATGTAGGAGGAGACACAAAAGTTGATCTGAACTTTTAACAGTTTCAGGCTTCCAGGTTCAACTGCGGCCGAACTGTTAATTGATTCAGGTCTCACTTCATGCGGCAGATCCTGCTGGGTTGTTGCAGACACTACTTGTCATCCAAGTGGAAGTGGTTAACATTTAAATTAGCTAAAACAAAAGGCTTGAAATTTTTGCTTTATTTAGAAATCATATTGTTACAATTACATAATTTGTTTCTTTTACCTTGACCACCTGGTTCCAGTGAATTAATTAATTGCTCACAAATGTAAGTTTTATTCTTCTTTAGTTCGGAATTAATCTAATTATTTTATTTTTTTTTAATTTGATGTTCGATGAACTCAAGTAGCTAAATGTGCTGGTATGTAATGTTGTATTGTAAGTTGTAACCCTTGGGAATACCCACAACCGTCTGCTTTTGTGGTGGGGTAGTAACTCTGGGGGTATCCCATGCCGTTGCGGAACATTCTGTTCTGCACAACGCACTGCTTCCTGATGCCTAATAAATCCGGCATCATTCCGGCTACATGGTACGAACAATGGCGAGAGGACAAATTGATAATGACCAAATAACTTATTATTGATATGCACATCAGATTCCTTGGCATCTCATTCGTAATCTACATTGGATTCTAATCCCTTTCTTTCTTCGCCAATTGTTTCTTTCTGCAATAGTTCCGGAATGAATTTTATACTCGACAATTTAGCATCGATACTATTTTTATTTTCTTCGTTCCAAATGTTATTATTTCTTTTAGACGGTAATTTTATCCCTTTGGATGTGTTTGGTTGGAAACTTTTCGTCAGAACAACGCGAAAAATTTTCAAACGCAATACGTGACGGAACTTAAAAGTTTCCATCACGAGACATTCGGCCGGCGGTCGAAAGTTGCCGTCTTCTTTGACTTTTTTTTAATTTCATCTATTTTTTAATTATTTTATAATGTTTGGGTTATATAATTTAAAATATATTAATATATTATTAGGAATATTATAAAATAATTTATTAAATGTTATTAATTAAAAATTATAAAATTTTCTCTCTCCTGTGTTCCCTATTAATTAAACTATTCAATTATTTTTTTAAATTATATTATATTTGTATCTTAAAATATACGTAAATTGTAATATTAATAATATTTAATCAAAATAAATAAAAAATATTAATAATATAATAATTTACGTAAATTATAATATTAATAACATATTCTTATTTATTATAATTTTATACTTCATAAAATAATAAATTATATTATTTGTTCTCCTTTTTTATCCAAACACTCGTTAAAACTTATCCATCACATCAACTTTTTAAATCCTTATCATTACACTTTTTCATCCAAACACCAATCCAAACTTTTCTATCAAATCAATTAGTTCTCGAGAACTAATGTTCTCTCAATATTCCAGTAACAAGCGCAGCCTTTGGGAATCCCAACATTTTAAGAGAGAGAGAGCACGCTTTTTAGTCGATTGAGATTTACTTTTATAGGTCAGGCAGGAATCATACCTTGATTTCGTGTCAAACACTCACTTAGAACCCAGTTCCAACATTAGAATCGAAAATGGAACTAGGTCATCATGTGACTTGATTTCAGTAGCCTTCAATTTCACATTTTTTATGGACTCGAGGCATCGTAATTGAGAATCAACTTTTTTTTAGTGGCTCTCAATTTTACTTTTTTTTATGGAATCGGGGCATTGTAATTAAGAATCAACTTTTTTTAGATCTGACATTTTTTTATTTTTTATTTTTTATTTTTCTTTTCTCTCACAAATTTCTCCTAAAAAATAAATTATTTAATAAATATACAATAATTTTAATAAAGGATTAATATAATATTAGTTATTAGTTATTATGTTATTATAAAATTTAATACTTCATTAAATAAAATTAATTTTAACATATTTTTGTATTTAAATAATATATTTTTAACAATTAATAAAATTATACTTTATAATTATAATAATTACTTTTCATTCAAAACTCATCAAAAATTCATTCATCACATCAATTTTTTTCTTATTTCCTCATCATTATGTTTCACTCCATCCAAACTCACCTTGAACTAATATGTCAATTCAACTATTCACCAAAAACATAGGAGAAAATGCGATCCTATTTTCAAACACTGCCATAATCTCGATCTTTTTTTTTTCCTTTTTTTATCAACCCTTAAATATAGGTTCAAACTCAAGGTCTAATGGGAACGAGGAACGAGGGTACATAAGTATAGTACGTGCAATATAATTAGGCAATGAACCTCATATGGAGGGTTTAGTGGGAATAAGTTAGATTATATAATTGGCATGGGTGAATTTAGAAATTCCAGCAATATGTTTAGATACAATTTTTAGAAATTTCAATAAAGGTTAGTTTCTGGTTCCAGCACACAATCTCAAATAAAATCCACGAAAATAATAAGTTCAGAAAAGTTAAAGATAAATTGTACCCTTTGTTTATCCTCAATCAAATTAAAAATTAATAAAATATGGTTATTAATCACAATAAATGCCTAATTTAGCCTTTCTTTATTTGTGCATCGTAATTTATATCCAAATAAAGAATAAATTGAATTACCTCAATGTATCACATAAATTCATATAGAAATACAATTTTTATAACAACTCATCATCCTCAATCTCGGCAAACAAAACCTTCAAAAAACTATTTCCTAACAAGACATTTCTCTTTTGTTTATTATTTCAAATATGTAAGCAATGATCTTTGATAAAAATGATTTTGCCACCTGCATAAAATTTTCTTTTTATTCATCATCATAGTCCCAACCCTATTTACGTCACATTTACAAAATAAGTCTTGATCTCGGTCCCAGTTTGTAATCGATTGAGATTGTCTCGATTCAACATAATACAATAATTTAAAATATAATAAAATACTTTATGATATGATAGAAATATGATAATATCAATTAAGTTATAATATAATATAATGCATGTTTAAACTATAAAAACATTTAACAATATAAACATAAATATAATATTTTAAATAATTTTAATATATATATATATATATATATATATATATATATATATTATCGAGTCAGGTTACAATCCAAGTTGCTATATTACGAATTCGATCCTAATCAGATTCTAAAATCTGAGACTCGATCTCAACCTGATAATGTACAACAAAACAAAAAAAATCTAAGCAGCGCAGGCGAGGTGCTCGTCAACAACTTGTCCAAATTTAACAATTAAATTCTTCTGTTAACTTAGGTTCAAAATTTTAGTACTTTCATTTTTTATGAAATATCATTTTTATCCTTACTTTATTAAAATAAAAGCAATTTAAGGATAAAAAGTAATCCATATGAGTAAAAGCTTCATTTAATAAGAATATTTTATGCAATATTATTCTCATGGTAATATTTTATTTTTTATAACTTTTTCTTAATATCAAATAATAGGAGTAAAATTGATATTCCATAAATAATATAAAATAAATTGATGGAATTTTGAATGAAATTTAGTGACATAATTTTAAGTATATAAGTTCATGGGTTAAATTTTATAAATTTGTATTTTAGAATTATATGTGACAAAAAAAGTATAATGAAAAGGGGGAAATATTTTTAAAAATAAATATAAAAAATAAACGACAACCTGGAAGGGCCGCCACCGTCGGGGACCTCCCATTGTCGGCAGCACGCAAAACTTGTCCCATTTTTTGTTTTATTTATTTATTATTAGTTTGTGGTGATTTAAAGAAGAGATAAAATTTATCACACAACATTTTAATAATAAAAAACTTGATCACGGATCAAGCGGATCACATATATAAAATAATAATATAAAAAGTTAGTTGAGTGTTCGATCGTAGCAAAATTAAGTTGTAATGACCAATAAGAGACATAATTGAGGGACAAAACATTCATGTCCGTTTGTCTGATGCCACTGCAAGTACTGTCGAGTGTACCCAACTGCCCCGGCCAATAAGTTCTACGATGAGCAACGTGCCAAGTTTGTAAAATTCATTTGTTACGATCACGCCATTCGAAATAATTTAATCGGATTAGTTTAACTTAAAAATCTGACAAATCCAAAAAAATCTATCCTACCCAAAAGAATGGATCCCAAGAAATCGAAACATTGAGTATGAATATGATTTAGGATGATTTTTTATAAATTAAAAATCATCCGCTAAAATTAGGGCATCACCTAAAATGTAACAATTCGGATTTTCATAAAATAAATAAAGAATATTTATTTTTATTTAATGGATTCAAAAATTCTAATGTTAATATTCTGAAATTAAATAATTCCAAAATTGATGGTAATTAGGGGATAAGTTGAAAAGATAAGAAGGAATTTGAATAAGGATAGAATTGTTATGAAAATATGCATGGATTTACGAAGTAAATTCGGATTTAATTAAATCAGACAAATTATGGATAGATTAATTATTTATGAATGGACATGATTGATTTTAAAAAAGTCTAAAGTCTAATAGAATTGAAATCCCAAGCCCACACCTATAAATAGGCATTAAAGGATGGCTATAAACTTATTTTTCTATCAAACAGAATTTTGCCCACAAACCATCTTTTCCTCTCATTGCACACGAATCGAGGCACCCTCGAGGGCACAAAATGGTTGGTTTCGAAGCCGGCACATAGGAGAAGAAGTTTCAGGTGGTGACCGCGAGTTTCGGAGCGAGGACAGAGAGCAATCACCGGCCAAAGTTCGACGTTCGTGCAGTTTGCCAGAGAAATGATAACAATTAGTTTTTCAGTCAACTTTAGGTACGTAGGGGGAATCCTTATGTCGTCGGTTTTTCACGACATGGAACCTTAATCTCTTTCTCTCTATACTAGGATTTCATTGATATATCATATGTATAGTTTGGACTTCATATGGCATAGTTATGGTGGTCGAAAAATCGCATCGAAACATGTTTTTTCTGTCGGCAACGGAACCTGACTCGGGTTCCGTCCAACATGGTCCGGGTTGAGGCCGACACAGCCCAAGTTCAGATAAACATGGCCCGGGTTCAATAGAATTCGGACTGTGTTGATGTTTATCGAAGTATGGTCGGACGCGGCCCAGGTTTTCCGACGACACGATCCGTTTTCTTCTGACGCGGTCCGTGTTGAATCGAGCGATGGATGCGGGTATGAACCGGCCAACTCGGCTCGAGTTCACACCCAACTCGGCCCGAGTTTGTCCTTGTCGATGTGATATTGGTTGTTTCTAAACGCGGGCCAGGTTCTAGGGACATAAAATGTAAATTGTGATATTTTAACTGAATAATTATTATAATTGTTCCTGATTGTATGGTTAGTAGATTTGACCCCATCAAATTTTTTATTTGATTTGATTTGAGATTATCTTCATTGTTACCATATCAGATTCTATTATTCATCATGATATTGATCCAGTAGTTTTTCCCTGATTGGATCCTTGTTTAACCTAAAAAAAATTGTTAAAGATAGGTCTTTAGGATAAACAAAATAAAAGATGGAAACTGCTGGGCCTCCATATTATCCGATTGTCTCTAAGTCCCCTGACCATTATTGTTATCGTATTGTATGGAGCAAATATTGTACCTAGAAGTTTGAGAAGTCATCATTTAGGGAAGCTATGACTGTCATGTGATGGTCATGATCCCCCGCCATCACGAAGCTATTGCTAGCGCTATTATTGAATGGCAGCTTGCCATGGTTTGATCACCTACTAGCCTACATGAAAAAGACATGAAGTTTTCCTTAATTGACTGAGCGCTCCCCTATTGAATTGAAATAAACTTTGGTCATTCAAATTTTGGTGTTGATTGACTTTGTCTCCGCCTATTGAATTGAATAGAAATTGGTATTGGCTGATAACCACATATATATATTATTAAATTGGATAGGTGCCATAGTGATCAGGCATAGTTGATAATTGATATTGATTGGTCCATCGATCTTTTACCTGATCCCCTTTAATGATTCATGGTCTCATTGATATATTGTTTTATTATTGAGCTCTCCTTATATTGTCATATCTTGTGCTATATTAATTATTGTGTATTGATTTTTTAGCACCATTGATTTATTATTTATTGTTATGGTTAGACCCTACGTACTGAGTATTTTTATGCTCATGGATTTTTCCCTGCATCTGGATTCATGCATGTGAGATGTTAGAAGATGGTGATGCAAGTGGTCATGCTCAGTGACAAAGAGTTGTTGCACATGGTGTAGAATTTAGTCCTACTAGATTATTAGATTAGTTTTTATTTTCCGCATATTTAGAATGGTGGAGTCATGGACGTTTCCAGCTCCTTGACATTATATATTGTTACACGATCTTATTATTATTTCTACATTTATAGAGTTTATTTCCCGCAAAAATTTATTTACATGAAATTGTGTAGCGTCTTTAGGATGACTCTAAGCACGTGATAGTCACGTGGGTCTCGGGACGTTACATGAAAAAATCGTAGGACTTATGGAACTCATTTTTATTTATAAAATTAATTTACAAGTTATCCATTTTTTATTATAGATATGATACATTTTTTATAAAATCTCATACTTTTCTATTGCATTATCGAATTTTAATTCGGCAACTTTTATATATTAATAGTAGATTTTGCATATAATACAAAATTAAATAGTTTTTATGTTAACTTTAATTTAATATATATTTTTTAAAATATAATTATATGAAAATATGGGCCCGAAAAAATCACCTGAAAAAAATGGCCCTTTAGAGGGTGATTTTTATTTTTTTAAAATGGTTAACGAACGATTTTTTGAACCAAAAATCCGACCCAATCCAAACTTCTTTCACCCATCTTCAAAATCTTATACAATCATTTTATTTATCGGCCATGTGATTTTTCGATTACACAAGGAGCCATAAGACCTAATTCAAGAAAAAAATGAAATTAAAAATAAATAGGACACGGTAGACTGTGTTTGGTACGAGAATAGTTCCCGAGAATTAATCGATTAGATAGAAAAGTTTAGGTTAGTGTTTGGATGGAAAAATGTAATGATGAAAATTTAAAAAGTTGATTTGATAGATAAGTTTTAGTAGATGTTTGGATAAAAAGTAAGAGGTAAATATTTATTATTTTATAAGTTTATTTTTATATTATTAATTACACAATATTTTTATAATTAGCTAAGGAAGGCTAAGAAGGCAGTTAGTGATGCTCGTGCTAAAGCATATGAGGGGTTTTATAAGGAGTTAGGGACCAAGGCTGATGAACAAAGAATTTACAAGATTGCAAGGAATAAAGAGAAGGAGTCGAGAGATTTGGATCAAGTAAGATGCATAAAAAATGAAGTTGGCAAGATTATAGTTACTGAGGGAGATATTAAGAATAGATGTGAAGAGTATTTCTATAAGCTATTTAATGATGGATGTGAATGTTCCCGTTGTGATCTGGAGGACTTGACAAATAACGAATGTGAGCTTAATAGGTCATTTTATCGTAGAATTAGAGTTTCGGAGGTTAGCGAAGCTCTTAAGAAAATGGAGAATGGTAAAGTCGTTGGACCGAATGGTATACCGATTGAAGTTTAGAAATGTTTGGGAGAAAAATGTGTGTTGTGATTATGTAAACTATTTAATGAAATTTTACGATCGAAAAAGATGCATGATAATTGGAGATTAAGTACATTAGTTCATATTTACAAGAATAAAGGGGATATTCAGAATTGTGCAAATTATAGAGGGATTAAACTTATAAGTCACATAATGAAATTATGGAAAAAAGTGATTGAGCATAGATTGAGAATGGAGACTAGTATTTCTGAGAGACAATTTAGGTTCATGCTAGGAAGATCCATTACAGAGGCGATTTATTTACTAAGGGGGATGATGGAGAAGTATCGAAGTAGGAGAAGAGACTTACATATGGCTTTCATTGACTTATAGTAGGCGTATGATCGGGTACCAAGGTATGTACTTTGGAAAGTCTTGCAAAAGAATAGGGTGAGTGTTGCCTACATTAAGGTAATACAAGATATGTACGATGAGGCATTGACTAGTATTAGGACACTCGGTGAGACAAATGAATTTTTTATAAGAATTTGCTTACATCAATGATCAGCTTTAAGCTCGTATTTATTTAACTTAGTTATCGATACTATAACCGAGATTATCACAGAGGAGGTACTTAAGTGCATGTTATTTACGGATGATATATTACTTTTAACGGATTCAAGAGGAGAGATTAATATAAAATTGGAAATATGAAGAAATACGTTGGAGTTAAAGGATTTTCGTTTAAGTAGAAATAAAACAGAATATATGCATTGCAATTTCACAAATAAACAACTTAGAGACGATTTGAAAATTAGACTATGGGAGGATATAATTCCTCAAGTGACAAAGTTTAAATATTTAGGATCAATTGTAAGACAAGATGGAGAGATTGATGACGATGTTAATCATAGAATTTAAGCTGGTTGGTGTAAGTGGAGGAAAGCTATTGGAGTTCTTTGTGATAGAAAAATACCCAATAAAGTTAAAGGAAAATTCTATCGTACTACTATAAGACCGGCAGTGTTATATGGTAGTGAATGCTGGGCTATGAAGGGACAACATGAACGTAAAGTGGGGGTAGCCGAAATGAGAATGTTGAGATGGATGTGTGATCATACAAGATTAGATAATATTAGGAATGACCATAAATAAACTATAAATTTATCATAAATGTACTTTTTTTGTTATTATACCTAAATAAACTATAAAATTATGATAATGTATAATAAATAAATAAATATAATATATATTTGTATATAATATATGTACATACTATATAAAATATAATATATGCATATAATATATATAATGATATTATAAAAATTATAAATTATAAATCTAAAAATAGCTCCATCTGCTTTTAGACTTATGAAAAAAAAAATTAAAAAAATATGGCTGTTATTGTTTTTCAAGTTCTTGCTAACTGCAAGAACTTACGACGGAAATTTTTTACCAAAAGTTCTCGTGGTACGTCACATGATATATAAGTTCCAGTCGTATAGGACTTTTGACAAAAGTTCTAAAACTTCGGTCAAATTTTGGCCCAAGTTCCAAAGTCAAACACAACCATAGCGAAATTTGAATTTTACATCATTTGATCTACGAGTCAAAAAATGTATCAAACTATCAATGCATCGTGCTCATATTATCTTTACCGGCCAATGCATTTATTTAAAACATATAGACACATTTATTTAAAAGCATCTGGGATTTTAGACGAGAAATAAATAATCACAAGCGTCAATTATATCTATAGATTCATAAAGTTCATTGTTAAGTAGTTATCGGACGGCTGAAAATATTTTCAAGTGGCATAATTAGAAAGTGAATTTTTCAAAACATAATAATTCGATATAATCTTCCAACAAAAATAGGACTAACAAAATATACAATTCAATTCAATTTCAAGTAAAAAAATTTTCAGTAACTGTTCAGGAATTTAAAAGGTATGCATGCCTCTGCTTCCAAGCTCCAAAGTTCAAAATTTAGGATTGGGACCAGGACGCCCAATTTTGGAATTAAACTCGGTCAAACTAAGACGCCCAATTCCCGATCTCAACCCGATTTCTAATTATATGCATAATCTTTTTTTGTATTATTTGTTAAGTTAATTTAAATTATATTATTGATGTATCTTTCACTTAATGACTATTATATTGATATGGATGTAATTAATTTCATGCATTTTAAAAAAAAAATCATAAATGCATACAATTAAATATTATTTTTTACTGTTATTTTTTTTTAAATGGAATCGGATGTCCTGAATTTTTCATGGTTTAAACTGAGATTCCTCTTAAAGTCATACCGGCCGAGTTTGATTTGCATTGACACTGCACTCACCCTTACTTGGTGAGAGTTTGATTCAATTTTCAGATTATTGCGGCGAACTTGAGGTGTTTGGTATGGGATCACTAGATTTTAGAACAAATAATTATTTCTTTTCAAGATGTTCTAAGGGCAAGAGGGAGCAATTTTTACTTCTTCTTATTCTTACAAACGAATCATACACAATTAATGGTGTTTGGATGCATTTTATTCTCATTTTAATCCCATATCAAGTACCCCAACAAAGAGAGCCCAATAACTATCTAAAACAGTGTTATGTTATGGTTTTTCAATTACAGTTCATAGTTCATGAGTCCAATCCAAAAAAAGATAGATAAAACTCGAGGAATATATCCCTGTAGTCCAACAAGTTATGGGTGAAAGTAGTTTGGGTCGGGTGGTTTTTACGTCCGAAAAAATTGATTTTTAAATTTCGGGTGATTTTTTAGAGCGTAAAAATCATCCTAAAATTTTTTTCCGAGAAAAAAAACTGACCTAGACGGTTTCGGTTTTTCCTGATCGGGGACATACTTAAAATAATATTTTTTAAAAAAATTAATAGACATTAGATACATCGCAAACTATGTTTATGAAAATAATATTTAACTCTAAGTTCATAAAAAAACTAAACTAACATACCATCACATTATAATTTAAAATATTATAGTTAATTTGATACGAATTTTATTAAAATAGATTAATAACTTGATGATATTCAAGTTTTACTATAACATAATAAGTCAACAATATAGTTAATCTAATAAATATGGGTAAAAAATGTAAAAATTTGAAATATTATTTGAAAGTTGAGATAATATTTTAATTATAAGATTTTATAAAATATATATTTAGTTCGAGTCGGACCCCTCCATTTTTTTTGTTAGGAGTCCTAATTTAAACGGGTGATTTTAATTATTCTAAAAAAATAACCTAATTTTTAGTAGGAGTCCGAATTTATAATTTTTTCGGATCGATTTATTCGATTTGGTAAGGTTTTTAGATTTTTTCTTACACCCCTAGAACAAGTAACGTTAAAAAAATATTTCTCAATTATTTCTCCGCTGGATCATTATAAAAAAAAGAGAATATGTTCGTCTTTTATTGGTAATGCAACGGAAGAAGATTGATCAAAATTCATGCCTGATTTTGAGGGTGTTCAGGAATCTAATTGGACTCCGACCAGAATCCGATATATATATATATATATATATATATATATAAACTCGATTAGACTCGAATCAGAGCGGGCTGAATTTTGACAAGTCAGGACTTTAAACCGGATCCAATTTCAATCTGTCCGAACGCGACTTGCACAATCACTTTTTTTTTCTCACAAATATAATCATTTCTATTTTCAATAGAAAATGGAAAAAAAAGGAGCTTGGGAAAAAATAAATTACAAATAATTAATAATCAACGGAAACAGCAAAATAGAAGGAAATGGAAGTCATCTAAAAAATACGGAAGAATGAAGCAAAAGTTGAATTCAGGTTATAGCATAATCCTACTTTCTTATTATATGTTCCTTATTACATGAGGGACATCATGTCCCCCTATTTTTCCCTTCTTTCCATCACATGTTGATTGTGATCAAGCAGGAATCAAGATTGGAATTTTGAAATCAAATCTTCCCCCAACTTCAACTGACCCCAACATGTTCCAGTTATCCTTGGTTTACGGATCCAAATGTCCAAAATTTTCATGCTAACTAATGAACACCAAACAACGATCCCCTGGACAAGCCTTAGAGATGTCATAAGTCATAAAACAACTCAATTGAATCCCCAGGTAGATTGGTCACTCACGCACAATTTTAACACCAAAAACCACAAGGTTTCTAATCAGTAAAAGCACAAACCCTCAAGAATTTGTTTTGTTCGAGGAACCCAAATTTATATTTCAACTATTTACTCATCAAAACATGACAAGAAAAAAGAACTTGAAAGTCAAAGAACTATATATAGTTCCTAAACTCAAGTATAAAGCAAGAAGTGAATCCATTTAGAGAACAATTAGCCAAGCAGATTGAACTAGTGAAGAATTCAGGAATATGAAGGGAAAAAAACACACAGGCTTTAAATGTAGGATATATGCTAACAAGTACATGTGTATTATGCTAATATATAAATCAAGATTAAAGGATGCACAATACATCTGCTTCCACCCTAGGCGGCCCTAATCACAAGCAATGCACTTTTTTTTAACATCGATGGATTCAAATCTCCCGTACTTTTTCTCTCAAAAGAAGTTTCCAATACTTTCATTCAAGTCTTCCTCTTAATAATGGACATATGACCAAGATAGTCAAGATCGGGATCTTAATCGAAAGAGGTCCGGAAGATCGAAGATCATTAGATCGGATCGAAGATCGTAAGATCTTACATATATATTAAAATATTAATTTAATACATAAATTTATATTAAAATAGCATTTAATAAATCTATAATTACTTATATTATAGATAATATTAAATTAACTATTATCCCATTAAAATTTCTCTACACATGTATACATATATTACTTATCTAATAATAATTCAATATGAATTGACAAAAAAATGATAACAATATGATTAATATGAAGTAAAATTATATAAAATATATTTTAATATATATTGATATTACATATATTTTGTTAAAAACTAACTTTAAAATTTTAGTTATAATCAATCATCAACTTATTCTTAATTTTATTTCTCCAAAAATCATGTTGCACTTAGTCAAAATTTTAAAAAAAATGCAAATAAAAAAAATAACAATATTAGGAGGATCGGTAGAATCTTAGGATCCTACAAAAACGATCTCAAACATGAGATCGAGATCGTGTACCCCAGGTAGGATCGTAAGATCGATCGTGCGATCTTACGATCAAGATCGCGATCTTGACAACTATGCATATGACTAGGTCGGGGTCATGAGGAGGCTCCCTTTAGTTATGGCACAACAAACTTGTTCTTCAACATTTAACTCTCTAATAGACCACTAAATTGACACACCTCCAATAAATCTCCAACTGGAACGCCCAATGACTCCAGACTATTCAACCGAATCAATCAAATGAATCCTACATCTAAAGCTTCATCCACATCGTGATTGAAAATAAAACAAACCAAATAGTCTTGGGGGTTCATACATAAGCAATCTTAAATGATGTGTTGGGATCAAAGAATGTATGGAGAATACACCTACATGTGTGAACCAATGATCTGCAACTCTAGCATTTAAAGAAAAAAAACACCTATAGGTGTGAATCAATCATATTGAACTATACTTCGATATTACAAATTTTCATAGCAACATTATTTAAGGTTATTGCTGTGCTGAGGTCCAAATATGTTGGGAATATTATTTATGCATGCAAACTTTTATCTCTCTTTTTCATAGCTCAGAATTTCACACCATCACTATAAGGACCAATTTTATTTTGCAATGGACTTCACCATAGATATGTAGCTGGCAAAAGCTAATCCAGTAACAGAGCATCAGTAGTGCCCATCCAAGTCCTCATAGAAGAGGCAAAGAAATTTGATTTAACATTTTATACTAAAATGGATGCTATGACTCATAAAATCACTTCTAAGATACTAAAGAATCAGCCATCTCTTCCATATTATTTGATTGTACTAAACAACGTCCTTTCTTTTAATTGATAACTTACAAAACTAATACATCCATTTAAAATAGCTATGCAGTTATGACAAACAAGGTCTACAAAACTTCAACTTTTGAAAGCCAGCAAGTGAAAACAGCACAATTTTCCCCTTGAAAGAAAGCAAAAACAAAATTTCCATTTGGACAGTCTTATTAAAGAAGTGATTATGAACACAGTATATTATAAATACTAGATCAACAAATATGATTGATTAACTTACAAAGTACCAAGGACATATTAACAATTTAGATTTTTCTCGATGGTCATATGGTCTATCAAAACTCTGATGTGTTAGAAGATTTAAGCTTCACTTAAGCATAATTGAGATTATGAAGCTTGTCTTAGTTTTCTGTCATTTAAAAGAATGCTCCATGGGTGTTCATTGATTAAAATTTTGTGATTCATCTAATCATCTTATTCCTCTTTATCATGAGTGAGCCATATGAATTTGTAATGTATAACAAATATGCCAGATTACCAACAGCCATACAAAAATAATAGCAAGGATATGACTTGCAAAGATCAACACATTTCAAAGGAGCATGTCATTATTAGAGTAAACCCTTGGTGACCTAGCTCATTATTAAGTCATCAGAAAAGAGAGTAGCCAAAAACAGAAAAGAAAGAATACAATCTGCTTAATAAAATTCAAAATACTCCAACAAACATAAATACAGGTTCGTCATATTTCACTAAATGAAGCCTTAAGGAATACACCTCGATTTCATCAAGATGGATTCAAAGGTTGCAACATTTGACTTCTTAGAAACAGAATACTACAACAACAACAAAGCCTTATCCCACTAGGTGGGGTCGACATATATTCGTTGATCCATGTTCATGAGATTCGACAGAGTTTTACGTTGACTGTCGGGGCCTAACACAATAACATATATAAATAAATATATGAATAAATATTCACATTGAAATGCATAGCATGGTAGACCAATCTTTATTACGCAAACAAATATCTATGAGCATAATAAATGTGAAGGCGGAAGATGATATGATGAATCTTATAACAGCAATACCATTACATTAAGTCTTTACAGGTTCATCATCGTCTTCAATGTCCCAACTTAGGTCCTCATCTTCGTCAGCTGTACTCAACCTCTTTCGGAGATCCACCTTGAGAGGGCTCCCACTTGAAACACTTAACTTTTTGTCGTCATGGTCACCCAGATCTTCGATCTCATCCCAACCAAGGTCATCTTCCTCCTGCATAGAAGGCTGACTAGACACGACCGAAAAATCACTGTCTTTACATGACCCTGATGTCTCTGTCTTCCCTTCTGGCACGTTGTTATCATCTGACTTGGAGGCCGACTCCTCAGAAGAAGGTGATTTAGGGGATTCTGCCTTCTTCTGTGTAGATTCTACTTCATCGTCAATCTTTGACGTTGGAGTTTCTGAAGTCTTAACTTGAGTCATTTGAACAGTTTCTTTTTCCTCCACCACAGGCTCCACAAGTTCCTTCCTTGCTGCTTTTATTTCCTCCGCAATGTTGCCTTCTTGTTTTGATTCTTCTGTCTTCACTCCCAAGTTTTCGTCTTTCTTCTCTTCCTTACTTTCTTCTTGGGCCTCTTCATCGTCGTCAACCTCCCAGCTCAGATCTTCATCCTCCTCGGCAGCAATCACACGTTTTACAAGCTTCGCCCTGGCGTCTTCAGCCTGCTTGAGCTTGTGAACGCGATAATAGTATCGATACCAAAATGTCTCGTAATCCACAACCGCAGGCACCATCTTCTCGAGGAACCCGTCGAGTGTGTTGTTCTCGTAGCATAAGCTTTCGATCTCCTCCTCCTTCTCGGCCAAATCGAACTCCGACTGCCACCGGGCGAAATCCTCAACATCCTCCGGCGCCTCCGAGAAGGTGTTCGGATCGGACTGGATGGCCAGCACCTGCGCCTCGAACCGGCTGTAGCGCCTGGCAGCAGACGCGGGGGATGGGCCGGAGTCGACGGAGGAGCGATGCTGGTCCGCGGGGGCGTCGGAGTCCAAGGCGAGGATGGCTTCCTTGCCCTGGGAGATAATCACCGCGGTGCCTCGCCAGACGGATCCGCCGATGTCGTCGATCGCCTGGCCGACGGACTCGAGAGACTCCTGGGCGACCGAGGCGCCGACCTCGAGGGAGCCCGGGAGGTCGAGGACGGCGCGGGCGGCGGCCTCGCGGATGGCGGTCGTCTCCTTCTTGAGTCCGGAGCCGAACTCTTCGAGGTCCCGGCGGTAGGTCTGGATCACCGTCTCCGACCGGGTCGCCAAGGTCTTGATGAGGCCCCCGAAGCTCCATCCGCCGCCGCCGGCTGCGGCATCCTCGGCGGGGGAGGAATCGGCGTCGTCATCCGCGGCGACGTCGGATGGATCGTGCGGCGAGTGAGGGGAGGAGGGCGAGGAGGACGGATCGTTGTCGGGATCGGCGGTGAAGACGGATTTGAAGAAATCCATGGCGGAGGAGATCTCTGGAATTAGGGTTACGATAACACGAGGAGGAGGAGGTGGAGTTATGCCCGAGACGACGTCTTGCTCGATTGATCTGGAATTTTTTTGTGGGTTGTTTATTTCGTTATCGTATCGTTGTTATATTTACATTAATAGGTTTCTGGGAAGAAGACAGAGAAGCGGTCGGATTCGAATCCGAACTACGCTACAACTACAAACTCATCGCAACAGGGAAAAAGAGTCAAAAAAAAAAACGAAAGGGTAAAATTCCATTGAAATTATAATATTATAAAATTACATAACATGATAATTTATTCAATTGCTTCTATTAAGTGAAAGATAAACTATTTTTTTTTCAAGAAAAAGAGAGAAAAGTGATAATATGTGGGAAATCTTGCCATTGTGTTGAGTTCTTTTTTTTTCCGATAGGAGCCATTGTGTTAGAGTTCTACAAAGTAGCTCTACAAAATTCTATAAATTTTAGTGTTGTCGTTGATGTTGAAAATGGTCGGCTTGAAATATTGCAATGATCGATATGAAGCAAGTTTAAGATTCTAAATGATGTCATAAACGTCCTTCTCCGGATCTTATATAGAAGACAATTTCTTCGTGATTAATTTCTTGTAGACAAAATGCCAAAACTTATATTTTTCCCGTTTTCAGGTTGCAATGCTATTGAATGACGAGTAAGAGCATCTCGTGTTTATCATAGTTGTCTCTAGGGTTGTTCACCAAACAGGTCGGGTCCAAAGCGTTTGGGGGCAGCCAATCTGACTTAATGTTGGGTTGAGTTGGATCAGATCATGTGGTCGAATTATTTCGCCGACACTTTTAATTTTTTTCTTACTTTTTCATATTATTTAATATAAAACATATTACTTAATATATATTTTAAATCATAAAATAAATTTTCCAAATACTTAACAATTATTTTCATGTGTAAACTATTTTATTTTGATATTTTTCACATTTTTATTTAAATTCAGGATTAAAGTTGTATTAAAATGTTAGAAAAAAATAAAAAAAATAAAACTTCGGGGTGTTGGGTCGGGATGGGTTGCCTCGGTTGGAAAATCTCAACTCGTACCCGACCCAATCACTCTTCGGATTATGGTCGGATCAGGTCGATTCGAGTCCGACGGGTCATCGAGTCCACCGGGTCGACCCGGTGAACACCCTTAGTTGTCTCATAATCAAATGTAGCCCTACAAAATGTATATTATTTAAAGATGCAAAGAGATTATAATCAATATGAGATTAATCACATGATTTATGGTATAAAAATAGGGTTATTTTCATAAATCACCCCTAAACTATCATAATTTTTCACATCTAAATCTCAAACTACAAATTTATTTGTTTGGATCGCTTAACTATCGTGACTTTTCCATTTTAATACTTCCATCCACTTATATTATATTTTTTATTATTTTTATTTTATGAAATGACTAAATTAACTATGCCTATGTTTTATAGCCGGTCCCAAGCTCGGATAAAAGAGGAGGGTTGTGTTAGGCCCCTACAGTCAGCGTAAAACCCTATCGAATCTCATGAGCATGGATCAACGAAGCGTTGTATGATCCATGTAGCCGACTCCACCAAGTGGGATAAGGCTTTATTGTTATTATTATATGAAATGACTAAATTACCCTCATCATATAACATATCATATAACAAATAAAAAAGAAGAAAAAAATTGTCAAAATAAGAACTCGGTGACTCCAAGCGCGAGTCCAAGCTCCTCCCTCCGCTTGTCCTCCTTCATCTCCCCCGTCTCGCCTGTCGTCATCTCCATGGCCGCCGCCGACCTCCCATTGTCCCCATTTGACTAGGAATGTCACACACAGATCTGGAGCTCTACAAGACTGCCGACGAGATATTCGTCTTCGTCTATCGTACCACCGGCTCTATGCCCCTCACCTAGATTCCCCAATCCGAGCAAACGTTGTCATCCGATGACGATTGAGGCATGCTGTCCGGCCCGTCGACTTCGTCGCCATCGTGCAACGGTCGCTGACCTCAGCGTCGGCCAGCAAGATGAAGAAGGTGGCACCAACCCCGAGGGAAGGAGGGAAGCCCCGTGTCCAAGTCGAAGAAGCCGACGACGGAGCGAAGGGGGGAGCCCCCCCCCCCCCCCTTGTGCACGTCGGTGACAAAGCGAACGGGGAGAGGGGTCGCCCCCGTGATCTCGTCAACTGTCATTGCATTGATCGTTGCTCAACGGCAGCCAGCAAGATGACGCCAACCCCGAGGGAAGGAGGGAAGCCCCGCGTCCAAGTCCAAGACCCACGGGGGTATTGAAATTATACTTTCCAGTAGTATCGCTGTTGTTTTTTTGCAGCTTTCGTACTAATATGTATTACGTATAAACCTATAATAGTCAACGAATATATAGTTTGGCCCCCCCTTAAAACTTCAAAAAATCAAAGCTGGTCTGCTGGTAAGTGCATGCTCTAAGGTTTTGGAGGTCTCGATTCCAGTTTCAGATTGTTTTTTTATATTTTCACATTTTATTTATTGGATGTTAGTTAAAATATAATTTGTGGATCTAAAAACATGGGGCCAAATGCATTAATTTGAAAAACTTATTTTTTTAGAGTTGCATTTCTTTTGTTGCTATTTTTTATTATACTTTTTTATCCTTCTTTTCTTTGGTATTTTTAGTAATATTTTTATTTATTCAGTTAAAACTAATTAACTTCTATTTTATTTTATTTATATTTTAAAGTATATATTTTATGGTGTATGTTAGTAATGTAAGAAAATTTCGATCAATAGGAAAAACTTACTCAACCCAAAAAAATAAAAAAAAAAATGAAAATTAGGAGACCGAATACGATTTACGGTAGTTTTTTAATAGAGCAAAACTAATTCGCTTAAACTAGGGCCATACTCGAAAAACTCATAAGGTCCATGTCCATTTTATTTATTATTTATATTTATATAATTAAGTATTTTTTATATTGGTATAATAGTTTTTTATATACTTTAATATGTTCAAATCACATTATAAAACTCTAGCTAATAGTTCTAATATTATATCCTATGTTTAGTTATAAAATTAAATATGTTAATATTAATAATAATTTATTATATAATTTTCAAAAATATTATTTCACTAAAATAAAGGTCCAAAAAAATTGGGATGATTTTTCCTTTTTCTAAATGGATTTAGGTTGGTTTTTGTAATTTAAAATTCGTTCAAAAAATAATGGATGATTTTTTTAAACCGAAAAATCAATTCGACCTGAACCACTTTCGACCCTAATATATGTTGGCCCCCCGTAAAATATTTTTCTGGCTCCGTCCCTAGGCAATGTGGAGCAGGAGGGCGTCGACCCCCCTTGGGTGTCATTGAGAGCCCCCTACATTTTTTTCTTTTTTATTTAAATTTTTAAATATTAAAAGAGATGAGAGAAGAGTTTATTTTGACTTTTCATAAATGAAAAAAAATAATAGAAAAATTGATATAATTTGATGAAATGATTAAAATGAAAAAATTGTGATTGTTTAGGGATTAAAAAAATAACTTCGTAGTATAGGATTAAATGTGGAAAATCATAATAGTTTATGGATGATTTATGAAAATAACCCATAAAAATATAATAATTTTTAATTATTATAATTTGACTAATTACAAACAATAGTCATAAGTCATAAAAATATCTTAAAAAATAGGAAAGCTAACTTTCAAAAATTAAAAAAAAATTGTAAAAGTCATATAAGTACAATAGAATCAGTATTCATACTTTTGATGTGTGTAGAATAATTTGCGCCTAATAAGATGCAACGTTTATTCTCACATTAAACGACAGTATATGAACAATGTCCTACTGAAGCAAAGAAGATTGCAAAATCAAGCTAAACTATGTCAAATTCATACTTGTGATATGTGTGAAATAATACGTTTCTAAAAAGACATAGCAGTTAGTCCCATATAGTAGATGTTAAGCAATAAAGTTCATAAGATATCTTTCAAAAATAAAAAATAATATCTGCACGACAGAATTCATACATTTTTATGTATGTAAAAATAATGTGCCTAAAAAATGGAACATTTATTTTAGTACTAAACAACAGTCTATGGACATTATCCAACTAAAGCAAAAAAAAAAAGTTGCAAAATCAAGAAACTATGTTAATTGATATAAGTGCGAAATAATATATTTCTAAGAAGACATAACAATAAAGTAGATGTTAAACAATAAAGTTCATAATATTATAAAAAGAATTAATATAATATGTCTAAAAGTCTCATATATATCACGGATGTTGAACGAATTTGAATTGATTAAATCTCATTATTTAATATCACTTAAATGTGTTATTTATATGAATCGTTCATCAACCATTCGAATACCCTTAATATTCTTCTAAAGCAAAGGGTGCGTTGGATGTACATTAATTCCTATATTATATATATCATTTATCAAAATTTGCATATTATTATAACATGCGCCACGTATGCATATACAACGATAAAAGTAGACAATATACGCAAGGGCAAAGACATAATGACTATGCTGCCACATATTAGAATAAATGACAAGAACACACGTGTAAGTTTCACTAAACATGCGCTTGGTGTGTTACCAATTTAATTAATCAATAATTTATATCATTATTTAAATAAATTATCACTACTTAAATTATCGGTGATATAATATTATAATATTTGGCAAGTATTGGAAATATAAACAATGATTATAATAATTGAAGAGCAAATTATTAAAATATCCTTAAAAATTATTTTACGTTTTCATCACATAGTATTTTAAAAAAGTGAATATAGATCAAATAAAATGAGACAAAACTAAGAGTTCTTTATAAAATATTTCAAATCAAAATGAAGATGAAATTAAATTCTATTTAATTACTAATGAATTATTTAAAATTAAAACAAGGATGGAATGATTTTTTTTATCAAAATGCATGTCAAACAATTGACAAGTCTAAAAGTCACCTCAAATATTTAATTAATAATAAATTTGAGTCTTATCTTTCAACTCAATTTTTTTTTCTTAAAGTAAACTAATTCATTAAGCATGTTTAATTAATAATAAGTTATTTTAATAATAATTGAATATTATAATATTATGATAAATAATAATTAACTTGCACGAGCACTAGTTTTGTTATAATACGTGGTTTCACGCAAAAACTTATATATATATATATATATATATATATATATATATATATATAAGCAGAGGTCGAAAGTATCATGTGTCGAGCTCTCATAAATTGAATGTATAAAGTGATAATATTATAATTATATAATCATTGATACTAAAAAATTAGTTATTAAAATTTATATAATTTTATTATTTATAATTTTATATTTGTAACTATAAATAGAATTTAATTTGCATACTCTACGCCTTCTTTGAAGGCAAACAATACGTGTGGAGCTACAAATAGAGCTCTATGCGTGATAAAAAAATATTTATATATAATTTTTCTTCATATAAGAAAAATATTAAATGTTATAAGAAAAAAATACTTATATATATAATTTCTCTCTTATAATAAAAAATATTAAATATTATAAGGAGTATTAATGTTCTCTTTGACATCAAAGAATACGTGCGGATCACAAATATAAGTATATGCGTGACAAAAAAACTTATATATAATTTATATCAACTTATAAAAAATATTATATGCTATAACTTTTTATATATAAGGAAAGATTAAAAATATTATGTTATGATACGAAGTTCAAGTCAAAGACATGCATTTCATAATATATATTTTTGTGTTAATAATATTTTAATCACATATTATTTATAGTAATATTTTTTATTTGTATATAAATTTTTGTGTTATCAGGTTGTTATTCTATTAGGATATTGAAGATTTATGCATATCAATTATTTTAGAATATCAAACAAAATAATTATTTATTATTATTATTATTATTATTATTATTATTATTATTATTATTATTATTATTATTATTATTATTATTATTATTGGATAGTTACTTATAAACCCACATAAAATGCCTAATCACCTATAATAAAAATATGTTATATAATTATGGATACTCAAAGTTAATTATTATTTAAATTATTTTTAAATTATATTATTTATGATACTTAACAATAAATACATTATACACATTATTTATATATATACTAACATTATTAAAATGTAAATAAGATATAATATAATATCTATAAAAGTTTATTATTGAGAGATTGCAAATTTAATTATTATTTATTTATATTCTAAAAATTTATAGCTATAAATTTGGTGATGTAGAATACGAAATGGTGCACATTGCAAAAGCACATTCTACATTATCTTCAAAATAAAATAATATGTGCATGCTTTCTATCAATGATAAGAAATATTTTTTATAAACTATATACACATATCAATTTTTATTTGCATACTGTCTCCCTCTTCGAAAGTAAATAGTACATGTAGGTATATGAATATACGTTTGTGCGTAATAAAAAATATTCTATTTTAATATCATCGTGATATTCAAAAGTTCGTTTATGAAATATATATACATATTTGTTTATTTATATTTTAAAATTCAATATTTGTAGCTAGGAATAGAGGGCGCTTTCAAAATAGTAATGTACTTGACGTCCTTTATTATATATAAGAGCAGGTGCAGATCTCAGGTCTCTACGTGCTAATAAAATATTGTACATATATAAAGATGTCTTAAGTAAAAATTGCATCTTTGATCTTATAATAATTATTATATTTATTATTAATAAACCATAAATGTTTTGATTATATTATTATGATAATAATCATAATGAATTAATATTCATAAAATTATTAATATGATGCACTTAATAATATCAATGAGTATCACATCATTTAATGCGAACAACTTTTTGTTGATTATTGAAGTTAACACATGTCTAATTCATTTATATCCATATTTACATATCTATGTAAAAGAAAATATAGAAGATGCTAAGTATCATTATCTCATTAAGCTATGTATCATTAAAATTATTTTTTAAATGAAAATTTATAAAGTATGTCATTATGTTAAATATTATTGAATAAAATAATTTATATTCACAATTCATATATATCACAACAATATTTAATACTATTGAATAAATATCTATGTTCCCTATATAATATAATTTATAATTTCAAATTTGAATTTCCTATATTTATAAAAGAATATATTTATATGCACACATAACTATGTATATAATATACATATATATGCGTGTGCGCGCACATGCGTGCAGCGTGTGTTGAGTTAGAACTTGCCAAATGAAAAACTCTTATGATGCCACATATGAAATAAAATTAAAAATAATTATATATATTTTTTAAAAATATTATGTATGAGAATTGATCGTGTACAATAAAATAAACATTTTTTGGGTATATAATTATCATATATATTTTTAGTCCCACATTCAAAACTTTCCAAATATAAAAGAAATGAGATAAAATGAAAATGGAAGTACGTGAGACAATCTAATTTAATCCCATATTGGAAGTTTATAATATGAAATAGATAAAATATGCTATAAAATAGGAAGGATTCACAAACTTGCTTACTATCTATTCAGATTAAGTCAATCAACATCAATAAATTTCAAGACTTAAGACAAAAGTATGGACACATAATCAATTAAAAAAATTGTAAATAAATTATAGAAGATAAACATAACAATCATATTTAATGTCTATATTGTATTATAAAGAACAAAAGATATTCATATTATTCAATTGAGAGCAATCCAAATGACGAATAAAAAAAAGATAAATTTAGGTATTAATAATAATCCACATTATATATGATAGAGGGGAGGGATAAATGCTACTTGTAACACACAAAATAATATTCTTAATATTAGTTTTAAATAACATATTATGTATATATATAATGACAACATAAATATTAATTTATATCAATATATCATATATTCTTTTAGTTCCTTGTGTAAATATTATCAAACACTAAAAAGTGAAATACTATAGACAAAATATAAGCAAGGTGAGAATTTTCATGGAATTAACGTATGATCATCTTAAAAATTTATCATCCATACTCAAATAATAATATTATATATATTATTTATTATTAAAAAAATGCTATCAACACCAATAATACACTTTAAGTTATATTAGATAAAACATTTAAATAATTTTAACAATGGTTTTAGTATGATATATAATACTTTAATTTGTTTATGTTATATATTTGACATAAATATAGCATGTCAAATATGATAGCTTTACGTTACCACATAGAAAAAGAAATATATAAAATAAAAAACAAAATAATATACATTGTTAAAAATATTAAATTAAATAAAATTCATAATTACATAAGAAATAAATTATATACTAAAGCAACTATTTTTTTATAAATTAAGTCAATTAAAGTGTTTCCTATTAGATCTCATATTTTGGAGTTTTTGTATAATCAGTTCATTGTTGATATTATTAAATGTGTCTTTTTTCAATGTTGTTACAAAATAATGTTGACTTTCTTTGTAATATCTCTCCATCTAATAAGAACATCAATAAGTTAAATTTTAAAAATATTTTATAATTGGAATAATGCGAAATAAGTAAATAAACAATAAATAACATGAGATATAAATAATCTATTAACTAAGCATAATGCAATAACAAACTAAATGGTAAAATATAGTTAATAATTGTGAAACTTATTCAATGAAAATGAAATGGGCATAGGAAACAATAGAGAAAAAATAATATTGAAAAGAATGATTAATTTTTTATAATTCTAGATCTATTTATTTTCCTGTTGAAGGAAACTATAATAGATCAATAAATGAAAGAAATTATTATCTTCACATGTTGGGTGCAGGATGAAGAAGATAAAATTCAATTGGATTGTGTCGGATCATCGAATTCACTGAACCGATTCGGCATGATGAACATTCTAAATATAATGATATATTACTATCCACCTATACAAGTACAAGAGGAGTAATATAAGGGTTTAAGGGGGGATGCTCCAAACTTTTTGTCCATTGGATCTATTATCAAAGGCTGATAATGCATACGATTTCACATACGTCCGATTTGTTCGCGACGGCGAGAGGCGACGAAGAGAGATCGAGATCGGCACATAGAGGACTTAGGGCAGAAGAAGGCTGCTTGCGAGCTCGTGAGGAAAAAGAAATCGCGGGGAAAAAAAATGTATCCACAAGCGTCACGAACAAGTCAGACAACCACGAAATCACACGCATTATCGGCCTTTAATAATAGATCCAATGGACGAAAGATGGGAGCGCTTCCAACTTAAGTTGGAAGCACTCCATTAAATCCATAATATAATTATACAATAATATTTTAAAATTTACTTTAAATTTGTTTTCATATTATGTCAATATTTTTTAGCAAAGTAGTGACTCCATTAATACTTTTGCGTGTTAAAAAATAATTCCGATAATTCTTTAAATTATAATATCTTAATTATAAAATATTTTTTTTACAATGTCCATGCACGGTACGATACTTGGCACGTACTACTTCCTTTTTAAAATAAAGCTGGTTTCCCGCCATTCTCTCTTTACTTTACTTGTTGTTCAAGCAATTCCTTTTCCTTTCCAATTCTGTTACCCTCATCGACATTTTTTTGCCCTAACCGTTGCGCATTCGCCTTCCACCGCCGCCGCGGTCACGACGCCTCCGAGTTATTCCTCACCGTCGTCTCCTTGAAGACGTGACCTCCGCACTAGCCGCTGGTCGTCGGATCCAACTTTCATCGTCCTCGATCTAGGTATTTTTTTTTCTGTTTATGATTTGAACTATTTTTTTCCAATTGTTTTTTTGCCTCAGCACCGCTTGCGCTTGCGCAGGGCTGCAGGGGAGGGGCTGGCGGCACGCCGGCTGCTGGCACCCCTGCGCTTGTGCAGGGTCGCAGGGGAGGCGGTGCCCTCCCCATGTGAACAGGGGAGGGGCTGGCGCCGTCGCACTCCATTGTACACATGGTGAGGGCGCTGTCCCTCACCTGTACAACGGGGGAGGGGTGGCCGTCGCGGTCCTCCCCCAGCAGGCCTCTTACACTTTTTTGTTATACATATTTTTTGTACAGGGGAAGGCCGTCACGGCCTCCCCTGCGGAGGGCGGCGCCCAACCGCTCGCCTCTCACTCTTTTTTTTTTAATTTTTTTTTCTTGAAAATTTTGGGCATCGGGTCCGGGGTTAACAGGGTGGGGGGTGCCATCCCTAATTCCATAATGGGGTTCTTGTTTTCGATTGTTTGATCCAATCCGAAGTCTTCTTTTCTTCCTTTTGGGAAGAAAAGTTATGGACAGTTCATACGGCTATGATGATTTTTTTTTTTTTAACTTAGAGAAGATCTCTAGGTTCTCTTTTTTACAGAAACTCATGCTAGGTCATATACTTAGAATTTGTTATTATCAGCAGTTGTGTGTTTGCTAGGAGTAAAAAAATGTAGGCACTTTGTGTGTGCATGAAAAATGGTTGTGTAGCAGACTACACGCAGTGTGCTAAACTTAAGTAGAAACTAAGTTCCAATGGCTAAAGGCACTGTAGCAACAAGAGTGAATCGTTTTTTAGGCATGTGCTTAGTTTGATAGTTTGCCCATGTAAAACCAAAGGTGGATTTGCACCAACATGTAGCCCTACATATATAAATGTCTTAATTCCATTAGGTTTTGACAATCCATCAGTCAGTTTATGGATTTGAGGAAGATTTGATCATCGCTTTCATATGACCAATTTATAGTTTTTATATGAAAGTTTCTGATTGATCAAAATATTATTAAACATTTATGCAGAAAGACACTGCGTCATATGTTGAATGTGGGAAACATAGGATCTATTATTCATTGATATTGATTTTTTTCAAGTAGTGTTTGCAATGGACCAAGTCAGCAATTGATAACAATCTAAGTCTAACGTCAATCATAGAGGAGATGGTGTATTATGATGTAACCGTCTGCAAGATGATTCATTTTGCACTCTGTATTACATATCTTAACATCATGTTGCATATTTTCAATTTCTCTGCTGCTAATGTATCAATGTATAACTTTCGAGAGGTTGCAGTGTAACACTGTTTGTTCAACCCTTGATTGTGATCTTCTGTGCTTTATAACATCTTTTTTTTTCATGAAATGGAGCCCTAACTTTGCCCTTGGCTATTCTTTTGCATAATTTACATGATAGAAATAGTTAAGTTCTTAAAAAAAAGAAATAGTTAAGTTCATGCTACTTGTTATCAAATAAGTACAAGAAAACATTACTTCAAAGTAAACAACAAATGTATAAACAAATACACAAAAATATTAACAAAGGACAAATAATTCTTATTTCCAATGCTAGAGAGAATTGTGAATTTAAACAAATCTGGTTTTCCTTGGTTTATATTGTAGTGCTTCATTGCCCACAAAAAGTATAGTACCCTCTGTCCGGATGATACATAATGGTTGACAATGTGTCGGCCATCCACTTTATTAACACGTTAAAAGTTTAAATAGCTATCATGTACAAGTAGCCATAGAAAAATTAAAGTTAATACATCCTTTCTTTAGAGTTGCCTTTAATCTATTTTCATTTTGACAGGTGTGATTGAAAAAGATGGTTCTTAAAGTGCATGCGGTTTCAGGTAGTAAATGTTTTAATGCACATGCACATAAGAAGACAACCAATCATATCACTCTTCATCCCTGTGGATCATCTTTGAATTTTAGAGGTCTGTCACGTCAAAGAAAAGAGAATTTTCCATTAAAAGTTACGTTCATATATATTTTAATAAATAAGCTTATGCATTTTGTTCTAGCACTGGATCGAACCAAAGTTCTCAATTATTATTTCTGCTAAAAAAAAAGTTCTCAATTATTCTGATATTTCTTTGAACAAATAACTTTTAAAGAAATCTCCTAAAAAACTTTTAAAGAAACAATCTAAAGCTTATCCAAGAATTTTTGCATCAATATAAAGAATTTTGTAGTGGGAGTTGATTATGTATACACCTAATTTTCCAATTTGCATGTTTTCTATGGATCTTGTATCACTAGGCTGGTTTGGAAAAATGGACTAATCTGAATGTATTGCATTGAAAAATAAAGAAAATAAAGTAGTAAAAAGAAATGAATTTAGCTGGACTAAATCACGCCTAATTATTATTAAGATTGCTCTGGTGTTACCTTTTTCTACAAATCAAGATGTGGAGAGAACAACTTGCTTGTGTGTTTCCTGAAATTTTGTTACCAATGGATGAGAAAATGGAATGATCTTTTGTTATAGGCTGCTAGAGTTGCAAGCTGTAGTCATCATGTTAATTAAATGTACTGGGGTACTATGTCTTCTGTAGGAGGTACCTCACTGCAACCCTTGGTGGTACCTGCGTTTTCCTTGAGTGAAAAATATGGCAATCTTAGGTATGGCAATCTGGCGTTGGATGCAAAGGTGCAACCTAGAAAGTTTGTTTCTGCAGCATTGAAGCCCCTCTCAAACTACCCTAAGATGACCACTAAGCCAAATTGGTTATGGAGGGCTTTGGCCTGTTTCCCCTATCTCATGCCTCTCCACAAGCTATGGCTGTATGCGGATGCATCCTACCGCCTTCATTTTCTCTTGGAGGACTGGGAATTCGTGGTTAATCCCTTCATTGATACTATGATGCTATCATCTGGCTGGTCCTTGATGTTCCTCTACAGCGCTGTCTACTTTTTTGTGGTGAGAAGGAAGGAATGGCCGCACTTCTTGCGTTTTCATGTTATTATGGCTATGCTTCTCGACAATGCCATGGAGATCATGGCAATTACATGTAGGTGGTGGCCTAAAACAGTGTACCGCGGAAGATTTGGAATGCACTTTTGGATCGCCATCGCATTGGCTCAGTTGTATACAGTCGTTGAATGCATGCGGTGTGCTCTCATGGGCAAGTATGCTGATGTCCCATTTGTGTCTGATGCAGCATATATTCAGTCTGATCCAGAAATGCGGTGAACTGACTCAACCTGTTTTTTTTTCTCCTTTCGAAACTCATGTTGAAAATTTTGTGAGGCACATAGGCAGCCATCAGATATTAATTAACCGTAGGAAGGAACTATAGCCATACTTTGTGGGTCTTTCAGACGAAGGCGTTCCCATGTAAGCAAATGGTTTACATGTTGCTGGCTCACCTGTCAAGATGCCGGATGCTGTATTTCAGTCATCCTTCTGTCGCTGCAGTTTGATGTTTCATATAGCTGAATATCCTTGTGCATGTTGAAGGGGCAAGTTGAGAAATGGTTCATAAATAAAAAATAACGATCTAGAAAAAAGAAACTCAGAACTAATTGTTTCGCATTCTTGTTGGACAGCCAAATAAATAATAGTCATACTTTTCTATCGATATCTGTCATCACTATACTTATTTTCTACCTTCTTTTCGGTTATTAGATTGCAGACAGATGATGCTATTTCCTCCTCTTTTGTGCTTGTTTTTTTTTCTGACAATTTAAAAGTTGTGAATGCCTCAAGCGACTTTCGCTCGAGAACTGGATTGTGTTTCGTTTCAGCTATTTTAGGACTTTGTAATATGAAAAAAGTTCTAAAAGTTTCTTATGCTACTGGCTTCTTGTTTTCTTCGAGCTTATTGTTAGTTTGCACCCTAAGTAAACATTTTGCAATCACGTTCATGATATTGGGGTTAATTACATGCATGTATGACAGAAGAAAAAGGAGACGACAATATATATCTATTAGAAATTTCGAATATTCTCACTGAAGTACCCAAATGTTTGACATGTGGACATAGTCTAATCAATAAAATGCGATGACGAAAAAATAAATACTGAATAACAATTTTATTAACTATTTTTGAAATTAAATTTTTGTTACCATACCCAATCGGAAAAGGATGGTATCTAAACACATCTCAAGTAATTGTAGTAAAATCTGACATGTTGACCCTTTGGCTTTTTCGGCGATATGCACATATCTAAGTAATTGTCGTTCTGTCAGACCATAATGAAAACACAATTTCTGTTTTTCTTCTAGACGAATACGATATTGCGATTTTTTTCAAGAACGCAATTGGTTTTTAAGATCACTTACGGATTTAGGTCTTTTACTAGTTAGTCCTGGTAAAGCCCCCAGGCGGCGTATTTTTTTGAAACGAGGTCCTCGGTAACGAGACATAAAGACTCCTTTTTTATTTTATTGAAATTTTATTTTTCAGAGAAAAATCTAAATTAAGATTGAACTAAAGGATAAACAAAATAAAGCTAAATCTACCGAGGTATTATAATATAAATAAATGCTAAAAGTAGAATAAAATAAATTGTATCAATATCCAGATTTTTGTATATATTTTTTTATATATAAAAAGTTGATAGCAAGTTGAGGCTCCATTTTATGATTTGTTCCGTAGAGATCTAATTATCCCAATCCGTTTTTTATTCATAATTGTAAGTTACCATAACATAATAGATATATCAGTGATCCAACATTTGGAGAAAAGAATAGGAAAGATTATCTATCATGGAAAAATCAATAGAGAAAAAGTCGGCTATCGGAGTCGAATCGATGACCATCGCATTACAAATGCGATGCTCTAACCTCTGAGTTAAGCGGGCATACATAACATGTAATAGTATATAGGAATTGAGCAGACTACCATATCGTAGCTATTAGCCGACTTTAATTTAAATAAATTTCATATCAACTATATTTCATATCAATTATACTAAATATATATATTTATTTAATAATATGACCTAGAACCGTATAATTCTTTAATAATAATAATAATAATAATATGACCTAGAACCATATAGTTCATAGTTCTATAGTTCTTAATAATATATAATGACTAGTCTAATAATGATAATGACTAATTATTAAATTAGTAAATATGAGTACGTATATGAGTATATAAATAGAATTCTATTTTTCTAATAGAATAGAAACTAATAGAAATATATTACTAATAACTAATAACTATATAAATTATAATAGATTAATTAAAAAATTATATAATTAAATAGATTAAAAGATTCAAATTTTGGATTCTCTAATTAGAAATTAGATTTCTTTCTTTTCTCAATTATTGATGATAATATCAAATCAAATTGGAAATTTTTATTAGAAAAAACCTAATTATTTCTTATCTTAAAAATCTTAAAAATTGGTTCTTTAATTAATTTAAATATTATATCATTTCTAATTCTATTATAGCTATACTATAGCTATAGTATAGCGGATTATTATAGCAAATCCGTCCTAAGAAAAGATAAAGAAAGATACAATCCAAATTTGAATGAGACATTCTTCGGGTTTGATTCGAACAAGGAGGAGATATGACGAAAAAAAGAAGAATAAATATCGACCGTTCTACTATTCCGAATTGCACTGTAAAAATGAAAGGTAGGAAGAAACATATATATGTGGGATATCTCTATCCATATTGAATTGCAAATACATCAATGATAGAATCATTTCTGATTGAAACAAAATTTATCCACTAGAGATGAACTGATTGAGGAGAGCCAAAAGAATCAAATGACAGCATACACTTTTCTTTCCATATAAAAATAATTATCTAATGAATTCAATCAAGGGCTCCAAGTCCAAAATAAATGAAAGAAATGGATGGAATTCCAACGGGATCCTAGTATCAAAGGGGGATATGGCGAAATTGGTAGACGCTACGGACTTGATTGGATTGAGCCTTGGTATGGAAACCTGCTAAGTGATAACTTCCAAATTCAGAGAAACCCGAGAATTAAAAAATGGGCAATCCTGAGCCAAGTCCTTATTGTTTTTGTTGAGAAAATAGGGGTTTATATTATAAACTAGAATAAAACACGAAATGGGATAGGTGTAGAGACTCAATGGAAGTTGTTCTAACGAATAGAGTTGACTACGTTTCTTTGGTAACAGGAATCTCTATCGAAATTATAGAAAGGATGGTCCTATATACCTAATATTGAAAACCTAGACTAAATAAAGTCCGATTACAAGAGGGAGAAAGAGGCTAAGGCGGACACTTGACGAACTAATAGAGCAAGATTTATTAGTAAATAATATACCGAAAGATTTGATTACTAATAGAGCGGAATGACGTCGTATGATCCATGTAGCCGACCCCACCTGATGGGATAATGCTTTGTTGTTGTTGTTAAGCATCCATAAAAAGTAAACATAATTATATTTTATTTTATATTCACGTAAATAGGAAGTAAAAAACATAACATATTGTAATTCTATAGAAAAAATAACAAATAGTAAATTTTGAATAAACTTTTAAACATCCACCTTCGTAGGTTCAACTCATGTTAAATTAACCTTCCATCAATCAATCCCTAATTAACAATTGAAATGCTAATTTTTCGCTTCTCATCTGATTTAATTTTTACGCAATAATAATTATATGCACTGATTATTACTAAAATTATTTTATCAAATATTTTATTTAGTAGTTTACTCATTATTGAGTTCAAAATAGTTTTCGCCAAACACACCTGGGGAAACGGTTCCTCTCGATCAAACGGCCATGACGTCCTCTCCTTCGTCCATTGATGAACTGACGTTTAAATGAGCCAAGTCCATTTAGATCACGTAAATTATAAAATATTTTTTTGTCTGATAAAATGACAATGATAATAATATTTTAAAATGACAATAATATCGTCCATTTAGAATTATGAGTTATTTCTTCAAACCATCCTTAAACTATTACGATTTTTCAGATTTAATTTCAAACTACGAATTTCATTTTTTGAGTCCCTAAACTATTACGATTTTTTTAATTTGATCCTTCCGTTGACTTCTCGATTATCTTTTATTTTTCGCATTTGTGAAAAGCCATTTTATACCCCTGTAGTGCTAGTCTATTTTTACATAAAATAATATATAATAAAAAATATAAAAAAATAATTAAAAAATGAGAAAAAATGAGGACGACGTCCCGTGTCACCGGAGGGGGGGGGGGGGGGGGGGGCGCTGTCCGTCATCGACGCAGAGGGGAGCGGCGACCCCGCCTTGCGGAAAGTGCTCGTCGGCGATTTTTTTCTTCTATTTTTCTAATTACTTTTTATATTCATTATTATATATTATTTTATGTAAAAATAAACTAACACTTAAGACATGTGATATAATGGATTTTTCACAAATATGAAAAATCAAACCGAGAAGTCGACGGAATTGGACGGAAGGATCGAATTGGAAAAATCGTGATAATTTAGGAACTCAAAAAACGAAGTTCGTAATTTAAAATTATGTCTGAAAAATCATGATAGTTTAGGAGTGATTTGAGGAAATAATCCTAGAATTTTTAATAAACAAATTATATTCTAAGTTACAAATTTATAATAAGTAAAAAAATTAAACCCCACTTATTTATTAAATTTAAGAAGCTGAAGTTTTATTTATTAATAAACAATTATAATAATATTTTAGTATATAATTAACTTATGTCTTCAATATTATTAATCATATATGCTGATTTATAAGTTAATAAGTTAGCTAAATTTATTTAAATTTTGAAAAAAAAACCAAACTTTCAATTGTGATATCACCTGTTTATGAATTGAGTCGAGAAAAGGGCAAAATGGTTCAAATAAGGAGTGCCAATATATATATTTTCAAAATTTAAATAAATTTAGCTAACTTATTAACTTATAAATCAGCATATATATATATATATATTATTTTTTAAATATATGTGAGCTGCTTCGCGATCTCGACCCAACAAGTGACCAAGACGCCTAAAAGGGCGGACTTCTGCTTCATTTGTCTCGTCTTCCTTACTGCGGCCGTCGCCGCCGCCGCAGGCAACAAACTACAAGCGACACCGATAACAGGGGGAACAGTAATGGCGTTATCTCGACTGCACACGCTACGACGCCTACCCCTCTCGTTTCAGTCCCTTCGCTTCTCTCCGTTCTCGTGAGCAGCTATTCTCTACTGCTTTTTTTGTTATTCTCTGGGTAAATATATCGAACGTGACGCATATTTCCTGGGTTTCCCATTTCTTCAGAACTCCATGCCTTCCAAATTACCTCAGCGACGTTGGAGCCCAGGGCAAGTTTCCGCTTCAATCCATTCTAGCATATTGGGAATGCTCCCGGTGATCAATTAACGTTTCCTTGTTCTTTATTCGTTGTATCGATCAGGATTCGGGCGGAGAAGCATTGTGAGTTCTTCGTGGACGATTAGTAGCATTCTTGGCAAAGAAGCGGATTACATGGCATTGCGGAAATCGGTTATGGTGTGTGTGTGGATAATTTTAACGCATCATTGCGTTTTAAGTCTCTCTCTGCGAAAGTCTTTTGTTACCTTTTGCAGGTGGCGGAGTTGATGATCCATGTAGATGGTTCAAGGTCGATGTCCAGCATGAAAGTTCCAGCCGGTGCGCGGCAGGTTAAGTTGTAAAGATAGTGCTTCCTGTTTCTTACTGGACCTTTCTGCTTTGGATATTTCTTTCTCAGTTAAAGTGTGCTTGAACGAAATATGTACTTGGTAAAGATGTTAGACAGTGATTTCAACCTAAAGTTTACCCTTTACTTTTTGTGGTGATAGAACTATACCTCTCCATAGCAAAAATTTTGACCTGGGAACACATTGTCTATACAGTAATGGGACTAGACATTCGTTTGAAACCTTTAGAGCATGGCAGCATGACGATCAAAAGGGAGATGACAATGTTGCTAGTATTGACATCCAAGAATTAAGTGTTCTCCCCCCAAAACAAGGCCCCTTTTTGGAAATTTCAGTGAAATTAGACATCCAGAATTCTGTACTTCTTGAACTCTATGAAGAATCCAAACTGATAATACTACAAATGAGATGGAGAAAAGGACAATGGCATGCATATGGGCTCCAACCATCTAGTCTTAAGTTTACGTTGTAAGACGTGTTGTATCTTTGAAATGCAATTGTTTACAATACCTCCTAGTTATGCTTCTGCTAGGATGTGTTTGGTACTTCCAAATAATAGTGTTTTAAGTGTTTAGTGCACTTTCAAATGCCATCTATCTTATAGTGGCCAAAGTTCTTGCAAATCGTCTACGGGTGGTATTGGGCTCCCTTATACATCTGGTCCAATCAACATTCATCTCAGGTCGATCTATAATGGACAGCTTTTCAATGGCAGCCGAAATTATTTTTTTCTGGAGACGAACATGCAAACATGGGTTTATTTGGAAAGTCGACTTCTCCAAGGCATATGATTCCTTAGATTGGTCATTCATATGGAGCTCCCTTCAGCGACGTGGCTTCCCAAACGGTAGGATCTCTTGGATGAAACAGTGTGTATGCACTGTTTCTTTCTCTCCTCTTATTAATGGCGGTCCTGTTGGTGGATGGGTACAACCCCAACGTGGAGTTCGACAGGGGTGTCCGCTGGACCCTATGTTGTTTGTTTTTGCTGCCGATGCTCTGACTAGATGCACACTCTCAGCTTGCAATGAGGGCATTCTCTCTGGTTTTTGCCCAATCCCAAACCAAGGTACACTTGTCCCTTTGTTACAATATGCAGACGATACCTTGTTCTTTATAGAAGGCTCCGAGGTGGCAGCAAGAAGGATTGCTTTACTCATTGACATTTTTGACGACTTTTCGGGCCTTTTCATTAATCATTCCAAGTCATCATTCATACCATTTGGCATGGATCCAGAAGAAGCAAGTCGGTGTTCTCTGGTGCTCCAAACAACTATCTGTAGTCTTCCTCTACCCTACCTCGGATTACAACTCTCGGACAAAAAGTTACTATACAAAGATTGGACTCCAGTTATTGAGCGGGTGGAGAGACGACTAGAAGGATGGAGTTCAAGACTTTTATCGCGTGGTGGTAGGTTGATTTTAGTCCACTCAGTGCTGTCAGCAATTCCTGTGTATTTCATGTCCCTCTTTCAGATGCCTATTGGTGTTTGCAAACGCATTGATGTCTTAAGGAGGAGGTTTTTTTGGAGGCATTCTGGTAGCACAAGTCGGGGTCTACATCTAGTTGCATGGTCAGAAGTGTGTAGGACACAATCAGAGGGTGGGTTGGGTGTCCGAGAGCTTTGAGAGATGAATGATGCACTCTTGTCAAAATGGATATACCGATTATTGAGCCAACAACAAAATCTTTGGTCAGTTATCATACATGCTTGCCATGGTACGTCTCCACTTGACAATAGGACAACATCATCCCAGGGCCATTCGTCTTGCTGGAAGGCCATATTGTCAGTTACCGCAAAGCTTCAACGATTCTTCTCCCCATCCTTAGGATCAGGTACAATGTTTCGCTTCTGGGAGGATGCTTGGGCCTCTTCCACTCCCCTTTCGGTGTCTTTTCCACGATTAGCTGCCTTAGCACAAGATTGATAGTCTACTGTTGCTGATTGTTGGTCAGAATCCTTGCTGTCTAATGGTATTTGGACACCTCTCTTTGTCTCAGCACTATCAGATCAACGAGTAGATGACCTCCTGTGCCTATTAGAGAGGTTGGATGGGTTAGCACCACAATTCCAGACGAGACTCTTGGGTATGGACTGCAGGTCAATTCTCAGTCAATGCTGTATATAAATTGTTGGATGAGGATAATAGGATGAATGATGATGAATTGCGGATGGATTGTAACCTTATCTGGCGACTAAAAATTCCTCTTCGAATTAAAATCTTTGCATGGCTTTTTAGACGTCAACGACTGCCAATTAAAAACCTTATATCACAATGGTACCCTACAATAAGCATCACGTGCACATTGTGCGAGGATAGTGATGAGAACCTGGATCATCTCTTTTTTGGTTGCACTGTGGCAAGGGCTGTATGGAGGGAGGCAGGATGTCACTGGTTGAACACAACTTCAACACATGATTTTTGGAGAACATTTCGATTTGGAGGTCATCAACGAGATATCATCATCTATACATCGAAGCAACAACGAGCAATCCCAATTGCGTTCCTGTGGTCCATATGGTTTCAACGCAATGGAGTCACATTTAGAGGCGAACAAATTTACACTGAAAACGTAGTGGCATTTGCTAAGCATATGGTGCATAGTTGGATGGTGTAATATAACATGCTTTGTGTAATGATATGATCCAATGTAACCTACTTTTGCATCAATAAATTTGGATGGTTGCACCTTTTGGCAACCATCCTTCCCCTTCTCAAAAAAAAAAAAGTGTTTAGTGCTTTGACTTTTTTGAAACACTAGTTTTGCTGTTTGGTAAATACATTTACAAAGAAACGATCAGCATATGAGATAAACATACAACCATTGTGAGAGAGCCCGAAAGAACATTTTGTTTGTTTTGGTGTTTCTAGTTCAGGGAGGTGAGATAGTTTTAGATTCCCATTAGCTTCTCTATCTTACTGGCACTTATTTTTTTTTTCAGAAATATCAACATTATTTTGTAGGTTTCTTGGAAAGATAGTTATGGTTTTAAACTGAATCCTTAGAAGTGCAGAAATTTCTTCTCTTATGAGGTTGAATGCTAAGTTGAAATTTCCCATTGTACAAATTGCAATGTATAGGTCGGGTTGAAGGTAACAATGCTGAGTCCGGGATTTGTTTATGATCCATATGCGCCACGTGAGCCTATTCCATTTTGGAAAAGGTAAGTGACCAATATATATTTTTTTTATCTTCCTTCAATGTAACCACTTTGGCTTCCTAATTTAATTGTGCAAACTACAAAACATAATAGAAGCTTGATAGATGAAAATTTATTTCATAATCAATAAGAAATGTCAATAAAGTAAGTGTTGAAGGTTTCCCTTGAGAAATATGCATATATACATTGAAATTCGATCGCTAAAAAAAATAAATTGAAATTCGTGGAGAATATATTTTTACAGAAATATTACAAGAGTGAACTCGAAGTATGTTATATATTTATATATTCCCCAAAGGAAAGGTAACCGATTTCTCTAGATGAACCAATTTTTTACCGTAGCTAAGGGAAATGCTTAAAAAGATTGAAACCTAGGGCACCAATTTCCTTCAGTACAAATCATCAACTAGCATATTTACCCCAGATCTGTTTATGCCTTTAGCAAGGTCCAATAACCCATGCTTTCTTTATAACATTTTTTGAAAGGGAATGTTTTATTTATTTATATCTGCACATTTCCAATTCATCTTTCTTATTATTTTTTACCTACATACAATATCCATATTGCCTATGAAGCTTTTTTCCCTTTTTAACTCCTTTGTCCATTTGTTACTCCTCTATTCGCAATATCTTGGAATCAATCTCACAGAAAATATATTATATTGTGATTATGCCACAATAATGTTTAATTGTTTATATCGACATAAAAAAGTACAGCTTGTGGAAGAAACTCAAGCCTGCATACATTCTCTCCTATATTTATGAAACTCAGAGATACTGAGATGGTTAGATGCCTTTAAGGCCTTAGGAGGACTTTGTGGGTTGTCTGATATGAGATGACAAAGGAATGAACCCAAAAAGACCTTATGAGATGTATAACTCCAATAGTTGCTTCTTTCTTTCCCTCTAAAGAAAGCTCTCTGGCTATGCACTTACATATGTTTCCGTGCTAACATAGATGGTTTACACCTAGTGGTTGGAGAAGGACAAAAGAAGATTTACTTTTGGAGGTAATTTATATTGGCATGCAATTCAATACTGCTTTCACTTATTTCAAGTTCTTTTTAATGAAGTTTTTTCTTTCTTTTAACTAAGTTGATGTACCAATTTTCTTTTCAATATGCATTAATACTTCTTTTAACTGTTATCGGATTGGCCACAACTTGTGGGATGTAAGATGAGAATATTTGTGGGTTGTGTATAGAAAGTTAAATAGCTACATGAGGGGCCATGTTTAAATGTGAGTTTGCATTGACTTTGAGATGGTAGAACATGACATGTGGCATTAGTCTAGTATATAGTACTTTTTGAGAATTTCTTAATTTTTTTTGAGAGTTAATGGACTGGATGACTTTTTCCTTCAAAAAGAAAAAGAAAAACAGGATGATTGTTAATCTCTAGTGGTCATCTTTTTCTTCCCAAAAATGATATGAACTGCCTGTTTTCGACTAACAGAAAAATGCACTGAAAAGGCAATATCATCATTGTTGGTTCCTTATAGATCATGTTTGAGTAATTTTCAAGATTGGTACCAAACTTTGATGTTGATCCCAAGTTAGTACCCTAACTTTGTAAAGTAACAAATTGGTCCCTCAACTATTTAAACATTTCAAATTTAGTCCCTTTCACATATTAATCATTTTTAGTACATATTAGATAATAACTTTCAATCATAAGTGATAATTTTATATTTATTATGATAATAAATAACAACTATTTACATTTATATACTATATTATATTAAAATTAAAATTTCATCATGGCACATGTCATTATCTCATATTTTTATGGAAAAAATGTACATAGATATTTTTCTCTTAATCAAAACACAATTATAAAAAAATTTCTATAAAAACATATTAAAAATAAAAATCTGTATTTACATATTATACTAAATGAGAGTAGTCTAATGCAACATATGTTATCAAATTTTTTTTAAAAAAATAAAGTTGCTCTTTATAGTTAAAAAATGTTAAATTATATAAAAAAATTAAGAAATTACATATGCTATAAATTATTCTATCACAAATCATTTAAAATTTAAGATTACCGTGTAATATGTCACTAAAAATGATTAATATGTGAAAGGGACTAAATTTGAAATGTTTAAGTAGTTGAGGGATCAATTTGTTACTTTACAAAGTTGAGGTACTAACTTGGGATCATCATCAAAGTTTGGGTACCAATCTTGAAAATTACTCGATCATGTTTTGGGTATATACATTATGCTAACCTTCGCACCATTTGGACTATTTCAGTTTTATATGTCAGTTGACATTTTCTTTGGTGTTAAGCTGCTGAAATAATCATGGCTCAATCTATATTAAATCCTGTGAACTGTAAATGTTTTCAACTTTCATGAAAAAACAAAAAGTTTCAACCTTGGAAAAGTGTTTAGGATCCATGTTTTAACATAAATTAGACCCATGAACGAGTGGTATAAAAGAAACATTCAAAATCACTAGCATCCTTAGGTTTGTCTTTGTGTTGTAGATGAAGAGTGCTTATGCAATCAGCAGGTTGCGGAAGGTAGCTGGGTATTCAAAAAAGCTTTTCTACCAGCGTGCTTTACAGTTGTACAAGGAGGTATATAATCTTGTCATTTGCTTTCCATCTTTCTGCCATGTTCTTAATCCCAAAGATGTCTTGCATTTTAAGTTGATAAAGAAGAGACCATGGCGATGAATTTCTAACTATTAGAATTATTGTTTTCAAAAACTCAAATAGTATAATTGCGTAATGAAATCCTAGGACCTTGTTTGGTTGGAGAATCAGGAGGCGTATAGAGTTTTATTCTATCTTATTCTACCAAGCAGGTGATTATTCTGTAGTAATGATGAGGGGGGAAGTTGCATTTAAAAAAGGTATACTCATGCACAGCGTTAAGAGAAAGTTCTGGTTGAATTGTTTATTCTTGATTCAAACTTCAAAAAATAATCATTCCACCAGAATAAATACTCTTTACCATCAATAATTATCTACAAACTAACTGCGGTAGGCAGACCTGGGGTCTGTGTCCTTGGTGGATCAGCAACGCCTTTCGATTATGGGATGATTTTGTGGCTCTTGTCAAATGTTTTCAATGCTTGTTTCGGCTGTGGCCTCAATTGGGATGCAAGAGTGAGGGTGGTTTTCTGTGCAACCAGTTTTCTATGCCTGTTTACTATGCCTTAATTGGGATGCAAGAGTGAGGGGGGCTTCAGATAGTGAAGTTTTTTTCGATTTGGTGTGGCGCGAGGCTGTCATTTTCTTTTCTTGGCCTTTTGCTGACCTCTCTATCAAACTTTCTTGTAACTCCTACTATTATTAATGGAACTTTTGGATGACTACCATCTTGCTAGTCATCCTTTCCCGTTTCAAAAATAATTATCTACAAACTCTCTCAAAAAAAAAAATTTACAAACCAAACACCACGTAAAGAAGCCTAGATTTTGGCGAATCAAGATGATTCATACATAAGTGGGAGGTAGGCATTGATGGTTCCAAAATGGTATTCATTATTTCTAATTTTCCTTTCAAAAAAGAATTTCTGGTATTGCCTTCGTCAAATAGAAACTTAACAATGGATGATTCAAATTTACGAGGATCATGGGATAGTGATGGAAATCTAAGCTTGATTACTCTAAAACACTAATTAGTTATCCAGTAATGAGAAATGCACCAAAACCAATATTCATTAATCGAAGCTATGTTCCAAAGGAACCATACGAGAGTATTTATAGGGTTCTATACATCTTTCTACAAAATACCAGGTAACCTACTAGAAGGCAAATCAAATGAAAGAAATATGATACAAGAAAAAACTAAATTATTGGATTATATTGAAGGTCCACAACTGAAGATTATTTATTAGGAGGGAAGGACTTATAATCTTATTTTTGTTCTACATCAATGACATAGTCAAATTTATTAATTATACTGTATGGTATAGTCAAACTTATTAAGTAACCTTAAAAAAATCCTTCAATATAATCCTTCTAAAAACAAAGTGACCTTAAAAAATAGGTTATTATGACTTTATGTAATACTTTTGGACTTTACAATAATTTTAGTTTTCGTCAATTTGTATTGTGATTTGTCCCATAGATACAACATTTGCCTTCATGATGCCGTTGATCCATAGTCCATGCTGATAATTTGAAGGCCAAATGGATGAGAAGAGACAAGCAAGTGGAAATATCTTGGTTTTTAGTTTAAAAAAATGAGTTTACATCATTCTTCATGCTTATCTGTTTTTTTTAAATGGATAGCATTGTAGGTAACATATCCCTTTTTAGGAGAGAACAGGGTGATGGGCAGTTTCTTTTTGCAGGGTATCCACTAACCATCGGCTCTTATTCCTTTTTTCTACTTTGCTTGGACTTTCTATACATAGTTGTAAATTATCTGTTTCTTTAGACCATAATACAAAGTGAATTGCGACCTAAATTTGGTTGTCATCCTTCCACTTCTCAAAAAGATTTTTTTTTTGCTTAATAAGATATGACATTTCAATGCTTTCTTAGACTTTGTTCAAAAGATTATTCATTTTTTCAATCTCATTTCAGATTAACATCCTAATGGCAAATGGAGATACGTCATCTTTGCGGAAAGTTGCTACAGAGAAGATGTATTCTGTAAGTTTATTTGGCAACGCCAACTTCTAGAATCATATGATTCACATATCATTTTGTCTGTAAGTTGTTTGTTTTATTTTCTTAATCTGTTTTCTCTCTTAAAGACTCTGAAGAATGAGCTCAAGAAAAGGGAGTCTATGTGGGGTTCTGTCTATTGGGAATTGGTTGAGCCTGTTGTTAGCATACGAACTTTACGAGCTCGAATGGTATGATTGATTTTCTTCTTGCCTCTGTCCTTCAACAATTTAATGAGATTCTTTTGTGCATTGAGCTATAGGTGGATGTTACCTTTACACAGGACCCAGAGAGGGTGTCCTATAAACATTTTAGTTTATGCAGTAGCAAAATGTACAAAGCTGACTTTTCTCTGCTCGCATGCATGAAGTAATTTGGCACTATTATTTACTTGTGTTTTCCTTGCAGATTGCATTAGATAAAAATGATCTTGATAAGGCTTTCATACAACTCACACTTGAAATCATCTCAAAGCAGGTGATATGCTTGAAACTTTAATATACTGTGCTAATGCTAGCTTTTGTGTTCTTCATATTTTCCCATCTTCATATTTTGTCATGATATTGGAATGGAAGTTGATTTATGTTGCTTGTCTTCTTAATTTAGGTGAAGACTTAGGACAATATTTGTTTTGGGGGAAGTGTAAAAGCTAGTTTATGGTCATTTATTATTGATGTCATACAGAAAGCTGTGATGATGGTGGGTAATTGCATGGGAACCTTTCCTACCGGGGAAGATAAATCTTCCGAAAGAAAATGAAGTCTTTTAGTTGACTAGTTCCATTGAGGCTAAAAGACGAAATTAATTCATTTTAAACTTGCAAAGTGCCTTTGTTTTCTCACTGAGTATGGTTTCCGTCTGCATCCTCAAGTCACAAATCATTTGCAAATAAAAGGATGTAAGGAACGAATTACATTACTTCTTGAATTGGTTATCTGTATCTATAAACTCATCCAATAATGAAGGTGACTTTCTTGAAACCTCATTTCAAAGAGTTTGTATATCCCAAAATGTTCCAGTGTGTTGTGTTTGTAAGTTGACTGCCATTGGGTTTCCAGTTCCATTTTAATTTATATTGTCTGTTTGTGTTATCCTCTTTGAATATTGGCATTTGAATGCATGAAATATTCATGCACTTTGAATTTTGGCATTTTCTGTTTCTTCAATGTGCATCACTATTTCTTTTCTGAGAGGAATGTGTATCAAATTTGGTCAAGGCTTCGTTAGTTTTGGGTCCTCTATAGTTGTAAAGGTCCTACATTATTTGTTATTTTCTTCTCTACTCCATAATTTTGACACTTCTTTTATATTCTAGAAATTTGAGGCTTATGATGCAAAAGGCGCTGTTGTGGCGGGGGACAAACTAAAAGAGGTGCAACAATCTTATCTTGTTTGATGTTAAATGTTTAGTTATCAAAGCTTCTGATAATGATGTCAGCGTATATTGATACAAAACTTGTTTAATCTTATTTTTTTTTTCAAATTATGCTCTTTCAATGTAGCCGACCCATGTAGCCGAATCTCATGAACATGGATCAGGCGTCGTATGATCCATGTAGCCGACCCCACCTAGTGGGATAAGGCTTTGTTGTTGTTGTTGTATGCTCTTTCAATGTAGCAAATGCGTCAACTCTGCTTTCAAGACTGCCTCAAGGTTCTGTGATCAGTTATCTTCAGTGCCTAATCTGTGGCAAGGCTTAATAGGCAGTATTCTGCCTATGACTTGCGGATTACTCTACCATCCCAATTAGGGAAACCAAATAGACAATAAACTTAAAAAGTTCCATCCAGCCACCCTCTTACCCTTCAAAATGCCTAAAAATCATAAACCTTATTCTAGATGTTAGTGCCTAGATCTTGAAGTAGTTAATAAGACTACTTTTGTTACTTAACCTGTATAATAACCATAAGAAGACTGATTTCATTCACTGGGAGATTGTCTCAACTCAATTGTTTGAAGTCTGAAACTCTTGTGATTCCAATCTCTGGGCACGTATGTTATCCCACTTATATGCATTAGGCCAACTTCTAGACCGTCCTAGGACATGATATATGTTTCAATGGTCGGCTAATAACAGAATATTTTGGAGAAGTGTGACTCGTCCTTGATCTTAACCTAATATTTCTTTATTTGTCCTGGTATAAAATTATGGGCAGAATACGTGTAGCACATGAGTCGTCATGTAGACATTGAAAACATTTCATATAAGATGTGAGTCTTAGAGTGCATATTGTCATCTCCGTACTATTCTCAACTCTTTCCAACAAAAAAGTATACACTCAGTACAAAAGGTGTACCTTCCTGACACAGAAAATTGCATACCATGAGTGGCATTTCTTGTTCTTGTATCTATCGTAAGATTGTTTCAATTTTTTTGAGAAAAAGAAGGATGGCTACCTCATTGTTGGTGCCATCCACAATTTTTTTTACCTCATCTTTTCAACTTTTGGCTTCCCTGTATATGTAGAATTTCCTAGATTATGCTACATAGTTATTCAAATATAACCGGTCTACTCTCTCTCTATATACACACACACATATATATAGAAAACCAGTCTGGCACCTCATGTCCTTCTCCCTAACACACTCTCCAGATAATTGCACCAGTTCATCTTCTCCCTCATATATATACAACAACAACAACAAAGCCTTATCCCACTAGGTGGGGTCGGCTACATGGATCATACGACGTCATTCCGCTATATTCGTTGATCCATGTTCATAAGATTCGACAGGGTTTTACGCTGGCTGTCGGGGCCTAACACGGCTCCCTCATATATATACAAATATAAAAAAATATCTTTCAGAAGTGAAACAGAGAATTTGATGACTTTCTTTTTCCATGGCCTTTCTTGGAAATTTGATGGAATGTATAAGACTATACGTGCAGCTTACGTCAAACAAATCCATGGAATGTGTGAAGAAGAGTGATATCATTGAATGATGTAACCTTTACATTTGACTGTTGTGGCAGAAATGGATGCTTTATTGACACATCATGATTTGCTGATTCAGGTACTTGTACGAGATATCTGGGTGCTTGAAAAATCCTTGTTTCACGCTGGAGCAGACTGGCGCCTTTGTGGACGGATATCAGTTTAGGTTTCTCCGTATCCATATTTGACTACCAAAATGATACAATGGCCAAGTACCCATATTCAATTAGAGACAGTGTTGGCTTTCGGATATAGAATGAAGTTAGAATTCAACTTATCCTTTTCTTTTTCAAAGAAAAGTCTTGGCTGCTCAGGATTTCCGGAAAAAAGGAAAGCCAAGAAAGTGAACTGATCCTGTTAAACTTGTGTATTTCAAAATTTCAAGTATCGTTGGTTTGCCGATGTTCAGGGGGCACTTCAATTTTCTTTTTCTAAGTAGAGGAAATAAGATGATTAGGTGGAGAAAACACCTGCGCTTCTATGTACAAGATATCTTGTGTATAGTTAATGATTCCTGTTTCGAGCAGTGGAATCTGAGTTTGTTTTCTTTGCTGTTGCTCTCGTTTGTTGAATGTCTTATGAAATACATCGGTTTCCTTGGCCTATTTTAATGCTTTTTTTTTTACTTCACTGTTAATATTTTGTGTTCACCTATTTTAATGTTAAAGTAGTGAAAGAAAGGAGATGTGAAAGCATATATATATATATATTTATTTCGAGGCATTAAACGAACTTTAAAGGATAAAATTTTCAATTATTCCATGGTCTTTTAATTTAAGAGTTAACTGAAGTAAATGGCCGGATGAATTGATATTCTTTTTAACAGAAAATGTGAAAAAGTAAATGATCGATTTTTAGTTAATAGTAAAATAGTTCCTTTTCCATGCGTTCAGCTTCAGAACCACGGAAGCGCACACAAAAATAAAAAATCGACTGGGAATTCAAGAAACGAAGCTGTCGGTACCCTCACGGAGCGGTGACGCGACCAGATATTAGCACATAGACGGGATTAGCAATATAATTCTTTGATGGGCCGGCCCACTTTAATTTCAAGGGGCAATCGAACCTGTTGCAGTCACCCACCGTGTAGTTACCTTCTCGGTCTTTCGGCCTCAAAAACGTCAAAACATAAAATTCGAGTGCAAATTGCAGAATCGAAGCGGTTGGTAAGCTCACTCTCGGTGACCGGACCAAAGAGACATATGGACCCAACTAAATAGCTCACACTTCATAATAGTCCGGCCCGTTTCAATTTTCCGGCCTTTTTAAACGGAGTGGTGGTCACCCCGTGGGCCGTTTCAGTTTTCTCGGCCCGTATAAATCTATGCGAAATATAATTTACTTATTTAGTAAAAGAAAACGTATACTAATCTGGAATGACCGGCCTTCTCTCTCTCTCTCTCTCTATATATATATTTTATAGGTGAATATTGTGCATCAGAAATCAGAGTGAGATCGACGTCCCAACTCCCAAGTCTGTTATTGATCTTAAGTTCTATTAAGCGCATATTTAGTTGTTAAACCAGCCAGCAATGCGGAATTTGTTATTGATCGATGCGAGTTCTATTACATAAACATAAAACTAGTTGTTAATCTTTGGGAGCCCACGAGTTTTTCATCTCGCTGACTGGTGCACATTGTTGCATCTTATAGAAGGCAGATACTATTTATGGATGATTGTTTTGGTGCTTAAAAGATATTTGTATTAGTCCCCCAACTTATAGAAAGCAGATACTATGCGGTCGCCCCCCTCTGAGCTCGTCGGAGTTCGAGCTCTCGTGTTGGAGAGAGAGAGGGGACCGCTCCCCTCCCTCTCTCTCCTAATTTTTTTTTTATTTTTAAATTTTTTTAATGATGTGAAAACTTCATCTATTTTTATTATTTTTTTAAATTTTTATAATGACGTGGCGAACATAAAATGATGTGAAGGAGAGAAAAAATCCGTCACGTAAGCAAGACAATCGAAAAATCCACTATCATCGATCAAGAGGATTAAGCGTGCAAGAAAATGAAAGATAAATGACGTTCTGATTATAAAATAAAGTTGGAGGATCAATTGAAAATTGACGCAAAATTAAGAGATCATTCGTGTAATTTAACCCCTGCTACCTGTGACACGAACATACACTTTGACTTGCAAGCGATATTGTAAGAAATATCTTCCATGCATCAGAATTGAAATTTCTGGAGAACGTTATATTTGTCACATCAGGTACATCCACACACGTACACTATACAATTTCCCTTCGGGACACCTTCAAATATAACCCACACATGACTCACAAATGGAAACAAACATTTGCTTGCGCCTTTCCAGGGAAAAAAAGAGAGGATAAAATGGCTTCAAAAACCGTTTCAAGAATAAAAATGCACAGGACACAACTAGATATGATGACAAATGTTCTCACGAATAAAGCTATAAAACGTTATTTCTAATAAGTAAATCTTATGCACAGCCAGGGAGATTTAGCTTCGAGCTCTTGATAAATGCGACAGTCTTTGTATTTCATTGATTATTATTTCTTTTTCCTCCTCGAATTGTTCATCTTCGCCTATGACAAGAAAGACAAATGCTACAGTCAGCCACTGAGAGAAATAGAAAAGGCTGTGTGAAAGTTAATTATCACAATAATTTATATAACATGGAAATTTACTTGGCTCTTCCAATCTTGTCATATGCCAAAATATCAAACCGTCAATCTTTTGAAATAAAATATAAGGACAACAGAATAATGTTTTTATGATAGAATAAGTAAAGAAGAAAGCATTTCTTCTAGCTGGTTCGAGTTGTTTTACAAGCGAGCACACCAAATAATAGATCTTGGGTTAAAGCAGACCAAATAATTCCGATCAAGGGGCGAGTGAGCTCTTTTACATGGTTTTCTTTTTGGCACACATTCAATTTCTTAAATATTAGTCAGTATCAAACTTGACTGAATATAAGGTCACCTCCCAAAGATCGATTGCCATTGATTGGGCATAGATTGCCTTGACCAAGCACACCGAATCAACTAAGAGAGAGTATCATGGATGCCTGAAGAAGTTATAAAACCAGTATTCTTAAAAAGTTGATGACAAGTCAAGAAATGATCACAACTTGTATGATTGACAACATGCAGTGAGAAGTGGAAAAAAAAACAATGATGATGACAAAAGTGCATAAAGGGCTAGTGGCATTAGAGAGATGAATAACAGATGACACTATAAGAACACTGGTAATGAGTAATCACAAAATGGTAGACGTAACTTTCCATGATAGACATGAAAAGCTGAACAACTACAAAGACAGTTCCAGTTGACAGCTGTCAGGATAGAAAGTCTTCTTAACATGTTGGTGGAATATATGTTTGCAAATAATTGAAAAATCAGAATGAAGAAGATCAATGGCAAACCCACACAGATGGAAAAACAAGCATTCAAGAGTTGCTGGTAACTGCAATGAGCCTGACAGACACCTAGATATGCATGAGTTATGAGTATGAGGCATAACTAGACAACACCCAGATCAGGTCATGGCAGAGCTCTGGGATTGGAAAAGTATGTTGAGATTCAGACTTCGAGCATTGGGACATTGAATAGATGGTGACATGCATAGCTTGGCTTACTTAGATTAGGTCTTGGCAGAGCTCTGGGATTGGAAATGATTGTTAAGATTGTGGACTTTGTTCATTTGGGACAATGACAGTATAGATGGTGATATGCAAGGTGTTTTTTTTGACAAGAGACATTCAAGGTTGGTAAATGAAATCTTAATCAAGATATAAGAGGATTGAAAAATCGAAGATCAATCAAGGATCGTGAAATTTTGTGAAGAAGCTTACAAGAAGTGTAAAGGAAAACCTTTTGGTTGTTGGAAATAGATTAATTAGTATCACACAAGATTGTGAGACATGCGAAACAATTGGCATAAATATAGAAGATGATGAATTGATGACCTTTGTGAGTGCATAGAGTAAGTCTTGGAAGGAGAGGATTGTGATCGAGTATCCACGTTATGGACCGACACATTACAAAAAAGGAGGGATTTTCATTTATTTTGAAATGATTTTCGTCAACCAAAATTTGGCAGAAATTACCTACAAAGCTATTGTGCAGATTCCGGTGAAAATGCCACATTTCGATGTATGGAAAAAAATGAATAATGTGTCTATTCCTACAATTAAAAAACTATATCTACATTGATTGACCTGCATATATGAGTATCAAAATTGTTTGTACTTCAATTCAAGTGAAGTTTCAGTTTAGAGTACTTTATGTCGCCGGAGTGCACCAATCTGATGTGCTACTGCATGTCCAGTGGTCATGTGATAGAAATATTAGTTTAGGTAAATGTGATTTCCAATAAAAAATTGCTATTATGATTGATAAGGTTTTCTATTTCTCCCAACCATTCAAACTTATCTCGATCAAGTAGTTTGGTATCCCCCTCGTATATAGACTTACATATTCGAGTCCTGTCCAGCAATCCTATTGTATTTAGTACACACATTTAAAAGGTCTTTCTGAGAAAAAAAATAAAATGGTTGTTGAGATATGATTTGCATATCTTTCCATATCTTTGCATATCTTTGTAATATTATTCAGGATTAGTATCCCAGATTTTCTAGAATAATATCCCAAATATTTTAGGATAATATCCCTGATATAATGGAGTAATATTCTAGCATATTCTCCTTTTTTGCATTGCCTACTTTTATTATAAATAAGGAGGCACTAGTGTTTGATGAATAACAAGTGAAAACATATTTCTCAACATGGTATCAGAGCGGGTTGATTAGAGATCTGTGTGAGCTCCTCTCGTAGATTCGTCGGCTTCCATGGCTCCTGAAAGTTCAGGAAGCACGAAGCTCTTTATCTTCGTGTTTATGGCTCGATGATCCACATTTTTTGTTTCCCCTTTTCTCTCTCTATTTTTTGTTCACGTTCTTCTTTCTACGCCTTTGCGTGTCTCTGTGTTTTCTTCTATATTTCTCTCTTCCGCTATTTCCACATCTCCTTCTGCTGCAAGATAAATCTTAGCACTGCACAGGAGCTCGGAAATTATTGCAGAATGAAACTTCATTTTTGCCTCTTCCATGTTTTCCTCGCTTTCATTTGTTTGTCGGTGTTATCGCTGGACTTGCCTTTGGGCCTCTATTGATCAAAGTAGCGATCCTAGATCGATGTTTTGTACCTTTGTGGTTTCTCTCCTTTGTTTCTCTTCTCCACCTTTTGCTTTCTAGCAACTCTCTGCCCCACAGGGGCATCTCTGCAGCTTTGCTGTCACGTTTCTGTGATACCCTAAGTCCTTGAGGGTTTCCTACGCCTTTGAGGTGTCCTGCACTCCATAAGGAGTGTCCTACTGAACCTCTATCGATCGGAGCTTAACCTCCGGAATTATACCGGCGTCGTCGACGTTGTTATCGACGATCGGAATCTACTTCCTTTCTGGAGATGGATCGCGGCTGGCGTTCCTCAAGTCGTCTCTTTGGAGTTTCCTCTCCATTTGTCGTTCGGCGTTCTACCGACGTTGTTGCTGGATTTGGGAGCTATGTTTCCAGCTTATCCGGTTCTCTACTTCCATCGAAGAATCTCTACTTGCCTCATTGGATGTTCTGCTACTGCTGCTCAAGCTCTCTTCAAGTTGGGGCATGTCGGCAAAATCATTGTTAGTGTCTTCCTCTCCGATGTTGTTTCAACAGCAGCTGTCATCTAGGTGTTTGTCAAATTGTCTCTACTGTTTGAAGCCTGGTCTTAGTCATCGTCTTCGGCACAGGTCGCCCAGGTGTTCGACGAGCCGCTGTTGTGTGATTTCGCCGTGGTGTGTCCTTCAAGTCGTCGTCGTTCAATCTCTTCACAGCGTCGACTTGCGGGGGCATGTTGGAATATAGAATCATCGGCATCATCAACTTTCTGGCTACCAAGTTAGGCATGATTGATATGTGACAAGTTAGGCATGATTGATATCTATGCTCTAGTTTGAGGGGGAGTGTTGAGATATGATTTGCATATCTTTCCATATCTTTGTATATCTTTGTAATATTATTCAGGATTAGTATCCCAAATTTTCTAGAATAATATCCCAGATATTTTGGGATAATATCCCTGATATTCTGGAGTAATATTCTAGCATATTCTCCTTTCTTGTATTGCCTACCTTTATTATAAATAAGAAGGCACTAGTGTTTGGTGAATAACAAGTGAAAACATATTTCTCAACAATGGTTTTTTTAGAGGAAAATAAATAAACTGTAAATAATGTTGAGTGGTCTTTTTCCTTCTGCCCATCAGAAAAATTCTGGACAATCACACAGTTTCTCATTTTGGACTACATCTTGACCAAAAAAGGGTGATTAAGAAGCAAAGAACCATACCTTTGCCTGTAGGCAATTTTTGAAGTAGCATCAAGAGTTCTTCATGATTTTCTACCAACACCTTAATAACCTCACGTGGTTTATTTGGATTAGCCACAAAAACCTAATTTCAGACATCATTAAAAAATGGAGTAGGTTAGCAGAAATATTAGATATCATTAATATATTTCACAATCTAAGGTTATAGTGTTGATTATTTCTCAGCATTAAAGATGCCGGCATTCACATAGCAATCAATGCAATTGTTCTTTATATTTAACATAAAAACAATATAGATATGACAAGCAGTGATATAAGAAAAGAAATATCACAATAAAGATATCATTTTATTGTTAATTGCAATGTAAAATTGTATGTTCAACAGTTGTAATGCAAAAAAAGCAGGCTTACCTTAAAAATATGGAAAGCAGAAATTTGTATATTTTTACTTGAATCCTGCATCAATGTGACAAAGACAACCGATAGGTCCATTAGTCTTATAGAATTGGCACTAGGAATAAAAGTAATATCATCAAAGCAAGCCATCATGATCATGTTACTGAACAACCATTCATCAAAATTTATTATAAATAAGTAATGAAAGCCAACCACAACAGTGCGCATACATAAGAATCAGTGGTTTTTTTCCAATGTTACAGTACACAGAAGGCGCTGCAATGTTCATAAGCAAGTAATCTCTTCTGAAAGAAAATTAAAAACCTCAAAGGCAAGTGCAAAAAATTCAGTATCGCCAACAGCAGCAACACCAGTAGCAGCAAAAGTAAAGGTCAGAGAAAGACGCATGAAAGGAAAAATAGCCATCCCCCAAACACTAAAAAAAAGCTCATGCTTTGCATTAGGAATTAGAGGAGCAAACCACAGGAATATGTCTAAACGGAATATGAACATATGTTCGAAACTTCGAGTTTAGTACATTTGATTTGGAGTCCATGCAAATAAAACCAAGCTCACAGAGTGCGAAGAAGATGATGTACCTTCAATAATGTCATCATAATCTTCAAATATTGTACTTCCATAATGTACCGCTTCATAGTTTGTGAGTTTTGAGGTTCCAAAAGGAAATCAGAAAGGATCTAAAACAATAACTATTAATACTGACAGTGGGTAACAACTTCATTTGAAAGACAACTTATAACAAAAGAAAAAAAATCATATCACAAGGCCTAACCTTCAAAGACTGCCTTCTTGTCACATAATTTGGAGATCTCAGTAATTTTTCATAACGACTGAAGAACTGGAAAAATATTGTTGCATGAGATGTATTACATGAAGAATGTTACAAACATCTAATTTCCTGGGGACAATCCATTTGATCTAACAAGGTTCAATTAACTAACATCCCAAATAACATATGAATTATATCATAAATAACTTGGATAGCCAAAAGATAATTTAGTCTTAACCTGCTCATAACGGGAAGTCAAAAACTGAGACACCTCAGTTTCATGTTTGGTAAGTAAATCCTGTCAGAATTTTCATTTTGAGTACATGGAGAGTAATCATGAAAAAAATTTTGAATCTAAATTTTAACCAAAGATCTGATGAAACCAACCTTGAAGGTAGCAAGAGCATCAGAAGCAATGTCGAAATTTGGCAGTTCCACATATTCGAAAAACAAATCGAAGCTATTTGATTCTAAGATGTATCTGAAAGATCACTACAAAATCAAAATGCATTTAAAATCAAAAGGTAATTGTTATGGCAATAAACTGCAAAAACTATGCAACTTAGCAGGCACAGGCTTTAGAGTTTTTTTAGACTGATTGTCTAGTTTTCTTTTAAAACGGTTTTCAAGATTTTTAACTTTTTCAACATCTATAGAATCAAAAGTTGGAAAATGTCTAGGCTGAAAACAGACCACATTAATTCCGTTTGTATGGACCATCAAGTTCTTCCTTAAATCCCCCCAAAAATCATGCCCTATTCTTTGGTTATCCAATTATGTTCCAGATTAAGAAAATGCTTGAAGAATTTTATGTGAAATTCTCCAGAATAGGGAATAACTAACATTTAGTTCATTGTGCAACTATCAAGAAACATAAATTTGGATGGGGATTGGGGATCATAAACATCTACTTGATACAATCTCCTGAAGGATTAATTCAATCCTAAATGGTTCTGAAAAGATGTAGTCTCAGCTACTTTTAGAAAATTATGATAGCATGCATCCATGGTTTAGCACAAGCCATGTTAAGAATTCAGCATGGAGTTAGAAAGTACTTTTCATGGCATTTGATGGCATAAAGCTGGGACTGATTACTGAGGTTAAGCGATAGCATATATAAGACAGATGTTCTTTTGTGGATCCCTGGTTTTTTACTTATACTCGTTGCATTAAAACACTTTTTGAATGTGAATGTGCGAGTGCTGAATTTATGTCTCCCGTCTCACTAAAGAAATATCATAGTATACAATCTTGGCATACCCACAACAATAGCACCTATAACCACAACAAATTAATTGTGCCGAAGCCAAAAAAGCCAGCACAACAATGGTGCAACTGGTCAAGATGTGTCGGCCTCCCACCTTGATCCTCTCAAGGCTTGCCAAAAAGCATCATATGAGATGGACTCTTAACCGAACTTCACCAACAGGTGACCACATTCATTTCTTAATTTCAGCTTATGTTTATTTTATTGGAAACATTGACTTTTAAAAGGAAAATTATGTTTTGGGTTAACCTGTTTGGAGTTCAGTCCTCTCCACTAGGACTATTTCATTAAAGATATAGTGTTTAAGATCCTTACGCTAGTTTCTCTACTAAAATTCCTCCTTTTATCTCCTGCCACTGTTTTTCAAAGTTTCAGCCTCTCATATATTCATATTAGTTACCTGACTTGAGACCATAGGGAATATATGATTCATTACAAATTCTTTGAAATATCTTGATCATTATATAGTGACACATGTCCCCTAAAAATATATATATAGTGACACGTAAAACTGATGCTGATCTTGAACAGATGGCAGTATTATTTTGAATAAAACCGGAGATTTTAGCGGGTTTTTTGCCTCAATCAGTGCTTATTATCCAACCAAGATCAAATGACAAGTCTATAGTTGTAAACTCAATATAGGTTTTGCATGGCCATATTATCATTATGTATCAGCTAAATTGTCCAGAATCATAAATGAAAACGCAATTTAAGTACACCACTAAATCATCTACAAAATAGTAATAACAAGTCAGTCTGGAATCCTCCAGCTTAGATACAGGTTCTCTTTTGTTTGATATATGCATCTAGGTTCTAGCCCTTGCAAAAATTACTATTACTAGTTGTATATTATATTATTATGTCTAATAGCTTAGGTTTACAGTAGCAAATGTCCAGAACAATAATTTATAGCATATTCATATCAATGAAACTACAAACAAACATGCATATACAAGAGCTGGACTAATAAGCAAGTATCCAGATATCTTACTTTGCAAGAGTTGGATATTTGATGCATTCCCTCAACATGATGCCACAGTTCAATGCAATTTCTTTATTGTTATAACTGTTCAGCAGAAAATGCTTAGTGTATCAAGCTTAAATAAACAAGCTACTGGACAAACTTTAATTTTTTGAAGCAATACTGCACAAAATATCTAACTAGCTCAGCTCACAAGGGACAAATGAAAAAATTTTAAAACCTAATTTTATAGGATTAGAAATAGATTTAGCAGACAGTTTTAAACTGTATTTTTTATCACTTAGTTATCATTTAAAAATAATAACTTAGTTATCATTTAAAAATAATACTTTGATATATTGGTACAGACATTGTTAGAAGATTGATGTAGATGAAAGAGATATTTTCATATCAATACATGCCAATGTCTATATTAAATGATATTAATATATATGCCAAAGAATCCTAAAGATGTCCAAGTCAGAGAAGGGAGGGAGGTTCTGATCCATCTTATTACAAGCACACTCACAGAAGTTGTAGCTATTAAGCACGTAATGGAACAGCATATTAAGAGATATCTTGATGTGTAAAAGTAAGCATAATCTTGAGGGGAAGAGATGTTATCTTGATAAAATTTTGGCTGTGACCCACTTTTTTGTCATTTGTTGACGTAGAACAAATAGCCGACCCCACCTAGTGGGATAAGACTTTGTTGTTATTGTTGTTGACGTAGAACAAAAATAGAATTATGATTTTTTCCCCAATATGCGGTCTTAAGTTATGGACCTTCGACTTATAGTTTAACTATGAGCCGTTAGGAATTTTTGTTACATTAAATTTCTTTTAATAAGTTTTACTTTTACTCAAGTTTCCTTGCTATTTGGTAAAAATACATATCTTCTATTGGTTGTATTAGAAAAACATAATTGATTAATGAATATTTGCTTTTTGAGAGAAATTAATGAATATTTGCTAATAGCCTAATAGTATATTGATCCTAAGTGGATTCAAGCCTGACTAACATTTACTCTACACCTGTACATTTACTCACACTTTAACACAATTAGAATGCTAGCTTAATAGCATCGTCACTTTGATGCAAGTAGAATGCTAACATAATGGCATACTCATCCTTTCCTTCCTTGACAAAACTCCAACACAATATCCACCACAAAAGCTTAAACCTTGACCGTAACCAGAGTTGATATCTAAACAATATTCCCCAAAATTGGCCATTTGCAAATAAGACAACATTTCAGTACGTCACACATCACCTCCTGATAGCTGTTCTTTAACATTTACAATTCTTTTGCAGCTTATTAATAAGAAAAAAAAGTTCAGAAAACTAAGTCAAATGATAAATGGCACTCAAAAAACATTTGAGCCTCTACATAACACCATTTTTTGGTGCAAACTGATATCCAGTAGGCTACTAGCAGTGGTTCACTTCGAGATACATAAAAGGGTACAACCTTGCCAATCAGTAGCAACTATAGAATTTGATCCTGAGAAAATAACTATCATTTTTGCACTTTTATGCTAACTCCGACTGATTTCATAATCCATGGAAATAGAAACCATTTTTTCCAGCATCTTCTTTTTCCCTTTTCTTATGTTGCTTCATAATTTTTTGCCATCCAACTTATTTTGATCATTAGTAGAAACAGGGAAATACCAGGATGGGGAGGCTTACCAAATAACAAGAAAATCCAAAAGCTCCAAGTTATTTTCCATATATTGCACACAACAGTAGCCAGAATCCACCTTCTGCCTTAACAAGATGCACCAATTATTCACCAAGTCTTTTCTAGCCTGGTTACAAAAGCATAGATTACCTTCTCATTCACCACTAAAGAGATACAATAAAAAAACGGAAAAGTTGGTCCTCTGAAAAAGCATAAATTACCCTATCACTTTGCAACTTTTCAAAGGAGAACCAATTTCAACAAGAAAATTGGACTTACTTCCCAACCTAATGTAGGCAAATTATGGACAAAAAGGGCCAGAACGTCCTCTTTGCACATCTCCAGAGCCACTTGTGACACATGATCTTGATTTGGTTCGCTATCTCCATCCCCGGAAAGCATATGTTTCATTAAAAGTATGTTCTTCTCGACGTCTTCAAGGGCCTGAAAAGGCAAGACTCATCTGTTAATTCAATGGCAATGAGTTACTCTGTCACTCTGATCATATTATGTCATGTCGTCCTAAATAAAAACACGCTGGCTCCAAGTAATCGCAGCTCAGTACACAATTGGAATGAATCAGATGAATTCTATGCAGTCTTACTTTCCGATTTTACAAACTAATAAAAAAAATCCAAATTCCCATAAGTAAATTAGATATGGCGAATACCATACGCCAACAAGAAGTGCTACGAAGTTGAACAATCAAGGAGCACCAAAAATTTCTTGCGCCAGACGAATTGTTCCACGAAATGACCATGGAGATGTGATCCGATTTCGGGACCCAATTGGATGAATCGCCGGTCCCGAAAGCGACAGAGAACTCTCGCGATCGCGAGATCAACAGGAATTCGAAATGGAAGACGGTGCGTACCTTGGCAGCGGTCTTGGTGTCGAGGGCGAGGAGGCTTTCCTTGACGGCCCTCACGAGCTCCACCGGAGGGGACGACGACGCCGCCGCAGCCACCGAAGCCGACGCCGATGAGGAGGACTTAGTCAGTTTCGATGGCTTGAAGAAGGAGAACGACATCGTCTCTCTCTCTCTCTCTCTCTCTCTCTCCCCTACTTTCCTCCGCCAACTCCAGTGATCGGATCAAGTTCTTCCTTTTACGTAGGCGACAGTGGCCGGTCGCGTTGTCCTACCTTTTTTCTCCCTCTCTCTCTCTGGCCGTCTTTAGTCATCAAAATACCACCATTACGTTCTGTTATTTTTAACAAATAATTGATACGGACGATAACCATAAAAATAAAAATATTTCCAAATTTAACAATAAATATAGACTTGTAAACTCTCTTCATAAAATATTTTTTAATATTAACATATTGATTTTTTAAAATACCACATAAAGCAGGTGTTTTAATAATCCAGATGATGAGTTATAATGATTTTAAGAGTTAGTTTAATGTATGTGTTAAGTGCTTTGTGTTGAAGCCAAAAAAAAAAAAACAACGGTCCCCTACTTATTGTTTTTACTTTAACTTTTCAATATTTTGTTCATTACATGAACATTTTTTATAACTAAGTAATGGGTTTGACTTATTTAAGCTAAGTAATAAAAAAAGAAACAACACATTATTAATTTGGAGTCACGTGGTAACTGTTCATAAAACAATATGATGCAATCTTAAATGAAAGAAAAATGTTGTCATGTGGCAGAAACATGGATTTATACATTGTTATTACTTGGGTTCTGTTCGGGACACCAAAATTAGCGTAATATTTAACGATTCTAACGTTAATTGTTTTGTTTGATAAATGTAGCATTTAACATTTTATATGAAAATATTGAAAAGTTATTTCTACTCACGTTTAGAAGTTAATGTTTTATCAATTTTTTTAATTTTATCATTGTTCAAATATATTATTTATTTTTAACTTATCTTATTATTTTCTCATTTTTTTTTATTTTATAATCATTTAACTATAATTATTTTAATATTCATGCTTAATTAATTACAATTTTTTATATATTAACAATGAATAAAAAATAATTTCACAATTAATACTTTTATATCATGCGAGCACTATATAAAATTTATTGTCAATATAAATTTCTATATATTTTTTTAAAAAATAGTTGTGAAATTTTATTTTTTTAATTAAGATATAAATATTTAATTTATATTATAATACAATTTGTATAGTGATTAAATTAAATAATTGATCATATATTTAATTATATTATTTTATATTCATTAGTTAATTCTACCATTAAATTTATCAAACACTTATTTGTTACAACCTCTAACAACTAATCATCATATGCTACACGTTATCCGCTAGTTAAATCGTTATTCGCCACTAATAATGTCAAACAGAGCTAGCTTTAAACAAGAATAGTAACTTTTCTTAGAAATGGTAATTATGTGCTATGGAAGGATTAGTAGTCATTTCTAAATTTGCATGTAATTGCATTTTCGTTAAGAGGATATGACAGATATATATATTAAAGTGCATGGTCCTTTATATTAAAGGGTTTAATGGAGGTCCTCCCCGTAGAGGGGGGAGGAATCCCCTCCCTCAATTCGCACCCGTCGGATGGAGATTCGACGGACGCGAATTTCATGCACGGTTCAAGGGGTAAAATGAGCGATTCGGTTCATCAAGTGTGCACAATTCAGCGAAAAAATCGACGAGCGAAAAAAATCGACGATGCGGTGACAACGAGAGCGGAGGCCAAAACGCTATGGCAACGGCGAAGACGCTGTGGTGATGACGATGACCACGGGGCGGCGGCAAAGACCGTGCATCAATGCGTCGACGGCCGTGAAACCTCGACGTATCGGCCGCGGGTTGGCCGGATCTAGCTGCCCGTGGTCGATCTGGCTGCGGGCATCCAGATCGGTCGCCCCGGCGGTCGGATCTGACCTCCCCACGGCCAGATCGGCCCGCGCCAGCTCGGCCGCTGGGCGGCCAGATCCGGCAGCTGGGCGGTCAGATCTGGCCGTCCGCGCCAAATCAACCGCCCGAGCCAGATCGGACGTTGAGTGACCGGACCCGGCCGCCCGCAGCCAGATCCGGCCGCCCATGCCAGATCGGCCGCTTGGCGGCCAGATCCGGCCGCCCGTGCCAGATTAGCCGCTTGGCGACCAGATCCGGCCGCCCACGCCAGATCAAACGTCGAGCGGCCGGATCTGACCACCCGCAGCCCGATCCAGCCGCCCGCGCAAGATCGGACGTCAAGCAATCGAATTTGGCCGCCCGCGCCAGATCGGACGCCGAGCGGTCGGATCTGGCCGCCCGCTGGCGGCCAGATCGGCCGACCGGCGGCCATCGCGAGAGAGGGGGAGGGAACGGAAAGCTGCCGAGAGAAAAGAGAGGGAGAGGGAACGAGAAACTCGACGGCCGCCGGAGAGGGAGAGGGAAAGAGGGAGGGAGAAGAGAGAGGGAGAGGGAGGGGGGGGGGGAGGGGTTCAGTCGGTTCGAACGATTTGAGAGGGTGTGTGTGGCGGTTCGAGTGAATTTTTAAGCCTTGAACCGCTCATCATCCCCGCCCGTCGGATCTCCATCCGACGGACGTGGATGGGGGGAGGATCCCCATTAAATCCTATATTAAATCATCATGATTCATTGTTTTGGTTTTCCTTATCTTGAACGAACTTGCATTACTTCTATTTATGATTGATTGTTCTATCTCTATCATTTCTTTCAAGTTTTAATTACCTATTTAAAAGTTTGATTTTTTTTTTAAATTATAGTACACCAATATGTCTCCTCCTGTTTTTTTATGTCAAGTGGTCCAATAGAATATGATATTTATAACCTAAAATTTAACCTGATCATAGGTAAGCTTTAAGATCAAAATCATGAATTTAATTATAACAATATTTATTTACATGTATGGTTGGTTATTAATAATGTCTGCTTAGGTAACTTAAACATAGTGTTGAACATCAAAATTACTTTTCACAAGAGTGTTTAAAAAATGTAGGAGCTAAAATATAAACTAATATTTTTTAGGGTAGTGTTTATCTAGCATATTTTTTTATACTTGCATAACATGAGTAGCATAAACGTTTTTTTTTTGTAAACAAATGTAGTAATATAAAAAATTATGTAATGTTTGTAGCCCATGAATTTATTAAAAGGAATTATAAAAAGTTGAATGTTTTAGATAAAAAAATTATTTATATGTCGAATAAATATATAATGTCAGATAAAAATAATTATTATTTTTATTAAAATGTACATGAATGATTGAAAGATGGATGATTTATTATTGAGAAAATTGTACCTAAAAGCCTACATTTTTGTTTTTATTAAAAATATGACCTAAACTCTAGTTTGTGAAATAAAAATCATCAACTTTTAAATTTTCATTAAGTATAACCTGCATTTTTTATTGTATGAAAAGACACTAACATTCAATTTGTTTATCATAATTAGCTTTATAATATGTTCTCACAAAAGATGTTAAATGTAATATCATAAACTTATTAGATAAGTGAATTATAATATTATACATTCAAAATTGTTTGTACCTAAACAACAAAGAAGATATAATTATGTATCAGTACGTGAGTAATTAATAATTATTATCCTAAAGTATATTATATATTGAATTATTTATTCAATCACTAAAGTAGAATATATATCAATGGCATAAAATTTACAAACGATGAAATTAGTGATAATTTATTTTCAAATAAAAAATTGCACAACGCAATTGTATATTTATCATTTTTATGTACACATTAGTGTATATATACACACACAATATAAATTTTTCACATCAAATTTAATATTATAAAAGATATTTCGAAGTTAAATATGAGAAAAAAAATGAAAGTTCACACTTTTTGTCCAATAAAAAGAAGATTCAAGTTAGACTAGATATAACATCATTTATTTTTAAGCTAGCAAATTAAAATTTAGACCATATTTGCAACAAAACATAAATTTCGTAGACATTTTTGTTTACAATTTCCCCTATTATTATTTCATAAAACATTAAAGACTTTTTTTATATATAAATTGATTAATTTTCCAATACACCGTCACTTTGTTTAGTTCTCTCTCTCTATCCGGAGTCCCGTCCGTTTGGGGGAGGCAGTGAGGCGCTCAACGCTCAAGCACCACTTCGCCGTTCGGCTCGAGATCAGAGGCGAAACAGGTGAGAGAAAGCAACCTCTCTCCCTCTCTCTCCCTCCCTCCCTCTCTCTCTCTCTCTCTCTCTCTCTCTCTCTCTCTCTCTCTCTCTCTCTCTCTCTCTCTCTCTCTCTCTCCACCTTCCGACGAGCGATGATAAGAGGCCAAACGCCGATGAAGTTTCTATGCCTACCGGCCGTCCCCAAACCCCCTCCCGCCGTCTCCTGCCGCCATCCCCTCTTCTCCATTTACCTTCTCACCACCGCCGCCACCACACCAAGAGCAGCCGCCGTCTCTGCCTCTTACTCCGCCCCCTCCCGCTCACGCGCCGGCCGCCAACCCGCTCCCTCCTCCTCTTCTCCTTCGCCTCGTTCTTCATCTCTCTACGCAAGGCCGAGCCTGCAGCAGATGAAGGCCGAGCGCGCCGCGACGCGCGCCCGCGTGTACGAGTTCCTCCGCTCCCTCGGCATCGTACCCGACGAGCTCGACGGCCTCGAGCTCCCCGTCACCGTCGACGTCATGCGAGAGCGCGTCGACTTCCTCCACTCCCTCGGCTTGACCGTCGCCGACATCAACGCCTATCCCCTCGTTCTCGGCTGCAGCGTCAAGAAGAACATGATTCCCGTCCTCGACTACCTCGGCAGCCTCGGCGTCCGGAACTCCACCTTCGCCGTATTTCTCCGTCGCTATCCGCAAGTACTACATTCAAGTGTCGTGGTGGACCTAATGCCCGTCGTCAAGTACCTGCAGGGCCTCGATATCCGCCCCAGCGACGTGCCGCGAGTGCTGGAGCGGTACCCGGAGTTGCTCGGGTTCAAGTTGGAAGGTACGATGAGTACATCAGTCGCCTATTTGGTGGGAATCGGGGTCGTCAGGCGGGCCATCGGAGGTGTCTTAACTCGGTATCCGGAGGTGTTGGGCATGCGCGTTGGAAGGGTGATCAAGCCTTTCGTCGAATATCTGGAGGGCGTTGGGCTGCCAAGGCTGGCTGTGGCGAGACTAATAGAAAAGAGGCCCAACATCCTCGGCTTCAGCTTGGACAGACAAGTGAAGCCAAATGTGGAGGCACTGATGGAGGTCGGGGTCAGGAAGGAATCGGTGGCTGCCATCGTCGCACAATACCCAGACATCCTGGGCCTTGATCTGAAGAATAAGCTTTTGTCACAGCAGAAGCTGTTTGAGTCAAGTGTTACCGTTAGTCGTGATGAATTTGGAAGAGTCATTGAAAAGATGCCTCAAGTTGTTAGTTTGAGCCGCTCTGCCGTTCTCAAGCATGTGGAGTTCCTTAAAGGTTTTGGCTTTTCGATGAAGCAAATCAGCATAATGGTTATTGGCTGCCCCCAGGTACTGGCTTTGAATCTTGATATAATGAAATTAAACATGGAGTATTTTAGAACTGAGATGGATAGGGATCTGGAAGAGCTGGTTGAGTTTCCAGCTTTCTTCACTTATGGTCTGGAATCCACAATAAGACCAAGACATCAGGCTGTGGCCAAGAAAGGCTTCAAATGTTCATTGGCATGGCTTCTTAACTGTTCTGATGCAAAGTTTGAAGAGAGGATGAGTTATGATTCAATCGGTATTGAGGAAATGGAACCCGAATCCTCATTCGACATGAGAACACTGACACAGCCTAGAGAGGAGGATGAGTCTGGTTCTGAATACGACGAAGATAGTGACTATGAGGATGAAGACAGTGATGATGAATTTCGTTGATGCACTGTACGATATCTGCTTGTCTACGTTCTCATAACATGACTACAGGCAGCAGAGGAGGGCCAATGGCTGAAAATGATGCCACTGCCTTCTTCTAATCATTATAGTAGGATTTCCAGATAATTGATAGAGATCTTATGAGAAAAGGTATGCCATAATTTCAGAGTCCGAACTTGAGATTTTGACGACTGTATGCTTCTGTATTTGATGAAATCATGTTCATTTGTTAAAATGTATGTATTGTTCTGTTCTAGGCATTGCTTATAATAAAAAAAAATATACATTATTTGCTGAAAATGAGCAAGTTTACACTGTAGGACAACATAAGTCTTTAGGAGTTGCAACTTGTTGTTTTTCATGTTTTTTTTTTCTTTTAGCTTGGTTACAGATCTCATATTCGTAACAGTATTACCCTTTTCTTTAGATTTGACTAAACAGAGTTAATTTCTCAGTTCACTAAATAAAGAAAAGCCAGTCAGTTGAAGCATTTTTGTATGTTTGTGTACCTATTGAGCAAACAACCTTTGAAAATGGTTCTCATTTGTAGAGACTAACAACATATAGAAGCTACAAGATAATTACCAAATAAGGCATTTAGTTTATGGGATATATGTTTTTGCAAGTAGTAGTCAGAAAATCGGAATAGTCATTTCCAATCATCAAGCTTCTATAAACAATGATTATGCAGTTGCTGCATGGGAAGGCTTGGTAGCATTAAATTTAGAGTCTGGGCAGCCTTGTATACACAATACCATTCATTATTATAATTAGATTCATTTGAAGGTTAAGATTCTCTTATTGGTGCTGGTGATGGGCCATATTCCATAGGATGTCACGTCATCAGTGATCGCAGATGACTGCATAAGGTTTATGAGAACTTGTATAAATGGAAATGGTGATGAATCTGTGCTCGAAGTCTTAAAATCACGAGTTCATGCTATCAAGGGACTTGTTGATATTGTTAATGGAGATCTTAGTTCAGGTTTTTCTATTATTCCTCATTAGCATTTGAGTTGAGTATATGATACACTAGATGAGGGAAGAAATAACACTATTTTTGTGTGACAGCGAACTCATCTTTCGAGGGAGTTGAGAACCGCAGCATGGAACAGGATGAATATGATTCTGGGATTCGTACTGCCTCTTAATTCATAATATACCATGTTAACTGCTGATTATTGGGAAGTTATTTCTTGACTTAAATCTTTGTTCCTATCTTTTTAACCTTGGTTTCTACTGCAAAATAAATCAAGAGAAGAAAAATGTCATTTTCATACTTTCCGCCTGATAAAACCATTAATAACATGTCTGCTTCTAATATGCTACATTGTTGGTGCTCACTACAATTATGCTTTTATGAAAGGGTTTCCGCATATCTTAAAGTCTTTTTTTTTATCAAATTTAACTCTAAATTTGTAAATCATCTTTCTGAACTTCCCAAATGTTTAAGTTTAACCCTAACCCTGGGAATATGACGCCATTTGGTTTTCCTTCTGATAACTTTTATCCGTTGAGCGACGGCCCTTCCACTCAGCGCTGTCGGATCAAGCGGACCTCACTAGATGGTAATCTTAATGAGATCACTCTCAATGACTAATTAATGATGGAGTAAGATATAAATTGTTGGATATTTTTAATAAAAAAGATAGGGAAATTTTGGGTTTTCTCATTTACGAGGCTTTCTCAAATTACAAAATTACTTTTCATCTGTGATTCTCTTGTTTGAAAAATAACCACCGAAACTGGGAAGTGATAGTCAAGCGCACCTTCAAACAAGGAGCGAGGACTAGTGGCCGGCTTCACTCTCTGGATAGCGAGGAACATGTGCTCTGCACATCCCACCTGCGAGCCCCGAATCCATCTTGTTTGGAGATATCGTTGTTCCATCACTTTTATTAGATATCGTTGTCCATAAGTTTCCTGGGCATCGCGCAACGTTTCCTGGTTATTTCTTCTTTTTTTTTCATTTTGTAACTTGTGTACGATGTCCCTTTTGTTTACACGGAAAACATGTTTACAAAACTTTGAGGCCGTCAATTTAAACCTTCATATAGGTCCCCGCATATATACCAATAATATTTGCCTGAACAGAATTTATATTTATAACAGTTGATGTTCTTGTTATAAATACTTGAATGAAATATTTAACAATTAAGTAAAAAAATGGACATTATTTTCTTGTTTTCCAAACATACAATTGTTTTTTTTTTTTTGCAGTAACACTGTTACTCAATCAGCTTACATTAAACATCCGACAGAAAGTGTTTCGCTTTTCCATGTGTCCGGAAAATAAATGTTGTCTTTATTCTCTGTTCAATTTTAGTTTGAAATAAGCTAATTTTGGTGAACCAATAGAAAAGAGCCATTTATTTTCTTTTCATTTAAAATGATTTTATCTAAACAAGATTAGTTTTAAACTTTTTCAGATCTCTTTTTACCACCAGTGTATTTTTTTCATCTGCCAGTGGTATCAAAGTTTGCTCCTCGTTCCGGCATCAAGAGAGAGGGCCTCTGTTTCTTTCCTAACGTTCAAAGGGTATATATACATTGGCACTTTTTAAAAACAAAATTTGTCGGATTCAATAATTATATCTGTCAACAGAACGGATCACAATTTTCACAACAAACCCTCCAACTGAACCAAATGTGTTTCAAATCTAACTGCTAGATGATAGTAGATTTTAAAAAAAAAATTCTTTCCAATCTCTTGAAGCATGGCATTTAGGAGACTAGTCTTGATGGTTAACGTGCTTTGGCAATTCCTATACATGATTACATTCTGGACAGCGTTCCTTTTCTGGATGACGCAGCAGGAATGGCATGAAACCAAGGTTGAAACTGCACCAACAAGGAAAAAGAAATGTAAGGGCCGATCTCTTCTGTTAAGGAGTTGAGCACGTACAATAATAACTCATCGAATCATAATTTTTCTAGTGAAGTACCTTAATCATTCCAGGCTTCTGCAAACATAAGGACTTCTCAGAGTTTGTTTATCCAAAGGTCGCAATGAGAAATGCCTTGTAGATACTCATGAACTTGGCTACAAAGGCTGGAAATGCAAAGGTTATAATAAATTTGTCTTTGCAGATATGAACATATCAATGAATTTGATAAAGCAAGTTTTTTTTTCAGCAGAGGACGTGATAAATTTGTATGATCAAACTATTTCTAATTTTGTGCAAGACAGTTAAACTAAACTCCAATTTGATCAAGTTTCAACTAAGCACGAACCACCATTTCAACCTGAAATGGCCTATACAGTATTTCTTCTTTCTTCTACTCAGAAAGGAAAACCTGCAATATATCACAACATCCTAAACAATTTAGGTTTTGATGAAACAGCCTTAGATTCCAAAATACTTGATTAGTCGTAATCAAACTAAACTTCGAGGTGTCTGTTGAAATATGCAGGAAAGATTTCACATTGGTGGGTTTGCCGCATCAGATCTAACAAATGAGACAATGAAAATTACCGTCTCCAATAACAATAGGTAGAAACCATAACAATCCAGTCAACTCAACCTTATAACCGGCAGAGTCAGGACCATAGCTAGTGAGGCGAGATGATATTTCAGCATTCGGTATTGGATGTGTTCAAGAATTGCTTATAATAGTTGGATCTTCTAAATCCAGTCAACTGGCAGAAACATAAAGCATCATCTCCTTTTACGTTCACAAGTATACCACTACTACATCTGAAGTACAGTTATAAATGCTCATTAACTCCTATATTCTCTATCTGAGCTTGAATAAACGATATATATGCAGTGAATCTCATGATCAATCTGAAATAATGATACAAAATTTAGAAGAATATATAAAAACTCACATTGTCCGCATAATTGTTAGATTTTGAAATTTCAGATAATTTACTAGAAGCATTACATAAAAAGAGAAAGGAAATCGCATACTGCTAAGCAAGCACACTCAGTTTCTTCATAGACGTGATTATTACAATTGAAGAATGATTATCAACTTACCTTCTATATGGAAAATAGCCTTTTGCCCAAGCCGCATCCTGTGCTCCTGCAGCAAATATATACCCGAGGAAAGGTCAGAGAATAAGATATTTGCAATATACATCTCATTTCACTGATAACTTAATAACAAAAGTTCAAAAAGCATAGATCATGATCTTGTAGTCTCTAAAACTTTCATATTTTCATGTAGAACTAGTTGAATATAGACCATCAAAGACATTCTGAATGAAGTATCTTGGAAAGGGTTATTAACAGTTCAGGTGCACATCGGTACTAGCCCTTCATGGCAGGATTCTCCCACATCGACTTGTTCCTTCCAGATCAAATAGATGGGTATTTCCCTTTGGACACCTTTCAACACAGGTGTAACATCTGTTACCAATCAACATTCAGTCAGTGTGCTCAAATCAGACTGCTGACGCATCCAGAAGACCCCCATTCCTCTCAAAGTCAAAATTTTTACTCAATCTTTGAGGTGCAGGAGGATCTTCACTAGATTCTATAGGGTGAGACAAGCAACCAACCAGGCACATCATGTACATTGATGGTTTGGTGGGCGAGGGTGTTGCTACCTTTCCTTTGAGTGCCCCCATAATTGTAAAGGTCTAGCAATTGGTGTGGAGCACCATCATTAATCCCTTAGCAGTAAAGGTTTTTTCATTCACTTTGAGCATTAGGCCGACCCCACCTAGTAGGATAAGGCTTTGTTGTTGTTGTTTGAGCATTAAGGGCATAAAGTTGCCAGGGAAGGATACATACATGAATGGAGTGCCTGGCAATCACATGGGCTATTGAGTTCTAGCACAAGTTTTAATACAAAAAGGATGACTGCCCCATCTCAGCAGTCATCCTTTTCTCTCCCCAAAAGAAAAAAAAATAATCATGTATCTGCTTTGAGATTAATAAAGAACAAAGAAAAACCTCAATCCTTGGTATTTTCATTTCCCTATCATAAAGTCTTTTTTTAGATGGAAGACATATATTGTCTGGCAATCACATAGTAATTCCCTATCATAAAGTTTATGAAAAAGAAGATGAAAGCCACAAATATCCTATTCTTTTCGGCTGAAATAATTGAAATAGCTTCCTCAGATGGTGAGAGATTAGTTAGTGATCATCAACTAGAAGATAATTAGCAGTCTAGAGCACTTTCATCTTATTTCCATAACACCTGCAAAAATTTATTATATAATCTTTCAGTGTTTTGATCAACATCTGGTTAAAATCCACATAAGCCACTATCTTAATTTCTAAATCAAATTTCCCTCAAGTTGTTTATTAAAGAATTAGCTATCACTTTGTATGAAGCTCTAAAATAGGTGGACTGAAATCTGCGTTCACTGATAAAACATCAATCTGCCATAAAGATTCCAACAGTCCCAAGTTGCAACCTCAAATAAGGCACATAGAGATAAGGATGGGTAGGGTAACATGAAAAGTTACATCCTGGCAGGATCAGGACTAATTCCTAGTCTGAACCACCAACAGAACTCTCACCACATGAGTACAGAAGCTATGATGTCTTTCCAGAAGTGAAGAAGGTTGTTAAAGTATAGTGCTCCCGTATTTTTCATTAAGGAAACATCATCTATCAATTGAACATGGCACCAAACTCAAAATAAAAAAAGATTACTTATCAGTCGACAAAGCATTACAATTCATCTTATAACAGTATGCTACAATGAAGACTCATAATTTTAATATGTAATAATATATACTTACATAGTATGCAGCCCAATGGCAAACTTCATGCTTTAACTCAGAGTCCAGCTTCTTCAATAATTCCGATAAGAGCTTCTGAAATTTTTGAGAAAGTTGAGAATCCTAAAAATTTTCTAGAATGGAAAAAAGACTGATCACGCTAGAACCTAATCATACACACCTTAAGGATTACTTCTGGTGGGATGCAGTTAACAAGAAGCTCATAGATTTTTCCACGAACTGAAAACAACCTGAAAAGTTACGAACAAATGTTATAATAAAAGCAGTTTTCAAATTGAAACAATCATACAAATGAAGTAATAAAAAAGATGGCCCAACTCAACTGCGAGTCTAATAAAGACAGCGCAAAATTAGAATAAGCATGGCCAAACATATTTATGGCTCATTGCAAACCTTCGAAAGGGAAAATGAGAAGAGCGAGCGTGAAAAATACTCAAAAAGTAAAGCTTAGCATCTCAAGGGTTAATGACCTACCATAACACATTAAAAGAATAACAACAACAACCAAGCCTTATCCTACTAGGTGGGGTCGGCTACATGGATCATACAACGTCATTCATATTCGTTGATCCATGTTCATGCGATTCGACAGGGTTTTACGCTGGCTGTCGGGACCTAACACAACCCTCCTTTATCCGGGCTTGGGACCGGCTATAAAACATAGGCGGAGTTATAACACATTAAAAGAATATTCATCAATATTTAAACAGTCTTTCTAAACAAATAGCCAAGTACTAATTGAATGCTGCAAACAGAAATACAGAACATACAACAACAACAACAAAGCCTTATCCCACTAGGTGGGGTCGGCTACATGGATCATACGACGCTATTCGTTGATCCATGTTCATGCGATTCGACAGGGTTTTACGCTGGCTGTCGGGGCCTAATAAAACATAGGCGGAGTTTAAAACATAGGTGGAGTTTGGTTTGCAGTATCTTGCTTTTTTTTTTTAGGGGAAGAAGGATAAAGGAGGAGGGTTGTGTTAGGCCCCGACAGCCAGCGTAAAATCTTGTCGAATCTCATGAACATGGATCAACGAGCGTCGTATGATCCATGTAGCCGACCCCACCTAGTGGGATAAGGCTTTGTTGTTGTTGTTGTTGTTGAGGGGAAGAAGGATGAGTGTATATATATATTTGAAACGCTGTGTATATATATATATCACTATGAGGGAAAAAAGTACAAGTGTGAGCCCTCAAGATGAGAGCAGCAAAAGGAGGAAAATACAACCTCTACCCAAATCCCCACTCCCGAAGGAGCAATGGTGTGCAATAACCTCAACCTGGCAAGTCTCACTATAAAAAATAATCCAGTTGCGATGAAGCCATATCCGGCACCGGCCAAAAAGGTCGCCTGACATCGTCCGCTGCGGACTCTGAGTAAGTGCCACAACGCCTCCAGTGAGGTAGAAGGATATTTTATTTTATTTTATTTATTTAGAAGGTGCAGTATCTTGCTATTGAAGTTCTTTTGTTTGTTTTTTTGGCGGCCTTTCACTTATCTTTGCCTTTTGGGTGTCAAGATCAACCATCAATGTCTTTTAGGTGGCCTTCAATGTGTGGATAACTAAAGCAGATTACAAAACCTAATGGAAAACAACAAGCATTTTTTTTTTTGAATTGACAACAAGCATGTTTCGATGTTGTTCACGATATCATTTAAAATGTTCAGGTAAACACTACCCATTCGAGATTTGATCAAATACCCACATGTGTGGATACTTCAAAATGCCCAGATATTCTACAAAACAAAATGGACATCTAAGTATTATGCATGATTTAAAATCCATTTTAGGGTGACAACCTAAAACTGAAAGAAGACCATTTCCTCAAAGTGGAAGCTAGCTTCTTCATAACTGATTCAGTTGAATTCCCCTTGAACTGAATAAAATTTAACACAAATTTTATTTCCTTACCGAAGACAACATTTTGCATTGCAGAAAGCATAAGAGACATATTTCAGTTCATTATAATGAGTATAAGCCCTTTGTCAATTTACGCAAAAAGAGAAAACTGGCAGACTCTCTAGAGATTTAGAAGGAGAGGAAACCTTTTAGGGCTCTGCTCCTTCATGATATCAGATGCTATTTCTGAAACATATTGTTCCCAATCTAGTGGTGGCACTACCTGGTTGTCTGTGAATGGATACCTGCAAGAAAAAGATCAAAAGGGGAAAAACAGAAGGCACAAATCATTGAAGAATAAAATACAAATGTTGATACAAGTAGCAGAGAAAGTTTGGCATAGAAAAATTAAGAATATAGTTCAAGGTTTTACTGCTGCACTCGACAAGCTTCAAAAGATAATATTGCCCTTCTCAAATTACGAGTTGATTGATTAGCTATGCGAACTGCAAGTCCAGATGGAAGTTGAAGGTTCTCCTTCTTCGCAATGAACTCCAAGACTTTTATGATCTAATTCAACACAAATATGTGATTACCAAGTCAAAGATTGATAACAAGGTACTTGACTGGAGAACTAACTTTCAGGCTAATATACTATTTTTCATTACTGGAAATCTTGGGAGATCTATGAATGGTAAACTTTGATGTTAACAAAAGCTCAAAATGAATGCCAGTTAACTCATTTGGCTAAGAACATTAGTCTGGTACACTGACAAATGAATACATAGATGCACATGAGGTGAATTCAATGTTCCTTCGCAGATAATCTGATATTCTTTGTTGATTAACTTCTATCCAAGAAAATTTTCTATAATGTGATAATGAATTGGCAAGCACTTCAGCATACTGATGAAATATCACTTACCATGTGCTAGCATTGGTTGTATAAGAAAAGCAAAGTATATTTCTCAGATAAAGTTCATAAGCAGGATGAATCTAGAATAAGTCTCTACCTTTTAACATAAATAGTCCTAGTTTCAAAATTATTCAGTGGAACTCTCATATAAACATAATCTGTTAAAAGGTTCACCAACTGGCAAATCTACAAAAGCAAAGCAAATCCGTAATACAGTGAAACTCAACAAGAAAACCCATACCAAAAAAATGTACTGTCAACTCCCCATCTGGTAAGAGTAGGAGAAAGGAGCCTAAGTACACAGACTCCACCTGCTTTTGCAAAGAGGCTGTTGACATGGTTCAAACCTATCACATCTTGGCCACCAATGGAGCAACTTAACCAGTGTGGCAAAACTCACTCTCTCTCCACACCATATAATAGGTTTGAAGCAAAATATATAGAAAGAGTTTTATGCGTCTCTAGGGTCATCTGTTTTCTACTTGCAAGTAAATGACCTTAATCAGAAAATAAGTAAACTCAGCATTGGAAGGATCAATAGTGGTCACCTGCCCTTCAGTGGGTGCATTCACCCTCATATTCAAGCAACGGGACCTCACAGCCTCTGTCACTTTTGATGAACTATTGCAACACAGAATTAGCCTGCATGATGCACTGTATTTCTCCATTGTCCTTCGAAGAGAATGTTGTGCTTCTCTTGAGAGCTTATCAACTTCATTCAGCACCAGTACTGTCATTTCATGTGATTGATAATTAAAATTATAGTTTTAGAATCTTATGGATTGGACAATATCAACTATTTTATTGTTCGATATAATTATATAAAAGAACATGGAAAATAACTCAAGGCTAGTTATGTCCATAGTTTGAAATATAAAAAGAACTTAATTGCATATATCTATCATAGATCACATATTCCGGATTTGCCTGTTAAAGAAAGAACCCCAGTTGTGCTTAGTATTGGACACCTGATGATCAGAGTATAACTATGTTAAAGACTAACCGATATATGAGAACCTACATTGCAATGGTTCCATGGTTACACATATTTATTAAATATTAGATAGATAAATTAACAGCAAGCTCAACTTATTAGCGCAAAAACAATAAAATACCTTTAAATCCTTTCTTTCCGTTGGTGTCTATGGGTCTATTTTTTGCCATTTCCTTAATGACTTCCTGGACAACATATCTGTCCTGAAACCCGGCATCACTGGGATTCATCTCAATGTGGTGAGTGCTTGACAACATTGTCAGTTCTAGTTCAATCGTTCTGCTACCTGCCTGAAATCAAAACTAACTTTAAACACCAGACAATCATAAATATAAAGTTGCAACCCTTTCCAAAAATGCTGTTGCCAAATTCATGGTCACGAGAAGAAAGGGTCGTATGCAAATGCATTTCCAGTAACTACAAAAGAAAACAACGACAACCAGGAATGACTAGTACCACGAAGTCCAAATGACTAAAGTTGGCATCTTTATGATGTTATCAGCTAAAACAAGAAAGAAAGTTCATGAATCCCGCACAAACTTACATCAACCTTCCATGTCTTGTTCTCCAATTTCACCTGCAATCAGATTTTTTTCCTCAAGATGAATGCTCGAGAGTTGATGGAAAAGAACAATCAAATCCAAATGGAAGACAGAGGGCATCAACAAACCCAACGCAATGTGTCAGACCTTTTCCGCGGACGCGCCGAACATCTGCTTGAGCAGGGCCATGACTAGGGTTTTCTTACCGGAGCCCGGTGACCCATAGAAGAGGAGGTGAGGGCAATCCTGCTCCGAAACCTGAAGAAGAAGAAGGGGAAGTAATCGAACGGCTAAAGAAGAGTTATTTCACCAGATAAATTGCACAAAACATAATCTAAAGCCCTAGAACGTCCAAAGATGAATTTTTTTATGGGGGAATTGGAAGAAAACGCACCAACTTCTTGAGGTTTTGGGCGATCTCTTCGTGGACGATGATTTTGTCCAGGGTTCGCGGCCGGTGCTTGTCCACCCACAGCATCGTTGGCGTCGCCGGGCGGAGCGGGGGAGAGTGAGAGGAGGGTGATGTTGGCGGGAAGTGAAACTTCTTTTCTTTCGCAGCGTCGGGTTTTGGGGGTTTATGATGAGCGCCCAAATAGGGAGGGGTAAATTATTATATTACTTTACCTTGGTGAGAAAGAAGCCGTCAAAGACTCAAAACCCGAATCAAACCGCTTCGCACGGTTTATTAGAATTTCGTTAGTTTTATTTATCCTGGAAAATGAGGCATTAGCCAAGTTTATGATGGGAAGGTCATAAAATCTTCATTTATTATGAAAACAGATTTGATCGAAATAGTCAATTAAATATTTAACGATTCAAAATATTAGATTCCGAGTCGTGACAGTTTAAAGTAATCAATTGAATTGTGACTCGATCAAATTTTTAATAAAATTTAAATAAATGTTTTTTTTTAAAATAGAATTTAAAATTATGTTAAGTTATTTTCATTGTTGCAACTGACGTTGTTGACAATATATCATTTATAAAAGAAAATATTTGCTTTTTAAACAACGTATTCCTTTTATCTATTTCACATCTATATTTTTTTCTTATCAACACAAATATAATTTTTATTTATTTAGTTTACACTGATGATTTTATCTCCACTTTCATGATAATTTTTAATAGAATAATGTTAGTTTAAAAACTAAGAAATTGATTTATTATCATGTCATAATGAAAATATCTTATAACGCATATAAAAAAATAATGTGTCATTTTTAAACTATTATATTTATTATCAATCGAATTGCTATTGGTTCATGTCTAACTGGTCACGGATCAAACTATTAACCTCCGCAAACAGTGCTTGCATGTATGCAGTAGTTAGTGCAAAATATTACATTTGTTCCTTGCCTTATATTCTGACTAAAGATGATATAATAGCCTTGGTACACGGAGGATAACTCAAAAATCTAGAGCTTGGACCCTCCAAATTTTCTACTTTTCTCAATCCATCCTCAAACTTTTTTTGAGCTTAACAATACACGAAAGCGTATTATTCAAAACCATAAAAAGGTCAATATAAATCAAACCCAAAACTTCTCGATCCAAATTTTATGTTACTACACCACTTATTCTCAACTATGCTCTAATTTAAAGGCCTAAGTTAGAATGTCCGAAATTTATGCACCTATAATCAGGCAAACATTTGGAACACAATTTGATAGCATCGTACACAGACGAAGGATGTAAAAACATTCATGACATCAAATCGGTCCGTTTGCACGTCACAATTTTGCTACCTCATGTTCCACAGGCCTTCCATAATCCAAAGGAAATCTTTCAATGTCCACGAGCATAAAGAAATCAGTGGATCATCCAATTTTCTCAATGGGACAACAGACTCTTAAATTTACCTCATGCTCCACAGGCCTTCCTTCCTTGTACGTTAGCACTCCCCACCTTCATTTCTTTCCCAGAACAATGAATTCTTCTATTTGGACACCAAGACATCAATGATTGCAATTTTGGTCAGTCTCCCATTTGGAAGATTCGGTCGTCACATGGAAAAAATCATGGATCAAATATGAGAATCTACAAACACAAACAAATAACTTATCAGCATGTCATTATAATGGCCTATATAAAAATCATTAGTAATGAATCCAAGAATATACCTGAATTTTTAGAATTGGAATGTCATGAGCAGCACTTGCATATTTGCAGATAGTTGACAAAAATCAAACATTTGACTACATTAAATCACCCAACTTTGGCTTCTCCATTAACAGCATCTTTTGTCGGATCCACCACACTAACTACTTTCCCAACACCCTTCTTTTGATTCTCCTTACCGACATATGGTCCTTTACTAGGGCTAACTGACTTCTTCAAAAGCTTTTCCTGAGTTCTATTGTTTGACCTATCTTGTGCCGATACAACTTCCTTGGATGATAATGTGATCTTCTTTGGGGAATCAGTCGCATCTTTTGCATTGACATATCTTTCCACATCGTTTTTTTCAGTATCTGCATCAGGGAGCAGGGCTTTACGGCTTAACCGAAGCTGGCCCTTTTCATTTACCTGGAATAAACTGAATATTATAAAATTTATGGAAAAATAAATAAAAAATGAAAGAAGGGCTCAATCTGAATTTCCACCTTCCTTTGACCAGTAATACTTGAAGTGCAAAACTGAATTAAATAAAGACCAGAAATGATGTAGCACACAATACTAATGTAGAACCCTATCAAGCAGTAAGAAAAAGTTAAAACTGATCCTTACCTAGAAAGGAAATAACCGCTATAGTATATGAAGAATGTGTGCATCACAGGTTTGACCGTATACAATGCTTACGAAGAAGGAATTATATGCTTTATCACCTTAAGGAAGAAATTCTTAAGAATGGGAGAAAAAAACACACCCTTTTAGATGTCAGTTTAATGAGTATGTGTCTACTCTGATCGCAAAGAGCATAATTAACATTACTGAACGCACATATAACATATTAAAATGCAGATATGGAATATCAATAAGGTTAGGAAACAAAAAATGGAAATGACCAAGTCAATGATATCTAACAAAAGGCCAATAAATTTGATAAAGACCAACGCACCTCGATTAGTTTGACATCTATTCGTTCTCCGACCTTGACAACCTACAATGTGTATTGAAGAAAATAAGTTCCAGAATGATAGTTAGTTTACATGACAGAACAAAATTACGGAAAAGCATTTTGTTCTTACATCTTCAGCCTTCGCTAACCAACTTGAACTGAGCTCACTAATGTGGCAGAGACCCTATGAAGGAATTTTTAATCAGCAGAACATATTAAGATAAAAATGCCTGCCTTCTCAAAATAATAATAATGATAATGTTGTCATATAGACATTAAGATAAAAATCATGCATCTCACTTGGAGTCATGCTGTGAATCCGCATGTAATGTCGAATCATATGTAAATAATTACTTATTATCTATCCAGTAAATTGCTTTATGTGGAGCAAATTCAGTAAGTTTTTTTTCTTCGGAAATGAAATCTGTAAGATTTAGAATACTTATAAAAGTAATCTCATATAATCCCTTCATAAACTTCACTTCTGAGATCATATAAGGGCTTATATTTACATACCTCACGTCCTGGAGCAATCTCCACAAAAACTCCATATGGTGCTATAGATTTGATTTCACAATTCCTAAAAGATCCAAAAGAAAGGAAAGGTGAGGAAACAATTGCATTTACCTTAATATCCATGTGAGAAACCCAAATTTACTCTAATATCTGAAATTCTAAAATGAAATCCCCATTAACTTCCTAGAAAGAGTGGTACGCCATAATTATCCCATCATGGAACATATATGAGCAAAAAAATATATTAAAAAATCCTTAAAATATGTTTTAAGGGACAAGAATATTATAAAATGATATGAAGAAAGACTTGCTTAAACTCTATCACTGAGTTGCCCAAGTTCAATGTATGACAATACTTTTCATATATTATTTAAGATATGACAATTGTTATGACAATGTTTCATATATTGATCATCATATATTTCACTAAAACTAAGGAATATTTTACAGTAACAAATTCAAATTTTAAAAAGAATTTTGCTTTAGAAACTGTAGTAATTCTCTTTCTTTTCTGTTTGTTCCCATCCCACTCAAATTCTCCTTTTAAGGGTAAATAGTAGACAGCAAAAGAAAATATAATCTATCATATCTTTTCTATATTGCACTGAATCATCAAAGAGTAACTTGGTAATTGGATGAATGAACCCATTTACCATGAAAATATGCATGAATAAACTGGGGTGCTTAACCTTTACTAGAGAGAATCAAACAAATTGAAGAATTATTCAAAATAATGTATCCCAAACCAAATTTAGCATTCTGGAGGAAGAACTGACTTTTAAGCAAGAAAAAAGCAACCATCATCAACACGCTACCTGTATATATCTCCAATAGTTGGCACCATTGTCAGATTTGCAATAATTGCTTTTGATTTCTCCAAACTAGACAAGTCTTTTGCAGTAATTTTGACCTGTCAGGTGCAGCCAGCTTAAGTTAAACCAGAATAGATTAAAGAGTGCACTGCAAGCAAATTTACTTACGACACCATTATCTTGGGTATCAATAGCTTCCACTCCTGACTCTTCTATGATGCTCTTCACCTTCTTCCCACCAGAACCAATAATTATATTAATTTTGTCTGGTTTAACCTGAAATATAACACATTGAAAGTTGAGTCTACTACATAAAATCATAAGCCAAAAATTGCTCATGGACTCAAGAATTCTTACTAAAAAAATGGTAGAAAACGTTGAATTACCTTCATAACATGAATTAGTGGAGCATATTTTGAGAGCACCTTTGACGGAGGAGGTGAACTCTTCAGCATTTCAGCTGGATGAGAAATTGAACCCTAACAATCAAATTCAGGCACACAAACGTACTTGTTTGCATACAGTTTAGAACAAAAACAATAAGTCTTTTCTACTTGTGTTCCCTTTGTATTTTCTATATAAAAAGTATATTAATTGAAGGTCTAATTTTTTTTTAGGAGATTGAAGGTCTAAATTAACAGGAAATACAAAGGCAACAAATATTTTCTTCCTAACTGAATGTAGGAGTTTAAACACACTAGCAAGCTAAACTTTTGGCATCCCAATTTAAAATCATGTGTACTAATGTTGGGTTGGGTCTGTTTGAGGAAATTATCTTTCATCTTTGTGTGTTTGACAGTCCTAGTGACGTGATAGCATAGGATTTCCCCTTTCCGCCAAGAGCCATTTAGAAGGGATGGGTGGGTGGTGGCTAAACGGACTGCAGACTCATTTGGCACCTGTGGGTACCGCTTAATATCTTTGCTTGGCTTATGCGGCGAGACAGGCTCCTCACCAGGGTGTACAGAGCAAAATGAGCGCCTCAAGCAGACACATCTTGCACTCTGTACCGTGAGGCAGAGAGGATATCATTCATCTATTCTTCGAGTGCTCTATATCCTGGGAGATTTGGTGACAGACGAGCATTACGAGCACCGTTCCATCGGCAGCGGAGAATTTCTGGCAGCCGCTCTGCAGTGCGGCGGCCAGACAGAGGCAAGGCTGGAGAGCATTGTTCACGGCATTTTTGCCCAGTACCTAGGCCATTTGGCTTAGCGTAACCGGGTCATCTTCTGTGGGGATTGTTGAGAGTGTTGTACACCATATCTCGGGAATGGGGTTTTGGTCAGGCGCTACATATCTTTTTTGCTGCCCTCTACTTAAGAGTCATATTTGTACATGATGACTTTTTCATAGATATATACATGGATGACAACCGTAAGCCTGGTGGTCAACCTTTTTCTGCTAATTAAAAAGAAGGGATGAGCGGGTTTTGATCATGGCTCACTTCTCGGCATGTAGCATCTATCTTAAGCTCCTCCCGGAATATACGATCGCGAGCAGCCTCAGTGCGGAGCACAGATATATCTGGAGATCTTGCATCTCTCTAAGGCCTGCTTGGCTTGCGTGGCATGGGAAGTTACTTGCCATGGTTTACAGTGTGAGATGGGCACCCAACAGGGACACCTCATGTGCAATATGTGGCGTGAAGGAGGAGGACCTTGTCCATCTTTTTTTTTGAGGGGATGTCCATCTAGTTTTTAGATGTTTCATCACTCAGGTGGTGTGGAGCCAATCACATATCAGACATTGACCTCTCATCTGTTGATGCCTCATGGAGGTCATTGAGTTCTCACAGTAGGCATCGCAGACAGGGTTGGAGATTGTTTGGCGAGGTTTTTGGCCGCCTCATGGACCATATTACAACAAAGCAACCACACTAATTTTTGGGGGCCAAACATGTCATGTAAAGAATATTGTCCATCATATTTCCTTTGTGTCAGGAGTGGGGTTTCGGGTAGTACATCCCTCGTGTTACTTTTTGGCTACTTTGCTTACACACTTGTACATTCTCCAGTTTTAAAGTTTGTATCCTAGTATGACTGCCATAATTCAGTGGACATCCTTTTCAGTCTCAAAAAAAAAACCCACAGCCACCCTCTTCTCTCTCAAAAATAATTACTTAAAATTAGGCAATAACATTGCTTAACCATAGATCTATAGAACAATTTCATCATGTGGCAACCTACATTTTTCATGGACAAAGAGTTTAGCTATCAAAATGCTAAAATCAATTTTATCCCAATACAATCAAAAGCATTTTTTGGTAACTTACCAAGAATATGTTTTCGCCCAACCTTTGCTTGAAGAAGTGCTTGCTGCATCACTGGTAAAGTAATCCCACTAATCTGATTGAACACAAGATTATAATCAAGTTGAAGACTCATTCCTCAGAATAAATGGTGAGTTTAAAATTTACATCCTTCAACATTCATCCATTTGAAAGTGCTTGCATCATGAGCAATTTTAAGATAATGCGTGCAATGAAATGAGTAACGTTATTTTGCAAAACATGAGCTATAACCTTCATGTCCATCTGAAATGCAGTTACGCCATCCTCATTACCAGCAACCTGCAAAATAAGATGAAACAATAATGTGTATGAGGTAACTATAAAGTCCGGAAAGATGGATGAGTTTTTCATAAAATAAATAGCTCAAGATTAAGAAAAGAAAAGACAGCGATGCAAAACCTTGAGATCCATATCTCCAGAAGCATCTTCTGATCCACTGATGTCTGAGAGAATTAGTGGAGTGCCATCTCCCCCAAATTCTTGTGTGTCCAAGACCATACCCATTGCTATGCCAGCAACAGAGCACTTAATAGGAACTCCAGCATCTAGAAGAGCCAAGCAACCTCCACATACTGATGCCATACTGAAAATTTAATTGAGAATCATAGATTTCAACAATCATTCTAAATCCATCAAGGAGAGACCATTTCTTGAGATTGTCTATTCTAGCAGTACTTTCTCAGAAACTTTTTTATAGTTATTCCCAGCATTTATCCATATGCAAAAGATGTATGAACATAACAGAAATCAAAGATGACCTTGAGGAACCATTGCTCTCAGTTATGGTACTCTCAACACGTATGGTGTATGGAAAATCTTCCTCGGAAGGCAAAATAGGTTCGAGTGCTCTTTCAGCCAGCATACCATGACCAATCTCGCGTCTAGAGGGAGCACCTATGCGACCAACTTCACCGACAGATGACGGTGGAAATGAATACTGCAACAACAAAACAAATAATCTTTTCGATGATGATACAGTTTACAGGTCAGAGAGAAATCTCAACTATTAGCCTAAGGGGAATGATGTGGAACTAAACAAGGAAACATCAAACTTCCTACTGGTTGAACACATGATTATATTGGTATTCCACAACTATGGGAGCCGGAGCATGTCCTTGAATATGGTCTTGCACATTGTTATAGAACTGTTATCAGTAATGCCAATATAACAAAGTGGAATTAGGATTTCTTGTGTATCCACGTCGTCATTTTCTCCCCCAACCCATCTTTAGAGAATTTGAAGTGTCATTAAAGAAGTTATTTGACACACAAGTAGACAGTTTTCAATGTCGAAGTCATCAAAACAATTTAAGAAAGCTTTTGTAAGATAATATTGGAACTATGAAATAAGTTTCACACTTGTTCTATGGTTGTCATAGAAAATTGAGATAAACACGCTGACATTTAGTTAGTTCAAGTAGTGGTACCTCTCACAGAGATTAAATCCTGTAGGCACTGTCAGGAGAGATTAACCTTCAGTGATCCATCTCGAGCTAGGTTAGTCAGGGCCTAGTAGGATTTTCCATACTAGGGCTAACACCAAAGGTAGTAGAGATGGATATTATACCATATATTTATGATAGTTTATACGGTTTATGGTTTAGTAAAAGGTACATGGGACATAACTAATAAAAGAATTTGGGAAAGCAAAGAATAAAATTTCATATAATGACCATATTGAAGGTAAAATCTTAATAGTTCATTATAATGATTGGGCCATAATTTTCAGAAAATGTCACTTAAAAATAGTGAAAAGAACTATTTGCTTCAGAATTATAAGTTCACATTTTTTGTGTTAAAATTATAAGGTCGATTGATCACACACGTACATTTTCTGATCATTAATATATATATATATATATATATATATATATATCTGGATGACTAGCATAACCTAGTCATCCTTTTTACTTCAAAAAAATATTATAAGGTCACTTAATCCAACTGGAAGGGGCAAAAAGAAGATATTGCCTTCAGAAATCATTACATACTTTTTCTTAAGGAAAAAAACATTACATACCTGAAGATAGAAACTCTTCAATTCCTCAGTATCCACAAGGTTGTCTATCCGCTGAGCCATTTGTTTATCCCCAAGAGTAACTACCGCAAGAGACTAAACATTTGAATATTGATGTCAGAACTCAGAACTCATAATATTTTAATGTACCTTATGCTTGGGATGAATATTCTTGTCTCAGAAGACTATATTCTACATAAAAATTGCCAATAGCTGCAAATGTAACTAACTTTATTCCCTCACCTGTGTTTCACCCCGTGTGAAAAGACAACTTCCATGTGCTCTAGGCAGTAGTCCACATTCTGAGTAAATGGGACGAATATCCAAGGAACTTCGTCCATCACTTCGTTTCCCGCCCTGTGAAGGATGAAAGTATACAGATATAATTAAGACACGGCATGTTGAGAAGTTATAGAACATAAGATATTAACAGTTTTAAAAAAAAAAAGAGAATAGAGATATTAATGAATGCTTCAGCTATAATACCATAATTGGTTTGCCTATAAAGGGATTCAAATATAAGTAACAAACTGACCATCTGTCACTAAAAAATTAGGAGATGGAGCAAAAATGCTCAAATGGACATATTTGAAAACCAAAATTGGTGTGGTCAACATAAAGTATTATTTGATGTATTATAGATAATTAGTGAGAATTTCACTAATGCATTCAGATTGACATAAAATGAAAGAATGTTTTACCTCTACGATGCGTCTACGCAGATATTTTGATGAAACTTCCTTGAAAACCAGCTTGACATCGACTTCAGAGAACAACTGTTGGATGATAAGGTTGATTATGTCAACTATTCAATTGAACTAGTAAATCAAATTGAAGTGGACCAACAGACACAAGCGCTGCAAAAGATCAAAGAACTAAGTATATAAGGTATACAATGTGTTTGTGAATTACCAAAACAGAAGTATATCTTATATAATCTCCTTAAATAACTATTAAAAACACAGAAGATAATTCAGTTTATATTGTTACATAACAAGTTATAAAATCAACAGAACTATAGTGAACCTTCAACTTCTTTTTTTTTTTTTGGAGAGGAGAACCTTCAACAGTTCAACTATTTATAAACTATATGAAGAAATAGCTGGACCCCAAACCAGAGGGCTATTTTAGAGTTTTTTCCTCCTGAAGTATTTTCCATTCTCCTATAATACCCTCTTTTTCTCACTCCCTTACTGTTAGCTTCTCCTTGTAGAGGGTAGTCATCCACCCCTTCAAAAAAAATAAATTAGGTATTATGTTATAACCTACAATTATCTTTAATGCACATAACAATGTAAGTTGTAAAACTTACATTTTTATGTAATCAATAGTTTATTCATTATATTTATTAAATTGGATAATTAAATTATTATCCGCTAATAGATAATGGCTATCCGCTAATCAAATTGTTATCCATTTGCAAAATTGCTATCTGATAGAAGAAACACTAGTCATGGCCAATAGAGCCTAAAGCTATTGCTATACAAAACAAGTCAAGTTTACCATAAAGAAATTAAATAATTCTATGAAGTGAATTTAATTTGGAAAAGTCCAGTGGACATCACCAATGGCATTGGCCTTCGTGGAAGTGGCTTTATGTGAACATCACCTTCATCAACTTCACCGTCAACAATAACTTCCTCATCTTCATCTTCATCATAAACATCAGCTAACCCTTCAGTGCTAACGGTTACTTCATCCTTCGAAACATAACCTTCTTCAGTAAGTATTCTTAATACATTCTCTTCAATGGCAGCTAGAGCCTTCCTTCTAGGTATTTTTTTCTTTATCTGCAGTGCCTTGACCAATGCATCTCCAGATATATCCTGAACAATAAACAAAAATGCCTTCATAAGTTGTGAAATGAAATAAAGATTTAATTCTAGAAGTCTAATTAGCACCTGCAGTTACCTCATGTTTTCCAAAGGGTTACCAATTTAATAGTAGAACAGTACAGCTTACATAAGTATATATGTAGTATACCCAACAAAAAAAGTGTATATCTGTATCATTGAATTATCGAAAATGTACCTTGATAGACCCAACATTTGCTACATTCATATGTCAAATCCAATTTGATGCATATCAATAGAATATGAAATAATGGCAAATGTTACTGATGTTCGACTTTTTTGAAAAGTCAGCTGAGGTTACTTGCTCCTTAGAAGCAAAAATATCATGTTTAGGTGGCTGATTAGCCGTTAATTAATCCTTAATCACTTTGTGGTGGCACCTCGGTAGGTCCATTATGACTAGAGATACTAGTAAGATAAAGTGTGGCTTATAGTCGCTTCTTTCTCTAGAGACCAAATAATGAGGACTTCAACTCAGGTTACGATGCCATAATAGTCAAACCACATGTATCACACATGCAAGGGCCGATTGAAACAACTCCAAAACCATTATATCTTTGCATCATAAATTTTATTACAGAAAGTTATATGTACACCAAATATAGACATGTATAAACCATACACAGGTAGAAAATCTACAGGACAATGGTCGCCCATTGATAAGTATACTTCTACTTTTGCAAGAACAAATAGCATCTTTTGGGGTCGAGAAGAATATAAAGTTCATAGATGAGTGGAAACAAAAATATTGAACCAAGGATCTAGGTCACATACTGGGACTCTCTAGAAGTTTAACTTTGATGCAATTTGTTGTGAATGAAAGATGTTTGTCTTCTTTAATGCATGCTTAAAACAGCACAGTTTGGCAGAAGGTTGAACTATGAGATGGATTAAATGAAAAATGTTGGCTGTAGTGCAAGAAATTTTTGGATTTAGTTAGAAGAAAGAAATGCAACAGTGCATACTTCAACATGCCTATAAAGCTCAACAGGAGGTAACTTGATAGCATCAACCATTTTCGTCTTCCCACACTTTTTAACCAAGGCCTCTATTTCCTTGCATATCTCTCTTACTGCAGCCTGCTCCCAAAGATGCAACCATATTAAGATAAAGTACAGTTAAAAATACAATTTGACAATCAAATCACGACAATTGCTGTAATGTCATTGGATCAAACAAAATAATTGTGTAGATGACAAACTGTCACTCCTCTATTTAAGTTATGGCACCTATCCATCTCATAGCACACTGTAATTATTCACAACAAAGTATTTATTACAACAAATTCCAAGAGATAATGCAAATACATTTAATTTCCAGAAAAATAAAGAGTATTTTGTTAAGGGAAGAAGAACAAAGAGTATTTATTTTTTTGGTGAAAGTTTATTGAAATTAAAGAATTATCCTTCAAACAGATGCATCGGTACTGTTCATGCATATCAGAAAGAAAAAAAATATTTGCATGTAAAAACATGTTACTATATGGTCATTAAACAAGTATTTAGCTGTAACAGAACTTAAATATGAATCATTCCTTCGGAAAGAAGGAAGAACCATGACATGGTATGTAATGGAAAACATTCAGCAAATTTAGTTGTGCATGAATCAAATAGGTACAAGAACAACAAAAGCCAAAAACTACCTGCCCAACTTCCACTGCTTGAAGTAATTTTGCCTCTGGGAGAAAGTTACAGTAACCCTAAAGGAAAGGTGAAAGGAGAATCATCAGGAATCTATAGCCAAAAGTTGATAGTCAGGAGGGCATTCCTTAAGTCAAGATCTCTAACATTCAGTACATAATTACAACTTGACAAGTACTTCACTCAAAATTACGGAATGCTACAATTCAGGAGCATTCACGTACATGATAAAGATCATGTATGATGTATGTGAATATTTTCAGCTCTTAAGAGTAGTATTCTATAAGTTCTATTGACCTTTCTAGAGTCTATTCAACAAAAGGTGGGTTCCTGAATAAAGCCAGAATATGAATGCATCAACACATCGCTCATGTGTCTAGAAAGAAAGTGTCAAATCAACCACATGCAAGATAAACTTTCTTAGAGTTACATTTAAACTTCATTTATACTTGATATTTATCCAGAACTCTAGCCGACCCCACCTAGTGGGATAAGGCTTTGTTGTTGTTGTTGTTGTTGTTGTATTTATCCAGAACTCGAACACTATAGTATTTAGCAAACTTCATTCTATGCATCATTAGGATCATGTGGTCAAAGACATTTGTTGATTTATATATACATACTTGCTTAATATGGTTATAAGCCGTTATGAGCAAGACAGATATGTTTGCCAAGGAAGATATAAGAACAAAATCTAGAATGTCCAATGCTATAAAGGCATACCTCTATCATTAATACAGCATTATCAGTCCCTGCAAGTATCATGTCCAACTCTGACTCTTCCATCTGTTTAGTCGTCGGATTGACAATGAATTGATCTCCAACTAGACCAATCCTGACTCCTGCTATCACTTTTGTATTGGGTACTTCTGAGAGAGCTCTGTTTTGTTTTTTTGTTTTTTTTTTTTGACTAAATGTTAGATCAGAAATCCTATATATTAATTAAAATGCCAAGTTAATCAGCAAAATGCATTCATATCTGACCAGCAAAAACAAAATAGGATTCATGTAGAAAAAAACATTTTAAGACATTTACACTGCTATTCCTGCTGCTGTGAGAGCCAAGCAATCAGGGGAGTGAACACCATCATAACTGAAAACCTGTTAAGAAAAAGAATATGCAGGGATAAAAATATAGCTTGGATATGCAAATTGAGTCAATTTTGTGCAGCACAAAACTTAATTCCGGAAATCATTAGAAGTAAAGATCAAAGATGTGAAATATCATAGAAGGAAAATATCGAATTGAGAAATCACTATAATTCAACTTTACAGCTTTACTTCTAGAAAAAACACCATAATCCACGAATTAGAAACTCAACATGTTGAAATGTTTGCAATATAAGTTGCTCATAGAAGAAAAATATTGAATTGAGAAAGCGCTACAATTCACCTTTACAGCTTAACTTCTAGAAAAAACACCATAATCCACGAATTAGAAACTTAACATGTTGAAATGTTCATTCTAAAAAAAAACATGTTGAAATGTTTATGATACAAGTTGCTTGCCTAATTTTCGCATATTATCACCTTTAGTGAGTATCTTTCACTGAGTATCATGGATTCACAAAAGAAGATATATGCCAGAATTCAGATCCTTGAAAATGCATTACCCAAGACAATATTTGTGTCTCGTAGTAGAAACCTTTTGGCATTGTAGGACGTAGAGGTCTATCTATCAATCTGCAGATGAGAACCTGAATCCGGGAGAACTGTAGTCAGTTTAAGAAAAGTGTAAATTAAATAGACTGGATATCTAGCATTGAAGTTTTCATGGAAAATTCATGTTATAAAACTCATTTTGGATTTACATGATGAACAACGATTTCTTTTCTCTAGAAAAAGGGAATGGATGTCTACACACAATGAAAATGAACTCATAACCTCCCTCAAGAATCTTCCAGAGATTTCGCACCACATATGGAATGTCATAACATATAGATACAAGCTGAGCAGCTGAAGCAAAAAAAGAAACAATTCAAAGAAACATGATGTTATCTGCTACCAAAAACAGATCAGTGACGCGTATAAGTATTTATTCATATGGAAGTTCTTCAAACATATGGAAGTATCTGAGAAGACCATTAGATGCGCCAGTAAGAAGAGTAGATCAAATAATCTGGAGTCCGATTAAAAGAGGGAGAGGGAGGCCAAGGCGGACACTTGACGAACTAATAGAGCAAGATCTATTGGTAAATAATATACCGAAAGGTTTGGTTACTAATAGAGCGGAATGGCGTCGTATGATCTATGTAGCCGACCCCACCTAGTGGGATAAGACTTTGTTGTTGTTGTTGTTGTTGTTGTTGGAAGTTCTTCAAAAAATATGTAAACATATGAAAGATGGACAGAAACTAAAGATGCAACTTCTTTTGTAAAGAAGCACTGGATTGAATTGAGTTGAAAGTTAAATGTCATTTGAACTATGGTTGTGGTTCTTCTTGTAATCCCAAGATTTAGATGGCAGACTAAGTTTCTTTTAGAAGAAGGGAAAATGATGGTTGAGGGTCAATCATCTACTAGTACTAATGCTGGAAAATGTACAAGAATGTGTGAAAAGCAAAAAGTGTAATAGCAAGAGATCAAGTTCTCATGCTGACAAAAAATACTCCCACCACAAAAAGAAAGAAATAAAGAAGCTATGATGTACAATGTTTTCTATATATACCCCTCCCACTGCCCACACACACACAGACACAGTTTCTCTGAAGTCATATAGCTGAGAGGTGGCCATTTGCAGTCAGACTTAGCATCTCATATAAAGACAAGTCATTTAATGTTATGACATGCATGACCAAGTCTCCTTATTTGAAAACAAATACCTATGATGAAAGTATATATCGCACCTCATGTTCTTTTGCTCGTCCTTCCCTCTTGAAGAAACCACCACTACATCCACGAAAGACATAAGCAATGAAAATAAATATACATATCACCTGATTAAACAGAAATTTGTCATCTTATACCTGGTACGCCCAGCAGCTGAAAGGCGCTCTTGATAATTTACTGTGAGCGGGAAAAAATCTGAAGGCTCACTTGGACTGTCAGCCAAACAGATTGAAGAATACACAATCTACATGCACAAAAATAATAAAGGAATTAAAACCAGTTGTCAGAAAGCAAGTTCACAATATTTTATCACCACACTTCTTCAAAAGAAAAGATCTACCAGTACATACAGAGATGACATTTTAAATTAAGAAAGAAGATATTATCTTTTGAAAATGATGGAGAAGAATGAAATGAAGATAAACAAACGCCAATACCAGGAGCCAGAGTACTGGAAATCAGAGGACCTGAGAGTATCAAGATAGAATATGAGGTAGTAATGTTACGAATCATGGAAACAATATCACAAATTGGATGTGCAAATGAATTGATTATTTTCTCTATATTCATCAAGTACTAAAACTTTGTAAGGCTGAGTTCATCTATACATAGTTAAGAAAGACACCATTTGGGAACTGCACAAAGTGAGTAAACCTGAGTCCTTAGCAGTGTACATATGAATGAATATGAGAAGGTAATGTTACATGTTTATGGAAACAAGGTAAACAAATTAGACGGTACAAAATGCATGGAAGTATTGGGCTCCAAAGACCCTAATGACATATAAGTTCATTTCTTGATCAATGCCAAGAAGAGCCTAGAAGATGGTATATTTTCTTGCTATATTTTTTGTTGTTTATTGATGTTCTGTTTGGAATTATAGTTCTTTTGCCTTGTACTTTTATATTGCGGTAGATAACTCTTGTCTTCATTTCTTCTAAAAAAAACTCGTCTTCATTGTAATAGTTAAAATCCATTGACTATATCTACAAGGTTCTTTCTTACACCTTCTACTTCCTGAGTTTCCTGTGTTACTGATTAAGGACGATCATTTTTTTCTCAAAGGCAATCAACTTTTTTTTTCAAGAAAAGTACTTTATCTATTGATTAAAACACCAGAAGCATCTTGATACAAGATTTGGAGGAGTTCCCGAGGAGGATCTCCATCCCAAAAAGGCAATCAACTAAGTGAGGAAACATTTGCTGTTCCATCTTGATAATTGATTTGCCTACACCCTATTCTCTAGTGCACTCATAAGCTCCCAATCTGGTTGTGTCAAAACAAATCATACAGAACCATTCTCAAGTAAAACAGCTCACTACTGCAATTTCCTTCAACCATAATCCTTCCAATTTATTATCATACGAATAAGAACAAGTCTAACTGCAACTACAACAGTGATCCTACTTCAAAGTCAACTCCAAGTCTAATCCCACTAGAACTCTTATCACTGTTCTTACACAGATATTTCTAAGTGATTTCCCTCCTATATCCGTAACAAACATCTTTCACGCAGAAATTAAGCAAACTACACACTGCACTGTTCTCAACGCAGAATATGAGCTCAGATGTCTTACAGTTTCTCCATCAGTCACCATCACGGATGCACTAGCTTGCCTCCCGATGTGGCCCGTCTCCACCAATATCTGCGCTTCCACAGATGCAACACCATAATTGTTTAGTTTCATTCATGTCGCAAAGCCAGAAAGGAAAATAAAAAAATAGTGACATCAACTCGAACCCAAACCAAGAACTTACATGGCGATTGCCGACGGGAATCTTAACGGAGTACTTCATCGGCGCATTGGAGACCACGTCATCCACAGAACTATCGTCCGGCAATGGCGGCGTCACCGCCTTCAAGGAAGCTCTGATTGTTGGGCTCCTCCCCGCCGCCCGGGAGGGGAGCAAGGGAGCAGACGCGGCGAGGTGAGGAAGGAAGCGAGGCCTCCAGAACCGAGGATGCGGGCGGGCGAGGGAGGAGAGGGGTTTAGGAGCTCGAGCGGGTTGGAAGGGAGGGGGAGGAGAATGAGCAGACGGGAGAGAGACTCCATGGACGGTGGGGTTTGCGAGCATTTTGAGCTCCCCGTCCTCCGCGAACTGGAGATTTTGGCGCCGTGGAGTCGAGAGAGCGGTCGAAGGGGGAGGAGTGAAAGCTCCTCGTTATCCGAATGGAGGTGATGAAGTGGCTTTATTTATATGCCTCCTTTTTTCTTCTTCTATGTTTCTCCTCGTCATTTTCCCTTTTACTTATGGACTTTGCAGATATGGGCCGGCCTCAATGGCCCATCTTGAGGAAGGTGGGGACTGGGGATTGTCGAATTCCGTTTTTTTGAGAAAATATTGTATTTGACGTTGGATTAGACAAATATAACAATGCCGGTGCCCCTAGATAGAAAAGGGAAATCATATTTTGGCTTCAATTTGTACCCTAAGCCAAACCCTATCTGACTAATAACTATTACAAATTATTATTATTATTATTATTATTATTATTATTATTATTATTATTATTATTATTATTATTATTATTATTATTATTATTATTATTATTATTATTATTATTATTACTGAACAACCTATTCCATTTTGAATTATTTATCTTTTTGGATGAGTACCTAGTTGAAGATAATATTTAAAAATATAAATTAAAAAAAATATTTTTTTTGTAAAAGAATCCTATATTCAACAACATCAAAATAATATGAGGTAATAATAATACTCGATTCAACAAAAACAAATGTTAAATCCGACTTTATAATCTTCCCATCCAAGTAGGGCAAATAGTTTAAATCTTCAACTCAATAATGATGATGCTGAGTAATAGAAGGAGAAAAGTCCAATAAATGCTTATTTAAAAATATACGTAAAAATTTATAAAATATTCACTCCCTGCCCAAAGGTATATTATTAAATAAAAAAATTAAAGTGGTGTTTTATGAGCTATAAAGACAAGCTAACAAGCAAGGGCACGTGTGAATGTTTTGTTAAAAAAATGTAGATTTTTAAAATCCAAGAAAGGAAGTTTTTGGAAAATATTTAACTACCTGAATTTTTCATAATAAATAAAAAGATATTTTATTCAAGAAAATCATTATTATATTTATTAGAATTATTTCATTTAAAAAATAAGATAAATTAGAGGAGAAGTTGGAAAGATAATATAATGTTTGATAAAAGATAAAAAATGTTATGAGTATGGTTATGAAATTATTAACTAAATTTAGATTTAATTAAATATGAATAATTAGTACATGATTAATTAATGATGGATGGTCATATTAATTCAAGATGATTCTAAGGTCCAATAAAAGTCAAAACTCTAGTCTATAATTATAAATATACATTAAAGAATAGTTGAAAACTGTCTTTGAACAAATAGAATTTATGAACTACGAGCCCCCTTCTTCTTCTTTAGTTTGCATGTGAATTGAGACGTTGGGCACTCTGACAACTAGTTCGAAGCATGCACATAGGAGAACGTGTTCAAATGGTAGCCGCGAGTTTTTAATCGTGGGCAGAGAGCAATCGTCAACCAAAATTTAACGTTATTACAGTTTTCAAGCATCAAGATTCCAATTAATTTTTTAATCAACTTAAGATACGTAAGGAGATCATCATTATGTGAGTTTTTCACAATATGGAATCATGTTCTCTTCTCCTTTGTATTGATGTTTTATTTTATATATACATCAATTGGACATTGTATGACATAAATATGATGATCGGAAGTTGTGTCAAAATCATGATTTCCTGAGGACGACAGAACTCGATCTGAGTTCCATAGAACCCTAATTGAATAAGAATAGAAACCATACCGAGTTTTTGAACGTGACACAGGTTCCTGATGGCGTGGCTTGAGTTATAATGCATGGGACATAGACATGAACCAAGTCTACCTGACCCAGATTCACAACATACCTAGCCCAAATTCACAACATATTTGCCCCTCCGATTTCATCCGCTCGAGGGAGATTCAAACTTCTTAGAACATGGCTCAGGTGCCACCCGACGCGGGTCGGATGTCATAGGACACAAAACTTAATTTTGTATATTTATCTATATTTGCATGGATTATTCTTATTGTTAAATGCTCCTTATTGTATGATCATTATATCTTATTATAACATAATCATACTTGATTTTATTATCATAATATTGATTATGTTGCTAGTTTATCCAATCCTGATATTGATTCAATAGTTTTCTTCTGATTTAATCATGTTAAATATAAATTAAACAGTCAAAGATAGATGTCTTAAGTAAATAAGATAAAAGCTTAATTTTTTTTGCATGTTATTTGATTGCCTCTAAGTATTTGGGTCATGTTATTATTAAATTGTATGATACAAATAGTATACCTAAAGGTTTAAAACGTTGTCTTTTAGAGAAGCTATGAATGGGCCATGATCCTTCGTCATTCAATAACCATTGTTGACGTTATTTTATTGCATGAATTGTCGTTGGTTGATATCCCCCGTTGACCTGCATAAAAGATATACGAAGTTTTCCTTAGTTGACCGAGTACTTCTTATTGTATTGAAAAAGTCTAAGGGAATTATATAGATCATATTAGTTTGGATATTGACATTGATTGATAATTGTCATTACTCTATTGAATTGAATTGAATCGTTATTGACCAATTATAATTGATTATTTTAAATCGAAATTTGTTAAATCAAATAATGTCATATTGATCAGATCATTGCAAATTGTAAATTGATACTAACTGATTTTCTGATCTTAACCTGATTCATTCTAGTGATTTTATTATCGTATTGATCTATTTATTATCATATTGATCTATTATTACATTGAGCCATTTCTATGTTGTTCCACCGAATTGTTGATTCATTGTCTATTGTATCATATTATCCATTTGCTCAATTGATTTATTATTTTCATCCTGAGCAACATTGATTATCGATTATTGATCATGGTTAAATTCTATGTATTAAGTTTTAGACTCATAAATTTTTTCATGTACATGAATCCGTGTAAGCGAGAGAGTTGATATAAAGGTGATGTTGTAGTGGCATGACTCAGTGATAAAAATGTTGCAAATGATTTAGTATCTACTCTATATTGAGTCCTAGTGATGTTATATAGTTCTTATTGTTTCACACTTTTAACAGTATAGAGTTATGAATGTTATAACCCATTTGGATATTGTAATATTTTATATTATTATTATTGAGATATTTTCACAATTATAAATTATATTTTTATAAAATTATTTTATAAAAAATTATGTAGCACGTGAAAACGCGTAGATATTGAGGTGTTAAGATATATAGCTTATGGTTGATAAATCCTTGGAAAAAAGTAAAATGATTTTATTTTATAAAAAGTAAAAGACAGCTTTAATTTTTTGTTCCCCTTTCATTTAATTTGTATTTTTTAAAAAAAAATATCTTGGTTTCATTCAATTTAATCCGAACACCAATTATTCATGTCTCCTGCCACTTCATGAAAGGTCATTTTCTTACAAAGAAAATATAATAATTAATATATGCCAATAATATTTGGTTGATTGCCAATTGCCATGATATGCAGGATGATGTCTGGCAGGTCCAAGCTCTGCAGTCCAAACACCATTATTTCATTTGGGCTCCAAAGGTAGATGGAGACAAAGATACAGATCCGAATGAATATGTCAAGTTCTTGAAATCTCATTGCACCATGAACAATTGATTGTTATATATATAACTGCTTCAATTTCATATAAGTAAGAAAAATTAGATCGAACTATTATAAGTTAGTTAGATGGGTAAATGTTATAACGTTCAAATTTTTAATTAGAGAGTTTAAGTTAACTTATGTTGCATAGATAAACTCGAGATGTCTTTCTAATGGTAACATATTTTGTATCCTAAGCAATTATTAATTAATTACCATTGAATAAATAATTGAAAAGATGACACTTTTATATTCGACTGATAATTCAAAATAGTTAGTGGGAGTATAAATCTTTAAGAGATGGGAGATAAGACGTCGAGAAAATACAACTTCAAGTAATATGTGAATGAACATTAAATGAGACGTTAATGATAAAATTGATTATTATGAAACTCTTAAAGTATTAGTCAACGTATAAATGTTTCTCCATTTTTAAATAACATTTTCAAAATTTTAATTCTCTTAAAACGTAAACTTTATGGTTCTATATTTTTCAACTCTACTTGAGTTCACTTTGGTAGCAAGTACACTTTAGCGTTTTGAATGAAAATATTAAAAATTTATTTCTACTAATATTTAGCTTTTAGCATTTAGAGGTTTATATTTAAAGTATTAGTCAATGTATAAATATTTCTCCATTTTTAAATAACATTTTCAAAATTTTAATTAACTCTTAAAACGTAAACTTTATGATTTTATATTTTTCAACTCTACTTGAGTTCACTTGCCACTGTACCCCCAAGTTAAGTTATGATTCTGTTTTGGCAATGCTAAAACTAATTATTTGGCAACGTTAAAAATAACGTTTGGAGAGCGTTTAACGGTTGAAACGATATTTTATCGCTTTGGTAGCAAGCATAATCAAGTACAATTTAGCGTTTTGAATGAAAATATTAAAAAATATTTCTACTAGTATTTAGCTTTTAGCATTTAGAGGTTTATATTTAAAGTATTAGTCAACGTATAAATGTTTCTCCATTTTTAAATAACATTTTCAAAATTTTAATTAACTCTTAAAACGTAAACTTTATGATTTTATATTTTTCAACTCTACTTGAGTTCACTTGCCACTGTACCCCCAAGTTAAGTTATGATTCTATGATTCTGTTTTGGCAATGCTAAAACTAATTATTTGGCAACGTTAAAAATAACGTTTGGAGAGCGTTTAACGGTTGAAACGATTAATCAAGTACAATTTAGCGTTTGAATAAAAATATTAAAAAATTATTTCTACTAGTATTTAGCTTTTAGCGTTTAGAGGTTTATATTTAAAGTATTAGTCAATGTATAAATGTTTCTCCATTTTTAAATAACATTTTCAAAATTTTAATTAACTCTTAAAACGTAAACTTTATGATTTTATATTTTTCAACTCTACTTGAGTTCACTTGCCACTGTACCCCCAAGTTAAGTTATGATTCTGTTTTGGCAATGCTAAAACTAATTATTTGACAACGTTAAAAATAACGTTTGGAGAGTGTTTAACGGTTGAAACGCTATTTTATCACTTTGATAGCAAGCATAATAAAGTATAATTTAGCGTTTTGAATGAAAATATTAAAAAATTATTTCTACTAGTATTTAGCTTTTAGCGTTTAGAGGTTTATATTTTCTTTTCGATTTTATATTTATTCAAATGTATTATTTTTTTTCCATTTATCTTACTATTTTATCACTATTAAACTATATTCCTTTTATATTCATATTTAATTAATTACAAAATATTTATTTATTAACAATGGATATAGAAATTAATTTAATAATTAATATTTTCAGATCATGCATGAAATGTATAAAATGTATTATAAATATATTTTTATATATTTTAATAACAAATTTGCTTGTGAAATATTATTTAATTTCATTGAGATATTAATTATTTATTTATTAAATTTTAATAAATTTTGTAATTGAATAATTAATTGTATGTCCAATTATGTTATTTTATGTTCATCTACTAATTTTAATGTTAAGTTTATCAAATATTTATTTATTAATATATTTAATAAATCACTAACTGCCGCTATTCGCTATCCATAACACTATTTAAATTGCTATCCACTATCAAACCGCTATCTACTTATCAAATCGTTAATAATGTCTAATAGAGCCTATGCCGAATTGACATGTTTGGAGGGTGTAAATCATAAACACGTAAGAGTTTATAGTTAAGCTCAAGAATTTAGAACTTTATTTTCAAGAATATAATTTTTTAATGACTCTGATTAGATAAGTAGGAGAGCTAAATATCTCCTTAATTACAAGTGTTCGTTAAAAAAAAATCAATAAGATCCATATCTACATGAAGGACCTAAGCAGTTGTTAGCCATATCACTTTTAAATTAATCTATAATTTATATCACCATTAAAAATAGTATATTGTTTAAATTACCAATAACGTAGTATTGTAATATTTAACAAGTACTGATGATATAAACAGTAATTCAAATAGCTGAAGAGAAAAATTATAAAACATCCTAAAACATATTTTAATTTTAAAGCATATATTGTCGTACATAACTAAAGTAAAATAGTGGATGCGATTTAAAGAAGAGCGGAGTCAAGATGAATGATTTATTTGTGCAACAAATAAATAAAAAAAATAAAATTGAATGATATTATTTTATAATAAATCACTAAAAGATAAAAAAACTGATTCAATGGATATTTTGCTTAAATGTATTCTATCAAGTTTGCAACATGAAAACACATCTCTCATATTATACGAATTAGTGAGATAGTAATTAAGTTTATAAAAAAATGATCGATAATAATAATTCAATATGAGAATTTAGTGGGTCACAAAAAAATTGAAATAAAATTAACGATACTTGTCAAGATTATCTGTTATCAAATGACCCCTACAAACTTCTGGAATTTTACTCTTAATTACCTAACTTTATTTTAGATAATGATGATATTTTTTATATCCACATATTTTGTGTAGGTTTAGAAGAATCATAAACCACTTAAACAATTAGAAAAAAGTAAAAAAATTCCCTTGTAGGGGATCCATTGGAATGACCTTTTTGACGTTAATTTAATATAATATCTTTTTGAAAAACAAGAAATAAATAAATATGACAACATTATTAATTTATCATCGAAAATGTATATCTAACATATAATTTAACAATAAATTTTGTAAACCACATTATAGAAAATGAGTGTGAAATCATATAAGGCTACTATATAAAAAAATAAAATAAATGATGGATCACAAATGAATAATAATAATAATAAATTTATTTATGAATATTAAGGAGCACTTAACTTTTTTTTCGAATAAATTGCCAGTTTGATTATGTCGATATAATTTATTAAAAAAACATCCTAAGATATAATCATGCTTTTAATTTTTTTTAATTTTTTTCATTAAATAATTTTATCACGTTGGTCTAATTTTTCTTGTACTAATCAATTAAATATACTATTTAACGCAAAACTCGTGAAAATGAAGAATAATTCGAGTGCAAAATGAAATATTTGAAGACGAAATTAATTTAAAGTAAAAGTTTTGGCGCGGATAGGGATGTTCACGAGTCGAGTTGAATTCGATTCGTGAAACATTAAATTTGGTCAAGTCGGATCGAATCAAAGGGACTTTGGGGGTCAAATTTGACTCAATCCGACTCGGATAGGATCGGGCTGAGTCAAGTGGTCGAATTATTCGACCACCTCATTTATTTTTTTATTTTTTCTTATTATTTTTTATTTTTATTTAATATAAAAATATTATTTAATATTTATTTTAAGGTATAAAATAAATTTTCTAATTATTTAATATTATTTCTGTCCTTAAAATATTTTAATTAAATATAAGCTTAAGTTTATAAAAAAATAAAAAAATTGAGTTGATTGGATAAGATTGAGTCGACTCGGATTAAAAAAATTTAATCCGCATTTGAGTCGACTCAAATCATTTTGAATTGAGTCCGGTCGACCAGTGAACACCCGCCGCCGAAGCATTACGCGACAATAAAAAAACATCTTTCAAACAAAAAATGAACATGCCGAGTCGCTACACTTTGGAATTATTATAATTTCCGAAATAAATATTACAGTCCAAACGAACACACATTACCATTATTTTAATATATTTTTTTTCTGGAGGTGTAATTTAAAGGTGAAGCTAAAGTTGCTTTTTTAAATACTTTAAAATCTCCAATCCAACGTCAATGCTGTCTTTACTTACAAGTTGCCCAGGTTCCTAGCAACTACAACTACAGTTACACCAATCAAAGTTTTTTCTTTATTTTGTAATATAATGTCCTAATTATATTTCATTTTTAACCCCAAAAAGACGTAGGAAAAAAAGGCACACGTCCCTTTCCAAACAAAGCAGCAGGATCCAACTACGACAAGGCGTCGCTTTCCCTAGCGACCGATGTATCCTTAATAAAGTGCTAACGATAAATAATTTAACTTTTTTTTAAAATCTTAATTGGATAAAATTAAAACCTATTATCGACTTCTTCACTTTAAATTTGTTTCATTGATTATGAGATTGAAAAAAAAAAATTATATTTCACTTTTAACGATCGCAATAATTTAGTACGAGATTGATTAAGCCATCCCGAGTACTATATCTGATAATTGTAAGACAGGCAATAAAATTTTTTGATATTTATATATATTTAAATTCGTGATTTTGGTTAAAGGAGGAGCTCAATTCCAACTTTTATTGATGGGATAGTTTTTTATTGCCAAAAATGAGTTGCTTTCCAGGCGTCTCCGTGAAGTTTAAGCGGGCTCTCGTCGCCACCACTATTACAGATTTATTTTATTTTAAATGCGAAAATATAATATTTTTTGTTTGCCCATCCACACGCGAGTTTTGATATTTCCAAAATTCTTTCCTCTCAGATCCCAAAAATATAGCACTTCCCATAAAAACTGTGCCCCTCACAATTATAGGCATAACCTTTTGTTTCTTCAAAAAGTCCAATTTCTACTGCCAAAGAAAAAAAAAAGGAATGCAAAAAAGAGTTATTTTTCAACCAAAAAAATTGTTGATTGAATACAATAATATGCTACGGCATTGATAGGTTCATTATGATAATTTTAGTATTTCAAAAAGGCAACAAATTTTTTATTATTTATCCTAAGATTTAAAAATATTAAAGACTAAGCCACGAGATTCGTGCACTAGTAAGTAGGTGTAGTTACATTCTAAGTGTGGACTCATTAGTCTGGTCACCTTATTGACTACTAAGTCTTCTTTTGTTTTGCATCATGGTGACATGGTCGATAAAATAAGATTTGGTCATAGATATCGATCAACCGCTAATTTTATTTGTAAAATTTTGAATTGAACTCGATTCAAATATTTTATATTCCAATTACATTCTGCGGTTACATTAAAGTCCAACTATATAGTATTTATTTATATGAGAGAGAGAGAGAGAGGAGCAATGTTAGGATGTTTAAGACTTCCCAATTTCTTCTTATGTCATCAATAATTCTATTTCCTTTTGATAAAGATGAACATAAGTACACAACTCGGTGAAGTATTAATCATGACCAAACTTTACTAAGAAAAAATTATTATTTCTTTTTGAGAGGAAAAAAAACTGCAACAAAAAAAGGGAAGGAGACGACAATTCATGAGAAAAAAAAGTTGCACTTGACATTTTGCGTCAATCTGATCCCCCTCTGAACAGTCAGGAGGAGTTAGAAGATCTTGGTCTCTCTCCCTCTCTGTTCTTTCTCTCTCCCCCTGCTTCTCTCTCTGTTTTTTCTCTCTCCTCTCCTACCCTCTATCTCTCTCTCTCTCTCTCTCTCCCCACCCCTTTTCCTCATCTTTTTCTTGAGCTTGGAGGCCTATTGATCTCTTGCTTGGGCCATTCCACCACCACCACCATCGACAAGACTTCCGCTTCATTTGCTTCTTGTCGCCTGTAAACGGCAGGGCTCGTTAGATGCCAACTTGTTGTTTTACTTAACAGGCCCCCCCATGGCTTGATGCGCAACGGCAACACATCGCCATCCAGGAATCTGTGAGCACAAGTTGCCCTGTTGTGTTGCTGTTCTCCTGTCCGTTGTTTCCACAAATGGGTTGTGTGCAGGGCAAGTCGTCCTGCTCCGCCCACCGCCTCAAGGACTGCTGCTGGTGCCGCTCCCGCTGCCGCTGCCGCTGCGGCTGCCTCTCGTCTTCCCCTGCCTCCTCATCTTCTTCTCCGTCCTCCCGCGCGGCCGGATCGGGCGAGGGCCCCGGCAGTGGGGGTGGGCGAGGCGATCGTTCGTCGCGAGGCCGCCTGCGACACGTCCTCTCCGCCGCTGCCCTCGGTTCCGTGAACGTTCCCTTGACCGGACTCTGCCTCCAGTACGCCTCCTTCACGCAGAGGGGCCACTATCCCGACTCCCCCGACCGCGCCAACCAGGACAGCTTCTGCGTCCGGACCTGCCTCCGGGCCAACCCGAACGTGCACCTCTTCGCCGTCTTCGACGGCCACGGCGCCTTCGGCGGCCAGTGCGCGGAGTTCGCCTGCGACGGACTACCCAAGGTCCTCGACGCGGTCCGGAACCTCGAGGACGACCCCCCAGGGGCGTTCGAGGTCGCCTTCGATACCATCAACAAGGACCTCCACGAAAGCGAGATCGACGACACCATGAGCGGCACGACCGCCATCGCGGTCCTCGTCATCCGGGACATGCTCTATGTCGCGAACGTGGGGGATTCCCGGGCCGTGGCCGGCGTCTGGAACGGGGAGACTGTGGTCGCGGAGGACCTGTCTTGGGATCAGACGCCGTTCAGGAGGGACGAATACGAGAGAGTGCGGGGGTGCGGCGCCAGGGTGCTGAGCGTGGACCAGTTGGAGGGGCTCATGGATCCGACCATTCAGAACTGGGGCGAGGAGGGCAACGACGAGGGAGATCCACCTAGGCTGTGGGTGCAAGATGGGATGTACCCGGGAACGGCGTTCACGCGGAGCGTGGGCGACGCAACGGCAGAGAACATCGGAGTGATTGCTCTGCCGGAGGTTAAGGCGGTCAAGATCACGCCGAATCATCTGTTCTTCGTGGTCGCAAGTGATGGAGTCTTTGAGTTCCTTTCGAGCCAAGCAGTGGTTAACATGGTGACCTCTCTCTCTCTCTCTCTCTGCTTCTTCTGAATTTATGATTTATTTTTTTTCTGTAATATTATGGGCATTGATCATTACAAACAGTTTCGTGCTAGCCAATAGCAACACAAGTTTTGATGCTTCAAAGGATGTTCAGGGAACATGGATCGTACTTGCATAAAATATCTCATTAGCTTTATCTTGCTCTAGGCAATCTTTTGTTGTTTATCGTTATGGTAGCTTCAGTGATTGGGGTGTCCTAGGTAGGAACTGTCTAGGAACACTGCTTTACATTTTTATGGAAGTGAATGAATGGTAGGATTTGATGAGAGTAGAAATGAGTCAATACTGGCTTTACTTGAGTAAGGGGGAGAAGCAACAAGAACGGACCATAGAAATACATGTTTCATCCCATTATATAAAGGCTTGTTGGTTTTTCTGCAGCTATCACTTGTACTTTCCAAAAAAAGCAGTTATTGCTTGTATGATTAAATGCAAATGCAAACCTGGACATTTATGAACCAAACAAACTTATACTCTTGTTTGTTCATGGGATCGCTCAGAAGCAAGCATTTTAAAGAGGAATAAGAATATTGCTTTTGTGTTTTTTTTCTTTTTTGAAAGATTGTTTTTAGAGTTTTGCTGTGCTTTCCTTGAATTGGTATAAATACAACTTTAGAAGTTGTATTAAGGTTTGAAATAATTAGTTTACTTGTTAAAGTGCATGTCTGTTCTCCTCGAGGTGGTAGCAGTGGCTTATGCTATAATGACAACAAGATCATTGGATTTGAGCTGGCAAACAAGGGCATTGCGTGTATTGCCCATGTTTATTTTGCCTGCTCTATCTGCTGCTATTTATTCAACACTTGTAAGCTTCACAAGGATGCGTAAATATCTCAAACTCTGAACTATACTTGGTTTTCATTTTGTTTATACAGTTATTTTTATCTTCCATAATTTTGTAATGCCTCTATCATATCTTTTCTTAAATTGTAATAAACTTCCTAAGAAAATATCAAGGAAAGATTTTGTGAGGTTCCATTTCAGTGGTAACCTGTATTTTGGACCCAATTTTTTTCAATGAAATATTGTGTTAATCATCCCTTTCCTCCTAAAAAATGCTCATTGAGGCGCAAGTAGAAAAGTGAAATTTGACTTGAGAAGGAGAATGGACGGCAGGGTGATAAAAACTGAAAATATGAATACATTCTAATCTAACAATGTTTTGACAGTAAAAGTATTGCTAACAGTTAATTAAAGGTACTTTCTGGTCCTTGTAGTCATTTACTTGTTATTGCCTTGGAACTTGGGATAGATTTTACTAATATAATATATTTTCTCAAAAGAATACTTTGACTAATATACCCCATTAAGATAAGGAAATGGATGGCAGGGTGATAAAAACTGAAAATATGAATGCATTCTAATCTTGATTAACAATGTTTTAAGAATAAAAGTATTGATAACACAGTTAATTAAAGGTATTTACTGCTCCTCCGAGTTATTTACTTGTTGAATGCATCTTAATGTTTCGGAATTTGGACTTTTGTATAATTCACACTCTCGAAAAAAATACTTTTACTGATGTACCCCATTAAGATGAGTCCAGTCCATTGTGCAACCATATGTGTGCATCACCCTTACATGTTCTTTTAACAGTGCGACAAACATGATCCACTGTTTGTGCTTCAGTTGCTCAACTTGACACGTGGAATATGTTTCTCAACTATCAGCTATTCCAAGTCGCAGTTCTCCTACTTGCAATCAGAATCTCTCTTTATCATTCTCACTCTATTTCACATTTTTTTCGGGTTGCTGGTTAATGATATAGCTATCATTAGTGAACTCACATCTCCTCAAAAAATTAGTGAACTCACACTTTGAAAATAGTCATTGACATCTCAGTTATAAATCAAACACGTGGCATCTGCCTTCCTTTCGTGCTTATTTCCTTCTCTTACTTTCTTGTGTTACTATTCAAAATGAACTTTTGGAGTATCACTTTAGTTTTCATCTAAATTTCATCATCAGTTTGTTGCTTTAATTGACATTCATATCCCATATACAGCAAGTGTTTCTTAAAAATGTTTCACTAATTTATAACTTACTGAAGTTTCCTGAATTCGTGATATATGGCTTTTTTAAGATGTATCTGTTTTGTGTGGTAACCACAATTTTTATCTTTCTACTATTATAACTGTATGAAGGATCCCATTTCCGCCTATGTTTTATAGCCGGTCCCAAGCCCGGATAAAGGAGGAGGGTTGTGTTAGGCCCCGACAGCCAGCGTAAAATCCTGTCGAATCTTATGAACATGGATCAACGAATATAGCGGAATGGTGTCGTATGATCCATGTAGCCGACCCCACTTAGTGGGATAAGGCTTTGTTGTTGTTGTTAAAGTGCATGAACTTGTTAGGAACATAGAATGTCTGCCAAATGTGAAAAAAGATTTCAATTACAATTAGCTGAATAAACTTTTACTACACCTGTTAAAACTTAAAAAAAAAATGTATTCTATTGAAAGAAAAGTTCCATTTATATCTCCTACGTCTTCTCTGTTTTCAAGTTGGTTGATCCTTTGCTCCCTCAAGGAAAAAATTCTTAATCCTTTATGCCATTTATGCTTCATCGAAATTTATCTAGTTTTTTTGCCGACCCCACCTAGTGGGATAAGGTTTTGTTGTTGTTTGTTGTTGTTGTTGACAGGATTTATATCACATCCAAGTAGGACAGCTAAATGTAAGTTATGAACTTAACTTCAGTGGAGTTGGCTGGCTGTACAACTACGAAGTTTATTAATTGGCTAAATGATACTTACATGTAGATTAATTGGGATTGAAATGGTGTAGTTCACGAACAACATTGAAATTTAAAGCTAAATTACCAATATGGCTCCACTTTAGTTGGTAGTCTTCTCTTTTTGATTATTTTCTTTCCATATGCACTGCTTTATTGGGCTGCATTCCTAACATTTGCGTCATTGGAATGCTCTCGGCTTCTCATGCTAAAAATGAACTCACATCTTTGCATGTTGAAATAAAAATATCACTGCACAGACATTTTTTCATGAAGATGACTGGTTATATTTTTCCTTGTAAAAGTTATCCATTCATCATGGAAGTCCTTGATTTGGTTATTGACATATTAGAAGAGTCATCATAGTCATCATTGACATATTAGAAGAGTCATCATAGTCACTGGCAAGTCCATTATTCCTTTTGCACTCTGCTCTTCTAGTGCGTCCATCTTTTGAAATTTGAAATTCTACTTCTGAGAATGGTTCCTTCCTTGGCGAACTTTTTATCCGGGCTCCTGACTTTGTTGGAGCATAAAATATCAAATTAATGTATGAAACTTAGATTATGGTTTGTGTTAAAATATAATTTGATGCTTCATCCACATACTGAATATGAATTATGGTTGCCCAAGACTCCATTGAGAGTCTGTTCTCACCTGAGAACCAGTCTTATCATGTACTTCGTATGTTCTAGAACATTATATATACTAGAACATACAAAGTACATGATAAGACTGTCAAACTTTTTCATTTGACATTAATACATTATTGCTTTTCTTTTACTACAAGCTAGTGCTACAAATGAAAGTAAGTTTCTACTTCTCATTCTTTCAGCGTCAAAAAGTAAGTTTCTACTTCTCATTCTTTCATCGTCAACCTCAGAACTATGTCATTCTGGAAGTAAAGGATTTTTAGGCTTCTGTAACAAATTCCGAAATCACCATTTGAAGTCTTGGTTTATAACTTAAATGTCAATCAATCTTCTTACTTTTCTGCACCTCTTATTGTTATTTTTCTACCATGTTTTAGGTCCGTAAGTATGATGACCCCAGAGATGCCTGCTCAGCAATTGCTGCAGAATCATACAAGTTATGGCTAGAGCATGAAAGTCGGACAGATGATATTACAATTATAATAGTGCACATCAAAGATTTGTGTAATGTGGGTTCAATTTCCTTCACTTGGCATGATAGGTTTTTGTTAGCACGCCAATAACTTCTGGTCCTTAACTGAAACTTTGTCAGTCAGATGATGCGGCTACTACAGAAGCAAATGAAATCAACAAGAACACATCAATCATTTCAGGAAAAGTGAAAGTGGCAAATTGTGTAGCCCCAGTATCAGGTTATCGTAAGGAAGAGAATAGCAATCAGCTGAATTCATCCCCTCCTGACTTGCCAGTGGAAAGAAATTCATGTGTTGCCCCATCTCCTACTAACTATGATCACAGAAATGGTATCCTTTTTTGGCACTAATTGTGCTCTTCGTCATATTTTGACCATCATTAATCTTTGTTCTTTTATTACAGTGATAAATCCAGACTGATAGAAGGAGGATCCTGCAGGGTTTCCCACTTGCGCTGTATTTCCATGTAATGTGCTTCTTTCAACCCACAAATGGCAAGTAGTTGACGACCTTACAAAACTTGGTCATGAGTCAAGGGTCCACATCTTATTGTCATTGTCCTTTGTTGAATTATGCAATAGACTTCATGATGTATATCTAATCTAAAGAGTTTTGATAATAGAATCTTAAAGAAAGTCCTACAGCATTGCATTTCAATAATAATAAAAAAGAATACAATACTTAGCCTTCCTGCATCTTATGTTCTTTTCTTCTTTTTCTTCTGAGAGAGTATCTGTGCAATTTAACTAACTCAAGTATTCTGATAATGAGCAGGGAACTTGAATTGTTCCAACAGTGGGACAAGAGCAGAACAAGGGAAGTCATGGAGGATTCTTTTCCCAAATGTGTTATTCATAAAAGAAGAAAACCTTCCTTTGTTGTCTGGCAACATGTCTGATATCTGTCTTTGTATATATTTCTCGGAGTTGCTTATTTTTCTGGGCAACTCGTGGGATGCTTGATGACCTTAATAATCTTGAAAGGAGAACATTGGTTGCCAACAGGAGATGCATTTGATATTATTGGTTACATTTACGCCTTACTGCTCTTCATAATTGACTACCATGTGTTGGATTGCTTGGTGAAAGAAACTGTTCGATACTACTCGAATCAGAACAACTTTACCAAGGAAAGGAAATCCACCTGATCCAATCCTATGGTACTCAGCATTTCTATATGTTTTTTTTTTTGGATTAAATCAGCTGAGCTGCAAACGATTCCAAGACAATAAGCAGGCGAAAAAAAAAAAATTCAAGTGAACTTGTATTTTTCGGATTGAGGTTGTATTTATTTCATTCAAAATAAATCCAGGATAAAATGTATTTTATTGCAAAATCATTTATTTAGTTTTCTGTAGTTAACTTTGTAAAATGAAATACTAATAATCATTCTAGTTATTATATTTTAATGGATTTTGACATTATTAACGATTTGATTAATAGATAGATAGCGGATGCAATTTAATTAGCGGATAGCGGATTAGAGATTTTAACAAGCGGTATTAGACATATAACAAATTATTTAATTAAAGCACTATAATAATAATAATAATATCTCAATTAAATAAAATAAAATTTCACAATTAATTTTTCTATTAAAATATATAGGAATTTATATTGACAACAAATTTTATATAGTGCACCCATGATATAAAAAATAATTATTAAATTACTTTTCATTCATTATTAACATATAAATAATTTATAATTAATTAAGCATGAATATAAAAGAAATATAGTTTAATGATTATAAAATAAAAATGAGAAATAATAAGATAAGTTAGAAAGAAATAATATATTCGAATAAGGGTAAAATTGAAAAAAATTATAAAACGATAATATCTGGTCGCAAGTAGAAGTAATTTTTTAATATTTTCATACAAAACGTTAAATGCTATTTGTTTTTATCATTTACCAAATAAAAAAATTAATATTTAAATCGATAAACACTACTTGAAATGTTAATTTTAGTGTTGCCTAATGCTGGTGTTGTTGGCTGTCTTTGGACGGAGGAAAGGGATGGATAGTTGAAGCACAGAAAAAATCGATTAATGGAAGAAAATAAATGGTAAATTTATTGGGTTTTTTTTTTCGTCATCACATTATATATTGCTACTAATTGGCGTCGTCTTGAACATGAACTTTTATTTTATCTTACTTTTTGTTAGGATAAATTAATGTTAGTAAGTTAGAAGAATATTAAAAGGTAAATTTCTTATTCTTTTTGTTTGGCTTTTTCCATCCTACTCTCAGTCTCAGAATCGAATTTGTCCGGCAACAACCATCTTGCACTTGATGAGTCAAATTATAGCAGCCCGCTGTGAGGTTCCAGAGGAGGTGGTCTCACAAGGCCCCTCCAATGGCTTGGTTCTATCGTGTTTGGCAAAGCCGTGTCAAAGAACACATTTTTTTTCCCTTGTAAAAAAGACTATTTGTGATTAAAGGAGAGTTTTGTTAATGTTGGAAGAAAGCAAAAAATGCAGTGAGACAGAAATTAATTTTTTAAAAAAGTTATCACCAGACAAAAATTCATGCTCCCATATCTCCGTGTTGACCATGCAACATCTCCTGCTAACCAGCTCATGCGGTTTTAACTCTCTCTCTTTTTTTCATTGCTAGGTTTCGAGTATGATTGACCATATATCGAATTCAAGATTTTGATTAAAAGAGTAGTGATTATTAGCACATAACAAATTTAATGTTTGAATGCGAGCGCAATAGAATTATTAGCTTCTATTAGTTCCTAATCAGCCAAACTTGTTTTAAGATTCTTATGTGGAGAATTACATAATTTAAGCTCATGCACAAATGATGAAGTATCGTTCCGTTATCAAGTGCAATTTATTCGATCAAGAAGTAACAAAGCAGGGGGGCGGATGGCAAGCATTGCAATGATCTTCCTTTGTAGGAGTTCAAATTTCGAGACCCAGAGTCCAAGAAAGAAAGATGAGGACTAGTTGGCTCGAGTTAGGCACATCAAAAGAAATATTTAACGTTCAATTTTTCTTACTTTTTTTTCTGAGGAAAGAGATTATCATCTAATTAAGGTAGCAGCCAGAGATGTCCGAGTACACTACATTTCTTAGCATTGTGAATTATGTATTGGTGAAAAAGAAGTAGCTGCCCAAGCAAGATGAGCTTGTGCAAACAGACTTTATTGAGGATGGGAAAAAAAAACGTGCTAGAAAAGACGAGCAATCGACATCACAACCTTGTTCCTCGATTGAAAAGCTATAAATGAATGGATTTCGTAACTCAAAAGAATGGAACATTCATGGTTAGTGGACAAAATTTACGAAATAATACAAATTATAAGCTTATAGAACAAAGGGCAGGTAATTTGCAGCCTGCCCTATCCTCAAAATTTACATTTCGGTTCAAGAGTACAATGCAAGCTTTTCAGCAATCATGTCTTGCACTCTGTTGCATTGTTCCAACAAAATCTCAAGCCTGTTATCAGTGTTAAAAGAATGTACTATTCTACTATGCTCCTTATCTGTAGAGCCATATATTACATCATTGGCATCATTACTATCATCACCACCACCAACACCACTGGCATTATCATCATCGAACCCTGAGGTGCAACCACCATCGTTGGCGACAGAAGATGGTCTTTCGGGAATGGGCATAGATGACATCTGCTCTGTTGATGGAAGTGGAGCCTTGAAGCAGTACTTGAGAATTTCATCAAAAGAAAGCTTATTTGAAACAGAATACAATGCTTCATGTCCTAAGCCAGCCTTGCTTTCGGCATAAGGCGTACTTGAGTTTGAGTTTACAGGTGACACAGTCGTGAGAGCAGCATCAATATGCCTGCCTAAAAAGTAAGCAATCGAACAAGTTCCGGCAGTCAGATTATTCAATCTCCAGTGTTGAATCCTCCGGAATATTGCCAGCCATCTTGGTTTAATGTAATAACATGAATCAATAAACTCAAGACCAGTATTGGTCTGTATCAAGATATCTGCCTCCGTGACAGAAAACTCAGCATCCATTAGCCTACATGATTCAGTCAGGTATCTCACTAGGCATTCTTCAAGAGAATGCCTCCCATTAATTATCTCCAATTCCATTTGTGAACCTTGGTCTAGCCAAGATATATCAAATGAGAACTCTGGAAGCTTGCAACCCATAATCGCATCAATGACCGGCTGAATATCCAAGCTCCAACCAATATGTGGTAAAGAATCAACCATTGAAATTTCTTCGTCATGTGATTTATCAAGTAGATCTATCTCAGGTCCGGGCCAATTGTTTGGATTCAAGGATGCTGCAGCAAGAATCCCCTCAACCACTCTGTCAAGTGCTTCATTAAAGGTTGATATGCAACCATTAGGACTCACTTGTGAGACATCCATATTTTCAAGTTGTTCTTGTGAATATCGCAAAAAGCTTAATGCCACTTCACGAGTCTTCATCAGATGAATAGCGGGTTGTGGAGGTGAATGATTGGCTAGCCACTGAAGACTCTCTCTCAATGTATCATCATTGAAGAAACCGTTATGCTGCTCCAAAGGTGAATTACTGTAAAGGAACATAACAGAGAACGAGTTTACTTTTGTCTTGTCTGCATTCTGAAGGCCAAGTTTAGAACTTATTGCCAATGGAGGATCAGCAACCTCTTCATTGTAATAATCAGCACTCGCTACAATAAGAGGCAAGTTTGATCCAGATGGTATAGCTGATAAAAGATTCTGAAGCCGCATTCTCTGAGTTGCCCATGGAATACTTTCTGATACAAGAAAAATTATTGAGGTTGTTCCAGCAATAACATCTTCAGAAACTTGCTCGTTATCGTTAAACATTGCCACCCGAGTGACAGCTAAACAGCATGTTTTTTTAGTGTCACTCCCAGTGCCGCCGGTCCATTTCCATATGGACAAATATGGATGATAGATTATTGGCTTCTCATTTTCCTTGGGAGAGCCCAAGAGTTTAGAAAACAACCATTTTGAAGCAGCCAGATACGAGTTCTGAGGTTCATCTACTACCTGGTCGAGGACAAGCAGCTTCCAGCAAATGCATTTTGCATAAGGTTGTCTTTCACTTAAAATTGGTCCCACCACTTTAGAAGCATTTAATGTTGACCAGGATTTATATCGTCTTTCATATCTCTGCCTTGCAACATAATCAATGTTCAGTTTATCTTGTGCCTGTCTTGGATGCTGGTAAAAAACAAATACGAAATTAGCAAGTGGCATCCTTTGAAACATGATGATATCCGTAAATCATTTAAAACAGAAAGATCCTGTTACTCACAGTATGACTAGGCCGGACTGGTGGTCCAAGTGAAAGTGAACTCAAGGCTTCATTTGCAAGCAAAATTCTTGCTTCTCGAGTTTCTCTCTGCTTTGTTGCTTGCAGCTTCCATTTCCTGAATGGTGGGCATATCAAGTTACATCTCCACTCCTGATTGTTGCATAAGAACATAAAAAAAATAGGAAAGGACAAAAAACAAACCTCAAGATTGCTTTTAACTTTTCAGTGGATATTTCATTCTTTTGTGGGAGTACAAGCATTTGGACTTCATTATCCAGATGTTCGTCTTCAACCATAAGAGGTGCTGGTTCCACAGGTATACTGTTGCATTGAGGCATTACTGATGCTTCCGCTTGAACCATATCTACTTCAGATTCAAGTCCAATTGCCTTATCTATGGAAGAATCTTCAAGTGCAATTGTTTCTTCATCTTTCTGAAAAGATGCAACTGTTTCTTCATTTCCATCTTGTTCTTGATAATTAACACTATCATTGATAGAAAATGATCTCTGAAGAAAATTTTTTGTCACATCTGCATTGTTTAAGAAGGGAGATGGATGCACTTCAAGCATTGTGCTGAATGGAGAAGCAAAATTGGTTTTGCGGGGAGAAAAAGATCTGTAATCATAATGTTTCTCATTATGCACATTTGCTGAACCATTTAAATAGGGAAGTGACTCCATCTCGGGTGGTTTTTTGAATTGCGGAACAGAATCAACCTTTACAGCAGGATCATACTTAAATTCGTCGCTTATCTTCAGCGACAATTCTGCCTTGTGTGCATCACTAATATGATCAACCATGCCTGTGACATCTGACCTAGCTTGTATGTCTTCATTAAGATGAGAGATGCTTGGACCAGAATATATATCATCTATCACCCGCTCTTCCTTCTTCATGTCTACTAGAGGTGAACGCATGGTTGTGAAATCCACCTCACTGTTAAGCAACGGACCTTCCTTTACCATATAGATCTCTTCATATTCTTTTAATCCAAAGCCATGATACTTCAATAAACTCAATATATCCTCATCCTGAGAAGGTGAAACAAGTTAACTATACTCAAATTCTTTATCAACTACATTCAAGTTTTTCTATGGTACATAATGCATATCCAGTATTCTACGCAAAATTTACCTCCATGCCCAGCCAGTATACAACTTGTTTCACTGGGATTCCTTGATTATTTTGAAGACCGCTATGAAGAGAAGCAAGAGCGTGCGTTCTCAACTGGAGAAAAAAGGTGTCAAATTAAGACAAAGAAAAAATCAACAGTAGTATGATACAAAAATCGCATCTCTACATGAATGATGGTATTTGGCAGATACTTGATACAAGCGGCACTTGGGTTGGCTTATTTTAATGTCGGAAGTTGCATAACTGTTCTTTCTTTTTCTGAAGAAAGAATGAATTACTATTAAGCTTGAGTAGACATCTCAATTTGTACTCGAGCTTTAAATCAGAAACACGTGAATGTGTGTATGTAAACTATCTGACTAGCGACTCCCTACTCTATGGTAAAGATGTACAAAGTGCCATAATGGTAATCTATGGTATGAACAAAATTACCTTTTTCCAACTTAAATGAACACCATAGCACTCTGACATTTTAGAAGAAAAAACATAACAGAAATGAAGGCTGATACAAGGGCATTGACTACTATTAACCAAGTCAACAAATGTATTAGACATATACTGACAATTGGTCAGTTGTGAAAGGAAAAATTATGCTACCATAAGGGTATCATAGAGGCAGAAGAGTGCGGGCTAAAATGGATGTTTTCTATGATGTTTAATGTTGTATGTGTGATATGATAAATTTTCTAATCCAACTAATTGGCGATCAACCCATGGCCACCCAACATATTGCAAACAGTTTTTATTCTTTTGATAAAGAAGGATGACTAAGGTATTTGTTAGCATCAGTGTGAACTGCTCATTGTACCTTTCTGTATTATGACAAAATTGACAAAACAGTGCACAATCATTGCAGAAGTTAGTGATTAGTTTAAAGCCAAGCACATATTAATGTATACACTGAGCATAAACTTGGACATACCTTTGCAAAGTGTGCGTGCATTAAACAGGCTTCCAGGTAAGTTGCTTTTCTTGCAAGACGAAAGAAGGAAATATAGTTACCTATTCTAGAAGCTCTGGAGCAAAAAAAAAAAAAGAAAATGTTAACACTTGGTAAATGTTAGAAAATCAAAACACTACAAATGAGCACATCTACCTTGCAACATCTCGGGCAAAGAGAATTTCTCGGGAACATCTAATGTCCGAAGGCATCTTGGCAAGGTCCATTGAGAGCTCTGCAGGCTCCACCTAATAACAAATAAAAAAGAGCATCAATAATATGGTAAACGTTCTTCAGAACAAAATATATCTATATATAGATAGATAGATAAGTAAATAGCTTACCTTGTAGCCTGGATGTTTATCTAACTTCAAAAGAGCATAATAACCCCGAAACTCTTTTTCTGTTGGAACAGTTATTCCTTTTTTTCTGTGATCATCATATATCTGAAACAATTCAACAGATGTCTTGTTCATCTGTTCAATGTTGAGGTGTGCATCAAACCCCTCTGAAAAACCTTCTCCTTTATTATACTCACATAACTCATGCATTGCAATGATATGAAGTCTTATCTGTGTGCAAGGCAAGAAAGAATTTCTGTTAAGCTCTAGAACGATTCCAAAAACTGGTAAAATACACACAAAGAAGCCTTACCATTTGTTCAAGCATGATTATAGACTGTTGATTGAATATATGTTGCATTCGGAGGTCCATTCTTATGGCTCGCATTCTATCCCACAGAAAATTGTAAAGGCTCAAGAAGTTTTCATCATAAGGCTGGTTCAACAAATTAAGAAGATAATCAACAGTCTTCTGCAGAACTGGCATAGGCCTTATCAAAGCAGGTTCACGCTCAGCAGTTCGGTTGTACTGTAAGAAATTTACAAGAAATCTGATGATGAATCCTGTTCTAGACAATCACAGGTAATTCCAAAAGGAAGTGCATCAACAGAAAAGAAGATGGTGACTACTTCACATTTACCTTTTTAACTGCAAGGAATTTGTTGGTCTGATTTCTATCTCCATCCAAACGCTCATATTTGTCAAGATCTCCTTTTCTTTCACGTTCTTCCCTTTCCGATTCTGAACATGAAAAACGGAAGAAAAAGAGGTGGTGATCATGTTACAGTGTTCAACAATTAAGTTTTGTAGGAAAGCAACAAAACTTTTTCATTTATCTTTGTTTAACAAAACACACCTGGACACATATCTGGACATAATCCAATCAGACGTGCATGAGATTCCAAGTGATCATCGTTAATTGAGTCATCTATGTTCCCCAAAACCTTTGTTCTGTCAGTCGATCCATCTGCCTCCGACTTTTTTAAAGAAGAATTGTGCTGATATTGTGAACTCTTGTTGCTTGAAAGATCATAATCGTGGACTTTTGGAGGGCCTAGCTCAATATTAAAGCGCGCTAACCGCCTTGCCTTTGCTTGCTCTTCACTGCAACTGAACTGATTAAGAATACAGAAACCATTCGAAAAGAAATAGAGTACAAAAAATATCCAATCTCAAGCAAAACATAGTCAATGCATTGGTTTATAAGACAACACAAAGGCCAAGTGTATTCAGAACACACCTCTCAGTATCATTTTGAATTGGAGACGAGCTCAAGGTCACGGCAGCAGCCGGTGGAGACCTAGTTCTTTTGAATTGAGTAACAGAGTTGGAGTTTGACGGATGAAGTGTACCAGCATCATCTACATCCGAGTAAACAGCAAGGTGGGACCTCTGTTGAGGCAGGGAACTATTTCCACGGGGAACTATCTCAATATTTTGCTGAACATGAGACGAGTTCATAACAACAGGAGGAGACCTATTCCTTTTTGGTGGAACATCAGCTAAATCCGAGTAAACATCGAGGCGGGACCTCTGTTGAGGCGGGGAACTATCTCCGCGGAGAATTATCTCACTATTCCGCTGAACATGAGACGAGTTCAACATAACAACAGGAGACCTACTCCTTTTAGGTGGAGTAGCACTGATGGGCTTTGGTGGAGCAAGTGTTCCCTCATCATGTAAATCAGAGTAATCAACTGGGCGAGACCTCTGCTGAGGTGGAGAACTATCATTAGCGAAAGGAGGATTCCTTATGTTGCCCAATCTAGAAGGTGATGCATCAGATCTGAAGAATATTCATCAATATTGCACAGCCATCATAATCATAGAACAATCATCAAATTCAACATGGAACATCAACATATTATATGCAGAAGGCATACACAAGTCCAACATCATATAAGCAGCATAGGCACATAAAAAATGGCAGGGCCGGTAGATATGCTCCTTTATGCATGTGCTTGCTGTATAGAACATGAAATACTAGTTTCAACAGAACTAACGTTGGACAGCAACAATCTCTTATGGTCTTCATGGAACAAATCAAGATCTAGCTTAGAAAATGACATAAGAAAACAAGTGATGTTCTGCACACAGTATAGATTTAAAAACCTATATCACAGAAAAGGTAATGTGTTTATGAATATTAGTCAATTTAAACCAAATGAACAGTTGATATGTCAATTAATCACATATTATGCAATACTCCACTTTCACAAAAAAAAAAAAGAAGTATGCAATACTCACGATCTGAGCTAATGTTGTTGCATGCACTTGTAAGGAAAGAGGATGAAAAATCAACATTCTCATTTCCTGTTACCTAAAATGATAAACAATTAATGACATGCAAGCAAACAAAGAATATTCTTCTCACAAACAAAAATTGTTTGTCACATGATTTAGGCAATGTAATTATGCAACAAGATTAATCCATATATGTAGATGTCATTTTGGTTTAACTTTAGAGCCTATGGGTCGCAGTGGAGGACTGCTTACAACACAAGGTCATTTTTTGGGAGGCAAATATGGTAGGTATAGAACAGTGCATATTTTTTGCTAAAAAATGGCATGTTTTTTTAGTTTTTTTTGTCTCCTGCTCTTACACTTTTCTAGTTTTTTTATGCACAGTTGTACATTTTACGAACAGATTAATAGAAGTGGATGGATGGATAATCCCCTAGTCATCCTTTTCTTCCTCAATACAAAAAAAGGGAGGAACGATAACATTAGTTGTTACACAGAATAGTTTTTCTTTTCAGGGGAAGAAGGATGATCACCAAAGTTGTGGTTCTCATCCGAATATATATTAATAACAATCGTCACATGTACAAGTGTAGGCTCTTGGAAAAGAGTCGCCAAAAAGAAGGGAAAATGTGCCTCCCTAACCAAAACCCTATTCCTCGAGAAGCAAAGAGATACGATGTATAATGCTTTCCACAAGGCACCTTTCTCCACAAAAAATGGCATGGTTCTGATTGAGCCAAATGGCCTAGGAACCAGTCAAGAACATCGCTAGTGGAGCTCTCCAAGAATGGCTCCGACCACCAATAGCCCTCAGTAACAGCCAAAAAGTCTCCGCCACTGTAGTGCTGGCCATGGAATCCAACCATGCCCACACCTCCTGGGCCACCGAGCATATACAGAATAGTTTGAGCTCCATACGTCATAGTTTTCTAACCTTAATTCATATATACAAAAATAGATCATTGCTTCCCTCTTTCAAAAAGAAAAATTATTCCACTTTATAAACAGTAAATAATCCAAAAGTCCAGGTGCAAGTCGGATTAAAGAACTAAGCATCCACAACATGATACAGATGTTGGCATACTCCAGCACTGAGCTCATGAGCAGCTTGAGATCGCCTTGGTTCAGACTGCACTTGTTTAATACTTACTTTTAAGAAACTACTATATTAATATGAGCCAATTGATCTGTCCATTTGATAACTAATATTGGGCTGATCTAGGTTTTCATCTCGTTCATCATTTTGTTCACAAAACTGCCCAGAGTAACAGATATGAGATACAGAACAAAAAGAACGGGGGAGAGATGGAGGGAAGAAGACACATATGTACTAGTATATTAGTATGCTTATTCTCATAACTAAAAAATATATGTTGTTCCTCTACTTCGGCATGTGTTGCCTCTTCATCATCTTTCTCTTTTTTTTTTTTTTTTGAGGAAAAGCTTCCTCTTAATTCTCCTTTCGGCAAATATCACCTCCCCTGTTCTTTTTCTTTTCCGTCCAATATCAGCTAATCCTCTTTTGCTGAGTCTCCGACATTCTTTTCTCACTGCTCTGTGGCTGGGATCTCAGCAATCTTCTCTTCCACCTCTTCATGAGGTGCTGCCTCCTCTCCAAACAGGGCACCTTTCTTTATTTAGATTCCTAAAAGGACTTAATATCTAGATTCCAACTACATTGCATTGCCAATAACAAGACCTTGAAACACACATTCAGTTCTAGAATTGGTCATCTAAATCTAGCCACAACTAGAATCTACAACTATACTAGATCCAGCCCCAAGTCATTTTAGATCTGGTTCAATTTTTTGCATCTTGAGTTGATTTGACACATATTCCAACAGTTGTACTTGCACCTAGATTTTGGCTGGAGCCCATGTTTAATCGAGTCTCTCGTGTCCGAGTTCAAGCAGTATCACCCTTGCTCAAACTTGATTCTAATATAACCCTGAGTACTAGTCAAATTTTTTTTTTTGAGAGGAAAAAGGATGAACATCTCTCCCCACAAAAAATGACCCGGTTGCGCTGGAGCCAAATAGCCCAAACCCGGTATACAATACTAGTCAATGTTTTGTTATCTAGTTAAACTTTCACGCCAAAATCACCTTCTTGGTCATCATAGAGCATCCACGCCTTTATAATTCACATCAATAGATATATCAAAGTTCAAATAAAATACTAACTGTTGAATTTTTTATGTTCTCACACAGCCTATAATGTTCAAGCACACAAACTAAAAAGAAATACCCCCACTGACAGAGGAAATAGCCAAGCATATCACTACCAATCATCTCCCCTCCCTCCTTCCGCATAATGAATGTATCATTAACAAAAGGAGGGTACCCACTCATCATAATGTTCAAAGAAAACAATTGAAATAAAAGATGGGAAATGAATGGGAATACTGTAAAGCATTTTGCATTATCATTTAATATATACATCTTACATTAAGGTATTGCTTCTAGGTCACTTGAAAGTTAACATACTACTGACAAGGAAACAAAAAATTGAAGGCTCAGCTTACCTTTTGTAATCAATAGATGTGGGATGATAACCAAGTGAATGGGGACTTGATCCTTTTGGTAAAGGTGAAGACTTGAAATTCTTGGAATCTCCAGATGGAAAATGTGGAGACCTCAAATTATGAGAATTTCCAGATGGCAAATGCGGAGACTTGATCCTTTTGGCAGCATTGTAGTTCAAAGACCTCATGGGTGATTCGGAGGAGATATTTTCACCCTTCTCCACGGAGCCATGTGAAAAAGGGGATTTTGCTTGATTAGACTGCCTAGGCAAAGAGGGATTAATCCTGAAGAACATAAGTTTTATCATATAAGAAACATTAAGAATTTTATGCGTTTACACAAATATTTCTGCGAAAATCATCACGCAAATTCAACCATCAACTTCGCCCTAAAAAAACACAAACATTAACACCAATAATTTTAATTGAGGTTCACAAGAGGTCTTCTCTAGGCTGCTCACTTTCTCAAAAACATTATCAAATTGAAGTTTTTTTTTGTTTGAGAGAGGAAAGGATTGGCTTCAAGTTTTGGGTTGCCATCCATTTTGTATCAAAAGCAAACTTTAAGACATTTACAAGTGTGAAATCCAAAAACCGGCAAAAAACAAGAACTCAAGAAGTCATGAGTTGCACAAAAAACTACGTCAGACCATGTTTCTATAAAAGAAATTTGAATTAATTTTCTAACACATTGATTATTAAATGCCCAGGACATGGTGAAGAACCCCGTCAAATTCTATATTCTCATTAGATGAAATGTTGACATCAAAGAATTAAAACTTGTAGACCACAGATTCCCTGCAAAATTGATAATGGGATAATTCAGAAGACTGAAGATACCGTGAGTTAGAAACATTTTAAATCTTTTAGCAAAGTCAATCTTCAACAACCTATACCAAGATGATGAAATTGAGCAGATTATATTTGACTCAAAAGTTCAAACTCAATATAAAAGGGCATCTGAACCATGATTTATATTTTGAACTGCAAGACTTGTTCATCTCATTCAGTGCAAACACTCAGATAATGTACCTCCTTTTAAAATTTGAGAAATGTTCATCAAATAAGAATCCTATAATAAAAGCAGCATTCAAGAAGAAAGATATCAAACTTCTGTTCCTTGGAAGTTATATAAGATTTAAAAAAAAGGCTCTAAGCATCTATACCACAGCAACTTGAACTTTTTCCCATCTCAGGCAATCAATTACTTATACAGCAGAAATAAAGCAAATAGAAAATTGACTCTCACCACTGTGTTTGCCGTTGATGCACTTGTTGTGGCGCCATGCTCACAGGACCCGGAGGGTGCCGCTGATGCACTTGTTGTGGCTCCGTGTTCTGAGGTCCCGGAGGGCGGAACTGGGGCTTCTTCACATTAGAGATAGGGTTCGACGGCCAGGGGTTGGAAGGAGGGTTTCCAAATAACATCCCAGTGTCCACACCATGGGGGCGGAATTGAACCTGGCTGCTGTTCGAGATGGAGCTCGTCAGGGAAGGGTCGGAAGGGGAGTTCCCAAATAAAACGCCGGTGCTCTTACTGGAGGAAGGGCCCGCGTTGGCACCGAAGCTGGAGGCCATCCAAAGGCGCACAAGCACGAAACCAACGCCAACTCTTCGAGTGTTATTGTTGAAAAACCCTAACCCCAGATAAAGTTCCGAGCTTCCTCGACACGCTAGCGCCGGTGAATCACCCGGCGGCAACGGCAGAAGAAAAGCGCGACTCTTCGAGCAAGGATCAAAAGCAAGATAAAATGAGGGTGCCAATGAAGGCGGCGCCACCACCACCGTGGAGGAGGCGCACCGCCTCTGAGAGGACGGTCGGCGGGAGAGACGGAGACGAAAAAGACGAAGATGCGGGGAGGATTACGAGCAGCCGGCGGTGTCTTAGAGATCAGTCGGCGGCGGCTTCTCGTGGCCGAAGAAGAGAAGCCGCGTCCACCGGCGGATCGAGAGGAGAGAGATGGGAGGGAAGAGAGAGAGAGAGGGGTTGTGGGACAAAATTGAGAGCAAATCAGCAAACTTTTGTTCCAGCCGTTGGATTCGCTACGATCGTTTCCCTTATTTTTTTTTTGGAAGAATTCAAAATAACTTATAAAACACGTATTTATCCCAATTAATATGTTTCCGAACAATTTTAATTTAATCACCTTTTCTTTTGACGTCATGTGAAAAGGATTAATCTAATTTAAAATGTTCTTTTAGTTTAATAGACCTCTCTATTTCCGAAATTAAATACAATATAATTAATTAAATCAATCAAATAGCATTAAGTAATCACCTTTTATTTATCTAAAATTCTAACAAAATAATCAAACTTTTTCACTAGTTTCCTTTTTCCCTATTGATCCAATTACAAGGCGAGCGCAGGGGGGTCGCCTTGTAATTGGATCGCCCCCCTCCCTGCGACCTCGCCGGAAGTCGCAGGGGTCGCCTCCCTCCCTACGACCTCGCCAAAAGTCGCAAGGAAGGGGGGCGACCCCCACCTCCCCTGCGCGCTCGCCGACGAGCGCAGGGGAGGTGGGAGGGTCGCCCCCCTCCTTGCGACCTCGCCGGAGGTCGCAAGGAAGGGGGGCGACCCCCCACCTCCCCTGCGCGCTCGCCGGCGAGTGCAGGGGAGGTGGGGGGGTCGCCCCCCTCCCTGCGACCTCCGGCGAGGTCGCAAGGAAGGGGGCGACCCCCCCCCCCCCCCCCCCACCTCCCCTGCGTGCTCGCCGACGAGCACGCAGGGGAGGTGGGGGGTTGCCTCCCTCCGGCGAGGTCGCAGGAAGGGGGGAGACCCCCCACCTGTGCGCGTCGACGAGCGCAGCCCTGCGCTCGCCGGCTGAGGTTTCACCGAGCGACTCCCCTCGCTTATTCCACGTGGCATTTTTTTATTTATTTATTAATAATGTGAACGTGGAGAGGCATAAACGCGACATCAGCGCCACGTCAGCGCTGTGACCGAGAAACCGTCGATTATAGGTAAAGAGGACATCGGGTGAAATAAGTTAAAAAGATGGAGGGCATTCGTGTTATAAAGTAAAGTTGGAGGGCATCGCTGGGCAAATGTCAAAGTTAGAGTGTATTGGATGTAATTTACCCTAAAAAAATGATAAAAATAAGAAAGTTAAATGAGGAAAAAAATTAAAGGAATATAAGAAAGGCTAAAGATGTGGGAATATGATATGTATACAATTAAATAGAAATTGAAATAAAAAAGTAAGTATTTAAAATTAAATAATATTAAAATAAAAAATTATCAAAGGGCATAAAATAAAAGAAATAAAAAGGAAAGTGCTAAAAAAAGAAATAAGAATAATCAAAGATAAAATTTATTAATATAACACCTATCATCATTAAATAATAGATATTAAATTAATAATCTATTTATATTATCATTATAGAACTTTTAATAAATAAAAATTAAGTTATATTATTTTTAAATTTTTTAGTAAATTATTAGTACAATATTCATATGATTATATCATATGACTTATACTATATCTTTATAATTATTATAAATAATATTATTTTAATAAAAATGCGATTCAACTCAATTAGATTGATCCAACTGATGAGTGCGGTCCGGTTCTAAAAACATTGATATTTTCTCTTCTTTAAATTAATTTCAAGAGGGAATCCCGGAGAACTCGACGATATTAAGAAGTAATTTGAACCAATTATGAACACATTATTACTGAAATAAGGTTAAATACTTCGATGCTCCAAGATGATGGAATTTTTTGGGTACTCCTTACATAATGCTTGCACAATTGGGGCATGCTGAAGGTAAAAGCTTGAGCGATCTGAACACATAATCATAGATTGGAAGGATATCTTTGTATCGTTTCGATAATCAAGCTGAAAACGATTTGGCAGAATTTTTTTGTTTCAGAAAGCACGGGAAAGAAAAATTATCTTTTGCAAAGGATATTTTATCTTAGTAAAATAGACAAACGCCTTGTCATATCTATCCAGAATCATCCCCTGAGAACTGAGAAGGGGCGTACTCTGCACCTCAAACACAAAAAGGTTAAGCTTGAGGACATCAACATAAGGCAGTTAATATCCATCATCTCCGTGTGTCCCAAAACTAGATGTCAGTGGAATATTAATTTAATGATGTAAGTCTCAAGACAAAACTTGGAATATCCACATTCTACGATCAGTTACTTGTGCACCTACAAAGCTACTTCAAGGTTACATGACTAGCACACAGCTAGTTCCAAGTCCTCCTTCCTCAGAATTGTGGCAGCTTCTTACAAGAACGTAGGTTGAACATTATCAGTCTTGCTGAGGCCATCAGAGGAGAAGTAGCAGAAGTAGACCCAAACAAATAGATGGCAGGACAGAAACAAGGGGTGAAACACTCGGTGGAGCATCGTTGGGCAATGTCGTACCAAAACTTGGAGGACTTAGTCCACCCAGTCCTGATCCACCTGTGCTGCCAAATGGAGGTGTCGTTGGGGTCGCTGGCATGCCAGTAATTGGTGTCGTAGGAGTGCCGGTGCCAGGTGTAGGTGTTGTGCCACCGGCAGTGCTGCAAAAATTAGTCCACATATGTGAGGGAAATTAACATGAAAACCTCACATCTATTTCTTAATCGTGGGCATAATCAATAGAACAAAACAAATAAATGAATGCCAATTGTGAGAATTTGCTCCATTTCCCTTATTTCAAACATGTAAATCCATGTGACATTCCTAAGGAGTAAGGACAACATTTTACATACATCTAATCTGATGCTCTGTCATCCTGATGATCTTATGATATATGTAACTATAAAATGAGAGTATGCTCCTAAACGATAGGTAACAAGAAGGCAATTGGACATATGTATTTTGAATACAAATCAATAGTGGAAACATAGGAAAAGCAGCATAGCTTTCAACACTCCGACGAAATCTAATCCTGCCAACTTGCATTGTCAATTATCTATGTTTAATTGTGTTAAGTGATCACAGAGAGATCCTATTTACATTTCACTACTGCACATCATGTGTAACTTCTATACTATAATTTGAGATTGTGGCAGGATGTGGCACAAAAGTAGTAATGATATTACTGTCAGAAACTTGCCTAATCATTCATGTCTCAATGACATACACAATTGTAGATGAATAGAGCATCAATAAGAGGCCACACAAATTGCTCAAAGCTTACACAACCATAGCTAGAGCAGTTAGTGGGTAAGAATATATAATGATAGTTAACTTCACACAAGACCAAGAGTTATGGTTAACTCAAGTCTCCCTATTTTCCGTATAGTGCCAGTAACTTGACATAAGATCAAGGGTTACTTAACATGTAAAGGCATTATTAACTATAGTGATAGAGATCATCCGAGTCAGGGACGGAGCCAAGGTGGTTTTGCCCCCCCCCCCCCCCCCCCCCCGCCCAATTTTTAAGCTACCATATAATATATATATGAAATTTATAAAAAAAATATAACATATATATGTAATAGAGTCTACCCTGGCTCCGTTACTGATCCGAGTCATACTCAAGGACTGATGTTCTGTGTGTTGGCAATGACACTGGACTATCAATATCCAACACTGGTTCCTCTTCTGCACGCTCACTCATCTGACATAATGTTCTTCATGTCCCTAACCTCTCGAAATCCTTATCATCAGCTCTTAAATTTATTGCTGATAATAATTGTTCCAATGAATTCTTTCTTTCCTCAATTGCCATTAAAAACCTTTAAACACGCCAGCCCCTGCTCAAAGGTCAAAAATATATTATATTCCCTCCGTGTTCCAAAGCAACCAGGTGCTCTCACTGCCAGTTGTCCACCATACGAGTGTCTTCATCATCTTCTAGGACATCCATCCTTGCATATTTTTCACTCTGTAGCACCTCTCCAGCGCCTTTGAATGGAGTCTTCCACCGTGATGTCCAGAGCTTGCTTGCAAGACAAATCCACCAAGTTTCATCAGCCAGCCATGAACACCTGAATTGCTGCCTCGTTTGTTTGTGTTTTGCTGATGTCTGGGGTCTTGTACCCATGCTCTCGGCTTCAGGACAGCGTTATATTCCTGGGTTATCTGGACAATTATCTAGCTACTGTTGCTTAGCCTTTGAGAGTAACCAGATCTAGGGGTGTTCACCGGGTCGGGTCCACCCGTGAACCCGATGACCCGACCCAACCCGAACTCGACCCAATGGGTCGGATTGGGTACGGGTTGGATTTTTCCAACACGAGTCGACCCGATCAACCCAAACTTTTTATTTAAATTTAATCTTATATTTGATTTAAAAACTTTAAAAAAATTAAAATAAATATTTTAAGTGCAAAAATAATATTAAATAGTTAGAAAACTTATTTTATGCTTTAAAATAATATTAAATAATATTTTTATATTAAATAAAATATTAAAACAGTAAGAAAAAATTTAAAAAAAAGAAAATGTGGTCGGGTTGGGTCGGATTCAAGCCCCCCCCAGCTCCTTGACCCGTCGGGTCGGGTCCAACCCGACCCGTGAACACCCCTAACCAGATCTGTGTAGCTAGACATGTTCGCTTTGACAAGTCACTATTTCCCTTTGCTAATTCTAATATCCCGTCACTTCACGCATCACCTTCATCTTGTCCCACACCATGGTTATCTCTAGCTTCCACCCTCCCACTCATGCCTACAGCTAGCCACTTGCCCTCTAGTTCTCCTCCACTTGAATGCACAACGTGATCAGGTTCCAGAAGCACTTTGCCTCCTGCATTGCCACCATGTCACAACAAGCAGCTTTAGTCTTGACAACTAGTGGATTATCGTCGTCTTGCAGGACATCAGTTTGACTTAGCGCTACTTGTGAACACTGCTTCTGATCTGACATGTTTTTCAAAAACCAAATTAGACCCTGATTGGCACGCAGCCATGGCAAATGAACACGATGCTTTAATTTCCAACATCATGTGGACTCTAGTTCCTCGAATTGCCGGCATGCCTGTTATCGATTGCAAATGGTTATTTCGCATGAAATATCATGCGAATGGTTCACTTGATTGCTTCAAAGCACGGTTAGTGGCAAAGGGTTTCCAGTTTCAACTAGCAACCAGGCATTGATTTCTGTGGAACTTCTAGCCTTGTAATAAAACCCACAACAATTCAGGTTGTCTTGTCCATTGCTGTGTCATGACACTCATCGCTTCGTCAACCTACATCAGTAATGCATTTCTTCATGACACTCTCAATGAGGTTGTCTTTTGGAGCATCACCACACTTTCAAGGCCTAAAACAGACACCTTGTGCATGATTTCAAACCTTACATGGAACCTTCACCTGATTTGGTTTCAAACCCTCAATTTTGGATCCCTCGCTGTTTTCATTTTAAACAAGGGATTGCCACTACTTATGCAATGTACATGTGGATGATTAGGCACCTCTCATGTGGCTAGTGATGCTACCATCAATCACCTCTAACAATTATTTGCTGTCAAAGACTTAGGAAGGCTTCACTATTTCTTTCGCATTAAATTTGTTCCACATGAAGATGGTATTTCATTATCTCACAAAAAATACATCCATGATATTATTGATCATGCATGCACGTCCAAAAATAACGCGGTCTCCTCTCCGCTGTCAAGACCCACCGATGGCCATTATCCTTCACTAGAGTTCGTGGACCCACCCTTATATCGTCAAATTGCTGGGAATCTTCATTATGCCATGATAATCGGACTGGACCTTAGCTTTTCTGTCAATCATAGTTGCCAGTTCATGCATCTGCCAATGAACCACCACTCGAAGCTAACTAAAAGGATCTTCTTAAGGTATCTAAAGCACACTGCTCATGTTGGCCTTCTGCTCATTAATCGATCAAACAGTTCAGGCCTTCTCAGATGCTAACTAGGCGGGTGCAAACATTGACAGACATCCATAGACGGTCATGTTGGCAAAAACTTGGTGTCCTGGTCTGCTAAGAAACAAAAGACCTTTGCCCCGTTCTTCCACAGAATTTGAATGTCGAGCAATTGCTGATGCAATAACAGAATTTATCTGACTCCCCTCATTACGAGGGAACTTGGCTTGCCTTCAGGCTTCAACCAAACCACCAATTCTTTGGTGCAACAATCTTGGTGCCACTTATCTTACAGGAAATCCAGTTTTTCATGTGCAAATTAAGCATACTGAAGTTGATAATCACTTCTTCCTAGAAGAGGTGGCTGCTCAGCTATCACTTCCGTTAATATCTTCACATGAAGATGGTATTTCATTATCTCACAAAAAATACATCCATGATATTATTGATCATGCATGCACGTCCAAAAATAACGCAGTCTCCTCTCCGATGTGAAGACCCACCGATGGCCATTATCCTTCACTAGAGTTCGTGGACCCACCCTTATATCGTCAAATTGCTGGGAATCTTCATTATGCCATGATAATCGGACTGGACCTTAGCTTTTCTGTCAATCATAGTTGCCAGTTCATGCATCTGCCAATGAACCACCACTCGAAGCTAACTAAAAGGATCTTCTTAAGGTATCTAAAGCACACTGCTCATGTTGGCCTTCTGCTCATTAATCGATCCAAAAACTTGGTGTCCTGGTCTGCTAAGAAACAAAAGACCTTTGCCCCGTTCTTCCACAGAATTTGAATGTCGAGCAATTGCTGATGCAATAACAGAATTTATCTGACTCCCCTCATTACGAGGGAACTTGGCTTGCCTTCAGGCTTCAACCAAACCACCAATTCTTTGGTGCAACAATCTTGGTGCCACTTGTCTTACAGGAAATCCAGTTTTTCATGTGCAAATTAAGCATACTGAAGTTGATAATCACTTCTTCCTAGAAGAGGTGGCTGCTCAGCTATCACTTCCGTTAATATCTTCACAAGATCAAGTAGTCAATGTCTTCACCAAACTACTTGGCGGTGCAAGGTTCCAGTTCTCGTGGCATGCTTCGTTTTCAATAACCAAGTTGTCAAACTCATACAATCTTACTTAGAAAAATCAAGTTGGAGAACCAAGCGATAAAACTGCATGCTTGATCACAAAAGCGCTTGACATGGCGCGTAACATCTTATTTCCTTTTGCCCAGTTTGTCGTGCGAGTTCCACGCGCAGATGATACACATTAGTCCATGCTACTTGCTGCTACCCTTTGTTGTTCGCCGCTGTCACCCCCTTGCCATTCACTGTATATTTCTCCTTGTTGCTGCCCTTCGACCAAACAATACACATTCCTCCCCACCGCTGCTGCCCTTAACCATTCGCTGCTATGACCACCTTGTCAATCGCTGCTGCCACATCGACATCCGTGCGACAGCACTGTTCTATGCTGTCGTTGCTGCCTCACAGTTTGCCGTTGTCACCGCCTTGCCGCATGCTGTACACTGCAGGTTACTCCCACCCCCCCCCCCCCCCTCCCACCCCCCCCCCCCTCCCACCCCCCAACAATCCTCCTCCTCTGGAGAATCACTCTGCTTGAAAAGGATGGAGGACTCATCCTCCCTAGCGGAGCAAAGATGTAATGACCTGAGGTCTAAGCACCAAGATGGTCTTATTGAATAGTTCCACATTGGAAAAATACGGAGGTGGTCATGGGCTTATATGTAACTACTCTCTTCACCTATCACGTTTTAAATTCCAAAGCGAACAATATCTTGATTAAATCAAGGGTGTTATAGAATAATAACAAAGCTAACCTCGCGTGCTCATTTGAGCCATGTGGAAAACACGGACCATAGGCCGATAAGGACCCCGCTTAACGAGGACGTTGAGCCATTTATGGGGGGAAGATTGTAACGACCTGAGGTCTAAGCACCAAGATGGTCTCATTGAATAGTTCCACATGGGCAAAGTACGGAAGTCGTCATGGGCATATATGTAGCTACCCTCTTCACTTATAAAGACGCGTTTTAAATTCGTGCGGGCCGAAAGTCCAAAGCGAACAATATCTTGATTTGGCCGGAGGTGTTACAAAAGAGGCCGCGAGCAGAAAAAAGATCTCGTCCTCCCTTCTCCGACAGAGAGGATGCAGTCTTTTTTTTATTTTTTTGGTTCATGTTTCTTTTTGTTCAATGTTCTTTTAATACAAGAAAGGATGACTAGCAAGCTAGTAGTCGTCCAAATTATTCAATGTTTTTTGGTCAAAGGCATATGTTTTTTTAGGGTATTATTAAAGTTGCTACTTGCTATTGTTGTCATGTAATGAATTGTTGATTTATCAATTATTATCACTTATTAGGTCATAGATTATTAGATCATCAAGTATCATTAGATTTTCTGAACCATTGAATTATTGTTTGTAGGAAATTAGGTGCTATGCAGAATTAATATTACATAGAATTCAAAATATCATTTTGGTCAAATTGGACATGTCATGCTACGATCTCATCCTTTACGTATTCATCCAACCTTTCTGACTCCAATTTACGAGTTTGACTACGTTGGACAACCATCAACCCTCAACTTGAGGGGCATCTTAACTATGTCTGCTTGAGGGGTGTATTAACTATAGTGACATAGATCTTAGCTTAACAACCTTATCTCACATAACATATTATATTCTCATCCTCAAGTTGTTTTTTTTCCGGTGAATATCCTCAAGTTGTTCTAGATGATACTGACACGATCCTAGAAAAAAAATCCACAGTTGTACTTGTAAATTCTGGTGGCATATGCTAATTGAAGATCATTTAGAATGAACCTGTTTCAGTCATAAATGTCTAACTTTGATCCTAAGTAAACAGGCAGCATTCCTCCCCAGAATCTGGCTATGACATTTTAACAATTTCCACTGCACCACCAAGAAAACATCGCCATCCGTTGATGTGTTGCCGCACAGTGCATTCACAAGAGACAATGTGCAGAGACACACCCTCGAAGTAGGAAAAAGCGTCCTCTGCTTTCGAGATGAAGGGTACCAAAGGGCATGGTGCTCCAGTAGCTTTCAAGTTTAAAAAACCAACGTAGTGAAAAATAAATGAACTTAAACAGGGTGCAAAGTATGGGCATACCTTGCAGATGAAGGGTATGTACAAGATCCATAACCTGTACGGCAAATTAAACAAAGAACACCTTAGACCAAAACAAAACAGAAACAAAGAACACTACTTACATTACCTGTATTAAAAAAAATCAAAACTATTAACAAAATCAACGATTTTTTAAAACAAATTCTCAATATCTTTTTTTATGAAAAAAAAATGTACACCCATTTCTAATGAACAAGTACTAGTGTGATTTCCAGCTGTAAAGCACCATCGTCTAGGCAACAGCGAACTGCATCAGTACCATCTGTCCAGAGCGCATTAAAAGTCGTGCACTCCCTAATCGGACGTCTGTTCTTGTTGTTCTTTTTCTTCCATAATATGTTTCTAAACCAAATCTCATGAGGAAAAGAAAGGGGCTCCACCACTTAAGAACTCATATCTGCCGTCCAAAGTCTTGTATTAAAACTTATGTTTCGATATCCAACGGCTCTAATTCATAATTGAAACCTTCTGTTCTTTTTGAGGAAAATAATGTACCCAGAAAAACGGAAAAAATTACCCAAAAAAACGAAAAAAAAAAAGCAGAGAGGAGATGAAGGCTTACTGGGGTCGGTGATGGTGACGGTGGCGGTGCCGGCAAAGTCGCAGGCGCCGGGGGCGGCGTTGGAGCGCTGGTAGAAGGAGTTGAAGGCGTAGGAGGCGTGCGCCGCGAGTGTGTTCGGCAGGTAGCAGAGCCCGCTGGCCTGCACTGGCACACAGTCCGCTACCCCGGTGCCGCACGCGTAGTCCAGCGCCGTCTGCATCGCCGTCGCTATCGCCCCGCTCCGCGCTATGCACCACGTCGCCGCATCCCCTCTCTCCACAACCCCCGCCGCTGCCATCACCGCTACCACCATCACCACCACCAGCAGCTCCTTCGACCGTGGACTCCCCAACATTCCCTCAACCGCCGGAGAGAGAAGAGCAGAGTTCCTAAGAGGAGGCAACAAAAGGTGACGGACCTCCCTCAGCGTTCGGCAGAAGGAGCAAGCTTGGGAACTACTTTCTGCAGAATCGATCCACAAACATGGTTCATGCTGAGGAGATGACAGTGCTCAGAAATGCATTCGGGAAAGCAAATGAACGTAGTGTTGCAAAAGAAGAGTTGGAGTCTGCCGGGCCGAGGGCGGCTAGGAGCGGCCACGCCGAGTCGCCGGCCGCGAGGAAGGGCCGAGGAAAGAAGGAAAGAACCGAGAGGAGGAAGGACCTGTTCTCCGTCGACAGACGATCCCCGCCTCAGTCGCCGGCTCGTCGTCGTTGTCGTGAGTGACACGCCGTCGCCGTCGGGTGTCTGTATCTACGGTAGGGCAAACGATCGGTACATGGGGAAAGGGAGTTAAGAGGCCGGGAGGGAGCCGGGACTCGTATTTTCTTCTTTTCCTGGGCAGAACTCGTTTCAGGCAGAATCAACTTTTCTTTTCTTTTTCTTGTGGAGTGGAGTGGAGTGGGTCCACTGCGAAGAAACGGGGAGAGAAAAAAAGAAAAGAAAAGAAAAGAAGAGAAGAGAAGAGAAAAGAAAAGAAAAGGTTATACAGCGGAATGAGGACTTATTTGGATTCTTTTTTAAGGAGTGAAGTAGGGTATGGGATGTGAATTTTATTTAATTAACTATTTTATATTAATTATAAAAAATAAGATGAAATAATTAAGTCCTTTAATATTCTATTTTTCATTTTACTAAGATAAAATGAGAAGAAATTATTAATTATACATCAAATTAATTCTTTCCCCTATTTTTCTTTGTTTTTTTTATTCTCCCTCGTTAGCCTCTTGTTTCTTATATTCTAAACAAATATTACGATAACTTTTTTTATTTATTTATTTTTCATTTCTAACTTTTAAAAATAAATGAATAAAATAATTATAGAAAAATAACTAATATAATAAAAAATAGATCAAATAAGAAATAGAAGAAAAGTAAAATATATGATAAATGCTTGTTAGTCATTAAATATTATAAATAGTTTAATATATAATGACGAATAAAAAACTTTCTATCTCATTCCTCTATGATTTATTATCCACATCTTCACCATCTCATATCTCGTATATCAATTATTTACCAAACAAATCTTAAATCTTAATCAAATTTGGCAAAAATTAAATTGCAGACTAATTAATTATGCTAATCAAAATTTTCTTTTATCTAACGTCATCATTCGTTTCCCTGAGTGCCCTCTTGGTAGCATTAAATTTAAAGAATATACCATATATATATATGGTTTAAATGTAGGTGTTAAACATGTTATATGTGAAGCGCGTACGGAGTAATTTTACGCAGAGTTTACTTTATTTTTTTTTATATTTCTTTATGAATAGTTTAAATGATTGGCAATAAAAATAATTTTATAATATAAAAAATTATGAAAAATACGTATATCTATTATGAATGATAATAATGTACATAAGTTCATAAAATTTGAAAAATGATGAATATAATTATTAATAACGATTTAAATCATATTTTTTATTATTATAAATGATTATTTAAATTATTCATTAAAAAAGATATCGAAAAAATAAAGTAAATTATGCGTAAAACTATTTGACACACGCGTCACATGGAAGTGCACAACACCTACATTAATGAGCATATGAAGGTGTTTTTCGTATGAAGCACGTGCGGCTTTAGACATATTTTTATTTATTTATTTTGATATATTTTTTTATTAATAATTTAGAGGATCTTGATAATAAAAACATGACTCAAATCATCAATAATATTTATACTCATCAATTACAAATTTTTCGAACTGCACGTTATTATCTTTTATAATAGAGATAATCATTTTATATAACTTCTTATTTTATAAACCTATTTTTTGTTATCATGAACGTTCCTCTAAACTATTAGTAAAGAAAAATATTGATAAAAATAATAAAAAGTATGCCTAAAATCGTTTGACACGCGCTTGACATGGTCATTATATATATATATATATATATATATATATATATATATATATATATATATATATATATATATAAAGTAAGCTTAGTTAGCACATGATTTGCTATGCTTCAGTTAGATCAGAGTTAGTAGGTTCAGATTTCCTAAAACGAGATATACCGGTTCATGTGTTTTGAAAAGGAAAAAGAAAAGAGTTATAAGCATCTCTTCAACTATAAATTTTTTCTCATCTAACCTTAAACTATAAATTTATAAATTTTAGTTCCCAAACTTATTTAAATTTCACACTTAAATCCTTCAGCTAATTTTAATCTAAATTTTATTAATTTTTTTTATAATAACTATGAAATAACATTTTTGCCCCTTACATTGTAATATGAAAATAATGTAAAAAAATGAAAATATTGACTCAAGCATGTATTGCATAGAAACATTATTATCAATTAAAATTTTTATTTGTATTGATTATTTTATATTTTAAATTTTTTTATTGCAATATGAAACTAAGGGTAAAAATGACATTTCATAATTAATTTAATTGAATTTAGTTTAAATTTAACTGAATGCCAAATTTAGATAAATTTAAGGACTAAAATTTGTAAATTTATAATTTAGGATTAGATGTCAAAAAAATTATAATTGAGGGAGTGTTAAAGAAATTAACCCAAAGGAAAAATACCAAACAAAATTTAAGGCTCTCTGATACCATATGATATCATCTCAATTTTGATTAATTACATCAGAGAAGCTGCGATATGTTTTATCCATGAGGATAAGAAGATGAAACATAGCAGCTTGTTGTTATTTTAGGTTGGTGGAGTCACCGTAATTGAACTGATCGGATATGATCATTTTTGCACCATAAAAGATTATCGCTCCATCTCCTTGTATAATGTCCTGTATAGAGTCTTCGTTAAAATCATTGTCAATAGGTTTCGGCCTACTTTGAACATCCTCATTAGTCCAATGCAAACTGCCTTTATCCCTGGGCGCAGTATTCAGGATAACATTCTTATTGTCCAGGAGCTCACACACTCTCTATCATTTGGCCGGATTAAGCACATGCTTATTAAAAGCTGATATGGAGAAGGCTTTTCATCGCGTGTCATGGAATGCAATAATTAAGACTCTAACCCTCGTGAACTATCCGTCTCTCTTTATTAAGTGGATAGACATTTGCATTCGTTCCCACACTTTCTCTTGTATGATCAATGGATCTCCTTCTCCCTATTTCCAGTCGTATAAGGACATTCGGCAGGGTGACCCTCTGTTGCCATATCTGTTTATCATCACTTTGCAAGTTTTCCCTCACTTATCGAGCCCAATATCGCTTCTGATCGTATCAAGCGCTTCACCCATAACAACTTCTCCATGAGCCACCTTTTCTTTGCAGATGATCTCCTCATCTACATTAGAGTAACTCTTACAAATTGTCGTCGTATCATGAGCATCCTCCAAACTTACGAGGAGCTTATTGGTCAACGACTAAATCCCCAAATCTGTTGTGTACCTTCCATCCAAGCTTCATCCTCGACGTAGGCAATCTATCACTAACGCTCTGGGCATCCACTACAATACATTTCCATTCACTTATCTTGGAGCCCCAATTTCTTCTAAATACATCCCTGCTTTCCAGCAAGCTTTTCTTGTTAGGAAAATCACTACTAGGCTTACTGGTTGGCGTCGTCGCCTTCTTAGTCAAGTTGGCCGCGCCGCCCTCTTAAGTCTACCCTTTCCTCCATCCTCATCTACTTTCTTGGCACGGCTTACTTATCCAGGGTGCTCACTACTAGGCTTACTGGTTGGCGTCGTCGCCTGCTTAGTCAAGTTGGCCGCGCCGCCCTCTTAAGTCTACCCTTTCCTCCATCCTCATCTACTTTCTTGGCACGACTTACTTATCCATGGGCACCCTCTCTTCTCTGGAGAAACTCAGATCCTTTTGGGACTTTCACAATGGCCACCGATCGTCACATCTCATTAACTAGCATACTGTCCAGTCTCCTCGATCTATGGGTGGCTTGGGTATCAGAAATCTTCATCTCATTAGGGCCTTGCTCTTGGCTCGAAGAATTCTCAATCTCCTTAATAACTCCTCTTCGACTTGGACCAATTTCATTTATGCTAAATATGATCCTTTCAGCCTCTAGGAGTCTAGCACCTGCCTCCGCTCTGCTTGGTTCTGGAGACTCATTCTCGATGTTATTCCACACATCCGCCTTGATTTTCTCAAATCTATTGGGTCCGCATTGAACACCTCGGTGCTCCATGATCCGTGGATACCTCTATCCCTCTCAGTAAATTGCCTACTTTTATTAACATGGAGATCGACATTTTCACTCTTAAAATATCAGATCTTATTATCAATCCCACTTGGAACATCACCTTGCTAGCTTAGATTTTTACTGATTCTACTTGTGAAGCTATTCGTAATATTTATATCCCGCATACTTCTGTGATGACGCGTGGGTTTGGATGACTAATGATCATGGGATTCCCAATGCTAATGCGGTCTATAAATTCGTTTACCGGCAGGCTTTGCCGACCATGTTGGCTGGACTACAACCTTAGTCTGCGATTTGGAAGATTTAGGTTCCCCCAAAAATTCACTTTTTCCTCTAAAAGCTCTTTCATAACCATCTTCATACTAAATCTTACGTTCAGTCGTTCGCTCCTATATCAGACCCACTTTGCTCCCTCTGTGGCTTGGCCACTGAAACCGCGTCCCACTTATTTTTCTCCTGCCCTACCGCGCTTTAATTATGGTCCATTTTTCAACAAAAAACTACAATTTACCTTTCAGTTTTTCTCCTCTTGAGATTCTGGTTCGTGGATCCAAGAGGGAGCCACTTTGAATCTGTCTTTTAGATAACTTTTTCTCTCAGTGGGGAATCTGGAACCTCAGGAACGATATCCACTTCCGATCAAGGCATGCAACCATCAATATGGTATGTGAAAGAGCCGTCGTCAGTTCTCACGAATTTATCACCTCCACCTCCCACGCACCTGAGGCACCTCACCCCCTCTCCCTCTACCCCAAGGACCCTCTGCGGATCCAGTGGGAGGCCCCCCTCCGAATTGAGTTTTCCTCAATTCGGATGGCTCCTTCTACGGAGTCAGCTCGCGTGGAGGGTATGGTTATCTGCTCCGGACTTACAAGGGTAATTTTATTTTTGCAGGCGCATGTGCCGTTTCTGCTGTCTCCGCCCTCCATGCCGAGGCCTGGGCGCTTCTCCTTGCTATTCGCATTTGTGTCTCCCGTCAGATCACCCACGTCAAGATCTGCACTGATTCGGAGAGCCTCGTTCACATCATCAGGAATACTCGCAATTGTCCGTGGCAAATTCACAACATTATCATTGACATTCAGAACTTTATTGACTGTCTCCCATCATTACTTGTATTTTGCCCACGAACCTCAAATTCTACAGCTAACTTTTTAGCTTATTTTGGCCGCCAAAATAACGAGCATTTTTTGGTTGACGGATCTCCTCGTGGCTTCGACAATATTTTGTACCACGACTCTAAGAGTCTTTTCATTACGTAATGAGAATATTTTCTTAAAAAAAAATCCTTGACGCACACGTATCTATTCTCTTGCACTTCGGACATGTCCATTCCAGGCCCTGACCAACTCCCCACTCTTTCCTCCTCAGTTACACTCAGATCCAGCAGCCTGTCCGTAAAGACCCCTCACGCCCATTGCCACCGATGACCGCAGCAGGGAGGCCTCCATCGTCCCATTCTCCTTCATGGCGGTTCCCATGCCCTTCATCAGCTCCGCCATTGATCTGACCTGGGGTGGCGAACCTGATGTTCTTGCTTGCAGAATGGCAGGCTCACATGGAGGAGGAAGCACAGAATTTGTTGTCCTCATCACTTCCAGCCTCTACTACCTCGACGAGACTATATTCCAGTTACACCAGCGGCTTGTTTTGGGTTCAAGCAAAACTAATGGACAGTCTGCAATTACTGCAATCTGGGTTGGTATTTTTTTTTTTTTTGAGGGGAGGATTGGTGTTCTTTTTATGCTCTTTCTGCAATTACAGCATAAATGACACACAAACACAAAACACTAACGCAATTTATTTACCATAAGGACATGAGTCCAAGGAGGTAATGCAAATTATATCCATTTTCATCAGACAAGAAAAATTCATGTTGATACACTATCAATTCTGTGGTAAAGCAATATTTAGGGTTTGTTTAATAACATGAGGTGGTTAGCTACCAATGAAGATTGTAGCTGGATGACTGCATCAATGGATGCGCAAAATATGCGCCCAACGTCAAACCTGTGATTGTCAAATAAGGTAGCCTAATGAATTCCTTGTAATAATCCTTGGGCAACTTTTGGCGGCCATCGAGTATCGCTGCGAAAGGAATTATGCTTGTTCTACTTCTTAAAGCTTCAAAAGCTTCACCATAACGTGATGCCAGCCTTCTATCGCCATTCCAAACACCAAACAAATGGTGCGCTATCAAGCCAATTGAGGCTGTAATGGCTACTGTGTTACCAATCCAAAGTGTGTGAACTAAGCACCAAATTACCTGCCCCACCATCTGGAGAAAGGGTAAACTAACATTAATATTTCGGTTGTAAAAACTTGAAATCAGTAAGGTGTATAACAACTCAGGGGGGACACATACCTGTGGATGTCTGGTGATTCTCATTATACCAGTTTCCCAGAGATGCATTTTAGGTTTATCAACAGCTGCTACTTCTAGAAGATTAAAGGTGGATGGATATAGGAAGAAGAAAGATATGAATGATGATATCCACACGAGCTCATGGACCCCTGTGACACCTTGGACTTGCCAAAGTTGAGTTCCATCATACCGGTGATTGATGAAGTATACCTGACAATGAGACACTAGTTCAGTTACTATTGCAGTCAAACAGTTATTCTAGTACAAAAGGAGGCAGAAAGGGTATAAAACCCATGACTTACAATTGTACTGACTGCTAAAGGAAGTGATACTCCTGCAAAGAGAACACGATAAGCCCGCTCACCCACAAGCTTCTCACCAGCATCACGAAGACTTGCTAAACCACTGTGGACGGTGGCAAAAATGAATAGAAGTGCCAATAATACAACCTGCACTGCAAATGGTCTGAGGTTTATATTTTTCTTCTTCACAATGACCTAGGCAAAGGATGAGTATGTACATAATATAACTCCTGTGGAGAATTCATTAAAATGTTGCATGCTTGGTATTCTGTTGTAAACTATCTACTACCATCAAAATCTAAAAGTAATGTACATAGTCAACAGACTTATGTTTGCATGGTTTGTCTAGAAGAAGAAAAGAACAACAACGTGAAAAAAAAAAAAAAACAGAAACAGATGGAATCAAACTGCCAATGGGCAAGCAGAACAGGTAAGTCAATCTATGCAGATTTTACAAAATAAAAAGTTTTAAATTTACAACTTAGAAATATCTAGTGGCATCTGAAACTGGACCCACAATGACAGGTTGCTTCTTAGAATCTCAGGACTGAAGCAGTAATGAATATGACATAATAGATATCACTGCAAATAACTTTTTTTTGAAACAAGAAAGGATGACTAGCAAGAGGGTAGTCATCCAAATTTCATTGATGTAAGAGAGAGTTACAGCAACTTAGGAGATAAAAGCGAAGCAAAGATGAAAAGAATCTCCACCAGATGACAGATACTTTTCCTATATTACAGATATCACTGCAAATAACTTCATCCTATATATGTAGATTATGTCACGAAAACTGAGTGAAGGCAACATGTACATTCACATGAGTTCCATCTTCTAAATACCTTACAAAAAGGACGTTGTTTTCACTTTCTTTCAAAAGGTACCAAAAGTTTTGTTCTGCCAGGGTTAATGCACTCATCCTCTGAATTTGAATGACTTTCCTTTATCTTAGTCTAGCCTTTCTTTATGAATGTAAATGTACAAGTTTTTGTTACTTATGTAGTTAATGACATTGGATCTTCCTCACCATATTGATACAAGTTAGCAATACAACAACAACAACAACAACAAAGCCTTATCCCACTAGGTGGGGTCGGCTACATGGATCATACGACGCCATTCCGCTCTATTAGTAACCAAACCTTTCGGTATATTATTCACCAATAGATCTTGCTCTATTAGTTCGCCAAGTGTCCGCCTTGGCCTCCCTCTCCCTCTTTTAATCGGACTCCAGATTATTTGATCTACTCTTCTTACTGGCGCATCTAATGGTCTTCTCTGAACATGACCAAACCATCTCAAACGATTCTCTACCATTTTCTCACTAATAGGAGTCACTCCGACTCGTTCACGTATATGGTCATTCCTAATCTTATCTAATCTTGTATGACCACACATCCATCTCAACATCCTCATTTCGGCTACCCCCACTTTACGTTCATGTTGTCCCTTCATAGCCCAACATTCACTACCATATAACACTGCTGGCCTTATAGCAGTACGATAGAATTTTCCTTTAACTTTATTGGGTACTTTTCTATCACAAAGAACATTGATACAAGTTAGCAATGAGGTTACAAATAGTAGTGTGGACCCTGACCTATGGGACTGCTCCTACCCTGTTTCTGCAGCAACATATTGGACTTTAGACAATACGAAGGTGAACCTTTTAAACAGAAGACCCCTACTGATAAGCAAAGAAAATGTTTCATGACTCATCTTGTATGAAATTTACAAGAGTGATTACTGAGCATATATTTGTGCCAAGTGTCAAAAGCAATGTGTGATGTAAATCTCCAGTCCCAAAATGTAGGAGAGAAAGTAATCTGCTCATAGCTTTTTGCACACGCAATGCTTAACCGAAGTTTTCTATTAATCTAATGAACACATGATTAAAAAAAAAAGGAAAATCAAGCTTAATATCTAACTGGGGTATGAGCTGAAAACTGATTCCATTGAACCACAAAAATAGGCGGCATTATATTCTCATGACTTGTGAATTTTTTATTTTACAATTCTACAAATCTGACATGAAATCAAGTTCTTGTTGGATGCCCAAAAATTTAAATGAAGTCAAATCAAATGAATTTGTTGCGTTGCCATTCAATGATGATCAAAATTTAATCAACAAGACACTCATCAATTTAGACCCAAAAACATCCTTTTGCAGAGTACATTACTCAAGTCATATTCCCAGTATAATTCCACCACACCCGTCATCGTAGTAAACAAGACAATAACTTGTAGTATTGAACTAAATCAGGTCGAGCAAATTCCTAACAGATGAATTAAGAACAAAAATGTCCTTTTAGCACTTTCAATTTTGCACAAGAGATGTTTCTTTAGCAAAAATCTCCTTACGGACATCAAATTCGTTAGAAATATTGAAGTGTTATGATAAGAATCAGTCTGGGATAACTCACCTCGGGACTCTCCGAAACACCGGAAACAGCATCCAAGAACTTGCCCCCGAACCCCGTGGCGGGGTCAATCCAGAGAACGTTCAGTGCGTACAGCACGGCCCCGAGTATCCCGGCGAAATAGGCCCAAGACACGATCTTTTGCTCACCCAGCGTAAAAGCAGCCGAGTCCTCGCCCAAAGACGCCGCTGCCGCCTCGTTGGGCGGCGGCGGCGGTTCGTCTGCCGATCCTCGGACCGACGGTGAGCCTCCGGCGCGGATTCTGCTGGAGAGCCGAGGTGAGGCAGAAAGGGCCGACGGTGGAGAGGCGGGCGCGAGTACGGGGAGCCGCGGGGTGGCGCAGCGGCGTACGAAGCGGAAGCGGGATTGGAGGAGGACAAGAGGAGGAGAGGAGTTGGAGAGGAGAAGAAATGAAGCCATGGGCGCGGCTCACTGCAACCAAATCACTCTCTACTGGAAGTGGAAGTGGAAAGAAGATATGGTCGTGGGATGTTGAGCATCGCCACTTACAGTAATGGAGGAGCTCAAGGAAGTATATGATTTTTTTTAACAAGAGAGAAAAAAAAAAAGATATGGAAAACAATTTACATAATATTGAATTATGCCGTTCACCGAATTTTTTTTGATTAAATCAAATAAATAATATCAAGTTTGAGGAGGAAAAAATTTTGAACCCTGTAATAATTTGTACAATGGATGACTTAGGTAAATAAATCCCATTTGTGTGTTATAAAGAAGTGCTTTTCTTTTACTAATCTATCATATTGTAATTGTAATGCAAGTCTCAATCAACATGATGAGTGGAACTCCAAACGAAAGTATATAAGTTAAATAGTTTACTTTAGATGTCTAAAATGAAAAATATAAAAGCGATTGAGCTTGTTTGGATTCACGATTTTGAAAAGGTGAAAAAGAACGAGAATGAAATTATTTAAATCATATTTAAATATTATTTACATTAATTATGAAGAGTGAGGGGAATGAGATAAAGTGAATATAAAGTTATAAACATCACATTTTTCATTTTATTACTTTGGTATAACGAAAATGAATTAATAATTTTAGATCAAATTAATTTCGCTCTCATTAATTTATATTTTACATTGATTTTTATTTATGCTATGCAATAAATAATAGAAGGAAAAAATAAATCAAGTGATAAAAACTATGTGATAAATATTCATTATTAATTAAACATTATAAATAATTTTATATCTAATGGAAAATATTTTTTTATATAAATAAAATTCTCATTTTCAAGCTCAACTGATTTCACAATTTACTATGACTTTTTATAACGCACCATCTCCACCTTACTCACCCATTAATTAATTGTCAAACAAAACAAGTTTTGTATTTGAAAATAACTAAGACCTTGGTAAAAATAGAATCCTTCTCTTACGTTAGAAAGATAAGTTCATAAATCTTATAAAATAAAAGAGATGAAAATGTCATGCATGGGCGTGTGGGATTTTGATCTCATCTGGCACTATATTCTGAAATAACATATGAAAACATATCATTGAGCCTGTTATATTGATCATTCTGGCCTCAAAACTTTGAGATGAGATCAAAATTATTCCGACTTGACCATGCAAATATGTAATGCAAAGGGAAATATATGTGAATCAATCTCGATGACACAAAGGGAAAATATACAGTAATTAGGACACAAGTATCATGAAAGAATCTTAGGAAGGTGAATGACTATCTTCAACGTTTGCTGAGCCTCTTCTCAAGGGATTCCAGCTTGGGAGTTGAGCTTTTTCAAGGTACTAGTAGAAAGATATTCTAGAGTTGCAAGGCTAATGCAACTCTAAACCAGGCATAATTTGCCTTCTCCACGCTAAGGTTCACTTTCCAGACAACAAATCAGCCAGACCAAGATTTCATGACCCAATCAATATTATCATGAAATACGCAGACAGCTCAGATGACAGGACAGTGCCACAGAACGATATGCTTAAGCCAGTGACCAGCTCAAATAAACAATCAGAAGGGCGATGATTATGACGCACAGATTTTGATTATTATTTCCTGCTTCAGCTGCCTATCTGCACTTTAAAATATGTTCACAACTAAAAATAAAATGGGACTCACATCTGCATCACCAGATGTTCATGTTTCAAGTAAGCGTATCAATTTTCAGCACTGGGTTGCTAATCAAAGAAACTCAAATGGACTTTAAGTCTTGCATTTGTCACTGTAGCCGACACGAGTAAATGTGTTAACTTGAGTAGGCAAAGAAATAACCAAAATATTAATGTATAATGTATCTTCAACTGCAGGTTCCCTCCCACCTATGAAAGGGCGGGGTGATTGCATAAGATGACTTGAAACCAGACATCATCGTATTCAACTTTTTCTTGTCATTTTCGGATGTCTCCTCACACCCAAACACTTGTAAATTTTACGTGATATAATTTTAATACAAATTGGATGGTGCCCATAATTTGCCAACCATCCTTTTCCTCAACAAAATAAGTAAAGGTACTACAAGTTGCTATAGAATCTGTCAATTTGAATTCTTGAATACAAGTGCTGTAAATGAATGGATTATCTGCACTATAAATTTGTCTTACAAACAATTTTCTGAAACTTCTCGAGTTCAAAGGAACCTATATGAGCAAAAGAATATCATTAAAAAAGATAGAAAGAAACAAAAAAAAAAAACAGCCAGATTATGATCTAAGGCAGAATTCTTTCATTTTACTCCCTTCAGAAAACAAAAGTAGATATTTTGGCATCTGGGGTTATTCACATGGAACTATGCAACACTATATTACATACAAGAAGGAAAGATGATGAATAGGCGAAGGCAGTGGAAGATAATGAACTTGCAAAAAGAATAATAAAAGTGATGCCCAACTTACAGGGTAAGGGGTTCTTCAGAGAATGGGATGGAATGCAAGGTAAACTGAATGAACATGATTTCTATAATGAAGGCAGAAAGACATGCCAATAATAGCAGATCAGGTTCCTGAGTAAAAAGAGAAACACATTCCTACTTTCTCCTTGATGTATAATAGTTTTATATTCACAAGAAGAGCATCATGGCAGCAATTTTCACTTTTCTGCCAAGTTGACACACCTTAGATGACAAGGCCAAAGTGCACAATAATATAAATCTTCTGAAAAGGAACTGACTCTAAATGTATGCTTTGGCATTTTAATTGGATGTAGGAAGAAAAACTTTCTGGGATACTGACAGAGGATTTTGTATTGAGGAGTGGATGAAGTTAAGTTCCTGACGAGGATCCTAGTAAATATCTGACAGCTGGCACACTGCCTGCAGGCTATGTTGAAGGTCCATATGTGAAGGTTGCCATGGGATGGTCAAACTTACAATGACGAACAAACTTGCAAATTCCATATCAAGAATAAAAGCCACATGCACCGGTTCTCCCTGTTGAGACATGAAGTGAGAAGTTGGAGTTCACTCTCATAGTTAAATGAAGGATACAACCTATAATCAATCTCTAAAACTGTAGAAACTTATGCATATAGTTCAGAAAATGCTATAAATTTCTAAACAAGCCCAAAATTGATTTTTTTAGGGAAATGTTAACTAAGCATGTATACAACCGATAGTTTCTCGGTGCCTAAAGTTCACATAATTGTACCATAATACCATTAATAAAATAATGCAACTCCAGAAACAAAATAATTTGAAATTTAAGTTTAACGCATAAATTTATGTATACAAGCAACAGATGGACAATTTACTATTTATGGTCAAACAATTACTGATAAAATCTTAACCACTTGTTGCATTTTCTTCTATAACCATACATATGTACAGCTGACCTCAAAAGTTCAAATATACTATAAGCAACAACAACAACAACAAAACCTTATTCCACTAGGTGGGGTCGACTACATGGATCATACGACGCCATTCCGCTTAACACTGCATTCAGGCGAGGATGCAACGGCTATTGCTCTCTTATCACTGTACCCGAGCTGTACAGCACGTTACTTACGAGTAACGACCTAGCATTAACACAATATATTCGTTGATCCATGTTCATGAGATTCGACAGGGTTTTACGCTGGCTGTCGGGACCTAACACAACCCTCCTCCTTTATTCGGGCTTGGGACCGACTATAAAACATAGGCGGAGTTAAATATACTATAAGCAAAGTCTAAGAAATTCGATCAGCATAATGGTTCCACTCAAACCTAGAATATGCAATCTAAATCTAAAATCCTGAATCAATTTTGTAAAGTCGTATCGGGATCCAAAACTAGATCATAGGATTAATAGGATCATAACTATTCCAATATATTTTTAGAAAAAATTCTTCGATATTTTAATGTTCACCAAGTGCAACATGATTTTGTGTGAAATAACATTAAGAGAAAGATGATTGGCTAAAATTTAAAAGTATTTTTTCCACAAAATAAATTTAGGGTTTTTGTATATATTAATGTATAACTCCGCCTATGTTTTATAGCCGGTCCCAAGCCCGGATAAAGGAGGAGGGTTGTGTTAGGCCCCGACAGCCAGCGTAAAACCCTGTCGAATCCCATGAACATGGATCAACGAATATACGGAATAACGTCGTATGATCCATGTAGCCGACCCCACCTAGTAGGATAAGGCTTTGTTGTTGTTTGTTGTTGTATATATTAATGTATATTTAAGTGTATCATGCTACTCCATATTGATCATATTATTGTCATTTCCACGGGGGCCTAGGGGTCCGCAATTTACGGTATGCCAATTGGCTCTTCTAGCTCGTTGGCTCAGGCGGATTATGGGACCAGAGGATAGTTTGTGGCGTTCGGTGTTCGATACCTGCTATGGCCGGGATCTATCATGGGAGTCGAGATTCATTCTACCCCGAGGGGCGTCATCTTTCTGGCGGGGTGTAGCGGCCATGGCGCTGCGGGTCCGTGACCTTATGGTCCCTTCCCTTTGCTCAGGGAGGGATTTCTCCTTCTGGCGGCATGCCTGGACAGCTAGTGGCCCTCTTTTAAGCCTGCTTTCCCCCGTCTTTGGGCCCTCTCGACTTTCCCCGAGGCGACGGTTGCGGACGTCTCGTCCGAGGAGGGGGAGTCAGGCTCTGATGTTTGGTCTCCCTGCTTCAGAGCACATTTGTCGGATCAGCGCTTCACCGACTTACTGGCCCTTCACCAGCGATTGATCGGGATACGTCCGGACCAGTCCAGGTCAGACGGTTGGGTTTGGCTATCGGAATCCTTCTCGGCGCGCAACCTATATATTCGCTTTCTTCCCTCCTCTACACTCCCCGAGGATTTCAGGACGGATTGCAGACTCATTTGGCATAGTCGGGTGCCGCTTAAAGTCAAGATCTTTGCTTGGCTTTTACGGCGTGGACGGCTCCTTACCAGGACCTACAGGGCGCGTTGGACCTACAGGGCGCGTTGGGCTCCGCATAGCAATATTTCTTGCGTATTTTGCAGCGAGTCGGCCGAGGACATCATTCACCTCTTTTTCGATTGCTCCACATCTCAAGGCATATGGCAGCAGACTTCCATTGCGACATTTTCTCTGTCAGATCCAGATGGCAGACCTTCCAGAGCATGTTGCATCAGAGACAGAGTTGACGAGCGCCATTGATAACCTTCTCGGCCGGTACCTGGGCCATTTGGCTTTAGCGCAACCGGATTATTTTTTATGGGGAGTGATGTCAGCCTGAGCATGTTGTACACCACATCTCATTTCTTATTAGAGAGTCGGGTTTTGGCTAGCTTTGCTGTTGTGACCTTGGTCACCTTTTGCTGCTCTCTCCGAGAGCTCTCACCTGTACATCTTCTCATACCTTCATATATATACATTGTTGGATGACAACCACAACTTTGGTAGTCATCCTTTTTCTACTAAAAATATATATATATATATTATTGTCATTTCGTATTAAAATATTATTTTTTTAGAGGAATATTAAAATATTATTTAATAACCAATATATATGTTTGTACGAAGTCTTAATAGGGTAGTAGTTAACTAATATTATCTATAATATAAATTTTATTAATAAATTATTTTGTAATATTTTTTAATATATAGGTAATTTTTATGATCCTTGATTAGATTTTACAAACCTCTTCTAATTTTACTTAAGATTCTGATTCTTGACTACCTTGGTTCAATTAACCTTATCCCCCACCCACCACCACCAACCACACCCACCCACACACACACACACAAAAAAAAAAAAAAACAAAAGATGTGCAAAAAGGGTTGTGAAGCCTTGTCCTCTCATCCCTCCCTACCTATTATATTGTCAGTTCTATAGTTGCCTGCAGGGTAGAGCAGCAGCTTGACACTCTGAAGAGCAAACTCTTTTGGCAGTGCTGCGATATTAGGAGGCAAGGAGTGCACCTAGTGGCATGGCAGAATATCTGCCAGCTCACATCACGGGGACGCTTGGGAGTCGGCAAACTCCGCCACACCAATCATGCCTTCTTGGTGAGGTGGGTGGGGAGGATCATGGGAGCCGTCACCGATTTCTGGACTTCAATCTTTTGCAAATGTTATGGCGAAGATCTTTCATGGGATGCCTGCACCATCCTATCGCCCAGGGCATCATCCTCTTTGCACCATGTAGCACCATTTGTTCCACTGGTACATCCTTTAATCGTGGCAGCCCTCAGATCTGGCACAGACTTCTTTTGGAAGCATGAATGGGTGCACAGGGGCACTTGGACGGCTGCTTTCCCTAACCTTCTACTGCTCTCGGCTGATCTTTCAGCCCCAGACTCCGAGGTGTGGGCAGAGTCAGGTGGCTTGGTCAAAGGCTCCCGAACCCCACGTTTCAAGACTCCCCTCTCAGACCAGTGCATTACTATGACCCTCTCCTATTCATCCTGATGCTTCCAAGAGGGATGGCTAGGCATGACTCTATTGTAGATTTCTCAGAACACAGTCTATACCTACACTTCCTTCCAGAGGGCAGTGTCACATTCGTGTTGAGAGCTGACTGTCGGCTCATTTGAAGATCTCGAGTGACTCTCAAGATCAAGATCTTTACTTGACTAGTATGGCGTAGGAGGCTGCTCACCAAAGTTTACAAAGCGAGATGAACACCCAGCTCAGACATATCTTATGCATTGCCCAGGAGTGTTGAGACAAATATACAAACGGTCACGCCTTGCATTGGATACGTCTTGACATTCAGTGTGGAGCTCTAGTGGGGTGGGGAGGGGACAGCTAGGGTTGGAGAGCACCATTGGTGACATTCCTTGCTATAACCTGGACCATTTGGTTGCAGTATAATCATGTCATTTTTTATAATGCGAGAAGTCAGTTCCAAGAACATTGTACATTACGTCCCCTGTTTGATTTTTTTTTAGAGAGGTCTCCTTAATGATTTGTGATTCAGGGTTTGGTTAGTGATGGCCTAGACCTGAACAGGCTTTTCTATTTCCTCTCCTTTCTCTCCTTGTATCTTCTACCGTATAGAATACACACATAATGTTTAACCATCAAGCTTTAATACAAATATGGATGACTACCACAACTCAGTAGCCATCTTTTTCTGCTAAAAAAGAAGAACAAAACGATGAAAGAATGAATTTAAGTCTAATTGAAAAGATGATGAATTTAAGAAGCTATTTGTGAGCACGTAGATCTTATAGATCTTGAGACCATGACATGGGTAATGAAAAGAAACTACAAGAAACTACCAACATGAAACTATATTCATATGAGTCCCAAGAGAAGCTATGACAACTGGATTGTACTGAGGTAGGTTTGAGATGGTGTACCAAGAAAAAAAGAAGAAAAGGGCAGTGTTATGACAGTTGCTAAACATACTATAAAAAAAATACAGTTCAGATGTTGATAGTATTGATAAATGACAGATGTGGAGTTGATGTTGTTTCTTTTTAATCCTTTAAATGTGCAGTTAAAGGATCTTTTTTTAGGAGAAAAATGATGACCACCAGGGTTGTGGTTGTGATCCGTGTGTATATATATATGAAATGGGAATCATGTACAAGTGTGATCTCTCAAGAAGAAAACGGCAAAAGGAGGAGAGATGTACGGAAATTATCCGAAACCCCACTTCTTAAGAAGAAAAGAGATGTGGTGACTGTTCTCAACATGACAACTCTCTCCATAAGAAATGACCCAGTTACGCAGGATCCATATGGCCCAAGCACCGGCCAAGAATGTTGCAAGCGGTGCTCTCCAGGGCTGGGATAAATCGCCAAGGACCTTGAGTGACTGTCCAACGCAGAAGAGGAGATGCCCATGGTACTAAACCGTGCCCACACCTCCTAGGCCACTGGGCACTCAAAAAACAAGTGAGCCACGTCCTCTTCGGCCCTGGTGTATTGTGAGGCGCCCATCTCTCCCTATATGCTCTAGTGAGGATCCTGTCGCGTTGTATAAGCCAAGCAAAGATCTTGACTAGAATCGTGTTGGCTGGGAGAAAATGGAGATAGAGGCTGCAAACAGTGAAAAACTCTGAAAGCCAAATCCATCGTCTGCTCTAGGTGAAGTGTCATAAGCTCTAGGTGAAGTGTCATAAGCTTTGGGGCGTGCCGGTCCCGGAGTGCTGATCTGAAGGAGAGGGTCCAGGTTAAAGAATCTTTTAGTTTTGGAGGCAATGAATCTAGCTAAATAGTCATTTTGATATTCGCCAAACATGTTTTCTATATATACTGTTAAGAATATAAAATATTGATGTTGCTCTTCCTAACTGCTTAAGTTTTATGAAGAATGGTTAACACATCAATTTTAACATGATATCAAAGCCAGAGGTCAAGAGTTCAAACCTCGTTATGCTCCTTATTAAAAATATATATTTTCCTCCAATTATCCACATGGTGGGCTGGGTTAGGCCATCAGTAGCCCACACATGAGGGAAAGTGTCAAGAATATAAAATCATTGATGTTGCTCTTCCTAATTGCTTAAACTTTTTTTTTTGAAACAAATAATTGCTTAAACTTTTAGAAAGAATGATTAGCAAGCACATCAATTTCAACAAATACAATCTCCTTTACCAATAATGTAAAGTTAACATTCTGGAATGATCTTAAGCAGTAACATTATTCAACGCCGTTTGATGGTGTTGATACTCACTAAAATATGCTGAAGAGTTTATATTGTTTCTTTTCAATCCTTTAAGTGTGCATTTAAAGAATCGTTTTTTATGGAGGCAAGCAAACTAGCTAAATAGTCATAGTGCTATTTGCCAAACAAGTCTTCTATGGATACAATCTCCTTTTACCGTTAATATTCTGGAATGGTCTTAAGAAATAATGTTATATTTAAGAAGAAAAATTAGTCACATCTCAACTTTTGTTCTCATGTTCTTCCAAATTGCGTACTTTTGTTCTCCCTGTTGTTAAGAGAGCTGCTTACATCATTTAGCAATATAAAACAGCCAGGAACCTATTTGTTCCTTGTAATAAAAAACGCACATATATAAGAGACATTCATCCTGGTGTGCTTATAGTCATACATGTCAATGCAATTTGTTGCATGTTATCAAGTCAAGACAACAACAACAACAAAGCCTTATCCCACTAGGTGGGGTCGGCTACATGGATCATACGACTTTCGTTGATCCATGTTCATAAGATTCGACAGGATTTTATGTTGGCTGTCGGGGCCTAACACAACCCTCCTCCTTTATCAAGTCAAGACAATGAACATAAAATGTTATCAACTAATTTTAGTTGCATAAGTTCAGATGTTCAGGAACTTCTATGTATCAGCCTACATATATTCACAACCTCATGTGTGTTTTGCAGCGAGTCAGCCGAGGATATCGCCCACCTCTTCTTCGTTTGCCCCATATCTAGGGGCATATGGCAGCGGACTATCTTGGCGACCACTTATATGTCAGATCCAGAGTCCATGTGGCAGACCTTCAGGAGCATGTTGGGTCAGAGACAGAGTTGGCGAGCACCAGTGATGACCTTTTTGGCCGGTGCCTGGGCTATTTGACTTCGGCGCAACCGGATCATTTTTTGTGGGGAACGATGTCAGCCTGAGCGTGTTGTACACCACATCTCATTTCTTTTTAGAGAGTGGGGTTTGGGCTAGCCTTTCTTTTGTGACCTCGATCACCACTTTGCTGCTCTCTGCGAGAGCCCACACTTGTACATTTCTTTATAGTTTATACATGGCTGGATGACAACCACAACTTTGGTGGTCATCCTTTTTCTTCTCAAAAAAATCTATCCACAAGTTACACAAGTTGAATAACTAAGTTTGCATATTTATTGTGTAGCAAGAAAATGTCATTTGTTATTTGGTCATGATTAAGAACTTGGTCTTATATGACTTGTATCCAATTCCATTTGCTGAATGAAAATAAATGTGGCAGTGGTATAATCATTAATCACACATGGTCATCATCAAAAGAGGAAACTATTAGGGGGCTACAAGTGCACATAGATGACAGAGAATAGTTATCACGTATATGCATGTTTATTATTACCACCAATATTGCATTTCATCACTAATCATCCTTACCAATAGTGAGAAAACTTACTGGATGCAATGTGAGACCTAGCAGTCTTAATATACAATCTGGAGGAGGAATTGATCTCTCCCTAGGACGATGGAACCCACAAACTGCACCAAACTTACAGCCTCCAGTCTTCATGTAGAACTGGCATTCAGGCTGATCAGGTCTTTCAGGATATATGCTTTCCTGCTGCACTGAGTACATACCCATAGAAAATGAACCTGACTGATAAGAAGATCAACAACAACAACAACAACAACAAAGCCTTATCCCACTAGATGGGGTCGGCTACATGGATCATACGCAATTCGTTGATCCATGTTCATGAGATTCGACAGGGTTTTACGCTGGCTGTCGGGGCCTAACATGAGGAACCCCAAAAACTCCTGCATTTGTCTGACCACTTGCTAGTGTTTGCTGACTCTCTAAACATGAGGAACCCAGATGTGCCTGCAATAATTACATCAATAACAGACAGAAGTACCAAAAACATAATGTATTATCTAAAGCTTCTGATAGTCTCATGTTATTCTAAGATGAAGCCTAAATTTCAATGGAACAAAAGGCAGGTAACTAACATGTAAAACCAAATCCATAATTTGAACAAGCAGTGATGTTAGCTGAAGACCATATTTCTTGTATTGACAGCTCTTCATAGAACACTAAGGAGAAACTGCATACGTAATTGATAAATAACAAAACTTAACCAAGTAGAAGAAGACGTTTTGATATAGAGAAGATATATCCCACGTAATTGATATATCCCTGATTTTTGTTTAGACAACTTATGAACTCTGGCTCTTTGATCATATTGATTGCAAAGAATCTTTATTGATTTGTCCCTCTTAGATATTATAAAAAATCTTAGCACATTGAAACAAGAGAAACAGTGGATAAATGCCAATGTTTATCGAAAAAGCAAGAAACTATAAAGGGAGCAAAGGGATGAAAACCAAGGGAAAGTGTAGTTAAAGTTAACTGAAAAGAAGAAAATATGTGATCATGAGATGATGAGTATGAAAATGAGGATTTAACTTGCTAGAACTTGGGTTATAATCAAAGAGAAATAACTATCTCCAAGATATAAGTTTTGAAATCATGATATCATGGGAGGTAAGCTTGTTTCTGTTCAGATTTACATTATCAAACAAACTTTGAATAAAGAAATTAATGAAGTAATAAATTCAGTTAGGTTCTGCAGATTTTGAAACATGACACGAAGGAAAGCAAATGCACTTCCATTGCTTCAGTACTTATGTTAATGACACATATAAAGAATTTAACAGCAAATGGGTGTGACATACATATTTATTTCTTTGATATCATTTCCTCCAACACAACCGACATGAAACCAAAACACACTGTTAATTGTTTTCTACGTTACCTTAGAAAATTGTTTTCTAAGTTCAAAAAGAAGATAAGATCCATAAGCATATATGGAGCAAGATAGTAACTATGCAGGGAAAAAATAAGTAACATTCAGCATTCTCTTTAAATAATTAAAGATAAGAGACAGCAAAGTGATAACTTACAGAATAAGGTGTCCAGTTAAGAACTTGGACCAGACCCTGAGGAAGTATCAGTTGAGCACAGGTTGAATGCCCTTGCAATCGAGGATTTGGGATGAACGAAGTACCTGCTAATCCCCAGTTTGTTAGTTCCCCAGGATAACTTTGTTGACCAGGATTTGTGGGGAATTCATAGAAGTATAAAGAGGAGAACCATGTACAACAATCATTGCATTAGATGGTTGTGGATGGTGAAATTTACAACTTTGAGCTAGTTTAAAGGAATAGAAAGGTTTGGTTCTGAAAGAAATCATCTTGCCAGAATAGTTAAGACTTAAGGCATTTCAAGTGTTAAGTGGCAACATTTTTTTAAATAAATGTTGAGCATAAAGAGATGAGAAATGGATGTAAAAAAATTACCCATAGACTCTCAATGTGAAAGCTTTGAAATTGTGACCATGATCCATAATTCTTGGCTGATTTTCTTTCATAAAGCACCATACCTGCTTTGGAACAACACATCAGCCAAAAGCATGCATTATGGTGTCTGAGTCTTCTTCAGTTTGCAACTGTATGGAAGATTCAAAATCGCCAGCGGAAGACAGCTGCCATGCAGGACGATAGCCTTCATCCTTCATGTTTTTTATCAACCTTTCAATCTCCGCATATATGTCCTCCATATCAGGATGTTCTAGATCCCGAACAACAAACACATGAACTCTACTCTTAAGCTCAATCCAACTGCAACCAGGATCCTTATTTATACCTCGCAACCTCATCAGTCTCCTAACTCGCTCCACATCATCCCACCTCTTGCTGGAAGCATATATGTTTGCCAACAAAATATAGGTGGAAGAATCCTGGGAACCAAGTTCCACAAGCCTCTCTCCAGCATATGCTCCAATATCAAAGTTCTTAGATTTGCGACAGGCCCCAAGTATAATCTGCCACAAACGTGTTCCATGGTCAATGGGGACTGATTCTGTGAAGCTTTTAGCCTCCTCAAGCATCCCAGCTCGGCTGAGCATATCAACCATGCAAGCATAGTGCTCCAACTTCGGAATTAGTCCATGATCATTGAGCATTGACCTGAAGTAATTCCAACCTCTCTCAACTAGACCCATGTGGCTACAGGTAGACAGAAGGTTGATAAATGTAACATGATCTGGTTCAGTACCCTCTAGTCTCATCTCCTCAAAAAGTTTAATGGCATCCCAGCCACACCCGTTTTGAGAAAAACCTGATATAATTGAATTCCATGCAACGACATCCCTATCAGGCATTCTTTTGAAGACAAGACTGCAGTCTCCAAGACTCCCACACTTTGCATACATGGTGGATAGAGCACTTCCAATAGGGATGCCCAAATTGAACCCATATTTCAAAGCAGATGCATGAATTTGCTTCCCTTGTTCTAAAGCTGCAAGGCTGGCACAAGCTCTAAGAACACTAGCCAATGTGAGGTTATTAGGGCATACACCTTCTTTCTGCATTCTTCTATATAATGCTAGAGCTTCCTCATGCTCTCCATTCTGCACACACCCTCCTATTATTGTGGTCCATAGTACAACATCAGCCTCATGGAGTTCATCAAAACCTTTCCTTGCATCATTGATAGAACCACACTTGGCATACATATCAGCTAGTGCACTTTTCACATACATCTGAAGCTCAAACCCCAACTTCAGTAAGTACGCATGCACTTGTTTCCCTTCAACCCAAGCCAACATGTCACTGCATGCATTAAGTATTCCAACAAACGTAAACTCTGTGGGCCTGAACCCTGCAAGCTGCATCTGTGAAAACAATGCTAGGACCTCAACAGAGTTTCCATTCTGAGCATACCCAGTTATCATTGCTGACCATGTGATGGCATTCTTATTAGAAGATGAGTTGAATATTATCATAGCATCATCCATGCACTCACATTTTGCATATAAGGTAAGGAGGGAGTTCTCCACAGATACAAAAGATAACAAACCATTTCCAACAGCAAGAGAATGGATCTGACGACCCATTTGAAGAAAACCAGGAACACTCAAAGCACTGAGAATGCTGGTGAATACATACTCATTGGTTCCACACTCACCTTGATCCAACATCAATTTGAAAACCTCAAAAGCCTCAATACCAGATTTCTCCATGGCATAGCCTGTGATCATGGACACCCAAGAGATGGAATTCCGCACTGGCATATGGTCAAACAACTTGCGTGCCTCTGACAGGTACCCCAGCTTGCAATACATGTTGAGAAGAGAGCTGCCCGCAAAGACACTATCAGAATTGGCGGTCTTGATGGCAACGCAGTGAGCTTGTCTACCACAGGCTTCACCAACACACCATGAAGGATGCGATGCTGCAGCAGTGAATACACCAGTGAAAGTAAAGCAATTGGGAAGGACATCAGTGCCATGGGTCCTCATTCGTCGAAAAAGATTCAGGACGACATGGGAACTGCTTGGACCCTGTTGGGAGAAAGTATTGATGAGGGAATTCCAAGAGACAACGTCCTTAGTATTCATATCCTCAAATGCGGCAGAGGCCTCATTCAGAAGGCCACACTTGGCATACATGTTAACGATGCTGTTGGCAAGATAAATATCCACCCAGCATCCCGCCTTGATGATGTGCGCGTGCAGGGAACGACCCCACTTCACGCACCTCTGCTCTGTGCACCGAAGCACAAAGGAAAAAAGGAGCGATCTTGCAGAAGAGTCAACCGTCATGGTCACCTTCTCTTCCTGACAGTTCTGGGATGAAAGGCGAGTAATCACATCAACTGGTATTGCGTTTTGTTGAGGCTCAAATTCCTGTTTTAGTTTCTGTTGTAAGGATTAAAAGCAAGAGAGGTAGATGGTCAAGGCGGCGCCACCGCCGAGGGGAGGTGGCGCAGCGCCAGCGACGGGCGGCGGACTTAGACACAGAATATAGACAACAAGACGAAGAAGATGGGAAAGGGTTACGAGCAATTGGCGGCGGCGGCGGCGGCGGCGTAGAAAGAAGCCGCGTCCGCCGGCGGATCGAGGAGAGAGAGACGTGGGATAAAAAAAAGGGCTTCGACAGACCACGGCCGTCGGATTCGTTGGCATCGTTTCTTTTCTTTTTTTTTCTATAATGCAAAAACAATTTATTTATTATTTATCGGCGGCTTGGACAATTTCAATTTAATCATCCTTTTTGGATGATATCATTCAAAAGACTAATTTAATTTAACATATTCTTTTCTGAACACCATTATATACGTCAATAAAAAGAGTAGATCAAATAATATGAAGTCCGATTAAAAGAGAGAGGGAGGTCAAGGCGGACACTTTGCGAACTAATAGAGCAAGATCTATTGGTGAATAATATATCGAAATATTTAGTTACTAATAGAGCGGAATGATGTCGTATAATTCATGTAATCGACCACACCTAGTAGGATAGGACTTTGTTGTTGTTGTTGTTATTTATTCTTTCCAGAGAAAAAATATATTAGAATCTTTCTAAATTCTAATTCATTATTCAATGCAACCTGATTAATTAAGTCAATCGAATATTATTAAATCAATAATTTTTTATTTTAAATTAGAACAAAGTAACCAGATTTTTCACTAATTTTTTCCTTCTCTTGATCCATTATGCCTTTACCGCTTAATTAAGTAACTCATATACTAATGATCAAGGAAAAAAATGGGCGTCCCCACTTAAGTATTCTTTCCGTTTAATGTATCAACACCTTTTAGATCAATTACAATTTCCATCTCTTTATTATATTGTTTGGGGGCAGAAATAAAATGTTTAGACTTTTTTGTGCCACGTACGTAATTATGTATATTTTACAATTTAAATCCTATGCGTATTTTTCGTGCTACATGTATACACACCGTGTTACAGTATAACACTAATATTTTTTCTAATTTTAGATGGCGATGTGTAAGAACTCTGAAGATATTAAGTTATTTGAAATCAATTACGAAGATATTATTATTATTTAAACAAGGTTTGATATTTTATACTTGAATTCGAATGTCTCTCAAACAATCACCCACTTCCTACAAAGATTAGATTGCTCATCGCAAATTAAGCACATATCATTTACTTATTTTTGGTAGTCAACTCGAATGTCGACGATTTAATTCACGTGATATTAAAAAGTGCGTTATCCATAAATTAGAGATTGATACATCATTTATCAACCTCAACTAATTTAATTAAATCATTTTGTGTATCGCGTATTTAAGTCAAACTTTCAATAAATTGTTTTAGAAAATGATGCTCGACGGTCCAAGAATCTCGTATCATCAATTGAAGAGTATTTCATTTGTTATTTTTTTATAATTAAATATGAATATTGCAAACTATGTTGCACATTGTATTACAAAGAGTGTTTTTCAATAGAACTCGTTGCCTCATGAGATTTTTCCAAATTTATATGTTGATTTTTTAAAAATTACTTTGTACGTCTATTCTTAACGAATTATACTTTATCAACCAGAATTTATGATGGCAAGTGAAATTATACTTTTATTAGTTCTTAATGAATTATTAAATCAATAAATTAATTTTATATGATTTAACTAAAATTAAATATGGCGATAAAATTTTTTTAAAAAAATTGATACTTTAATTTTAGTAGTAAGACTGTAGAAATTAATTCCAAGTAACCCGTTTTGATTATCTCCCTAAATTTAAAAAATCATTTATTTTTCGTTTTGATTATCTCCCTAAATTTAAATAATCATTTATTTTTAGACGAGTTTTTTTTATATGTGTAATTAAGACTGCTAATATTTTAATTAAATACATTAAATTATTATTAAATGTTTCCGAGAGTTGGGCCAAAATACAAAAGAAAATGATTGGGCCAAGACAATGGGAATTCACCCCCTAAATCTGCAGTAGATTTATTGCAAATCCCCCATTAAATCTTCTCCCCTCGCCCAGAATCCTGTCTATGTTCGCTCCTACTGTTCCCCCACTGTTATCAAGGTCGTCCCTTTATTTAATCGTTACACCTCTCCCTCTCCTCCTTCCAGCAGTCGGACCTTCTCCATCGTTTTTGACTCGGCCGTTCGTTGAAACTTTTCCTCTCTTCTCTAAATACGAACGGGGGAGATCGGGAGCTGATACCATGTCTGTCTCGAAGTCGGAGGACGAGTGGAGGGCCATCCTCTCGCCTGAGCAGTTCCGCATCCTTCGTATGAAGGGCACAGAGTAAGAATCCTTCTGTCCCAGTAAATGAGGTTTCTGGTGCACATGATCCGAGAAAGATTGGATTTTTCTCTTTTTTTTCCCTTCTTAGATGCATTCTCATGTATGTAGTGCGTGAGAACTCAAGTAGATACGTTTCTGTACTGATCGCAGAACCCAAATTTGGCACTTTCCAGTGTTGTTAATGATGACATGGGCGTAAAAATCTGATTTTTCCTGTATTAAGAAGCAATTTTGAGGATCTGATATGTTTTGCTGCTGATGAACTATTTTTGACGGATTTTAGATGCCTATATGTGCATGAAGAGTGAAATATGTGAAGTTTCTTTAGGTAGTTTATTCTGGAGAGATTCTTTCCGTAAATATTGTCCAATTCAAATTTGTTGGATGAAACATGAGCCATTTTATATAAACAGATGGAATGCGTGACCTGCTAGTTCTTTTTTCTTTTGCCATTAACTGTTTTTTCTTAGTAACCAAACAAGGGACTTGGATGCAAATAACATTCTGAGGTATCATCCCTTCATATTTGTTTTCTCATTGAGGGACTAATTGTATCTTATACTTACTGTTTGGGTGACATTGGGGCTAAATGCAATTCAATTCCTAGGACGTTCTCTTATTCATTTGATAATTTCGGGAGATTGAATGCTAACATCATTTTTTATGTTGATGGACATCTGAATAATGCACTGGATATCAGTTTTTTGTTTGGATGTTGTAAAAGTATATGTTATATAAATAATAGTTAACAGTATTATATAACTTGTATAACTTCAATGTTGTAGAAATAGAAAGATAATAAAATACATTGTATAACTTCAAATACTCAACCACATGTGGACTTTTGGTTTGTCTTGCCGCTGGAGCCTTTTTCAGTTGTCTTTGTTAGAATCATAAAACATTTCTCAATGTTGTATATATTGTGTTTATCCTGAAATGCCATTTAAGTTTGTAATACTAATACCTCATTTCCGTTTCCTTATATGTTAGATCCTACAAACAACAGGCTATTTCTGTTTTGAATCATGTTTTCAATATTGTATGAATAAAAGTAAAACCATCTATTTGCTTGATATTAGCAAATCTTCTTTCTTTGGATGTTAAACCCCTTCATATTGATTTTAGCTCAGATTTGAAATTCTTCTCTTCTTCGCCCAATGAATTATCTATTTTTCTATAAACTGGTCTTTGAGTTGTTATGCAGCTGATGTTTGTGCTAATCACTCATATGTTGAAGTCCCTAAAAAAATATTTCGTAGCAAAACTGGACGACCTACTTTGGCCCATGTAACATTTCAGCACTTTACTACATAATTCATCCTAGCAGTTTCACTATTTTCTGCAACGTGGACAAACCTCTAACAATGAATATTTCAAGAATTAGAGTGTTCTTTCCATATTTGATTTTATTATGCTGAAGCATGGAGATTTTGACATTGTCCAGGCCCCGCGGCACCGGCCATTATGATAAGTTCTACGAGGAGGGCATATATGAGTGTGCAGGTTGTGGAACTCCTCTATACAAATCCGCTACCAAGTTCAGCTCAGGTTGCGGCTGGCCGGCTTTCTACGAGGGATTGCCTGGGACTATCAACCGAACGGTAGTCCTCTTCTCTTGCTTTCTTCTCGCCCAGTCATATAATCTCACAATCATGTCCTACTGAATCTCAAACTTGTTGTTTGGCTTGATACTGCAGCCTGATCCTGATGGAAGGAGAACAGAAATAACTTGTGCAGCCTGCGGGGGTCACCTGGGTCATGTGTTCAAGGGGGAAGGGTTCAGCACGCCTACCGACGAGCGCCATTGTGTCAATAGCATATCCATCAAGTTCAATCCTGCTCCTGAGGGCAAATGATTCTGAAGCTCTTGTTGTGTCCATGCAGAAGAAAACACCATGAATAAGTTTTGATTTGGAATTTCCAACTTTGGTCTGGTTTGGAATGCTTTTGTTGAGTGTTACTCTGTGATCCATAGTTGAAAAATAAATTCGACTCAACTGATGTACGATTACGAAGTTTATCTATTTTGATGTGATGACAGTAACAAAAACAATCGTCATGCAGTTTATTATTGTTGTAGAGTCTGCAGCATCGCCAATGAGAGATCTTACAATATGAGATTACTTTATTTTCTTTTCAGCTAGGAGAGAACCACTTGTTATGTACAAAATTAAACTGTCAAATTGTATTCTTTTAATAAATACCCTTTTTAAGATTTTAATCACGAGTTCTCTTTTAGGGGACGAAGGGGTGTTCACCTGGTATCCAACTCAACCCGACTTAGGGCTGGATTGAATTTTTTCAATTCGATTTGATCCGACCAATCCGTCAACTTAATTTTTTATTTTTATTATTTTGATTGATTTTTTATTTAATTTAAGTGTTTTATACCATTTTAAATTTAAAAAAATATATAAAATAATGTGTTTTAAATAGAGAATAATATGTAGATATTTAAAATAATATTTTTTTATGATTAAAATACTTTATTTTCCATTTAAAATAAAAAAGCAAATGCTTTTTTGTATTAAAATTTAAAAAAATTAAAAAAAGAAAAAAAAGGTGTCTTGTCTCAAATAAATTGAAACTCGATCTAATCCGATCAAATTCGGTCGGGTTTGTTCCATAAACTTAAACACCCATAAGGGGATGCATTACCACTTAACATTACACAACAATCTATATTAATTGTTGGAAACATTTTTATTTATTAGATTACATTATTTGTAATTTAATATACACAGGTAATTTATTTGATAGTTTAAATAATTATGTTTAATGATAAGTAATCACTCGTCTGATTGAAATACTCTTTTGTTGATAATGTCAAATTTATATTGTTGGAGTTTGTATACTCGGACAATGAACACAATCACACATGAAATTAATATGTTAAGTAAGTATTTTAAAATTAAATTGGTGATATATAATAATGTAGTTATCATAAATAGTATTTATTACAATTTATCATCAGCACTTCAGTAGTATATTATTAACAATCAGAATAACAATATACGTGTAGTATGAGCAATAGTAATATAATATAAATAATAGTTAAGAACTTACTATTATAGTTGTCGATGGATAATAAAAATAATGTATCGTGATTTATCATATTTTATATATTTTTTTTGTAAAGATCTAAAAAGGGAAATATGAAAAGACAAAGTAAATCAGATTGACACTTCATACTTCATAGGCGGTAAATTAGGAATTTACTTTCTTAGTATTGTTAAAATAAAGATTAAGAATACCAAAATAAAAGACAGGTAATGAGATAAAAATAAGCTAATTTATGCAACGAACCGATGTACATTTAATAATAATAATAATAATAATAATAATAATAATAATAATAATAATAATAATAATAATAATAATAATAATAATAATAATAATAATAATAATAATAGGTACACCAAAAAATGGAGATATATAACTAATACATTTTGACTAATGCATTTATAAATTAGGATTAAAAATTAGTTAACCAGATGGTTAAATTCCAAAAAGTTATCAATTATAAAGTTCATAAAAGTATTAATAAGATGTTTATTTATAATTCAGTTCGTAAAATAATCAACGAAAAATCCCATCAGAAAAAATAAATTAAAGATTAATGAGAGAGAATAATGGGACTCAACAAAATATGCTTGAATTAATATTTTTTTATTTAACATACCTAGGTAAAAAATCGAATTACTTAAATGAAAAAAATAGATAAAATAAGTCTACTCCGAAAACAATTGAAGGATTTTGGACGAAGATAAATATTATTACAAGCTTAAACGAAAACGAAGGAGAGTTTAAATTTATGTATCCTTATAATTTGTGTAGGAGTCGGATCAAAGAGTCCTATCATAATTAAAACTCCGATAATAATAACAACCATCTAATGCTAATTTGTGTAAGAGTGGGAGTAAAGCAAAGAACCTTGTCCCTTCTCCCTATATATGCACATCAAATTCTCTTCTGTTGCCCCCATACATCGCATTCCGGCGACAGAATGGCCAACCGGCGGATGAGGGAGTTCGATCGACTTGTCACCTTCGTCGGCAAGCTCCGTTGGGCCCTGGAAAAGGAGCCGGCCAGGTACAGGCGGATATGTGATGCCTTCGCCGACTTCGCCAACGGCGGCAGGAGCATCGCCGGGGTCGCCTTCACCGTTATTGGAGCGCTCGAAGGCAGTCCGGAGCTCATCCCCGAGTTCCTCGCCTTCGTGCCGGACGAGTTCTACGACTCTCTGGCCTTCGTCAACAAGGTGCGGGATCATTTCGGCGGCGACGAAGCCGGCGCCTACAGCTCGTTCCTCCGTCACTTCAGCAGGCTGCGCCGGGGGAAGCTGACGCGTGAGGACGCAGTGAGAGAACTCGAGGATTTGCTCCGGGGTCAAGGTGATCTTCTGGAGGAATTCCGGACGCTCCTGTCGCTGTTGAAGGCCTACGACGAGGCAGCACAAGCTCCTCCGCCCCCTCCTCCTCCTCCTCGTCGACGTCGTCGCGCTTCTTCGTCTCCGGCTACTGCTACGGCCGTCGAGAATGCTGCCTCCATTAGGTCAAAAGGGAAGGCCCCGTGCAGCGACACAGAGGAGCCCGAGGCGAAGAGGGGGAAGCTCAGGGTTTGGGAAGTCGGGGAATCTTCTCGTGCTCCCCCCAAGGACGACGAGGATGGCCTGAGTTGCAGGTCGAGGCCCGAAACAAACGTCTCGTGTCCTCCGTCACCGCTCGGCGCAGGAGGTCGTGAGGAGGACGGGAACTGTGATGCCCGTATGAACATATTCGGTTCCTCCGGCACGCTAACGATCGTGGATCAGGACCAAGTGAATTTGCAGTCTAAACTGACGGCGGAGGAAACACAGATCGGGGATGAGTTGAATAGATTCTTTCAAGGTCTGAAAGATTCCCAACCGAACACATCAGATGAACCCGCAGCTGCAGCTTCCTCCTCCTCTGCAGGAGCAGCAATGCAGCCTTGAACCCCTTCAAGCTCTTGCATTGCTTGCTACAGGTGATAAATCGTAGAGGAAACTTTCTGAATGCATCTCTTCAGTAATCATTGCATTGCTACATGATTCAGTTTATCATACTTTCAGTCTGTTCTAGACAGTGAAATCCTCTCTTCTGCAATATTTCTGATGCGTCAAAGATGAATAGTTGCAATTAGTAAACACACTTCAGATATGAAATTGTACATAAACTGGAACAGACATAATTCGAAATCTGCAGCTTGATCCTGATGGAAGGAAGGACAGAAATAACTTGTGCAGTCCTGTGCTGGTCTCCTGTTGTCATCATGTGTTCAAGGGGGAAGGATTCAGCACGCCTGCGGACGGGCGTCAGTTCTGTCAAAAGCTTGTCAATCAAGTTCATCCCTGCAACCCTTCTGAGAGCAGATAATGCTCTGAACTCAGGATGTTATAACAAACTTTATCAAACTTTATCTATCTGATGGTATTGACAGTAAACCAAAATTGATTCATGATGTAGTTCATCATTGTTGTATAGTCTGTAGCATTCAATCTGCCTACTCATGAGAGATTATTACAATATGAAAATCACTTGTTAAACTGTCAAAATTAGATTTCTCTTTTAATAAATGCAATTTTTAATTTTGCCACGTGCTATTTTTAAGGGCAGACCAAGGACTTTTCAGGTTGACATTACACAATAATCTATGTTATTTAACTGAAATATTGTTATTTATTAGATTACTTGTAATTTTATATACACGAGCAATTTATTTGGTAATAAAAAATCTTGTTTAATGACCAGTAATCACTCGTCTTACGAAAATACACTTTTATTGATAATGTCAATTTTTTATTGTTGGAGTTTGTAAACTCGAATGATGAATTCATGATTTTAATTAAGTAAATATTTTTTTAAATAAAATTGGTGATAATAATATATTATAGAAAATACTTCATAATAATCATTATAAGTAACCATTAGTGATATATTATATATAATCATAGATTCATTCATAATCATATACTTGTAGTGTGAACAATAGTAGTACAATATAAATAATAGTAATGTATGCGATTATTATGTGCTGTATCTTTTATTTATAAATTTAAAAAAAAGACAAATATGAAAAGGCTATAAATCACACTCTCAATTTATAAGAGTAAATATCTCAATTAAACAGATTGTCCTCTAACTTTAGGTCAATATTTCAACGGTCTCTCAACACGGATTATCCTTCAACTTAAGGTCAATAACTCAATATCTCAATGGTCTCTCAACTTCAATTTATAACTGAATTATCTCTTCGGTAACAATTAATTTTCTGATCATATTGTTGACATGACATAATAAAAAAAGTATTATAAAAATAAAAAAATAAAAATGGGGGTTGGTTTGGTGCGCATCCCGAGGGGCCGGTCCCGCTCTTCTTTCTCGCCGCGCGCAAGGAAGAAAAGGGGAGACGGCTCCCCCATGCCATGCACGCCGTCACATTTTTATAATGTTTTTATTAAATTATAATATTTTTATTATTTTTTTATTATGTCATGTCAATAACTTAATCGAAAAATCGACTATTACTGATCAAGTGGATAAAGTGTGCAAAAAAATCAAAGTTGGAGGATAATCTATTTACAACACCCAAAGTTGGAGAAGATGTAATTTACCCCAATTTATAGGCTGCAATTTGAATGACATCCGGCATAGAGAATGTAGATTGTCAATTTATAATAAATAATAATTAAACTACGTAAATAAGGTAAGAAAATAAATTAAAATAATTTTAAGTTCATATTATCAATAACCTTAGAAAGATAAGCCCTAAAGGTTAATGGTTGGATTACAAATTTCAATTTATTTAATAGTATTATTATTACATTTGAATAATATCAAAATTAAAAAAAATCATATTGAGAAAAAAAAACTAAGCTAATTTTGTGCTATGAACCATTGTGCTTTCATCCAACAATAATTACATCAGAAAGTTAATTATATGCAACTAATAAATTTTAATCCATGTACTTATGAACTAGGATTATAATAATTTAATTAGCCAGATTATTAAAGAGATATCCAAAAAGCTGTGAAATAGACTCAAAGAATTATCATCAGATTTATATTTCAGATGGTAAGATTAGATAACAAAAAAAATCGTTCAAAAAATATAAATTAAAGAATAATGAGAGAGATCAATGAAAATTGTAAACAATATGCTTGAATGATAATATTTCTATCATTTCAAAGAATATTTCTATCATTTTCTATCATTGTAAAAAATAAAAGAAAATTAATTAATTTTTTTAAAATAGAGGTTAATAAGTCTTCTGACTAATAACCAACTAAAGAACTTTGGACTAATAATTAATAGAACAATTAATTTAAAATCTTTATTGTTTTTTGAACGATTTATTAACCTCTATTCTTGCACATGTTTTAAATTTGGGTTTAATGTCAATGTTCCATAATTTACCTTTTTCTTATCTTTTATATCACAAATAATTTATCACAATTGGATGAAGATGAAAATAGGGAAACACCTTTATTTTATCCTTTAAATTTTATCTATCTTTAGATATGTGCAAGAATAGGATTAAAGAGTCCTGTTATATATATATATATATATATATATATATATATATATATATATATATATATATATAACTAATTTGTGTGAGAGTGGGATTAAAGCAAAAAAAAACGTTGTTATGTTCCTGTATATATATTCTGCTAGGTGAAAAATTTGTAACGCCCGAAAGTTTTAAACCAAAAAGAAAAGGAGATAAAAAGGAAAAGACAAATCCTAATAGAAAAAGGGAGATAAAAACGTGGGGAAAAGATAAATACAAATCAGAGATTGATTTGATTCTCCCAAACTACCACATGAATTCACACACACATATATATATATATATATATATATATATATATATGAATGAGATCAAAACCCACAAATCAGCCTTTTATTCTTCCTACGAAATCAGTCCTATATTTCTCACTCTTGTTCATGCGCCCTTTTGATTCTTCTCGTCCCTGGCTGCTGCCACGCAGAGGACTCGCCGGAGGGAGTAGACGCCACCGGACGCGCACCCGAACCGAGGAGCGGGCAGAGGAAGAGGAAGAGAAAGAAGAAGACTGCAGTAATAGTTTTTTTGACAGAAAGTAAATGGTATGAAACTAGGATAAATTCGTGATAAAATTCTGATTTTAGACTTGAAACATGTTCTAGTTAGTCTCTTGTTATATTATGATGATCTATGATGTTGATTGATGCCGGCCGTCGCCGGAAAAGTTGAACGGGACGCGAACTGCGTGACTGCATAGTTTTTGCGTAAGAAGAATTTGGTCCGGGTTTACCCTAACCCGGACTGGGCAAGCCCCAACTCAGACTGAGTTCTATGAATTCGGACCGGATTCACCATTGTTGCGCTCTCTGAGCTCTGAAACTGGAAGAACCCGGCCCGGGTTGAAAATGACCCAGACCAAGTTTCACGCACGACGAATAGTCGGACGCGACGGCTGTCTCGACAAGAAGATGACCCGACCCGGCCCGGGTGTAACCCGAATTCGGCCCGGGTTTACTCTGATTTTTTCGAGAACGTTGAATGATGAAATCGGCCCGGGTTTTCCCCACTCGACCCGGGTCTGACACTGATTAAGTTGATTTTACACTGTTTAGATCCCTGATTTATGTTATTATTCCAGATCTTAATGACGACGATGATTATGTCAATAATGCATGTGATTTACCCTCCATGATCTTATCTTGTTATCCCGATTAAAGTCCTTTTTAAGATTTAATTAAAAGCTGCAAGATAAAAGATGAAAATCGTTAAATAGAGAATTATTTTATGATTGACTGGTGACGACCAGGTTATGAGCTCAGTTGTGGGCTAACTACGATCGATTATGGGCTGGCTCCGCCAGTTATGATGATGATGATGGACGTCGGGGTTGAAATATACTCCAAATAAGTTAAATATATAATAAAATGATGAAGAAGATGAACACATATGAATAAAGATTCACTCTTATGATGATCGATTTTTGCCATCTTTTTTACGATGATTTAATTATGATCTTTTATTCATATGTCCTTTTATATGATTCTTTACTATTATGATGATCATGATTCGCTTTCCTTTTATATGATGATATCCTTTATGATTCTCGTCTAGTATCATGATCTTATGATGATATTTATCTTACTTTCATATTGAGTTGTAAAACTCATAGGGAAGTTCTCCCATGCATATTCTTAAATGCAAGACCATGTCATAATAATGAAGGTAGCCAACGGTGACAGATCGAGCTCGTAGGTGGCTGCACACGGTTATTGAGTCCATTAGATTATGATATAGATTTTTCTTTTCGCATATTAGTTGATGTATTAGTTTCCTTAGAACTCATATGAAGTCATTTTTCAGTCTTTCGCATATTATGATGTTACTCTCTTTTTGGTATTATTTAATGTTGATTAGACTTCCACTTATATGATGTTGGGTTAACCAGTCAAAGTCTTTACTTTAGTCAATATGATGTACACGTAAGGATGACTTGTAGCGTCCTCGAAACATAATTCTGTTACGTGGCGGGGTGCGATTTAGAGGCGTAACAAAAATAGTCAAAGAAAGTTTTGAATGCTCTCACTCCAAACAATGAAATCGTATCTTTATTAACTTCATGCATGAAAAGAATGATGGCAACTTGGCATTTAGTAATCAAGTTAGCAACTTAGCATTTCGAATTTACTAGAGGTGTCCGATGCTACTAGCGTCCAACTAGTTCAAAGTCTGAAAGATAAAGTAATAATGATTTATTTCCTGACTAATGTGATGACTCAAATATTTAAACCTGGAGTTATTAGCACTCACCGAACCTTTGAAGTTGTGTTTGGTATAGTAGAACTTGAGAATTTTAGTTCTAGGAATTAGTTCTATTTGATGGAGAAGTACTAGGTGATAGTTTGATGAAGTTTTGCATGCAACGAGAACTTATTCATATGATTTGACGTTTAAATCCAACTTTATCTTGGTGGTTTCGATGGAAGTTCACGAATTCTGACATTGAGCGAGAATAAAAAATCTGAAACTTGCGAGAACAAAAACTTTTGACCGGAACAAAAATTCATGCGGGTCTTATCAGAATTTTGCTTTCTGTTTGGCAGAATTTAATGAAGTTCTGAGGTTTTGTTCCTGGCCAAACAAAGCCTTGAGATTCAACCCTGATCCCAGCAACGTTGGCTAGTAATTACACTTTGATACTATGCAATGTACATCAACTGACACAGACGCAGTTGAAGAATATTTTGCCCAGTTGCGGGGGATCATATTTTAATTGTTCTTTAAGCCAATCCTCATGTTTACCATAATGATGCAAATGTTTTACCAACTATCGACTATTGACAGATCGAACACGACGCAGAACATTGTGATGGAATATATCACATCCGTATCCCTTGGATTCTCTTGAATTACTTGCTGAAATGGTGCAAAAGAAGGTTTTGAATGCGCCACGAATGTAAAAGTTACATTTTTAGAGGATCAATGCCAAATGCAAAGCTTTGGCAGCATTGCTCTTCCTCTTAGAATTTGGCCATAATTCTATTTTGAAGATTTTTGGATACGAAGCTATATTTTCATGTTTTATAGTATGCAATTTGATTGTTTTGGATCATTTATATTCATAATGAAGTTAAAGCACACTTTATCCCAACAATTGATATCTGAACGAATTAGCTGGTTTCTTAGGATGATTAAACTTTCATTATGTTCCAAATAATGACATCACGTCTGAAAAATTAATATATGGATCTATAGATCAGAAAACAAAATAGTTCAAATCAAATCTCTAGACGCGGTTGCACCTCATAATACAACATACTGATCTAGAGACCACATTTCATTCAATACTAAGCATCTGAACCAGTCTGAGTAGCCATTATCATGGAATTCTTTGAAAACATGTCTAGTTAGAGGTATAAAAAAATTGAAACTGTTGACCACTCGAAAGCCTTCCTTCAGAATTTGATCTCATTTATGACCTTGAGCTTCCATAGGCGATATTTTTCCAGTCTCAGGAAAGCCATTTGAGCTTTTCAATTCTGAAGTATCACAACATCGAGTCTTTTCTCTATCTGTCTGAGGTATCTTTTGCCATTCATAAATATCAGAATGAGCAACAGGTCCATTTTCTGTTCTGATTTTTGTAGCCAACCAAGCTGCAAGCCAACGAATGGACAAGTAAAAATGTAAGCACTGATTGAAGCATAGTTGCAACTTGCAAGTTCTGAGAGGATAATATGAAGTTACCTTCCTTGCATACATAAGAAAGAAGGCAACAATTTCTGCAGACCATACGACTGCAAACGACTTCCAGAAAAAAGGGAATTAAAACTTTGAGCAGAGAATATGGCAAGAAAGAGGTAATTGAGAGCTTCTTTCTCATTCTTCGAGCAATCACGTGCTCGAAGGGAAGGTATAGTTGCAAAATGTTAAAAATTCAAGTCATTTGACATAATGGGATCCAGAAGATTGTACAGACTTTCTCACTAGGATTCAGCATTAGTTGACACTCAAGAAACGACTTCAAGTTTAAGTAATCAAATGACATGAAGTGCAATCATGATAACCTTCATCGTGTTGGCCAAAGTTAAAACCAAATTAAGAGAATGATATACATCAATCAAAATTTTGCCTAAAATATGAAATTTATCGTAACTTGAGCAAAATGTCAGTTGTCTTCTTAGTTTTACAGGGATCCTAGTACTGCTTTTATTTAAAAATCAGAAAACAGATAATTATAAATTCTCTGGTAATTATAAAATTTGAAACTTCCTACAAAGCAACTGGACATCGCAGTTTTAAATCCACGGTTGTCATCATGTTATCCCTATCCTCCCTCTCTTTCTCTCCCCGGCAACAACACGCTTCGCGCGCGCACACACTCTCTCTAATATCTCTCCACGTCATCAAATCCGGCATGTAGCAGCCTGCGTCGTTTTCAGTAGGGGTGTGTTTGGTTTGGTTCCCAAACAGGTTATGTGATCGGAACATTTTACTTGGGACGAGAACATTTTGACAAATATTCTCGTCCAATGTTCTTGTTCGGCAAGAACATTTGTTTTTTTTTTCAACGTTTGACTTTTTTTTTATTTCATCTATTTTTTTAAGTATTTTATAATGTATGTATATATAATTTATAATATATTAATACATTATTAAGGATATTATAAAATAATTTATTAAATGTTATTAATTAAAAACTATAAAATAATTACTTCTAATAATTAATAAATATTTTATTAATTAAACTATTCAATTATTTTTTTTTAAAAATAAATTATATTTGGATTTTAAAATGTACGTAAATTGTAATATTAATAATATTTAAAATATATAATCAAAATAAATAAAAATAATATTAACAATATAATAATTTACGTAAATTATAATATTAATAATATATTCTTATTTATTATAATTTTATACTTCATAAAATAATAAATTATATTCTTAGTTCTTACTTTTTATCTAAACATTCATTAAAATTTATTTATCACATTAACTTTTTAAATTCTCATCATTACACTTTTTCATTCAAACACCAACCCAAGAACAAAAGTTATCTTAATATTCCCGTACAAAAGGAGCCAGGAGGCTTTGTTTCAGCAGAGCAATAACAGTATTCGTTTCCAGCAAAGCGGTAACAAGGCTGGGTGGCAGAAGCAGTGCTAGAAGATGAGCTCTTAGAATCTGAGCAGTACAGAACCTAAGAATTCTCAGCATCTCAGCAGTAGCATCCTAACTAGAGATCTTCCTGTCCGGTGAAGAAATACTTGATCTCCATCAGAATCTCAGCAGTACAGAAGATGAGCTCTGTTGATTCAAGCTCTACATGCCAAAGCCAACTGGTATGCAGGCCATGGCCCGAAGCCAAAGAGCTGATCCTGTTACGCAGGTTCACATGGCACTGCAGCGAGCAGTTCAGCACTGGCCACCCACCAGGGATCCTCTGCAAAGAGGGTCTGAACCAGGAGGCCAGAACGGATGATGATCGACTAGCTTTCCGTTCTTTCCTCCAACGAAGAGATCCACCACCAACTAATTCAAGTAGCCGTTGATCACGAGATCAACTGCCTAGATCAACATTCTTTGTACGTATTACAGAGTTTTGTCGTGCTTTATATATATAAATCCCTATATATGCACACACATTGGAATCCCACCTATCACTAAGAATGTTGATTGGAACTTAAGGGCAGTGTTTCGATCCAAACTTGCTTGCGGGCATAACTTCCGCAAGTTCTGCCAAAAGGGAACTTTGGTTCTGGTCAATAAGTTTCGTTTTGTTCTCGCGGAAAAGTTCTGCCGATCAGCGAGACCTTGCAAGTTCCAGGAGAGGTACCCGAATTTCCTCGATGCCCATGCGATCGTTCTCTTCCCCGTTCTCGTGCCGTAATCATTCTGCCACTACCAAGCACTAGGCAGAACTATCAACCGTCTAGCACCAGAACTGTATTCAAACGCCACACATGAACTTCTGTGTGAAATCAAAGAAGTTCCGGGTTCCCCTTTAGCCAAACACAGCCAAGGTGTCAAAATGCCATCAGAGATTGGACAATGAATATGTATGATAAATGGAAAAAAACCAAAATGAAGGCCAGCATAAAAGAGGCAGAAGATTACTTTAAGATTGGATCATTATCTTTGAATTATCGGGACAATAACTTCTAGAAGTAATTAATTCGTTTCAATAAAGTAACGGCACCATGTTCTATATTTCTTGAGATGTCAGTTAACTTCAGAAGTGAATCATAACTTACTAAACATCCAAATGGACCACATTCCCGTTAATCTCCATATATCTGGTTCATTAGATTCGATGGAGATCTGAAATTGAATGAGAGAGCTCCACCAAATAACATTGAAACGTTCCAGGAACGGAAGGATTCTTGGAGGCAGTGGAAGCCCTTGGAGCAAAAGTAGCGGCCGTCTTTTGAACAACCTATTTGAGAAGATAAGATGATGAGAGGATCAGCTTGAAATCTCTTCAAAGTTTGAGAAATTTGATTATGCCAACCTGAATGATGATTGGAAAGTTTGATTTCGTTAACCCGAATGATGATTGATTTCAGTAGTGGAACATAAGATATGAAAAAACATAAACCTCATGCACCTAAATTTTAAGTAGCGGAGAAGATGAGAGAAGACTACGAAAGCGAACTAACTGAGACGGAGGTGAAAGAACAAAAAAAAAATTGGAAGGTGAGCAGGAGGCCTCATCCTTTTATAGCACCAACGTCTTTCTATGGCGACCAAAAAAAAAATATTTGTTACGGCACTTTGAAGTCATATGGATCCATTGCAAAGTGAATGATACGAAAATCGGATTCAGTAGACATGAAAACACAATCACAGGTCCATAAAGAATAATCTCCATTTAACCTTCCATGCAAGAGAGAGCTATAAGCTTGATTGAGCCTCCTGACATTGCCATACGACAAAAAATGCAAGTTCAAAACCTAACACAACATCAAAGTTCTATAAAATTACCCATTCACAGAACTGACAGCCAACAGTTGAGAACTAAAGTTCAGGGTCCACGAGGAGCAAGAAAAGAGAAGAGAGAATCATAGATTACAAACATTGCACATTGCTCCAGGAGGCGCACAGTTAGCCATTTCAATTATTTTGACAAATTTGTAATTCCGCTGCATGAAGGCGACCATCTATCTTCAAGCTTAGCCCAAGTCACTCAATTTGGGTGTTCAGTCTTCAGTTTCTTACTCTTTTTTGCTGAAAGCTTTTCCTGAATATTCTCCGGAATCATCTCCTCGGGAATTTTTGGACTAGTAAAACTAAAGTCTGATTGAGAAAACTGACCATTATATTGAGGAAATGCTTCCAGAAACTTTATAACATCAACACCGCTCCTGACTTTTTTACCATTGGGCATAGTATATTGTACATCAAACTTTGAGAAGTCAGATCTCATACTCATATTCCTTTCTGTGCCAGTTGGAGTCTTTGGTTGGTTTGGTTTATCAATTACCCATAATCGAGTTGTGTCATACTCTACATCAGGAGGTTCATCACAAGAAACATCAGATTTCTTGTTGCAGACCCATGGGTCCTCAATGAAATTTACCCTAATATCTTCATATTCCTCCTTGTTTGGGATTAACCTCCACTTGAAGCAGTTGCCACATTGCACTGCAAAGAGACCACTATTCTTCTGCGACTGTGGCACAACAAAAAGAGAGAATATGAATTCAGAAATCTACAAATTATCGCAACCGCATACTGCATACTTCAATGTCAGATTAACTGAAATACATAGAGAAAATTATTGGGGGTGTCTATACTTAATCAAGCATCCAAGTGTGAAAAGAAACAAGAGCATTAGAAGTGATACAGAACTCTATGTGCATATATCATAAAATAAGATAAGAAATAATACAATGCTACCGATTTTTATGCAGTCACGGGCATCACGAAGTGAGATCAATATAATATACTAAATACTCTCATCAATGAACAAACACACGATTCCACAAAAATTCCGAAATGTGCTGACGTCGAACAAACAAAATACAAAGATCAAAGTCATCGACCTCAATTGACAATAAATGCTTATGATCACAGACACAAGGTGAGAAATCTCAATTTGTTTTCTTTGTTGTACTCGAACTCAAACCTTACGTTTTAAAATAAGAATATATCATTGGCTCCAAATCAAGGAACGACAGTAGAATAGCACAATAAAGAATCTATTCAAAGTAATAAGACTTCCGAGAAAGAAGATTGAACCAAAAAATACGATAATTTCCCAGAAGATGGGATTCGAACATATCTCATGGAAAACGAAATTCCTTGTGCCATCAAATAAATTCGAAGCAAGTTAGAAAAGTCTACCATGGATGGCGGCGTCGTCCTCAGATCCGGCGAAGAGCAGAGGTCGCGGTTTCTGAGCGGAGTCCGAGATGGCAGCGACCTCCTCGGCGAAGACAAGAGGCGGCGGAGTCTGATGTGATGACGTCCTCAGATCCAGCGAAGAGCAGAGCGGCGACGTCCTCGGACACTGTGAATGCAGGGTGGGGTTTAGGGCAGAGGTGAGGGGGAAAAAGTAGGGGGGGGGGGGGGGGGGGGGGAAGGTGGTTTCGCATACAGCTATGGAGAAAATAGGGGTGTGTCCAATCACAATTCTACCCGCAACGAGATCGGCCTGAAGACACGTCAATCACAATTCGACGCGCAACGAGATCGGCCTGATGACACGTCAATCACAATTCGACGCGCAACGAGACCGGCCCGACGACACGTCACGACGCTTTCGATCCATACTATATGACAATCGAAATGCGATGTATATACCATAAATAAGAATCAATAAAATGATCGATACGATATCTATATTATCGATAAAATTTCATAATTGTACATGATCAGTATGAAACTTAAACATTCAAATTATATTCACGAGTCATATTAAAAATGCAAACTTTAGCATGAGCAACATAATACAATACTTTAAACATAATTCTAAATAAGTACAGAGGGCCTACTAATTGCCCAAGAACATAGATAACATAATCTTAAATGTGTCTTGCCATGTGCAATCTTCTTTTGTTATGAGTAGCATCATCTTTAGCCTTGATTTCCTGTAAGATCTAGTGCATGAAAATACATTTCGTTAGAGTATGTATGGAAATACATTTAAATGATTTATCGGATGTCCATTAAATGAATCGAGTGTCCGGTATGATAAATATTGCCTCTTTGCTAAGAGGAACATATGCCTGTTAATGCGATCGATCATCCGTTCCTCTTAAATAGAAATATAGGTTATTGTGGGTCCTTAGATTTTCAATCAAATGTTCAAAGTATAAACATTCTTAGCATAAACAAGCAACTAAATAACATATAGTATTGTTTTAGTATCATTCTTAATCAACTTCATGTTCGCTCCTATCAAGTCTTATACAAGTAACCATATGCCCATTCTTATATCTTCTTTCAATAATAAGCCCATAAGTTAATCATGATGATCAATAATAAATCAAGTGGAGCAATAATAATCATAGATTTACAAAGGTTCATCTAGGCATATATAAAGTACTCTTTCCATCCAAAAGCATAAAAAGGCATCAAAATAATATTTATCATTTCGTTCATTTTAAGAATATTTTCATCACTTCGGTTTTAGCAATTATAACTGTTAGAATTTCTGTACGAAAGATATTACGCATCAAACTAACGCACAAGAATTTTAAAGTGATACAAAGTTTTATTAGATGAAAAATATAAGAGAATTACATATTAGATTATTTTTGTTCGGATTTCTAGAAAGTTTATATAAGTACTTCTTTTATAGATAATAGGAATCACATACTAATTGATATTTTAAATTAATTTCTCAAAATTAGGATATTTATCTAATTGAGTAATAACACAATTAAATTAAATTAATTTCGAATTACAAATAGAATTCAGCGCAATAACACATTTCTAATTGAGTAGGGTTCAAGACAATATTAACGATAACATCATGACCAATATAATCTAATCCTATAACATGATTTTTCTTAAAGGCAATAATTGTGAATAACATTTGAGTTGTCATGCATATTATATCTAAGCCATCAACTCCGCCTATATTTTATAGCCGGTCCCAAGTCCGGATAAAGGAGGAGGGTTGTGTTAGGCCCCGACAGCCAGCATAAAATCATGTCGAATCTTATGAACATGGATCAACGAAGCGTCGTATGATCCATGTAGCCGACCCCACCTAGTGGGATAAGGCTTTGTTGTTGTTGTTGTCAGTGCGAAAACTAAATCCAAAATGATCCTAAAGGCATGCAAATCCTTGAGAAATAAATCTCATGATTTAGATTATATTAAACACATCTTTAATCATTTTTAGAGGGATGAGAGAGAAGACGAAAGGAAATAAAAGAAATAAAGTAACAATTGGGATTTAAAAACGAATAACAATGGGAGATTGTACTCTCTCATCAATGAAGGAAAAAAATTCCAAATCCCCAAACATTTGTGTGGAAAAATGAGAGGAAAAATTAACTTTGATATTTTCATTTGACTGAGGCAAGTTTCAGACGTTTGTTTCACTTAATTGGTGTTCGAAATTGACGTCATTTTTTCGAAATGTTACATAATTTATATGATAATTGAAATAATTATATTCATGATAGGAAAATGTTATATCCTCTTAAAATTTTAGTCTAAACATCCTCTTAATACTCACATTTTTTAAATTACTCCTAAGAATTGTTAAATTTACATTTGTGCCATTGTGACTTAATTAGGAGGTTATATTCTCCTATATTAGGAGGATATAACAAAACTCTTCGTGATAACTAATAACTCTTCTTACTAAAATATTCTTTTATTAATAAGTTTGTAATATTGAATAATGAATATATAAATTTAATATATCAAGTAAATATATTTTAAAATTAAATTGGTGATAAAAATATGTTCTGAAAAATATATTATTTCATGTAATTATCATAAGTAATTTTTAGTATAATTAATTACCAGTAGTATATTATTAACAATCAGAATAATAATATACGTGTAGCAGTAATATAATATAAATAATAGTTAAGAACATACCCATTATAGTTGTTGATGATAATAAAAATAATGTATTGTGATTTATCATATTTTATATTTTTGTACAGATTTAAAAAGGGAATATGAAAAGACAAAATAACCGGTAAATTGCAAAATTGCAATTTCTTTAGTAGTATTGTTAAAGCAAAGGTTAATAATACCAAAATAAAAAATATTATAATGAGATAAAAAATGGTTATTTCCTCTAACCACTCCTAAACTATCACGATTTTTCAAATCTAACCTCAAATTACGAACTTCATTTTTTGGATCTCTAAACTATCGCGATTTTTTTCATTTTGGTCCTTCCATCTAATTCCGTCAACTTCTCAGTTAACTTTAAATTTTCATATTTATGAAAAAACCGTTGCGACCTTGCCTTATATGTCTTAAAGTCATATTCTTCCTTTGTTTATGTGCGCTTGATGCATGGGCACAATGATTTTTTCACAAATTCGAAAAATTAAAGTTAACTAAGAGGTCGACGAAATTGGATGGAAGTATCAAAATGAAAAAATCGTGATAGTTTAAGGACTCAAAAAATAAAGTTCGTAGTTTGTGATTAAATTTAAAAAATCATGATAATTTAGGTGTGGTTAGAGGAAATAACCATAAAAAAATAGGGTAATAATAGTAGTAGGCACACAAAAAATTGGATATATATATATCTCAAATAAATTTTGAATAGTGCATTTAGAAAATTAGGATTGCAATTTAGTTAACCAGATGGTTTAATTCCAAAAGGTTATAAATTAGGATAAAAGGAATATGCAGTCACATGAACTGCATATATGCAGTCTATAAATTATTTTTGGATCAAATAATTTAGTGTTCTATTTTATTTTATTTTTTCATTTCTGGAATCAGCCGTGGTTTCATATTCGTGACAAAACTGACTACAAAAATTATGGCGCAATATAGTCAACAACGGCGACCGTCTAGAGTTGGTCAGAATGAAAAAAAAAATAATGATTTTTAAGAGCTGGGGGTTGTTAGGGAGTCGATTGATCAGGGCGATTCGTTGTGCCTTCATCTCATGATCACCCAACGGACGACTATAATGATGCAGTGCAAGTACGCACTGCACCGTCCTTGACCCCTATAAATTATAAATTTCACAGAAGTATAAGAAATATTTATTTCTAATTCAGGTCGTAAAATAGTTAACAAAAAAATCCCATCAGAAAATATAAATTAAAGATTAATGAGAGAGAATAATGAGAATTAATAAATTATGCTTGAATATTAATCTTTTTTTATTTAACATACTTGTGGAAAAAATAAAATTGAATTATTTAAATGAAAAATAGATATAAGTCTTTCGAAAACAATTGAAGGATTTTGGACGAAGATAATATTATTATAAGCTTAAATGAAAACAAAGGAGAGTTTCTATAAATCCCTCCTAAACTATCTAACTCCAAATTATGAATTAAATTTTTTATATTATTAAATTATCATTTTTTTTTCACTTTAGTCCTTCCGTCTATTTCTTTTATATTTTCCGTTACTTTTGGTTTTTTCCATTTATGAAAAGACTAAATTAGTCTCTCTTCGTAACACATCAAATAATAAATATAAAAAAATGGAAAATAAAAAAAATTGGGAAGGATAATTTAGTCTTTTTCATAAATGGTAATTTTTTTACCACTTTAATCCTTCCAATGATTTTTTTTTATTTTTTTATTTATTATTTTATATTTTTTTGAAGGGAGGGATAATTTAGCATTTTCATAAATAGAAAAAAAAATAAAAGTAACGAAAAACCTAACAGAACTAAACGAGATGACTAAAGTGAAAAAATCGTTTAGGGATTAAAAAAATAAGTTCGTAGTTTGAAGTTAGATGTGAAAAATTATGATAGTTTAAAGAAGATTTATGAAAATAATCCTAAATTTTATATATCTTTATAATTTGTGTAAGACTAGGATTAAAGAGTCCTATCATAATTAAATCTCCGATAATAATAACAAGCAAATGCTAATTTGTGTAGGAGTGGGATTAAAGCAAAGCACCTTGTCCCTTCCCACTATATATGCACATCTAATTCTCTTCTGTTGCCCCATACCAACGAAGGTGACAAGTCGATCAAACTCCCTCATCCGCCGGGTGGCCATTTTGTCGCATTTCTGCGACAAAATGGCCACCCGGCGGATGAGGGAGTTTGATCGACTTGTCACCTTCGTTGGCAAGCTCGGGTGGGCCCTGCAAAAGGAGCCGGTCAGGTACAGGCGGATATGTGATGCCTTCGCCGCCTTCGCCAACGGCGGCAGGAGCATCGTCGGGGTCGCCTTCATCGTTATCGGAGCGCTCGAAGGCAGTTCGGCGCTCATCCCCGAATTCCTCACCTTCGTGTCGAACGAGTTCTACGACTCCCTGGCCTTCGTCAATAAGGTGCGGGATCATTTCGGCGGCAACGAAGCCGGCGCCTACAACTCGTTCCTCCGTCACTTCAGCAGGTTGCGCCGGGGAAGCTGACGCGTGATGACGCGGTGAGAGGCATCGAGGATTTGCTTCGGGGTCAAGGTGATCTTCTGGAGGAATTCTGGATGCTCCTGTTGCTGTTGAAGGCCTACTGTAACGTATCGGCCATTAAATAAAAAAAAGAGATGAAACGATCGGTCAGGCAGGGGAGGCGTCGCCTCCCCTGACCTGCTGACCGATCATCTCCGGCCGATCAAGGGTCGGCCGAGGCGTATAAGAATGGGGGGGAGGGACGCGAATGCGCCCTCTTGGAACCTCGTCCTCCTCCACTCTCCTTTGCCTCCGTCTTCCCTACGTCCGACGACCGGCGACCTCGCGCACTAGCGACAGAGCAGGGGCAATCGGAACTCACACGAATCGATCGCTCTCCGATGCTCCTCAACCCTTCCTTCACGTACGCACAACAGGGACGAACCTTCCTCGCCAATCAAGAACGTCCGACGATCGACGGACGACGAGAATCGACCGGCGAGCCCAATCGAACGGAAAATAAGGTACCATTAGCGTTTTAAACCCCTAGTCGATGAAATAGTGATTGTCGAATGCGTAGAATAGGTTCAATACGATCCTAAAGTCATTTCTTATATGTTTCATATTCATGTTGGCATCAATTGACGGCTGAAAGGCCGCCGGAATTAATGGAGAAATTCGGCGGCCATGTTTTATCGCGGCGACCGGTCGACCGATTCAAGAGAACGGTCGACCGGTCTACGCACAGAACCCATATGAACTCTTTATTATCGATCGACCGGCCCCACCACGGAGGTCGACCGATCTATATGTGGATAAATGGATGAAATCTTATGATCGGTCGATCGTTCCTAGGAAACGGTCGATTGATCCGTTGCGCACTGCGCATCCTCATAACCTAATGAACGGTCGACCGACACCCTGTACAGTCGGCCGGTTCGCAAACACCAAATTCAAGAACTCGGTCAAATTCAAGAACTCGGTCGATCGATCCTATAGGACCGGTCGACCGGTGCCAAGAGAATGGTCGACCGGTCCAACAGGAGCGGTCGACCGGTCCGACAGGCAGACCCCTTGGGCAGACCTGATCGGACTGATCCAATCCTGAACCTTATTTCAAGACTCTGATCAGTTCACTTATACTGACTGAGTCTCATTGTGCAGAGATCAACCTACAGTGGACCCTAATTCACGGATTTCACAGTAACGAAAGATAATTAATGTAAAGACAAAGATGATGGATTGCTATGTGCCGCCCCTAAAGTTAAAGCAAAGTTCAGAGTTAAAGCAATGAGAAGATATGTAGTTAGCTGAGGGGACAACGAAGCTACTGGCTTAGATACCCACTATTCTTGAGATTTCAAGTGTTCTCCCACCGTTATCTCGAATTAAAGGATGATGTTGTGGTCACACCTCTTCCTTTAAAGATTAAAGTATTATGTCAGAGGACAAGTAGCTAGCTGAGGAGACAGTGAACTTAGAAGGTATCGTAACCGATCATTGTTCCTGGATTGTAAGAATTCTTTCCCCTACCTTTCGAATTGGGTGATGCAGTAACACCCATCCTCCTTTTCCGTTTACGAGTTTACTGGCATCAGTGAATCAGAGAAGCACCTATGACTTCCCAACTTAATAAAGTCGAACTCGTATAGGACAATCAACCCTAAGGACAATAATGTAAAAGATGTAGTGCAACTCACAGTAAAGCAATGCAAAGCAAAGCAAAGTATTGTAAAGCAAAGCAGAGATAATGTAAAGTGAAGTATAATACAACATAGCAGAGACATTGTAAAGTAAAGCAAAGATAAAGTATTGCTATAATAAAGAACAGAGTACTGATATGAATAAAATCTTATACCTTGTCTTCACCGGTCATTATTTCATCGTCTATAGCTATTGTACTGGACATCTTTGCTCATGGGTATTCTATTCTCCTGCATTGAGATTTTGCAGGTGAGAATACCAACTGAAAAGATGATGGAGGACGCAGAGCTTGGATGAATGCTGCACATGACTGATCTGTCTACTCCGAACTTTTCTATTGCATTTCTGTTTAAATCATATTATGTTCAGAGACATCATGTTTCCTTCCACACTTAAAACTTCAGACCAGCTTTATTATATTTTCGCATAGTTTTCTATATTACAAGACACCATGAACTTTCGCTTACTTTATATGCTATGAAATCTCATAGACTTTCGCATATTTTCCTATAATATGAGACATTATGGACTTCCGCATTTACGTCATTCTTCATGGTATTTCGACTACTCTTCCACATTTAAAGTCCTCTATTATGTTTATTATTTTATTTTATTAGTGTCACGGAAGACGTTTTATTAAATGATCAAGGTCAGTAGAGCAATAGACAGTGTAGCGCTTCCGGGGTCAAACTGATCACCTACGTGACGGGAGGTGCGATTTTGAGGGCGTTACACCTACGACGAGGCAGCACAAGCTCCTCCGCCCCCTCCTCCTCCTCCTCATCGACGTCATCGTCGTCGCGCTTCTTCGTCTCCGGCTACTGCTACGGCCGTCCAGAATGCTGCCTCCATTAGGTCAAAAAGGAAGGCCCCGTGCAGCGACACAGAGGAGACCGAGGCGAAGAGGGGGAAGCTCAGGGTTTGGGAAGTCGGGGAATGTTCTCATGCTCCCCCCCAAGGACGACGAGCATGGCCTGAGTTGCAGGTCGAGGCCCGAAACAAATGCCTCATGTCCCCCGTCACGGCTCGGCGCGGGAGGTCGTGAGAAGGAGGTGAACTGTGATGCCCATATGAACATATTCGGTTCCTCCGGCACGCTAACGATCGTGGATCAGAACCAAGTGAATTTGCAGTCTAAACTGACGATGGAGGAAACAGAAATCGGGGACGAGTTGAATAGATTCTTTCAAGGTCTGAAAGATTCCCAACCGAACACATCAGATGAACCCGCAGCTGCACCTTCTTCCTCCTCTGCAGGAGCAGCAGTGCAGCCTTGAACCCCTTCAAGCTCTTGCATTGCTTGCTACAGGTGATAAATCGTAAAGCAAACTTTCTGAATGCATCTCTTCAGTAATCATTGCATTGCTACATGATTCAGTTTATCATACTTTCAGTCTGTTCTAGACAATGAAATCACATCTTTTTAATCTTTCTGATGCATGAAAAGATGAATGCGAACTTGAAATCAGTAATAACACTTCAGATATGGAATTGTACATCAACTGAAACAGAAATAATTTGATATCTGCAGCTTGATCCTGATGGAAGGAATGACAGAAATAACTTGTGCAGTCTGTGTTCAAGGGGGGGGGGGGGGGGGGGGGGGGGGGGGGGGGGGGGGGGGGCGGATTCAGCACGCCTGCGGTGGGGTGCCAATGGTGTCAATAGCATGTCAATCAAGTTCATCCCTGCCCTTTCGGAGAGCATATAATTCTGAACTGGGGAGTTCTTGAGTCCATGCAGAGGAAAACACCTTGAATAAGTTTTGTTTTGAATTGAAAAGTAAATTCGACTGGATTGATATGTTATAGCAAACTTTATCTATTTTGATGTGATGACAGTAAACCAAAATTAATTCATTATGTAGTTTGTTATCGTTTATTTGGTAATGCAAATAATTATGTTTAATGATAAGTAATCACTAGTCTTACTAAAATACCCTTTTATTGATAATGTCAAATTTATATTGTTGGGGTTCATGCACTCGAATAATGAATTCGTGAAATTAATTTATTAAGTAAATATATTTTTAAATGAAATTGATGATAGTCATAATACTTATTATAAGTAATATTTATTACGAATATTCATTAGTAATTTATTTTTAACGATAATAATACTGTTATTGTTAATGATAATAATATATTTAATTTGTTATATTTTGTATCTTCTATTTATAAAAATTCGAAAAAGGTAAATACGAAAGAAAATATAAACTGAATTGTCACTTGGCAATTCAAATGGACACATAATAAAATTTCCATTGCTAGACAAAAAACAATATGAATTAAAATAAGTAACAAAATAATATGACAAATTCATATGATTTTAAGTTCATATTATCAATAAACCTAAAACATAACCCCTTCAAAGATAATGGGTGCAATGCAAATTACAATTTCTTTAATATATTTATTAAAATAAATATTAATAATATCAATTTAAAAATATTATAATGAGGCAAATTAAGGTAATTTTATGTAAAGAACCATTGTACTTTTATTATTCAATAATAGTTAAATAAAAAAATAAATGTGTAACTAATAAATTTCGATCCAGGCACTTATGAATTAGGACTGTAATTTAATTAGCCAGGTGATTAAAGAGAACTCCAAAAAATTATAAATTATAAACTCGAACACTTATTATCGGATTTATATTTCAGATGGTAAAATAGATAACAAGGAAAACTCATCAGAAAATACAAAGTAAGCAATAATGAGAGAGACTAATGAAAATTAATAAAACATACGTGAATGTTAACCTTTCTATCATTTTAAATTTTTAACATACTCAAGAAAAAAAAAATCAATTTGTCTAAAGGAAAAAAAATAGAGGAAATCATGGTCGTCCTCTGTTTATGCCACTTTCCCTGGTAGAACTTTGTGATGGAATTTGTCATATCCAAAATGCCTTGGATTCTCTTAAATTACTTAGAGAAATGGTTCAAAATAAGATTCTGAAAGCGCCAGGAACGTAAAAATTACATTTTTACTTGAACGCAAAAAGAGGCCAATTGTTGATCATACTTTCATTATATCCCAAGCAATGGCATCGCATCTGGAAAATTGGTATAAAATCAATGACCTGAAAATATCATAATTCAGATCAAATGTCTAGAATCATTTGCACCTCAGAATACAACGTACTTATCTAGAGACCATAGTACATTCAATGCTAAGCATCTGAACTAGTCTGAGTAACTCTTCAATCCATTGTCATGGAATTCTTTGGAAACATGTCCACTTAGAGGTATAGATAAATTAAAACTATTGATCACATGAAAGCCTTCAGAGTTTGATCTCATTTAAGATCATGTGCTTCCATATATGATATTTTACAGTCTCCGGAAAGCCATTTGAGCTTTTCAATTCAGAAGTATGACAACATGGAGTCTCTTTTTGATCTGTCCAGGTACATTTTTTCCATTTATAATATAAGAATGAGCAACAGGTCCATTTTCTATTCTGATTTTTGTAGCCACCCAAGCTGCATGCCAAAGAATGGACAGGTGAAATGTAAGCACTAGTTAAAGCATAGTTGCAACTTGCAAGTTCTGAGAGGATAATATGAAATTACCTTCCATGCATACATAAGAAAGAAGGCAACAATATCTGCAGACCATACAACTGCAAACGACTTCCAGAAAAAGGGAATTAAAACATTGAGTAGAGGAATGACAAGAAAGAGGTAATTGAGAGCTTCTTTCTCATTCTTTGAGCAGTCACGTGCTCTAAGAGAAGGTATAGCTGCAAAAGAGTTAAAATTTCAAGTCAGTAGAAATAAATGGATCCAGAACATTGTACAAACTTTCTCACTAGGATTCAACATTCATTAACAATCAAGAAACAAGTTCAAGTAATCAAATGACATGACGTATAATCACGAGAACCTTTACTATGTTGCCAAAAGTTAAACCAAATTAAGAGAATGATGTACAGAACTGACATCGAAATTTTGCCTAAAATGACGCAAAGATTATCTTGACTTGAGCAGCATGCCAGTTTTCTTCCTAGTATTGATTTTACCTAAAAATCAGAAAATTGATCATTCTAAATTTTGAAACTTTCCAGAAGTATAGAAATAATTACGGGGATATATATATATATATATATATATATATATAGAATTAATATATATACAGTGCGACAAAACTCTATATGCCCAGGAAGCAATTGGACTTCGTCGCTTTTTAAATCCATGGCTGTCATCATGTTATCCCCAATCCCTCTCTCTGTCTCCTCCCTCCCTCCCTCCCTCCCTTGGACCCTCCCTGTACATCATCGACGTAGCAGCCTGCTTCATCTCCTGTAGAAGAACAGCCGGTTTTGTTTCAGCAAAGCAATAGAAGGCTTCATTTCCAGAGAAGTAGCAATAAGGAAGGGCGGCAGCAGCAGAGCAGGAGCTGCAACATCATGGCAAGACCAGGGATCTTTGTGTCCATCAGCATCTCAGCTGTATGGAAGATGAGCTTTCTCAATTCAAGCTCTAGCATGCCAGAGCCAACCGGGAATCAGACCATGGTCTGAATGAAGCCAAAGAACTAATCCTGTTGTGGAGGCTCAAATAGCATGATAGTGAACATTTCAGCACCGGCCACCCACGAGGGGTCCTCTGCAAAGGGGGTCTGATCCAGAAGGCTGGAGCAGTTGATGATAAGACTAGGTCTCCGTGTTTCCTCCAGCGAATAGCTCCACCACCTACTAATTCAAATATCCATTGATCACAGGATCAACAGCCTAGATCAACATTCTCCATAGGTAGTACAGAGATTTGCTATGCTGTATATACATCAAATCCCTATATATATATTTATGTATGTATATATATATATTTGTATATGTACACATGTTGAATTCCACCTATCACTAAGAATGTTGATTAGAACTTAAGTGTCAAAATGCCATCAAAGATTGAGCAAGGAATATGTATGATACTTACAATAACCATTTGAAATTCCAATAATATTACCAACGAGTTCGTTTCAAAAAACAGGAAGTCCAGGGGCTCAGTTATGTTCTTACAATAAGACTACAAAGAAAGAAAGAACTCTCTCCAATAACTGAAATAGAATAAAATGCTAGTGTTGGAGAAAAGATAAATAAACTTCAATGCGATCTAACTCAAGTCATTAGTCATAACATCCTTGGATTGTTAACTGAGAGTGGAACACTGAAAAGTAGAAAGTATGCCCGCGGCAGAGGAAGAGTTAGGCATACCAACTGAATGAAGTTAACTAAAATATTTTAAGTCTGTGGTCCATGGTAAGAACCTTTTGTGACAGGCTTAAGATGGTAATTTTCATATGCATAATATACCATTGCTCTTAAAATAGTTTTTAAGTTATCATGTATGAAAATACTGATTATGTACTTTTATAAATGTCATTGCGTCCAATGAATTTAATCAATGCATATATATGTATACACATATATATGGACTCTTCTCTGAAAAACGTTCAACAGTAGCAAAGTACATAAACGGAAAAAACCAAAATGCAGGACAGCATAAAAGAGGCAGAAGATTACTTTAAGCTTTGATCATCACTTTTGAATTACTGGGACAATTAATTCCAGAGTAATTAATTCGTTTCAATAAACCAAGGGCACCATGTTCTAAATTCCTTGAGATGTCAGTAAAGTTCAGAAGTGAATCATGACTTACTAAACATCCAAATGGACCACATGCCCATTAATCTCCATATGTCTGGTTCATTCGATGGAAATATGAGATTGAAAGAGAGCGCTCCACCAAATAACATTGAAATGTATCCCTGAACCTCGAAGACTGTGTATAGAGTTGTTCCTGGAACAGCAGGATTCTTGGAGGCAGTGGAAGCCCTTGGAGCAAAAGTTGCAGCTGTCTTTTGAACAACCTATTTGAGAAGATAGGATCATGAGAGGATCAGCTTGACATAGGTACTCTTCAAATTTTGAGAAATTTGATTTTGTCAACCTGAATGATGAATGGAAAGTTTGATTTTGTTAACCCCAATGATGATTGATTTGAGTAGTGGAACATAAGATATGAAAAAAACAGAAACTGCATGCACCAAAATTTTAAATGCTCATTTGTTTAATGGATAGACATTAAAGTTCTAGTACCAAAATCACTAATTAGCCAATTGTACAAAAAGTTTCATCATTTTGCCTCTGGAGAATCGAATTCTACTCCTCTAGCGTCAAAAAGTACATGTTACGATCCAGCATTAAGGGAGTTTAAAAGACAGAGAAAATCCCTAGTAGCTTCTTGTATGACTCACAAAGTATGGAAGATGGAGTAATATCTGGACCATGGACTAATAATGAATCCTTCGCCCACCCACAAAACTTACAGAGGCAAATTAGTTTCTTCTACGAATGGATTCAGACATGAATCATAGCAAGAACACTGTGGACATGTCAGACTTGGAAGACACAATTCCAATTAATAACATGGAAGAGGGATGCTAAACTTTGCTACACATGACCCTAAAATCTTTGAACAGGGAAGCAAGAAACAGAGGGCTGGGCGGTCGTGGTCATACCTTCTTGATGTCCTTCTCGCTGATGGGAGCTACAGGGGGAAGGGTAGAAGGTGCCTCTCCCTTGAAGCTGGCATCAGCAGGCTCCTGACGGCCTTCTTCGGTGGTTGCCGCCGCCTCCGCGGTGTTGACGCCTCTGCCATCAGGTTGCGCCTGAGCTCTGATCCTTCTGGCGCCGAGCGGAGTGAGGCAGCTGCAGTTGGCGCTGGAAATGGGAACCAGCGCTGGGGAGCGTAAGAGCTTGGAGCTGCATGGAAGAGCAGGGCGCAGGGCGTACATTTTCCCACTGGAAGTAGTCGAGAGGATGAGAGACGACGGGGAGTGCGAACTGACTCGGTTGCAGGTGACGGAACAAAAAAATGTAAGGTGAGCAGGAGGCCTCATCCTTTTATAGCACCAACGTCATCCAAGAATTAATAATTTTAAAATGGTAAAAAAAATGGCGTGGGAAGAAAAAAATTAGATAAAAGTATGCGTTGTTATGTAGATAGATAAATGCCAAATAAAAAATAAATAAATCAAATATTATATATACAATTTTAATTCAATAATTAAAAAAAAAGACAAAACACAATGTAAGGATATGCATATATCCATTTTATCTTTTTTTAGATTGGTGAACATTAAAAAGCAACTCATCTTTTCCCTTCTACACGTTTCTTTTAGTTTATTTTCGAAGGCTAAAACAAAACAGTTAGTTTACTTTATCTATAATGTATACACTTAACACATAAATAAGTTAGCATTTTTAAGGACAACACAGAAAATTTATTACTCTTATTATTTTAAGAAATTGAGATAAAAGACTATTAATTATGGTTGAGTCCATTATTACAAGAAAGTGTGGAATTTGATAAAATTGAATATTTTTAGTCTAACTAAATTTCTTTTTTTTTATAAATTCGAAAAGAATTTCTCAGAATTAAGTTATCCTTAAACCGAATGCTCGTTTCTGCATAAAACATGTCTCTCGTTGAAGGTTACATCCTTGTTTAACCAAAAAAGAAACCTACTTCAATTAGCATTCAACGATAGTTCTGTGAAGAATGACAGAATTTTGTATATTCTTTCAAATAACAAATAGGCTGCAAAAAAAAAAAAAACTTTCTACTAATTAGGTTGATACTAAAAGCAATTAGTTTGCACAATTTGTCTTTCACGGTTTGACTGTTATGTAAAATACAGATCTTTTTTACTCAAGAGCATACATAATTGCTCGAAGGCAATACAGATTTGATTTGCAAATCAATTTATTGAATTGTGCATACTTCCCTTTCACGTGCAATTGGTATCCTCTAAAAAAGAAGGGTAGGGCTGAGCACGATTCGGTCGACTTGGGCCGCACTGACCTGAACAACCGGGAAAAATATCCGGCCCGGGTAGGATCCGGACCGGTCCGAGTCCAGTAATTTGAAGACTCGGCGGGTTCCGGGCCAGGACCGAGTTCAAAGCTTGCAAACCCGACCCAGGAACCGGTCGGGGTATCTGCTGCTGTGTTGCCTCCCCTTCCAGCTGCGGGCATCACGCCAACTTGGCTTCCTGGACGATGACCGCATGCACAAGACGAGGTGGCCGAGCAGGTCGACAGAAGTGCTCAGCTTGAGCGTGTCGATTGGCATCGGCACGCGCCGCTCGGCGTCTTGGGGGTCGACTCTAGTGGGGGAGGTGGCGAAGGGGGCGACGGCGAAGCAACGACGGAGGAGGCGACGAAGTTAATCAGGCGGGATTGGCAGAGTCCCGATTTAAAGCCCGAAAAGGAGGTCGATGAACTAGACATGATGATCCTCGTCGAGGGAGGACAAGCGCCGACCAAATCTGCAATAGGAGGAAAGAGGGAACAAGAGGCAAAGAGGACCATGAGATTGAAGTCGACTTTGCAGTCGTCCGAGCAGCACAATTGGTGGCGACCTTCACTTGATCATGGGGGAGCAAGAACGCCAGTGAGGGAGGAGACTGCGCGAGTTCTGATCTATTTAAAACCTGGCTTGTTCCCAAAATTTCGAGTTTGACCCGGTCCCGATTAGGTTCGGGACCGGGTCCAAAAATTTTTTACCCAATATAACCCAAGCGGGTTCAGGTCGGGGGGACCGGGACCCACCCGAACTCGGATTTGCTCTGCCCTAAAGAAGGGGTAGGCCTTAAGGAACTCTTTTATCTTGACCTTACCAAAAGCATTACTGCAGACATATAAGGAAGAAAAAAAAACTCGTAAGTAGATCCATTGCAAAGTGAATTATACGAAAATCGATTCAGTAGACATGAAAGCACAATTACAGGTCCATCAAGATTAGAAAAACCCATTCAACCTTCCATTGCAAAGAGAGCGAGTCTCCTGACATTGCCATACCATAAAAAATGCAAGTTCAAAACTTAATACAACATCAAAGTTATTTGAATTGCCCAAACACAGAACTGACAGCCAACAGTTGACGACTAAAGTTCAGGGTCCACCAGAAGCAAGAAAAGAGGAGAGAATCATAGATTACAAACACTGCACATTGCTCCAGATGGCACACAGTTAGCCATTTCAATTATTTTGACAAAATTGTAAGTATGCCGCATGAAGGCGACTATCTATCTTCAAGCTTAACCCAGTCACTCAATTTGGGTGTTCAGTTTTCGGTTTCTTACTCTTTCTTGCTGAAAGTTTTTCCTGGATATTCTCCGGAACCATCTCCTCGGGAATTTTTGGACTATTAAAACTAAAGTCTGCTTGAGAAAATTGACCATTATATTGAGGAAATGCTTCCAGAAACTTTGTAACATCAACACCGCTGCTGACTTTTTTACCATTGGGCATAGTATAGTGTACATCAAACTTTGAGAAGTCAGATCTCATACTCATATTCCTTTCTGTGCCAGTTGGAGTCTTTGGTTGGTTTGGTTTATCAATTGCCCACAATCGAGTTGAGTCATACTCTATGTCAGGAGGATCATCACAAGAAACATCAGATTTCTTGTCGCAGACCCATACGTCCTCGTTGAAATTTGCCCTAATAGCTTCATATTCCTCCTTGTTGGCGATTAACCTCCACTTGAAGCAGTCACCACATTGCACTGCAAAGAGACCACTATTCTTCTGCGACTGTGGCACAACAAAAAGAGAAAATATATATTTAGAAATCTATGAATTATTACAACCGCATACTGCATACATAGAGAACATTACGGGGGTGTGACTATACTTAATCAAGCATCCAAGTGTGAAAAAAAAAAACAGGAGCATTAGAAATGATACAGAACTTTATGTGCATATATCATAAAATATGAAATAATAATATGCGAAGATTTTTATGCAATCATGGGCATCACGAAGTGAGATCAATATAATATACTACATACTCTTATCAATGAACAAACACACAACTCCACAGAAATTCTGAAATGTGCTACATCATCATCATTATATATATGTATATATATATATATATATATATATTATGTATATATGTATATATGGATATAATGGGGGCCCTATATATACAGGGGGGAGGACCCCATTATATCCTATATAAATATATATTTGTTCGGGGCTGGGGGTTTCACATCATCATCATCAAAAAGCAAAGATAGTTGGTAGAAGAAACAAAATACAAAGATCAAAGTCATCAACCTCAATTGAGAAGAAATGCTTATGATCACAGGCACATAGAGAGAGAAATCTCAATGTGTTTTCTTTATTTTTTTTTGTTGTTGTCCTCGAACTCAGACTTTACATTTTAAAATAGGAATATATTATGACATGTTCAAAAAAAGTTAGCATCAAAGTCTATCAACAAGCCCACAAGTACAACAGATGGATGCTTACAGCTTATATATGACACATAATCAGAAGTACAATTCTGAGACTGCAATGTGTTTACGACAAAAAGTAAAAGATCAATATTCCCTCCTTGAACCAAATTTCTAGGCCAGCAACTATTATGGCTCTCATTCAAACTAGAATACCTGGACAAATGTCCAGGGAAATAGACAACAAACAAACAAGGTACTTATCAAAAGAAAAACTTTAAAGAGTCACAACTTGCTCTCAAATCGAACTATATGGTTCCGGAATGGGCTCATTAATGCTCTGAATTCCAACAGAGCGGCCATAATGCTCCACAAATTAGTGTTAGCTAATACAAATTGCATCGCAAGAGGCTCCAAATCAAGGAAATGCAGTAGAATAGCACATAAAATGCACAACAGAGTATCTCTTCAAGCAATACGACCTCCAATGACGAAGATTGCACCAAAAGAATACTCTTTTAAATATGATAATTCCCCAGAATATGGGATTCGAACATATCTCATCGAAAGCAACATCAAGTAAATTTTAAGCGACACAGAAAAGTCTTGAGATAGGAAAGAACGATTACCATGGACGGAGCGAAGAAGGGTGCCGCACGCAGTACGACTCCAGTGTTGGTGAAACAACAAAGGCAGGTGGCAATGGTAGCGAGCAAAGAACAATCCTAAAGAACACAGGAATCGGCGCGATCTACCAACCGCGTTCTTAAATGCTGGGCTGTCGAGTCCAGCCCATGAGAGGTCCATATAGATTTAAGTTTGTTTGTTTTAATCAATTATGTTTTAGTCCGAAAACTTCCAAAAATAAAGAGAAAAGAGTCGATCTTTTTCTTTTGTAGTCTCCTCCTAGACATGTTGATAGAAAAAAGAATAAAAATTTTTTATTAGGAGTTAATAGCCGAGAGCAGAAGATGGGATGATATATTCTTATGGAACAACTAGGAATTAAGAATAAAGCCATCTTAAGAGAAGCTCTAAATGTTTTTTTTATTATTGAGACTAAAGAAAATTTTAGTAATCAGATAATATTATTTATGTTAATTAGTTTATTTTTTTAGAATTATTATTTATCTCACTAAATTACTATTTAAATTTAGAAGAAATCTTTAATATATTATATTTTGTCTTTGAAAAATTGCTATGTGATTGCCCAACATTTTTTTTTTCCATTTCATTGGAGATTTTTTCTTTAGGTAAATTGTGTATATGTTTTTTGTTTATTTTTTATTTATATACATGATGCTTGACTTGAATTATTTAATTTACACATAGCTAGCGGATCATATTTCCTAACAAGTGGTACGAGGATGAGATATTTGAGTTTTGTTTTGTGTGAACTAAATGAAAAAAAATTAACAAGATATCGAATAATTACTTAATTTTTAAAAGATTTTAATGGGCATGGACCCTCCCACCTACATGCATGTACCTAGGATTCGAAATGGACGATGGGATGCAAACGCACATGGTTCAACTAGGAAAGTCGACCGATTCAATGATGCAAACGTGCAGTTCAGCTCCAAAACTCCTTAGACATTCATCTCCACCTTCGAGCTTGTCACCCCCTTCGCACATGCCACCCTCACGTCGACCCTCGTTGTCGCCTTCGAACGTGTTGCCTCACATCGACTCTCACTGCCGCCTTTGAACGCGCCGCCCTCATGTCGACCTTCTCCGCCTGCTTCAAATGCATAGCCATCAAACTCGTCGACTATGTCCTCGCTGTCATCAACCCTCGACGTCGTCCACATTCGCTGCCACCATCGTCCACACTCAGCCACCATCGACGATCATCGACTCTCAACCTCGCTCACCCTTGACCTCGTCGCCCCAACCATCGAACGTTGCAATATTGAGGAACATTGAGGGCAGCAGGCACAACGATGAGGAATTTCGAGGACATCGAGGGTCATGACGCATGACGATGAGGAACTTTGAGGGCATCGAGATCGTCGAGGGTAGCGACAACCTTATCGTTGAGGCATCGAGATCATTGAGGTCAGTGGAGGCTCTGTCATTGAGGTGTCGAGATTATCGAGGGCGGAGATATCCTTGTCCTTGAAGGCATTGAGGTCAGCCTTGGGAAGACACAAGAAAGTCAGGGACGATGCTTGGCCTTGCTAATGGACAGAAAAGTATCTAGCAATGAGCGCATCTAGGACACATGCGATCATGAGGTGGAGTTGGCATTCCATGAACAAACTGCTCGAGTCGCCATTTTTTTCTTTCTAGCCCACTAAAATCGTGCGTGAATCATGCTTCCCAACTCGGCCATCAAATATAAATCATAAGATGTCCAAGAATAAGCGTACCACAAGCTTTTTTTCATAATAAATAAAAGACAAACAAAAGTCAGTGTTAACAAATCACAATAAAAAAATACTTGTTATCATTGTGGCAAGTAAGTAGATATGAAACGAAATTGCAAAGACTACATGAGACATCAGAGTGAGAAGAATAAAAAAGATTTCTGAGTACTACTTCAGTGATATTAAATGATTTCATTCCTTTTTTTAAGAAATAAATGAAGAATGCAATGTGGTGAACTATTTTGTTGAGTGGATAGTCACATCATGCAATTCTATTAATAGAATGGTTTAGTATGTATGGAATTAGTTATTTTGACACAAATAAAGATGGACAATAAATAATAGTCTAAAGTTGCAAGAATTCAATAGGTTTGCATATGAATTGGCTGTGAGTTGGTCCTGAAGTTTTTCAAAAAGATATTTGATTTGCATCTCAATTCAATTTCTCTCTGCTTTTTGGTTCAAGAAGAGTATTATATCCATAAGTGACAAAAAGTAGAATGGTTGTTCCTAAATGAAAATTGTTAAGTGTCTTTTGAAAAGAAAGCAAATGAATTTAACTGGACAAATAATTAATGCAAGATTGAAAAAATCACCAAATTTATGACATATGAGATTGAAATACATAAATGAAAAAAATTGCTGACAAAGAATTCTTACATTACTCTTATAAAAAATATTTTTTTTATAATTGTGATAACTATTTACTTGGTAAGAAATACAGAGCATTTTTTTTGTATCAAGTTTTAGTAAGAAGAAAAATAAAGTAATGAGTTTTTATGTGTGTAGACTCATTGAGACAAATTTCTTGGGTGGAAATAAATATTTTATTACTTTTATTGATGATACTTCATGAAAATTATGGATTCGTTTTACAAGGATAAAAAATAAAGTATCTTAAATATTTTAGAAGTTTCATGTCATGATAAAGAGAGACAAAATCACTTGAATTATTTTTACATAGACAATTATGATGAATGCTACACATATGCACGTTCCAAAAATTTAAAAATTATTGTGTAAAGTTTGACATAAAACAATGAAAAACAATATTTAAAACTCAATAGCATAATGGTATCGCTACACAAATAAACAAAATCATATAAATATAGTTAGATGTACATTAAGAATGGCTAGACAATTGTGACCACCACTCCAAATATCACTCTATCTCCCATGACCTAAACAGTCAGGACTACCGCTATTCCCTCCATCCTTCTCTGCGCCTTTTGCAATTGTCCACTGTCAACTCCCATATGTAGAATGCATATTTAACTTGAAAATCTATCTACTAAGTGAAAGTCTCGTGCCCTTGATTTTATTTCATTCTTATGTTTATGTTGATTATTGAATGGTGATGTTGATTCATATTTTTGTTGTGGATTGTGGTAATCGGCATCTAAAATATTGGAAAAAGATGTTATCTTTCCTTGAATTTACAAGTAACTAAAGAGATTAAAGAGCTCAAAATTACCTCCATAGGGGAAAGATTCTTCCTTGTTTTGGTGTTTGGCGCATGAACTTTGCAATCATCGCTCGATTTCGATTCGAAAGCATATCTGTTCTAGGTATGCTCTTGGATCAATTGCTACTATGTTGTTTCACTTTTGGGGGAGAAGTAAAAAAGATCGCGGCATATAGCTAGTAAATTCCTCAAGGCATTTGAACCTTTTTTTCTCTCAAAACGCCGTAAAGAGATAGAATGTCCCTCTGCTTATTATAGTAGGATCACGTCACGAGGATAATTATTATCATAACTTAAATAGATATTTTATATAAATAGATGTTACCATAAATATCATTATTATTTGGATGTTTTTTGTGCATATAAATTACTCAATTAGCGTAAAATTTATGTGAATAAATTCAATAAAAGGTTGAGCCATAAACAATTATATCAAATATATAATGTATGAATGATGTCAATTTTATAGAATAAAATATTTGTTATTATCATAAATAAATATAGAATTAGAAAAAACATAGGATCAATCAAAACAAAAATTACCTTAAAAAACCATTAAAAAAATAAGGTATCTCTTTTACATGTTTCGACCTCTAGAAGCAAAGGGGACACGAGGATGAAGGGTTGGGAAAAAACTTAGGATATGTAGAATGTCAAGGATACCAATGAAAAAAAAAATTCTGCCTAAAAAAAGGAAAAAAAAACTCAAGAAAATTATAAGTAGCTGGAAATAAAAAAGAAGCAAAATTTCATGCAACATTCCAAAAAAATAACTAAAGATATTAAGTTTACATACAATGTGAGTATAGAAATAATTTAATTAAAATTTATCATGTATTTACTAAAACAAAAGGTACAAAATATTTGAAATATCAATTATGAATTTTAGCCAACTATTTATTTTTCTTGCAACAGGAAAATCTTCTATGCCATCTTAATTTTGAAAAAGCTAAAACTATTCTTTCTTGTAAAATATTTATAAGGTATAGATAAGTACTTCTTAAGAATATATGGTATTGGTAACCATTAGGAAGATGATGAGTTTGTGACTCCCAAATTAATATGACAAACAATTAATATAGGAGTTAATTGTAAATGAATTAAGTAGTATTAATCATCAAACGAAATTTACTTTTAAAGAAAGTAAGGAAAGGAATGACTTGATCTCAAAAATATCATGTCATTATTTGGTAAATAAAAACTTTTAAAACATTACCTATATGATTGGTGATTGATTTGGATTTTGATTGATTTTGACTGCTCAAAGTGTAGAAGAATAAAATAAACCTTTTTAAGCAGAAGTATTAAGATAATAAAAGACCATAATCTTCACAACGTGTCATTATTACAATTCTTTAAAAGTAAAGGACTAATATGGAAACTATCTCATGTGCACTTTACACTATTTCGATTATCATTAGTAGCGCATGCCACCATCCTCATTGACAAGATCCAAAGTGCAGAGAAGACAATCTCCTGAGTTATGAGGTTCACTATGTAAAACATAAAATGAAAAAAAATCAACTCATAGTCGAACGTACCATGTATAGAATCATCACGATGAAATCAATCAAGCAATAATAAAAATAATTAACAATCTTTGTCCATTATGATCTAAGATTTTAAATTGTACCATCTTTGACTATCAATATTCAATGTATTCATCAATGTTATTAAAATCGGACCGGACCGGCCGGTTCAATAGGCTCAACTACGAACCGACACTTGGTCCGGTTCGGATTGGCTCCAAAATCGATGTGAGTGTCAAACCAAAAAGCATCCGGTTGAATCGGAAAAAACTGCCAAACCGGTGAACCGGTAAAAAATCGAGTGAACTTAATTTTGGAAAAAAAAAACCAAGTTAAAATGAAAAGTAAGTTGAATTAAATGGAAAGAAAAAAAATTTAAATGAGGGAATCGGCTAACAGGATCAAAGTTTAAAATGGAAATACATAAATAAATGTAGGGAAATAAATAATAGGTAGTATTTGGAAGTGGAGAAATAAATAAGGCATGAATTAGGGAATGACACAAACATAAATATAGGAAGATAATTAACAGGTAGAAAAAAAAACAAATTTAAAAGTGAAAATATAAATATAAAAAAGTAATCAATAATAATAAAATAATTGATTAAGCATTACATTTTTCAATATAATAAATAATTTGAAAAAGAAGCCTAATTCAACTATAAACATGAAAAGAAGGGAAATAAGAAATAATGGGAAAATGAAAATAAAAAAGAAAATAAATGTGGAAGGATATACAATTAGAAGAATAATTGGAAATAAAAAGAAAAGAGATGAAAAATAAAAAGTGAATTCAATTTAAATAAAGTAATATAAAATCACTGATATTATATTAATAGTAGAAAATTAATAATAATCCACTAGATTTGAATAGTTTAACTTTATACAATATATCAAAAAAGATTTTTATATTAATTTAAGATTATTAGTAGTTTATTATCATAAAATATAATATATTAATTGTTATATTTATTTAAGATTAATATAAATACTATTATTTTAATAAAACTCGACTCTTTACGGTTGAACCCGATCAAACCGATCCAACCACGACCCAATTGAGACGCCGATCCGGTTATAGAAACATTGGTATTCATTCATCTTTACCTTGTTCATTCTTTACTTTTAGTTCTTTATTAGAAATGATTTTTAACTTTATTTATCTTAGAAAGATCTCTCCATTTTTGTTCAGGAAGTACCATGTTACTTTTATATTCTCTAGTCAATGATTGATTAAGTAGACCATCTTTTAAGAAAGAATATGCACCATTTTGATGGGACTCTTTTAATTGTGCGGGTGGGGTAGTCCAACAAAACAGAAATAACATCATAAGTGTTTTGCTTTCATTGCACTATATTTTTTTATATGGTTAATTTTCTTGACAATTAATATATACGACAGCCCTCAATTTTTGAAAAGTATTGAAGTATGAATTTATGATTCAAGGGTTATATAAGAGCAAAGCATTTCAAAGCAATTATACGAATAATAACAATGGAATAATCATCATAATCATAACATTAATCCTATTATTAAGAGATCATAATAGAATATAACATTTTGATATTAAATGAATAAACCATAGTAATTGAAGATCATGGATTCATGTGGACAAGAACAAAATAGACAGATTGACCAAAGTTTAGAATTCACTTAGCATCGTGGGGTGGATACACAATCGTGGATACCAAAGTATTGAAGTGTGAAACATGTGTTCATGTGACATGACATGCAAATTTAGCCTTTTTCGTCGATTCATAATGGCATGGGTCATATTCATTAAGAATTGGCATGTCATTATGAAAATTTTCAAACTTTGTTGGCTTCCTTTGGAACTTAGCTCGTGCCACTCACAATCAGGACAAGTTGAAATGAAATCAGACCATGTCATGAGTCCATGATTCAAATTTTTCATTGACTTTTTGAGATTGATGCACTTCAAAAATTAGTAAAAACATGTACATAGATCTATGAGGGAATTCATATCTCTTCCAACTGTTCGTAGAACCTCACTTGGTTGTCCATGCTCAAGCCTCCTAGTTTACCTCATGCCTGAGGAGAAAGAGAGAAATCGTGTGGACAAATGTGGAGAGAAAGATGTTTGAGTTGAGTCAAAAGTGGAGCCACATGCCTGCCCACGCCTGCACGTGTAGGCACTGAGATTTGGAAATCTATATATAATATTATGTTCAATTCGAATCGTAAGATAACTATTGCTTTGATGGTTTCACATTGTGCATTTTCTGCACCCACTACGGATTCGAACCTTGATGCACGTGTCAATATTATTTTTATTAAATTTTAATGACATTAACATTAATCAATACTAATAATATTTGATTAATGTTTGTGTCATGACTTTATTTCTTTTGTCTCGTATTTTTTTCTTTCATTTTTTATCTTTACAAAATTATTACATATATTTTTTTATTAATTTATTAGGTTTTGGCATATAATAGCATTATCTTTTCATATGTAACCATAACTCATCCATATTAGGGTACCAAGCACATAGTTTTATAATAAAAATTCTTTTTTTTAAAAATGTAATTGTGCATAATCTACATTGTTTGTAACTTATTTTCCATAGGATAATTATGTCATTATTAAAAGTTATTTAACATGAAAATTTTGCTAGATCAATTTGTTAAAATTATCATTTCATTTTTTATATTAAACATTATTATTTTATTATGATCATATGAATTATTGAGTATATATATATGTTATTTAGTTATTTAGTTTGATTTAGTATTCTTTTATTTATAAAATCCTATATAAATGGATCATTTGGATTAGTGATTCTTTCTAAAGAAAATTATTTCAAAAACTTAAAACAAAATTTATATGACTATAAAAAGTTTCAAAATATTTTTTTGAGCTCTTAACTAGTGAACTCAATGAAAATTATTGCTAGCTCTGCCATTGGATTGAGTGTAATCATAGAGATTTAAATTTCTAGAACAATAAAATTTAAAGTTAAAATTTAAGAAATTAAATTATAATTTAAATCCATCTTGAATTTTCCTAATCAAATTATATTTCCTCTCTCATGCGAGAATTACATGCGCAAAATACTAGCAAATAGACAAGGTCGAATCAAGTAATAAAGAATGAGTAAGAGTTGTCGATCCCACGAGGACTAGTGACTAATTTACTTTCTATCCTTAGTTAATTAATTGGAAGAAAATATATTTGTGATTTAAAATAAAATAGAACAAAAAATGATGTCAACCTCAAATAATTGAACCTTTAAGTAATGAGAGAGAAAATCAAAATACAAACTCTAAATCATAAAATAAATTAAGAGAAATCGAAGGTTCAAGATCAATCTTCCTAAAATAATGAATCTGCTTCGTAAACAATTGACTTGACACTAAAATCAAGAAGAAAAATATAATAAAATGATTGTAAATATTAAATCAAACTCCCAAGGATGATGCCTCTGGAACGAGCCTTGACCGAGACTACGTCAAAAACGATCGTCGAAAACCTTGGATTATTCAATTCTTGGTTGATTTGCAATGTCACACCGTAGAATTTGTTCTCTCATTTTCTGTGTGATCAGGGTTTCAAACTTCAAGATTGCTGCCCCTGGGGTTCGTGGTACATCCATGTGGTGGCCTTCTAGGGTTTCGAGTTGAAATCACGATCAGATCCCAGTTACAGTCATCCAAAAAATCACGTGATCTGCTAGTTTGACTGTTTGTACTAATCAGGGTTGGGTTTGTTCCAACTCGGACCGAGTTCTATAAAAATTTTAGTTTCGAGTAGAAAATCGACTCAGAATCGGATTTTAACATCAACCCGGTCTGGATGTGATGTCAGCCCTACCCGAGTTTCTCTTGAACTCAATCGTGCTTTGTTTTGTGTACTTTTTCAATCCGATCGCTTTGCACCTCTAAAATGATAATCTGAGAATAAAATAAAACACAAGTGGGTAGCTTTGGACTCAAAAGAAATTAAAAACTAAAATAAAATAGATGCATACAATGGTAAAAACTACGAAAAATAATGTAAATAATACATGTAAAACATGTATGAAAATGCATGCATCAAATTCCCCCAAACTTGAACTCTTCTTTGTCCTCAAGCAAGCTTCAAGATAAGACTCAAGAATCATAAATGAACCATCATAGTCTCCATCTCACGACTAATACTTTTCTACTACCATCGTTTTATAAGTCTATCATCAAAGTATCTAACCACAATTCATAACTCGGCATCATAGAATTCTTGGATCTTAAACAGTGTAAACTCATTCTAATTTAGCTCCATGCAAGAAAACATACAACCTATCAAATAATAGCATTAATGTTGAAAGAAAAAATAAAGAGTGAGCTTTAATTTTACTTTATTCACTTATTATTTTCATATAAAATTGAGTACTCACGTGCTTCTCCATATTGTTCAAAGTGATCCTTGTAGCAGTATTTCAACCGATGAATCTTAGACCAATTGACCTTAGGTCGCCAGGAAAGAATCCCCTATGGGTCTAATTGCTTGAACACATCAAGATTCTGAATAATACATTTATACATCTTTTAGAATTTTCTCTTTTCACTGATTTGGTATCTTGTGCTTCTTCATATTGCGTAAGGTGGTCCATGTAATAGGCTTTCGACTGACGGATCCTAGAGCAATTGCCCTTAGGTCGTCAGATAAGAATCCCCTACGGATCTAATCACCCGAACACACCCAGGTTTCGAATAACACTTTTATACCTTATTATAACTTTTGGGTTCAACTAACCCTCTTTTATATTTGATTATTTAATTTTAAGCTCGCAAAATATTTTATGCGTTCAATAAAAAGGTTATTACCATCAAGACTTAAAATAAAAATTAGAAATGAAAAGCGAGCATGGACAAGAATTAGTAGTCTAAGAATCCATAGGTTTACAAGTCAACAACCACTTTTCAATTACTCGCTACTAAGGCGATAGAACAAATAAAATTATGGCAATAAAATTTCAAAAGTTCACAGAGTATCTTGAATTTTACTTAAGTGCAATTAAGAAGAACAAACAATAAAGGAATATGATGATGAATGGTATTTCTTGAATTTTTTATTTTTTTATGGATTTTCATAAGATGCAAGCCACAAAGCAAATATGCAATGCAAATGTTAAAACCAAATATGACGCATGGAATGCAATATCCCCTCAAGCTTGAACTAAACACTGTCCTCAATGTTAGCCAAACACGACAAAGAGTGCAAAAAATAAAAATGCAAACACTTAAAAGAAAAATAAAGAAAAGGAACGATCGACTAATCCCAATATGGAGATGGCGAAAGTGAAGGCAAGTAGAATCCAAATGATCGTCGTGATAGAGTTGTAGCAGATCCTAACACTCGGTGTTGGTGTGACGATGAGGAAAATGTCGTGGTGCCAAAGGTGGAGATGTGGGTCGACGAGGCACATATCGCTAGATGTGGAGGGAGGAGATCCTCGATGAAACACTTGTCAATGATTTTTCAATCCAATTTGGCAAAGGCCTGAGGCGAGTTCTTCTCGAGTTCATTGCTGCAAAAACTTGTTGGTCACTATAAGACAACAAGCCTTTTGTGATAGAATTATTTGTCACAAAAAGAGTGAAGTTTGGGGTAAATTACACGAATGGTCCCCCAACTTTGAGTTGATTTTTAATTGATCTCCCAACTTCAATTTATAATCAGAACGTCCTCCATCTTTCATTTTCTTGTACGCTTAATCCTCTTGACCGATGATCACAGGTTCCCCGATCGCCTTGCTTACGTGGCCGACTTTTTCTCTCTTCCACGTTAGCTTAAGTCGGCCACGTCATTATAAAACTTTTAAAAAATAAAAAAAAAGATGAAGTTGTCCACGTGATTAAAAAATTAAAAAAAAAGTGAGTTGGGAAGAGAGAGGGAGGGGGCGACTGCCCCCCTCAAATCGAGCTCGCTGGCTGGTCGAGCTCAACCGACGAGCTCGACCAGAGGGGGGCGGTCGCCCCCCCTCCCTCTCTCTCCCACATGCGCGGAAGAGAGGAGGGGGGCGACCGCCCCCCTCCCTCTCTCTCGCCGCGCATGAGAGAGGAGGGGGGCGATGGCCCCCCTCCCTCTCTCTCTCCGTGCGGGAGAGAGAAGGAGGGGGGCGACCGCCCCCCTCTGGTCGAGCTCGTCGGAGCTCGATCGGGAGAGGGGCAGTCGCCCCTCCTTCTCTCTCTCGTCGTGCGTACAGGAGAGAGAGGGAGGGGGGCGATCGCCCCTCTCCAGTCGAGCTCCGGCGAACTCGACCAGAGGGGGGCGATCGCCCCTCTCCAGTCGAGCTCAGTCGGCGAGCTCGATCGGAGAGGGGGGCGATCGCCCCTCTCCAGTCGAGCTCAGTCGGCGAGCTCGATCGGAGAGGGGCGGTCGCCCCCCTCCCTCTCTCTTCCAAACTCACTTTTTTTAATTTTTTTAATGACATGGACAATTTCATCTTTTTTTTTATTTTTTAAATTTTTTATAATGACATGACCGACTTAAGCTGACGTGGAAAAGAGAGACAGTCGGCCACGTAAGCAAGACGACCGGGGAACCTGTGATCACCGTTCAGGAGGACTAAGCGTGCAAGAAAATGAAAGATGGATGACGTTCTGACTATAAATTGAAGTTGGGGGACCAATTGGAAATCAACTCAAAATTGTGGGACCATTCGTGTAATTTATCCTGAAGTTTGTCACAAATAACTATTTATGACAGACTTGTGTCGATATATTTCTATCACATTTGATCAAGTCACAAATAATATTGTGACGGAAATTTGTTTCGTCACAAATTTTATGTGATGGATTGGTACTCACAAAAGGGAAAAAATTTCATCACAATTAAAATAGAAAATCAATTTAGAAAGGTGTTTCCGTCACAAGTTGTGAGAGATTTATGATGGAACATTGATAGAAATATTTGTGACATAATTAAAATATGACAGTAATTGTGATAGAATTGTGACAATTATATCATAATTATGATGAAACTATTTGTGACATATTAGTGACAACAATTTGTGACATTAATGACAACATTTGTTGATGTCGAACTTACTTATTAGTGACAGATATGTGATGAAATATTTGTTACCAATGTTGTGAGAGAAAATTTGTAATATTATATGTCATTAATTGTGATCAAAGTTGAAACATCTATGTAATGACTTTGTGAGAAAAAATATTTAAAATTTTAAATTAATATCATTTTGTATAACATGTGAATGGTTTGATTTTTTAATTTCAATAAAATTTGGAAGCTCAATAAGTTCAATAATATAAATTTTCAAATAAAATTGACAAACACAAATTATTTACTAAAATAATTCTATAATTTGTCCAAACAACACTAAAATGATAGTGCATTATCACAACATTATTCTAGAGAAAATTTTAAAAAAATTACTGAGTTTTAAACGCTAGCTTCTTGAAAAAAATAACAAATCAACATGACTTCGTTCTTCTCAATTACTCCATGCTAATTGCCTCCATGATAACCTACAAAATAGTTCAAATAATAAATGTAATATAACATAATTTTAAAATAAAAATAACATAAATATGAAATTTACACTAACAAGTAACATTCATATAACATATTGTAAAAAATATTGCATTGAACAAAATAGTCCTACGAACAATACAAATACTTTCTAGTAATAAAGGAATCAATTAAGACTTTATATATAATCATAAATGTTTAGCCTCCATACAAAGAAATAAAAAATAGAACAAGAAAATCATAAATTTAACATATGATATTGACATAATTGAACATTATATTTTTCAATCAACTTAAAAGACTTTAAGTAATATTTTTTTACTTATATGTATAATATTTTTTACATTGCCTTACTTGGGAGGAGATGAAGTTTCTGAATGGCGTAAATTAGTTTCATGTCAAGTAAACTGCAACATCATGACACGAACTTGCTCTTGCATTTTCTGATCTCATGATTCGCATTTGTTCATCCGTCTCTTGTTGCATTTTTTGTTGTGTTTCTTCTCTTTCTTGTTGTAATTCTTGACGGAGTTCTTCACACACTTCTTCTCAAAATAATTGATTTGACACTAAAATCGAGAAAAAAACAAATGTTTGGAAATATTAATCAAACTCCCAAGTAGTAGACGACGACTCTAGAACAGGCCTTGGCCGAGACTACATTGAAAATGATTGCCGAAAACCATGGATTCTTCAATTCTTGGTTGATTTGCAGTGACGCGCAGTAGAAATTATTCTCTCATTTTCTGTGTGGTTAGGACTTCAAACTTCGAGATTGCATGCCTATTGAGGTTCATGGTACATCCATATGTATAGGGGTGGTGATCTGCTAGTTTGGCTGATTGTACTAACCCGGGCCGAGTTTGTTCCAACTCGAATCGGGTTCTATACAAATGTCAGTTTCGAGTATAAATCGACTCGAAATCAAATTTTAACGTCAATCCGGATTGGGTATGATGCCAGCCCGGCATGAGTTTCTCTTGAACGCAATCATATGTGCTCGTTTTGCGTATTTTTTCAATCCGATCGTTTTGCGCCTTCAAAATGATGATCTTGAGAATAAAATAAAACACAAATGGGTAGCTTTGAACTCAAAAAAATTAAGAAAATAAATAAGAAAATAGATGTATGCAATGACAAAAACTACGAAAAATAACCTATAATAATGCATGTAAAACATGTATGAAAGTACATGCATCACTCTCCTTTCTCATCAAACTTTATCTCAATTTTATCTTCTTTTATCTCTCCTCTTTAAGTCAACCCAATTTATTTGTTATTTATCTAATCTCAAGTTTTTTTTATCTCTATTATTATTTTTTGAAATAGTGCGGGGCTTTACATGGACAATGGATGAAAAACTTTTAATATCGTTTGAATATATACTCAAGTGAATAAATGAAAAAAATGATAATGTTATGAATATTAAATAAATTATGTTTCTATTATTAATGGGTTAAGCTTTTAGAAAAATTAGTTAGCACATTAAATTTAACATATAAAATTGAGATCATTTCTTTTTAAAAAGAACTATTATTTCACTTTTGGACTGAAACAAATTGGAGAAAATTAAGAGAAATCTTCTTTATCATAATGGAGAAAAAATATCTTCCCCTTCTAACCACAATAAAAATGTGATTCTTTTCTCATCTTTTTAACTTATATTATATATAGTTTTTGTAGGAAAAATATAAAAGTACATATACTTCTATATAATTGAACCCCCCCCCCCCCCCCCACCCCACACACACACAAATATATTCATCTTATATCGAGTGTATATTAACGAAAATGTCAAATATAATTTAATTTATTTATTTTAGGTATCAACTTAGATTTACGAGAGATTTTTTATGCCCGAGACTACTTACGTCTCACTAATTCAAAAGTAAGAAGATAGAGTAATAATAATTTATTTCCTAATAAAAATGATGATCCCAAAATTCGAACTCGGAGCTACCAGCACCCATTCAACATGTGACACAAGTGTTATTAATTATACTTTTGATTATACATCTCCAAAATGAAAAAGCTAGAGGTAGGTAGGAGAAAATCACAAAAAAGGGAGCATCAATTGCAATAACTCACATGAAGTTGCATTGACCCACCCCCATCGATGCCCCTCCCATTCCCCTGCAAATGCATGATCGATCAATGGAACAATCAATCAAAGAGGGAGCTAATAACTTGTCGGAGATGGCAAAGTGCAATTAGAGGCGGTGGGTGGTGGCGGTGTGCGAGGGATAAGATGAGAGAGGCGACCCTTGTGGCTGCGAGGAGCGCGCGGTTGTGAACTCAAACCTGCCTCGTGGCCGTGGACCATTGACTCCCATTGCCCTCCACGTCTCAAGCCGTCCATGGGCCCCATCTCAAGAACACTTTTTTTTCCCCTTCTTTCTCTCTCATCCTCCACCAGCCACTCAATTCCATACGCCCAGACCGAGCTCAGAATTTGCAGGGAGCCACTGAAAAATGGATAAATATATTCCAGAGTTGAATGTACCTAAAGGACCTCCAGACAATCCCGGCCATGGAACCCCGATCGGACGGATACGACGGGCACGAAAAGATTCAACCTACGTCCGTTCGTGAGTCGGTCAGTGTAGGCCACGGTATCGGAATCATATGATGGAGCTGGAGGGAATATGTCATTGCAGCGGTCAGGAAGGGATAAGCACGTAATTGCACACATTGATTTAATTGTTTTCCCTCTATTTTTCATTTAGTTGGTGGAGAAATTAAGTGATCTGTTCCTTCCATATTCTTGAGGACTGGATTCTCTTGGCTATTTTTTCTGATTTCTGATTCTTCACAGCAGCAATTAAAAAAAAAAGATCTTGTAAATAGAGGAAAAAAGGAGGAAGAGAAGCTGCAAGGACAACACAGCGAATACAACATATCTCCATTGATTCAGGTATGCCGATCCTGCCTGATCTGATCTCTAGTTTCCAAGTTGCAGGCTTCTGATCGATCAGTACATGTCACACTTGCATTTTTCACTTGCTGGATCATATCATGTCTCCAAGCTGCATGCAGTGGTCTTATATCTGTCACTGATCAGTTAGCTTAATTATGCATGGTGTTCATGTAATTATCATTGTGGTTTGCAGGATATATAGCTATTAAAAGATGTCATTAGCTGCTAAGAGTATATACGGGTCATCTACGTCCGAGTTCCATGCAGCACAGAAGGTTGCAGGTAAGAGGAGGCATCTGGTGGCGGAGGAGCTCAGCTGGGTCAGGAGAGGAGACCTTCTGATCAGCAGCTGCAGGGAGAGTGCCGCTGCTCGATTCGGCAGGAGCTCCGCCGGCCATGGAGGCCGCCGAGGTCTCAAGGTGGTCAGGGGATGCTCGGGCCGGCCTGAGCCTGCGGCCGCCGAGGGGCAGACGACGACGGCGAAGGGCCGCCGCGACTGCGCGCCGCTCCACGCAGTCTTGGCGCAGGCGCCGACGACCAGAAAGGTGAGCCCCCAATTCTGATCACTTGGTAATTCCTTTGATATATACACGTCATTAGCTGCCTATCATTTATTTTTCAGTTTTTACAGTTTTTTTTTCTGTGTTTAAACTCTAAATTAAAATATGTAGAAGATAAATTTGGAAATTACTGTTAATTATATGGCACGTGCGCGAGTCATGACAAGAAATTAGGAAATTAATTAATTAATTGGAATTAAATTGTTTCACTAGTAAAAAAAATTCTATCCTATAAGATCGGCAGTGTTATATGGTAGTGAATATTGGGCTATGAAGGGACAACATGAACGTAAAGTGAGAGTAGTCGAAATGAGAATGTTGAGATGGATGTGTGGTCATACAAGATTAGGAATGACCATATACGTGAACGAGTCGGAGTGGCTCATATTAGTGAGAAAATGGTAGAGAATCGTTTGAGATAGTTTGATAATGTTCAGAGAAGACCATTAGATGCGCCAGTAAGAAGAGTGGATCAAATAATCTGAAGTCCGATTAAAAGAGGGAGAGGAAGGTCAAGGTGGACACTTGACGAACTAATAGAGCAAGATCTATTGGTGAATAATATACCGAAAGGTTTGGTTACTAATAGAGCGGAATGACGTCGTATGATTTATGTAGCCGATCCCACGTAATGAAATAAGGCTTTGTTGTTGTTGTAAATTATTTCACTACAATGGCTTAAATGCATTGCATCTTCCCTAAATCCTTCCAAATCCAATCAAGCTAGACCTGATCCAATTTTCGAACATTCTTTTTAGTATTCTTGTACTAATCTTTTTTTCTTTAATCTTACCCTATTGATTTTCAATTTTTCTCTTTAAAAAATATTAACATTCTATGTCCCCATTTTATTGTATTTTAATTGCAATTTGGAAACGGTGGATTTTTTTTCACATGATTCGAGTAACACATAGGATTTGGTGGAGTTTGGAAAATATTTCCCTAAGGCCCAATCTACATGTGTTCGGATCTAAACCCATCAACAAGCCTTTTGAAAACTCGATAATATTCTCAATATGCTAAAATTAATGTGTTAGATCAATTTTCTTAAAAAAAGTAATATTATTTTTATAATCTTAACACTTCCTTTTACGTGTGACTTGCTGACAATTTTGGTCTAGCACAATCCACCACATGAATAACAAAAGAAGGATATATATATTTTTTAATAAGAGCTTAATGATGTTCGATAGGACCTCTATTCTGATACCATATTAAAATTGATGTGCTGATCAATTTTTCTAAAAATTTAAATCGTTAAGAAGAGCAATATCATTTTTATATTCTTAACATAGGATAGAGCACCGTTAAAGCATCATTTTTGTATTCTTAACATAGGATAGAGCAGTTACTTCCCGAGAAAAAAATAAATTAATTTCAAATTAAAAATAAAATACACCCCAATATTTTGACCCGTGGCTACCACCTCCACGCCCCTGACAAGAAGATTCCTCTGGATCCCTCCTTGATCCCTCAAGTTCGTTGAGTAGACAACAAGACCCTCATAGTCGGAGCGTACTCAAGTAGAGTTTTAGGATAATCGATCCCGTTAAGTATATTTTGTACCACAATCAAACCTAGTATATCCTTTGGTCAGGTGGATGATAATAAATTTCCAATGATGAAGTTATCATTTATAATTGATTGCGTATTTAAATAATCGAACTTCTTTTATCCCATAGTTCCATACCAAGGAGAACCTCTTTCATTCCATACTAAGGAATTCAAAGCAAGTAAGAAAGGTCGCTTGTCCGGAGAGTATGACGAGTGATTTTAGCAACCAAAAGTGTTGAAATGTTATATGTGAAAAGGTTGTCCAAATCCTTCAACTACTATCTCAGTTTATGGGCGGCAACTGCCTTCTTAGGGATCGAAGATACAACCCCACTACCCAGGGACGAACCTATGTATTGTTTTTTTTGATGTATTTTAATATTTTATTAATTTTATAATATGTATTGTCCTCCCCTCAATTTTTTTCTTGGGTTCGTCCCTGCCACTACCAATATTTTAAAAACGGACCAGCAATTGGACTGGATTCATTATTCGATCTTAGTTAAATCGGTTTAATCATATTCGACTGAATTGAATTTGATGTTCTTAAAATAATGTTATTTATATTGATTTTGAATATATATATCACAATTAATATATTGTATAATATATCATGACACTATTACTAGTAATAAATTAATATAAAACTATTATTTATTATATGCTATAATTTAAATTATCCAAAATTATATGATTAGTACATTATTATATTTTTTATTATTTATATAATATTTTTTGATGTTATATAAAATCTAATTCACTTTTAATTTTTTTCTTCTTTTATTATTTTCATTTACTCTTCTTATTGTTTTTACCCCATATTTATTCCTTTTCTGTTTTCATTTTTTCATCATTGTTCCTTTATTTTTTTTTCAAATTTATAATTTTTCTAATCACTTATTATATATATATATATATTAAAATAATACTTACTCTATTATTTTTTATTATAGAATTCTATTGATAGGCATATTAATATATTTTATTCCAAATCACTATTATCTTTTTTGTTATGTTTATTTAATCTACTTTTTGATCAACTCATAATTACATATGTTTTTAGCTGATCATCTCACATAATTTCAACATTTTCTCCCCTAATAATCTCCACTAATCATTCTTTTTCTTCAATTACCAATTTTCTTCTTATTAATTATCTTCCTATATTTATTTTCCCTTTCTATTATTGGTTTTAATCTCAGATTATTTTCTGCTTAATTATATTTTTTTTAACTTCTTTCCATTTTAAATTGTTTATTTTTTAAATGTATTAAACTAGTTCTGAGTCAGTTCGCTGATTCACAGGTTCAATCTCGTTCAACTTAATTTGGACGGATTCAATACTCAAACACGATTTTGAACTCAAATCGAACCGGACCGAGCCTCGCTTCGCGATTGAACCAGTCGGTTCGGTCCGGGTCCGGTATTGATAGCATTGTCTGCCACTATGCCCCCTCCCAAACTTGACCTCTGATCTTGAAGTGGGATTAATTTTATCTCCACATTCGATCCTCGTGAAACCCCCATTTTCTATGGGGACCTTGAACTCCATCATTTTTTTATAAAATAACTAATAGATAATTCATATTAAAATATGACTAATTAAAAACAATACAATATAATATTTTATGATACAAGACTAAAAAATACATATACAACTTGTTTTACAAAATAAAATTATTAAATTAGTATTAAAATTTTAAAAAGATCATAATAATTTTGAGGATCGAAGCTCGTGAGGCGAGGATAAGTATATCCCCGCTTCGATCTCTCAAGTCTCAAGTGACCATCTCTCACTCAGTTGCTATGGGGGGATACTGGGGCTACTTTTCATTAGGCATTGCTATATATTGTGATACTTGCAAAAAAAAAATGCAAATCCATATATCCCTTAGACTTTGTTAAATTATCAACAATATATTAATCCCTTATTTAGAATTGGTATGGCAGCAATACCTCTAAAAACCGTCCATCAAAGATTCATTAATGTCACCTATAATAATTATGATGGAGTGGTAAGCGACTCATCCTCGTTTAAATAAAATCTCTGGTTCGAGTTTTTGTGAATGTAAATTTTTTTTGTTGGGAGACTCACATGCTACTACTAGATACGTGACCAGAGACAATCATATCGGATTAATTGAGTTCGATGATGAGTCAACTTTTTAACCTATAATTAATGCGCTTAGTAGTGTCGTGCGGATTGGACAGTTGACATAACTTCTTATATACCGACGACTGACTATTGAAAAAAAAAATCATCAATGTCTAGAACTATTAATATATGATTAATTTCAAATTTCGATAATTTATTATAAAAAATGTTGATTTTCTTTTTGTTGTCATTCCAATATTGGGAAGCTACTACTCTTCAACTAATTTGAATTATCTCAGCGTTACACTTCCATCCAGGAAAAAAAATTGGCTGGAATCAACCCCTTGATTTTAATTAATTCTGGCAAACAAAGTGATAAATGATAAAAGATGATAAAAAAATAGAATTACCTTATCACACCATTTTTTTCGCCCATCATCAACTCTTATCATTGTATTTAGTTCAATCTAAACACACTCAAAATTAATTTATCGATTCAATTATTCATCGATAATTCCGAGGAAAAAAATTGAAATGAAACCTTTTGATCAACTTCTTTCTTACTCAAGGAATGCATCACTTTTGTGTGAATGTGATTGTCCCCCGTTCAGATAGGACTCATGAAGATCATATTGTTTCGTAGACTTGATATTATTAATTAATTTAATCGAATAATTAATGTGGGCAGTAATAAGAGTAGATCAAATAATTTGGAGTAGATCAAATAATCAGAGAAGACCATTAGATGCGCTAGTAAAAAGAGTAGATCAAATAATCTGGAGTCCGATTAAAAGAGGGAAAGGGAGGTCAAGGCGGACACTTGGTGAACTAATAGAACAAGATCTATTGGTGAATAATATACCGAAAGGTTTGGTTACTAATAGATCGGAATGACGTCGTATAATCCATGTAGCCGATCCCATCTAGTGGGATAAGGCTTTGTTGTTGTTGTTATAATTAATGTGGGCAGGTAGTGAGGGTAGGATAAGAGATTATAACAATAGACTTATGTTTAAGTTCGAAACGGTTCGAGCACAAAATAGTTGAATTGACATTGCCGAAAGTTGAATCGAGATAAAGGACAATTAGACCAAATCCAATACCTGACTCACCATCCAGCCTTTTGGATCATGATTTCATTGGAAATAATTGATGCCTTTAATTGCTCTGTTGCTTTTTTTTTTCCTCACACTATTTTAAGATATAATAACGCCAATTAAGTTCCTTTTCCGATGATATCTTAGATGAAATTATTCGCCAAAACACTTCGGTCCAATTGAATCCAAGGTTAGACATTATAATAGGCATATCAGAATTCTAAGCTTAATCTCTCTTTTTTTTTTTTTGTTTCATTGTTATCTTTTAGGATGACGACGTCAACAACAAAAAAAATACAAACACACGCAACATTATCAATTTGGATTTTACACGTGTAAATTCATTTACACGTTGGATTAAAATTTGATGTGCATTTTTATTTTAAAAAAATTAAAATAATTTTAGTTGTTTGATGTCACGATGACATCATCAAACAATTTAAATAAAAATTTACACCTTGATATATCCCTTATATTTATTCCACAGTGAAAATTCACTATCCATTCATCAGTGAATTAAGAAAAGCCTTGACTTTTAAGAAAATAAACTATTAATCATTAGGTAATAGAAATTAGAGAGTTGTTTATGATTAGCATTCAGGGGTGTAAGAAAAAACCTACAAATCGAAAAAATCGATCCAAAAAATCCATAAATTCGAACTCTAATTAAAAATTAAGTTGATTTTTTAGAATAATAAACTAGAACTCCTAAACAAAAAAATCGGAAGAAATTGACCCAAATTAAATATATCTTATAAATATTATAATTAAAATATTATCTCAACTTTTAAATAATATTTCATTTATATTTTATTATAATATTTATTAGATTATTGTTGATTATAGTTAAATTCGAATATCATCAAGTTATTAATCTATTTTAATAAAATTTGTATAAAATTGACTATAATATTTTAAATTATAATGTGATAGTTAATTTCTTTATGAACTTAGAGTTAAATATTAATCTTTTAGAATATAATTTGCGATGTATTTAATGTATATTAATTTTTTTAAAAAAAATATTATTTTAAGTAAGTTTCTGACCGAAAAAATTGAGACCCCATAGATTATTTTTTTTTCTTCGTAAATTTTTTTTAGGACGCTTTAAAAAATCATCTAAAATTTAAAGATCAATTTTTTTTACGTGAAAATAACAATCCGAACCATTTTCACCCCTGATTAACGTAATACTCATACTTCAAAATTAGATGGGAATGGGGTAACTTTTTGTTGCGACTAATTTAGTGAATCATTTGGACCCGTGACTTGTAAGAGTATCTCTTTTTTTTCTTCACATACGAGATGACACATCAGCTATGGATAAGTCAGGATCAGGTCCTGCCGTAGAAGAAAGATACGCTACATCTCGTCGCCGTGTTAGGTCCATCACGAAAATTATCAAGTCAATTAATTAATAAGCTAATTAAGCTAAGAGCTTAAATCAATAACTAATAATTCCAAAGTTAAATCTTAAAGAGGAGTAAACTTTTAAAATATCTAAGAGAAAAATCATTGTCCAGCCACCACTCACTTGTCCATGTTAATAATTGTCCATGTTAATAATGTCTTTAATCTCAACTTAATTATAATCCTATGTGAGCCTCCTAAATAATTAAACGTTTCAGCAGATATCTCTAGAAGATTTTAAAATTTTTGTTTCCTATTTTGTATTGAAGTTCCTTATATAAATTTCATGACGATTAATTTATTTCGTGTCCTTATAATCATCATTATAATTGTCGTCGTTCGAAAACGTAGTCCGATTTTAAATGAATCTCGTAAATCTCTATGTTCTTCTATGCTCGTGCGAACATTCTACCAAATGTTGTGGGACTCAAACTTAAACTATAACTCTGGAAGCATGACACTCGAACATGCAACATGCATTCTTGCCTCAACAAATGACATGGAATCTTTGATGATAAAATCGTGATTCTGTAAGTACTATAAAAAAAAAATTAACTTGTCCATTCCACTTAAACAATTCCCAAGTCCTAACAAGAACACACACACAAATCTTATGCAAAAACCTGACCTTTGGCCATGATGCAAACATTGGTGCCTGCACAACACGTCCATCCAACACACAAGGACAAAAGGAGCATGCTCAACAAAACAGCCCTCCCCCAGCTCAATCAGCCGTTGGAACTCCGCCGTTAGTATTCGTTCATACTCCTCTTTTCTACCTCCTTAAATCAGCTGATTCCTGGGGCCTAAAAACAGGTAAAAGAAAATGAGGAGAGAGAGAGAGAGGGAAAGATGCATAGAACTGTCCAGAGGAGCAAATTGCACAACTAGGTACGATGACCCCAGTGGATATGGATGGATTCAAGAAATATCATCCATCTCCTTTAATTGCCATGCAACCATTCCGCAGATAGATATCTCTACTTTTTCTTGCAAGCAAGATCAGTATCTATGCACATAGGAAGTCTGCCTGTGCAGTAGCTCCCCTACGTATACATACATGCCCTTGTGAATTGAATCCTGGGAATCCGCTGATGCAGACAGAGAGAGCTTTGCATCACCAGAAGCTCTCCAAAATATCTCCAAATTTAAAACCTGCAAAGAAATTTTATATTATGTATGGATATGTGTATATCTACATGTGTATTGATCTGGACCCCATGAACTGACTAAAGCAATGAATCTGCTGTGCCTGCCACAGCTCTGTCTGAAGCAGCACAGGCGAATTTGCAACTTGTATCAGGCCTTGGCCAATCAAAACTACAGAGCAGAGAATTGGATCATCTCCAGTCCACCTCTTGACTCAAGCTCAAGAGCTTCGAGTGTTGATCAAAATCATCCATTTCTTTCCTGATTTTCTTCTTCCATTTTGATACAGCAAATTGTCATGGGCTACGATCAGTGCTTATGTCACTCTGATGGCAATGCAGGATTAAGTAATGGGTCAAGTGGTTAATATACTCTGATCATGAGTCCATGATCATTTTTATATTCCTGCAATGTGCCCGAGAAATGGCGAGATTCCATTACCTGACGATACAAGAGTTCATGCCGGACGAGGTGCTAATTATTCGGCACTAATTAAGCATCAAATGCTAAGCTGATTAATCTTTTCTTTTAAAATCCAGAATGAGTCATATCATTCTTTGCCTAAACAGGAAATTAATGAGGCGTAATTAATGTGTCCGAAGGTATAATTAGGAGTCAGTAATTAAATTAAGAAAAACGTCTTAACAGCTGCATCCCATCCATTTAAACTTAGTTAAAACCCTCTACAATTACTCCTAACAAATCCACCTAAGCCGGATTACCAGGTTCAGCACCTTGTTTTGCTTGCCGGAGGCCCCACGTTGCGCGGGGAGCAGCGACGACGTGGGACCCGCCGGTCTATGTGGCGCGATGTGGCCTCGCGACCACTGTCCCGTGTTGTCCTGCTCCCACGTCCACGTGTGTGGTCGCCCCCCTCGTTGTCCGTATGCATCTGTTCAAAAGTTTTAACTCACCAAAGTCTCGATATTTAAGATTAGGAACCTTAAACATATCTTAGGCAACTCGTAATTACACGAGTCAAATACTGTGATCGGGTACACCTCCCTTCTCTCTCCTCTCTCTCTCTCTCGTGCTTATCTGGGACAACGCAGTCTACTAAGCTGCTATAAATAGACACGCCGAGGAGGGCGTCTCCGCTCATCTGAAACAGAGCTGCGTTTTGAGCGCTACTTTGCACTACAAATTTACTGCGTTTTTTAGCGTTCGTTTTCTGGTTGGTATTCTGATCGTGGTCACTAATGGCTCCTGCTCATGATCTGCGCGCGAAGAGGGTGTACACCTTCGGCAAGGGGAGGAGCGAAGGCAACAAGAGCATGAAAGCGCTGGTAAGTTGTGAAGTCATTTCGTCCGATCCTTCGTTACTATAATGTTCTTAATCTGCTGTCCGAGATGTTGATGTGATCAAATGTGACGCGTGCATTCAGTTGGGCGGGAAGGGCGCGAACCTGGCGGAGATGGCGAGCATCGGGCTGTCGGTGCCGCCGGGGTTCACGGTGTCGACGGAGGCGTGCCAGGAGTACCAGGAGAACGGGTACAAGCTCCCGCCGGGACTCTGGGAGGAGATCATGGAGGGCCTCGGGAATGTGGAGGAGTTCATGGGCGCCCGGCTCGGCGACCCCTCCCGCCCTCTCCTCCTCTCCGTCCGCTCCGGTGCAGCAGTAAGTTCTCTGACACGTATATGTTTCTGTCATGCATATTGCGATCACCAGAAGAAGCCTCTCTCTCTCTCTCTCTCTCGTCTTTTGTGATTTTGTTGTGGTGTAATTTCATGCAAAATATCTGTTGATGGAACAGGTGTCGATGCCGGGGATGATGGACACGGTGCTGAACCTGGGGCTGAACGACGAGGTGGTGGCCGGGCTGGCGACGAAGAGCGGCGAGCGCTTCGCCTACGACTCGTTCCGGCGGTTCTTGGACATGTTCGGAAACGTGGTAAGGAATTCGTCGCACCAACTGGATTTTGATTCAAACCTTTTACGTTCTTCTCCTACATCGCCATTCTTATTTTGTCTCTTTCGTTTCATCAATATCCACTACACACACACACATATATATATATATATATATATATATATATATATACGTGGAGTGCCTTTGCTTTGCGAGCTGCTCATTAATTATGGTATCATTGTTGCTAATTGCGGTCGTGCATGGCATGGATGGAATGTTGAATCGTTTATTTATTTTAAAATTATTAAATAACTAATAATAAGATTGCTAAGCTAATTTGGGTGTCTTGGGACGAGGGGGGCCCTTATGTTTTCAGTGCCAAGAGAATCGCTAAAAAATGGAGAATGTGCAACTTGTCAACTGCCATCTCAGGCCCCATTTCCCAACTATTTAATTAATACGTCATTTCTTTAGTGTGTGTATATATATATCTAATCATTTTTATTTATTTTTAAATTTATATAGAGTAATTAATTAGTAATTACTAATTAGTTTAAGTAGAGTGATGCACGAAAGAGGTCGGGGGTTAACGAGTTTAGTTGGGACTCGTGCGAGATTACATGTCAGTACGCCATGCAATTTACACGTGTCGCGACTCCTCTTTTAAGTGGTACTGTTCCACCCACAATGAATTGTGTGTAGAACTCGTAAATAGATAGATAGATAGATGGCGAAGTGGCCCCCCTTCCTTTTGTCCACTTCGTCGCACTAGAAGACAAACCCACACGCCCGCACCACACCGACTCGGATGGCTCCACTCGCCTCGTCCACATAAAAGAACAAATTATTTTAAATTAAATTGTCATGTATATCCAAAAGAAACGTTACGTGTGTGCAGAAAATAAAAGCAAGCCAGACGACGAGAAAAAAAAAGAAATAGTTGTAACCAATAGAGTTGGTTGACGCAATAAAACAACTTCTACCTAAACAAAATGTTTTTTCCTCTCACATAAAGAGCTGAATTAATAAATAATGCCATATTCAAACTCGAAAAGTATAAATCATGTAATTGCATTACGAAATAATAAATATAAAGATATAAAGATTTAACAATCTAATCTTATAGAGTCATGTAAAAAATAATGTCTAGTCAAAATAATAATAATAATAATAATAATAATATGTGACAGAGTACATTTTGATAGGATTTTAAATCAAATTGTTGCTCAATTACAAAATGGTTTATAAGGAAATATTTCGTGTGACTTCCTTATCTTGTTTCCTTAATGTTATTTTTCTACTGTACAAGAATAAAATAATATTAAGATATATAAAACAAGAAAAATAAATTAAACTGTGGGATGTCCTTGACAACCCATAAAGACTAAAATACGATGAAAATTTAATTAAAAAGCATTATGTGGTAATCATGCATTTAAGATTATTAATAAATATTCGGGCCGTCTTGTAAAGTATATGCATTTTTAAACATGACATTTCATCTAAAAGATTATGAAAAAAAATGAAGTACTTTTTTATTCAATATTATTTTTCTTTAAAAATATTTTAAAAATACATATTAATTTAAATGCAAGCATAGTTCAGAATATGGTCATTTTTTCTATCCAAAAATTAGTTTTTAATTAATTAAAATTAGCGGCGCTAAGATATTGGTGTTCTTTAATGGCATTAAGGTGATGGACATCCCCCATGCCCTGTTTGAGGAGAAGTTGGAAGCTCTCAAGGCGTCCAAAGGCGTCAGGGAGGACACAGACCTCACCGCAAGCGACCTCCAAGAACTCGTCGCCCTCTACAAGCAGGTCTACGTCGAAGCCAAAGGAGAGCAGTTCCCTTCAGGTACCATAGAAACCCTTCCTTTTCTTAATCTCTCAGCATTCGAGTGTCGGGTGTCGTAAGTGCACGTCAATGGCGTCTGAACTCGGGAGGTGTTGTGTGCGTTGGCTGCAGACCCGAAGCAGCAGCTGAGCCTGGCCGTGCTGGCCGTGTTCAACTCATGGGACAGTCCCCGGGCGAAGAAGTACCGGAGCATTAACAAGATCACGGGCCTCAAGGGGACCGCGGTGAACGTGCAATGCATGGTGTTCGGCAACATGGGCGCCACCTCCGGCACCGGGGTCCTCTTCACCAGGAACCCCAGCACCGGCGAGAAGAAGCTCTACGGGGAGTTCCTCATCAACGCTCAGGTACTGCTTGCCTTGTTCAATGCTGGTGCTCCACGTCTTCTTAATCATCTTCCGCAGCATGAATTCGATACGGCACCGTTTTGTTTCCCACGCACTTTTGGTATTCGATTGCGGTAAATTCTATGGTTTACAGATAAGCTTAAGCTTCATCCACGACTTCTAAGTCGATGAATTGATGAACACGTGACTGCAATAATGAACATTGCAGTTTGATGCATATGCCCAACACGTTTATGATGGTTTTCCTCTAACAAGGAAATATTAGAAGAACGTGCTTAATATTCTATTCAGGGTTTCTAGGGGTTATTGAACCTCTTTGATGTATGGTTGCATATAAAATAGTAGTGACATGATTAATATGCTTTAGGTGCAAGTTGGGTTCAGGCCGATAGATCTTCCCCAGATATGTTCCCATTTTTTTGTTTGTCAATATGACAATATTCTTAACCACCGTTTGAATGCTGAACGTGCAGGGAGAAGATGTTGTTGCAGGAATCAGAACTCCTCAGGATCTGGATACAATGAAGCAATGCATGCCAGAGGCCTACACAGAGCTTGTTGAGAATTGTAACATCCTGGAAAGGCACTACAAAGAGATGATGGTTAGATGTCATTGCCGATACCTTTGTGAACATAGAATGTTTCAATTTCCTAAATATCCTGTATTTGCCATATCATTATGTCCTATTTCAAATCTAAAGTTAATATCCTATTTCTTTTTGGTATCCAGACCTACTAATATGTGTCCTGTGGGGAAGTGAACTAGTTAAAATGTCATTTCCCCCTACAATATGAGTAGTTTCTTTGAATGGATGAAATTCAATTGGTGTGCTGTTTTTTCTTCAATGCAGGACATTGAATTCACTGTTCAGGAAAACAGACTTTGGATGCTGCAATGCAGGACAGGGAAACGTACTGGTAAAGGTGCTGTGAAGATTGCTGTTGACATGGTCAATGAAGGCCTTGTTGACATTCGTACAGCTATTAAGATGGTAGAACCAGGACATCTTGATCAACTTCTTCATCCACAGGTATATGCTTAAGTGAATGATGCAATATGACATGGCATTCTGATTTATTTGTGCAGCATGTAATTTCATAGCATGCTACCTCTATAACTTTTCTTTTTTGTATCATACATGTACATTACTCTATATTGTGTATATACACACACACAGCACACATGGACATGACAAATATTTCTAGTCATCCTTTACCCCTCAAAAAGTACTAATATAAAACATGTATCATAGCATAGAATATTGGCACAGAAATTTTGATGAGCTTGTGTCTTGTTAAATAAGGTTGTTCTCTGATTTTCTTTTCCCCCTCTTACATTTAGTTTGAAGATCCACGTGCCTACAAAGATAAAGTACTTGCAACTGGTTTGCCTGCATCACCAGGAGCTGCAGTAGGTCAGGTTGTCTTTACTGCTGATGAGGCCGAGGCATGGCATGCTCAAGGCAAGGCTGTTATTTTGGTGAGTTTTTTTTTCATGTGTTACGTCTTTCAGATTTTTCTTCTATATTAATGCATACACACTAATATGAATCAGCAATATTATGATATTCTGTCAACCTCAAAAACTCTTATTTTATAAACCAAGATGAATTAGAATTCTTCTTGATCGAGTTTACATAACTAGATATCAGTATGTCAATATTTATGCCAACATAATTATTTCCTTGTGCACAATCTGCAAGCGTCAGTTATCCATTTTGTCACTTGTAAATCAGGCCATATGTTGATTATTTCGAACGTTGAATAGAGACAATTCATCTTTGCCCTTTTTTGTACATATACAGGTAAGGACAGAGACTAGCCCTGAGGATGTTGGTGGCATGCATGCAGCTCAGGGAATTCTCACAGCAAGAGGTGGCATGACCTCTCATGCAGCTGTTGTAGCTCGTGGGTGGGGAAAATGCTGTGTTGCTGGGTGTTCAGATATACGTGTGAATGACACAGAAAAGGTGATCGACTGTCTCAGAATTTCATGTCGTGAATATGTGCTAATACATAGCTGATGAAAGATGATAAACATATTTCAAAAATATATCTCACATGCTGGAACTTTTAGAGTGATGGATTATGGACCTTGTGTCTTATCATCATGCGCATAGGTTTCACATCATCTTTGTAGTTCATCAGAAGTGACGACTGAACATACTACAACATTGCTCTTGAGAGATTGTATATGCAATTGAAAAATCAGAACTATATGTCTCAATAAAAACAAGTTTGACTTTGTACTCTTTTTTTTTTAGGTGGTTATTGTCGGAGACAAGAAGTTACATGAAGGTGAATGGATATCACTGAATGGATCAACTGGAGAAGTAGTTATGGGAAAGCAACCACTTGCTCCACCAGCCCTTAGTGGTGACTTGGGAACTTTCATGTCCTGGGTTGATGAAATAAGGCAACTTAAGGTCCGTGCTAATCCAATAATCTCCACGAGATATTTGTCTCAAAAGAAATTTAAGAAAAAAGTATTAGATAATATAAGGATAACATTGTTACTTATGATTTTATATAATGGACTTCCTTAAGCATATTCATGTTCTCTTTGCCTACTAAGCTTTCTTCAACATAATTTCTTACCATCGAACTAGGAAGTTCGAGAATGGCATGGTCTATATTGATAAGCTGATGTATATTCCATGCCTTTGCCATATTGGATTAAACTGTTTTTGAGAGAGTGACATATTTGAATGAGAGCTCCTTGCCTTAATCTTAACAGGTCATGGCGAATGCTGATACACCCAATGATGCGCTGACCGCAAGAAACAATGGTGCGCAAGGGATTGGGCTGTGTAGAACAGAGCACATGGTTAGTTTAGTACCATAACTCATCTCTATCTTCTCACTCGAATAACTTTGGAGTTTGATCTCAAATTTTGTGTAAAGATTACACCTAGAATGCATAGAAATCCAGATAGTTCTGGTGCTTCATATGCATTTCATGCACTTTCTGAATTATTTGCTTTTGTTTTGTAGATAGGCATACACCAGGATGAATCTAAGAGATAGTAGAACATATACTTTTATTGGACTATGGAACTTGCTGAATTTGTGAAGATATCTTGTAACTCTTATCTGTCTTGGGTTTGTCAGTTCTTTGCATCAGATGAAAGGATTAAAGCTGTTAGGCAGATGATCATGGCAACAACTATTGAGCAAAGGCAACGGGCATTAAACCTTTTATTGCCTTATCAGAGATCGGATTTTGAAGGAATTTTCCGTGCTATGGATGGTATAACTTTGATTCCCTAAATCTCTAGAAATTATTGATGATCCAGATTTGATACATAGTTCTTCATCTTCTATCATTTAATCCCTTCACATGCATATGTTCATAAATGTCTAAATATAGATCTGCTCACCTTCCATGAGATATAACTTATGAAAATCTCTCGACCTTCAGGACTTCCAGTCACCATCCGTCTATTGGATCCTCCACTTCATGAGTTCCTGCCAGAGGGTAATATAGAGGATATTCTTAGTCAACTTGCTTCAGATACTGGCTCAACTCAGGAAGAAATCTTCACGAGGGTAGAGAAGCTTTCCGAAGTGAATCCCATGCTTGGTTTCCGTGGATGCAGGTTAGATTTAATGTTTATGAAATAAGAAAAACTTGTGCAAATAAATACAACAGGTTGAATAAATATAATCTCGTTGCTACCTCATTTCTGTTTCTTTCGTACTCCTTGTCATCTGATAATCCCCTAATCAGAACTTTGATAGATTAATTTACTGTTAATTATGTGCAAAAGAGGTTTAGCTGTTGTGTGAGATGCTAATGAATATACTCTTGTCTTAGGCTCGGTATCTCCTACCCAGAATTGACTGAAATGCAAGCACGTGCCATCTTTGAAGCTGCAATCTCCATGAGTAATCAGGGTGTCACGGTTATTCCAGAGATAATGGTACCTCTAATTGGAACACCTCAGGTATAACATCTTTCTATATCCCCCAACCATGGAGAGATCTGTTTTTACCTTTCTGACCCTGTACTTTCATGCAAGGAATTGGAGCACCAAGTGGGTCTGATAAGGAACATTGCTCAGAAAGTCTTCTCTGAGATGCGTACCTCAATAACCTATAAAGTTGGGACAATGATTGAAGTTCCTAGGGCCGCTCTCATTGCAGATGAGGTAAACAACTAAACATGAACATAGCTTTATACATTTTCAGGATCTTTAGACTCTTGCATGTCTAGTCTCATATGACCAACAAAATATGGGACCTTATCTTGATTGTTGTTCTTTTGCAGATTGCAGAACAGGCAGAATTCTTCTCCTTTGGGACAAATGATCTCACGCAGATGTCATTTGGTTACAGTAGGGATGATGTTGGCAAGTTCCTGCCAGTGTACTTATCCAAGGGCATTCTCCAAAGTGACCCATTTGAGGTATGGTGGGATGATACAATGGATTGCAGTTTACTTATTTTTTCCCTTTTTTTTAATGCCATATGTATGACTTCGAATATTTATCATATGACAAGTGAAATAATAAAATATCGATCTCTGAAGTTCTTCATTTGGATGGTAGGTTCTTGACCAGAAGGGTGTGGGTCAGCTGATTACGATTGCTGTAGAAAGGGGCCGCAGGGCTAGACCTGATCTGAAGGTAAGATCATTGTGGTTGGTACTTATACAACAACAACAACAAAGTTTTATCCCACTAGGTGGGGTCGGCTATATAGATCATACGACGTCATTCCGCTCTATTAGTAACCAAATCTTTCGATATATTATTCACCAACAGATCTTGCTCTATTAGTTCGCCTTGGTCTCCCTCTCCCTTTTTTAATCGGACTTCAGATTATTTGATCAATTCTTTTTATTGGCGCATCTAATGATCTTTTTTTAATATGATCAAGCCATCTCAAATGATTCTCTATCATTTTCTCACTAATATGAGCCACTCCGATTCGTTCACGTATATGGTCATTCCTAATCTTATTTAATCTTGTATGATCACACATCCATCTCAACATCCTCATTTCGACTATTTTCACTTTACGTTCATGTTGTCCTTTCATAGTTCAACATTCACTACCATATAATATGATTGGTACTTATATTTGTGTTTAATTTGAATGATGTTGAGAACTCATGAGACCATGCTTTTTGTGTTACGAACAGGTGGGCATATGTGGAGAACATGGTGGAGAGCCCTCTTCTGTTGCGTTCTTTGCCGAGGCTGGACTGGACTACGTCTCGTGTTCCCCGTTCAGGTTCTAACCCCATCATGCTCTCTTCCATCCGGAAAAAAAAAAAGAAGAAATGAACTTTAGTTGCACAACTAATTAGTATTTTTCAGTTTGTGGAGTGTTCTTTTTCTTGTTGGCTCGCTGCCTTTCTACCGTGAGGAAAATTGGCTTGCTCATTGTGACATCCTTGAAATGATCAGACGGGTTTAGTTTACCCATGTTAAAATGAACTGGTATTAACATATGTTAGCTGCTCAATTCGCAGGGTGCCAATCGCGAGACTTGCTGCAGCCCAAGTTGTGGCATGAGGGGGGAGAGAGAGAGAAGCTGCCGCAGCATCTGCAAGAGGCATGAGACCCGACTTTTAGTTCTGGAGAAACCTGGAAATCAGAATGTATATAAATGCGACGTTTTTCGCGCCATGACTGGTTGTCCTCTGAATTGTCTCTCGAATAAGTTGTGCTATGAACTCATCCCCAGTGTTGGTTGTAATGCCATCATGAATGATGTTGCAGTAGTTTTCCCTCTCTTGTCCATGGATGGATATAATAAAAGTGGAAGGTTATTCACCATGTTCTTCCTGTGTTTCCATTGATTGCAAAAATAAATAAATAAATAAATAATCCCCTATCAACGAGCTAGTTGTACCTCAAACGCTTGACAAAATTGGAACGGTGGGAATTGTTATTATTGTTACTTTTACAAGAATAGGAAGAAGAATTAGATATGAAGAAGTTAAATACACAGAAACAAGAACATTATCTGAAGTTGCATCACATTTTCCATGCTTCTCAGCATCAACCACATTTGGCCATTCGTTTTGCATGCCCAACTTTTCGACTTTTGTGCTTCTAAAATGTTTCACAAAAATGCGGTCGATCGACATCGATCGATGACTTCACCAAGTGATGGACGTATCATGAGTATGAAGTTGATGCAACAACCATCTAACTGCATACGTACAGACTCCCATAAGTTGGCAAAGCATTAATGACAACAACCGGACGAGTAGAATAAAATGCCACATGCCAAACATAACGTCATCACATAAAATGTAATATATATACGTGTAAACTTAGCATACACAGTCATTTGAGAAAGAAAGGTGGGCGGATTTGCAATTAGATTTTGGACTCAATTGATCAACTAAACTTATGGTCATTATTTTTTAGGATGTACCAACTGATATCATACCTTGATTAACATATCTCATATGCTAGATCGCATTTTTTTTTAGCCAGTCCATATTTGCGAAGCAACGTGGTCCAACCTGCACGCGACACTGAACGCATTGGCCGTAGGATAAAGATCGGTCTATCAACTAAACTAATCCGATAGAGATAAAGAACCGTGTGAGCCGCACAGTTTTCCTCCGGGTCGGCCCGACCCGGCACGTTTGGCCCGGGCACGACCGGTTGGGCTTGCCCAAGCCGGGCTGGGCTGCCCAGCATGAAGTTGGACAGGCCTAGCACGGGCCCCACGAGCAGGACAAAAATATGCGAGTATGTGACCCATTTTTTATTATTTTTTAAAAATTTATTTTTATTTTCCTAATTTAAAAAAATGCATACAAAAAATGGACCCGGCCCAATTGACCCGGCCGGATCGGGCTGGGTCACACAAAAGTGCCTATCGGCACGACCCGGCACACGGCCACAATTTCAAGCTAACCGAAGGCACGGTCAAACTTAATTTGACTAGCTCGGGCACATTCCGGCACGGTTCGAAATTCCATCTCTATATTCCGGTAAAATCATTCTGGGTCATGCACCTAACAATATATGAAACTTTCAACAAAAATTTTCTGCATTCACAAGAAATCAAACTCGAGACCTTACTTAAGCGAAAAGAGTCCCTTATTACTCCATCCCAACTCGGTATTAAAATTCTTGAAGGAAGTCTTTTGTAACATCGGCATATTTTTCTCAATTGAAAATTAAAAAGGAAAAAGAGAGGAAAAAGAGAAATGGAATTTTTTTTTGAAAGAAAATCGAGGAGGTGCACGATTGTGGCTAAACTAAGAAAAAATTGACTCATGTTCACTCTTCGTTGAGTTGCTGTTTGAGGACTACAAATGAACATCGAGAATATTTGAATTCATGACACGTATTTATCAATTAAAAAAAACTTCAGTCGCTAAGAAAGAACAATATCTTAACAATATTATCGAGGAGACAAATTTATCTATACAAGTTTGAAAAATGTTCATGCAGGGTGCGAGAAGAAAGGTAAGGCTTGAAGTTTTGGAGAGAGAGAGAAAGACGAACGTGAGATTCTCGCCCAAAAAACAGGTATTCTGCTGGTGGATCAACTCTGCCATAACGCCACATGTTATAAGGTTATGCTATGTATAAGATAAAAGAAGAGTCCTCGACAAGGTTGAAATGGAGTGGTATAGATTAAGTATAGATCTAGAATTCGAATTTTTATAAATATAAAAAGAAATTTTAGAAATTATTAGATCGATGATGAGCCGATCTTTCAACCCATGATCAATAAGCTCAATAAAGTCGCAACAATTAATACTACTTTCCAAATACTGATAGTTGAGTACCGAAAAAATGTCCTTGCCCAAGAGATGATCCACCATCAATCCTTCTATGTAATAACGTCAAATAATTTTTCACGTCTCGAGCCAGTAAAGAATTCACACAAGGAAAATACACCTTGTACGTCTGCTTGGTTAATTAGTTTTATCCTTGTAACACTTCTTACAATCTAATAATTAATATTGATTTTTCCTTAATTTATTAATATTCTTAATAATCATAGCCCATAGTAATGAGATTCAATCAAGTGCATCATATGTTTATAATTATTATATTTTTTGTAAAAAAAAAGAAGAATCTAAATTTTATTATATTCTTGTTGTCTCTAACTCCTCTAATTTTTCTCTCTATCTCTATCTCTCTTCCCCCCCCCCCCCCCCCCCCCCCGCACTGTTATCATTATTATTATGTTATCTCTTATCTATTCCCCTATCTTTCTATCTATTAACATCTCAATTTATGTTTCTTATAAACTCTTCCTTTAATGTCACCACTTTCTCGTTTTCTTTAATGTCTCCATTTTCTTTCTTATCTAATCTCGTAACACTCTTTCCTCTTTAATCCTTCTCTCTCTCTCTCCCCCCTCCGAATCGCATCCTTCTCTCTTGTCTTGTGCCTCCTTCTCCACATTCTCTCACTTCTCATCTCATAATTTCTCCAGCCAAACATATTTAGCAATCCACCCTGTAAAAGAGAGCACAAAACGTGCCTACGTCTTGCCTGCACTGAAACAGTACGAAATCTAAATGCATGTCCCTGCATTCACCGTGAAGCAAATGCAAACACAGGTCGATGCATCACCTGAATTATACCTAATAGTATCTTTATATATATATATATATATATTTCCAATTCTCTAAGCAATTGCCGCACTGGTTTCGGCTCACGTACCTACATACTTGCAAGCAAACCTCTCTCTCTCTCTCTCTCTCCGTATCTATAAATAGATCTGCCCGCAGAAGCCCCATTGGAGAAAACAAACCAAGAACAAGAACACATAACTTGAAGTAGAAACCATGGCGAAGGGGAAGAAGCTTAACCCTGCTTCCAGCTCCTCCTCAGGGAAGACTACGGTGTCTGCCGGAGAAAGGGCCTTCCAAGGGGTGGCGGACCTCATTAAGCTCCTGCCCAGCGGCACCGTCTTCGTGTTCCAGTTCCTGAGCCCCCTGCTGACCAACTCCGGCAACTGCGCCGTCTTCAATGAGGTCCTCACCGGCGTCCTGATCGCCGCCTGCGGCTTCTCCTGCTGCTTCTCCTCCTTCACGGACAGCTACCTGGACGCCGACGGCAAGGTCTACTACGGCGTCGCGACGGCCAAGGGGATGTGGCTCTTCTCCGGCCCGGACTCGTCGTCGCCCACGGACCTGTCCAAGTACAGGCTGAGGGTCGGGGACTTCGCCCACGCGGCCCTGTCGCTGTTGGTCTTCGCGGTGATCGCGCTGTCGGACAGCAACACCGCGTCGTGCTTCTACGCGCCGTTCGCGTCGCAGCAGAAGACGCTGCTCACGGTGCTGCCGTCGGTGGTCGGCTTCTTGGCCAGCGCCGTCTTCATGGTCTTCCCCAACAAGAGGCACGGGATCGGATACGCTCCGACGCCGGCGTCGTCCTCTGATAACTCCGAGTGACCCGCGTATTGCACTACATATCTATTGATTTGGATTTTTGGAGGCGCGCGCGTTGTTATTATATTATGATGATTTAATGCAATAAAACGGCCGCCAACTGCAAGGACAAGATCCAGAGTTGGATACTCAACGAAATCTATTGTGTTTGCCTTACTTGTATCTTTTTTCCAAATTTTCAGAATAATGATAATTATATAAAGAAAAACGGATAAAAGAGTAATAACGTTTATCTTTACTAGATATATAATTTTATATCTATTTATTTTTTTCTAATACAATAGTAAATATATTTCCACTTTACTTTCACTACAAGAAAAACGCTGATAATCAGCTCAAAAATCGTCGGTAACACAATTATCGACGGTTTTTCAGACGGAATCAATCCGTCGAAAAAACGCTCGTCGCAAATCCATTTGTGACGGTTAAAAAAAATCGTCGGTAATTGCGATGGTTTGGACCGTCGGCACATTCTCAGTGATTCCAGCCGTCGAAGCTTTCCGACGGTTATAACCGTCGGAAAAGTCCGGCGGTTCCAACCGTCAAAAATTTTCGACGATCGCAACTGTCGAAACTTTTGACGGTCGTTGCAACCGTCGATCTTTCGGCGGTCGAAACCGTCGCAAAGAATTTTTTAGCCCGGGGCCGGATCCGGATCCGAACGCCTGCGGCCGATCTGGCCGCGGGCCGCAGGCGGCGAGATACGGCCGAATCCGGCCGCGCATGGCTGGATCCTGCCGCCTGTGGCCGAACGGCTGGATCTGGCCGCCAGCGACCCGATGCGGCCGATCCGATCGTCGGGCGGCTGAATCTGGGCATTAGGCGGCCGATCCGGCCGCCCGCGGCCGGAGAGAAAGAGAGAGAGACGTCGGCGAAGAGAGAGACGCCGGTGGGAGAGGATCTCCGGCAATCGACGCTTGACGTCTGGCTAGAGGCTCGCTGGTCGGGAGAGGGAGAGAGAGAGGAGAGGAGGAATTATAATAGTGGTATTATATATATAAGGGGAAAAGATGAGAGAAAGCGGAAAAAAAGTGGGATAACAAAATTTTAATTACCGACGGCTCCGGCCGTCGGAAATGTGAATATTAATTATTTTTAAAGTTACCGGCGATTGTTATCGTCGAAACAATATTTAGTTATATATAATATTTATTTTTTATCAAACCGTTATTACCAATGGTTTGAACCGTCGGTAACTATTACTAATGATCGAAACCATCGGTAATTACGACGGTTTGGACCGTCGCTAGTTATATTAATAAAATACACTTCATATGATATTATTATATATTTACCGACGGTTACGACCGTCGGAAATTGCGACGGATTTTGCGACGGATGGATATCCGTCGGAAATATCGACGTTCCTAATCGTCAAAAAATTTAATAATAATATAATAAATTACATAATTTATTTTTTTATTTTCGACGATCGTAACCGTTGGTAAATCCGTCGCAAATTGCGACGGATGGATAACCATCGAAAATATCGACGTTCCTAACCGTCGAAGAATAAAATAATAATATAACAAATTACATAATCTATTATTTCCATTTCCGACGATTGTAACCGACGGAAAATTCGTCGGAAATGGAACCGTCACAAAATCCGTCGCAAATTGCGACGGATTACAAACCGTCGAAAATTGCCCGTCGAAAAATGGTAATTTTCTTGTAGTGTTTTTTTTCCAAATTATATTACTTATTGTAGTGTTTTTTTTCAATTTTACTTATTGACCAGCAGTGTTATATGGTAGTGAATGTTGGGCTATGAAGGGACAACATGAACGTAAAGTGGGGGTAGCCGAAATGAGGATGTTGAAATGAATGTGTGGTCATACAAGATTAGATAAAATTAGGAATGACAATATACGTGAACGAGTCGGAGTGGCTCCTATTAGTGAGAAAATGATAGAGAATCGTTTGAGATGGTTTGGTCATGTTCAGAGAAGACCATTAGATGCGCCAGTAAGAAGAGTAGATCAAATAATCTGAAGTCCGATTAAAAGAGGGAGAGGGAGGCCAAGGCGGACACTTGGCGAACTAATAGAGCAAGATCTATTGGTGAATAATATACCGAAAGGTTTGGTTACTAATAGAGCGGAATGGCGTCGTATGATCCATGTAGCCGACCCCACCTAGTGGGATAAGGCTTTGTTGTTGTTGTTGTTGTTGTATATTACTTATTGAAGAATAAATTTAAGTGTGCCTTTATCAAATTGAGTTAATGTTCCATATAACAATAATGAGGAATAAATCTATCTCATTGACCTAATAGATTATAAGGAATTAAAATTAATTAGAAATAAAAGTGACGTAAAGAAGGTTCGAGTTCGATAAAAAAAAAGTTACAAATCAGATCATCAAAAAATAAATCCCAACTAGATTCAGAATATACCCATAAACTTTTGATTGCTAAGGATTAGAAGAAAAGTAATGGCAATATTACATGAAGCATCTTTTCACACCCCACAAAAAAAATCATGAGAAATAATATATCAATTAAACTTGCACCACAGAAATATTAAGACGAGACGTGTCCATACTTCGTAAACCTCGGCAAAAAAAAGGAGAAAATTATGGTCACGATCTATTTCTAAAATAAAATGCAAGTCCGTAGGTGAAATTGTTAGAATCCAAAACATTGCAATCACGCTTGCTACTGAACACTAATTAAGCTTCTCTTACGTCTCTTTATCTTATAATCAAATACTTGTATGTATAGACAGTCGGAGAATGATACGACCTACTTCTTTATTTTTAATCTTTAATTTCTTTACATTGCGTTTATAGACCTTCTTATATATATCGAAAAAAAAATACTTGTATGTATACATAATATAAGAAATGTGTAATACAATTATCAGAACTATACGTAATTTTAGTTTAAAAGATCAAGATTATGAAATTCTAGGTGTTACATGTGCGCATCACGGAAGTCATTCCATATAACAAAAAGATATAATCATACATAGTTTACATTGGTTGGTATACGTATGTTTGCAAATAAGCATATGACCAAATTAAAGAAATGATAAGACAAACCAAAATAAATTCAAATCTCGGAAATCACCGGGCGAAATTGGTTGAGAAATACAATCCAATTATTTTGAGAATATAATTAAACAGTATGGATAATAAGAATAAGTTGATCAAACTTTTGTCTTTTCTGAAATCATTTTGAAAATTGAAATACAATTGTATTATCTCACAAATCAAATATTCCATCGAAAATTATATTCCATAAAAAATGGAAGAATAATGGTATTCTCCTTGTTTTGACCTTTTAATCATTTTTTATTTTTTTATAATTTAACCATGTGTTATTATACCATTATTATTATAATAATAAATGTCAAGTATTTAAAATAAAATATTTTAATCATAAAAATATTATATATTTAAAATTTATTTCTTTTAAATCAAATATAGAAAAGAATAAGAATATAAGAAGCACCGTTCGAAAATCCTTCCGACAGAATTATTTGGTAACAATTTTATTTTTTTTATCGCAAAATCCTTCTAAGATTAACGATATATAGTCCGAAATCACTCGTCCGAAAATATTAATTTTCTTGTAGTGGCAAATTAAATAAAACGTATTTGTGGGATCCCATGCAACGCGTGAAGCATGAAAACGCCAACGGGATGCCTCTCTTATATCTATCGTGGAATTTAAGTCAGTATAGTTGTTGGATATGACAGCCAAAGAAGCCACTATCTTTTTTTTCTTTAGATTTATTATTATCTAATACTGATTAATATAATATTCTAATTATTAATCTAATATTTCAATGAGAATAAAAACATAAGTTCTAAGTACTAGAGTTGAATTTTAAAGCATTCTCTAGATGATAGTAGTCTCATATTCGAATTTTAGAACCATTGTCTAGACTAAAAATTCATAAAAAAAAACATAAGTTGTAACTAAATTGATAAAGATTGTTGAAACTTGTGCCCTTCCCAAAATTTAATCAGCACTTCTTAGTGCTTTTAGGAAAATGCCAATCTATGAAGTTCATTAAAAACTTACGTAGACTATACAAAATGCCGTATAATCGTTAGTAATTATAGTTGAAAAGGTCGACCATGTCCGTATAATCGAAGGCTTGTTTTTAATTCTTTTGGATTTATTTTATGTAAAGTACTTTATTGGAAAGTAACAAGTTAAGTTTGTAGGAATTTTTTATTATTCTGAACAAGTTTCTTAGAGTATTTCAAATCAAAATCCTGTAAAGTTAATTCTTGCAAGCTTGAGTAATTAAATTTTTAATAATGTCTTAAATTTAAACATAGTTATAAATAGTCCCTTATAGTCAAGGGCTTAGGACGACAACATCCCCGTCCTTTAGGGGGGCCCGCTGTCCGGATAACAAGCCTAGGGGAGGGATTTAAGATTTTTGTTTCTTATTTTATATTGAAATTCCCTATATAAACTCCATGACGATTAAAATTATTTTGTATCCTTATAATCATCATTATTCTATAACAAAGAGTCGTCGTTCGAAGATGTAACACGATTTATAGTGAACCTCATAAATCTCGTATGTTCTTTTATGTTTGTGCGATCTTTCTCTCTTACACTATAAATGTAAAAAAATTACTCAAAATGCAAATTTATGACAATGAAACAAAAGCATAATATAATAAGTAAAAAAGACCAAATTCCCTACAAATAATGCAGGCCACAATACCTAACGTTCTAGTTCGGCTCATAATTCTGGGCACAAACGAACCATGTTAAAATGTTCATTTGCAGCCCATGTAAACAACTAGAGTTGTCCTAAAAGATAAATAACCAAAACAAAAAGGTAAAAGAACCATTTACAATTGCTCGAACTCAGTGATACTTCCAGCGCAATCGCTCCATGCCCTGACTTAATCATCGTCACCACCACCCCCACCCTCATCAGCGTCCATGCCGTCGGCGGCGGCATCATCCTCGCCGACAGCCACATTTTCCATCTTCAGCATCTCCTCGTGCATAGCATTTATAGCTTGTGCTTTCTTGAATTCCCTCTTTTGTTGCGCAAGGTCCACTGCCAGGGTTTGCAAGTTAGTTTCCTTGAAGAAGTCAGCGTACGGCTTCGTCACCTGCATCAAAAGAAATTTAGAGAGACATGGTCTTGATTGCCACAGAGATCCAAGTAACAATTGGAGAAGCAGACCTTGGAGTAGCAGTTTCTATCTTTTGCACTTTGTATGAGGTTACCCCAATGAGTATCCTGCATCAAAGTCGATGCAGACCCGACTACCTAAAGGCATATGACAGAATTACCAACTTCTTTTCGGTAAATAATGCGAAAGAAAGAAGAAACCACAAGCGAAGGGCATCTCTTGAATGATAAAACTTACTAGTACGGAGGATCTTGCTCTAGTGATCCCAACATTCATTCTCCGGAAATCAGCAACAAAACCAATTCCTTTATCAGTATTTGCTCGAACGCAAGAAAATATGGCAATTTCTTTTTCTCGACCCTAACAAGGAAATAGTATCAGATATTGCAAAAGAAAAGATGAAAGTTCTCATACAAAAAATATTCAAAATATGATGTGTCACCTGGAAACCATCAACAGTATTTATATCTACTATTTGATCAGATTGTTCGCCAAAAGTAGCACGGAAATTTTCACGTAAAAGCTTCACTTGATAGCTATATGGGGAGATTACTGCTACTTGTGGGCTGGCTTTCAGTTCAGGATAAAAGCTCGCCAACTTGTGATACATCAGGACTATGAACTCAATCTCCATTTCATTTACCCACGAACCATGTGCCGATTGAACTTCAGCTCCATCATCTACATCAAAGAAATAGAATGGTCCAAAGCACCGGTGGGCATGCCATGGACGTACTTTCTTGACTACCTCTCCATCTTCTAAAGAGCCTCCATAAAATTCATTTGAAGGGAATATACTGATCTGTATCAATATGGAGGCATAAAAAACAGATTACAAAATTTAAGCAAAAATGTATGTGAAAAACAATATGATGGTCTGACCTCCGGATGCATTCGATACTGAGTTTTAAGCATTTGAACAGGAAATCCAGCATCCTGAAATCTCTTGAACAAACTTGTACCGTATCTACCAAACAAAACACAGGAATGATTGCCAAATTGCAACTCAAAATTGCCACAAACTTGATATTTAATTAGGCATGCTAGGTACGTCCAGGTGCTGGTAGCTTCTGGTCAAATTATGTCGCTAGACATAATAGTATAAAAAATAAAGCTTTGGTTAATTTGAATTGTCAGTCTTTTCAAGGAACTTGCTTGTTATGTTTCTGTTATTAATTTTCAATTTTCTAGATTATTTAGGATTCCATTGTACAAATATACAAATAAGCCAAAGCTTCTTCATTATGAATTGTTCCATTCCAGGTTATCATCTGAATATTTTCCATGCATGGATTCACATTCTTCCAGGTGAATAATGAGTTTGTCAAGCTTTTGCGGTCTTCTGAATCATCAACTTTGTGATGATGATCTACTTGTTCTACATCAATTCGTATCAAGAGTCGCCCTAACATCATAATTTTATATTCTCGAATTTGCATGGAAACTAACTCCGCCTATATTTTATAGCCGGTCCCAAGCCCGGATAAAGGAGGAGGGTTGTGTTAGGCCCCGACAGCCAACATAAAATCATGTCGAATCTTATGAACATGGATCAACGAATATGAGCGGAATGGCGTCGTATGATCCATGTAGCCGACCCCACCTAGTGGGATAAGGCTTTGTTGTTGTTGTTGTTGTTGAATTTGCATGGAAACTCTCCTCAAAAAAAATGCACAGAAACCCACAAGAGTAAAATTGTTTACTTTTTCAACCCCCACCCCCCACACGTCAAGTTAATAGACTTTGGTTCTCGCCTAGGTACGCATTTACTTAGGTCTATTAAATAACAAGCACATAATAACAGTAACCGAGGGTCAAAGACAAATAATTACCCAAATCTCTCAGCAGTAGTAGAAATCACAGTCGCTGGCAACTGAACGGGATCTCCAACCTAAATTTAAATCATTTAACTTCAATCACTATAGCATAAACATGAGTTATTTATTTTTATTTATGTTGAACAAAGCAAGAAATGTTCAAGACAACTCAAACAGGATTTGTCAATAGAAAATATGTCCTTGTATGCATGCAAAGGGAAAATGAAAGAAGCAATATATGATCATATGATCTCGTCTATAAAATAATAATTTTACAAAGGCAACAACAGAGAAAGAAGATGGAAGACAACAATCTGGAAATAAGAAAATGAAGAAAAAAACCCTCTCTCTCTCTCACAACAATCTGGAAATAAGAAAATGAAGAAAAAAATCCTCTCTCTCTCTCTCTCTCTCTCTCTCTCTCTCTCTCCCTCCCTCCCTCCCTCCCTCCCTCCCTCCCTCCCTCCCCCTCCCCCTCCCCCTCCCTCTCTCCCTCTCTCTCACAAGCAATATATGATCATATGATCTCGACTATAAACAACAGAGAAAGAAGATGGAAGACAACAATCCGGAAATAAGAAAATGAAGAAAAAAACCCTCTCTCTCTCTCTCACAACAATCTGGAAATAAGAAAATGAAGAAAAAAACCCTCCCTCCCTCCCTCCCTCTCTCTCTCTCTCTCTCTCTCTCTCTCTCTCTCTCTCTCTCTCTCTCTCTCTCTCTCTCTCTCTCTCTCTCTCTCTCTCTCTCTCTCTCTCTCTCTCTCTCTCTCTCAACAATCTGGAAATAAGAAAATAAAGAAAAAAACCCTCTCTCTCCCTCTCTCCTCTCTCCTCTCTCTCTCTCTCTCTCTCTCTCTCTATATATATATATATATATATATATAATCGTTTTCCAACTATAATCGAAAGTTTTTAGCAGTGAATTAGTACATGGTCCTAATGACAAGTTCCTATATGGGTTAAATTTTGACATTCTACAAAAGATTAAGTAGCCTGAAAAGTAGAGTGGCCAAGTATTTGGTCCAGTTCTCCTGGGTGTCTAAAAGCATTAAGTAAAAGTTGATGGAAGGTGATGGATACACTGATGTTTAAAGTTCCATTGGCCCATAGTTTGTTGATTCTTCGTTGACAAAACTACCATAGAAGCCATATTGGCATTTCCATATCAAAATACACTGCGTATTAGAATAACAGAATGTATAGAAGAAAACAGTCATGACTTTGTTTTCGGAGGAGTGTTATCTTGAAACTCTTGGATGAACTGAAAGCAAATAACTGTCATACAAATATCAGAATTGTACCAGCAGTGTCGTAATTGTTGAGAATGTCTAGGATGATAATAATAGCAATCTTCCTAAAGCGTTTCCTTGTAGACTTAATCTGTTATGGTTCTCCATACATGTAATGATTGCATGATTGTGCTTAATACTATAAGTATGTGTTTGTATTTATTCAGATCCACAAACTGAGGCCATCAGATATGTTTAAGAAGTGAAATGTGAACACATAACATTATAAGAGAAGAATTTTTATAACATGAATTGTAGATATATATAGAGAAGAATACAAGAAAAACTTGTCTGCATCCATGTGCAAGAGGAATCAGTGTTGCTGGCTCTACCTGAAGAAAGAGTATTAATCATATGTCAGTATAAGCTACAGTGAAGAAATCACATCGTACTGGGAGCACGCAAAAGAGGGAATTAAATCCCTTGAAAATAAAGAAGAAAAAACTAAATGGCAAGGAATTCAACCAAACATCTCCAGCTTGAGTGGTCAAGGACCTCGATTCTCATTTTAGATATCAAGGGTTTAAGACCGAAAGGTGTCTGGATCTCTGTTATTTTTATAATCTTTTATCCCAGTTCATCTAATACTATGTCCAAACTTCCCTTCTCACACCAAACAAGAGGGAAATAAATTCATGCATCAATACTTCAAAAAAAAGTCATACATCAATCGAAAACATCAGCTTTGTGGTATAAGGAAAGGAAAAATTATCTACATGACAAATAGTAAACCATTTTCTGTTTCAATTGTAATGCACTTCTCAAATGATTTGCATCACTTGCAACTATTGGGTTCAGGCTAGAGATTGCTCTTTATTAGTTTTCTGTCAATTGTAAATTATTAATTATTTGTCAGAACTGAATGTTTATCTATCTTGGCATAATGAGAGCCACCAACTCAATCTCAATCAATTCAAGCTAATATGAATAGGCAGTCATTTATTACCTAGCATGTGGTCATACAGGAAATTATCAACAAGTCCTTATTTCCTAGAATAACAAGTTCTGATATAGGATAGAAAATTAGTTAGGATTATTAGGGGTTTCAGTAAGTTTGAACTTTTAATTTTCTGTTATTATTTTTTTGTCTTCTCTTGCTTTCAACTTGTGAAATGACTTCAATATGTTGGCTCTTAGGATATTAATCTAATCTCAACAAATGGCAAAACTATAACAAAGGGCGAGACATAGAATACAGAACTAAAGGTGAAAAAAAATTACTTACAGCTTGTGCAGCTTCATCAATTATGACGACATCAAATGAGCGGTTCATTTTACTAAAATTAGCTGATCCGCTGAAACTAAGGGTAGAGAATACCTGCAAGTTTGACAATGAGAAGAAGAAAGAATGAATCATGTTCCCTTAGAAAAAGAATAAACCAGCTCCCTGCCATTCCTTCAACAGAGAAGACATACAATAGCAGCTTCATCAAGTATTGAGGAACGAATGCGATCCCGATCACCGGAACCTCCAGAACCAGATTTTGCAGCACTAGATGTGCGGTCCACACTGGCAAGCTTCTGCTTTACCTGAGAAAATGAAATGCCATGAATCGCTGAACAATTGAAATTCTTTCTTGCAACAGAAAATCTGAACTATGTGTGACAAACCATGTAGTCCATGGATACTGCTTGTACTGAATGATGTGGCTTAAGCCCAATCCGAACAATTTTGGGATGATAAACGTGACCATTTTCATCATGAATTCCTGAAGAAACAAAATCACTTATGATTTTAGGGGGAAAAACCCATAACTTGTAAAACCATAAATCAAGCAGCGAACAAATTCATTAATAGGCAAAAAACTGACTTCAGATTCAGAGGTCCAATCATGTGAAAAGGATCTCTCAATTTGTCATCCACTCTTAAGTTTTTTCTTTTTATGGTTCATGTACACCTTTGTGATGTTATATATACACACATAAATGACTAGCTTTTCCTGATCATCCTTTTGCCCCCGCGATAAAATATATTTTTTCCAACCAAAGATCAAAGAAGCAATTAAACACCTTGTTCAACTGAATATATGCATTGTAATTTCATAAATAAACAACTTAGAGACGATTTGGAAGTTAGGCTAGGGGAGGATATAATTCCTCAAGTGACAAAGTTTAAATATTTAGGATCAATTGTAAGACAAGATGGGGAGATTGATGACGATGTTAATCATAGAATTCAAGCTGGTTGGTGTAAGTGGAGGAAAGCCACTGGAGTTCTTTGTGATAGAAAAATACCCAATAAAGTTAAAGGAAAATTCTATCGTACTGTTATAAGACCGACAGTGTTATATGGTAGTGAATGCTGGGTCATGAAGGGACAACATGAACGTAAAATGGGGGTAGCCGAAATGAGGATGTTGAGATGGATGTGTGGTCATACAAGATTAGATAAGATTAGGAATGACCATATACGTGAACGAGTCGGAGTGGCTCCTATTAGTGAGAAAATGGTAGAGAATCGTTTGAGATGGTTTGGTCATGTTCAGAGAAGACCATTAGATGCGCCAGTAAGAATAGTAGATCAAATAATCTGGAGTCCAATTAAAAGAGGGAGAGGGAGGCCAAAGCGGACACTTGGTGAACTAATAGAGCAAGATCTATTGGTGAATAATATACCGAAAGGTTTGGTTACTAATAGAGCGGAATGGCGTCGTATGATCCATGTAGCCGACCCCACCTAGTGGGATAAGGCTTTGTTGTTGTTGTTGTTGTTCAACTGAAAGATCAGCACCATCTAACTGATGAATTTAACAAATGACAGTTGCGTTCACAGAACTTCATTAACTGAGACAATGAACCGCTCACCCCAAGTTCACGTCTACAGCAAAATAAACACCTTAACACGGGTCTCAGCTCTGTTTTCCACTGAAAAAAAAAGCATATATTTCTTGTCCTCCCTTGCATCGAGAGTATGTACACATGATTTGCTTTATCTTGGCTCTAAGAACAAATCATATAGCATTGACCAAAAAGAAAGAACTATTTTTTTTTAAACGAGAAAGAACGACTAGCAAGAAGGTAGTCATCCAAGAGTTGCATTAATAATAGTAAGGATTACAATAAGTTTGATAGAGAGACCAAAAAACCACTGTAGCAGATGGCCAAGAAATCAAAATGACAACATCACACTACACACTACACCAGACCAAAAAATGACTTCACAACTCCATGCACCAGCAACTACCATCCCAAATGCCAACATCACACTACACCAAACCAAAAAATGATTTCACAACTCCACGCATCAGCAACCGCCATCCCACGTTGCTCACACAGGAGAGGACAAAGCGCAACCAGCAACGAACTCATAACCAGATTTTCCCCCGACTATTGGGGGCGCACGGCTGATGACCAATTGGATTGCGGACATGCTTTCGCCTGACACCACAGGCCTGAGCCACCAAGCCAACGATGTCCAGGTCGCGCAGCAGAATGGAATCAGATTCAGCAACCAACACAGAGTCACCAACCCCATCTGTGGCACAAAGATTCTCAGCCGATGCCACATGTCCTATCACGCCCGTCCACAACACTGCCGAGACATCCGTGAGGCTAGGAGCAAGATCTGCAGACAGATTTTCCCCAACATTGGAATGTTGATCCACCCCATATGCCACAAAGCCAGAGTTGTTCTTCTTGCAGAGTCTACGCACTGACGCCGTAGCCATCCCACGGGTGCGGGCCCCTGCCCACCGCCGTCCTCCGACCCACACTGCCCCTAGAGTGCAAAAGAAAGTGCTGGACTGGCGCTAAACAACAGACGTCGCCGAGGAGGCCGGCAGATGTGACTGAAGCCCACAGGGTTCGCCACCTCCCGATCCACCGTGCCTGTCGCTGCCGGAGATAGAGACCGGGCCATTCTGGGTGCCCATGAACCCAGCTCGCAGGACCTCGTACTTGGTTCCCTACTGACCCCACACGCCTATGCCACGGCATCCCAGTTATGTGGCGTCACACCTCCACCCGCAGCGTGCACATAGGGGCTGCTATATGCAACCATAACACGTGAGTCCTGTTTATGTTCTTCGTCGACCACTTCCAACTGTTCATCGCTCTGAAGGACCAGAGGTGCCTCAGATTCGGCCTCTCCAGCATTCGAGAGTTGGGTCACAGAACTAACATTCCCCTGGCAGAGACAGCCATGGAGGGGGAAGGGAAGTAGGCGGGTCATCAATGCCAGTAAGCATGTCACATGACCCAAGAAGCACAACCGCATGCGCACGGGAATCAGCAGCAGACAGCTGTGCGACCACATCTCGCACACCGCAGGTTATGGGGGGTGGTGCAGAATCCCCACCGAGATTGTGCTGCTGATGCACCGGTGCCCTGTCGCCGTTACTTTTTGCATGGCTGCGTATCCCTATGGGAGACAGAGAAGCATGTTGCTAGTTGCCAATGCAGCCGCTTCATCTCCAGCTTGACACGTGTTAGGGGAATGAAATTGAATCTGGCTAGCAGAGGCGCACTTATCTTCCGTAGACGCTTCACTCCTGCTGGAACCGTCACAGCATCATTTTCAGCAGATAGGTGTGGACGCGGGACATTGCTCGCCACCTCAACAGCTCGGCAGGAGGCCTGCCGCGTGGCGTCGGTTGGGCAGGGTAAATCATTAGTTCCAGCAAAAGAGTAGTCAGCCAGAGGCCTCGGGCGCCGCTCCCAAGTAGAAAGCGCAGGCAGCGCAGGCGGTCGCGTGCCGCCGCCGGCAACTATCTCATACCAACGATACAGGTCCTCCATGGAAGAAATAGATATTTGATGTGTGAAGTCGTTCTGTGCACAGGAGCGCCACTGAAGGGATACTGTGATGAGGCAGAACAGCAACCCGAGCACGGAGATCCAATTGCTGGCACCAAAACACCACAAATGGTTGCAAAAGGTTGGATGATGGCCGACAACACCTCAGGGTAATGCAAATGCAGGGGACCCCAGTAAGGATGATGGGTACCCCATCAGCATCGCCAGTTTTCGAACCCCCAATTATCGGCGACCACACTGACCAACAGACGCTCGCTTCGCCAACCATTGTCGGTTGAGCAAGCAGTCGATCACGCAGTTCCGGCACATCCAGCCAGAGGAGGATGCTCTGCTCAGAAAGCACAGATGGGGAGAGACGAAGGGGGGCTCGAAGCAGCTGCTCAATCGCCTCCTGAATCCTCACCAGAGGCACCCCAGGGGAGGAAAGACTCCCCATGAGACAATGGGGCAGAAATTCTCATGTGGCGGATGCAGCTGGCCCCCAAGGTTCAGTGACAGTGGCCAACACAGGAGCGATTTCACTGCTACCCAAATTTGAGGGCCCACGACCCAGGGCGGACCCTCGTCCCTGCTGCTGGAGAGGGCGAGAAGGGCAGGCGGCGTGCCGGTGGCCCAAACCACGACAGAGGAGGCATCGCATGACAGGTGCGCTGAAGGTGCCCGCGCCCACGACAGCAAAAGCAGACCGCATCCCGCAGGCCAGACGGCCGATCCTCCCTCCCTGCAGAACGCGTGGACCACCCATCGCGGGCAACCACGGTACGAACGCGAGGCATGCCACGCTGCAACCAGAGCCCAGAGGTGGGAGTGGAAAAAGGAAGAACGAGAAGAAAGGCACCAGAGGGAGATGTTTGTGGCGCCGCCGGAAGGGGTTGCCGGAGACGGGGTTGGCTTGGTTCCCTCAGAACTTCAGAGAAGGGGGACTATCCTCCATCTGCTATAGCTATTAACCTTTTTAATGTGCATGAATACCTTCATGGAGAAAGAGATGAGGTAATTTTCACGAACTCCTCACAGCTTTACTGCTTCCCAAAATATTGCCACTAATTTTGTCCTCAATCAATTTACCTGAGGCACTTGCACATGTTTCCAGATTTTAATAAATATGGTTGTCTCACCACTACCCCTAGTTATCATTTTGTCTGACGAAACAAAATTGTCCCTCAACTCAATTTTGTGCGAACTTTATTCTTTCAAATGTTATTGTAAGACATCAGGTGACCAACTGACGTGGTAAATGTAATCTGACATGGGATATGCTAATTGTACATTCGTATCATTTTATAACTTTAAAAATATATATATCCAAGATTGCCTCTCAAAAAACAATTATCTGAAAATTCCGCCATCAAAACACTTTATATGGGTTTTCTCTGCTAATCGCACGCCTTTATCTCCAATGCATGGGTACGCCAACAGCAAGGAGTACCCATACCAGGTAGACATCCAGTATGTGTACCATACAATATGCACTCAGTACGCATGGACCCACATTAGAATACTATTTTTTCAAATTTTATAAACCTTTTGGGTACAGTGTGATATGTTTCTGTTTGCAGGTTTGGGCCTTTTGACAAAATACAAAACAAAAAAAGTTAACAACACAACCAAAGTGAAGCAGACTAAATGTTTGCCCTACATTAACAGCACACTGGAGAAAAAAATGACAAAAGGAACAGGAATCACATCAGAGAAAGAAAGAAAACTAAGGAAAAGAAGAAAGATAACCAGGTGAAACACAGGAGAAGAAAGAAATAAATCTAAGGAAAAGGAGGAGAATGAGAAACACAGAATTTATGATTTAAAACATACTCGTACCTATGCAACACAGAAATTATGATTTAAAACAAAATAAAAAGACGAAAAAACAGTGGTAAACTATGTATCCATTGTTTAATTTTTTCTTATCTCAACTATATTTTTTAGAAATTTTCAATTGTTTTCCAGAAAGGTAAATATAATTAGACAAAAGAAATAAAAGTTAACAAAAAAGGTGACAATGGGGTAAAATTGAAAGATTGGAATAGTTCAAGGTGAATATTTTTATAGTTTATGGAAAATTAACTCATAGTTTAGCGATGCAAAGCGAGAAATAACCTTTTTATATTTCTCACCAATTTTTTTAATAAATAAACTTACACAGCATGTCGACTCGACATGCCAAGTCAATAGGTTGTCTAAAGTCCGCGTGCTTCAGGTGCCTGCAGGAGGGGTACGTCACGCAGCTCTGCATGGCGCCCATGAGGTGCTTCCACCGTGTGTCATTGCTCGGGAAAATCTGTATGCAGTGTTGAGTAGTAATTCAAGACCTGAGGCGTCAGCTGAGAAACAACGTGCCACAGCTGGACAAGGTCTGGCTGCAAATTCTTGCAAATGTGTAGCAACCCAGGACCTGAGGCAGCTGAGGATCATTGTGCCACAGCTTGACAAAATAAGGATGCAGATCGTCCACCATCTCCCAGAATTGTCATGGGAGACGAGGCAGTTGCTGTTGGGCCCTTGTTGGCACATGTGGCTTCTAGTTCAGGACTGGGGTCCACTCATCTGGGACTCAAGCAGAGGATGAGGATTGGCCATAATCCTGCAGCAGAGACAGAGCAGGCTACATACACGTCAGATGTGGCTGGAGACTCCGCTGCAGTTGCTGATTCTGAACCCATCCTAGAACGTGACTTGGACATCGTTGCTTTGGTGGCCCAGGCTTGTGGCGTCAGGCAAAAGCGTGTCCGCAACCCAACCATTTCAAATGCCGTGTGCCATCCAACTGCAGAAGGCAGCCTTGGGGTCCACAACCTTTAAAGGATAACAGTGTCCTCAGGAATTAGGTGTTTCGTATTATGGGATGGCAGGTGTGGCTCTTTGTTTAGTATTATGGGTGGCTAACAGTGTGTGGAATAATGTCGGATATAGAGCAATTTGATGTTGTCATTTTGGTTTTCATGGCCCTGTGTTTCTGTTGGCCCTTTATTCAAACTTTTTGTAACCCCTACCATGAAACCTTTGGATGACTACTATCTTGTTAGTTGTCCTTTCTCGTTTAAAAAAAACGTACATTACAAAATGACCTGTGGAACAATTTTGTTAGAAAAAAGAAGTTATTGGCCAACTTTGGTAAACTGTTCTGCTCAAAAAAAAAACTTTGGTAAACTGTAAATTACATAGTATGGTGAAAATTACTCAGGACAAATTCTGACTGTCATCTTTCTTTATTCGAAATGGAGATTAGAACTGATAGCTGAATTACAATTTCAGCATTAATGGTTGGAATAGAGGTTACACATCCTGCGATGCAGCTCTTAGTTTTAGTCAACCTAGCGCTTTCAAAACCGAGGATAGTTGTGCTTCTTTGAAAAAATAATATTTATCAGCATCGCTGCAGTTTACCGCACAAATCATTATCTGACTTGTAAGGTAGCCAAAGTTTAATGAGTACAAGAACTTACACATGATATAGATAACCAAACAACAACAAAGCCTTATCCCACTAGGTGGGGTCGGCTACATGGATCATACGACGCCATTCCGCATTCGTTGATCCATGTTCATGCGATATAGGTAACCAAAAAATTACAAAAATAAAGATTAAGAACCAAGAACAATAGCACAAACAGGGAAAAAAGGGGTGTGATACCTAAAAATCAGGAGCATATCAATGTATTTTTTTCCTTTTAAGGGAAAGGTCAATGTTTTTTTTTTGGAGAAGGTCAATGCTTTTTTGAGGGCAAAGAGCATATCAATGTTAACAAAATAAACTAGAACAGAAGGCTGTAGTGAATGTTAAGAATATAAAATAAATGATGTTGCTCTTCCTAAAAGTTAGGAAAATTGGTTAGTACATCAAATTTAATATGGTATCAGAGCCAGAGGTCAAAGGTTCCCTCGTTAAGCTCTTTATTAAAAAGTAATTTCCTCCCTTTGTTGTCCACGTGTTGGGTTTGGGCTAGACCAAAAAGTTGTCAGCAATCACGCGTGAGGGGGAGTGTTAAGAATATAAAATAAATGATGTTGCTCTTCCTAAAGGCTTAAACTTTTAGCAAAATTGGTTAGCACATCATATTTAACAGTGGAAAATAAATCCATGACCAAGGTTACTTGAAGATATAAACAAGGAGTCTCCAAATGGAACAAGAAAATGTTGAGTGAAAATCAAGGTAACTTATATAAGAAAAAACTACTGAATGTACGCTGGATAGGAAAAATAAAAGATTCTAACCTGAATGTAGAACTCGTAACACTATCTCATCAAGTGCCGAATTTGAGGGAGCACAAACTAGGACGTGTACCCGGTATTTACGGTTTGAATTGAGAACTTCAGGTTTCTATGAAAACGAGTATGCATTGAGACAAAGCTTTAATATTATCATATGAAAATAAAATAAAAAACATTGAAGTTTACCAATTCATTTCCAGTAGGGTAAAAACCATCATCACCATCTTTAGGCATAGCTGAATCTCTCTCTCTAGGATTTATACCAGTTAACCATGGACATGCTTTAAGCCAGTGAGCATACCTGCGAGCAATAAAAGAAAATGGAGTGAATTTAAACACCTAACATGCTGAAAAGAATAGGCAGACCTGATTTCTAACAGTCTAGACTAAAAGAAAAAAAAGGACCATTATTTTCCCCTTATCATCAGGACTACCAAATAAATAAAGACAAAATTGCATAAGATAACAAAGCTTTCCTCAGACATTGCAAAGTTTATGAGGCAAAATTCTCAGTAGGACAGTAATGAAGTCAAAATGGCATTGCCGGGCCTAAGCTCATATGAGAAAAGGCTGTTTTTGAGAGACGGGTGAGAAAGAGTGATGATTTTTGGAAAAAAAAAGATTGATGATTGTGTTAGGAAGCTGAGAATTGATGTAAAATCTTTTAAGTTCCTTTTTAGAAAAAAAAAAGAAAACAATAATGATGAGATGTTGGCTAGGCATCCATTTGTATTAATCTGTGGACAAATATACAAGTGTGTAGATCAGAAAAGAAAAAGAAAACATTATAAACCAGGAAACAATAATCTTAAAAACTTTCCACAACTATAATGCCAAAAAGGGGTCTACAATGTTCTCTACATAATCTCTTTCGCCCTCAAAAAAACATCCATCGGACCAGACAAAGCATCAACTCAGATGTGCAGAATTGGAACAAGGAACATTAAACTCTAGAGGTTTTAAAAACATGTAGAACTATTGGATGACTACCATCTTGCTAGTCGTCCTTTCCCGTTTCATATATATATATATATATATATATATATATATATATATATATATATTGGTTAAGAAGATTTACATCTTGTTTGGATTAGGCAAAGGGGGAGGAGAAAAAAGTCCCCTCAACTCCCTTGTTTGGATACAAATTTAACGGAAGGGAAGGAGAAACAGATCCCTCCATGCCTATTAAAATCAACACTTTTGTTTCCCGAAATAGTTCCAGTTTTCCCCTCCATTATCTTCCACTCCTTTTACTTCTTTTAATTTTCCTTCCATTTCTTTCCGCTTACACAAACATACTCTCCTGAACACATTAATACAGGATAAAATGAAGCAGCGCCTATGATAAATGACATATACCTTAGACAAATGATTGAAGAGAATGAAGAACTGTAGAAGATATCACAAATATTATTAAAACAAATTGAATGCATTGAAGGAGGGTATTGTGACCCTGAAATTCTCAGATAAAAAAGTTTCAAAAGAAATCTCAGATAAAAAGTTTTCTTTTGTGTCAGTAACTAGACCAGCTATTATTTATTAGAATGAATACTAAAAAATAATTTAAGAAAACAATACTCTCGAAATCACTTTAGCACAATTGAGAACAAGTAAAATGTCCGAGATCACTGGGAAAGAAAATTAAAAAATGAGTACATTTTGGTGTGCTTATTTACTAGTGAATTGATGACGACAGTCGACAGATGTTTCTTTAGAAAAGTTGAAAATCCTAAGCTGGTTACAGAAGAGAAAACGTCAATCCAAAAAAGTTCAGTAAAACAAGTAGAAGTTGGTATATGGTATGTGGGGACAACTTATATTATGAACCTTGACAAGGCTCACTTGAAGGAAAAGCTTCCTATGACCGATCCCTGAAAATATTTTTAAAAAGTGAATATATATTGGTTCGCCTGTAGTTGAAAATAAAATACTAGTGAATTGATGAAAAGAGTAGAGCAGATGTTTGATGAGAAATGTTGAAAAACCTAAGCCGAAAGCATAAGAAAAAAGTCGATCCAAAAAAGCTCAGTAAAATTGTAAAAATGGTATGTGGTATCTGGGAACAACTTATAATATAAACCTTCTGAAGGCTCATTGGAAGGACAAACTTCGTATAAGCGACTTTTCAGGAGCATCAGCTTCTTGTTAATATTTGTTATAAGTTGATAAATAATAAAAATTTTCTTTTGAGAAGGAGCTTTAGTATCATACTTATCCTCAATTCGGAGTTCTGTTGCACACCTCGAAGCAGACAATTCTCCTCTGCAAGGACATAACAGAAGTATATGATTTGGAAATATATATGGAAAATCACCATTATTAATCTAACTAACAATTAAAGATACAAAGTCAAGGAAGATGTACTTTATGTTTTAAATGTATGAACTAAAAAATGAAAGAGTAGTTACTTAGATTGCACCCTTGCAGGAGCTGAATGCAAAACGGCACTTAGAAGTCCAAGAATTGTCTGTGTCTTTCCTGTTCCTGGGGGACCCTAAGATGCAATATGATATAAGAAACATATAAAGTCCTCAATGAATAAAAATATAACTTGACAAAAAAAAATTTGAGGGAGATATAACTTGACAAATATGATAAAATTGATGCATTCTGAATAATTTGTATATTTCTACCAGCGCAGGAACCTTCCACCAGATGCTATGCTCTTTTATTGAGCAAGAAAAGGATGATTAACCAAGAATGTTAACCATCCAACATTCATTTCCATTAGATTAAAAGATGATATTACTTGATAGAGACATAATAGAACACCCACTAGATGATATTCCACCAGATGCTATGCTATTTCTCCCATTCAACTCTCTTACTCTCATTAGTAAGAGAAATCAAAATGCATCTTATGGTCTAATCAGTGATATTTTCTCTTTGATTCCAAAGGTTAAAAGAATCTTATTCATTTTGTCTAATATTGACTTCCTGTAAAAAGCCCACTAATGTTTGGAGAAAGTGAGGACAAATGATATTTTTAAACTACAGCATGCAAGATTTTGCAAAGAGGACATTACAGGACCACCAGCGTGTCTAAGGAAACATCACTGGAGACATCACAAGTGTCCTCTTAGCACAGTGAGCTCGAACTTTACCCCAAATAGGATTGGAACACTCCCAACACCCTATCATCTGTAAGCAATCACAATCAAGGGATGAAGGGCCCCTTTGTGCTTATAAGTAACTTATAAGTTAGTTTGAAAAAATCTTCGCGTCTGGTAACTTTAAAAAATGGCTGAAATAGAGATATCAAATCTACTTATAAGTCAAAAAATAAGCAAGAGGGCTGCTTATTTTTTTTCTAAAAAATAAGTCTGTCAGTTGTATCATAACTAATTAGTTATTATTAATATAAGTAGTTTTATACAAACGTGTAACTGCTTATTTTTATAAATAAGTTTCAGTCCATAAAATACTTATTAGCACTTGAACTTATTAGTTATTTTGTATCAACTAAGCCAAACAGGCCCAAAGTCCAAGGCTACCAAGATGCAGTTCAAAAGTAGATACATGCAAATACAATACTAAAATTAACCAGACCACTACTTAAACAAAGATATTGACAATGAAAGATCATAAAAAAAATATGACAAACCTGTATTAGAACGAATGTTCGCCGTGAGAGACCTGCCTACAATACCAAACATATTGTCAGTAAAATGTATATTTTTCTAAATATCAAGTTTAGCTACATGTAAAGAGTAGAAACCTTATCAAGAGTATGTTCTTGGTGCCATATTAAATCAAGTAAAATACAAAATAAGATATGAGAGAAGAATGGTAAAAAATAAAGGGGTTCCAGATAAACAGTTATATGTAGACAAACTAGTATAGATTGGAAACTGACTACAGGGCTTACATGTATAGCATCTACTTGTGACCGGTTGAGGTTGGTTGTGAGGTGATCCAGAAGTGGTGCAGGAATATTCCACAACCTATCTTCGAAATTATCGGAATGTGACTTATCCGTTGCTGATAATATCAGATCCTTGAAAGGAAGAGAAGAAACAGAGTGCAAAGCCACATATTCACGCATGATAGTTGATAAGCTGCAAATCTGATGAATCAATCATGTTGGTAAAAAGTACATCCACGATTCAACTATTAAATATAATTTCTTAATTTCCATGTGCGACAAACAGTGCTTAATTAGCAACAATGAAATGAAAATGCTCTTTGCATTCTTCAAAGTTTCGGGCGAATCACATAACTACTGCTAAACATAAATTTCCATCGGAAACAGAGCATGATAAATCAACATTCATATAGAAATTGATGAAGAAGGAACAAGAAACAATTTTTATCGACCAAAAAATATGTTATTGAAGTATTTAGATAGTCAGAGTCCAAATTTTAGAATGCTACACTTACTTTTAGAACCCACAAGAAACTGGTTGGCGTTTTAAAAATATTAAGCATCTTTAATAGCCTTTGACTAGGTTCAAGCTTGGCTTCATTTAACTTATTGATTTCCCTACCAAGAAAGGTCCGAAGTGCAAGATTGCTTCTCCCACCACGATGTTCAACTAATGCAAAAGCATATGCTCCAGGTGCCACTCCTTCTTCGAACTGCAGGACACATATCAGGCGCTAAAATTATGAAGCCAGGACACAAACTTTCCGCATGCAAATTTAATATACCATTGACAACATTCAATGACTTCCACAATATGAAAAGATGACTTCTTCGATAAGAAATAGAGTGTGCTCAAATTAACCTTTGAACTGTGTTTTTTTAATAACAAGACACTAGTGCAGAATCGTTTCTTTTTCCTAAATAAACAAGAATATGTATCAAATACGAACAAAAACTGAACTGAAAACTAACCTGGCCCATGGAAAGGAGCAAGAGATCATTTTCAGACAACTCCTCTTGTAAATCATCAAGAACAGCCAAAGACACCCGATGGAATTCATCGGCTTCATTGCAAGATTCAATCATGCCTTTCTGCCAGTCCGTCACTTCTGAGACAAGCATTCAACAATGATAAGAAAAAGCACTAAGAAGAAAAGAGAAGAAATACCAAATAGCATACTATCAACAATAAGATCCTGATTCCTAACAAAAAATATTACCATCATCATCCTTCCCTTGAACGATTTGGGCCTTCACCTCCTCAAAGAGCAGTGGCTCAAAGATCCCCATGTACTCCCCCACGTCCTTATAGGCATTCTTGACACGTTTCAATTTCACAGAGGATTCACTCTTGTGGTTCTTCTTCTGCCAAAATGAGAAACAAACTCAGCCATAAGGACTGAAATTCAATTTTTTTATGTTTCAAACAGATCAAAATCCCCCTAGCGCTAAACATTGACAATTCAATAATAAGATCAAAACCCATGATTTTTTTACCAAAGCTGAGAAAAAGTTAATTCATTTTTGTTGGAAGAAATTAAAAACACATGAACTCAACTTTTTTTTTAAAATCAGTCAAATTTCTACATTCATATAGAGTAGAAACGAAAAAAAAGCAAAAACCAGAAATAGGAATTCAAATGTTCAGAAAATAGATAAAAAAAATTATAGTATTATCTTTTTAGTGGAGCTCGCGAAGCACTAAGAGATAATCTAGTTGCCAATTTCCCACAAAACGGATTGCAGTTAAAGAGCAAGAAGATAAGAAGGGGAGAGCAAAGAATCGATTACAGAGCATTCTCGAATGAGGCGGAGGTAATCCCAGCCGAGGATGATCCTTTGGAACCGAGAGAGAGGCGATGAAGACAACGGACCAATGACAACATTTTTCTCCACTGTCATCAGAGATAATAAACAAACAAACCTGAAAGAAGCAAAAGCAAACACATCAGGTGATTGTTTTTCATTTTACAATCTGTAATGCAATTAAGCCATGAAAATAATGTGAAAATCCCAGCAACAGGTATTGAAAGGAACGTTTCAAAAAAAAACACTTACTGAAAGGAAGAATTTTTAAAAGTATTTACATGTAATAACGTGAATCTGAACATCTAGTAAAACTACTAAATTATTACTGTAGAGTAAATGAGCACATAATTGCATACGATATAGAAACCAAAAATCATAAGTTCTTGCATGATAATAAAACTTAAAATCTTACATTGCCCATCCCCCTCTTGGTAGAGGCATACTTATACATTCCATACAAAATAAGTTTCAGCAGCTGTCAACATTCAGAATTTCGAAATGCACTTTTTTTGTGATCTAATTATATGGATAGACAGATAGTGCACAAATAGAAGTACTTGAGGTGAATGGACAAAAAAATTCTTCTAGTTCCTTTGCATGCAAATGGGCATATTGGTTTCCAATTAAACCACTGATTACAAGATAAAGTATATATCACAGTACCAATAGAACCAATATCCAATTTACGAAAACTAAAGCGAGTTTTAACAACCAATCTATCAAAATAACAGAATGTCAAATGAGCGTATCTACTGTACTAAAATAAGTATTGCATTTCTTCAAAAAAGCATTAACATGACATCAAAGTAACAGCAACAGCATAACTCGTAGCGTAGAAGTAGCACCGGAGAAAAATAAGGAGGGTGCCCTGCTCGCGCACAAGGTGCCCTTAGGGCTTCACTACTCGCGAAAGAGAGGGAGGAGGGAAGGAGAGATAATACTTCCGCAGCAAGGCCCAGCAGTAGCGGCGGCGGCGGCGGCGGCGAGAGCGAAAGGCGTGGCTGTTAGGACAATATTGATCGTGGGTTTATAAACACATCAGCACAGGTAGGCTTTCGGGCGAGGGAATTGAAAGGGTTTGGGCGAGGGTTCGAGATAGGGTGAGACTGTCGGGCGACTGATTGGGCGAGACCGTCGGTAAAGATCGCCGGAGGTAGTCCGCGAAGGCGAGGCCGGCGAGAGCGTCTGTCGCTAGAGAGAAAAGGGGAGGGAAACAAAACCAACTTCGAGGGTTTTGGTTAGTTTTTCAGGCTAGATTCAATCACAGCCGCATAAGCACATGTCAATGAGATCCAACGGACCAGATTCATTTGGGCCGTTTGTTTTGAAAATATTTTTTAAGGAATAATAAATTTTATTCCAGAGAATATAGTATTTTAATTATATTTTTATTCTATCTCTTTTATTCAAAAAGAATATATTTTATAATAAAAAAATTTTATTCTAAATAGTTTACATGTATTATAATAATATATAGTTAAATAGTAAAAAATTTAAAATGGTGAAAAATGAAAAGGCAACATAATATCTATATTCTATTGTTTTAGAATAATAGAGATATTCTGATGGAGGGAACAAACTGAATGGTTTTATATTTTTCAAAATGGTTTGCAAAATATAATGTTTGATCAAGTTAACCTTAGCCCTAACTATATTCCAGGAGTTATTGAGATATTCTAACATTTAATCCACAATCAAACGGCCCCTTTGCGTCCCAATTCAAGCATCTCGAAAGAGAATATTATCGACTAAGAAAGGGATCCTCTTTTAAGATTTTGAGTTCAAGTTGTTTTTAATATAAAATACTTTTATTAAAAATTTCACATGTCACTATTACACAATGCGAGGTGAATTAATCAAATTAGATGAATTCGATAATGAGTTAACATCTAACTTGTAAGTAGTGCGCTCTTTAACATCGCACGAATTGGATCAATTGGCACCGCTTTTCAAACATCGATGTCTGGCTACCTAAAAAAGGAGAATATTATCCTCGCCTATGAGAATATTATTTTGGCCTAGGGATGACACGTGTCCATGAAAATTTCTTAATTAGAGTCTCGAATTCAAGAAATTTTACCTTCGTGAAGTCTAGGTTGGGAGGCAAACTTCTCCGCGCCATAATTCAGGGATCAGACGGGGCGAGTTCGGTGGGTTGCATTCACCCCATGAAGTCCAAAATTCTCGTGCCATAACTATAATTATCAACCGTGAAATAAGATATACTAGATCTCAATCAATTCTCTTCCTTCCTTCCTACCATTGCAATCTATCTCTCCTCCTTGACCCTAAAATCATGATATCTCAATCTCAGCCACCCCCTGTCAAAGTTCGAACCAATATTGTCACAACCGGACTGGTTAGTAATAAAATATTATAATTTAATACAATGTATGAAATTATCAAATTACCTACTTTAAACATGTCCAAAAAAATTTGAACACATATTTATAACTTCAAATTTCACATATCCATAACTTCAATTTCACATATCATAAATTCAAAATCAAAATTTAAAAAGCACATCATGACACCTCCAAATCCAAACCAACACCTACACAGGACATTCACCTCTCGCCGATGCCGATGCCATGGATAACACTTACAATGCCATGGCACCCGCTCGCACCTGCTCAGGCCGACGACATAGCAAGTGCCATCGTGAGCACAAGCGCTGACACGAGCGCAGGCGCCGCCGCGAGCACCCGCTTAGGCTAACAGAAATGCAAGCGCCTTCGCGAGCGCAGCGCCTCCATGAACGCAGGCGTCGCCACGAGCACCCGCTCATACCAATGACAAGGTAAGCGCCATCATGAGCACTCGCTCAGGTCGACGACAAAGGCAAGCGCCGCCACGAGCGCAGGCACCGTCACGAGCATAGGCTCAGGCCGACGATAAAGCAGGCGTCGCTGCAAGTAGTTGCACCGCGCAGAGACCTATCGTCTGTCGAGTATGGCCTGTGTCGCTGCCGCTCGCGCCCATGCCGGTTAGAGATCATCAACGAAGATGGGAAGGAAGATAAACAGAAAAGAAAAAGAAAGAAGTTTACTTACTGCCACTCTCGCCTGTGCCGCTCGCGCCCATCTATTGTCGATGGAGATCGGTCGCATGCAGTTCGCCTTCGCCACAGCCGAAGTCTCCTTCGTCGAAGATCAAATTTTGTTGGTCGCCTTCACCGCCTACTCGTGCATGATGTCGTCCATTCCGCTTTTGGGGTTTTGCCATTTTGGTTTTTCATTTTTATATTTTTTGAACCGGTCGATCTATGTGAAATGCGGCTCGATCCCATTTTTTCGTTTGGATCCGATTTTTGACTGATTCAATCTCGTCCAATGCTATCCCCGAATTTAAGCTTTGTAATGGACTGTGTTGTCGCCCGGTTGATGGTCCGACCGGCCGGTCCAGTCCAATTGTGAAAACACTGGTTCAAACTATCGGAGTTGTCTCTGGTAGAGCTAATCATTGGTCAAATGGTGTTGTTGGATCAAAGTTTTATTGCAAGGTATTTTTTCCTTTTTTTCCTTTACAATCCCAGTGAATCTTCTTTCTTTTCAATTTTATTTGGTGTTGCCCCCCATTTGTGATGGAGGATGGCAATGCTCATTTTTCTCGATGGAGGGCAGCACTCATTGATCTCATCGAAGGGGTGGCACCATTCGTGATGGAGGAGGACGGCACTTGGCAACTCTCATTCATCTCCACAGAGGGTCATTTGTGATGGAGGAGGGCAACACTCGACGACGCTCAATGGAGGAGGACGATTGTTGATGAAGAATGAAGGATGGCAAGGTGGCGACACTCAATGGATGATGGCGGCATCGCGACAATGCTTGATGATGATAGAGACGCTTGATGGCGGCAGTGACGTTCGATGGAGGATGGTGACGGTAATGCTCGATGGAGGAGGGTTGCAAAGCACGTCAGCAAAGTCATCATGAAGGATGGCGGCGACACACGTTGTAGAATGGTGGCAACGACGTGCACTATAGAAGAGCCATGCGGCACACACTATAGAAGGCGATGATGACTCTCGATGAGGAGGAAGGGCGAAGGCTTTGACTTCCATGTTTGAGCACTCGCTATCGACAGAAGCACTCGTGACTACGATCGAATGCAGGAGGAGGCGGCATTCACAATGACGACTAGCCACAAGAGGAGGAGGCACTCACGGCAATAGTTGGACACAAGAGGAAGGTGATACTCGCGATGACGACAATCCCAAATATCCACATATGTGTATAGTGCACAAAGGTCTATGTCTGTGGTCTATGCACGACACTTGTGCACAATTCCTATAGGTGACTTAATCACTTATTCATTTTTTATATATCTATTTTTAATATCTTAATTATTTAATTTTATGCAAAAAATGGAAGGAGAGTATCATCAAATTTCTACTTGAGTCGGAGGCAATGAAATTGCAATTGAACTAATTCAATTCAATCATAATGAAAATAGCTTGGTGAGTTTAGAGATTGAAAATGAGAAGATGGAAGATGGAAGTCCAAACAAAAAAAAAATATTAACTTCTCAAACATGGAGCCACTTTCATAAGTATTAATTGATGTAAATTTCGTGCAAAATGCAAGTCTTGTCAAGATAATTTTATTGGTGATATTAAAAATGGAACTAAGCTTAAGCTTCGTACAAAAAGTGGACCAAAGCAAGCAACTCTAAAAAATTTACCTCAATCATACTCTTTAGACAAAAGTGATACACATGTTAATAATTATTCATTTAATCAACATGCTGCAATGAAGGAACTTGCAAATATGATTGTTGATCATTTTGAGTTTAAACGATTTTATGGTGCTATGCAATACCTATTGAATGTGGTATCTCATACTACTATAAAAAGTGATATCATAAAAGTATTTGAAATTGAGAAGAATAAGACATCATTTTTTTAGTTCAAGTTGTATTGCAAAAATTACTAATATGTGGGCATTTAGTAACTAAAACCAATGTTACATAGCTATTACAACCCATTTTCTTGATGACAATTAGACTTTACAACATCATAATTAGTTGATTTATTTTGAAAATATGATTCTATATACTATTAAAATTATAAATTTTAATATACATTATTTTTATTATTATAGGTCTCTTTATATTTTGGCACTGCATAATGTTGAATGACTTTCACATATTCTACTTGAGTGTCTATATGATTGAAATTTATATATAAATGTATCAACTTTAATTGTTGATATATTGTTCAATTAATAATATCATGATCATCTTGATTTTTTATAAGATTCACTCAACTTCTTTCATTTTGGGAGAAATAGTATTTCATATGCAATGTTGTGCTCATATTTTGAATTTGATTGTCAAATATGGATTTGTTGAATTTGATGTGCTAACAAATTTTTTTCTAAAAACTTAAGCCATTAGGAAGAGCAATATAATTTATTTTGCATTCTTAACACTCTTCCTCACTTGTGAGTTGTTGACAACTTTTGATCTAACCAATCCATCATGCGAACAACAAAGAGAGGAAAATATTTTTTTAATAAGAGCTTAATGAAGTTTAAACTCTTAATATCTGACTATGATACCATATAAAATTATTTTATGTGCTAACATGTTTTCCTAAATGTTTAAACCATTAGAAAAAAGTAACATAATTTATTTTATGTTCTTAACATGATTATAAAAAATTAAAGATTATTTGCAATAAATTAAAGAATGTGTTTATTTTTAATTGATACACTCAAAAGGAAAGACAAAATGGTGATACATATATTAAAAAAAGCTTGTGTAAGATCGTAAAACAATATGAAATTCAACTTATTTTATGATGTCTTTTATTTTGCCCTATAAATATTATTTTAGAATTTTAAAAAATGTGATTTAAAATGAAATGCCATTCTAGTGCTCTAGATAGTATAATGGTATTTGAAATTTGTAAAAAGTTGGAAGTATTTTATGATATAATTAAATTATTTTTTATTTCAACTATCAAACTTTAAATGTTTATTTTTCTAAATTTTGTGAAATAATAACTACTTTGAATGAGTTGTATTCTTCTATTAATGAGTATGAGTTCTGACTTTGACAAGTATTGAAAGAAATTAGTACAATGATAATAGTACCAGCTATTTTGAATTCAAAATATAAGATGAAGTTGTTGAATTATTTTTTCCCATAATTATATGGAAGTCAAACGAGTAATGAATTAAAGAAGATAATAATGTTGTGTGAATATTTTTTTCTTGAATATTAAGTTAATGATAATAGAAGTGTTCCTATTAATTCTTCATCTCGAATTATAAGAGATTTGGTTCTTCACTGAAAAAATAAAAAGTGGAAGTGTGCTTTTTATCTTGATTTTGTATAATTTTTTCACAAAATAACATAAAAATAGAATTGTAAAACTATTTAAAAGAGCCTATTTTAATTGTTAAATCAAATGAATGAATGTTTGACTTATTGGATTATTAAAGATAAACTAGATTGAAGCACCCAATTGTACAAAATATTGCAAGAAACTTCTTAACTATTAGACTATTCACATTTGTACAATTGTTTTAGAGTCTGAATTAAGTATTAAAGGTCGTGTGTTGAGGTCACATCGTAGTAGATTTAGAAGACATCGGGGAAGCATTGACGTGTTATAAAAATGTTTAAAAATGTATTAAATTGGGTGGATAATGAAATGAAGAAAAATGATATATGTGCTCTCATTGATTTTTTTTTACAAATGAATGTGATCAATAATAATATCAAGATTTGAAATTATTATGTTGTTAAAATATTTGATGTAGTAGCTTAAGTTATGTCATATGTGTCACTTTATGTTGTAAAACTTGTATTAAAATTTGAAGTTTATGTTATGAAATTTGTATCAAAATTTAAAGTTTTGGTTGTGAAACTCGTAATAATGATATATTTGTATTATGATAATTCTATTACATTTCCTGTTTTGATCTTCTAATGGTTAATTATGAATATTATATGAATGTTGTATAATTATTGATTTTTATTTTTTTCACACTTTTCAACTAAAAGAATCAAGAAATTGAAATCCTCGAAGGGGCTCAAGGATGAGAGTGGAGAATTAGATTCTCCTCGCACCGGAGAGGGCAAGGACGGAGCGAGGAATGATCCTTCACCATAAAGCATCTCTATCTTTATCTAGTGAGATTTTCAATTTCTATACTCGTATTTAACATTTTTAAAATAAGATTTTAATTTATCATTTTGAAATTTTAAAAGTTAGTAGAATCGATCTAGATGGAATTTGGAAATTTGCAAGGCCGAGTAGAGAATTATTTTATTCCAACTTTTTCCATTTTTTTTCATTTTTAAAGACATTTTATTATTTTATATTTAATAAAACATATTAACTATTTATAATAAAGTATTTTAATTATAAAATATTATACATTTAAAATATATTAATTTAAAATAAATTATTAAATATAATAATAATATATTTACTTTTTCATCATTATAATACTGTGTTATTTTATTTCTTTCAAATTTATCTTACAACCCAGTGGCCCTTCTATCATGAATTCAACATTTTGAATTTGGTGCCATCTTACATACTACATATATGTGCTTTAATAATAATTGAATTTACGTTTTAAAATAAACATAAATCAAATTAAAAAGTTCATTATAAATAGAATTAATAATAAGGCTAAGAATAATAAATAAATAGATTATTGATAATGTTTGTAAAATTCTATAAAATAGTTATTAAGATTGATATATTCTTAATGAACCATCGTCGGCTAATGAATTATTTTTTAAAATAATTAACTCGATAACTAATCCAAAATTCTCGATAATTGTTTTCCAAATTAAATTTGGTTTTGGGTTTGGACCCCTAATAATTTAGATTAGAATGAAAGTGTTTTGATTCCTAAAAAATATTATAGATGTTAGTAATTTGAAAATAATATAAAATAAAATATCTAATGCAAAAAAGGATCATACAATAAACGCCAGAATGATATCATTTTACACTTGAATTGGAACATCTTTCCATTATCCTGCTCCTTTCGACAAGTGAGAAAGGACAAGCGCACTGACATCCTGCACAACAGAAATGTGTATGAAGAGGTCATGCAATTTACGAAAAAGATTCTACAAAATGAATGTTTGACTTATTAGATTAGTGGAAAAAAATTGAACTAAAGTACGTACCAAATTCTACTTCTTAACTATTAGACTATTTTCATTTCTACATTTGTTTCAGAGTCCTCATTTAGTAGCAGAGATCGTGTATTGAGTTCACATTGTAGTAGATTCAAAAGACATCGTTGAAGCATTGACGTGTTGTCAAATTTGGTTAAAAAGTATATTAAATTAGGGTGAATAATGAAATGAAGAAAATGATATATGTGGTCTCATTCTTTTCTTTTACAAATGAATGCGATGAACAAATATTTGAACTTGCTATGTTTATAAAATATTTGATGTTGTAACTTGAATTATGTCATATGTGTTGGAACTTGTATTCAAATTTGAAGTTTATGTTTTGAAATTCGTATCGAACTTTGAAGTTTTGGTTTGTGAAGCTCGTAATAATGATATATTTGTATTATGATAATTTTATTTAATTACTCATTTTGATATTCTAACATTTAAGTATGAATATTATAAATAATATATGAATATTGTATAAATATTAAAGTTTTTTATTTTTCATATTTTTCTTCTAAAAGAATCAAGAAATTGTGATCCTTACGGAGGATCAAGTACTCGAGAGAGGATTATATTCTCCATGCACTAGAAAGGGCGAGGACGGGGCGAGGGATGATCCTCCATCTCGAAGCCATCTCTATCTCAGTCAAGACATTGGGATTTTTAATTTCTGTACTCGTGTTTAACATTTAAAAAATAAGATTTTAAATTATTATTTTTTAAGAGTTAGTAGATCGGTCTGGATGGGAATTTGGAAATTTGCAAGGTCGGGATTGAGAATTAATTTTATTCCAACTTTTTTTCCATTTTTTTCATTTTTAAACACATACTATTATTTTATTATTTTAATATTTAATAAAACACATTAAGTGCTTATAATAAATTATTTTAATTGTAAAATATTATATATTTAAAGTCTATTAATTTCAAATCAAATATTAAATAGATTAGGAATATATTTACTTTTTCAATAATATAATACTTTGTTATTCTATTTCTTTCAACTTCATCTGGTACCATCTTACATACTCATATATCTATCTACTTTAGAAATAATTGAATTTAACATTTTAATAATAAACATAAATAAAAATAAAAAAGTTAATTATAACTAAAATTAATAATAATGCTAAGAATAATAAATAAATAGATCGTTAATAATGTTTGTAAAATTATATAAAATAGTTATTAAGATTGATATATTCGAGACAGACGACAGTCGTAAAATGAAATGGTGATCTTATCGGGACTTATGGGCCCATAGCCCAAATCACCACAGTCATGTGTAACGGGTATTGTTGGGCTTTTGGAGTCTAATTTGGTGTGGGTCTAGAGAATTATATAGCCACGTCATCTAATCATTTTTTTCTGTGGCCAGCCCTTTATCTTTGAAAAGCGGTGCCGATAATCAAACTCACGCGGTACTACTGAGCACATCGTCCACAGGTTGGAGGCCGGCCCATCATCGAACTCAATTAATCCGGTAAGATCAGTGGCAGATGAAGCTCTCAAAAAAAAATTTTCTGTGTTCACAATACTCGAACCCCGAGAAATCTAATCATTTAATTTCTTACCATCAAGGTCATATAATCATTTTTGCCATTCAATTCTTAAAATCTGGATTTTGTGCCCTCGGTTTTAATTTCTGTAATAACCATTTAATCAGAAGGATATCATTATTTCTCATTAATTACAAATTAATCAATTGCTAAATAGTTCTGCACACCGGAATCGTAAAGTTATCCCAAAAAAAAAAATGCATAGAAGATATTGTGGATCAAATGCTTATATGAACATTACGCGTCGACATAGTGAAAAGTCTAATCATACTTATTAAATTTAAACTTTATGATTATAATTTATTGTGACACTTTTCTTATATAAACTATTATCATATGAATAGTTTTTTTATGCCTTCACAATTATAAATTAAATAAAGAGTTAATTCTTTAAACTTTCTCTCAATTATAATGATTTTTCATGTTTAACTCATCATAAGAATATCCCTAATTATATTACGAATTTCACTTTAAGTTCATCTAATTTTATTAATTTTTTATTTATTAAAAGAGTAATCTACATCGGTCTAGGCATCGTCCATTTTTTTATATTTTTATATTATTTTAAACTTTTAAACAAGAGGATAAGAGTATTTTAACTTTTTAATAAATAAAAAAAATAAAAAATGAGACGGATGAAGTAAAGTGAAAATCTTGGTATAATTCGAAGAGTTCATATATTAAAATTAAATACGAGATTTAGGAGTGAAAGTAGTTCGGATCGATTCGGATTTTTGATCTAAAAAAATCAACCGTTATTTTTCGGGTCGGCTTTTAAAATTAGAAAGACCACTCTAAAATTATTTTGAAAAAATAAAAACCGCTCTTTAGCGGATCAATTTTTTTCGGGTTGTTTTTTCGGAGTCCTACTTTTATATAATAATATTTTAAAAATATATTTAATAACTTAAAATTAATATAAAAATATTTAATTTTATATTAAATGTAAAATATACCACTAAAATTTTAAAGTTATTAAATTAGAGTTTGATAATGTGATAGAAAAGTATAAAATTTTATACAAAAAATATTATATCTATAATAAAAGAATTAATAACATATGTATTAATTATACAAATAAAATATCATAAATAAAAATCGGGCTCCACGAGCCCCTACGATTTTTTCGGATGGGACCCTAATTTTAGTGGGTGAATTTTAATTCATTAAAAATCGCCCTAAATCATATACGGACTCATAATTTTCGATTTTTTCGATTTGATTTATTCGGATTTGATGGATTTTTCGGATTTGTCGAATTTTTCTTACACCCCTAACGAGATTAACATCTAAATAAATCTTAAATCATGTATATCCAAAATGTGTTTTATACGATGAAAAATTATTCTAAATTAAGGAAAGCGATAGGGGCAATTTAAATGAAGACGTAGTTTGCGGGATCCAACGCATGCAGTGTTCGGTTTAAGAACGAACGCGTGAGCAGAGAAAAAAACACAACCCCCGGATGGATGCCTCCATCTACGGTGAAATATGAAGTCGAGCACGAAACTGCTGGTCGTGGCAGCCGCAATCAGAAACTTGCCATCCACAAAATTTTGATCACCAATTATCGAGTTTGTTTGGAGGACAGTGTCAATTTATGCATTCGAGTCTCCTGTGTTATACAACTCACCAAGACAAAAGTAGCATGCATGTCTTCTTATAATGCGGGAATTCAATTGTTTTTTTTTCTTTTCATTTATTGGATTTTTTTTTTGTAAAGTAATATTATAAGGTGAGAGTAAAATCAATCTTTAAAGTTAAATCATAATAATATTATTCAGGATGATAATAAAAGATGCTCGCTATTGTTGAGATGCATGGATTTCTTTATATGAAAGAGAGTACTATTTATTCAGGATAATAAAAATTCAACATGAGTCCATCCGACCATCTGAGTTTTTTTTTAATTTTTTTCATTTAAAATTAAGTTTATATTTGATTATTTTTTTAAAAATAGAAATAAAATATTTTTTAAGTGAGAAGTAATATTTAAGTAGTTAGAAATTTTTTATGCTTTAAAATAAATATTAAATAATATTTTTATATTAAATTATTATGTATGAAAAAATAAAAAATAAAATGATTAAATAATCCGATCACTCGACCCAAATCGAATCGAATTAGATTGAATGAAAGGTCTTTGACCTAACCCGAACACCTTTATGCTCGATGATGAATCATTAATTTGTGGATCGTGCATATAATCATTCATCGTGCAAATTGAACCGTGTACTTTGCTTTCTTTGACAGCTACCGAAAGTAAGAAAGAAAGTATTATCTATTATCGTTGTGAATCTTGTGATAGACGTATTCATCAATGTCGTTTTGACATTTCGAGTTAACCCGGAGGTTTCAAATTGGACATATTTTGACAACTCGAGGAGTTGCAAACTTATAAACTTGCATGTCATTAATGTGGTACAGCTCGACCTACGTCGCTTCCTCTCCTGCTTTGCTCGTAGTATTTTGCTAGGCCAATAAAAAAAATTTCCCCTTTTTTATTTTGATTTTAGGATAAATAAAACGATCAATTAGTTAAATGACTAATATTATAATAAGGTAAAGCCAAATTATTGTCACACTTATGTTTAAACGCAGACAATATCATTTCGAGTTATTTACCTATTATATATTATTATTATTATTAATCTTAATTATTTAGATATTAAGATCTTGAGCTTACGCGATTAGAAAGGGAAGAAATTTAGGAATGCATAATTGCATATAACCATTATCTTATTTTATGAGTGATGTAATATTTTATGTCCCCATCAGAATAATTTTGATCCTACATATAATATTCTAGATGGCTTGTATATTTTATTACTGCGTCAATATCATAGTCAGGGACCGAACTACGTTAACTTGCCCCCCCCCCCCCTCAAAGTTTTGAGTTTATACTAATATGTATGAGGTATAATATGTAGAATACTAAACGAATATATAGTTTGGCCCTCCTTAACATTTCAAAAAATTAAGACTGGTTTGCTGGTAAGTGCATGCTTCAGGGTTTTGGAGGTCTCGTGGTCGTTTGTTTTTGTTATATTTTTACATTTCATTTATTGGATGTTAGGAGTAACTTGAATATATAATAATTTAATTAATTATATATTAAATGCAGTAAATATAATTTGTGGATCTAAAAAACATGGGGCCAAATGCATTAATTTGAAAAACTTATTTTTTTAGAGTTGCATTTATTTGGTTGCTATTTTTTATTATACTTTCTTTTATCCTTATTTTCTTTGGTATTTTTTAGTAATATTTTTATTTATTCAGTTAAAACTAATTAACTTCTAATTTATTTCATTTATATTTTAAAGTATATATTTTATGGTGTATATTAGTAATGTAAGAAAAATTCATTCAATCCGAAAAACTTACCCAACTCAAAAAACAAAATAAAAAAATTTGAAAATTAGGAGACCAAATACGATTTACGACAGTTTTTTAATAGAGCAAAACTAACTCGCTTAAACCAGGGCCCTACTCGAAAAACTCGTAGGGTCCATGTCCATTTTTTATTTTTTATTTATATAATTAATTTATAAGTAATTATTTTTATTATTTGTATAATAGTTTTTTATATACTTTAATATGTTCAAATCACATTATAAAACTCTAGATCAATAGTTTTAATATTATATCCTATGTTTGGTTATAAAATAAATATGTCAATATTAATAATAATTTATTATATATTTTTCAAAAATATTATTTCACTAAAATAGAGGTTCGAAAAAAATCACTCGAAAAAATTGGGATGATTTTTCCTTTTTCTAAATGATTTTAGATTGATTTTTGTAATTTAAAAATCGACCAAAAAATAATGAATGGTTTTTTTAATTGAAAAATCGACTCGATCCAAACCACTTTCGACCCTAGTATATGTTGGGCCCCCTCCTAAAATATTTTTTTGGCTTTGTCCCTGCATATAGTAGTAAACAAAATGATCTCCTTTTTCATGACATAAGTATATTTATTATTTCCAGTCAATGGGAAAGTTAAGTTTAATAAGAAAAAAAACACCATATCCAATTTCCGACCACAGTTAGAATTACTTGGAAGAAGTTTCGTGTGATAAACAATTTATTTCTATTTAATTAAAGTTTGCTGATGTAAATAAAAAGATTGTTAACAAAAGTCTGATTCGTGATAACGAATCAATATTAGATGTCAGCATCCAACGTGGCAATAAAAGAAAAGAAAGCTTTTGAGCTAATACGTGCTACACATGCACCACTTCTAAATTATCAAATATCATAATTATGCCGTTAGTAAATTAATAATCAACTAAATTTCATCATTTAATTCAGACTATTGGCATTTTTCTCCGATTTTTTTAGGCGATGAAATATCATTTATAAGTTAAAAATTAATTTATTATCGAGTTTACTTAATTAAATAAATTCATTCGACTTCGATATTTGATAATAATATAAAATTTTTTAAATTAATTAATAAATATTCGAATTCAAAATTTTACTTAAATAATAATCAACTCGTTTATCATTTCATGGAAACAAAATTCAAAAATGCTAAATCCTATTAAAAAGATAGCCTAAAAGTTATCTAATATTCATATTTTTAAACTATCCAATAAAATTGATAAAATTACTTATTGTGAGTAAATTAGGAGTAGAATGATGATGAGGTGACTCTTGGTGCACACGGAGAAACCAAGGGAGCTTTTGGGAAGCAGGACATCAAAATTCGTGCGTGCTCACAAATGGCACGGCCACCAGGACACACCTATCACTGTTCAGGTGGAGTTATACTCACCCCACTATTTTATTACTGCCCCCCCCCCTCCCCTTCTCTCTCCCCCTCCCCCGTCTCTCCATCACACCCTTTCTCTCTCCTCACTATTCTCACTTCCTGCCGTTAAATCGGAGGAGAGATAATCAGATAACTTCCCCCTTCCACTCAACGCTTTCCAAGAATATATTAAAATAATTAATTTATTTGTTCCTTTTTTTCCCCCTCTCTTTATATATTTCTTCTGCTTCTCCATTTTTTTTCCATCTCAATTTTACTCTCTCACTTGTTTTCCATTTTTGGTATTAAATTAGGAAGAACAGGAAAGGACCGAAATTTTTTTCCATCCGTTTGAGATCCTAAAAATTTATCTGTAAACGGCGAGAAAGTGATGCTGAGCTTGTGCAAGACGATGCATACCTTGCTCGGATTTCCCGACCTGGACCCCGATGACCGCCGGGGACAGCCGCCGCCGCCGCGGCACCCTTCGCCCCACCGCTACCGGAGTATCCCCGCTCCCGATCCCTCCTCCGGCCTCCGGATCCTCGCCGGCGTCGAAGCCTCGATCGCCTCGCGGCCGTCGTCCCCCAACGTGCTGGAGTCGTCGGTCGTCGCGAAGCGCGCTCCGTCCCCGCCTCCCGCGCTGGCGTACCCGGATCGCGGATCGGGCCAGGTGGCGCCCGTCGGGATCTACAAGCTCGACTACGGGAGGGGGGAGCTGTGCACGGAGAGCCTCGGCGCCGAGAGCTGCGTCGGGGCGATGTCGAAGGAGGAGGAGGGGGTGATGACCGGGCGAGGGTCGTCGTGGGGATGGAAGCGGGAGGCAACGACGCGGGGGCGGTGGAGGGAGGAGCGGAAGCGGCTGCCCCCGCTGCTGTCGTGGCTCGACGGAGGGCGCCGGAGTCGGTTCCTGAGGGCGGAGCGGGAAGAGGGGAGGTTCCGTCTCACGGAAGTTCAGATCGAGCGGCCGCCGGAGCTTCTCCGCGCCTCCCGCTGCGACGGGCGCCTTCGGCTGGATCTCATCGTTGTCTCCGACGACGACGAGGAGGAAGTGGTGGAGGAAGGAATGGAAGAAGACGAGGAAGAGGAAAAAATAAGCCGAGAAGAGGAGGAAGAGATCGCCGGAGGAGGGAGCGAGAGGGAGGTAAGAATGCCGCCGGCGACTAGGTGCCAGGACGCGGTGAGCGGTGACGGGATCGCGATGTGGTTGGATCACCGCCGCTTTGTGACGACAGCGTGATGTCGAGTCGCGGGATTAGCGCCGGGCGAAGGCCGCACGTGCGGGCCGCACGCTTCATTGATGCGCCAGGGACCGTTTGCTTTAACGCTATTGATTTCGGCGGCCGGAGGATAAAAAAATTACGACGGTTTGAGAGGTAACAAAAATGGAAGACGGTGGAAAGGAGAAAAAAAATAATTGGCAAAAAAAGAAAAAGAAAAATAAGGAGATAAAATGGAAGAGAGAAGATAAGTGTTGAGTTTTATTTATCAAGAGCGTCATATTTGCATGTTACTTCAATTCGTGTCTGTTTATGAAATATAGGTGTAGGAGGAGGAAAAAAATATATTTTTAGGAATTTTGTATTTATTTAAGACTACATTAACGTTTTCAGAAAAGTAAGAAGATGTTTATTTAAGAGAATAATGTTCAAAATTAATTTGGATGGGTCTCAAATTGAGCTTGTTCACTCTGCACCCTCCAAGTATTAATTAAGTTGTTCCACTTATAGAGCAAAACATATGAACCCAGCGTATTAGCAAGATCAGTTCCAAGTTCCTTATCTTTTTGTTTTTAGTTTCCCTACATGTATACATTTTGCACCTGAACAGCATGTAGGAAAAAAAATTCAAATCGTGTATTCCTTATTTTATAATTTAAATAATTTATCAATTGAAATTCTGTCTTCTGTTGAACCATGAATATTAAAAGACCAATTCTTAGTATACGATCAAGTATAATTATGTACGCAGCTGTTTCTTTATGGTTGTGCAACAGTGAGCGCCGCTTCATTCTGGCTTTTCCTGCTGTCTACCGGGCGTTCAATTCTATCAATTTCATGTGCTATCAGAAGGTTGCTTATTCTATATATGGGTAATCAGCTTAGCAGCCTGATGATGATTTAGATGCATCACCTACTCAATGAGATTTGATGATTGGATACAGAAAATTACAGGGTCTGAATATTTTGGTACTTGTGATGAGCAATTAAAGCTGTTGGAATCTCCTTTGATTTTTCTTCTTTTTTCGCTTTATGATGGTGCAAGAACACTGGAACATCAACATGCAGGCCCCCTTTGATAGCGTCAGATGGAATGCTTCTGCCTGCAATTTTCTTCTCAGATTGGAGAAAGGAATCACTATCTAATTATATTGGTCCAACCAACGGTCAGGGCTCGACTGTTTGCTATGTTCTGCTTAGCAGACAATACTCGATCGGTCGAGCTGATTACACCTTCAGTTGCCTGATGCAGACAATAATGCATTTTTTTAAATCGATATAATCCAAATGCTGCTTTCGCTAGATACAGGAGAACCAGCATTTTTGGATATGAAAAATAAAATGCCATGGAGCAGGTTATCGAGCGTAGTTCCTTAAACTTGTTCATTTGTCTGGTTCTGTCATTTTAATATGGTTTGATTCTGGAGTTTGAAAGAAGATGTTGTCACTTATTATATCTACAGTAATGAGCAAAAGTTGTAGTTTTTTCATTTTCTTCTTTATGCGGTTGCAAAAAGATGGTGAAACCTTTTCACTGTTTATGATTCCTCCTTAATTTTTCTCTCTTTTTTTTTTCTTTCTTCTTTTGCAGAAAGCAGTCTGATCAGCATCAGGGTAGCTACGAGTCTACAAGAGGATGTCTGTACTCCACCGAAGTTTCTTGCCTCCTAACATGTTTTGGTAGAGCTTTTATTCATCTCTCATCTGCATTCTGATCATAGAAGCTCCATCATCATTCTGACGGCATCTAAAGTACTCCTAGACTCCTAGTAAATTGTAGGGCTCTCGGTGCTGCAGATGCATTTAAATTCTCCTTTGCATCTAGAGCTTGGTGTTCTACTAGGTCTGAAGTAGAAAATTCCTCTTAAGTCGCTCAAGTTTCTTTTCAAAGTTTTAGTAAAAGTTGGTTCTGCCATTAAATTAAGTTGACAGTATATGAGAGTTTCAAACCGATCAACATCCAATTCATGTCATTTTTTTTCTTTTATAATACATAAAGCAATGGGTAAGTATATGATTACAAGATTACAAATTCATTCCATATATATAATATTACAACAGAAGGAAGGAGTTCCCTTTTCCCTGAAACCCAATGAGAGAGAAAACAACTAAACATCAGCAGCAGTCTCTTGTGGAAGCAAAATAATACAACTTCCGCCTATATCATGCTGCTAGTGTGAGTATCGTTAAGCCAATAGACCAAGCATGACTAACATACACAAAAAATCTTGTCAAAATCTATAAACAAAGAGTTTTTTTCCCTTTAAAGATTCAACTATAACTTAGCCCCCAATATACCGCTAGAAGAGTTGTCTATCTTTACTATTCTTTGTTTCGGTTGGGGATGTCTGCTGTCATTTTCATCTGTGTTTGTTATGTCAATGTCAACTTTAACAATGTGATGATCTGAAGTGCGCTGCGATGAGAGAACACCATATGTGCCAGGAACAAACTTGTAGTGTGAGTTTGGTGAAGCCAAAATGTAATCAATTCTTGTGCCATACTTGCATGTCCCTTGCACGTCTGCATATAATCCATTGAAGTGTAATTAGTGTTGAGGTTCCGAGACTAGGTCACAAGTTTTTCGTGCATTTGATTATGATTTCAATCATTACCTTGTCCTTTGGCTACAACAACAACTGATTCACACTCTCCTGCAAAGTCCTTAGCATCTACATACTGTTTGCTTTTCAAGTATTTGATAACCTCTACCCTAGGTGTTGGTTTTCCAATCTCTTCATAATACTGCAAGCCATTATATATTAGTACTTGAAAACAACTTCAGGAGCTAGATTTTGTTGCAGAATTATTTCTCTACTTATACCAGCTACTTACCTTGACAATGTCTTCCCATCTTTCTGCAGAATAGTCAGTTTCATCCAGAGAATTCAGACCTCCAGCTAATATATGCGGACCGTCGGAAGATCGTAATATCGAATTTATTTGTTTCATTCTCCAGCTTTCATCCAGATGGTCAAGATGGGTGCAATGGAAGTTTAACTCTCCAGCTCTGGGGACCTCAATTGTAGCTTTCAACACATTCCTGTGAACAGGGTAGCCAGCCAATGCCCACATTTAATTAGACAACAGCTTAAAATTTCTTTTTTAGGACATCTGAAATACACATTTTAACTAACTCTAACTGTGTGCCACACAGAAATTTCTCACCATATTAATCTGCAATCTTCCCCAAGGGAAGCTAAAACTCCATTAAAACACATTTCACAGATATTTCATTAGTACTTATCTGAACATGCAGATAAAAAGGCAAAACCACAGGATAATAATAAAAGGGCCACTAGGACCACTTGCAATCAGGCATCTTTGAGGCAAGTGGCAGTTGCCTGAATCATTAAAGCAATCACTCGTTAGCATGGCCACCACATTCCTAGCAGTGCCTTCTGCAAAGACTTGGCTAAAAGAAAACACGTTGAGGGCCTCTTGCCATCCCTTCTCTCCTTTCTGTAAATTTGGTGTCTTCTGCATGTACTCACTTCTCTTCAGGAATTTCCAGACCACAATTTATGTTTCAGGTTTGTCGCATTGCAGATTGCATAGTGTGCTAAACTAGTATTTACGACCATCTCAAAAATAAGATCTCATCACCTACTCATCTCCCCTACGTAGCCTTTTAATAAAATTGACTACTTTTTCTATCAAGCTCTGATATATTCAGACTCAGAAACTACATGTCTAGCACAGGAAAAAATATATTTTGAAGGCTTAGATATTTACTGTATGTTTTACTCTCTTTATACTACTACTTAAGTTCAAATTTCAAATACACTAAAGAAAAGGTTAAACCCGTTCATTCAACAAGAATCAAAAGAAAAATTAGAAAAGGAGAGAGAATGCCCTCAAGAGTCTGTTGGATGTGCTCATCTATTTTTAGTCGTAAGAATATCTATTTTATGTGCATCACATCCTACACGCAAAATGCTATATATTATTGTTTAATAATAGTAATAATAATATTTCAGAAAACGAATGAGAGAGAGAGAGAAGAGAAGAGAAAGTACCTGAAATCAGTGTCATCACAAATCCTATGAACTTTCCAGCGCTTGATAGGCCACTTGGAGAGGATGGCATTGCCGTACTGCGGCGCCCAGCTCTCGGCGAACACGTACTTCATCCCGAGCCCCTCCGCCAGCTCCGACAGCGGACGCATCCCCTTCTCCTCCTCCGCCTTCACGTTCTGCAGCCCGATCACGTCGGCCCCGACCTCCCGCAGGACCTCCAGGACGCTCCTGTCGCTCCTCGTCAGGACCTCCGCGTCCCTCCTCGCCGACCCGAAGGCGTCCGCCGGAAGGCCGAGGCTGTGCGGCGCCGGCGCCTTCCCCTTCTGCGCCGTCCCGTCGGGGTTCTGCTGCAGCTTGCTCCGCTCCCGCGAGATCTCGTTGTCTGGAAGGTTGATGGAGACCCTCCTCTTGGACTTGGACAGGCTCTTGTGCTTCAGTATACCCTTCGGCCGGTCGTTGGCCGTCTTGCACCGGACGTCCATCTCCACGGTCGGCGCGGCGGCTGGGGGCCTCGCGGCGTTGTTGACGGCTGGAGCCATGGAGAACATGGCCACGTTGAACGTGGCGATCCGGATGGTCCTGCATGACGACTCCCCGGCGATCGTGGCGTTGCAGTTCCCGTTAAGGGAGCCGTTCCAGCTGCCGCTCGTTGATGCGCGGGGCCCGTGTACGGCAACCGCGGTCATTTTTTGCCGGCGAGCGGGCCACCCCACTCGGGAGCACAGGCGGCGAAGCTTCCGGGCGAGCAACTTGAACATCAAGGTGTAGTTGGACTCGCCCGAAGTGGAAGGGGAAGAAGAAGAGGAGAGCTCCGCTGCTATGCCTCCGCTGCAGAAGCCATTGCTTCCACTGCGTGACGACATGTGAGAGAAAGAAGAAGAAGAAACAGAGGAGAGTTTAAGTTTGAGCCTTTGGAGTTAGTTTAGTTGGCCAGCATGAGAGTTTAGTGAGTAGTTATTTTGAGACATGGATGGATGGATGGAGGGAGGGAGGGGGGGAGAGAGAGAGAGCTTGGTGTTATGTCCAACTGCCCACAAAGATAGTGAGAGAGAGAGAAGGGGGCCAAGGGCCAGCAAGAAGTGATGCTGTTGAGTGTCGAGTCTTCTTTAAAGTGGGGGAAACAACTGGCTGCCTCAACCACTCCAATGACCATACTCCAACCTTTGCATGCACTCATGCAATTAGGACTCTCTCTCTCTCTCCCCTTCTCTGGTATTGTTCTTTTATCCTATTTACTCATATCCATGGACAGCTCAATTGGTGCAGCCATGGATGGCAAGAGGGAGAGAGAGAAAGTACATGCAACATCTATGGACCCTGTCATCCTGCTGAGATATAGATATGTTTTTTTTTTTTGGTGCAGATTGGATGAGGCCAGCCACAGACAGGTTCCAAGTTATGCGCATCCGTTTTTATACATGATATAATTTATATGTTCATGGGGACAAGTGGTGGTATTTAATGTTGAGGAGAGAACAGGCAAAATGCTGCTACACATATATAGTTAAAAGGATCCAACAATAGAACTTTCTCCCTTTAGCTTCAGTTCAAGAATCAAGAATTATATGTGAAGGCTGAATGGATCATGGATTATACAACCATTCCCTATACGTAATCATGGTTAATTAACTGTTTTTAGGTTTTAATTAATTAATATTCAGAGAGATGTGGTTTTACTTTTATACAATGCTTCAGCTCATGACAAGCTGAGATGGAATCTATCCAATTACAAGGGGCAGGATTTTGATGGAATAATAGAATAACCAGTAACTACTTAATCAGAGAGAGAGAGAGAGAGAGAGAGAGAGAGAGAGAGAGAGAGAGAGAGAGAGAGAGAGAGAGAGAGAGAGAGAGAGAGAGAGAGAGAACATTTGTCCTCTCAGTTAAGCATAATTAAGTTGGTGCATATGTAATGCAAATTTGGCTTATGCTGGGGATAAGAAGTATTGATGCTCTAACTATATATGCAAAACTAAGACAATTATTGAGATTCCTAGGGCATAAATGCCCGGAAGACAGGCGTCCATTTCATGCACTTGATCATGTTGCTTGCTTGAACCAGATGAACATGCCAACAAAATTAGTCAAGACGTTGTTATCTTGATGCTTTAGTACATATGGCTAGCATATATACAACTTACCAATAAAAATGTTTTGAATAATGTCTACATGCTACACACATTCTATAAGTTTGCATTTTTTCAGATCCAATGACTCCATGCATGTAACATTCATTTTATCACAAACACATCATGTGGTAATGTTTATTTCATGAACTGCATAAATGTACAACCTCTATGAATTGCAAAAAAATAAATAAAATAAAATGCATATGTACTCATTGTCTTACAATGCTTTATGAACTAATTGAAGTTAGTACACAAGTACTCAATGCTCTTTACGTTAGACTCCAAAATAATTAAATGCCAACTCTAGTTTGGAAATAAGAATCAGCTGGAACTACCCCTTCGTTCCAGTTGGTTTTGTCAAATGATATCGTATGTGACGAAAAATGAGGCAAGACTAAAAAGTGGAACTATTAGAATTAGTTTATTAAAATCACTTTTCAATTTTTATCATTATATTTAATTTCATTCGAATGCGTTCAAAATTAATATGTCCATTCAACTATCTAATCCCAACTAATTAGTATGAAACGCCATTGGAGGGTACTACGTATAGATTTGTGCATCACACTAAACTTCAAGGAATCCCCCACTAAACTTGAAGGAATCAACATATATAATTTGACTCCACCACCACAGAGGCCCCAATCCATTGGAGGAAGCCATGCCATTTCCTAACTAATTAAACACTAATCCGTATTAATTATATACATAAATGGACCCTCACTCTTTTCCTATAAAAAGAACAACGAAATTATTTATCATGGACTTTTTTCTCATCATGATTGCAGGAATTAGTGAAGATGCTCGAGTGCAACGCATAGAATATATGTTTAGGTGAAATGATTCCTAGTGACACTTCAAAAAAGTTTCCCTGCCAATGAGCCGATTTTTTGCAGCATATATAATTTTGTTTTCCTTGGCATTCAATTGGGACCCTACTTGTTGCATGAGGATGCAATTTAACGTATCAGCAACAAGTTCATGCTGCTTGCGTGATTAAAAGAACACACCCGGCATTATATTTTGATGTTAAATGGGTTGTTCGATTAGTTTAACCAACTCATATAAATGTATTATTTTATTAATACATCAAGAAAAGAACAGAAGTAAATGTAGAAAAAAATATACATTATATTTTATATTATAAATATTAATAATAAATTATTATTTCAATTATCGACGAGCTTAGCCTTCCGTCGTTAATTCCGAAGATTATGTCCGTCGATAATTAAAATAATAAAATATTAAGTATATATTTATATTATATTATGTATATATTATTATAAAATTAATTATCGACATGCTTAGCTTCCGAAATTTATCTGTCAGTAATTTCGAAGACTATGCCTGTGGGTAAATTATTGACGGGAATTTGCCGTACGTAGAGGCGAAGGGTTTTTTGACTTTCGGTATTTCGAAATTTTTTTTCAATTCGTCGCAAAAGTCATCAAAAAATGCGAATGTCCGTAGCAAATAGATAATTTTCTTATAGCGTGAGTTCTTATTTTTTTAAATATATAAACCGGTCAAAGGAATAATTTGAAATAGTGCAAACCTTTCTTGTCAAATTAATTAATCAAATATTTTCTAGAAACCGTGATGGCGACCATCAAATAAAATAGTCCGATTGGTTATGATTAATTTCACTATTTAAGCAAATGATTATATTGAAGCAATCGAAATGGACAAGTAGTGCTCTCAGCACTCATGCACACTGAGTGCTTAGTTTACACATTTTTGTAATTATTTCTTAAGCAAAACTAATATATCTTGTAATGTAGTCTTTAACGATTTAAATTTAAGACATCGGAAGTAGTCAATCTCTAAACACTTTTTTTTTTCAATTTCATAAAGGTTTATCGATTTTACTTTCGTCTCAATAAATTTAGGATTAGTCAAATATCAATGAGTCTTCGTCCTTGAAAAAAAATCAAGAAGTTGGCTCCAAGAAAGATCAATTTGTCATTACAGAAATAAGAAAAAAAACAACGAAATTAAACAATAGCTAGTTGAATCTTGATAAGTGAAAGTTGTTTAACCATAAATTAGATTGGTAGATAACCTAATGTGTTAATAAAAGAAAAAAAAAAGAAAAAAAACATGACAGGTTGTTATTTGGACGATTAAGATCTACTCAAGGATTTTAATTCTGATTAACAAGTATATGGGGATCGATCACTGTTCTAAGGATTAACTTTTCAAATTTTAGCTCTACATTCATACTACAAATCTTACTACTTTTCATAATATAAAATTTGACCTCCTTAGACCTTGATGAAAAGGAAAGCAAGTTCTTATTTTATATATAGAGGATTGACATCACAAGTTAGACCAAAAGATTTTGGTGATCGATGCCGCATATATACTACTACAAGATGCCTGCCTTTTTTTGTCTTTAATTATTGCTAGGAAAAGATAACAATAATAATTGAGCATATGATAGAGACATGAACATAGTTTTCTGCCATAAGAAGTGCAAGATGGAAGAAGAAGAAGAAGAAAAAAAAGGTTCTTGAGCATTTGGACTCAACTTTCCAGCCATGCATACACTTTGTGCAGTGCTCAACAGCATTACTAACTATACAATGTGATTCCTCTTTTCATTTATTTATTTTTTTCTTTTTTTGGATTTGCAAGGGGTATATAAGAACACTTATTAAACTATGCAACTAATTAATAGATAAAAGAAAAAAAAACTAGGTAGATAGGAGCTAATGATATTTTTGAAAGCAAAGTCTTAATTACTTTGTTGTAAAGGTTCATGCATGTTAGACTCCAAGTATGAGTTAAGGTCGATCATGGTGTTTTAATTAACTTAGCTGGTTACATTGTTGTCACCACAATCAACTTCTACTCCTTTAAATGTAAGATCTTCAATCATTGACTAAAACCCTGACCTCACACATCCTAAGTCTAACATGCAGCTACTTATTACATCTAGATTAATGAGATGAGCTAGCAGAAGCATGCACCCATGTGTGTAAGAATGTGTGCATGCAGTGTGCAAATACTCTTTTAGGTAGGGAGTAGGAACTGAGAATTTTGAGGCAATAATCTGTTGTTCTAATTCTCAACAACAAATGATTGGCTAGTAAAACCGTCCAATTAACAAGAATTAAGAGCCACTGGACTTGTTATCATATAATTTGTTTACTTAGTGTTCAATTCATTTTAGGCAAGTTGTTGAAGGGCATGATTTTTCTATCAGTTTCCTCAGTGAGGTCAAGATGTCCTTTCCATTCAAAGGATTGTTCCCAATTCCTTACACTTCAGGAAGTTGTTGGTGCATGACTGTATATATAGTTATAATATTGGGATTTTTTTTTCTACTATTTGAACTGTCCCCTCCTTGTCATTCATATCAACTAAAAAACACTCCACCTAAAAGAAAGAAAGTAAAAAAAAATCACCTCAAAGTTCCAGAAGAAGTCTGATCATACAGTTTGGATTCAAAACACAATTTTGACTTGAGCTTGCAGAAGGCTGGGCCAGTCGAGCACATGTGCAGCTGACATTCTAGCTCTCATGTTACAGAGAGAAAAAGAAAGAGCATTACTGTGTGCATGTTGTAATAGATATAACGAATTTACAGCTGCTTGGCTGCAAATGTAATATCAGCTGACTTAAACCAATTACATGACTAAATAAGTAGAAGGAGAGTACGGAAGTCTCGGGATATTAACCTTATCTATTTTTCTAATGTGCAACATAACGTGGATTTCACAAACAAGTGTTGATTGACTAGTAGTCCGAAAACAGATAATAAAGATCTGATGCATTGTTCCATCCCCATTGACCAAGGCAAACGATGTTATCAAGATTCCCTCGTTAACTATGAAATCGAGTAACAGTAGATATTAAATTCTCTTTTCACCAACCAATTTTGTATTTAAGACAGACAAATAGCAAGTGTACAACAAAGAGGTAAACTGGTGGATATAGTTCATATCTCATCTTTAACCTAAACCATAGTTATATGTATAATGAGGAGTGCATTTCCGTTTAAACATCTCAAATTTGATTTTATTTTCTTTTGCGACGAAGGACGAACAAGATTCGTCGAGAATAAAATCTTCAACATTGATCGATCCTTGAAGCCACGTTGGCCAGGAATAATACCTTTATCGCTCGAATTCCGACACTGAATTAATCTGGGACTCAAACCATGTGACCAAAAAAAAAAAATCAACATTAAGGCAGAGATTGGAAAAAAAAATGTATGTGCAACCCAATACGTTTGTTATGGATTCTAATTTGTTACATATACCTAACCTTCTTTATTACGTCTAGTTAGGTTTTGTTCATTAAAAAAGTGACAGTTCTCACATTGCACGGCACGGCACTTAACTGTTTTATTACTACTTGGGGTCTCCTCGTAGGGTTTGGAAGGCCAGCCATGAGACCACATATTGGGCATTAAACTCCCATAGGCCAAAGATTAAAAGAAAAGTGTGCATTAAAGGCCCCAATTATAACACCAACCTTACCATATCACGCCACAAATAACAATTACAAACTCGGATTCTGAAAGCATAAAAGAACTGCGAGCATGGAATAATTAAACAAAGTGTGAGACCATCTGCTGCATTTTATTCATCCAGATCATGCAAAATCTATAAAACAAATAAATCTACTTCGCATATTCTATCGATCGAACCAGTCTTATTTAGAACTTAAAGGAAGACACGAGGAATTGATATACATGAGATCTGAAGCTATACAACGACTTGGATACAAGATCTCTGATGCCAGTAATAGCCACTTGTTTTAGCATCTGGGTCTTCTCAATCATCATTATTTCGACCTGATGGAAAAACAGTTGAGGCAAAGGCGAACTTATTGATCAGAAGATTTCCAACTCTGGAAAAAAAGGGGGCTGAGATATATCTCTCATCTTCGTCGTTGCTGAAGTTGATGTTCTCGTGTTTTCCTGTCTTCATACATTGGCAAGCGTAGTATTTCAGCTATCTCAGCCAAAAGCACCTCTTCTGTAATATTGTCACCAATGCTCCGCATCACCTATTGCAACGAGGGGTGTGATTTAATGATTAATTCCAGAAACTAGGGAGAGACAAATGCTAGAGCATAAGAGTGCCTTTCGGTAAGTGTTGAACTCATTTGGGGTCGACTTGTCTGTTCTTATGCGCATGCATTCCCATGATTCTTCTTCCTTATTCCAGGAGCATTCAATTATCTTTCCTGAAAAAGTGGAGACATCCTCTTCTCCTACAAAAATACAACATGGTTTTCAAAGACGATATACATAATAAAACGTAAAGCATAAGGACTGATTATATTATCAAGCCAAAGAAAAAATATATTACCATATCAAGGTCAGATTGGTGATATCAAAAGTATTGAACTGCATCTAAATAGCTTAATGGTTATGAAATTTTTCTATTGACCATACAGTCAGTACAAGTACATCTCTTTTGTGCTTTAGCATCGTAAGGTTCTTCTCAAAGAAAAAAACATTTATACACTTCACATTCCTTGCTCATCAGTTTTTCCAAAATTACCACACCAGAATAAGCCTTTTTTCCCAAATAAATCTCAAGAATTGTCAAAATTAAAACCCTAATCAACAAAAAACAAACTAAAACTATCACAATGAAGTTTAATAGACGAACAAAGGGCAACTTTTGAAGGAGAAAAAAACAACCACCACCAAAATGGGCAACCTCGCCGCAACATATACAGTAAGTTTCATTGCATTGATAATAATGGGAAGCAGCTTTTAGCATTGAATATAATTAACCGTTCACCTTTGAAAATTACATGAGCCCCATCCATAAGTTTTTTTTTCCCTCTCTCAAAGAGGAATAACAGATGCCTGTTTTCACTTCCGACCTGTAGCATCACAATTACTATGAAGATTAATAAGAAACAATGAATGACAAAAGGAATATAGTTTTCAAGACTGCAAAAAGAAAAGAAAGAAGAGTCATTGCATTAACCTCAAAAAGAAAGTCAACTGAGTTCATGTCTGCATACTTCCATTTAAGCAAACCTTCATGTGTGCGTGGCACATATGGGTCATCCCATCCCTGCAATGAAAATGATACAGGATACAGGCTGAGAATAATTTGTTTCCAGAGATTCAACGAAGACTAGTAACTGAAATACAAACAATACAGACTATCATTAATCATTTTTGTCTTTAGCAAGTCAGCACTTCCCAAAGTATGGATTTTCCTAGTAACAAATGAGGTTAAGCATTGCAAATGAATGAAAATGATCCGCAAAATTAATTAATACCTGAAAAATGAGACCATCAGCTGCATGTGAAAGCTTCGGAATAAAATCTTTAAGAAGCTTGCCAACAGTGGACAACAACCAAAAATTCTTCCGTCGAATCTGAAACCATCAAAAAGTGATTTAATAGCACAAAGAACCTAATAGAAACGGAAGAGAGAAGAAATCATCACATACACTAAATGGTTCCATGTCATATCTGTAAATTGGAGTGCCTTTGCCATCAGATTCAAGGTGCTTTCTCTCATAATTCCTTGGCCACACAATTTCATCCTCAAGTAGTTTCCACCTTTCAGAAAAGGGCAACTGCAGAAGAAATGGTGTCATGGAATCACTTATCAACCGAAGATGGTTGGAAGAAACAGGAAGAAAAAAAGACCACATGATTACTCCACTGTTTGTTGAATGAGACCAGTATATGTATCATCTTGTATAGGAAGACAATTCACGATTTAGTTTATAATTGATAATCTTGGTCATGTTATATTGATCAACCATAAAAACCTGTAATATCCATGTTACATTAAAAAATAACAAAACATAGTCATTTGGGATCTTATTTGATTTTAAATGAAAATTTTTTGCAGACTGTCCACCAACTATAGTGGTTGTATCTAAGTTACGCTCTAACCTTCTGTTTCATAGAACATCCTCCAACTTTATTTTTGTATCCCGCCATCCCAGTAACTGGCACCCGTCAGTTTTTGTTGACTCAACATATCTTCTCTCTCTTCCGCGTCACCAAAAACAGAAAAATCCCATGTTATCTAATTTTTTTATATAGATAAATAAAATATAAAAATAATAATTTTTACTATGTTTAATAAAATAATATAAATCTAAAAAATAAAATAAAAAGGGACAGCGCTCCCTGCCTCAGAGGTTGCCATCCCCAAACCAGTGCCGGAGGTGGGGGCCAGGCACTAACAACAGGCAGCATCCCTCTGCCTCTCTCCCTCTGGAATGCCAAGCGCCAATCAGGGGCCGCACCCCCCCTCAGGCAGGGGGCGCTGACCCCTCTTTTACTTTTTTATAGTGTTATATCATTTTAATGACGTGCATTCCTTTATTATTCTTTTATGATGTGGAAAATAGAGAAGATACGCAGGTCATCAAAATTAACAGTAATCGGTTACGGGGATGACGAAGAGACAAAAAGAAAGTTGGAGGATGTCCTACACAAAAACAAAAAAGTTAGAGCACAGCTTAAACACTACACTACAGATCGAGGGATGATATATGAAATTTATCGGATTTTAAATCATGTTAGTTTAACATGATCAACAATTTCCTGCACAATTTCACTTTTTTTCTGACAGGGCAAATGATGACTCATTTACTTTATTAGCATACACAATTTCAATTTCTGTTCACAAACTCAATTGATAAACCCACCAAAGTATCTATCAAGAAAACTTCTGTAACGCACTCCTGAGAATCATGCAGCTTTACTCTATAAAATAAATTATGCAGCTTTAGATTTAATAAAAAACCAAGTAGAAGAAAAAAAAGATATAACAGGTTAAATTTCCTATAAGCAACTTGAATGCAGAGGTAATTTTAGTGAGTATCCAAAATAGGAAAAATCTCAGAATATCATGTATAGCGTAATTTTGAAGAAAAAAATGCAAAAAAAAGAATAAGCCTACCTTCGTAACAGAAATTGCATTTAAAGCCACCAAATCATATGCCAGATATCTTCTCTTTAGTCCTGAATCAGGTATTGTGTCAATAACCATTTCTCCATCAATTAGTGTCATGTGATGGAAACCCTGCATAAACAGACAAAAGTAAGATAATGGTGCAATAAAACTTGAGTACACAGAAAAACACACTTACAGTTAAATTCTTTAGAGGAAAACGCATTTGAACCCTTCTGAAGCAAAAGTTTCGATCAATCAAGTAGCAACCCATCATAGTTATTAGCATCATGTACCGAGTTCCATCAGCTTTCCATGTAGCATAGTAGTAGCGCTGTCTCAACAGTTGCAGATTTTCACTGAAAGAGGCAATAAAAAATAATAATAAGATAAACATAATATGAAATAATAAGAGTTGATGTTACTAATATAGGAAAGCTTAACATATCAAAGGGAACATAAATAGACGCTTAGAATATTGGGGATCACATAAGTTTTTATTTTTATTTTTTTTTGAGAGGATCATATAAGGTTGGTTAGAACATCAGATGACATTGAGGATTCTTCTGTCTTCAACAGATATACAAGAGAGTAACGATCATCAGTGAGCTTGCAACCATAAGGAAAACCATCTAATCAAGTCAAATCAAAGTTAAGGACAAGGAAATAGGAAAAAGGCCCCAAAGCATCAAGGACTCGAACATAGAGAAATCCACCTCTAATCAATTCTCGTACCATCAAGGCTAAGAAAAAAAACTAGTTTACCTTTTAGTTTGATGTTAGCATTTCATAAGGCTAAAGTTAAATTGTAGAAAATTTCCATCATGGTGGTGAAATGAAGTGCATTTGATGCCTAGAATCTCTAGGCCACAAATCTCTACCCTAATTAAATCGACTAGTTCATAAGATATCATGGATGAGAAAAAGATATTTTCCCACATCACCTTTCCAAACAAGGCCTAAAAGTATAAAGGACCTAACATGAAATCAAGATCCAATAATAAGAGGAACTCAAAAGCTTCAGAATGAAATAAGGATATAAAAAACAAAAATAACAAACCTATTGAGAGACACAGGATGTGACCCTGGAAATTGAGTAGTTCCTCTCCCCTAATCACAAAAAAGGAAATGCAATGTAAGAGACAATTAACAAAATACACAATGAACTTGTGTTTATATCACTGAGAGAGTGGTATGCGTATTAGCAATAGCATTCTCATATTCTACTTCTTCATTCATTTCTTTCAAAATATGCATGTCATCAAACCAAGAATAAAAGATATAACAAAATAATTGACAGAGGCACGTATAAAAAGAAAAATTAACCTAATTTAGTCATATTATACAAAAAGATTTCTTTAAAAAATATGCATATTGTCATCACACCGAGAACAAAAGATAGAACAAAATAACCGGTGGAGGGATGTATAAAAGGAAACAGAATAAAAGAAATATCGTACAACAAATAAAGTGAAATATGCATGCAACAATTTATAGATTGTGAAGTAAATCCAAAGTTTGGATAGAGAAAATGGTGATCAATGACAGCGAGCAAGGATTGACTATGAAAAGTAACCTTTCTGGAAGAAAAAAGTAACATCCGCATCTGTTAACTCCAGAAAAAAAACTGAAACAACATTTTTCTTAAGTCATAACAAATACAGTTTTTTGCAGTGACACAATGGATATTTTATTACACAATCCAACATATTTATGGGGGCAAAAGGTGACTGGCCACTCAGTAGTCATCCAGCTTTAAGATCTTCTAACAAATTGAATATGAATGGCAAAGAAAGCATCTTAAAGGACACCAAAAAGATATGAGAAGTTGTTTTCACTACATACCGAAATTGCCAAATCAAATAACTGATAACAACTATGACGCAAAGCATCTTGCTCGGCATAAGGTATAGCATCACCTAGAACATCATCATTTGTAATTATTTTTTCTTCCACGTGATCCTGAAAAGAGGTAGAATTCCAAAGTAGATAACTTTTTCTCAAAAGAAAAAAGAACAAATAGAAGCATAAGAATACTTTCAAGATAATACAGGGCTGGAATTATAAATAAGTGATGTAAAAAAATCATATACATATTTAGACCGCATTTAATCCTACTTTAAACTCCGCCTATGTTTTATAGCCGGTCCCAAGCCCGGATAAAGAAGGAGGGTTGTGTTAGGCCCCGACAGCCAGCGTAAAATTCTGTCGAATCTCATGAACATGGATCAACGAATAATGGCGTCATATGATCCATGTAGCAAACCCCACCTAGTGGGATAAGGCTTTGTTGTTGTTGTTGTTAATCCTACTTTACACTTCTTTATTTGCATTTTCTGCACTTAAACCAGTGATTTTACATTTTATGAATTGCTTGTATGATTTTACATTGTGTATGGGTAAGTGTCCATATCTTGCATCTAGAACCAATACACAGGAGATGTTCTAGTAAAAAGACTTGAAATGCCAACTGCCTCATCCACAACCTAGCACAACGCAGGACAAGTATTTGGCATAGGCCACTATCTGAGCCCTATAAACTTGGGTAACGATCATTCGTTCTTAACTTTATAATTTACCCATATATTGGAACTTTTTTTGAGGGATAAAACATTGGAAACTACTTTTTTTCAGGACATTGGAAACTACTTTTCAATTTATCTTTAATAAACAACCAAACCGACGAAAATAAATTCTTTCTCATAATTATTTTCCACAAAAAATACTTTGGGATCCCCAACAAATGTAACTTAACGACAAAAGTGCTATATCAAACAATATAAATACAATATAACACATAATATCAAATATCATTACAAAAATGATCATGTAACTGAACTAATCAATTGGCTAAGCTTTCTCAAAAAATCTCTTTATATGACCAACCGCAGTTATATACCTTGAATGATAAATATTGCATTGTCTCAAGCGCTATTTCTAATTTATGCTATATCCAATGTAGACGCCTATTTCCCAGTTGTTTTATAGTAGTTTACAACTTGTGGTTCGTTTTATTAGATGTCTTGTGGTAGCATGTGATACTTCATTTAGTTATAATGACTATGACCAAAGGAGCTTAATCAAGGCTGATACTAAGCGCTTGTTTGGTTGGAGGTAAAAAGAGGGGAATCGATGGGAAGAGAAAGGAGGGGTACCGATTCCCCCTATTTGTTTGAATTTAATTTGGAGGGAATGGAGAGGACCCCTCCAATATCCCATTTTTTCTTTCACCCCCAAATAGGGGTGGAAAGGAGGGGAAAGGCATATTTAACGTGTGTTTCCATCTTTAACTATATAAATTAAACATATAAATATATAAATAAAGGATACAATCATCTAAATAAAATTGCCATTTAGCATTCATTCCCTTCCCTTTAATGATCGCAATCAAACAGGAGAAGCTATTCACCTTCATTCTCCTGCATTCATTTCCGTCCTTTCTCTTTTTATTCTTTACCTTCCTTTCCCCTTAATGAATTTTGAACCAAACAGACCCTAAGGACAATTTTTAGCCCTTCAAACCCTAGTATTAAAAAGTTTCCTACCATTTTTTTTGGAGAAGTTTCCTACCATTTGTCCATCTATCCTTTATCTTTTTAAAAAAGTTGGAAGACTTTAAGGTTTTCTCAAAAAACTTATTAGTTTCATCTTGGTCCTTACGACTGCATATCTTGGTTTATTATGATCAGATTGATGTTCTTCTGCCCTTACTGCATAAACATCATCTCAGAAAAATGACATATTCATGTTCCGTGTCAAAAATGAAAAACATCATGAGAACTTATAACACAACTTAATGCTTACAGGCAAAGGAGCCCCAGCATCGGCATCATCATCATCATCATCTTGCACAGCTTCACCATTAAGATCAAGATCAGAAGATCTCTTCCATTCAGGGGTCGGGGGGCAATTGATCGTTTTAGGTTGTTCATGATAAAATTCATACAGTGCTTCAATGTAATCCTGCTTATATATTCCTGGAGGCCGTGCTTCAGCAAACTTGTTCAATGCCTGCTCAATACATGAGAAATATTGTTTTTATTGGGAGTAAAACAACCAAGAGGTAAGATGAGATAAGAAAAAGGTGCATACATCAGTCACGTGCAAGTGTAGTGTCCTTATCAGAAAATGTATTATCATAAATCCTGTGCGGTTATGCCCATGTGTACAATGCACAAGAATAAACTTCTTTGAATGCCTCTGGCGGGAAAGGAATTGTGAAACCTGAAATAGACAAGGTAAATAAGACAGCTACAAGTGATGAATGTCTCCCATACATATTAGCAATAATCTACAAGACAAATGCTCCAAAAATAGGAGGAAAAGCAACACAAAATGAATGTCCATGCAAAAGCCTAGGAACTGTAGGTATAACATGGTTTGTGTCATCTACCAATTGATGTTTGACATGCAAGTATCTGCTCTCAAGCTTGTTATGCTAACAGCCATAAAATCTGCAATGCAAGCAGTACCAAATACTGACAGACATAGTAATACCACAAGCTGCTGAACTTGCTCAGTGTCCAGGAGATTCAACAATAGAACAATGAATACAAAAAGAAAAAGGAAATAAGAAGTCAAGGGAGACGCACATGTCCAGTGCTTCCCCCCAGTCATAGACAAGATAATGGGGTCAACTAAATAGTTTTAAAAAATAGCTTTTATATGGGGATTTTCATATGTAAATATAAGTAGTTTTTTTAAGAAAGAGAAAGGATGATTAACCAAAGTGTAAATATAAGCAGTTATCAGTATTATTGGGGATTCCATGCATCATTTAGTAAAAAATTATAGTTTCTTCTTTTATGCATCTTTAGCTTAATATGTCATCATTACATGCATCATGTAAGCCCTGGTATATTTCATTACACTCAACTCTATGTCCACCTTTACTAGTTGTTGTTTTGATCCTAGAGGATCTTATCAGCACCAGATATTAACATTCTTGGGACCATTACTGCTGGCTTGACACTTGTCCTGGTCCTAGTCCCTTTTTGGCTTTTACTGCTGCAGAAGTAAGGTTGATGTATCATTTTTGTGGCAGTAGATTATAATTGAGAGTTAACTGCTCTACTCCTTTTACTGCTTTGCTAGTGTCGAGAGATCACAACAGCAAAAAGGATAATAGTGGATTTAATGCTAGTTCTTTCAACACAGCAGCTTAGCTGTTCATATTTGTTTTTTTTTCTTTTTGAGGAAAAAGGATGATCCCCAATTTGATTATCATCCATGTATATATATATATATATATATATATATATATATATCAACTCCGCCTATATTTTATAGCCGGTCCCAAGCCCGGATAAAGGAGAAGGGTTGTGTTAGGCCCCGACAGCCAGCATAAAATCCAGTCGAATCTTATGAACATGGATCAACGGAGCGGAATGGCGTCGTATGATCCATGTAGCCGACCCCACCTAGTGGGATAAGACTTTGTTGTTGTTGTTGTTGTGTGTGTATATATATATATATCACCGAAAAGAAACATCATATACAAGTGAGAAGTTCTCCAGTGGAGAGCGGCAAAAGACAAAAAGTGCTACCCAAAATCCCACTCTCAAGAAGGTAAAACATGTGGTGTACAATTCTGTCAACCTGGCATCTCTCCTCACAAAAATTGACCCGGTTGCGCTGGAGCCAGATAGCCCAGGCATCGACCAAAAAAGTTGCCACAGGAAGTCTCCAACCGGGACTCTAAAAAAAGTTGCCACAGGAAGTCTCCAACCAGGACTCTAAGTACCCAACGCCCTCATGCTCTGCCAGAAGTCCGCCGCCGCCAGTGGAACGCCACCAGTAATGGATGTCCGAGACCATACCTCACGAGCCACGCGGCGGCAAAAGAACAAGTGCGTGACATCCTCCGCCGCCTCTCCACACATAACGCAAGAGGTATCCGCATGCGTCGCCCACCTCGCCCTATAAACTCTGGAAAGGATTCGCTCCCGTCGCAAAAGCCAAGCAAAGATCTTGACTTTAAGCGGCAAAAGAGAGCGCTAGTCAGCTCTGAGGTCCTCTGAGTCGGTGGAAGCCAGAAGGAAACGAATATAGAGGCTGCGTGCCGAGAAGGCACCCGATACCCATACACAGCCATCAGATCGAGTCGGATGAGGATGGAATGGGGCAATCAACTGATGAAGAGCTAGTAGGTCAGAAAGCCGTTGATCGGAGAGTGGAGACCTGAAGAGGGGGGTCCAGGATAGTCCGACCAGCACTCCGCCACAGATGTCTCAGGATGTGCCGCAAGAGCCAGTAATCGAGGGAAGGATGTGCTGCAAGAGCTGTTCATATTTGTTTTATAATGAACTCAAATGGAATCCTAGAGGCTATGAGCTGAGTAGCTCAATTAGCTCTCTTTTCCCTACAAGCTTAGCGGTTGTAATGAGATGAATCAGGAAGGATTGGCTATAGTGAGAACTAACTCTCCATCATGCAAATGAATTCATGCCTTAGAAAATCTTTTCCTATCTTTGTTCACATTCAATTCTACTTCCTGTTTTTACTAATCCCGTAAAAAAAACCAAAACCCACAAAAAACCAAAACCAAAAGTTTCTATTAATTTTTTTTTGAAGGGGGGAAAGGATGAGCACCAAGTTAGGGTGTCATCCGTATATATATATATCACTGTGGAGGCAAAATGTACAAAATGTAGGCTCCTAAGAAGGGAGCAGCAAAAACTGGAGAAAAAACATGACGTCACTATCCAAAGCCCCACTCCCGAAGAAGAAAAAAGCTATGGAGTACAATACTATCCACCTGAGTCCTGTCCCCACAAAAAATAACCCGGTTGCGCTGAAGCCAGATGGCCTAGGCACCGGCTAAAAAGGTCGTCAGCAATGTCCTCCAATGACGTCGTCTGCAGCTATGAACTCTAAGTGACTGCCAAAATGTGTCTGGTGAGAGGAGCAAACCAGCTGTCATCCCCAGCCGTACCCAAACCTCCCGGGATACACTGCAGCCAAAAAATAGATGTGCGAGGTCCTCCTCTGCCTCGCAACATAGGACACAAGATGTGTCAGTAAGAGGTGTCCACCTTGCCCTGTATTGTCGGGTGAGAATCCTATGATGCCGCATAAGCCAAGCAAAGATCTTGACTTTAAGTGGCACCCTGAAGCGCCAAATGAGTCTGAAGTCGGAGAGAATCCGAGATCGAAGTGGCCGGGAGGAGACGAAGATACAGGCTGCGAGCAGTAAAAGTCCCCAAAATCCACGACTAGCCATCAGGCCGGGAGGTGTCCGGCTGAAACGGAGCAGTCCGCTGATGAAGTGCCAAAAGCTCAGTGATGCGCTTGTCAGAGAGGGCCGACCTAAAAGTAGGGGTCCACGACCCAGTGCCCGGACCACCAGGTTCTGACCATGCCTCATCAACTATAGAATCAGGATGAGCAGAAAGAGCCAATAAGCGCGGGAAAGAGACTGCCAATGAATCTCCCGGGAGCCAGTCATGATGCCAAAAAGAGAAACTCTCCCCCCTGCCAAGGGATGGGACCATAAATGGCCGGATCATGGGAAGGAGGGGGGCGACGCCTCGCCAGAACGCAGAGGCCCCACGAGGAAGAATGGCTTTAGAGGCCCAAGATAGGTCTTGACCATAGCAAGAGGAGAATACTGATCGCCAAAGGCTATCACGAGGACCCATAATCCGCCCAACCCAACGAGCTAGGAGGGCCCAGTTGGTGAAACGGAGATCGCGAACACCTAGACCGCCCTGAGAGGTGGGGCGACAGATGGTCTGCCATGAAACAAGATGAATGGCCCGTTGGGCAGTGGCACTCCCCTGCCAAAAGAATCTACTCTGAACTGACTCAAGTCGTCTCCGAACCAGATCTGGCATCCAGAGAACGGACATGAAATAAATCGGCAATGCAAACAAAACGGAGCGGAGCAGAACGAGTCGGCCATCGCGAGAGAGAAGTCTCGAACTCCACCCTTGCAACATGTGCTCCATCCTCTCAATGACAGGTGTCCAACCATTCGAACCGATATGACGATCAGATAAAGGAAGCCCCAAATAAGTAATCGGCAAGGTGTCAATCGGGGTGCGAAGCTCAGTCGCACAGGCATGTGCTTCCTCCTGACCCATACCAAAAGGGATGAAAGACGACTTAGCATGATTAATCTGCAGGCCAAAAACTGCCCCGAAAAGATCCAACATGATGGCTAACCGTCTGGCCTCCTGAGCAGTGCCCTCAATAAAGAATAAAGTGTCGTCTGCATACTGAAGAAGCGGGACTAAACTACCCGCAAAACCTCTGAATAGACCGGCCCTGCAGGACGACTGGGTAAGTTTCTATTAATAGTTTCTGTCCAAACCATTTTCTTTTTTGAGAAAAAGGATGACTACCAAAGTTTATGTTGTCATCCATATATATATATATATATATATATATATATCACTAGGAAAAGAGGATCTCGAGAGAACGGCAAAAGCAAAAATTGAGAGATTACAACTGCTTACCAAAACCCCACTCCCAAAGAAGGAAAAAGGTGTGGTGTACAATATTCTCAACTTGACATCTCTCCCCATAAAAATATAATCCAATTACGTTGAAGCCAGATGGTCCAAGAACCAACCAAAAGGGTCGCCAGTGGAGCTCACCAACTATGTCTCTGCCTGCTGTGAGAGCGAAGTGACTGCCAAAAGGTCTCCGAAGCAGGCGAGGTCTCCCCCATGGTGCCCGTCTGCAACCATCACTCTCGTGAAACTGAACACCCGAAGAACAGGTGAGTGGTGTTCTCCATTGCCACACCACAAAGCACACAGGAAGTTTGTGGTTTCTGTCTAATCCTGTCATCTGCTTACTTAATTAGATTAAGTTATTTCTGCAACTTGGATTTCATTTCAGAATTGGTCATTTTACTGCATAGATAATCTGGTATTGATTTTTATGGAAATTGACACCTCAAATACTATTATGATATCCTGTGCACTTGCAGGTTGTTGGCAAGTTGAGACTTGAGTGGTTTAATATTACAACTAGTGTGTTCTTGTTCACAGTAGTAACAACATCATATAGGTTGTAGACTACATAGCATGAACAATTCTTTTCATTTTTGAACCGTTTGATTACAACCCATATATTTTTTTACTACATTACACACAGGCACAATCTTTTGAACATCATTCAGTAATTTCTGTTCTACTCGTTTATGTAGCATTCACCCTCCTGGAGAGGATTGTGAGGTACTACATGGATGGAAGCAGGGATGATGGCTGTATGTGGTTTGCGAGTTATTTCTCTGAGTGATTCACCTATATACACCTACTACCCATGTGCACAGCATTGGACGATGTTAGATTAAAATAATGACGTACATGGACCCCACAAGGTCAAGATCTTCACTTGACTTCTATGGTACGATAGGATCCTCACTCGAGTACTCAGGGTTGAGGTGGGCGCCTAGCACACAGCTCTCATGCATCTTGTGTGAGATGTCACCAGAGGACATCAAACACCTTTTCTGCTATTGTCCTACTCATCTGAGGTGTGGTGGCAGGTGAGAGCGCCAGACATGATGTGGCAATCCTACGGACTACATGCAGACAAGGGACCATGGATGACAGTCGCGTGAGATATCTGGATACCACAAAACCGCACCATTTTTTGGAGAGAAGTGCTACAAAGAGAACATTGTACGACACGTCACATTTTTATGCCACAGTGAGGAAATGGATAGTTTCTTTTTCAGGAATCCATTCCCATAGTTTTTCTTCCTTTTTATTCTTTTTTAGGGTCCTTTTTTATTTTCTCTGAAGTCGTCTACATTTCAATCTTGCCAGTTTGGATACATGGTGGATAACTGCCCAAACCTGGTAACCATCCTTTTACTTCTTAAAAAAATTATATAACATATATATATGTGGCACCTCTAAGGCCAAGCAAAATTCATATATCAGTCCAAAAAGACAAGAAACTCGAACACTAAAAAATATAGTAAAAAGGCATGCTGAATGGCCACTAATATTTAGTAAGGGGCAGAAGAATACTGTATAGAGCTTGTCAAATATTTCAGATGTTTGCCTTATAAACAAATAGTACAATCAGTAAATGAAACAAATCATGCAGGGAGACAAACGAGAATGAACATCACTTACCTCAAAGACAAAGAAGTTAACGGACTCATTATCTGGTACTGAACCTCGTCCTTTGCAGGGAATCTATGTTAAAAGTATATGAGTCATGTATGCTTAAATTCAAATACAAGCAACCACTAATTGCACAAACAAAAAAGGAAAAAATCTTTCTTACCTTCAAATGCTTAATCCCTTGCTTTGTCAATTCATATGGTGAGTAGTAACGGGTAGTATTCGTCAAATCAATTACTAATCCAAGCTGTAAGAAGCCCATTAAAGAGTTGAAAATATCTTTCCGAAGAATAAAATTCCTAAATACCACTTGTACATCTCTTCTATATAAAATGCATATATTTTTTTGCTTAGAGAGTGGGGTATCGGATAACATCATGTTTTTCTTTTTCCTTTGGGGGTACCCATTACACACTTGTACATTCATATTTTGAATGACTACCAAAATTTAGTCATCCTCTTTTCTCTCAAAAAAAAAATAATAATAAATACCATGAATCTGAAAAGTACGGTTAAAATATGTGCATATTCATCTGACTCACATTGAAACCTGATTTAAACATAAAAAAACATGAAAGATATTAAATTGTTATACATGCCCCAAATATGTTATTTATTCTCAGGAATTATTTCAACTTTGATTGTCGACACATTGTACTTGAGATCTACAGGAACTTTTTCAATCATATCAAAGATATAATGCATAAGACCAACAAGCTTTCGGCTGAGTGGTACCGCCTAAGCTGTTAGGATTAAAATCTTATAGGATTCACATGGATATTTTATTTTCCAAGGGTTACAATACTCCCCATCCTTTTCTAACGTCCATGTAAACATATTGAGGTGCATACATATAACAATATCGACATATATACAAATATATACTGAGGACTAAGAGGATGACTACCTTCTTAAGTAACCATCCATTTTGTACTAAAAATGTGAAACCAAGTGATGTATAAGTGTGTATGTGAAATCAAGGCAATGGGTACGGATGCCCACAAAATTAACACACTGATTAGATGAGGACAACAGCGAGAAGAGACCTATCAGCACAATGTTTCTTTTTTAATGAGTAGAGTGCTTTCTGCAAGCATCATAATGCTAATTTTAAGAGACTGGAAACCCTACGGAATGCCAATGATTTCCAGATAGATATATGTATGACGAAGGGTAACTAACCCCTGGACGCTTGTTCTTTACGGTGGTCGGTAATAGCACATACTGTATATTGGCTCCTGTATTAGGAACATCAATAAGGGGAAGAAATAGAGAGTGGCTAAACTGCTGCCAATCTTTTTGTGGTTGAGAAAAATCCACCATTGATTCTTTCAAAAAAGATCCACAATTGAATGGTGCGCCCACATGAAGGAATAAAAATAACAATAATAAATAAAATATGACAAAAAATAGACAGCAGCAACCTGGGAAGTGGAGACCATATTTGTTGCTCTATGATCTAGCCATCTCCTTGGCAACCAAGCTCAAGCACAAAAAATAGGAATAAAGTAAAAAGGGAGAAGAAGGCAGCTGTAATGTCTTAGAGGTGGCAAGGAAAAGAAGTTATAAATAGAAAGAATTGGAGAGGAGGGGAGGCAGCCGAACAAGAAAAAAGAGAGTTACCATATTGTGTCCAGAGAAGAGAAAAAAAAAAGTAAGAAGCTCTCACCTTTCTACTTGACCAAGCCGGACAGCAGTAAAGAAAAGGAAAAGGAGGTTTTACGTCATTTGTTTATGCAGTAGAAGGAATGAATTGTAAAAAGAAAAAAAAAAGAAGGAATAGAGGTTTATTACAACTTTCTAAGGGGCAGCCCGATTCAATATCTCTTGCTTCACATAGATGCGCCTAGGGCACCCCATAGGGCGCTACAGTGCCTAGGGTACCTGTGACCCACCTTCAGGCCGCGAGGCCATCCACTGCCAGGGACTCCACCTCGGCGGTGCCACCAACAGCGCGCCCTCACTGCGGCACCACAGCCATCGCCGGCGACCCCCGCCGGCGGCTCCACCAACAGTGATCTCGTCTCTTTCTGCTGACTCTGTTTCCACTTCCCTGCTACACATATGAGGCGTCGCCTAGGGCACCCGATAAGGCGCTACTGTGCGTAGGCCGCAAGGCCATCCACCGCCGGCGCCGGCGACCCCCGCCGGCGCACCACCAACAGTTATCTCTCTCTTTCTGCTGCCTCTGTTTCCACTTCCCTGCTACACCACTCTTCTAAACTCTCCTCCCTGCGCGGCGAAGAACACATCCCCGGCAGACCCTGCTGGGGGCATCTTCTTTCGTCTCCGGTTGCCCCCTCCATCATGCGGCGCAGGACGCAGTGCATGGGGGATTAGTGGACTGCTGTCACCCGCCCTCGAGAGGTTCACACCCACCGCCGACTGGCTTCGCACTGCTACAGGTGCCTGGAGGATGGCCATTTCGCTCGAAGCTGCTCCGGCCCTCTCCGATGTCTTCGGTGCAGGGTTGAGGGACACCGGCGGTCATCCTACCCCCTGAACGCACGTGACCGTCCACCTGCCAGACTATCCACATTCCACCAGCACCCTTGCAACTGTGGCTCCGGTGACTGCTATTCTCACTATTCCATGGTCGACCGAGATCCAGGGCGTCGTCGGCCTGCTCAATGATTGTGTCGTCGGCGAGATTGATGGCGTCCCTCCGACGCCAGCAGCCCTCCGTTCTGCTGTCATTGCCATGGTGGGAGCGTCGCCGCTGTTTCACTTAAGCCGTGTGTCGCTGTCACTATGACTGCTCATCCCGGGATCCACACAACAAAGGGACGCCCTCCTCACCTCTCCCACCTGTCTGCCGCCGCAAACCAGGGTCTCATGGCACTCGTGGAAGGTGGACGACGGAGCAATCATGGCACCTTCCTGGACTCACCGGTCTGTTGACATTCTAGGGCTACCCCTCCATCTCCAACGGCCGGAGCTTGTGATGGTGGTGGCGCGACATATCGGGAATCCAGTTTCCATTGCCATCCCACCTCTCAGCTCGCCCGACCTCTCCACCACCTCTGTCGACGTTGGGATCCACCCAGGTTGTGTCCTCCCTGCATTCGCTACCCTCCGGTTGCAGCCCTCTGCCGGCTCTACATCCTGGGCAAAGGTGGTCGCCGGCGGACAATCTCGGTCGTTGCAGGCACCGGCAGACCAGGGCTAGACTGGCCTGACCCATCACGTGGGGACAGCAGGTGAGAACCGTACTGCAATTCAAATTTTGAATCCGCTTCCTAAAACCCCCTTTGCCAACCGCACCCTTTTCCTGAATTTGGCTCACGGGTTGGCTCAATCCCTTCCCGACTCAAACCTGAACTCAACCGCTCCATAAGTCCTGTCCACTCCTCGAACCCAGCTCCAACATTCGCCAAGGCTGAATCCACCCAGTCCGATCGAATCCGGGCCAAAGTGAAAGTGACCTCATCCCTCCCCTCCTTCCCTTCGCCCCAGTCCGACAGGTCGCCGGGACCCCTCCGGCGGTCAGCCACCATCATTACGCCCATAACCCCATCTCAGCCAGTTTCGCCCCACCCCTGACCCTGGCCAGACCTCTCCAGCCTCGTCGCACTTACGGTTCTCACCGCCCGCACTCACTGGCATCCCGATGGTCATCCCCCTGACGGCCACACCCACCGCCGATGCCCTGGCAGCTCCTCCCCTCTGCTACCAGCACCGTCAACCCGCACAGGCTGTCATGCCGCCACCGCCAATAGGACAGTAGTCGCCCGTGCAGTCGACATCGCAAACGCTGCCCCCGCAGCCCATGGGTGACGCTCCGCAGACTGGGTCGTTTTTGCTTGAAGCCGATGTCAACGCTGATGGGGAACTGATGTAGATCCTGTTGAGAAGAAAAGAGGGAATTCTACTGCTGTACAGAATTCTAGTAGTCATCAACTTAGTTTGATTCAGATTTGAAGAATCTGTTAGGAGTCCTAATGCTGATAGGATTGTTATTTCCTTTTTAGTTTATTTTTCTTAGGAGTCCTAATGCTGATAGGATTGTTATTTCCTTTTTAGTTTATTTCTCTCGGGAGTCCTAATGCTATTAGGATTGTTATTTCCTATTAGTTTATTTATGTTAGGTTATAAGATTCCTAATGCTGGTGGGATTATGTTTTCCTTTTGCTATAGGAGTCCTAGTACTAATAGTATTGCAAGTTGTGAGTCCCTATATATTGGTCTGACTTGTAAGAGTTAAAAACATCTTTATCTCTTTAATTAAAGTTCCAGTTCAGAGGTTTCTGAATTTCTGAGTTCGTGTGCACACGATCTCGACCTTGGATTTCTTCTAAGGTGTTGGTGGATTTCTGCTAGTTTATTTGTCGATTATCGTCCGCTTGAACCGGCGACATCGACGTTTGCTTTCTGCAGATCTTTCAAGCATATCAAAGGCATACTTGCACGGTGCAATAGAACACCGTTCATCGGGCCTAGGGTTTGCTCTTGGCTGTATTTAAATTTTTATACCGAATTCATCCTTAACGCTGCGTCAGGAACACAAGGTGGATGAGAGGTCTGGCTTTGTTGCGGAAGCTACCGGCCTACGCCATACTCGCCGATGGTGACTGGTAAGGGGCGTGGCCTTACACCGTCCGCTACAGCGCCTGCTCGCCCACCCTAGGAACAGTCACAAGAAGCGTTCGACACTGTCATCATCGGAAGGACAGCAGCAGCCCACACAGTCGTCGATGCTGCTGCCGCCAACAAGGCAGGAGTCGCCCGCACAATCATCGTTGTCACCGCCACAGCAACCTGTGGTGGGGGATGCGCCGTTGACCAAGCTGGACTCGCTGGCCACCGATGATGGATATGAGGAGGTGCGCCTCCTCACAGGATGGTCAGATGAGGAGGTCCGCTTGGTTGCGGAGGCCGCCAGCCTCCGTCACACACGTCGGCGGCCTCGGGCAAGAGGAATGGCCCTACAACATGGGGATGGTAATCACTTGGAAGATACGGGGTGGACCCGGGGCGGATGAGTGGTTGATCGATGTGCCTGATGACTACCTGATGACTACTGGAGGCCTAGCGATTTCTTACCATCAGAAGTCTGTTCTTGGAGAATGTGTGGAGGCCACTTCGTGTTCGGCCACATCGGAGATCGAGGTGGAAGACATCATTGGCGACATTTTAGTTGGTACCCTGGCCATTTTGGCACCTTTTGGGTGGGGAGAGTTGTCTAGTTGAGCATTTTTGTACACCGCATCTTCTTTTCTATTGGGGATCGGGGTTTTGGCTTGACGAGATATGTTTCATTATGTCGCTGCTCTCCCTTTGAGAGCATACTTTTGTACATGACTTTCATTCCAAAGTTATATATTGCTGGATGACAACCACAACTCTGGTAGTCATCCTTTTTCTCCTCAAAAAAAAAACTTTCTAAGGGATTGCATTGCAAGGAAAGCGGAACCGACATGAGGTATGTTGCAGTTATAAAGAAGTGCAACTTATTTGTCATATCATTATTTTGAGATGAAAAAGGATGACTAGCAAGATGGTAGCCATCTACAGATTACATTAGAATCGTAAAAGGTTACAACATATTTAGAACGAGGAGATGTGAAAAAGGAAAGCCAACAGATCCACTGGCATCAAGGAGTTACTTCATTACAGATATTTATTGTTAGTTAAATTGTTTTATCTATGTGATATGTTCTTCCATATATCGTAATGTGATTACTGATGATTGTTACTTAATTAAAGAGGTTTAAAGCTACCTCTAGACAAGAGGATTGTTACTTAGAGAGGTTTAAAGTTAGCAAGGCCGACGGTACGTGAGGATGTGCTCACCTTCATCCGAGCGTTCATCAGCAGGAATTGGGGCTTTGATCGCCTCAACCAATTCCTGTTGTACCTACTCCCGAAGCGCAATCCGGCGGAAAGAGTGGAGGACTTCTAACCGATCGCCTTATTTTGAGAAGAGAAAGGATGACTAGCAAGGAGGTAGTCATCCAAGGTTTTATTAATGAGATATCAGGTTACAAGCCAAAAACGTAAAAGCATAGCAAAGATTTCACCAAGACATCACTCTCCTACATTACATGTACTTCCTCCAATCCCCATATATTGCCTTTGCATGTTGTCCCACATTCTCCGCATAGGCGCGGCTACCCTGAAAGATAGTTGCGTTCCTTTGTAGCCAAATAGCCCAGATGAAAGCCAACGGCCGCGCCCGCTATCTCTTGCAAACATAGACACGTTCCCGGGAGTCTCTGCCACCATTACAGAAAGAGCGCCAGAAAGCAGTTTCTGAAGTGTTGTCAATCCATCCAATGCCTGCCTCGGCCCAGACACGTATAGCCATAAAGCAACCAAAAAACAAATGGGCAGTGTCCTCATCCTCCTCCCCACAGAAGGCGCACAGCATGTCAGAATTTCCAGCCCACCGATATCTATATACCTTTGTCAAAACTCTCCTGCGGCGCAGTAACCAGGAAAACATTTTGATTTTAATAGGGGCCCTAGTCTTCCAGATTAATCGCCAAAAGCATCTCCTCATCTTGTTCTTCACCAGCCCTGCCAAGCAGAGAGTATACCTCACGTACCGAGAAGGAATCAGTTCTCCATTTCCAGCAATCCACCTCGGCAGTGGCAAGAGACAGATGAGCAATTTGTCCTAGCAGTAGCAGCAGCTCCTCGAACCTCTGGTCAGAGAGGTGCATGGAAAAAGTTGGCACCCAGATGCTTCTGTCATTATTATTTGTGGTGCACCAACGGTCTTCTACTCTTGCATCCTTGTCTGTTGCCAGCTGAAACAGGCGAGGAAACTCAGCTGACAGAGAGTTCATACCAAACCAGCAATCCTTCCAAAAATAGAAGACAGATCCACTTCCAAGACTGGGACGAAATAAGTGGCGAATCTGTGGCATAATTCCAGCAATACCGCGCCAGAAGGAGGAAGCCCCACCAACCACCTCAATTCTAGAATCCCAGTTAAGAATATGGCCATAGCAGGCACGAAAGACAGTGGACCAAAGCTCATTGTTCTGTCCCATAATTCGAATAACCCATTTAGTGAGTAAGGCGGTATTCATTCGTCGAAGATTAAGAATGCCCAGGCCACCTTCATCAATTGGACGACACACCACCTTAGAGGATACCATGTGAACACCATGCTGTCCATGAGCACTAGTCTGCCACAGAAACTGCATCCTCAGTGAGTCAATTGATCGCTCCACCACTCGGGGAATTCTCAAAACTGTCATGAAGTATATTGGTAGTGCGGAAAGCACATGACGAAGCAGAACGAGGCGTCCCCCGCGAGAAAGCAGTCTGGAGCTCCATCCAGATAAGCACTGCTCCACCCTTCTGATCACCGGTGCCCAATCGCGGGCCACGATGTGCCCGTCAGTCAGTGGCAGCCCCAGATAGCTAAGTGGTAAGGTGCCCAAAGGAGACCTGAGAATCTGGGCACACTCAAGGCCGGTAGCCGTGGGCATATTGATGCCAATAAAGTTGCATTTAGCATAGTTGATGCTGAGGCCAGAGAAATCCCCAAAATATTTTGACCAAAATTGCCAGCCTTCATGCGGCCAGGTTTGTGCCCTCTATAAAAAATAGTGTATCATCAGCATATTGCAGAATTGGAATGCAAGACTCAGAAGTATCTGCAACACGAAAACCGCTGAGAATGCCAGAGCTGCAAGCATCGAAAGTGATCCGGGCAAGCGCATCCACAGCAAGAACAAAAAGCATAGGCGCGAGGGGACAACCCTGTCTAACACCCCGCTGTGGCTGCACCCAGCCCCCGGACGGCCGGCCGTTGACGAGAACCGAAAAGTATGCCGTCGTGATGCATTTCCACATCCAGGAAACCCATCTCTCCGGAAAGCCGCGGCGGCGTAGAGAGAACCATAAGAAAGGCCAGGAAATAGAGTCATATGCCTTGGCAAAATCGACCTTCCACAAAAAACCCATTGTTTGTGATCGACGCCAAGACGAAAGGATCTCCAGTGCAGTCGCATACCCATCCGCAATGGCATTCACATCATCTCCAATCTGCCGAACTACGCTTCGGGAGTAGGAACATTAGGAATCAGTTGAGGCGATCAAAGCCCCTCCCCGATTCCCGCTGACAAACTCCTGGATGACGGCCAACAAAGCCTCACGTACCCTCGTCCAAAACTCCCTATAAAAGAATATCGGAAAGCCGCCAAGAATCGGAGTGGCCTCTCTATTGAGGTTTCGGAGGGCCTCGGTAACCTCATCCTCAAAATGGCCTGATCAAATGTCCCATGGGGTCCAATGCCATGGGCTTGGAATCCGCCGCCGAGTGGATGCAGGCCTTGGATGAACGTGTGCTAGATGAATCCGGAAGCATTTTCGGAAGCTGATTCGCCAATACCCGAGCCACCAAAAGGTAGAAGGCGTTGGATAAGGCGATCGGTTAGATAAAGGAAAAAAAAGAAGAATAAAAGAAAAAAAGAACGTGAATGACGTGAGCGAGTTCAGGGGAGAAGGTGGAACTTCCAAGTTCTTGATGCCGCAAAGAACTTTTTCATCAACTTCGCGCGTTGACTGGAATTTTGATTCTAATGGGCCCAGGTGAACTTGATGTGCTGTTTGGGAGAACTAAGCCAAATTCTGGCATTTAGTTCTCATCCAAACAGAGCCCATAGGGACTCATCCTTTTGGCGGGGAGTGGTAGCCTTGGTTCCGCAGGTGCGCCCCCCCCCCCAGGAGCCACTTCTGAAGGCATTCCCCCGCATATATGCCTTGGCAGCTCATCCTAACGCGACAGTGGGTCCGATGATCCCGGCTCTGCTCCTGGACCCCTCTCTTCAGGTCAGCTCTCACGGAGCAACGCTTCACCGAGCTTCTAGCAGTCCATCAGAAGATCGCCCACTTCCGCCCCGACCACTCTAGGACGGACGGGTGGACATACACCGATTTCCTCCCTGGCACGAAGGCGCCAAAGGATTTCAGGGAGAATTGTAGACTCATATGCAATCCCGGATACCATTGAAAGTCAACATCTTTGCTTGGCTGATGCGGCAGAACCGGCTTCTCACCAGGACGTACAGGGCGAGATGGGCACCCCACATGGACACATCTTGCGTCCTTTGTGGCAAAGCGATGGAGGACATTGCCCATCTATTTTTTTAGTGTTCGACAATACGAGGCATTTGGCAGCGGATGACGATTGAGAGCCCACTACCTCCTGATTCTGAGGCCATGTGGCAATCTCTCCGATTTTTGGCCTGAGAAATGGAGTGTGCGCACCTTTTTTGGCCAGTTCCTAGGCCATTTGACTTCAGCGCAACCGGATTATCTTTTTGGGGAGCGATGTCAATCAGAGCGTATTGTACCCGGTCGCCCCAGCCCGGACTGACCCGGATTTGCCGGGTTTTTTTCCGACCCAGTTATCGGGATCGGGTCTCAATTCTCAAGGAATTGAGACCCGACCGAGATCGGGCCCGGGTTATTATAACTCGGACCCAGTCCCGACCCGGTTAAATATATTAAATTATTTTTAAATATTATATTTATGTTTATTTTAAATAAATATTTATATTTTATTTGATATATATCTTAAATATACATTATATTATCATATATATAATTTAATTAATAGTTATATTTAGATAATAACATTAATTTTTTTACTATTTTATTTTTTTATGGTAAAACCGGGACAACTGGGAATTCCCGGACCTGACTGAGAATGGGTCCGGGACCGGGTCTCCTTTTTCGGAAACCCAGAGCAAATCGGGTCAGGACCGGGTCGGTCGAGACCCAGTCCCGGACCCGGGTTTGCTCACCTCTACTTCTTTCGGAGTGGGGTTTTGGCTAGGTGATATACTTTTCCATTTTGCTGCTCTCTTTGAGAGCCACACTTGTATATGACATTAATTTCATAATTATATATACACCTGTATGACAACCACACAACCTGGTTGGTCATCTTTTTTTTCTCAAAAAAAATGTTACCCTCAACTAATAGGCTATCGAAAATAGCATTATTGCATAATATTGCACACTTGTATTGCTGATTGAGAATCGAATGGGTCAGTGTGCACTATTGTATTGACTTAGTTTGAGAGGTTTAATACCACATCCGATTAAGGGGCTACCAAAAGTAGCAGTATGGGATCCCTAAGTGTGGATCACGTGGTTGGGCACCACACTCGCATGATCGTCCTTGAGAGCACATTCGTCATGAGATGACTGTTGTCTTGTCATAAGTCATATAACTGCATCACTATGATGTGTGTCTCATTTTATTTGACTATGAAGTTAATTTTATCTTTTATTGTTAAAGGTGAGGATCATTTTTTTTTTGAGAAGATAAAGGTGAGGATCATCATTCGATATATTTGTTACATACAGGACAAAAGCTCATGAGATGAATTTCCCCTACATTTGAATCTCTGAAGGTATAATCAAAATGTGATAGATGGTTGAAACGCTCATTACATGTCCGATACTAGCACATGATAAGGTCTTAGGGTTAAACTCTTGAATCATTATGTTAGATAAGAAAAAAAATTATTGAACACTTCCACAGGCTTAATTATAAGAAAATTTTTAATACAGGTCAAAGGTCGTAGGATCTGGCACTCTCATGCCTTGCATGAATACTGATTTGGTCATGGATGGAAGCTATTTTAGGGTCGTTACGATCATCTCAAAGAGTGAAAAGAATTAAAGGACAAAAGGTCCAAATGCAATAGGATGATATGATAGAAATGCCAAGGAGAAAAAAATGAAATCTCTAAAAAATGAAGAAAGACAAATTCAACCTTCACAAAATAGTCATTAATGGAAGCCAATTTTCTCTCTTTTGAGAAGAAAAAAGATTACCATTCAGCATCCAAAGTCATCCAATTTTATCCAAATTATTCTTTCAAAGGAATTTTATCCAGATTACTGATGAAAAATCAGTATTACATGGGAAATGGATAGGTGTAATTCATATGATGTTTCCCCATTCCTGAAAAAAAATTAATAACTATTTCATAGGATTTGAGAAAATGATAAAGTTACACAATCAGAAGAAAACAAAATTCTGGTACATATCACATTATTATCAAAACAAGAGATGAGATTCTTGGATATTATTTCAGTAAAGAAATATACGTCTTAGAATAATGATAAGTGGTGCAAATAGGCACTATGGAAACAAACATATTCCACAAAAGAATGGAATCATCCAACACAAATCTGGGTAAGAGACAGAAAATATATGGAGTAATGGACAAAGACAAACACAAAAGCTTAACAAGTGTTAGATTTGAAAAGACGATACAGAAAGTAGAAGTAAATGATAACAAATGGAAACTGGTTGCTTACATCTCGTCCCAGCCTCTTTTGTTTGAGAACTAGTTGTTTTAATGAATATCTTTTACCAGGTCCCACACATTCGTTATATGTTTCGTCTAGTGGAACTTTAGAAGGAATTATGTGATCAATGCACTGACCACTTGCAGGGCAATCCACCCAACCTGTCAAAACAAGAATAATCATATCATAGGAAGGTTCTTTGTACTTTTTATCACATAAAACTGAAAAAGATTCTTAAGCTAGCATAATGAGGAAAGGAAAACCAACATAGCTTATGATGAAAGCAAAATATGCAAGTTGGCAATGCTCAAAAAAGAGCAATCGGTTGATTCCAGCAAGAAATAACCTCAACAAAGATGAGATGATGTGATAATGACATCAATTCCTTAAGACAAGTATAATGCCCTAAATGCTTCTAAATAGATTTAACCTATCTTTTATCCGAGGGGAATAGATCTAACCTATCAAATGCTTAAAGAAAGAACTTTACAAAAAAAAAATGTCTCATATACATGCATGTCCTGGAAATTAAGTTTATCACATCAATATTCAGATGCCCATTTAAAACTGAAACAAGATGTAATTGTGGGATAAGTTTTTCTTATTTCATTAAAGATTTATAATGTGAGACTCACATTTATCTTTTTAGGAAAAAGATTCTTGACAAAAAGTTCATGGCACATGTTTTACCACAACCATTCCATGACCCACCCTGTATAACTTTCTCATTAGTTTTTTTTTTAAACGAACTTTCTCATTAGTTATAATAACATTACAGGTCTCGGTGGTGTAATGATGCTGATACTGTCTGTGTTCTCTGTGGTGTGGCTGATGAAGATTCTGCCCACCTCTTTTTCGGGTGCCACATGTCTCGCCAGGTCTGGGAGGCAGCTGACATTGATTGGATTGATTCTTCCTCCGAAGATACTTTTTGGAGGACATTCTGTAACGGCGGCAGAAGGACTCAGGGTTGTATTTACAAATCCAGAACACAGCGGACCCTCCCATTAGCATACATTTGGGCTATTTGGATGCAAAGGAATGACACTCTGTTTCGTGGTGGGTGTGCCTATGTTGACAACATCAAGAATCATGCGATGGCCATTTTTGGAAGTTGGAAAATGTGCTGAGTTTTTTGGGCTGTTATTCCTGTTTTTCTTCCTTTGTATTATGGATTCTGGGTTTCTTCTATCCCTTCTGCTTTAATCTTCTGTAATGTCTCACTAATATTAATGAAACTCTGGATAACCACCATCTTGCTGGTTGTCCTTTCCCGTTTCAGAAAAAAAAATTCCTCGAACACATTTGAGAGTAACTTCAAAACTTTCATATTCCCCACTTGTTTGAAGTATCAAATAGGTTACCACAATCCACGCGTCCTTCCCGAAACATGTCTTGAAAGCTCAGAATAAAAAAAGGTCCAAAAACACAGACAAATTCAAGTGTAATCATATACTTTGTTTGGTTACTGTGCCTACATGCCTTCGAAAAATGTATATAGGCTCGCATGCTATGCGGAAAAAAAAAGTCGAGGCAAAAAGGGATAGCATCCAATTATGGTTGTATCTGTAATACTATATTATCAAAAAGTTAAAAGTAAACATTAAAAGAGGGGTACACAATCAATGAAGCAATTATCTGAACCATCTCTAACCATAAAGGAGATATGGCGAACAATGTTCTCAACATGACATCTCCCACAACAAAAATGACAGTTACGTTTTAACCATATGGCCCAGGTGACCATCAAAAATGTTTTTTTAGGAGGAAAAGGATGAATATGGCCCATGTGACCATCAAAAATGTCTTTTTTCTGGATGACTACCTTCTTGCTAGTCGTCCTTTCTCGTTTCAAGAAAAAAAAAAGTTTCTTTAGGAGGAAAAGGATGAAATAAACCAGAAATTTAAGGTTACATAGTCATCAGCTTTCTTTTTCTTGAGGAAAAGAGGAATTACAGACTGTGATGGTCATTTTCTTGTATTAATATCTCTGTTTTCTTGACAAATCTCTGGCGCATGCTCTTTCTTCAAACATGGAGAAAGTAAATCAATTACTAGTGACTACTCTCCTTTTATGTTAAGGATATTTTCTAGCCTCAATAGTACCTCTGGTTAACAGCATTTATTGTTTGTATGCATTTTTTTACATTTGATTATACAAATTAAAACTCCGCCTATATTTTATAGCCGGTCCCAAGCCCGGATAAAGGAGGAGGGTTGTGTTAGGCCCCGACAGCCAACATAAAATCATGTCGAATCTTATGAACATGGATCAACGAATATATGGCGTCGTATGATCCATGTAGCCGACCCCACCTAGTGGGATAAGGCTTTGTTGTTGTTGTTGTTGATTATACAAATTAAACTTTTTTAATTTTGCATAAACACTTTAGAAGCATGGTCGACATTATTTTTAAAATGAAAAAAACATAACGATCAAGGGCCAAAGTACAATGAAAAGTCTAGGAAAAAACATGAAAGTTTTTGCAATGGAGTATAATAGATACAAAATCGAGATATCTGCATATAAGCATTGAGAAGCAAAGAAAAAAGTCATGAATTGTTGAGTAATGATAACTATTAAAAGAAATAATAATAAATTACTACCTTGAGGTGGTTCTTTAACTCTTCCATATTGTCTTTTATTCTGATTTGTGTAGTCATTCCTTGCCTGCTGGGAATTTTGACTTGGTCCTTCAAAACGATTTTCTCTTTTCATCCTCCGACGTCTTTCTTCACGTTCCTAAAGTTCAGAGAACTAACATTAGATTCAAGGATGCCAATAGATTCTGAGGCTTTTGTCAAGAGACACAAATTAAAAAATTTCTAACACGAAACCATAACAAATTAGAATGAGCTAGTAGGTTGTATATAGATAAGAGGGGTTTTGGCTCATTCAATTTTCATTTTCTAACAATAAGTATGAGAATTTAATTTTAGAAAGCATTTTCTGAGAGAAGTATATTTAAAAACTGGACATGGATTTGAACCATGCCAAATTGATAATTTATTTTGTAGTAATAGCTCATCCATGATTGCAACATAGCCATACCATTTTCGGAGGAGAGGTGTTATACTGAGTATATGGTACACCAAGTTTCTTCTTCTTTTTGCTCTCAAAAAAAAAAGTTTCTTTGTTGACCAACAAGTGCAGTTCTAGATAGCATCTTTTTGTATGGGTGTTCAGACCTCGTAAGCTTGGATAATATCTTTTTGTCTTGTTTTTACATGTAAATCTTGTAGTTTTCAAGTTCAAATGCATATGGATGACTACCATCTTCAAAAAAAGTAGCTCTCGCAAGCAATAACTTAAAACGTCAAATTTAAATTTGCATCTTTTTATGGGCTGCTTTCTTATAACTCTCAAATACATGCTTGTACATTTCATCCTTTGGATTTAATAAATGATGGCTATCATATTTTTTTTATTTTTAAAAAATAAAAGGAATAAAAAGACATATAAGCAACTCAAACATAATCATAGCTGCTTACTATTCTACCATCCTCCTTGCCTTCAGGAAAAAGATTGCATCTCACTATATAAAGAGTCGACATGATTTTCAGAGATTTAGTGAAAAGTCATTTCAACTTAGAAAATCCATTATTTAGATTACAGGTTACCAATAAAGCAATAATCCTTCACTGAAATGAGGCATCAAACAAGGCAAATTTATAAGTTTTTTTCTCCATGGTTATTTTATTAACTTAAGTTTTATTTTCGTTTTTTCCAATATTGAGATTTTTTGGAGAGAAATATTAAGATTTTATCATTTCTGTTATGGTGTTAGTTTCCCCTTGAATATTAAGATTCACATCTATCTTAATTCTTTTATTTTCTTTGTCAAAAGGCACATAATTTCTGTCTCAAATATCGATCTTGGTATGATGCTAACAAACTGTTTTAGTTTATATATTTTATTATAAATTGAACTTAAACTACGCCAACTATTTTTTAATAGTAAAAGTTTTTTTTTTAGGGGGAAAAGGATGACTACCAGTTAGGTTGTCATCCAGGTATATATAAATCACTGAAATGAAGCGTCATGTACATGTATAGAACACTCTCCAGTGGAGAGCAGCAAAAAAAAGGAGAGAAAGATGGCTAAACAAAACCCCACTCCCAAAGAAGACAAAAAATGTGATGTACAATATTGTCCACATGACATCTCTACTCACAAAAAATGACGCGGTTGCATTGGAGCCAGATGGCCCAGGCACCGGCCAAAAAGGTCGCAAAAGGTACTCTCTAAGACTCCTCGTAGCCTGCCAGAAATCCCCCGCCGTCAAGGGGATGCCACCCTTAAAACTCGGCCAGGCTTCTGGGACACACGACAACTGAAGAATATGTGTGCAACATCCTCCTCCATCTCCCCGCACAACGCATGGGGTGCCCATCACATTCTATAGACACAAGTGAGGATCCGCTCACGCCGTAAAAGCCAAGCAAAGATCTTGACTTTTAGCGACGCCCGAGAGCGCCAGATGAGCCTGCAGTCAGCACTAAAGTCCTCTGAAACTGTGGTAGTAAAAGGTTGACTAGAGGAAGCTAGTCATCCATGATTATATATCAGAACCAAAAGTATGCTAATATGGGGAAGAACAAAATATAGAAGTGGAGACACAAAGCCACAGAAACTTTCCCCACTCTCCGGTTATTATGTACGATGTTCTCCATATAACATCTATCTCCTTTAAATGTGGTGTTATTGTGCTGAAGTCATCACCCAAGAAACCACCAAACGTGTGGTGGGGGCCACTGCAAATGGAATTTGTGTGGCCTAATGAACTGGCATGAGCTCCAGAAGGACTCATGTGAATGCGGATCCAAGTCTATAACAACTCATCGCCATACATTGCGTGAAATGGCAGGAAATACCCTCATCACCAAGGAAGCATAGTACACATGTGGATTCCATTCCCAGGACCACATGTCTCTCTCTTCCTTGCTTTGATACCACTTGACGCAGTGTTAAGGAACTCGGTACAGAATTTTAAATCAAACCAAGAGCAAACCCTAGGCACGATAAATGGTGTTCCATGCAAGTAAGCCTATGTGACACTTGAAAGATTTGCAGAAAACAAACGTCGATATCGCCGGTTCAAGCGAACGATAATCGACAAATAAACTAGCAGGAATCCACCAGCACCTTGGAAGAAATCTAAGGTCAAGATCGTGCGCACACGAACTCAAAAATTCAGAAAACTCTGAACTGGAATTTTAATTAAAGAGATAAAGATGTTTTTTAACTCTTAGAAGTCAGGTCAATATATAGGGGTTCACATGTAGCAATACTATTAGCACTAGGACTCCTACAACAAAAGAAAAGAACAATCCCATCATGACTCTTATAACCAAACAGAAAGAAACTAATAGGAAATAACAACCCTAGTAGCATTAGGACTCCTAAGAGAAATAAACTAAAAAGGAAATAACAATCCTAACAGCATGAGGACTCCTAACAGATTCTTCAAATCTTAATCAAACTAAATTGCTGACCACCAAAATTCTGTACAGAAACAGAATTCTCTATTTTCTTGTCAACAGGATCTACATCATGGTATGCTCGGGTGAGGAGCGAGGACTCATTGCATCAACTTTTTGAAGTTGTGATGTCTATTACTTTTATTTTTGTAGTGGTAAATTACTTGCATTTTGTCCCCTCGCGCTCTTTTATCCTGTGACTATCCCTGGTTGTACATATATTTAGACTAGCATGGAAACAAAAAGAATCTAACTCAAACGACCATCCAAAATGAATTCTGTCCGCTACCTAACCAACTATGAGCTTACATGGTCTGGAGGTGATATTTTCTTTTTTCTTCTTTTGACAAGAAAAAGGATGACTACTGAGCCTTTTTCTTCTAAGAAGTAAGCTTTGCAAAAAGAGAAAATGGGGAAAGAGAACAACACAAGCACAGCCATGGGTGTGGGCACCCATGGCCTACCCCTGTTCCACTCCCTCATAGAAAACGGTCATGATATATAATAATCAGATTTAAGCAACACAAAATGTACCAGCATGAAACCTCCCAAGGGATGTCATGCAGTTTGCAAAAGAACTAGTGCAAAAACATAAGCACCTCAAAAACAACTAGTATGCAAAGAATTTGGATAGAAGAAACATCCTACACAAGGTATGAGATATTGTGACAGTTTATATGGACATGCATTAGAAAGAAACAAGAATTGTTTAAACCCACAATCATTTTTGTCAAATAAAAACACTAGACAATATATGAACACCACATAGAACCAACATTTTGTATTATGAATTGAATTGTGGTCTTAGGTTTGCAAAGAAAGAGTTTGTACCCGACGCATTGTTTCCACAGCAGACTCCACATGTTCTTCTTCATGTAGAATTTCACCATCATAACGGTCATAATGTTGCCCATCTTCTTCAGGCAATGGTGATGCATTCAAATCCATTGAGATGATTATTTAACATCCACTCAGACCTAAACATGAATTGTAATGAATTCAGGTAATAGGTTAAAAAGTAATCCAAACCAACCAGCAAACGGTTCATGAACTCCGAACTACAGAGACTAAGAAATAACAATTGGCATGAATTGAGTTTTTTTTTAGAACATTAAAGAAAGAAGAACTATTCTACATCAATTTGTTGTGCAAGAAGAAACATTTTTGCCTCTGAAGCTCATTCTTTTTGCACTACATAAAGAAACTATAGTAGTATGAGGACAAGAAGAAAGCTTGTGATAATCTCAAGTCTCGGAAAACCAATATGCCTGCATTGTCAGTGTATAATGCATGATTACCAAGAATTCTTACCCTTCCTCCTCAAAAAATAAATCTCGCCCTTCCTTAGAGAATGCAAGTAAAAACCTATACACCTCTAAAAAGAAAAGGTAAAAACTTATCCTAATAAAAAAGCTGACCCAAAAAATAATCAAAATGTTGGACCCAATTAAAAGTTAGGTTACTTTTTTGGAACAATTGAGACCACCCATTTAAAGTACACTCCCTAACCAAAAAAAACAAAGGGATCCGAACCAGATGAAATAAAAAAAATAAAAATTTTGAGGGGGGAAAGGATGAGCACCAAGTTAGGGTGTCATCTGTGTATATATATCACTGAAATAAAAATATAAATATAAATATAAATATTTTTAAAACTTATTTATTATAACAAAAATATTACTCCGACTTCAAAAATGTTTCATAGTTCTACTCTTTCTTTTACACCCTAGTTAGATTGAGTGTTATTATAGACTTAAACTATTTTGGTGAAGTTGAATGTTAAAGTTATTGAGAATGAAAAGTTTAATTTTAAAATATTTCAAACAATTTTATGCGAGCAATTTAATGTTTATATCCGTTTTTTAGGGGATAATGTTTATATTCTTTTAAAAAATATTGTAGTCTTAAACTAGCATCCCGACCTTAAAAAGGACTGAAACAACTTGGGCCGACTGTTTTCTCTTTGAAAAAGAGTAGCATGGTTTTTATTCTTTAAAAAATCACTAGGAATTTGGCTTTCTTGGGCAAAAAACCACCCAAACCATAAGTTTTCTTGTCATCAGCTTTCTTTTTCTTGTGGTCTTAGGAAGTTGGTTTTCTTGCGCAAAAAAAAACCACCCAAACCAAATCATTTTCACCCCATGGTTACACGAAGAAAAACTTCAATTCTTGCTCAGGTAGAAAGGTTTTACAATTTATAACTTTTTCCTATGAGCAAGAACTATAAGTTTTGAAAAGGGGAAAAGGATAACTAGGGGCATTGGTTAGTTATTAGTTGTATATGCATTGTGTACAATTTTATATTTATGTGTAAACACCAAAAGTGAAGAACTTGAGAATATAAAAGGATTCTTCAAATTTTATCATAACTCCACATATTGAACCAAAAAGCTCCATACTCCTAGTCTCCTACTAAAGGAAAACTTGTTTATGATTGCAGTTTGTCCTTAAGAGCTATATTAGTTCAATTTTTGCTTCTTTTTTTCTAAAATGGTGCTTAGTTAAAATTGTGATTAATATTTTACTACAATGACCAGGATATAATCCATGAGACAGACTGTAAGTTTTTTTAATATGCATGATGTTACATGTGTGTAGTAAGCTGGGTGTTTTTCATCACGGACTGCTGGATGGGAACATAGGCACACAGTGTGAGATATACTGGATAAGGGTTTCTTGCACTAAAAAATGGCTAGTACTTTTTTTTCAAACATAAAATATGCATTTTTTAAAACGGGAAAGAACGACTAGCAAGATGGTATTTATCCAAAGAAAGAATTATCGAAACTCATAAAAGATGCAATTTTGCTTGTTGATCTACCAAAAGGAAGTAACTCCAGGACTTTGAACATCTATTTAATCATCTTTGAACAAAATGACAACCTCTAATGGTAAGGACGCTTTGGTTGTTTGGCTGCCGGAACAACAGCTGAACTGACGGGAACTTCAAAAGTTCTCGTCAAACTTATTTTTAATAAATTTTAAATTACTAATTATGTATGATATTTTTATATACTAGTATTATTATTTTAACCAAATAAATACATAATACTTTAATTTACTATAATTTTATACCTCATAAAATGATAAATTATATCCTTAGTTCTTACTTTTTATCCGAAAACCTATTAAAACTTATCAGTCAAATCAACTTTTTAAATCTCCATCATTACATTTTTCATCCAAACACCAAACCTAAACCAAAAGTTCCCATGCCAAACACTGCCTTTAGGTCACAAAATATAGCCCACAAAATACCAAAAATGCAAATGGAAAAAAGGAATATAAACATAGAATAGACACTTAGGAAATTCTTTATATTAGATAGTCATTAGTATATGAAAGCAAATTCCAAACTGTAAGGATCTCTTAGGAAAAGTGCATTCTTTTCAATCAGTGAGTAGGGATTTGGATTGTGTTTCTTTTCATTTTGTTTTGGGGAGCTTCGTCTTTCTTAGCTCTCACATACACACTTGTACATTTCTTCTTTTTTTCTTTTTTGAGGGGACACACTTGTACATTTCATGTTTCAGTTTTAATACAAGTGGATGCCTACCATAATCTATAACGTTCATTCCTCTCTCACATAAAACATTTTAAAATAAGCTATACAGGATTGCAATAACTTAAGGAGCATGTCATTAATGATGATCAGCTAAGTTTCCACTGGCCACAATACTTGCTACAGTAAAACTTTTACACAAGTTTTACTTAAATACATTTTATTTGATGAGTAAATTCAGGGTGGTGCAACTGACAGTGAGATTCAGAACAGAACATGAAGAACTGACAAGCTTGTGAAAGAAGCTTCTTTTTTACCATAAAAAGCAACTTTAAAAACCTTTTGAAACAAGTTTGACAATCAAGTCAACAAGTGAGCAGCTCAAGCTCATTATTAGCATCGGAAACATCAAAATATAATGGTTCACTTATCAATATTTTCAAACCCCTCAAAAAAATGTTATCCAGATATATTATTTCATGTCCCCTGAAATGTACTGTGAACATTACATCATTTTTTGCAGTTTGATACTTAGATATAGTGGGAAATGATAAAAGAAGAATCGTGGCACAGCTTCAATAAAGAAAAGGTTCCACATTTCCTGGCCAACCCAAACGAATACCCTGAATGTCATTCCATATTTCGTTGTCTATTTGAAGCTGGAGTCTAAGAGCTACAAGGATTGTGCACTAAAGTCCAGTCATAGTTCACTAAAAACTTTGATTGGAATGTTATACAAGCATTTTATGAAAGATTCAAACTTATATCAACCGTAAGTTGACAAATCGCCAAAACCGTTTGAACAATTAACACGAAAAACCCACAAGCATAAAATTTATATACACGAAGGAAGAAAGGATAGAGTTAACTAACAAGAAAATTAACTCGACCATCAAATGAGATCACATGTAATATCGTTTCTGGAAATTTAGACAGATTTGATAGATATGAAAGAATATCAAATCTCTAGAGCAATTAATCACATTAATCAAATCAAAGACAAGCACAAAGAGGAACGAACTCGCCAAGACTAAACCCTAGGACTCACGGTTACGCGACCCCGGCGGCAGCAAATCCAACCCTAAGAAGCTTCACAAGCGCGCGTCGCACAGCTTGCGCCAAGCATCCTCCCGAGGACAAGGCGGAGAAGAAGGGACGAGTCGTTGAATCCGGTTGGGCGGCCGGCGATGCCGCGTATCCTGCGCGATTAAGACGACAGCGTGGCGGGCGAGGGTAGTGGCAGCGGGAGAAGGAGAAGATCGCCGGAACGGGGAGTCCTCGCCGGAGAAGGGAGCGGAGGCGGAGATGACGGCTGGGCGTCAGAAATCGAATCGAAGAAAAAAGAGAGAGGATGGGAGATGTAATAACAACTAAATAAGCTGAGAATAAATAGCTTAAATTCTATAGTTATGAAATTAATATTTAATAAAATATTGTAAATCGAAGCATGAGTTTTTCGATAAATTGTAAATCGAATCGAAGACAAGCACAAATATTTAATACACTGAAAATTTTGGAGCTTTTCGATAAAATTTAAAAATAATATCACAAAATAAGAATTCAATAACCATGAGTTTTTTTCTTGCATTACAATAATAATTTTCCAACGATAAATTTACACATCCATTAATATATATATATGAGAAAAACAAAATTGTTCAATAAATAAAATACATGTAAAATTATGCCATCACATAGTTTTATGATGTTAAGTCCCTGTCATTTCAGATATATTTATGTTTTCTCTTTGTGCTTTTTGTGTTATGTTTCTCACTACATCTATTTCTTTGTTTTAGCTTCGAGATTTTTTTACTTTAATTTTTGCATAAACATTTTTTCTTCCTATAATTGTGATATGATCTTCTGTCTTTGTTTTGTATTTTTTTGTTATTAATCATGCTTTCGAATCCCACCATATATTGTTTCTCATTTGTTTTGAATTCTATAAAAAAATTCCATTAAGATAAAAAAACAAATATATATATAATTAAATAAATGGGACACGAAGAGCATATGGCGGAAAAAGGGACAATGTGAAACTTGCATAAAATGAGGATAATTTCGCATACGTTCCAACTTTTTTATCCACCATATTTTTTTTTCTTCGAACTTTTTCTTTACACAAATAATTCTCCAACTTTAATTATTTCAAAAATATGATCCTTTTATCGGTTACATCTTTTTTTCTTTAAATTTTGATTATATGTATCCGTTCAAATTATTTCTCATCCAAATTATTTATCCTTTTTATAAATAAGTACTGATATACTATAAAAATATATGAAAGACTCCATAATTTTGATAATTATAATTTTGTTAACCTGAATTATTCTCAATTTATGATACCAAGTTGAGCATGTAGGATTGTTCTACTTCCTTTCTTAATCGTTGGATTTGGTGGGATGGTTGAAATTTTTACGTGTGGCAGTCTGGATTGAAAGTGAACTCGCTCGTGTGGCGAAATATGTTACTTTTTTCGGACTTTTTTACTCTTTCGTAAAAAAAAGTGACACATGAATGGAAGACTTAATAAATAAAATGATACAATAATAAAATACAAATGTGGAAGCTCAATAGATAAAGATACATCCAAATGTCTCTGTATGAGACATACAAAAGTTCATAGTGTGATACAACTTGATAGATCACATCCAAATAAACATACAACTTCTTGAAAATGGCAAAACAAAAAACTATAAGACTCTAACATAATCATGCGCACACGTCACCTGAATTGCAGTCATGTAGCCACCGCACATACACCAACTCGGCACACATCTCATAATGTATATGTAAGGATCACACAAGGGAACAAGATCAATCGTTAGCATAAAGTTAAGTGTGAAAGTTTATATAAGTCATAAATTAGTTCCACCAAAATAAACATGAGATAACACATATAATCAAGTGTAAGAGTGAATCATAATAGATGAGTCGATAAAAGAGAACATGGTTCATGTCATTTTCATTTCCTTTCTTTTTCATATTCGTGTTCATATTCATTTTTCATATGCACCGTTCATATTCATAATTCTTGTTTGTATTCATATTCATAAAGACAAAGTCTTTTCATTTATCTTTTGGTCATTCGTATTCTTTTATCACGTTCATAAATTGGAAGGGCTTTATACTTTTAGGAAATATCATTGCAGGCACACAAATGTGTAGCTATCTAGATCATGGTTATGTGCCACGGCGATGCCCCGTCAGGCAAGATGGCCTCGCGTAAAGTGGAAACACCTGTAGGGAGAGACCCTCATCTAGTTATGGACATATCTTTTGATCGCTCGAACCAATCAAAGCCGTAAGGAGCAAACAGTTCTGATCATCTTTTCATATTCATATAAACAAGTCATTAATCATGTGGACAAGACATATAAAATCATGGGATTTCATTATGGTCGTTTATCTTCATTCCATAAATAGAACGCCTGAAAGTTCATCGATAGTCGTCCAAAAAGGAATTGGACTTTCATTTAACATAAAATTTTAACTAGCACTACAGAGGTGTTCATGGGGTAGAACAGAGGCATAAATTAGGGGAGTCAAATCATGAAAATTTATCATTCTGTTACTCAGAATTTGGACCGAGTTTAGGTGTAACCTGAGCCTAGTTTTCAACGAAAATCATCTAAAAAAATTCGAGTAGAAACTGGGCTGAGTTGGAGCGCGATTGGGTCGAAACGATCATCTCACCCGATCGTCTTCCTCAGGACAAAACCGGGTCAGGTCATGTTGAATCCGGGTCGAGTCATACCAGTCGCAGAGCTCCCAAGCTCCGACAATGGCGGACTCAGCCCGGACTGGCATAACCCGGGCTGAGTTATACAGAACTCTAGTCGGGTTATGTTACATAGAAATGCAGACATGAACATACATAGAATTTTTCAGTTCGTCTTTCATGCAACAAATTTGTCGGTATCATGCAACAATAAATTATAACTCTAAAGATGTGAAATAATGTATAATACAACTATCTGAATCATATGAAATGGATCTAATCATCTATCATATAACGAATAATTCATAACACATAATCATACATTACTAACATTCATGGATCTCGGCAAGCATGGTATTGTTCGATTAGAGCGTGAAATTGATAGGAAATCAGTTTTGAAACTTCATAGAATCATATGCTACTCGTTCTGATCATTATCACATAATTTCTACATCTAATTAGAACTTAAAAATTGCATAATTCGTCCAGAATTTAATCTATGATATAGACTCAAAAGAACACATATTTTAGCCTACGTTTCTCGGCCCTTCTTACGGTGATTCATCCTCAGTTATCCACCGATGTCTTCTACGCTTGTGGGCATCGTCAACGTCGTCTTCCTGTCCCCTGACCACGACTGGCGATGGAGGAAAGAATAGAGATGAGAGAATGGAGAGAAAAGTCGAGAGAGATAGGAGAGAAGGGGTTTTTTTTATGGTGGTAGTGTTGTCCTTTGATCTCCCCTGCTCGTGAGTGGAGATGGATTCATGGTGCAGTTATGAGGGGAGAGGGAGAGACAAGGTCTCTTCGTTTCTTTTCCCATTTTCTTTTCAAAGTTATAGCTCGTGCCGTTGCCTATTGTCTCCGTCCTAGCTCTCTCTATTTCGCCTTCTCTTCCCTTCGACTCTCCTCTTGGTCATCATCAATATCGTCGATTGGTTGTCATTGCCATCATTTGACTGCACCATGGACCGCTGCATCAACCCCTCATCGTCTTCTTTGTCGGCTCGCCATGGTGACCACTGGGCTCATTGAGCGCAAAGCACCTCACTACCACATGATAGCAGGAGTCCTCGACAAGACATTCACTTACACGGGGCAGCTCAACTTTTTTACTTGCGGGAGTGTGCAAAGGGGATGAAGACCATGAGCATAGGGTTGTTCCTATCGACACTTGGTCGCCACCATCGTTGTCATCTTTGCACGCTGGCCGGTGACCCGAAGGAGGAGTTTTGTGATGAGGGGGCAGTAGTGGCACAGTAGCAAAATTAATTCATGCGGGTCATCGTAGCAACCTGATACGACGAGCGTACCAAAACTAAATATTAATCAGCAACTAAATATCTAAAATAACTCAGACTTAATTCCTAAAATAACTCAAACTTGGACTCCAAGTAATCTCATGTCTTGTAATCTCCAACTCCATCTCCTACATCAGTCCCCCGTCTTGAAAAGAGCTCGACCTCGAGCGAGTAGCATCAGCATCCTCTGGAACATACGCGAATAAATCTGAAACATTGAATGAAGAAGAAATTCCAAAACTATCTGACAAGTCCACAACATATGCATTGTCATTGATTTTGTGAATAATTTTGCAAGGACCAAACTTCTTGTTTTTCAATTTGTTGTAAGTGCCAGCTGGGAATCGCTCTTGGCGGAGGAAAATCATGACAAAATCACCAACCTTGAAACTCATATCTCGTCGATGTTGGTCAGTAGATGCTTTATACTTGGCATTAGAGTGTGCAATGTTAGTTTTAGTTTGGGTATGAATCTGCAACATGTTGGAGATGATATCCTCCACTGAGGTAGGGCTATCATCTCTCATAACATCAATAGCCAAATCAAGAGCTTGACGAGGTAAACGGCCATAAACGATTTCAAAAGGGGCCTTGCCGGTAGTTCGATTCTTCATACTATTGAAAGCAAATTCAGCTTGTGCAAGGGAAAGATCCCATTGCTTAGGCCGGTCACCGGAGATTACACGTAACAAATTACCCAAGGATCTATTGATGACCTCTGTTTGACCATCTGTCTGAGGATGACAGGTCGTGCTGTAATTAAGGGCAGTGTCAAATCTCTACCACAACGTTTTCCAAAAGTGTGAAAGGAACTTGGTGTCACGATCAGAGGTAATTGGCTTTGGAATTCCATGGAGATGCACTATTTCGCGAAAGAACAAGTTGGCCACGTTGACGGCATCTGCGGTGCGCTTACAAGGGATGAAATGAGCCATTTTGGAGAAGCGATCGACGATAACAAATATAGAATCTGCACCTCGTTGTGTACGTGGCAATCCGAGAATGAAATACATGCTGATATCCTCCCATGGTGCTGCAGGTGTAGGTAACGGGAGATAGAGACCTGTGTTTTGAGAAGATCCTTTTGCCACTTGACAAACCTGGCAACACTTAACAAAGTTAGCAGCATCCTTCTTCAACTGAGGCCAGTAGAATCTCTCCTCGATAGCAACAGTGGTTTTATCTCGCCCAAAGTGACCTGTCAGTCCTCCCGCATGCAAGTCGTGTACAATTTTCTCTCATAAATATGAGCGTGGAATACAAAGCTGGTTACCTCGAAATAAAAATCCATTCTGGATATGCATCCCATCCATTGGTTGGTTCAATTGACAATTCTCCCAAATATGACTGAAGTCATCATCCATCGCATAAAGATCTTTCAAGCTATCGAACCCAACAATTTCACTTTGTAATGTGACGAGTAGTAGCGTACGGCGACTAAGAGCATCTGCAACTCTATTAGTGACTCCAGATTTATGTCTAATGACATAGGCAAATCGTTGTAGAAAAGTAACCCATCTGCCGTGCATACGATCGACACGTGACTAGGAGGCAATGTGTTTTAAAGCTTCATGATCAGTGAACAAAATAAACTCTCGTTATAGCAAATAGTGCTCCCAATGTTCTACAGCTCGAATTACCGCATAGTATTCTTGCTCATATGTGCTCCATCTACGTCGTGTTTCGTTGAACTTCTCGCTATGGAAGGCAATAGGATGTTGGGCCTGGGATAGGACGGCTCCGATTTCAATCCTGGAAGCATCACATTCGACCTCAAATACTTTGTCAAAGTCTGGCAATGCAAGCACAGACACCGAGGTCAACTTGGTTTTGATAACTTCAAAGCTTCGTGTGGCCTCTGCTCCCCACTGAAAATTATTTTTCTTGAGGCAAGAGGTGTTAGGAGCCATGATTGTGCTGAAGTCATGAATAAAGCGCCGATAGAAAGATGCTAGACCATGGAAACGTCGCACTTCGGCAACATTCTTTGGTGTCAGCCACTCTGATATAACTTGCACCTTGGTTGGGTCGACTTTTATGCCGTCAGCTTCAACCAAGAACCCTAAGAACAATAGTTATGACTGCATGTAACAACATTTTATGATGATTAAGATATAATTTGTGAATGCGAAGTGTTTGGAGTACCTCTCGGAGATGCTGAAAATGCTCGGTTGTTGATCAACTATAGATGAGAATATCATCAAAGTATACCACCAGGAATCGGCCAATGAACGACCTGAGGACTTAGTTCATGAGACGCATGAAGGTACTTGGTGCATTTGAAAGACCGAAGGGAATAACAAGCCACTCGTAGAGGCCTTCTTTCGTCTTGAAGGCTGTCTTTCATTCGTCTCCCTCTCGAATTCGAATCTAATGGTACCCACTCCTTAAATCGAACTTGGAGAAAATAGTGGCTCCATATAACATATCAAGCATATCTTCCAATCGTGGAATTGGAAATCTGTATTTAATAGTGATTTTGTTGATGGCTATACTATCCACACACATTCGCCAACTTCCATCCTTCTTAGGTACCAACAATGCAGGTACAACACATGGGCTAATGCTCTCTTGGACGTAACCTCTTGCAATCAAATATGAAACTATCTCCTGCAAGGCAGCATGCTTTTTAGGGCTCATTCGATAGTGAGCGAGGTTCGGAAGGCTTGCACCGGGTACCAGATCGATTCAGTGCTGAATGTCTCTTAATGGTGGCAAACCAGGTGGCAAATCTTCTGGCATGACATCTTTAAATTTATCTAGCAGATGTTGTAGTGAGTTGAGGATGTTGGAAGAGCTAAGGCTGTCAGAAGAGTCAGAACTCTTTGGCTTTACCAGAACAGCAAACAACTTTTGAGTAGATCGAATTTCTGCACGAAATTCTTTAGGTTCAACTATCATACATGTGCGGTTGTTGAGTTTAGGTATCGATTGAATCCTTCGGTAAGAGGAGCTAATGTGATATGGTGTCCATCCTTTTGAAAAGAATAGGAATTAGTACGACCATTGTGAGTAACACTGCGGTCAAATTGCCAAGGTCGCCCAAGAATCAACTAACACGTATCCATAGCCACTACATCACAGATAATTTCATCTCTATATCTTTTACCAATAGAAAATACTACTTTGCACGTAGCACAAACTTCAATTTCAGTACTCTTTCGAATCCATCCAATCTTATAAGGGGAGGGGTGAGGTTCTGTCTCAAACTTCAAACGGTTTACAATCAGTTGTGATACTATGTTGACCGAGCTCTCGTTGTCAATAATTATATCACATAGTTTTTCATGGACAGTACCTCATGTCCGAAAAATATTGTGTCTTTGTATGTCATCCTCTTTTTTTGGTGTGAGCATGAGGCGTCGGATTACATAGGCCACGTGTTATCCTTCCTCGTCTGCATACTCAATATCATCAGCATTCTCATCTTCATCGTCTTCGGCATCTGTCGCTGCTTCACCTTATGTTAAATTCATAGTAGGACGTTGGGGACATTCATTAGACCGATGTCCAGGACGACGACATCTATAACATGTGATGGTATTTTGTTGAGTATAAGGATTGCTCGCCCTTCTTGCTGTTAAAGTGTTGGCTGTCATGTTATCAACATGTTGTGTATTTGTGGTCGCAGAAGTGGCACCTTTCAATGCTGTCTTAGTTGGTGTGGTATCAAATCTAGCAGAATTTTGTCGTAGAGGAAGTCTGCTAGATAAGGATGCAGCACGCGATGCTCGTTCAATTTGGCGCTCCATTCTTTCAACCAGAGAGATGGTATCAGCTAATGTATAGGTGATATGCCCTTCGACACGATCACGAACATTGGAACGCAGGCCATTCACAAATCGAGCAATTTATTGCTGATCACTTTCCATCAGGTCATTATGAGCTGTTAGACGAAAAAATTCAGTTGTATAATCAGCCACAGTTCGAGAGCCTTGACGGCAGTTGTAGAGTTGTTGGTATAAAATCTGTTGATAATCAGGTGGAAGAAATCGTGCTCTAATCAACTTCTTCATTTTGTCCCAAGATTGAACATGTTGTTTTTGTTGCCGAAGACGCATCATCTGTACTTGATCCCACCATGCTGAGGCTCCAGCTTTTAGTTTGAAGGCTACCATTATCAAAGAACTTGTCCACTTCTGAGAACCAGTCTAGAAAATATTCTATATGAAATTGTCCATTGAAGGTGGGTATTTCCATATTCATATGGTAATTTTGTTTGTTTTGCACAAATTGACCATCATCTTCGTCTTCTTGTTCTCCACCATGAACATGTTGGAAATGACGATTTCGAAGTGGCTGTCTCAATTGTTGATGAGGAGGAATAGGTTGCACACGAGGAGGCAGTCGATCCTGAAGTAGTGTCATCACCTCATTAAATCGTTCATTGAGTTGATGAAGTTCATCCTTCACTTCGTCAAATTCAGCACGAGTAGGAGCATCACCCATGGTATAGAACGGCGGCCGTTGATACACCTTGCAAAACTAGGGTTACTGTAGCGGGTGGGTACTATAGCAGCGTGGAACTATAGCACGATTACTGTAGACGGCTGGCTGAGGAAAAAAATTAGGGTTTGAGATGAGGGTGGCGACGGGGTACTGTAGAGGCGGTACTGTAGCAGTACTGTAGCACGATTGTTATAGACGGCTGGCTGAGGGCAAAATTAGGGTTTGGAATGAGAGTGAATCTTAATTGGCTCTGATACCAATTAATGAGGGGGGCAGCAGCGGCACAACAACAGAATTAATTCATGCGGGTCACCGTAGCAACCTGATACGACGAGCGTATCAAAATTGGCATGCAAAAAAAATAATGAGACACAAAGTGTCAAGAAAACACAGCACGAGACGAATTTGCACTGCAAACTTGGAGAACACCAAGAGAAAGAAACAATTGTTTCTAAAAAGTCTGAATAACAATAATGTCACCAAATAACTCAGCAGTTCCCTTTTATAGGGTTCAGCAATACAAATTTTATCCTAAGTAGAACTCTTAATAGTCTAGATAAGGAAATACTGACTCAACAGAAATTAAATACTAACAGCAACTAAATACCAAAACTAAATACAGCGTTACTTTTCTATACACAAGGCCAGATCCTGCACAAGCGTTCCATTGTTTTCCGCGCGGAATCACATAACCGCCAAAGGATTGAAGCCTTCTTAGAAGAGAACCAACATATATCCCCATTGAGATGACTCAATTCCTAAAATAACTCAAACTTGGACTCCAAGTAATCTTATGTCTTGTAATCTCCAACTCCATCTCCTACGTCATTTTGTCATCGTTCACTTAATGGTCGTCGTCTTCTACCACTTCGTGTGTGGCCGACGACCCGAAGGAGGGCCTCACCCTCATTTGACCTTGCAACTGTCGTTGCATGCGCTCCATGTTGCCTAAGCATGCAAGATCATTAATTGTTAGATCACAATCAAACCGTCGAATTTTTTTTTCCTATCATCATTTGAATCGTGCACTTTTCTTATCGTCCATCGATCATGGATCAGATGACCACGAGCATCGGTAGGATGGTCCTATCTCTTAAACTTGGTATAACAAACATTAAATCCTTTATAAATATAAATAATAACATATATTATTTAAATCAATATATCTAGTCAATAATCCTAAAGAAAAAATTTATCGGAACTGAATGAAACATGAAACAATTGTAGTTATAGGCATAATTGTGAAAAAAAAAGTTATAGCACAAAGGAAATATTAATCCTAAAAAAGTATAAGGATCATATAGGCAAATTATCCCAATATTAGATATAAAATCACTCCTATGAAAGGGCAATATTTCTCAATTTTTTTTTAAAAAAAATCTTTTTATCAGACCTTGCGACTTGGCGGTTGGCGGAGGTTTTTTTGTGATGAGATGGCACATAGTCCTCTCGGATCCATTGCAAATATTTAAATATAAAATATAAAATAAAATTGTATTGAGATGAGAAATTAATGATTGAATCCAAGGTGCCAAACACACAAAATAATGAAATTTTTATGTTATTATTTTGTCAGAATATAACTTATAATCTACCAAATGGTTTATGTTGTCTAACTTATACGAGAACTTTAAATTGAGTCTATTACGTCATGATATTGAGTTTATGAAATTGATTCATTTGATAACTTTAAATTTTATTTGCGAAATAAAAGTCTTGAATTATATATACATACATATTAGAGTTAAAAAAAATATTGGGCGATCAGTTTTCTGAAAAGAAAATGCAAAAAATATTCTTATTGCAATTTGAATACATTTTTTCATAAATTGATTCATTTTATGACTCATAGTAAGAGAGAGAAAATGCAAAAATTATTCCAATAGGGGACGTCAAATGAATTGTATATTTTAAAAATAAAAACTTTGTATCGTAGCTCTCCAAGAAATTATTAAATCAATCTAACAATTATTCTTAGCGCAAATTTTTTTTTTCATTTTCTCAAGCGTAAAAAAATGCTTTTTGAAAATAGAAATAAATATTTTAAAAAATTATAATTAAAATTGTTAGGATTTCTGCACGAAAAAAATTATGCACCGCGAGAAAAATTGAAGAAATTTAAGACGACGCGAAATTTTATTAGATGAAAAAAATAAAAGATGATTACAAGACGATAGGAATTACAAACCGATTAAAACTTTAAGTTAATCTATTCAAAATAGCGTCTTGAAGTATCTGACTAAGAAGGGGACATATAGAATTACAATTAGGTTTAAGTTCATATTCAAGGTATTATCAATAGAAATGACGGCAATAAACTTGATGTTTTATATTTGATGGAGAGTTTAACGTTAATGCATTAATAAAATATCTATCCTCCTTATTGAATACATTGTACATAAATATATGCCTTACATGCGAATTATTTATCATTATATTCGATATATATATATATATATATTATTATTATCAATGAAAGCACTTGTTCCATAAAAAAAGATGAAAAGATTTGAAAAAAGAAGAAGAACACATTCATGAAGAACATAAAGAAACAAGCGCCACCATTTTAGAGCTAAAATAAATTAACTGTAATAGGTCCCAAAATGATCAATCATTCTCAATAATAAATGTTTTTTTATTCTTTTACTGGAAAATAAAAATGAATTGCCTTGAAATTCTTATGAATTCAGTGATGCTTGTATCTCCTCCAGTGACCTTCCTTTGGTTTCAGGTACTACTTTTGCCACAAACATAATGGTTGCTACACTGGATGCTGAAAATAGGAAAAATGTACCTGAAAAGATTATAAGAAAATGGTGATGTATTAGTTTTCCAGCAATAAGGCAAGCTAATTTATGTTTATTAAATATTTCATCCATAGCATCAAAACACACACACACATATATATATATATGTATGTATGTATATATATATATATTAGTTCTGATTGATTGTTTGATTGCTTCACAGTTCAGACCTGAAGAACTCCAAGCCATGAGAAAGTTGAAAGCATAGGACACTGCCCAAGATCCAAACCAGTTCACTAGTGTCACTAAACTGCCACCAATTCCTTTTATATTGATGGGAAATATCTGATAAAGACAGAAGAAAAAAACATCAAATGGTTTTCAATCTTCTCCATTGTGATCAAAAGAATGTATTCTGGTGCCATATACCTCTGACATTATAACCCAGGGAACTGCACCCATTCCTATAGAAAAGGAACCTGTGTAGACCTGTTCATCAGAACAGAAAGAACACACTTAGACAATAAGATATTGACATATTGTCAGTTCCGGAAATGTAAATTATCCATGACTTTTGTTATGTGGGGTCGGCTACATGGATCATACGACGCTTCGTTGATCCATGTTCATGAGATTCGACAGGGTTTTACGCTGGCTCTCGGGGCCTAACACAACCCTCCTTCTTTATCCGGGCTTGGGACCGGCTATAAAACATAGGCGGAGTTATGATTGAGATTTCATATAACAAAATTTCCTACAAGTGGTTGAAGTTTAATTAGATGTAAGAAAAAAATGATGGCATTGTGCTCTCCTTACCAATATGCCAGAAAGAGCAAGTGTAGGAGTCCAATCCATGCCCATTCCATGTCCCTGATTCAGAAGATGCTTCTTAGATTTTCTCTACATGTACTCCAAATTCTCCATCCACGAAATTTTCAGAATTCTATAGATTTACCTTAAGATAGAATGATATTCCTGTCAGGAAGCAACCAAGGAATGTTCCTGATGCAGAAATCTGAAAGGCAGAAAATCATCATTGCCAGTTTCTCTTCGGGTTGATTTGAATTAAAATGGTTTGAAGTAAAGTTTGCTTACCATCATGAGAGGTCTTCTCCCACTTCTGTCCATCAGAATGGCACCAACAATTGTGATGGGCACCTAAAGTCATTAATAATTAATTGGTTTAGATGCAATTAGTTACTAGAATGCGTGAAAACCATGGAAATTGAAAACAATGCAATACTTGAATGATGCCCATCAGAATTGTTCCAAGGTTGCCTGAAGAGAACCCTGCAATTAAAACATGAACCATAAGTGCAAATCTTTTTCCTTTGAAATTACATGAATGAAACAATCTTGCATGTTTGTTGTACCTGCTGACACGAAAATCTCACTCACATAGAACCCGACACCATTAATTCCTCCAATTTGTTGAAAGACCATTAAGCCAACACCAACCTAAGAATCTCAATTTGAGTTAAGATGAGATGTGGACATGATGAGATTATTAGGATCGAATTATATCCAAGTGCATCTTACGATAACGGTTCGGAGATATCTCTTCTGAAACAGGTCCAGGAACTTAGCCTTGGGAAGAGTCTTCAGGCTTTCATTGTACTCCTGCAAAGCAAATGCTGATCAGCACCAACACAATGATTTAAAATTCAATATAAGCACCAAGTCAATTTCATGTACTTCAATCTCTGTGGCTTCATTAGATATGTCAGTCCCTTCGCCTCGGAGAGTTTGCAATGCTACTTTGAATTCCTTTTTACACCCCATCTTTGCCTGTAATTTAGATTGGACATCTTATTGTCAGTTTTGATGTATTTCAAAAACACGCATTTAGCCGAAAAAGGACTATACCAGCCATCTTGGAGACTCCGGAATGAAGAACAAGCCCACAAGTAGAAGAAGGCATGGAAGAAATCCTGAATGTCATGGGCAACAATTACTTGTTTGACATCTTTGGTGGATTATTTCATGTAGTGTGTTATATCTCTTAGTACTTCAGTATTCCAGTATAAAAAAAAAAAAATTCAAATTTAAACCAAGTTAGAATATCATAATGAATGATTACCAACAATTGCCAACGAGCGCCATGGCACAATAGTACCAACTATTAAAGCAACTGAATCCCCAGCGCATATTAGGAGCTGCAGGACTAAGTTCATTTATAAGCAAATTACATGCATTGAAATATATGATTATTATAAGCAAACAAAAGGTTAGTCTCCAATACTGTGAGCACTGTTATATGATAAGCAAAATCTTTGACCTGATTTAATGTTGTCAGCCCGCCGCGCAGGTTCTTAGGGGCGATTTCAGCAATAAAAACAGGTACCTGTTCATGTCAATGTCAGAATTGCTATTACCTATGTGTCTACGAAAGTTGTCACAAATGCTTATATTTCCTGGTTCCATTTTAGGATGCTAAAAAAAATGATCAGGAAGCATATGACTGACTTATTTGCTGATTATGCAATAAAGTTGTTGTACAAGGATAAGTGTTAATAGGCGTACCACATAGGAAAGAACACCAATTCCATAACCTGAGGCTACTCTTCCAAAATAGAGAAAAAATGGACTCTGTCAAAGGAAAATAAGTAGACATTATTATAGTGAAATGTATCAAAGATTAACTGCCCACAACTTAAATGCATCAGACCTTGGCAAAATAGATGGCAAGCCATCCAATGATGCAGATTATAGCAGATGTTCTCATGGCCTTTATCATCAAAAGTAGGAATACTGATAAGTAATCTCACAGCAACAGAACAGAAACTTCACAAAAGACTTTAATATATTTAACTTATTTCTTACTCTTTTTCGACCAATAAAATCAGCAATATGCCCACTTGTTGCTGCACCAATCATTGCCCCAATAGTCAATATTGAACCAAAAATGGAGAACTGCGTGCAAGATGGTTGTGTCCTCAATAAAATTCATGAGAAAGTAGTCTAATTCTAGAATAAATATAAGATTGTACTTCCCTCTTAGCAGGCAGTGACATATCAAGCAGATGCAATGTGCAATCAGAAAAAGAAAATTGTAGATGAAAAAACTAGGAAAGTCCTTGTTTTTTCTTCCTCCAAAAACAAAGAACTCAAACAAAAAATAATGAAATTCCAAGGAAAAAGCATGGATGCCATCAGAATTCTTTTCTCTGACCAATATATGAGAAAAAATATTTGAAAAAGGAACTATGGTATTCTTTATAACATTACAAGTAGTATTGCGTTATTTGTAATTGTTTTCCAGACATCTTAAGTAAATGCTTGTCAGTGTGATAGTTTTGGTTTGACAATATGTTCCATGCCAATGCTAACCATCCAGTAACTCATTGAATAAAGCTCCTATCTCTTTGGCTCTTGTTCTTGCCATATCCAATTATGTGGCATGATGAACTGAGAGATTCTGAAGTAAAAACACAGTTACATTAGTTTCTTCAGCTTCAGCAGAATTCACAGTTTGTGATGAACATGCATGCAGGAGGAATCTTGTCTGAATCGAGATCTGTTTAATCTGCCTTCAAGTGCAAATGTCAGGATCCTAAAACTAAAGATGCCCATGGTCCCCCCAGAGTACATTTATAAGATCCTATTATTTTATGAGCACATGAAACATATATATCATTAATATTCCAGTACTTTGCCATCTTATTTTTATTATTCTCAATAACAAATGGAGCGCAAGACGCTACGTCTGCCGGTGAACTTTGCAGCTTTAAATTCAAATGCAGAGGGATTTTAACCAGCAAAGTTGAAGAATATTTAGTCTCATTATTTAAAATTAATTCTGATTTCGTATTTTTTTATTGATGAGGAACTCTTTCCTCAGATCTCACTTTTTGCTCAGCATGAGAAAGGCATAATAGTATATATGTCATGTGATCATTATTTTAATAAAGGCAAGATTTGTCATAAACAAGAAACAATCTCAGGACACATGTCCTAGTGACAGTTGACACCAACAACAAAATGCTTGCCAATTATATAGTCGACAAAAAAAAGGTTACCAATCAAACCAACTCAGTATATATAAAAAACACTTGTTTAGCATACATGATCAACACTGAGTACAAGTTCAGGATTATTTTTGTATTATAATTTGCAAAGAGGACATGAACAAAAGTTGCATAACAGAGATATTAAATTATAAAACTTTACATGAGTAACACTAATGAAAATAAAAAAAATTGTCATGATCTAAGCCATGAGGACACATGCTTGATATGAAGACAAAAAGAAACAAATGCAGAAAAAAAGGATTATGGTTCCATCTGTAATACTACAGACAAGAAGGCATTATTAAACACTGACACAGTGGGTTTCAATTATTGTGACCACATCTAAGAGAGGGCTACTATTGTAGCATTGTGATCATCCGATTGAATATCAATGGTTGAAATACACTCCTTTTTCCTCTGAATAATGAAGTTAAGGAACACTGACCTCAGATAGAGAGAGTCCAATTTCACTTGTAATCCCAGACTGAGTTGGTGCAGAGTACCCTACCTGCATAAGACCCAGAGCCACCATTATGATGATGAATAGTTAATTCTTACCATATGATTTTTTTCTGCTATTCCTAAATAGTATTAATGATGCAGCATAGCTGTCAAACATGCATAAATAGGAATATCAATAAAAACATGCAACGCCATTCAAAAGACACCAAGTTTGAGAACTATGCAGCTCTGGCAGTTTGACATTGTTATCAAAACCTTCTCTTTCTGATGGAGTTCTAAGTTAAAAACGACTGCTCTCTCATCTGCCTTTGCTGTATGTGACAAAACTAGTAGTTTCTTTCAGCTGACTTGTTCATGTATATAGGTATATGACCAGTTCGTGCATCTGTGATCTATATGTTGCCTTGATCAGTAATTTCTCTATGATCAGACATTTTCTTACAGCAACGTAGATCTGGCATGCTTGAATTGCAATTTACCAAATCAACCTTCCAAAGAAGAAAAAAGAACTCAAGAACAACAGAGCCATGACTGAACAGACATGAAGGTTAATGTATTGTATGCACATTTCAGAGAACTCACACAAGTTCCGAACTCGAAGGAGCCGCAGACAGCGACGGCGGTGCTGAGCAGCACCATCCACAAGGACCCCTCGCCGCCGGCGCCAGTGCCGGCGCATTCCTCGCGTCCGGCGGCCGCTTGCTTCCCATGGATGAGAGGCTCCTCTATCTCACTCTTTGCATGTACTCCATTCTCTACATCTCCTCCCTGATTTGTTGCCATGTCCTTCCAACTTGTATCTACTGACTTATACGAGTGCGTCCTCTTGATCAGAGTAAATATAAGAAGAAGAGGACTAAATTTATGGAGATATTGGAGCAATTGAATGCAACTACAGGTGACTTCCCTTTGGATAGAGCTCACTGACTGATGGATTTGGGGAGCTTATATATTATACACACAAGGAGAGAGAAAGGGCTCTTGAAGAGAGAGAGATATGAACTTAGCTTCTCATGTGGTACCGGTAGATGTCCCCTGAAATTTGCCAACTCACTCAACATGCATGTCTATGATCAGCTTCAAAAAATGGAGAGAGAGAGAGAGAGAGAGAGACGTGCACTGAAAGTTGTACTATTTGGAGTCCAACTGTCTGCAGCTGATAAAGAAAATAATAATAATCATAAACAGAAGAAAAATCTAAGTCGGCTTGCATGGGGAAAAAATTCTCAAGTTTTCATGTCGAGAAATCCAAACGTGACTTCTACATTACATTGACAAATAAATAAATGATAATGAAGAGCTTTTATATGTTCCTATTTCTCGTCTTATGAGTTTGAAGGCAAAAAAACAGAAAAATAATTGAACCAAAACAAATATATATATATATATATTGAATCAATTTCGTTTCCGTACAATTCTACCTTTTTATACGGCGGCAAAGGAATGTGGGTGTGGTGAGTACTTGTACATCATGTTGCAGAATCTTAAGGCATAAAATCTCATGCAATCTACTCACCGGAAACAAATCTCATACGATCTAAGGAGAGGTGATTTTTGGATAATAAGATCAATAATAAGATTTTACTATTTACTAATTCCTCTTATTTATTTGTATTAGATCAATGATGGCAACAAAAAAGATTTACGATAAGAGTGGAAGTATAACTACATGACCCTCTCTGATTCTTATGGAGAAATGCTATGTTAAAATACTAAATTAATAATTCTCTAATCAAACAGTCCCAGCAAAAATAGAAAAAAAAATCGTTAAAAATAAAGGAGCACTGGAAAAATCAAATTTGGCAGTAAACGACGAGACACGAGAATCAAACTTCTCCGTGTTCTTGATGCAAAATTTACAACACAAAACAAAATAAATTAATAATCGATTTTTTTAGGGAAAAAAATGGTGCAGTAAAATAAATATCACATAATGACTTGACATTTTAGTAATATGTACAGTAAAAACAAAATGAAAAGCGAAAAGAATATGCCCAGGATTTAAGAAGACGGGATAAAAAAATACTTCATTCTTCAACTCCTCTTTCTCTCTCTCTCCCCCCCCCTCTCTCCCCCCTCTTCTTTGTTGTTTTCTTCTCCAACCTGCAAGATAAAAATCATTTTGCATTTATCTTTACTAGACTTATATCTTGTTTCAATAATAATAAAAAAAACAGAAATAACAAGTAAAAAAATGTATATTTACGGCTGGAACGAGAACATGGGACCTGAATTTTGTTTTCATACCCTTCCCAAACCGTCCAATCACAGAATCCTCTCTGTCCCTGTGAACGGCTCCAAATGGGAGAAAGGTCACCATCACCATGACTCTCCCTCTCTCTCTCTCTCTTTCTCTCTCTCTCTGTCTCTCTCTCTCTCTCCAAGGAACCTGTGCTTACTGCTTACTGATTTCTCTGACCTCTCTCTCTGGAATGCAACGAGTCTCCGACGAACTTGATCTCAGACACTCACACGTCAATGTGATGTGTATCATGTGTGCATGATTGGAGAGAGAGAGAAGACGTGACTATTTTCCTATTCTTTGTACTTTTTTGTTTTATTTAATACCTAATTAACTTTAGGGAGTGTTTTGAAAGAGGTATTATTATTCATGAAATGAAAATTATTTGTTTAAGTAGGTTTATTATTCTTCGTTTTATTAAAAGGAAAATAATGACATTTTGATTGAGAAGCAAATAAAATAAAAAAAGAATAATCTATTAGGTAAAAAGATAAAGAATAATTATTCATCATCTTAGAAATATTTATTTATTTATTAAAAAATGTGTAATTATTAATTTGATTGAATCATTAAACCTTTGTTATTTTTTCATGTGAAAAATAAAATATTTTCTTCTTATATTATTATTCTTTCAATCACTATTTACTCCCGCAATATCGCCCGTAATTTAGATCAGCTTAGATAGATTGTCACTATTTAAATTACCGATAATATCACATTATAGCTAGTATTTATCAACTATTGATAATATAAGTTATGATTAAAATATGTAGAAAGTAAATTATCAAAACACCCTTACATTCAACACATGGTATTATAAATAAACAAAGCAAAAAATAGAAAAATGAATATAGTAAAATAAAATGAATATAGTAAATTATTTTGGATTCCCTAAACTTAAATCATAAACACATATTCTCACCCATAAAATTAAAATTTATAAAATAACTAATATATTTTTCAAAATATTATAATCTATATTAATATTAATTAACTAATATTTTTTATTAATTTTATAATTTATTAAATAAAATTATAAAGGACAAATGCGAAAAGTAAAATTTACAATATTATGACTTAACTGGCAATTTCGATTACCTTCTTTCTCGTAAGCAATCTGGATTTTCACTTCATACGTAAGGTGAATTGCCTAGTTAATTCAGATTATACTCACAAGTGAATATGATGTGGTGATCACTTCTTTATATTTATTAATTGTGCCTTAAAATGATGATTTTATGCCAAATTTATCTAAAAATAAAGCATTCTAACGAGTGATTCTCTATTTTTCACTTTTTTTTATATTAAAATTTTCTTTCTTTATTTATTGTACTATTATTAAGGGTAAAAGGGCTAGTATTTTTAATTTTTTTTACTACTTATTATCCTCCGAAGAATAGTATATTCCATTTATTTATTTCATTACCGGTTCCTTACTAATTTGGTATGCTTTAGTATCATTATGTGATTTTTTTAAAAATGTACCAACACAATAAAAAAATAGTTCGTCAATTATAATATATGGATGATACTCCATAAAAATTGGATTAAAAATAATGCAAATATTATAAAACTCACCATAAAATATTCAAGTAATGAGATTTTGTTGTCGCTTGTAGGTTGTCATATCATCTATATCTATAAGAAATAGAAGTTTTAAGAGAAAAAAACTTGTAATTATAATATTTGTGTTAACGCAAATTAAAAATAACTATATAACAAATTATAATTTTTTTTTGTAAAACTACATTATCTAAACAAAAAAATTATAACTTTATTGTGAAAAGTTAATTTATTGTAGTTGCATATCTAATTATATATTTATATTACATATAATAATAACGATTAGACAAGGACAATCAAAATTTATGATAGTGCACTTGTTATATATACAGATTATAATTAATAAAATGAGTATATGAGTTAGTTAACAATTAGATAAATGTAAACACAAATTAAGATAGTACATTTTTTCTAGAATTATTAATCCTAACATTTCTTTCCTTTTATTATGTATAATATAATTAGGTTATAAATAATTACTACAATTATGATAACAAATATTTAAGTATTACTTTAACAAATAATTTTCGTTCGATGATTCCATTATTTATACCATTAATATTTCATATTTATATAATCTTAGTTAGTTTATTGGATTCAATGTTAACAAATAATATAGTTGTATATTAATAACAAATAAATTTTCATTAGATTATAACAAATTATTCAGTAATAAAATGACGATGTCAAAAATAACCTTCTTTATAATCTGTAATTCGGTAAATTACACATATGATCACCATAATTTCTATAATTTCACATGTAATTTTTTTCCTATATACACAAAAAAAATTAAATTCAACATTGTACTTGAATGACGAAGAATTATTTACTGCATAATCCGTCCAATTGTCCATTTTTATGCATAGTTTTCGATCAACTCATATATATCATTGAAAACATGGGTGAAAACGTTGGAATAGGCCAATCCTATTTAAAAAAAAGTTTAATAATGAACTAGGCATTTTATAATATATGCCAACAAATTAAATTAGGTTTGACTTGTTTGTCAAATTCAAGAAGCCTAACCTAACTTGGTAGCATATTAAGCCTTATTACATAATAAAAGACATATTTTAAAATAAAATTTAATAAAAATATGTTTGAGTAAATAGTTTCAGATATATTTATAATATATATTAGTTATATAATCCGACTTTATGACCTAACAAGTTAGGTTTAATATATATAAACAAAGTTAAGATATTAAAATTAAAAGGCCAAATTAAGACTTGAATTTTGTCCACTCTTAATTGAAAACAAAACTAGTGCCACATCATTAGAAGTGTTAAAGTTGAAGTACCATATACTATATGAATAAGTAATACGTATATATATATATATATATATATATGTGTGTGTGTGTGTGTGAGGGAGGTTCTACCCTTTCAAATAAGTATGAACCTCCTATCTAGTGTCTAGCCATCCTTTCAAATAGGTAATGGTGAGCTGGGACGACGAGGTTCGGCTAGGACAGAAGGCTTGGTTGACGAACACAAGCTCACCGACAACGATCAAACATTTGGGTTGGCATTCTTCGCGAAGCGCTGAACCAATTCTTCACGGACGCGTAGACCAGTTCTCGCAGACATGTCAAATCAGGCAATGGAGAGGACATGAAAGAGGGAGAAAAGGAAGATGACGAGAAGGCAGCTAGTGGCACCAAATCAAAAAAGCATATAGAATGAGGATGAGGAGGCGGAGTAAGAGGGCCGATTGAGATGTAGTCCGGATCGGCATGTTCAACAATTTTGAGAATGTACAAGAGAGAGAAAGGAAAGATGACGAGAAGTCAAGGGATGACAACACATTGGAGATCCTAAGAGAGGAGGACAGGAGGAGGAGGAGGGTTGGGGAAGCAAGAGGGTGGGCCACTATTGGATGGTTGAGACATTAGGTATGAGGCTTTTATCTATTTAAATAGAAAGGAGCTTGGTTAAATCTTTTATATAGTTGGTGAAGGTAGATGAGAGGAGATGAAGGGGAGCCTTTATATTTTCAAAGTATATATTATTATAGTTTTGACATATGATGTTATTTGTTGGATTTAATTGCTCATGTTTATGACCCTCATACGCTTGCTCGTCATCGTCCGATTAGATCGGACGGTGAGCAATAAAGTGCGCTCTCTCCCTCTGGCGGCGCTCTCTCCCTCTCTGTTGGCTCCCTCTCTCGCGATCTGGCCAAATCTGACCATCATCTGGTCGCCCCTCTCCCTCTCTCACCCTCGTGATGTGGGCGGTTGCAACATGATCGGCCGCCAAGTGACTTGGGTCGACGGTGGCTTGGTCTAGTCGCCAAGTGGTGGATCAGGCCTCGGGCGGCAGGATCCACCTGAGGCGACCTTCTTCGACCGCTAGGCGACGGATCAAGCTACGAGTGACCATCCGATTAGATCCGCGGCAGACAGTGGACGACGATGGTGGCTGCGAGACACGAGCCGCGAGGCACGAGCGGCTAGGCAACGATGGCTGTGAGGCGATCCGATTTCTCCCCCTTTCTCCCCGATCCAGTGATGGTGACATCGATGACGACGAGGCGAGGGTGGCCGATTGCGAGGGCCGCGATCTACTCTCCCCCTTTCTCTCCGATCGATGGCGAGGGAAGCTACAACGATGAAAGATCATGCACAAGAGAGAGATTGACGACGACGAATTTCCTGTCCTCCCCCGTTGCCCCCACCCTCAGCCTCCTCCTTCTCTTCCTCCTCTTCGTCCGTCTCCCTCGCGGCCAGCATCCCCGCCGACGAGGACTCCTCTACCTTTCGCTTCTACCCTTCCGCCGATGCGCCACTGACATCGATCACCATTTCGTCTCCATGAAAAAAAAATGAGCAAAGTCCATCGTCAGATTAGATCTGATGGTGGACGCCGGACGCTAAGGCGTATGGCTATCGTATGCTCGAACAGGCGTATGATGATTATTAAATCCTTATTTATTACATATTTTCAAGAAGACGATGTGAGACTATTTTGATTGTGTGGTGACGAAAGAAAAAAGAAGAGTCTAGAATGATACTAGAAAACTCATTAAGGGAAAAAAATTACCTCCTCATAAAATTTTGTCCAAAAAATAAACTTAATATTCACATAAATTTGAAATTTTAGATAAACTTATGAATGGCTAACAGGGACCTTCTCTCTCTCTCGTATCCTGATTCCTGAGGAGTGAAGCTGCCCTCCACCTCTTTCCCCCACCTTTGGCTACCATGTCTTTACAATTTCCTCTCTCGTGAATCGTGATAGGCCTCGGTCGCCATCACACACCCTCTGCCACCATCGTTGTCGCCAAAACCCCCGTCACCCATTATTGTCATTTCTCGCCACAAACATTATTGTACTAACAAGAAATAGGGTGTGTGATAATTGATTCATTTTCCTTTAAGTAATATTTTGGATTTAAATTTTTATGGATATAAAAAAAATTTATTAAAAAAATTATTTGTTATTATTAGTTTATGATGTGAGATAATTCAATTAAATTAATTAGACTCGACGATGGATCGACCTCTAATATGTGAACAATACGCTCTTTAACGTCTCGCGAGTTAAACTGTCTACATCGCTTTTCAGACATAAAAAAAACTAGTTAAAAAAATATATTATATATTTATCCGTTAATTATTATTATAAAATTCGATATTATGTAAAGTTCGACCATGTATACATTTCTACTATACTTTCCCAATACATTTTCTTTCTCTTACATTCATTAACAATTAATGTAAATAAATATACATCTCCTTTGAATGTCATATTAATTATTATAAGTATTAAGCAACAACATTTTTCATTCTTTGAGTGAGTTGCCACTTGATCATGACAATGTTGTTCAGTTTTTTTTATATATATTTTGAATTAGTCAGGTGTTGTGTTGGTAGTCCGAATAAAATGGTTGGAAAAAAATATTACAAGTATTGATGATTCTGAAATTTAAACAAATAAATATACATGGCAAAAAATATTATAGTAAATCACCAGGACACGTAAACCTTTCATTTCCTATCTATTCGTATCCCATTCATCGTCTCATTGCCACACAAAATGGCATCAATTAGAAGTCAACATCGTCTCCCCACTTCTCAAGAAAGTCAAAACCCAAAGCAGGAGGCGGAGAAAGAACAAAAAGTGAAGCAGGAAACAGAACCATGGCGGAGGAGGAATCCGACCTGCAGCCACTGCAACCGCAGGAGGAACCCGGCGGCGGTACGGACCACGCGGAGGAGGAAGAGGACGAGCCGGCGGAGGATGCGTACGGCTTCGGCCTGCCCCCGGATGTGCTGTCGGTGCTGCCGCGCGACCCCTACGAGCAGCTGGACGTGGCGCGCAAGATCACGTCCATCGCCCTCGCCTCCCGCGTCTCCAGGCTCGAGTCCGAGGCCGCCCGACTCAGCCGCCGCCTCGCCGAGAAGGAAGACGTCATCGCCGACCTCCGCGCCCAGCTCGACTCCCTCGCCGCCTCCCTGTCCTCCGTCTCCGGCCAGCTCGCCCGCGCACAGGAGGAAAAGGTGCCGCCTTTTTCTTTAGTTAATGTTTAGTGCTCTTTCTTTCGCCGTTTCTTTATTGCGACTTTGTGGTTGGCGCAGGAGACGCTGTTGAGTGAGAACGCTTCGCTTTCCAGCACCATCAAGAAACTTAACAGAGACGTCTCTCGGGTGCGTATCTGCATTTTTACTTCACTGTTCATGTTGCTTGACTTGAATTAAACAATAACAACAAAAACAGCAACAAAGGGCTTCATTTTCTTGACGATTGAAGTGTTTCTTTGTTTTGGGGTCAACATTGAAGTGTTCGTTTGAGCTTACTTGATGCACAATTATGTTTAAAAGTAGATTGTGCATTTGGACTTAGATGGTAAAAGAAATTGATCTTTGTAGTTCGTATTGTCGAACAGTTCTATCAAAAGTTGGAAAAAAGAAGAAAAAATAGAAAGTTATATAAAAAGCAAAAGATGGGCAAATAGTTGATAGGGAGAGGATATATTAGTTGAATGTGTGACTGCATCAAACGTACCCATGCTGCCTGATAAATGGTGATGAGGTCTCCTGTTTAATCACTATTTTAATTTTCAAGCAGAAAGTTCAGTGTATCTTGGTCTGGTAGATTATGGCGGATGCGTATTTAACTTCTTTTATATCATTGTTGCATTCTGAGAGAATTAATATCAGATGCGGAGGAATTATTCGGATTGTTGCACTCTTCCACTCTTTGACTCTAAGTTAAGGCAGAAGGGAATGTTTTAAACAACTGAACCAGAAATCATAGTGTATAAAAAATTAAGAATTTGAGCACTTATTCCAGCATTAATTTATGAAAAAATCATTCTAAAAGTCTTGAACTTCATTTCCAGAAGCAACTTCTAATTATAGTTTGCAAAGGACTGTATAATTTGACTGGTATTTTAGTATCTAATCAGAAAAAAAATTTTTATTGAACATGGCATTGAATGGTGCGACATGGCTATATAATAGTTGTGTGCATATTGCCTCCTGTTATGTCAATTGATCTTGCAAATATGATCATTGATAATCCAATCAATAAGTTCTTTCTGAGATTCACTGCATATTTGTAACAATGCCCATACCATTCGAACTTGTTGGGTATTTATATATATAATCGGCTCATCCAGGTCTTCAAAGTACAGATAGTTTGTTTACATAATTCTTCTGCAGCTTGTGATAATGTTTAGGACTAAACAAAAAACAATCATTAAGTCTTATTAGCGTGACATATTTAATCAATCTATTTAAACAGACTGTTGATTCATGCAGCTGGAGATTTTCAAGAAGACACTTGTGCAGTCACTCCAAGATGAAGAAGATACTGAGGTAAGCTAAATTTCTAAGTTGGATTCTTTCACTATGTGGCAGTAGAACCATTTCAAAATAGACTTTTTAACCATGGTTGCATTTATAGAATGTAGGAGCCCCTAGAGTGGCACCAAAAGTCAGGACTACATCAGATTATTTCTCATCTGGATCATTCACAGAAGGTGACATATAGGCCTATGCTTTTATGCTTAAATATTTGCTAAAGAACCTCTGATGCACTGCATCCTGCGTATAAATAAACAAGATGTCGTATGCTGGATAATTTGATTGAAGTTTCAAATGGTTCTTCTTAGATGAAGAAGCTGGATTATCTCCAGCAATGCCTTCTCAAAGTCAAGTCTCGGAAACTGGAAGTTCGATTTCAAATGATGCTGGTCACGGTGGGACAGAGGGTACGCTGATTCTACATGTTCTAATCTTTAGGATATGTCATGCTTAGTTGCTTACATTACATTTTTCTGTTGTCATTTTCATTCTTTCTTCTTGTCTATGCAGGCCCTAAACCAATAAGAACGGCCACCTTTTTAGCATCACAAGGAAGTACCCCTAGGCTTACACCTCCTGACTCTCCGACAAGGCGATCTGCAACAGGATCACCTACTAGATCATCAAAGCCAACTTCTCCTAGACGACATTCAATTGCATTTGCAAATGCAAGAAACTTGTTTGATGACAAAGCATCAATGTTTTCTTCCTTGCCATCAGGCCATCGCATGTCCATGAGCTCTCCTTTCGACGCAGCGAACCAACCAGGTAGTTTTGGAATTTTTTTATACATGTCATAATTCTTGCTCTGTGGTGAATATATTGAAACACAAGATCAATGAGCAAAAATATTGATTGGTATCGCAAAGGAAATGAAAATCTCAGGACATCCTCTAGTAAAAAGGCTTTGAGAATGCCTTTCAGCAATTATGTCAATACTGGTACATGAATAGTGCATACGTCATTCAATTTTGATTTGCCATCCACAGTGATTTTTACCATTTTGAACGATTTTCATTTTTTGTAGTTTTTTTCTATGATTTGATGACTTTTTGTCTCACATAGTTCTTTCTGAATGTGATGTGATCAGTTTTTCATTGGCCAATAGGTGGATTCACACCCTAGTTCTGTTCTTGTTAACATGTTTAGCGATATCTTGAATCCTTGATTCTTTTGTCATCTCTATGGCTCAAGTACAGAACAGTTCCTGAAATTTGATATCATTTTCACTTCGGATATGAAAATTAAGTACAAGTTTATAAAGTTCGTTAGCAAAATACTTTTATTCTATAAGATTTGAGTTCATACAAGTCACAAGTTTACAAGTGATTATCCACGTGACATGAAAAAGGAAATGGAACTTCATCGCCTTCAACATTGTCTTCTTATCTGATGGAAAATCTATCATCGATCAAATGTTTTCCATAATTCATGCTATTTATGGTGTTACAAGAACACTTACGAAGTATCCTCTTCTTTGTGTTCATGATACTCTCATCTGACACAAGGATGTAATTTGTTTCAGGACGTACCCGTGTTGATGGAAAAGAGTTCTTTCGACAAGTACGGTAAGTTAATTAATCCATCTATAGCCAATTTGAGTATGACTCTTATTCAATGTGAGTAGTGGACCCTAAACATTTTACAGAAAAAAATAAACAGAAGCAAATGCTTTTCTAATAAATTGACTAAATATTTAGGGTCATCATCCCTGAATCTCGACAAAATTTAACTTCAGGAGTTTAAATCTTGTTGCTATTGGGAAAGCTTGCACTTTCTGAAACTAAACTATTGCAATTTCTTTGTGCTGTCTCATGTAGGAACCGTTTGTCCTATGAGCAGTTTAGTGCGTTCCTAGCCAATGTCAAAGAATTGAATGCACAGAAGCAAACAAGACAGGTATAGAATGATGCAACTTCTTTTGGACTTTTATTGCTAAAGTCGACAAGTGAGACAGAGAGTCATTTGTAGGTTTTCCCTAAAGGCTAAAGTTAGCATTTGAAGTAATTATTTTAAATATTTCCCAGGTGACACTACAAAAGGCAGATGAAATATTTGGGCCAGACAATAGGGACCTCTATACCATATTTGAAGGTTTGATCAACCGGAATCTTCAGTGACCGGAGATCATTAGAATCAAAATTTTCCTGATATCAGAAAGAATTCAATTCTTTGCCTATATTTTGTTAATTCTATCTCTCTCTCAAAATTTGTGTTCTCTATTTACTCTTGCCAGTAACAATGCTCAAGTTTACATTCCCCTTTTCCTTCATGGAAAATGTACATGCCATCATGTTGTTATTTTCAAGTCATTCATAGTCTTCTGCTTGAGTCCTGAGGCAATCAAGCTTTCAAGAACTTGAAAATTTTGTTACTTTGATCAATAATGACTGCAGATCAAAACATATCATGTACTTATGGGACAAATGTGACCAAGGATTTTAAGATGTGTATGCTTCAGCTTAATCTTGTTGTTAGACAATTAGGTTCCAAGTTCGATCTCTAAAGTTACCAATTCGATCGAGGACTAATCTTGACTGAGGAAAAAAAAAAGTCTCATTTAATTCTTTATTATTATTTTTTGTTTTATGAAAGTTGTTTTCATTCTTTCTTAAAATAGGAAATGTCTTGTTTTAACTCCGCCTATGTTTTATAGCCGGTCCCAAGCCCGGATAAAGGAGGAGGGTTGTGTTAGGCCCCGACAGCCAGCGTAAAATCCTGTTGAATCTCATGAACATGGATCAACGAAATGGCGTCGTATGATCCATGTAGCCGACCCCACCTAGTGGGATAAGACTTTATTGTTGTTGTTGTTCTGTGAAATAGAAAACTTTCTATTTCCTGCGTCTGTTTTCTATTGGTTTCCTTAGCAAGATTGTTTGTGCATGTCACTTCCATCTTTGAGAATTATGAAAGCACCTTTGTGAAAATGACCCCACACAATTATATGCTCTGAGAGAGAAAAGAAAGGGTTGAGCATAATATTTCTTTGGTGTTAAAGATAAGCACAATCTTGTAGCCAATAATCAAATCCATGTCAACAGCCTTAAAGAAACCTCACATCTGCTTGTTTCCTCCATCTCCAAACCCACCTACCAGCCACCAAAATTAGTCCCCTTAATGTCAATGAATCTTGCAATTTAATCATCTGTTGGTATTTGGATATAGAATCTTAATTTTCATCATGCAGATCAGAGTTTTTAATCCTCTGGTAAAATAGTAAAATACTTGGTTTTACTCTTGTTTGGATTTGAGGAGTTGAGTGATTAGAAGAGATGAGATATGGTGAAATGAATCAGGATATTTTACAACTTTTTTGTTACAGTTTTTTAAGAGGAGGGTAAGGTGTTTGAAGGCATCATATCCTTTTCAAAATTATTTCCACCAATTTGGTGAAATTAGGAAAGATTATTGTGAACTTCTCAAAACTGAAAAAAAAAGTGTACCTATAAAATTATCCTTTCACATATTTATCTTTTAATCTATTTTTATCCAAACCATTTTAAATTTTGTTTTAAAAGAATCATTTATGTCTATTATTTTCCTTTCCTGTTACCATCAGTTTTTATCCAAACTAACTTGAAATATAAATAGAAAAGAGCTTAACAATTTTGTAGATCCCAATGTCCAACCTCTAAGCTGCCTAAAACAAAGTTTAGGGGCCAAAATAACAAATTTTCCACTATGAGAAACAACCAACTTAAATATTATATACATATAATATATTTCACATGAGAAATGACGTCAGACTATAATGCATCTTTTTTTTTCCTCTTATATTCAAAGTCGTGTACAATATTTTTCTCAATCTTGACCAAGAGATTTCGCCCTTTTTCTCTTCCTTAAAAGCGACCAACATGTTCAATAATTTTCCAAGAAAATTCAATAGCAAGGATATAAATCCATTAACTTTATTATTTATCACATGACGCAATTAAAAATCTTATAACAGAAACCAAATATTAATTATTAACATGCATTAATTTTTGCCTTGTCCAACAAAATTCAAATAAAAATGATCGACCCTTCGATCTTTTCATTCTCTCACTCTTCGACTTCCTCAAAGCAAAAAAAAAAAAAAAAAAAGAAGAGAGGAGCGAAAACAAAACGGAGGAGGGGAGAGAGAGAAGATGAACAAATTTAATTTTTGCACACTCCTCCGTAATTAATCCGAGAATAAAACAAAAAATAAAGTCCAAACAAAAATAAATCACGATCCAACACACCCCTCCATAACTTAGATCATGTATCGATAATAGATACTAAATACCCGGGAGAGGAATAATTACAGAAGCAATCATGATAACAAAAATATCAATTACGATTAATACATATATTTTTTAATAAATTATTAAATTCCATCCATTTATTACGTGCTCGCCTCTCTAAACAAGCCCCCACCTTTCTCTCTCCCGCAGGCGCGCTGCTCTTATCCTGCGCCACAGTCACCCGCGGGGATGAACTGTTGCTTGCTTCCCGAGCACGTTAACAGGACCCGCCGCTCTGTAACGACTGCCAGCGGATCATCGTAACCCATTTCCTTTAATATTATATAGTGAGAGAAAGAGGTCACCAAAGCAACAGCGAAGCTGAGAGAGAGAGAGAGAGAGAGAGAGAGAGAGAGAGAAAAAAGTTTGGGGTTGGTTTTGGCTTTTGGGTTTCCTTTGGCTTGAAGGCTGAGGAGGTGAGGAGATGGCGATGGAGTCAAAGCTTAGGAGGAGGTGAAGAAGACGTGGACGGGAAGGAGGGAAGGAGAGCAGAGATCGCCGGAGGGGCGAGGGGGGGAGGCAAAGTTTGGATCTTGACTCGGATGGTATTACGGATCGGCGGCGGAGGCTGCAGTCGGGGATGGGCGGTGGGGCGGCGACGGGTCGGGGTTGGTAGAGTTGGAGGAGAGGGAGGTGGTGGTGGGTGGAGCGGGAGGGAGGGAGGATGAGGAGGGGCAAAGGAGGAGGAGGAGGGACGGCGGGGGCGAGGGGAGGTGGCGGCGGTGGGAGGAATGGGCTGCTGCCGAATTCGCTGCGGATCATATCGTCGTGCCTCAAGACGGTGTCGTCCAATGCAGGGACGGTCGCGAGCACAGTGCGGTCGGCGGGGGCGTCGGTGGCCGCGTCCATTGCTGCGCCCCCGGAGGGTGAGAAGGATCAGGTTCCGCTTAATATCCCTTCCTTTTGCTTGTTCTCGTGTTAAAGATTGAAACTTTACTTGCGGGTGCCTTGGGGGAGTTGGGCGGTTGGTTTTTGTTGATTTTGACGTGTAGCGGATGGTGGTTGCTTTAGTAATGCTTGGATAGGATCCCATTGAGGTTGAATTGTCAGGGGTTCAAGCTTGTGGTTCATGTTTTTTTATTGGAACTAGTTGTAAAAAATATTTCTTGCGTCTAAATTTTGTCAAGGCTGAGCTCAGTAGTCTAGTAATTAAATTCCTTACTAAGTTTAGACAAGAGTTCATTTGACTAGATGAAGGTAATAAATGCTCTTTGAATTCTTAGGTGTCTTTGATACTGGTTTTCTAGAACTGGTTGCCCTTTTAGCTGGTGTCCTATCTTGCATTCTTGGTATTGTCAATGGTGTTTCAGGAACTGTTTGTAGTTTCATTAGTTGTTCTAACGTTATTTTCATTTTGTCCTAATTTTTATTAAGAACAGCTTAGGCGATTTGACTCGAGAAGTACATTATCTTCATAGAAGTAACATGATAGCTGCCTTCTTAATTCGACGAGATGAGATTAGATGTACCAAAGGACAAACAGTTTTTTTGGATGATTGCCCACCTTGACAACCATCCTCGCAGGTCATCATTTTAACTCTAACAAAGATGATGCCATCTGAACTCCGTTGGCATTGTACATTAAATGTCTAACTTAATAATATATTAGCAATATACAGGAGGAAAATGGGTTGATAGTTAATGCATTAAAAAAAGCGTTTACCTACTTAACAAATTCTTGGAGCATCTGAGGTTGCTCTATTTACAGGTAAAACACTCTCAAAAAAAAAAAAACAGGTAAAACATGTTTTGCCACGATCACCCAGTTTGATTTACTAAGCACAACCTATCAGCTTCACAATTCCATTGGATTATACTTGTTTACTTGTTATAATTACCTAACAAGTGTTTTGTTAATAACTCTTAGTTTCTAATTTGTTTCATGATTTTAAGCACCATAGAACAACCTTAAGTTATTACTCATGTTTCAAGCTTCCTTTTACGAGATGTATCTTTGTAATTCTTTGCTTGACTATTAGTTCCACGGTATACTTCAGATCTTTCATAAATTGTACTACAGAGGCAATATACCATTAACAAGTACCTTTCGGAGCAAAATATCATTTACTAAGTTTAATTTTAATTGTTTAGGACACTTCCTATTTTTCTTTGAAGGGTAAGAGACAATTATTGATGCAGTGGGGATCAAAATAGATATCATAACTTTTGGGATAGTGACAAAAGAGGATAATGGTTGAAATCAAAACTGAAAGCTCATCAGAATGATTTATGTTACCATTGAAAATGGATCTCCGACTCTATTGAGAAAGATAACAACAATATAAGGATTTATGGAATGAACTTTAGTATAAATTATTTTATTACTAGAGAGATGAGACATATTTATAGTTTTTCAAAGAAAAAAAGGAAAAAAATAAATAAACAAATATAAAAGAATCTAACTCAACTAAACATCCTAGTACTCATGGCTCATCTTAATTACTTGTACTACATTATTTGTCAATACTTGATCAATCAAAACCCTGTCCCAAAATTATTTCAACATTACTTGATTACAGGTACCTTTCCTTCTAAAAAAAGTATTGTTTCCTTCTAAATGCTTTTGTCATCAGGTGGTGCAGTTGATTTGGCGATCTTCAATTTTCAATGACTATATTGGCTTGTTGAAAGAAAATGGTTTTCCGTTGATGAGAATTTTCTAGATTTTGAATTATATGTTTGATCATAAAAGATAAGTAGAATGGTGATCCTAACAAAGTACTCTAAGGACATAAAGGGCAAGGATCTTAAGGATCAGATGACAAGCTAGATCATTGACAATACCAAGTTTGGACTATAATTCTATAATTTTTTGTATTGATCGGATGACATGCTAGATCAATGACAGTAACAATTTTGGACAAATATTTATTTTATTTTTTTCTTACCCAATCAGGTATTATGGGCTGGCTTTGACAAGCTAGATCATGGCCCATCTTCATTCAAGCATGTCCTACTTCTTGGTTATTCAAATGGATTTCAAGTGCTTGATGTTGAAGATGCCTCAAATGTTTGTGAGCTGGTATCGAAGCGTGATGGTCCAGCTACATTTCTACAGATGCAGCCAACGCCAGCTGAGTCAGAAGGTAGTGAAGGATTTAAAGCATCACATCCACTACTTCTGGTTGTTGCTGGTGATGAGACCAATGGCTCAGGCATGGTTCAAGGTGGTCGTCTGAGTGCACTAATCAGAGATGGTGCTACTGAACCTCAACAAGGAAATTCCATTTTCGTTCCTACAGTTGTTAGGTTCTACTCACTTAAATCACATAGTTATGTTCATGTTCTAAGATTCCGATCTGCTGTATATATTGTCCGATGCAGTCCTCGAATAGTTGCTGTGGCTCTGGCAGCTCAGGTAAGCAGGAGTTCATTAAAAGTCATTATTGCAGGTTACGAGATTCACAACTGAATTTCCCACACTATTGTTTGTTTTTTGAGCAGATATACTGCTTCGATGCTGTAACTCTAGAGAATAAGTTCAGTGTACTAACTTATCCACTGCAAGGGCCAGTTGGTGTAAATACTGGTTATGGTCCCATGGCTGTTGGTCCAAGATGGTTAGCTTATGCTTCCAATAGCCCTCTCCTATCAAACACAGGTCGCTTGAGTCCCCAAAACCTTACCATCTCTCCGGGTGTAAGCCCATCAACTTCGCCGAGCAGTGGTAACTTAGTTGCTCGTTATGCGATGGAATCTAGTAAACATCTGGCTGCTGGAATTCTTAACATTGGAGATATGGGATATAAAACTCTATCAAAATATTGCCAAGAGCTTCTTCCTGATGGTTCAACGTCTCCATTGTCTCCGAACTCAAGCAGAAGATTCAACAAACTTCCATTGGCAGCATCTCCAAATGAAGCTGAAAATGCTGGACTGGTGATATTAATATCTTAACTCTTAATTTTCTGCAAACAAAAAGATGGACTGTACTATTTAAATTATGAAATCAAAGAGATATACATATGAACTAAATACACCTTTATATGCTTAGTCTTTTTCTTTTAGAGCTAAATGGGCATGCACCTGATAAAAAACTTCACGAGTGTTTGGTGGACATAATTGAATTCACCAACAAATTACGGATCCTCAAGAAATTAGTTCTTGTCACTAATGTTATTAGGATTGCAACATTGCAACTTTTTTGGGTATTTGTTTGATTATTGTTAGTACTTTAGCCCATAACATTGTCTTTAGATTACCATGACCGAGTATACAGAAATATAACTATGGTAATGTAGTTATGTCACTTGTGGCAATTGTCTTACTCTAAAAATCTTATACTATCAATTCTATTACCCAGTGTTCCTACCAAAAATAACAATAAATCCATGTTGGAATGAAGGATTAAGAATCAACCTGAACCATTCCTAAAAAAAGGAATTATCCTGAACCAAATTGTTTGAACTAAACATATGTGCTCAATTGGTAGTAAATCACTCCAGTTGAAAAGCTAGTTTGAGGCAGATCTATGCACCATATTGCATGGGCGTAGTGGGTTTTGCATCTTTTTCGATTGGCACACCTCTATGCACTGGGCTTAATGGGCTTGTGCATTTTAGCGCTGTAGACATTGGTGTCTTGAAGGTCAACACATTGAATATTCAATTAGAAAAAAAATCAAATATTAACTTTGTTACAACATCATTACCTTAATTGTACACTTTTTACTGTTATCTGATTCTTAAACATTGATGCAAATCAATCAAATTTTTTTATGATTAAGTAGTTTTCACAAAATATATTCTTCTCTTGTAAAATTGACCATATGTGGAATTTGCCTGCAGGTTGTGATCAAGGATTTTATTTCGAAGGATGTTATTTCTCAATTTAGAGCTCACACAAGTCCTATTTCTGCTTTATGTTTTGACCCTAGTGGTACCCTTTTGGTGACTGCTTCAGTACATGGGCATAATATAAATGTTTTTCGAATTATGCCAACTCGCATTCAGAATGGTTCTGCCTTTGGACGCTATGATTGGACTTCATCTCATGTGCATCTTTACAAGTTGTACCGTGGATTGACAGCTGCTGTAAGATTAGACCATGATTTCTTCCTAATAAGCAATATCACCATTAATTTGTATTAATTGTGATTTTTCTATACCAGGTTATACAAGATATCTGCTTCAGTAACTACAGTCAGTGGATATCAGTTGTTTCATCCAGGGGTACCTGTCATATATACGTTTTGTCACCTTTTGGTGGCGATGCCAGTCTTCAATCACAAATCTCTCATAGTGATGGACCAATTCTTGCACCTAACCTCACATTGCCATGGTGGTCGACTTCATGCTGCATGATCCATCAACAGTTTCACTCACCTCCATCTCCAATTACTTGCTCAGTTGTCAGTAGGATAAAGAATAGTCAATCTGGTTGGCTCAACACTGTAAGTAGTGTTGCTGCTTCAGCAACTGGAAAGATGCCTATACCCTCTGGTGCTATTGCTGCTATCTTTCGGAACTCTATATATGATGATGCTTTTCAATTTCCTTTGAGGGCCAACGCGTTGGAACATCTTCTAGTTTACTCTCCATCTGGCCATGTAATTCAACATCAACTTTTGCCATCTTCATGTGTGGACTCATGTGCTAGCCCCTCAAGGGTTGTTACTGGTTCTTTCCCACAAACTCAAGATGAGGACTTGAATGTACATGCTGAACCAATTCAATGGTGGGATGTCTGTAGAAGGTCGAACTGGCCTGAAAGGGAGGAAGATATTTCAAGAGTTAGTAATATTATCCAACAAGGCACTGCTGCAGTTGTGGATAGTTCGTATGGTGAGGACAATGAAACTTCATCTTCCTATTCTCCGACAAATAGTTTTGGTGGAAATGTATCAATAAAAAATCATGAAAGATCCCGCTGGTTTATTTCCAACGCTGAAGTACAGATAAACTCTGGAAGGATCCCAGTGTGGCAGAAATCTAAGGTATCAGTTTCTGATTTTGGTAGTGCTTAAATTCTTCTAGCTAGATCTCGGACCTTTTTATTTAATTACAATTCCTGTATAGGTTTCTTTCTATATGATGGCTCCATCACTGGCTAATGGAAGGTCTTCTGAGGATTTTATGAATGGAGAAATGGAAATTGAAAATCTTCCACTTAATGAAGTGGAAATCAGGAGAAATGAGCCTCTCCCTGTTCTCGAGCAATTTCACTGCCACCAATCAGATTGGATTAACAGGTAGCTTCAAACTAAAAATATTTTGTTTGAATGTACAGAAGAAAATGAATTGTATTTATAAAAGTGCTGAATGTTTCAAGAAATTTATATGTACCAAGAAGACAACGAACTAGAACACTTGCGTTTCTGAGGGCAATCTGCCATCAGTGCAATGATTGCATTTTCAGGAGAGAAAGTCGTTATGTTGATAACATTGTAATAACAGTTAGAAACTTGGCAAGTTGCGAGACTAAGTTATCTGTAACAATCACAGGTTTTTTTATTGAATAAAACATGGATGTGAGAACCTGGATCACATCCTTTACTTCCTCAAAAAAAGAAAAAAGGTGCTGCATGTGGGCAATATGCTTTATTTACTCATTTAATGTATCTATATAATTTTTCTGTAAGATGTAATGTAAGAATTTTGCAGGACCCTTGTTCAAGATAGTTGCCAATCTTTACCATCAGCATCCAATCATGTGAAGACTTCTTGCATCACAGTTAATGATCTCAAGACTGCATCTGTTGGATCAGGATCAGGATCTGATACAGGTAAGAAGGGCATGCCACTTGAATTTTTTGAAACCACTTTTAAAAAGGTTTCCTCTAAAATCTTATTGTAGATCAGTAACTTCAGATACATATTTCTCATTGTGTAGCGATGTAGAAATTCAGCGACAGTCTATCAATAGTTTGTCTACAGTAGTAACATTAAAGTAGTGAATGAACCTAGATGCTTGATGCTCCATCTGTCCTAGTGTAACCATGCAATGTTTTATAATACCGGCAAAGTATTCTTACAGATTACCCGTATTTGATTCAGGGAATGAAAATAGCTGTTCCCTTGTGAATGGTTCCACCTCGAATGAAATATCCACAGCATCGAGCTGCTTGTCTTCTGTAGGCACATTGATTGCTGATACACACTTTTCAAACAATGACATGGATCCAACTGGAACTTTTGGCTCCAACAATTCACTTGAGTTTCCCCAGTATTTCCGTGAGGGCTATTGTAAAGTATCAGAACTCGATGACTGCCGTGAGTCAACTGAAGCTGTTACAGATGCTGACAGCAACAGCAGCCACTGCGAGAGAGAAAAGCCCGAGGAAGATGGGGACAACGACGATATGTTGGGAGGGGTCTTTGCCTTCAGCGAAGAAGGTGGGAACATTAACTGGTGTTTATTTCGTCTCTTGTGCATCTTTAATTCTCATTTCTTCACTAATTCTACCATGTGAAGCAGGTTGAACAACTTCATTGCTGTCTTTCTATAAGTATTTGAAGTATAGCTTGAGTTTTTTATTTCATGACGCTGTCGAAGATGGTGCCTCCATACAAGAACCTGTTTTGTATTATTTTGGTCGAATCTTTTCGGGCGCCTCTTGAACATTCTATTATTATATCTTTCTGGATATCTACTTATGATGTCTCGACTGAAAGCTGATGTCAGTTTATATGATCCAAGGAAACTGTTCAAGAAACTGAAGATGCTGAGCTGCCTGCCTTTCTATCAATTCTTGTACATTGTGTACATTCTTTTGTTGAAAAAAAAATTTATGTACATTTGAATTTATAAATTCATGAAAGTGACTGGAGAGGTGAAGGTTTGTTCCCGCCAATGCCAGAAGTAAATTGTTGACCAATTTGTTCCATGGGGGGGCACTCCATGCTTTTACATGTACAGATTTTTTATGTTCAAACGAGCGCTAAAGATGATGAGAATATTTGTGGCTGAAATTGATGAACTGTGCTTTTAACACTTCTTGCGTTTTCTTTTCCTTGATTTATTTGTCTTAATTAGCCTGCTACTTTGTTTTTCTTTTCTATGTAATTTAGAAATAAGAAAAATGTAGAATAAGTGCAATAATCATTGTTGTTGAGTTGTTAAGGGGTAAGACTTTGGAAGGGTGGATAACAGGATTTGTTTTGCATATATATACATATTTTAATCATTTAGTTAAGAGTATTTACATAATATTTATTATTTTGATTAGTAATTAAATATATTTGATACAAATTTAAATATTTATTCAATAATATAATTTTTTTATTATTTATTTCCTTTCTTATTTTAGCATTTTCAAAATTTCTTTTAATAATTTTATTTTATTTCGTTTTTTAGTTCATAAGTAAAAACAAAATGGTCACTTTTCATCTTTTTTGACTTGATGCGATTCATAGTTTTTTTTTTAGTATTTGATGTTTGAAAAGTGGTGTCGACTATTCTAAGTCGTGTGACGTTATATAATGTACTGTTCACATATTAGAGATTGATTCACTATCGAGCTCAATTAATTTGATTAGATTCGTCTTGTGTCGCGTACTTAATAGTGACATGTGAAATTTTCAATAAAAATATTCTACATTAATAAGAATTCAAATTCGAGACGTTATTTAAGTGAGGAAGAATTACTTACCACTCCTGATCACGTGATTCTACCGCTCATGGTGACAGGATTCATAGTTTATTGTGAAGAAATATGCCAGGCTGATAAAAAGGAGAGGTGGAGGTGATGGTGGATGCTGCAAGGACATATTAATATTCTAATAATTAGGGTTGGTTTAATAATTGTTGATTAATGAACATAATTTTTTTTAAAAAAAGAAGGTGATACATTATTTCATGTATACTTGGTGAGGGGGCGGATTTTAAAAAAATATATAAGTGATAGTATGGATACTTGTTAAAGGATGCTACTTTTTTGTTCCAAAAGTTTTGTTATATGGATACTTGGGGAGGGGTCAGATTTAAAAAATAAAAGATGATGACAAATGCAATTTGTACCTAAAAAATAAAAAAAAATCTTAAACAAAAGGGAATAAATATATTTGAAATGAAAACCTCACAATTTTCCTCCTTATTAACTTACCTTTTAATACTTTCTTTTTCCCTTTTTTCAACTTTTATATTTTACCATTTTTAAAATTTAAATTTGAACCTAGTTGGATCGGTTCAATTGATTTGCCATTTTTTTTAGTTCAATCAATTTTTTCCGGTTCGTATCAAATTCAATTTTGAGGTTCAACCGAATTAGACTGGTCATCGGCTTGCAATTGAACCGATCGGTTCAATTTTTAAAACATTGGTTGCAAGCTGCTCGAGTTTCCGCTGGAAGAATGGCTCTTGTGCTCTCTTCATCATTCATACGCCTTGCTGCTTCGCCCACCCTCTTCTCTTCATCATTTTAGATTTTTAATCACATAAAATTTCTAAAATAAATAAAAATATTAATTTAATTTAAATAAGAAAAGGATCGATTCAATGGGTGGGGTCGGATATTAATTTCTTGATTAAAAATAGAATATTAAATATATATTTTATATTAAAATATTTAAATTATAAAATAGGATGATCAGATAGTCATCAATTGCTTATTAGAACACGACAATTACGATTATGTGAGGTAAAAATTGATCCATATATTTGAGATGAACACATGAAGCAAGCAACAACGTATGCAGCTACCGCACAGATGGAATTTGAGTCCTACGAAAGAAATAAGAAAAATGTAGAAAAAAATGGAATAATAAGACCATGGGTTTGTTTTATGTAATTGTGCTAACCATAAATTGAGATCTTTATACATTTGAGTATGAACATTGATTCAATTAGATTGTATATTTTGAAAATTTTCATCATTTTTTAGTTTCCCTATTATAATGATCTATTTAAAATCAAATGTAAATGATGGAAAATAGATTAAACTGTGCACCTAATTATATGAGAAGAACTTATAATTTTCAGGATATGCTAGAACTTTGTTTATAATTTCAATGGAAATTATTAAAAAATTCTAAAAATCCATGACTAATACCTAAAGACGAATTATAATGTTAGACATGATATTGTAGATGATAATCTTATATATTTTTTGGATGTTTTTTTTCTAAAATCTAAAATATTGTGTTAGGAGCTTTATGGTTTTATTAATTCTCTGATAATAATAACTTTTGTTTTGCATCATTTTTTAAGAGCAAATTGGAAGCGACTTCCCTATTATAATAATAATCTACTAGAAATTAAGTGTAAATTATGGAAAATATAGGACCCAATTACATGGGAAGAATTTTCAATTTTCAATTATCAATTTTCAGGATAGATTAATTACAAATTTCTAAAAAACCATGAGTAATACCTACTGTTGAACTACAGTGTAGCACATGATATATAGATGACAATCTTATATTTTATGGACGTTTTTTTATAAAATCTAAAAGATTGTATTAATTTCGGGTGAACTTTCAAGCCCTGATTTTTTTATTTATACTTATGAAAATATTAAGAGACATTTTATTTTATAAAGATATAATATATTTTAGTATAACTATTTATAGCTCATATAATTTTGGTTAATATTTATTTATATAAAATCTTTTATCGCTGAAATTTCTGATTTTTTTTGGCTCCGCCTATGATGATATATATAAGTAATAAAAGCTGTAAAAATATAGCATAGTGCCATATAAAGTAATAATGTATGTTTTATTTTAGATTCTGATGGGATTGTTTTTGAAATTTCAAAATATTAATCTTTATGGAAAAATCACATCAAATGCCCTCCAACTTCCAAATTTGCTCAACGAGTCCTCAATATTTTAACTCATTTCACCCGATGTCCTCTTTACATGGGATAGATGGTCTTTCGATCACGGATATGACGTGACGCAGACATGACATCTTCTCTTTTCTCCAAACTTACGTGATAATATAAAAAAAATTTAAAAAATAATTAAAAAATAAAAATACTACGATGATGGAGGGGGCGCACGCCGGGTCCCCCCTGCTCCGACGAGTTGCAGGGGAGTGTGGTGGTGGTGGTGGGGGGGGGGGGGGGGGGGGGCTCGCCCCCCTCCCCCCCCGCGACTTCGTCGAAGCGGGGAGGGGGGGATCCGGCGTGCGCCCCAACATCCTCGTGGTATTTTTTATTTTTTAATATTGCCATGTAAGCTTAGATAGGGGAGAAGATGTCCTGTTAGCGTCACATCTGCGCCATGTCAGCTCCACGGTCGGGAGCCTATCTCAGGTAAAGAGGACATCGAATGAAATGAATTAAAAAACATAGGACATCGCGAGTACAAACTTAAGTTGGGGACATCACTAAGCAAAATTAAAAATTGGAGGACATTTGGTGTAATTTTTCCTAATCTTTATGGACAATTTTTTCTTTTTATTGTTCAAATTTTGTTAAAGGTTCTCCAACTTTATCTGCTTTCCTAACTTTATCTTTCAACTTCATTTTGTAAGTATAATGCCCTTCAATTATTATCTTCTTTCACTATTTTCATTGGATATAAGAGATTTATTGGTTGCGCAATCTACGCGTCCACGTATTATATTTCTCTGCTCTGAATGTGCAAGTGTCCAATATGATAAGCTATTATAAAATAATATAATAATTAAAAAATAAAAAGGGTGTTGCCACCTTTTTATTATTTTTTATATTTTAATGTCTTGACACGTGGACATCTGCATGTGAGGAGGAGAGAGAAATATGAGATAGATCATATATATTTTAATGTCTTGACATGTGGGGCCCGTTTGGCTTTATTGATATAAAATAACCGATAATTTAAAATGCTGATAAGTAGTTTAATAGCTGAAGTTGATTTTAAAAATAAATAGTTACATGTTTGATAATAAAAAAACTTACAAGTTATCATTTTAATCAAATGACAAAAAATTCCTTAATATTATAATAGATGAAATATATGAAGAAGGATTTAATGTTTGTTATACGCATGAAAACCGTATGAACATCATACGCGTGCGTTACAACGGTCGGATCTAATCTGACGATTAATGATGCTTTTGCCGCCACTTTGTTCCCGATTAATGACGTCGTCACCTTCATTTTCTCCAACGACGCTTCTACCCATGGTGTCGGCCTGCAGAGCCGCATGAGCTATTCCGCCGACGCGTCCACGAGTGGCCGGGCCGTCTTCTTGTCGTCTGAGCCGTCTGCTACGATGCCTCTCTTTCAACACCTCTTCTCCCAACTCCACCAACAGTGCTTAGAAATACGGACGCTCTTGTTCGTGTGTACAGGTTGGAAAGCAGACGTCTCTTTTTCGTGATTTCTTTCATCTGCTTGCTCTACTCGTGAGGATTCAAAGGTTATCTTATCATGAACAGTGCGAGAAGTTCCTGTCCGGATTAGCGGAGACCCGCAAGAGGCACTGCCGACGCTGTTGGGGGCCATCAAGCAGCAGACACTGGAGCGACTGAAGCAAAAGGAGGCGGAGCTGGAGGCGGCCAATAGCTGGAAAGCCGAGCTGGAAGAGAAGATCCAGCGGGTGGCCACCGAGGTCTAGTCTTGGTCCATGGTCACCAAGAACAATGCCGCGATGGTCTCCACCCTCAGTTCGAGACTCGAGCAGGCCCAAAAAGCCGCCGGGAGCTCCAACGCGACAGTCGGCTCCCTTGAGAGGGAAGGATTCGAGGAGTTCGATGGTACTCATTTTTGTGCCGATGACGCCTAGTCGTGCTGCTTCGTGGGCCATGGCTGGGTCCCCCTTGCGGCATTGCGAAGCAGAAGGAGAGTGGCCAAACGAAAAAAAAGAAGCTAGTTCACGCGCGCGGAAAATCTTATCATCAAATTAGATCTAACGGTTATAATGCATACGACTTTCATGCGACAAACATTAAATCCTACGAAGAAAGTTGTATATATTATAAAGGTAAAATAGTACATTCATTCATCAAACTGATTAACTTTTTTTCACATAAAATAAGTTGATCATCAACTTATTTTTTCTGACTTATAAGCATTTAAAATAAATACTTATATTATATCAAATAGGGAGATATTTTTAAAGTTGCTTATAAAGTATTTTGAGTGATTTATAAGCTTAGTCAAATAGCCTAGTACTCGTAAACTTTATAAGCTCTTGAAAGAAGTTAATATTTGAAGGATAGTTGAAAGATAGTTTAACTATAAAATGAAATTGAATGAAAGAATGTAGAGAGCGTTAAGTGAATTTATTTTTTTCTTATAATTTCATTTTTTTATTATAATTGTTAGATTTTCAGTCTCTCTCACCCTTAAATCACGCGATAGATTTCGTCATATATCGCGTTCTCTGTCTTTCAACTCATCCATCGTTATTATCATTTCGCCTCAATTTCTCACGTAAATATCTAACAAAAAAATCATCCGCTCATCGCTGCTTTATTTTCCCCGTGCGCCTCCTCCAAAGACGATGCGATCGACGAGATCCATCTTCCTCCTCGTCCTCTTCTCCCTGATCTGCCAAGTATCATGGAGCAAACACTCGGATTCATCGCAGCTCACTGTCCACCCTTCCAAATCCAAGCAAATCTCCTGGAAGCCCAGGTTTCTCATCAGCCAAATCCGAATCCGCAATCTAACTCTGAGCTCCACTGTTCTTGTTTCTTATGCAGTGCTTATTTAGCCCTCAGTTTCCTGATCCCGTCGTTGTGGAAATTGTTGCAGGGCCTTCCTGTACGAAGGTTTCTTGACCGACGAAGAATGCGATCACCTCATATCTCTGGTGAGCATATGCAAATTTTTCTGGTTTTCTTTCAATTTTGTTTATCCCCTCGCTGAACCGAGTAATAAAGTGTGGATTCTGAAACGCTTTCCATTTTCCTGCTCGAAGGCTAAATCGGAGCTGAAGAGATCGGCGGTGGCGGATAATCTATCCGGGAAGAGTACAGTGAGCGCAGTGCGAACGAGCTCCGGGATGTTCATCGCGAAGGCAAAGGTCTCTCTTTTCTATTGCGTTATTTTCCTCAGATTACTACTATGTGCAATTCTTGCTTGGTTCAACTTATTTTCAGTGGTAACACCACCGTTAATACCAACATTTGTTAATTGGGTTATCGACATCTTGGCAGCATCTAATTGCAACTGTCTGCAGGATTCCATTGTTGCAGGTATAGAAGAAAAGATTGCAGCATGGTCATTCCTTCCAAAAGGTTAGTATTCTAATTGATTTCGTGTGATCGGCTGCTTCATGAAATACCATAGCTCTTATAATTTGCTTGCTTCGTATATGACTTTGGGGGACCTCTTTCGAACTATTTCTTTTTTTCCTTTCAAACGATAGCTGTGCCAAATGCTGCCTTACTGTTCAAGGACATAGTAGGATGAAGTATGAACCCATAAAACAATCCTGTTCAAATAAGATTGTACCTTGCATCTCCTTAAAAAAAAAGGTTGTACGTTGCAAGTTAAAGTTGTTCTTTGGTGACTACTGAGAGTTCATGGGTTTGGAGCATGGAGAAATTCTCTATGCAGAAACAAAGGCGAAGAAAACGAGTGTGCAATGTGTAGTTCCTTCAACTGTTTAGAACAACTTTTTCTAGTCCATTTAGAGCCTCGCCTCGTCTGTGCTGCTGTCTGATTTTATTCAACTTGTTACAGTTCCTTCTGTCCTCGGAATCAAAGAAGCAAGTAATTAATATAACAGCTAAACAAAAAAATATCGTTCCCCAGTAAAGATTTTCTTTCCTCTATTGGTTGGCTCTATTGGGAATGGCTAGCTTAGAAGCAGCAAAGGTGTAACTCATCTTATACTCGTATTGAATGAAAACAAACGCCCTAATCCCTACCCGAGCTAGCAGGTGGATGGTGGTGCATGGATTTACCTTAATTTTTCGCCCAAGACTATTTGTGCTATGATACAAACTGAAAATCAACTAAAATAAAAACTAGGATAACTATTACAACAACAACAACAAAGCCTTATCCCACTAGGTGGGGTCGGCTACATGGATCATTCGACGCCATTCCGCTCTATTAGTTAATAGTAAAAGTGCAAGAACCTTAAACACAATGACTACTAATAACTTGTCAATTTGAGATGACAAATCTCCATAAGTCCGTATGGAGTGGGTCAAACTCCAATTACATAATTGATTAACACATTTCCCAAGGCTTCCTAAATCTAAAACCCATTCATGTATTTATAACATGCAAATACAAATATAACTAACCACCCACTACTTTCTTAACTAACTAGCCACTAACTCATACAACTTCTAACTACCCACTACTTAATTAACCAGCCACTAACTAATACTGTAATGACCTGAGGTCTAAGGACCAAGATGGTTTGATGAATAGTCTTACATGGACAAAACACGAAGGTGGTTATGGGCTTATCAAGACGCATTTTAAATTCGTGTGGGCCGAGAGCCCAAAGCGAGCAATATCTTGATTGGGCCGTGGGGTGTTACATAATGGTATAACCTCGCGTGCTCACTTAAGCCATGTGAAAAACACGGGCCATGAGTCAACACGGGCCACAGGCTAACACGGACTCCACTCAATGAGGACGTTGAGCCATTTATGGGGGAAGATTGTAACGACATGAGGTACTAAGATGGTTTGATGAATAGTTCCACATGGGCAAAACACGGAGGTGGTCATGGGCTTATATATAGCTACTCCCTTCACCTATGAAGACACGTTTTAAATTCGTGCAGGCCGAGAACTCAAATCGAACAATATCTTAATTGGGTCGAGGGCATTACAAATACAAAGTGGTATCTTATCAGGCTAATATTAAATGAAGTATAAGGAAAACACATGGATAATGAGAACATATAAAACACATAGTATTGAATACAAATTTCCTTGACTGTAGCTCATGGTTTACAGCTCTTATGCATGAAGAAATATACATAAGATCAAAGACAACTTTCCTTGACTATCTTGGCATTTGATTAGTTTATTGAAGAGTTTTATTCGCAGATTCAGTACTTCACAAGAATTTAAGTTACATGTTATGCTTTGAATTATATGATAGAGAAATTAATGCAATGAGATGATGAAGTAGAAATTCACTTATACTATTTCAAATTCGATTTTAAAGCACAACAAAGGGTGTAGAAGAAGAACCTAACTTATTGTTCTTGATAGCAATTCAATTAAGGTTAGAAGACTGTTGAATGTCAACTTTGCCTGGCTTCCCTAAATGGTGTGTATAAACTATTGATAATGCTGTCTGAGATTTATGATGAGCTTATCTGAGCATTTAAGTTGGTTTTCTTAATGTAACTCGTCTCATGCAAAGATTTATTTAGGGTAGAAACTTGAAGGGCATTAAATGAGAAACAGAATAATAATAATAGCTTAAGTATATTGCTGGACAAAAGAAGGCTCATTTCAGCTAGCTCATTTGCACTATTCACGTCAACCAGATCATTTTTTGCGAAATCAACTTCAAATTCTTATCCCTCTAAAGAAAACTTCAACTTCTTGTCAGAAAAGGTTCACAAGTTGCTTGATTGTCACTGTGATTCTATTTGGAATTTAGGTAGCAAAAAAATTGTAGGAAGTTACATTACTGAGGAGTGTGTAAATTACATGTGATATATGCTGGAATTTACAAACAAATGCTGTCTTTTATTAATTGATAATACATCTTTTCCATTGATGGCTTGTTGTCTGGAACTTGCAATAATATAAGAAGATGACAGGTGTTTCCTGATGATTAAGATATGAGAGAACATCCATCTTTCCTTTGCTTCCTATAGTCTAATTGGCATGTTGTCTGGCTTCAATAATCTAGGAAGATAAACAGTATATTCTGATAATTAAAATATGAAAGAAGCATCTATTTTTTCCCCTTGTATTCTAATTTGTTTGTTCCTGAATATTTGATACTGCCCAGAAAATGGTGAAGACATACAAGTCTTACGATATGAACCTGGACAGAAGTATGATCCACACCACGACTTTTTCACTGACAAGGTTAACATTGCTCGAGGTGGTCATCGCATTGCCACTGTTCTCATGTACTTGACAAATGTGGAAAAAGGTGGTGAAACTGTGTTTCCATCAGCTGAGGTCAGTTTGATTACTACCGTTACTGAGTAAGGTCCCAATAAATGAAAATACAACAATAACAAAAATTTATACCACTAGGTGGGGTTCGGCTACATGGATCATACGACACTATATTCGTTGATCCATATTCATAAGATTCGACAGGATTTTATGCTGACTGTCGGGGCCTAACACAACCCTCCTCCTTTATCCGGGCTTGGGACCGGCTATAAAATATAGGCGGAGTTGTCCCAATAAATGAAAATGATGCATGAAAAATGTGTATGCACATTTAACATACTGTAGTTGCCTACCTGCTCTCTAAGATCTAGCATAACAATTATTCACTTATTTCTCTATTATTTCATGTATATCTAGAGGCCAGTACATTTTTTCTTATGATTTTAATTTTCGGAGCCTTTAAAAAGCAGTCTCAGCACCATGAATTGTATCCTCAAGATGAGTTATCTGACTGTGCTCGACGAGGAATTGCAGGTAACCGCTGGTCTCATTTCTGATATGTCAGTCTTCTAAATATGTTGTAGACTTATTTATATGATGGTCACATCTATTGCAGTAAAGCCAAGGAAAGGGGATGCCCTCCTTTTCTTCAACCTCCTCCCTGATGCCACACCAGATCAGATCAGCCTTCATGCAGGATGTCCAGTGTTAGAAGGTGAAAAATGGTCCGCAACAAAGTGGATTCATGTTGACTCCTTCGACAAGATTGTGGGGCATCAGGAAAACTGCAAAGATGAGAATGAAAGCTGTGAGAGGTGGGCTGCCCAGGGAGAGTGTAAAAAGAATCCAGAATATATGGTGGGGACTACAGAGGTCCCAGGATTTTGCCGAAGGAGTTGTAATGAGTGTTAGATACATATCCTGTGAAATATTTCTTCAATAGAATGTTTTATCATGGTCCTCAACTGTATACAGCAAAGGGCCATGTATGCTTCGACTTTTGATGTTGTCTTATCACTAGAAAATTTTCGACATTTTCTGTTCAAAATTCTCATGGTCGTGTCATATAAATTCCATACAAAGGGCTTTTGCTTGCAAGTTTCACATTGATTATGTTCTAGTTCTTACTCTGATTCCGATACAACTTTTTTTTCTTAAAAAAAAAATCCGATATGTACAACTTAAAGAGGACGATGCAGATGTTCTTTGTTAAGTTCTCTTCTTGTTTTATTTTCGATTACATAAGTTATCTTATTTTTTAAACTATTTTACTTATTCTTTGAAATAAGAAAGATTATTCAATCTGTTGTTATTTTCTGTGTTTCAGTAGACTCGAACCGTATAAACAAGATAAGAATTGAATTTTGAAAGTTAATTGAGGTTTGAATATACAAAATTAATACGAAATAATATGTTAATTCTGATATTTGGTTATTAACTAATTATCTCTCTTTGCCACATTATGTATTTATTAATAACATCTGTAGACAAGAAAATGTACTCTTTAGATAAAATTCATTTCCAGGATAAAATGGTTTCCAAGAAAAATACTTTTCCATTGTCTGATTATGTAAAGAAAATATAACTTCAACATTTTTTGGTATGTTGACATCCTATGCGGATTGCTGGCTCCATAAAAAAACTTTATATGCACATTATTTATTTTTTAGATCAATTATATTTCATGCAATAATTTGAGACAAAAATATTTTCTCTTATTCTTTTAGAAGGATTCCTTTTCTTAAAAAAAAGAAATCTACAACTTTTTGATAAATAGGAAAAAAATATGGATATCAGAACTTATATGAAAACATTTTCTGAAAAAGAAAAAATAATCTATTATGCGAATACAGCCTAATAATAAATTACAGAAAAAAATATTTTACAGGATAAGGCAACGAAAGGCCATCTGCCGTCCTCTTGGCCTTCGTCGCTGTCTCAGCTGTTCGTTCTTGCGCGATTCCACGAACACCATGGCCGCAGTCGCGTCTTCCCTTCGCGCCGTCTCCTCCTCCGCCTTCCACCCACCACATTGCTCTTCCCCTCTACCCAGGCCAGCCACCGCCGTCATCTCCTCTCCTCTCCCTCTCTTCCAACTGCGCTCCGCCAAGTCCCTCCTCTCTCCACATCCCACCTCTCTCTGCCATCTTCTCCGTCCCGTCCCTTCCTTCGCCGTCTACGCAGCTGCCGCAGCGTATTCTGACGCCTACGACGATGATAGCGATTACGCCGAGGAAAGCGCCTCCGAAGAGCGCGACTTCGAGCCGCGGCAGCAGTCGCCGCGGTCTTCCTTCTCGGTCGAAAGCGGCAGGCTGTACGTCGGCAATCTCCCGTTCTCCATGACCTCGGACCAGCTCGCCAAAGTCTTCGGGGAGGCCGGCACGGTCGATTCCGTTGAGGTCTCTTCTAGTGTCAGACTTTGCCGTTCTCTTCTAGTTCTCTAAAAAAAAATGGATCTTTTTGTTGTTTACGATATGAAACTTTTCAGGTTGTATACGACCGGGTGACGGAGCGGAGCCGCGGGTTCGCCTTTGTCACTATGGCCAGCGTCGACGAGGCCAACGAGGCCATCCGCATGTTCGACGGTTCGGTGAGTTCTTGAATTGCATACTGCCGGAAACCCCCATTCTTAATTGTGGACGAGGAATTTATTGTTGTTTTCTTCAGCAAATTGGAGGACGGACGGTGAAGGTTAACTTCCCGGAGGTGCCAAGAGGAGGGGAGAGGGAGGTGGCGATGGGGCAGCGGATGAGAGGTGCGTCCCGTGGGTTGTTCGTCGAGAGCCCCTACAAGGTTTACACAGGGAACCTTAGTTGGAGCGTCACCTCACAGGCGCTGCGCGATGCCTTCGCCGCTCAGCCGGGCGTTCTCGGCGCCAAGGTCATCTTTGACCGTGATACTGGAAGGTCCAGGGGCTTTGGATTTGTGTCCTTCGCTTCTGCCGAGGAGTGCGACGCTGCCATTGAGGCCATGGATGGAGTGGTAGATAATCTACTTTCATCCTCATTTTGTGTTTGTTCAAAATTGTTTAAAATTAGATATCTTAAACCCTGAACCCTAAACATTTAAAGCACTAAACCCACAATGTGATATGATATGGTGGCACAGGAAGTAGAAGGGAGGCCAATGCGATTAAGTCTTGCAGAAGCCCGACCAGCTGTTGGTGCTGTGAAGAACTCAGTGAGGGAAGCATATCCCCAGGACAGCTCCTTGGAGTCCAACTTTAGCTACTAAGTTGCTTATTCATGAGAAGAAGAGGAACAAGTATATCTTGGTGAACAATAATTTCTTTTGCTCCTGGATCATAGATTCAGGACGGACATGGTATTTTGTTGAAATTGAGGTCTTTCTCGGTCACGGACTAAAGACTAGGAGAAATAAGTAATTAGCTAGAAACCAATCTAGCCAGTTGCTTTATACTGGGTTTTTCTTTGTTGAAATCAACTATGTTTCAGGAGGTTGCTGGAAAAGTTGATGAAGATGACATGAAGCTTCTTGTTCACAGTTTGTTTTTCTCCTGTGATATGCAAAGTATGTTGAGATTGAGAAAAGCACTTTGTGCTTAAGAAGAAAAGAAAAATTCAATGTAATTTAAGCTTTTGGATAGCCTTATTTTTTCTTGACCAATGAAATGTGAGATTCTAGTATTTCTTTGTTTAAGTAAGTATTATCTTATTATCATTCCTCATTTTTTTGTTGTTGGCCTACGTCTAGGCTTTAAACTCCATTGTCAGTGCATTGGGTAAATTGTCTTAGAAGGTTTGCAATCTTTTCATGATAAATCTTTTTTGAAAGGGACTTTTCATGACGTTTAGGAGTGGTGGACGACAACAACAAAAAACATCCATCATGATAATTTTGTCCTTGCTTCTTTATGCTTCTTTAACTCCGTCTATATTTTATAGCCGGTCTCAAGTCCGGATAAAGGAGGAGGGTTGTGTTAGGTCCCGACAGTCAGCATAAAATTCTATCGAATTTTATGAACATGAATCAACGAATATTTACTAATAGAGCGGAATGACGTCGTATGATCTATGTAACCAACATCACCTAGTGGGATAAGACTTTGTTGTTGTTGTTGCTCCTTTATGCTTTCTCCCATTAATATCTATTTTGCTTCTTTATCTTTAAGGCTTGCATGTGATCCTATTTTGCTGTAGGATTTGCTATTAATATCTATTAAAATGAACTAATTCCTTAGGGAATTTAAGAGACTACTTCCCGTTTTAGATTGTTAGTCCAGTATTATTTGCTTGAGCCATTAGTTGGGACTTGGCTCGATTGCTTTCTCCCAGACAGCTTTCATGTTGTCATTCATAACAAGTTATGATTTCCTATTAAAAAGAAAATATGCCTGACAAGGGGGTGATTCTTCATTTGAGGTATAAACGGTCCATGATGAAAGACATTCCATTTGGATCTTTGTTCAGGAGCAGTTCATGCTGTGTTTCTAATATTTTGGTTTAATAGATACCAATTATGCATACTCTCAGCCTGTATTTAATTTCTGGACTGTATACCTAAGCTGCCTATTTGAGGATATTATTCTTAGTGACGATTCAAGGAATGTTGAAACAGAAGCTTATTCAGATAAGTTACAATGAAAGAGATATTCAGGTTATGAAAAAGTTTGTCCGGAAGCAAGCAACATCAAACAGTTGTTTCAAGTTAATGAAAGAAATCAAACAGTTGTCAGAATTAGGCTTAAGGGTAGCAAATTGATGATGACATAATTAGACTGAAGTGAAACAACTTGATGAGGACAAAATTAGGCTTAAGGGTCACAAATTGATGAGGACATAATTAGGCTTAAGGGTAACACATCTTATTTCAGTTGCATCATTTATCTTATATTTCTTTTCTGAGAGAAGCTGTCTCAACTCTCAATTGTGCTCAAAGAATTATGACAGATCCTCTTACGAGCTACGATACAGGTGATGTATGAACCGATATACTGAAAAGCAGCTTAAAAATGTTAAGTAATTAGTTCAGGTTGCTGATTCCTGAAGGCATTGTTGTGTGACTATGGCTAGCCATAGCACGCGGTTGCATGCATTCAGAAACCTATGGATATGGGGAGACTCCAAAATAAGATTCCATCATGATGGTAAAACCCTTACTTCCTCTTTCTTGCCTTGGAACTTTGAAAACTTCATTCACTGATCATGTCTTCCTTCTCTTGGTTCTGGTGTCTTGATTGCCTAAAATGCAAACAAAGAAAAAAAAATGTAATTTGTTAACCATGAAAGCCTTGGATAACACCTCCCAACTTGTAAGGAGGCAAGCTTGCACTATGATTTCAGATGTTTATTCTTTGTAAACATTTGTTCTTTGAGACGAGTGACTACGAGAATGCTGAGCATGTGTGCACTCATGAACAGATTTTGAAGTATGCACATTTCTTCACTGTCTGACCTGGTACATCTTGTGAAACCTTTATTACTTTGGTTATTGCTTAAACTCTGCCAAATTGACCTTATATTGGCTAATGGGGGTTGCACAGTTTCTGCAGGTCATCCGGAGACTTGAGCATTTGATTTCAGGCCTAAACATATTTTCAGAAGAAGAGCTTTCAGGCTATTTGCTGAGCAATAGCCTTGATCAGGCTTAGGAAATTGAGTCGCTCAGCAATAGACCTTATATACTACTTGAGTCGCTTAGGAAATTGATCAGGCTTGGACTTGTATGTTCTGTTTCCAGCTTCGTGTTTTGTTCTTTCTTTTTTAAAATTTCGTTACGAGTGTCTTGAGATCTTTTAAAGTTTTGTATTAGTTGAACTGTTCAGCAGCAGCAGACAGAAAGTTCTTTTAATGGAGATCTGCGGCTTCTTGATTTTAGTTAACTAATACAGAAAAAATCCCGGGGTTAACGAGGGCAGGAACCTATGATTTTAAAATATGATAATAATATATTCATAATAATTAACTAATATTTAATTAATTAATTTTATAATTTATTTAATTATATTATAATTTATTCAATGTGTTTTATAATTTATTTAAATAAAATTGTAAAGGACAAATATGAAAAGTGAAATTAAAAAATTGCAACTCAGGTGGTAATGTGAATTGACTTTCGTATTATTATTTCATAGACAATGTGAATTGTATGACAATGCAGATTATCCATTATTTGTCACAAGTGAATAGGATAATGTAGTGGACCCAAATAATTTAATATAATATTACTTGGTAATTTACAAAGATTACTTATAGAAAAAACACTTTCTTAATTCATATTCGTATCAATTAGATCTCATTTTTTAGAGCTATGAAATTGACGGCTCGTATCATTTGGAATATCAATCCGAATTTATCTCTCTTTGGTATAAATTTGATTCGATTCACCGTATTGCTTTTTTTTTGGCTAGCCAGCACTAATGTGCTCAACTCATGCCGCATTATTGATCGAACCAATTGATTTAATTAAGTCGCTTCGAATCATGTATTTGTCAATGATAAATAAAATTCACAACTGCCTTCACAATTCACGGTATTGCTGAGAGTCTCTCTATAGCACTTTCCTTTTCTCATTTTAATATCGATCTTTGATTGGTCGAATCAAATTTATAAAAGTTTAAGCGCATTTTCTCTTTTTATTCAAATAAATAAATTTAAGCTCTTTTCTCCTTTCAGAAATAAATAAATAAACGTAGAACAACTCGAGTCATCAATCCTTTTGACATAACAAGATCCTTGATGTCGTGTGATGTCATACATCTTTAACAGTTCTGTTATACAGATCTTTTGCCCCCTTCAAAGTTGATTCTCGCATGTTACGGATTCACGAACAACAGTTCCAAAAGTTACAACTTTTTTTAATATCAATATATATATATATATATATATATTGTTTAATATCGAGAGTTGTTATGTTCATGTGTCTACGTTCAAAGTTCAGTCACAGTGCAATAAATGTTAGGATCGAAACAAATCCATTAAATTAAATATTAATTCAAGGGCACCATGCGGAATCCAATTCCATTTGAGCATCGGCACCCGGTTCCAATTCCAATTCCTCACGGCACCTAACCCTCTGTCTCTCTCCTCTCTCTTTCTCACTCTCACTCTCTCATAGGACAACTATATCTATGCGTCGTCTACAAGTAGTTGTATTTGTTCAATGTCCCTGCACGCTTCAACAAGACGACAGAGAGTGCGTGCTTTGGGAAGAACACGGACAAACGAAATGGATCACTTCATACAATTACAACGATATTAATCTCTTAATTAATTTATGAAACTGGTAAATTTTATAAGTCTACCCGAATTTTTAATTCTAAGTCAGATGTGATGGTCAACTATCAAATCTCCAATTTCAATAGATCTAGATCCCTAGGAAGTTTAGGGGCTGTTTGGTTGCGAATTAAGGACGAATAGGTTACGTGATTTTAATCCGAAGAGAGTGGAGGTGTAACGCTTCGAGATTTTTTTTTTCTTTTGCCTGCCCAGAAGGCTATCTCGGCAACGTCACTCAATTCTATACCTTGACTTTGACCGGTCAACGAATTGACTTACATAAGTGGAAGACTAATTTACAACATTCTATTATAATATGCGGAAGCTATTATACCATATCTAATAACTTGCGGGTTAGGGCCCACGTCTATACAGTAATGGACCCTATATCCATGTGCATGTCACCCGTCAGAGGAGTCACCAACCGTCTCACCATTGCCATCACCATCACCTGTATGGATCCAAATACAGGGGCAAAGCCCAATGAGATAACTCAGTACGTAGGGTCACCCATAATATTTATATGAACCATGGTCAATATCAATATCAATACTATCAATAAATAATTATTCATAACAATATATAATTGATCAGAGGTCAATGAAGACTACAATTCAACAATAAATAATTCAATTAATAATTAACAATTGATCAATGTTCAATTGGCCAAAAGTCGATGAAGGCCACAATAACAATTATTAATTCAATTCTATTAATAATTTATCAATTCATCTATTAGGCACAAAGACCATAATTTACTATCCATCAGCCTTAAAGGCGCAATTTAATTTTTTCATCAGCCATAAGTGTGAAATCGGTAGTCTATCAACCACTAGGGCGAAATCAATTGTCCATCAGCCACTAGGGTGCAATTCAATTAACAATTCGATAATCAATTCAATTATCAATTCCATCTTTGGAGTTATGATCAACCCTTTCGGGCGCAATAAGAGAGCTTTCTATTATTATTAGGGGACACCATTCCACTTCAATCAATAAGTTTGGGTATGATGGGGGACGAAGGATCACACCGAAATAGTTAGCCCGAAGGCCCTATCAACCCGAAGGCGTAGTTAGCCCGAAGGCCCTATCAGCCCGAAGGCGCAATATTAGCCCGAAGGCCCTATCAACCCGAAGGTGCAATATTAGCTCGAAGGCCCAATCAGTCCGAAGGCGCAATATTAGCCCGAAGGCCCTATCAGTCCCAGTGGCAAATAGTAGACATGGGCCCAATACATTTTCAATTTTTATCTCAATTACCTAAGATGTCTATCTTTAACAATTATCTTAGGTTAATCATGACCCAATTAGAAAATCACTATTAATTAATAATATGATCAGATAGGATGACAGTAAATTGGATACGATGACAATTTGATCAGGATCAATCAATAAAGAGGTCAATGGATCAATATCATGATTGGGTGTAATGCCAACAATAATCAATATGATGACAATATGATCATAATAAAATTAGAGATGTTAATCAAATGATCGGCAATGATTAACGATCTTAACAATCCAATAAACTATAAATCAATTCATAAAAATATGTTTTCTATTTCAGAACCTAATCCGCGTTGATCATTACCCGGATCGTGCTAAATGGAATCCAAGCCGTGTCAGACAGAACCCCTACCGAATTCTGTCACCATCAAGAATTGTTTTCCAACATAATTTTCGGAGGACATATCTATGTCATTCAATATTCAATCGATGCAAAAATAATATATAATTTATGTATAACGAAGAAGAGTTCTGGGGTCCATGCCGTGGAAAACCGACGCCATGAGGATCCCCCTACGTACCTCAATTTGGTTGAAAAATTAATTCTATTTCCGATCGTCAATTGATTGCACCAATGCCGAATTTTGACCAGTAATTATTTGCAATCCTTTTCCTCTATATATTCTATTTTATTTTCCTGATCGACAAATTTAATAAATAAACTATATATAAAAAAAATCATAAATAAAAAAAGAAATATCTATTTCCTAGTTCTTCTTCACATGCTAGCATTCTTTTTTTTTCTCACGGTCAGCCATTTTAGCCGTAAATCCCATAATTCCTCTTTTGTTTTTCTTCTTGCCATCTCTCTATTTCTTTCTCTCAATCAACATGTTTAGAGATCTCCCTTTTTTTTATTTCATGGGCCACACGTTTCACTCTTCTCCTCTTATTTTGTTTTTTTCTCTCTCCTCCCAATAACCTTCTCTCTATTTGCTTTGGCAAGATGCGGCTAAAACTGATTTCCACAATTTTTTTTTTAATTGTTTCCTCTCTCCCATCTCTCTAATCTTCTATTACTGCTTGACCATCTATTTCTTCTCTCTCAATTCATTTACGCCCGCAAGACCTCTCCATTTTTTTTCTTTTCTCTCGTAATTTCTCTCGCGGTCCCTCTCGATATCGCCCGATTTAATCATTTGAAATAATTAAGAAAATATGTCAAGAACCTATCCCATGAAATCGTACCTTGATGTCCTCAATCCCTCACTCGATGTCGTCCGAAGAAAAACGCACGCCGTCGGAAGAGAAGTATCGAACCAATCTTGTGCCATGCAGAAAAATAACTTTCGATCCTAATACCTCTATTTATAAGATTTATAAATCATTAGTTTAACTTTAACTATAATATCTAATTTCTCTTAAATTTAATCCTTTTTTTTATCTCTTTAACTAAGAGAGATTTATCCCAATTTAAGTAAATTCCGAAATTATTTAAATATCCCATCATTAATCAAATTCCTCTCCAATTTTCCTTTATATTTTCGGAATTATTTAATTTTATAATATTTTATTATTTAATTTTCAAATTAAAATAATAATAAATATTATTTTAATGACTAAAATATTTTAAGCCATAAAATTCTCAATCCTATCCTACGTGGAAATCCTATATCCATTAATATATCTTTTAGATCTCAAATCAAATTAAAATTCCTAATCTCAATCTAATTATGATTTCCACTCTAAATGGGATTTAAATTTTTCTTCAACCCATCAAACACTCTAATTGAATTATAAAATTACTATATTACCCTTGATAAAATCGTGGGGTGTTACATAATAACCTCCTTAAAAATAAATTCGTCCTCGAATTTTGCGAAAGAGAATTTGACCAATCCAACATATGATCAATAAGCCTATTAAAAGAATATCCATATCCATTATCAATGTCCTTGCATTTTTTTTTCTAATCTATCCAAATGAAAAGACTAATTATTCTATAATTGTTTTATTCTCTATTCTCGATGTCTATCATTCATTCTATAATGGTGCCTTAATCTTCCTCGTCTACGCGATGCTCAGTATCCATTTCGATGTTGTACACACGTTTTGGTAGTAGTGCACCCGATCCTTCATTCCTTCCTCGATCTTGTTTATTCCTTTTTGGTTCCAAACAATTACGAGCGAAATGCCCTTGCTTTCCACAATTGAGGCATGCTCCTGTTTTGCGATAACATTCTCCCACATGATATCTTCGACAGTAGGAACAAGGTAGTCTTTCTTTTTTCTGTTCATTGGACTCCAAATCATTCCCTCTTTTGCCTTGATTATCTTTCCGACGATCGTTACGTTGGTCTTTCTTGTCAGGATATCTATATCTCTTTCCTTGTCGGTTTCTATATTGGTCAGCAGATGCTTGATTATGTTGCTTGTCACTTGCTTTATCTCCATCTTCTAAATAGACGGCAAACTCTTCAGCAAATTGGAGGGTTTGACAGTTCCCTCCTTTCACTCTTTCTTGAAGACTGGGCTTAAGGCCATCCACCCAACGCTTCACTCGATCTAGTTCTGATTGCTGCAATGTTGAGTACTTCTCCAAGTTCAAGAATTTTGACAGATATTGCTTGATGGTCGTCGATCCCTGCTGGAGTGTTAGGTACTCCTTCTGCTTTCTACCCCTCTCGTAGGCAGGGATGAATCTATTTCTGAAGGCCTTCTTGAAGTCCTCCCAGGTGACATTATCCTGACCTGAGAACGTTGTCAACTTAGCGGCCTTCCACCATTCTCTGGCTTCACCCTTCAACTTACGATTGGCGTAGAGCAGTTTGCGGTCCTCACCGCAATCCATTTCGAGGAAGATCTGCTCAATCTCCTTAATCCAGCTCTCTGCATTTTCAAAGTCGCCCTTCCCATCAAATTGAGGGGGTTGCAACTTGAGAAATCTTTCTATTGTATCCCTTCGATTATGGTGAGATGATAGGTCGAAGCTCCTAGGCTGGGAGTGCTCAGTGTGGGCTGAGTGAGATTCATGAGGCGGCAATCCTTATCTTAACTGCTCCTCCTGCTGCACGTTGGCCTGTACTCCATTCATGAGAAGGCCTTGTACATTATGTCTATTCGTTCTCGGACTTAGGACTTGCCGCTCATTGACTTGAGGACCTTGGGCTTGCTGATTGGCCCGTTGAGATCCACTTCGGGGAGCTCGTGGGATGTTGTGCGAAAAGCTCATCCTTGATTCCATCTGTATCCACAAAACATAAATTGTCATGAGTGTTCTATCCACAACTTATTCTATCATCACACCATATCATATGGGGATAACCTCCTTAGGATTTTGGTTATTCTATCTTAGAATAACCTCCTTAGAACTTGGGTTATTCCTTTCGAAATAACCTCCTTAGGCGTTGCCTTATACTTTCAATGAAGTAATTCTATTTCCATCGTCTAAGGATCTATGTCATCCCTTACTCTATCCAAAGCCTCGTAAGACTCCATATTTCATATTGCATTGGTAAGCTATCTAAGTTAATCATGGTTCAGAAACTTACTTGACTCTTTGTTGATGGCGCGGTGGTTGCTCATGACGTGTGCACATGAACTCTATTCTGTTAGAGACAGCTAAGAAGTGTCTCTCGTTAGGCTCTGATACCTTTGTAACGCTCCGAGATTTTTTTTTTCTTTTGCCTGCCCAGAAGGCTATCTCGGCAACGTCACTCAATTCTATACCTTGACTTTGACCGGTCAACGAACTGACTTACATAAGTGGAAGACTAATTTACAACATTCTATTATAATATGCGGAAGCTATTATACCATATCTAATAACTTGCGGGTTAGGGCCCACGTCTATACAGTAATGGACCCTATATCCATGTGCATGTCACCCGTCAGAGGAGTCACCAACCGTCTCACCATTGCCATCACCATCACCTGTATGGATCCAAATACAGGGGCAAAGCCCAATGAGATAACTCAGTACGTAGGGTCACCCATAATATTTATATGAACCATGGTCAATATCAATATCAATACTATCAATAAATAATTATTCATAACAATATATAATTGATCAGAGGTCAATGAAGACTACAATTCAACAATAAATAATTCAATTAATAATTAACAATTGATCAATGTTCAATTGGCCAAAAGTCGATGAAGGCCACAATAACAATTATTAATTCAATTCTATTAATAATTTATCAATTCATCTATTAGGCACAAAGACCATAATTTACTATCCATCAGCCTTAAAGGCGCAATTTAATTTTTTCATCAGCCATAAGTGTGAAATCGGTAGTCTATCAACCACTAGGGCGAAATCAATTGTCCATCAGCCACTAGGGTGCAATTCAATTAACAATTCGATAATCAATTCAATTATCAATTCCATCTTTGGAGTTATGATCAACCCTTTCGGGCGCAATAAGAGAGCTTTCTATTATTATTAGGGGACACAATTCCACTTCAATCAATAAGTTTGGGTATGATGGGGGACGAAGGATCACACCGAAATAGTTAGCCCGAAGGCCCTATCAACCCGAAGGCGTAGTTAGCCCGAAGGCCCTATCAGCCCGAAGGCGCAATATTAGCCCGAAGGCCCTATCAACCCGAAGGTGCAATATTAGCTCGAAGGCCCAATCAGTCCGAAGGCGCAATATTAGCCCGAAGGCCCTATCAGTCCCAGTGGCAAATAGTAGACATGGGCCCAATACATTTTCAACTTTTATCTCAATTACCTAAGATGTCTATCTTTAACAATTATCTTAGGTTAATCATGACCCAATTAGAAAATCACTATTAATTAATAATATGATCAGATAGGATGACAGTAAATTGGATACGATGACAATTTGATCAGGATCAATCAATAAAGAGGTCAATGGATCAATATCATGATTGAGTGTAATGCCAACAATAATCAATATGATGACAATATGATCATAATAAAATTAGAGATGTTAATCAAATGATCGGCAATGATTAACGATCTTAACAATCCAATAAACTATAAATCAATTCATAAAAATATGTTTTCTATTTCAGAACCTAATCCGCGTTGATCATTACCCGGATCGTGCTAAATGGAATCCAAGCCGTGTCAGACAGAACCCCTACCGAATTCTGTCACCATCAAGAATTGTTTTCCAACATAATTTTCGGAGGACATATCTATGTCATTCAATATTCAATCGATGCAAAAATAATATATAATTTATGTATAACGAAGAAGAGTTCTAGGGTCCATGCCGTGGAAAACCGACGCCATGAGGATCCCCCTACGTACCTCAATTTGGTTGAAAAATTAATTCTATTTCCGATCGTCAATTGATTGCACCAATGCCGAATTTTGACCAGTAATTATTTGCAATCCTTTTCCTCTATATATTCTATTTTATTTTCCTGATCGACAAATTTAATAAATAAACTATATATAAAAAAAATCATAAATAAAAAAAGAAATATCTATTTCCTAGTTCTTCTTCACATGCTAGCATTCTTTTTTTTTCTCACGGTCAGCCATTTTAGCCGTAAATCCCATAATTCCTCTTTTGTTTTTCTTCTTGCCATCTCTCGGCCACACGTTTCACTCTTCTCCTCTTATTTTGTTTTTTTCTCTCTCCTCCCAATAACCTTCTCTCTATTTGCTTTGGCAAGATGCGGCTAAAATTGATTTCCACAATTTTTTTTTAATTGTTTCCTCTCTCCCATCTCTCTAATCTTCTATTACTGCTTGACCATCTATTTCTTCTCTCTCAATTCATTTACGCCCGCAAGACCTCTCCATTTTTTTTCTTTTCTCTCGTAATTTCTCTCACGGTCCCTCTCGATATCGCCCGATTTAATCATTTGAAATAATTAAGAAAATATGTCAAGAACCTATCCCATGAAATCGTACCTTGATGTCCTCAATCCCTCACTCGATGTCGTCCGAAGAAAAACGCACGCCGTCGGAAGAGAAGTATCGAACCAATCTTGTGCCATGCAGAAAAATAACTTTCGATCCTAATACCTCTATTTATAAGATTTATAAATCATTAGTTTAACTTTAACTATAATATCTAATTTCTCTCAAATTTAATCCTTTTTTTTATCTCTTTAACTAAGAGAGATTTATCCCAATTTAAGTAAATTCCGAAATTATTTAAATATCCCATCATTAATCAAATTCCTCTCCAATTTTCCTTTATATTTTCGGAATTATTTAATTTTATAATATTTTATTATTTAATTTTCAAATTAAAATAATAATAAATATTATTTTAATGACTAAAATATTTTAAGCCATAAAATTCTCAATCCTATCCTACGTGGAAATCCTATATCCATTAATATATCTTTTAGATCTCAAATCAAATTAAAATTCCTAATCTCAATCTAATTATGATTTCCACTCTAAATGGGATTTAAATTTTTCTTCAACCCATCAAACACTCTAATTGAATTATAAAATTACTATATTACCCTTGATAAAATCGTGGGGTGTTACAGGAGGATTATTTGTACTCTATTCTGTCAAAATTGAAGAATATGATAACACATAAAATAATAGTTCGACCAAATTAAATATGCATAATGAGTTGTGCATGTATTGTCTCCATGTTGTCTCCTCTTAATCCTAATATATCACGTATTTGGATATATTTTAAGGAAACCAAACATCGCGAGTTTGGGTTCCGAACAAAATAATTTAATTTTTGAATTAATTAAATGATCATTTGTAATACAAAATATAATTATTAAATTTAAAATTTAAAATCACTAAATGATTATTTTTTTGTGTGTGACATAAACTCTTGATTATACAATTTATGCAAAAAATATCTAGAAGCATATAAACTATTCATGTTATTAATAAACTTATTAAATGTTTTAATAAACTTAGCGATTCAAATTAGCCAACTAGAAAAATACAATCAATGAGTTAAAATTCTAGTTTCATCAATCTTTATATTTCTTTAAATTTTTTTTTCTATTTTTTTTCAAAAAATCCTGTAATTTTTATCTTGATTGTTATTTTCTTGCAACACCATCACGAATTCACAATAGTCTTTATACTTTTGGGTACATGGGTGAGCACCGATAAAAAAATATGATTTTTTTCCAACCCGATAATATATATTATATTAATATTAATTTATTTTAAAATATTGTATTTATATTTATTTTACTTAAATACTATAATTTATTATATGTATATCTTAAATATATATTTTAATATATGTAATTTAATTAATAATTAACATATTTATATAATAATATTAAATATTTTTATTGTTATATATGTCTTTTAATTTTTTTATTATTAAATCACAAAATTTTCAATTTTTTCTGATTTAATCGAGACGTTCTGATTTCTTAGTTTGATTGATCTTGACCGAGACCAGGTTTTCTTTTCAAAAATTCGAAACAAACCAGATTGAGACGGGGACACAACATCTCTATTTACAATATGATTTATAAAAAAAAGGTTATTACAATCTAGGGTTCAGTTAATAACAGAAGAAATGGAATTATTAATACGAAAGAATCCAATGAGTATATGTAAACAAACCACTTCTCTCTTAAGACAAAATGGTTTATAATTTGATTAGACAAACAATATAACAAAAACATTCATGTTTATATCAAATAATATTAACAAAAAGTTTTATAGTTATGTAAACAAACAATATACAATAAAACAAAAAAGATTCATAATTGATTCGACGAACAATATGCAATATAACAAAAAGGTTCATAATTTTTTTGGTTGCCACCCTAGTGTCTTTTATTTTTTTAATGATTAACTCAATTTTTTTTATTTTTATTCCAATTTAATCAAGACGTTCTGATTTCTTAATCTGACTGATCTTGACGAGACCAGGTTTTCTTTTCGAAAATTCGAAACAAACCGGGTTGAGACCGGAACATGACACCTCTATTTAGGTAATTAAGATTGCTACTTTACAACATGATTTATAAAAAAGAGGTTATTACAATCTAGGATTAAGTGGATAATACCATAAGAAATGAAGTTATCAATAATATGAAAGAATATAACGAGTACATATTAAGACAAACCACTTCACTCTTAAGACAAAATGGTTTATAATTTGATTAGACAAACAATATAACAAAAAGATTCATGTTTATATCAAATAATATTAACAAAAAGTTTCATAGTTGTGTAAACAAACAATATACAACAGAACAAAAAAGTTTCATAATTGATTCGACGAACAATATGCAATATAACAAAAAGGTTCATAATATTTTCGGTTGCCACCTCAGTGTATTTTAATTTTTTATGATTAAATACAATTTTTTTATTTTTGTTTGATTTAATCGAGACGTTCTGATTTCTAAGTCCGATTGAAGACCAGGTTTTCTTTTCGAAAATTCGAGACAAACCGGGTTGAGATCGAGATATGACCTCTATTTGGGTATTTAAGATTGCATTTTACAATATGATTTATAAAAAAATGTTATTACAATCTAAGATTTAGTAAATAATAACACAAGAAATGAAGTTATAAAGAATCCAGCGAATACATGTTAAGACAAATCACTTCACTCTTAAGACAAAATGGTTTATAATTTGATTAGACAAACAATATAACAAAAAGATTCATGTTTATATCAAATAATATTAACAAAAAGGTTCATAGTTGTGTAAACAAACAATATACAACCTAACAAAAAAGTTTCATAATTGATTCGACGAACAATATGCAATATAACAAAAAGGTTCATAATGTTTTCGATTGCCACCTCAGTGTCTTTTAATTTTTTATGATTAAATACAATTTTTTTTATTTTTGTTTGATTTAATCGAGATGTTCTGATTTCTTAGTCCGATTGAAGACCAGGTTTTCTTTTCGAAAATTCGGGACAAACCGAGTTGAGATCGAGAGATGACCTCTATTTGGGTATTTAAGATTGCATTTTACAATATGATTTATAAAAAATGTTATTACAATCTAAGATTTAGTAGATAATAACACAAGAAATGAAGTTATAAAGAATCCAGCGAATACATGTTAAGACAAACCACTTCACTCTTAAGACAAAATGGTTTATAATTTGATTAGACAAACAATATAACAAAAAGATTCATGTTTATATCAAATAATATTAACAAAAATGTTCATAGTTGTGTAAACAAACAATATACAACAGAACAAAAAAGTTTCATAATTGATTCGACGAACAATATGCAATATAACAAAAAGGTTCATAATGTTTTCGGTTGCCACCTCAGTGTCTTTTAATTTTTTATGATTAAATATAATTTTTTTTATTTTTGTTTGATTTAATCGAGACGTTCTGATTTCTTAGTCCGATTGAAGACCAAATTTTCTTTTCGAAAATTCGAGACAAACTGGGTTGAGATCGAGATATGACCTCTATTTGGATATTTAAGATTGCATTTTACAATATGATTTATAAAAAAATGTTATTACAATCTAAGATTTAGTAGATAATAACACAAGAAATGAAGTTATAAAGAATCCAGCGAATACATGTTAAGACAAACCACTTCACTCTTAAGATAAAATGGTTTATAATTTGATTAGACAAACAATATAACAAAAAAATTCATGTCTGTTTATATCAAACAATATTAACAAAAAGTTTCATAATTGTGTAAACAAATAAAAAAGATTCATAATTAATTCACCGAATAATATGCAATATAACAAAAATGTTCATAATTGTTTAGGCGAACAATATACAATGTAACAAAAAGATTCAATATAACAAAACAATATGCAAGTAAAATTTAATCATGATCACTTCTAAGAAGAAAAAAGAATAGATTTTTATCGTCATAGAAACCGGCGAATCGGTGCCTAGCCGAAACCTGAAACAGCAACAGCGATATGGAGGTCTGCAGCTTTAATAAACATGCAAACAGGGAGAGAGAGAGAGAGGAGAGAGAGAGGGGGGAAAGGAAGGGAGGAGAGAGATGAGGAAGAGGGGCAGACGGCAGCGACACAACAAAATAGGAAGGGGATGGACTGGTGGCATTAACGCACAATTTATGGGTCACTCGCAAAAAGCAGTGACAGGGAAAAAGGGTGCCAATTGGTTTGTCCGGAAAGAATACAACTTTAACTATTATTGTTTTTTTATATATATTAGATCATTTTAAATTGATTTAGAGATCGGGGAGTATTAGATTTCACCTCTGAACAGACCCACCGGCCACCACCACATACTTGCTCTCAAAGCCTTGCAGCATCCTTCCAAGTTCCGATCTTTTTCTCTCAGCACAAGCAAGCAGCAGCGGCGGTCAGAGAAGGAACTTGGACCTTGCAGTAAAAGGGAGAACAAAAAAGAAAGAGCAGCGGTAACATGGATGTGAGCAGTTTGCAGAGGAGTTATGTTGATTTTACATCAGCTCTTTTCGGTGAGGTATGTCGGATACGGCCACTTCGTCGCTTAGATCTCTTCCTTTTTGTTCTTTTCTTGTCTTGAGATCTTGTTGTGTTCCCCCCTAAAAAAAAATCATCTTTTTTGGTGGGTGGAACTTGGAAGGGGTTTCTGGACAACCAGTACACGCAGCTGCAGCAGTTGCAGGACGAGAGCAACCCCGACTTCGTTGCCGAGGTCGTGAGCCTTTTCTTCGACGACTCCGAGAGGCTTCTCAATGAGTTGACCAGGACCCTGTGAGTGATCTGATCCGGAATTCCATCGCCTTGGCCCTCTTACATTCGAGTTCCTTCCTTGTTCCTTGGAGGAATCTGATTCTGTTGCTGAGAACTCTTTTTTTCTTTTGTTCCAAATTTGATCCAGAGATCAGCAGGTTGTGGATTTCAAGAAGGTTGATGCCCATGTTCATCAACTGAAGGGGAGCAGCGCAAGGTATCCAGTGGTCTCCTTCTATTCTTTGCTGTTGACCTCTCAATTAATAGATGAAGAAGAGCTTATAGTCCTTCCATGTTTTGTGGTTACTTGATCTGATGCCGTGGTAGCAATTTTTGAATCCATTATCTTTATAATCCCAAATTACAGTGATGCATTTTGGAAACTATATGCACAGTTAATATTACATCTCTCCAATATTTGAGTAAACATCTCCAACATGAACATGGTCATTTGACTGCTTGAAATAAGAATATCAAATATAGTCGATCTCGGATTAACAGTGAGGTTTTTCTTGAACAGCATAGGTGCTCAAAGAGTTAAAGATGTTTGCATCGCCTTTCGCAACTGCTGTGAGGAGAATGATCAAGAAGGGTAAGGACATTGTTACAGACGAGCATTGTATTCTCATGATATCTGTCTTCAATCAATAAAACATAAAAAAAAGTGTTTCATCTCTGAACGAGCCAAGAAAACTCTGCAGATGCATCAGATGCTTACAACAGGTGAAGCAAGAATATCTACTGGTGAAGAGCAAGCTGGAAACTCTGTTCAGGGTATGGTAACATCTGCTATTGGGCCCTTTCTTGTAAATAATATTTGCCTTCCACC